>CM041787.1:40847818-43299533 GCA_023375725.1 Nephotettix cincticeps
ATACAGTCAAAAAAATAATCGTCAAAATTATGTTTTATCAATATAGTCGATTTTTCGCTCGCACCACCTTTGAGATTGTAATCATTGTTTCATTGTGTGATTGGGACTGAAATTAAATTTATTTATTTTAGAAGTCTTCTTGAATAAAAAAGCTTTCTTATGTGTATAATACTAAGAAAATATAAAAATGTGTATAAAATAACGTGCTTAAAATTATGAAAGCCTGGAAAAATTGATTGGGAATAGCTAATTATTTTTTATAAATCAATATACGTAAACATGAAAAGGCTAGACAAAAATATCTAAATATGTAATCATATTTTAATACTAACGTTAATCTTTTATTACAGGTTTTAGTGAACTTAGGCTATGGTTTATTTTTAATAATAAATAAACAAATAAAATTTTCTGTAGGCCCTACTATTATTGAAAACATAACTGGGAGAATATTTAGATGAATTATAATTTTAGTTTTAGATATGAAGAAAAATTATAATTCTTTACATTATCGTTCAATACAATTATAATTTATTACCAAAATCGAATATAGGGTTCTTTTATATGTAGATATAGACTGGGAATGTATCTTATTAGAAACCTAGCAGTTGGTAACCTTCGTAAATATGCCCAGAACCAATTCACAATCTAACACATACGTTTACAGCAACGTTATCCATTAATATTGATAATACCATCGCATCAAAACAACTACGTCGGCTTCTTTGAATCCGTCAAAGGGGTAAACAACACAATGATTGCTTACAAGAACAATCGATGAGAAATCCAATTAGAAACAGAATCTGTTTTATCTCTCCTCGAATAACTAGATAAATTAATTAACATACTAACAGATTACACCTGTGTGTTCTGTTCTCACAACGAGGCGATGTAGGATAATCACCGGTACACAGTAACTGCTCCGGATAGATAACGATAACGTCACGTTCCAGCTCCAGGAGATAACCGTTACTCGGAAACGGTTTAATGAGCGTCCATCGAAGACTCGGTCGGTCTCACGATACGTCAAACTATGTGTCACCTACATTTAGACGTCCAATATGTGTCGGGCCTTTCGTACAAGACAGGAACGTATAGTGTGTATCTTCCTGTTACAGTCACAATGTCTGTTAGTTCAAAGTTAATTGAGTCCTAATTTCATTGTTAATTACCTGACTGAGTGGTCGAGTAGTTTCAGTATCCGCTTCACACTCGGTCGCCGGTTTGAACCTGAACAAAATCTTAAAGTTAACTGAACCCAGTTAGCTTTAATTATTAAGGATATATTAACTTATTATACCTACAAACTAGTAAATCTACATATCATCAAATCCATCACACTTACTCTTTTACTCTTAAAGTTTAAGGACCGAAAAGAAAAGAAAACATTAAGGTTTCATCGACAGAAGAAGTGTAGGCCTATAGTTAACTTAACGATACAATGTAAACAAAAACATAAGCTAATAATTATGTGGTTTATTTAAAGACAGGTCTTAGAAAAATGACTACTGGAAACGTGTGAAATTAGAAAGAGATTCATTATTAGAGATGGTCACATCATAAGAATTTTTGAAAGAAGGCCAATTTGATCAATCTCCTGAAAACCTGGGGAGGTTTATCTTTGGTAGTCTTACTTGGGAACAGTTTTAAGTTGCAAGAAATTTGGTTTGGTTTTGGAAAGTTTGAGAACGAAGAGGTTTAACAAAGACTGGATGTGGCCAATCATAAAAATATGATTCACCTATTTCTTCTTCGTCATAAATTATTAAATGAAAATCGATATTTTCAGACGTTAGGTTAGTTACCAATCTAATCTTGGCGTCGAAGTATTCTTTCTCCTTATCCACTTCTTTGAGGCATGTCGATAATGTCTGTATGTGGGCCGACGAAAGAGGATCCACTTGGTTTTCAACAGTTTCAATATTCGTTTTTATGGATTTGAAACGACTTGTAATGTGTTTCACCGAACGTTCATATAAGTCTCTATCGAGAGCACACTTTCACGTGGTGAAGCCATTTAGTACTTACTACCTATCTTGAATTAAGATTTAGATTTTAGGGTAAGAAGACTCTAAAAAAAACTGGTTGGACGTGTTTTAATTGAAAATTACCATTCTACCTGTCCAAAGACATTTATTGAGAAATATACGTTACTTGAGTCCTACCAGAAGTCAAGTCCAATTATGTACGGAACTCGTGTTGTATAAGATCTTCTACTCAGCCCCCCAATTTTACATAAAACGCAGATACCTTAAGGTACGGCTACTCCTGTGCAATACAGTACGTTACGATCCTCACTGGGTCGCAACTGTTGGAAAATGGGGGATGTCTACGCATATGATTTTTTCTTCGAAGCGCCTTCGTCACCGTGGCAGAGTGCGCGCGCAATCCGTCATTGCGTTGAATGCGTGCGCAGCTCTCCAGGTTTCAAACGCATGCGCAGTTCTGTATTGTGACGGAAATAGTCGAAACGAACCGAAGCCACCTGAACTGTTCCTAAATTCTGAAGGGGTAGTTAGTTACACTTTTGTCTGGGCCGCGATTTGCAAATTACACGGACGAATGTACCTTGGAGGAACCTTCCGAATCGTTTCGTAATGTAGAGGACAGAACATGACTAAATCGGATAATTGCAGACAACTCCTTTTGACCACATACGTCCGCGGTGATTGCAATGTTCATCATGGACCAGAATTACAGAAATCAACCAGAGGTATTAGATCAAACAATTTGTCCATTTATGGATCCAAACAATACGTTGCAATCTTACCATCAGTAACAGTCTCACACTGATGTATATGAATATGCATGGATCATGTGCAAATAATTAACTTAGCGGTTTCAATTACCATAATTAGTGAGTCGACGGCGCGGTAAGCCACAACAGCGTGGATTGTGGGTCCTGGCGCACTGGGGCACCGCCCTGCTTCCGTTTATTGTCATAATTATGTTTGGTGGGAAATATCTGATTGAGCTCGGGTCAAAGGAACTTCCGGTTAGGTGTTATAGTTCGTGGATACCACCGGAGAGAGTTGACAAACGTACAGTGACTGAAAAGTTAGAGCTACATCCCCATTTTTTATAAAACATGTTTTACCTATTGAAAACAATTGATATACTTACGAGTCTGCAGTTTCTTCTCCATTTTGGTTTTATAGACCCAGAAGACCAATGAAAACTTTGAAACATAACCGTTTAAAGACCTATTCTAAAATTAAGACACATTAGATTACATTGGAATTACAACATGTTCATCAAGGATATTTACCAGGGTGGGTGTTTTGACCCTACAACATACCAAGTTTCATGACAATCTTCTTAGACAACGTACTGTGTTTACCACGAACAGTGAATTTATCGTTCCTCCTGAACCATCTTTCTAAAATAATTTTGAATTAAACATTAATTTTTTAGTTATTTGGTAACAAAATAGTTTATATATTACCGGACATTTAAAAGCTCGTAACTTTCCAACTGTTATTTTCACAGACAGTGTCATTAAATTTTGATTAAAATATTTAAACCGCTTTTGAAAATTTTGGACTTTTAACGTGTTTTGAGAGTTTTATGAGTGTACAATGTTCTTATGAGATTTTACGTTCTTAAGAGATGAAAAAACGTGTTAGTGGATTACAGAGTAGATTCTTGTACCAAATCACACCATAATCAGATTATCGGTGTGGCCTCGGGGTTGTTACTCAGTAAGACGTCAGCTTTTTAGATTCAGTTAGCCTCTAACGCGTTTCTACTCTCAAGTCAAAATAAACAAATTTGACGAAAACAATACTTTCTCTACGTACTATAGAGTAGAAAGTTAAAAAGTTGCTACATCCCCTGACCCTCCAGAATCTAACATCTAAGTTTTACACTAACTAACGCCTCTAGTAAATTTCCAAACACCGTTCCCTCAGAAACAATGAATGGTTGAGGTGTTCATGAATCAATCACAACTGTACCGACAATGTCACCGTGTCTCCTGCTGAACAGCAGAAGGACCCGTTATCACTCGGTTACCGCCCATTAGCTGAGTACTCCGTATTTTCTATTCAGCTGGAAGCCCAATTTCGTCTTCTTCTTCTATTGTCGTTTCCATTTTCCACGATTCACTTTCAATCCCTGCATTCCTCTCTGTAATCCCAGCGGAACATTTGAACTACGTTTAGAGGAACGTTAGTTTTGTGCCCCGGGTGTTTTCCTGTTGGTAACATTAACTGTTTTTAATTCTTACTTAACGGAAAAAGATTCTTGAGTTTGGGTATAGTTTTATCATGTGAAATATTTGGTAGTTTGAAAAATGTCTTGGGATTTCAATTGTTAACGAAAATTGTATTTACTTCCCTGTGGGAAAAGCTTAGATCGTGGTTATGTGTGTAGGATTGATTTAAGTTCCTCTATACAGTTATCTAACCAAATTACGTAACTTCCGTTACACTTTTTGCGTCTCGCAAATTGCTAACACCCTTCCCCCAAAATCTTGGACATATCCATGCCAAATGATTTCTTCACTAATAAGACACCGGTGAAATACAAATATTTCAGAATTATTGCTTTATTGAGTTAAAATTGTCCAATTTGAGTGAAATTACAATGACAGCTTTTATACATCCGGGCGTCACAACTAAAAGAATGGAATAAAAATCTTTTTAAATCACCTTCTCTGAATGTGTATCAGAGTGATTAAGTTATCCTTCTGTGTTTATTCAATTCTTTTCTGATTACTGACTGTCGTCATTTCAACGGATTCATTTGTTTCAATCACTTACTTATTTATTGAAGAATTATTTATCTACAAAATAGTTATGTAATATTTCAAGCCTCATCTTTAGGGAAGGTGAAACAAGAGATTAAAAAATATGGAGGGAAATCAATTATAAAAATTACCCCTCGACTTCTTGGATTGATGAACTAAAAGAATAATATATACCTACATATAATTTTATTACGGATAGTTACAATATCACCAGCCCTGGATGACTTTTGTAACTGTTTAGTTACAATATAGCAACTAATGTTAACTCTTTTGACTCTACGTAGTGAACAACTTCCATTGCACCTGTAGCTCCCTGTCTCTGAATTCCAGTATTGGATGGATCAACTCCTGGGTGGATCAGTGACTGCTTCATGCTTGTCTGGTAATCCGGCACTCAGGCATATCGCCGGGTCTTGGGGTCTGGATGGGTTTGGAGTTTTGTCTCAAACTCCCTTCTTTGCAGATCCTTCCTTTCCTGTGACTGTACAAAAGATAAATCTTCCTCGCCCTTTTCTGACATTACTTACAAAACTTGTCCTGATAATGTTAATATTGAAAACATATTCTAAAACCAATTTTCATCTAGTATTAATTATATTGACTGCTTTTAAGTTAGGTTAGGTGAGAAGACTAGGCTAGGTTAGGTTAGGATGGTGGCCAGTATTGTAATGGACTCGCTCAGTATTGACTAGTATTGTTTTTTCATAAAACCTATTGGAATCCTACATGAGAATTTTAAATCTTAATCAAGACGGATCGGACATGATAACTTGCTTACCATTTGCCAAATGCTCATAAGTAGTCACTTTAGTGGGTCTTCTCTCTCGAGTTTTGGTATGTAACTTGAAATGTTCCAACTTTTTGCACTTATTTATGTTATAGATTTTACATAAAATACTTTATACGACTACAATTCATGGTTCATTCAAACTTGGTTGAAGCATCGCAACACACACGATTCTCAGTTTCCGATTAATGCAAAGCTTGTAGCTTTGAGGTTTGCCGCTTTGGCGCGAAGGTCGTGGCGGCGTTGATCCGCGGACTGCGGCAATTCCGGTTCCGGTCCAGCAGTGTTGCCACCTGTCAGACACCTGTTAACCCTTCCTCTCTCCACCACTGAGGATAATGCCCTTTCTGCTCAGATAAACTGCAACAATGCATAATGAGTGGCAAGAACCATCGGATCGCAGGTTCCTAGATTTGTCACAAAATCGTGGAATTACTAAGACTTTTGTTCCGGAACAATGGTAGCTTCTACAAGTAAATTAACTTTTGTTAATGTCAAATTCAAGCCCTGTGAGAAACGTTTGGGATGTCCAAGCCTAGGAAAATAGAAAATCGCTTAGTAACCCTTGCTGTGATTTGCAGCTTCATGAGGTGGATCTAAAGTTTTTTAATGTGTAGGCTAATATAATATACTTCCTTTCCAACACCATCCCGTGACACATATCAGCGTCAAAATTATAGTCTAATGGTACTTTTCGATTTAGCCTGACCATTGACTTTGGCTTTAACCTCCAAACTGAACATAAAATTAACAAATTGGTTAGATAAAAATATCTCTAATGTGATAACACATTACTTATTCTCGTAAATAATTGATCATACATAAATATCTATGTATGCTGCAAGAATGTATATGTCTGCATAGTGATACAAAATGCATACAGCCTTGGATATGCCTAATCTTGAAAATGACTGTGTAAGTGATATGCTGTTCACCTTGTAATCTGAATATCGCTGGATCAAGTACTATTTGTAATTGGACTTGTAATTAATTCCATGTCTGAGATGTTGTTTGGCTAACTTTAAGTTTGGGCCGTTTCCTATCGAACTTTAACATATTGCCGTTCAGGATTGGCAAAATACAAAGGTTTGTAGAAGTCAAAGCCAAAACAGGTTTAAATTGCAGTACAGGATTACAATTTAAACGGGGAAAATTTTATCATATGTTAAAAAATCGAATAATTATTACCTTTCTGAAATGACGACCTACACAAGAGTGTATTTTCCAGGTATTAATCCATAACTATCCATAATTCGTGACCTTAAAATAGTTGGATTACAGGATTTAAAAGCGTTCCAGTAGTAGTTAATTAGTCAGTAAAAAGGCAACCCACCCAGGTAGGTATTTTTTAAGCTAAGTATGAATGAGAAATTGGTGTAAGATGGTTGTGGAGCGATCTAGTAGTCTTGTTATTGTCTAAGGCTAACATGTTTCTTAGACAGAAATGTTAATTAATTAACAGTCAATGGCATATCAGAGGGACTTGCAGTTTAACGTGGATTATGATCCACTGCTGTCTCTGAATTACGAACTGGTCTATTTATGAGGTCTTTGCGGATTAACGTGGTATTCAATAGAGTGGATGTTGGTGTACAAGAGAACACTACACCCACCGACCATCGCTTACAACTATCCTCAATCTGTGACCTCCAAGTAGCTGGATTACAGGACACGCCACGGTCCTATTGGGGAGATTATTAGATTAGATTAGATCGTTGAAATGGCAACCATAGCACAATGTAGGTATTTTAAGGCAAGTATGAATGAAGATTGGGTGTAAGATAATTGTGGTGCGATCTTGTAGTCTTGTTACTGACTAAGGCTGACATGTTCCTTAGACAGGACTGTTAATTAATAGCCCAACAGCCAATGGCAACTAATGGATCTACAGTTTAACGTCGAATCCGAACAACGTCCTCTGAATTACGAACTGGTCTAATTATGAGGAAGGTGTTTATGGATTAACGTAGTATTCAACAGTGCGAACGTTAATCTACACAAGAAACACTACACCTACCGACCATCTCTCACAACTATCCACAATTCGTGACCTCCAAGTGGCTGGATTACAGGACGTCACCACCGTCCACGTTTGCAATCCCAGGAGGAGTGCAAACGTGGAAGACTTCGATCGAAGTATTGTTTCCCCCCTTTAAACAAGGACTAGTGAGGAGTTAAGTTAGGTTGCTTATTGCTAGTATAAATATATAAATATAACTTGGGTGGTATTTTCAGGAATAAAACATGGCCAAATAAATGGAAAAATGCCCTACATATATAGAACCCTACACCGATTGGAATCCCTAAACATTTTACTACGGTAATTTTTCTTGTTGCAGTGTCGGATATCCAGTGCACCTTCACGGGCTCGGAGGGCCGCCAGGGCAAGGTGATCGGCAAAGACTTCATCTCCGCCAAGCTGCGGAAGCCCGAGGGGTTCAAGGGGGCGCCGCTGTTCGCCGACGACCGAGGGATCGACCCCCTGCTGGATGCCGAGTGTCAGATCCGCCCCGACTCGGAGGACCTGACGGGGCTGGCCTACACGCTCCATGTCACTAACTTCGCTCGCTGCGGCGTCCTCAAGAGGAATGTGAGTCATACAGTACTGTGGATAACTGGTCTCAATATTAAACACACCCTGTATTGCCTACACAATACATATTTATCCTCGTCAGGTATACAAGTATAGAATGAGCAACAAGCCATTTCATTGGCAGACAATAGATCTATTTTATTGGACTTTCCAAAGTGTCTGTGTTTTTAACTACAACGTTTCTGGAGGTGGAGAAACTCTTCCCGTTTTCAAGTGATTACCTAAAAATTTACATTAAAAATTGAATGTTTAAAGTTACAGCTATTACTTAAATCATGTTGTCTATAATACTATACTTATCTTCATGCACAACACAATACTATATTGATACCGCAACTAATAAGCATATTACTCTGCCTCCGAGCTAGCGGGCGACACAAGATAGCGTGCGCTCAGAATGTGAGTGAAATGCTCAGAAATGTGAGTGTGGCTAAATGATAAGTAAAAAGGAACGACCCGTGTGGGAAATAGCTTAGATCATGTATATGTCAAAGGTGGACATATTGTTTTAGCCTAGCTGTTGTCTGTGCATCAATAAATATGATAATAATTAATTGTGATGATTACTATTACATAATTATTCATTCACCTGAGAAAATAAATAATATCTAAAGTTTTCAATGCATATAATGTTTAATTTTATTGCTCATTAGTAGTATTTCAGGGATTTGCTTACAAAATATTACTACCATAAATAGGAAATATCCGGTCACGTGGTGAATGACGTAATATCTGTTACACTTTTTGCGTCTCGCACATTTTCCAACACCCCCATCCCTAGCAAAAACATATCCATGTCAAAATATTCTCTTAAATCTTTACTAATAATGTTTTCAATTTTACAAACATGATATTGATTTACTAGAACATCACTTTTGAATTAGCGTATTTTTATTTACCTCATTAGTTAGCTTACATAAATAAAAACTTATTCCAGCATAGGATCACCGGTTGATGGACGGAAATAAATATTAAATTCGAATAAAATAAACTTTCACTAACGGAATACAGTTCATGTTATAGAGGAGGCGTTCTTCGTTCCTCGCCTACCTTGCTCTCCAACACTGACCGAGCACAGTACAGTTAACATCAGCCGAGCGTCTCTCACTAATTAAATCCTATGCAACCGTCTTCCGTTTATCGTTTTTACGCCGAATAAATTAGTAACAGAGCGTACGTATTCTACTCTATTATTATCTTATTATCTATTTCCAACGCGTCTCTGTTTTAAACTGCACACCGTCGCACACTTGCGTTTTTATAGAAATCTTTCCTGGAGTCATCTGGCTAGAAATGAACACTGGTGCTACCTTAAACTGCTGATAAATTAGAAATTGCTAAAAATTAATTATAGTGTACCAGAATATAGTTTATGAAGTCCATATTCATATCTATAATAAAATTCTCGCTCTAGTGACACCGTCACCAAAATGGCGAGCTCCAAAAACTAAACGATAATTTCTTGAGTAGTTTAATGTAACAACCAAACTAATTTAAACCTACTTATCTAAGAGCAAATACTTTGCTTGAAAATACTAACTCAGACAATTCCTAGATAATTAAAGACCAGCTTTTATGGATTAATTTTTTCAAAATCATTTCATTTGATCTTTCTAACCCGACTGTGTTTTAACCACACAACGTTTCACACAGTAAAAGAAATAAGTAAATTTTATCAACTGTATATATTTTATTAACTGTTATTCAGATTCGCTTAATAACATTAATGCAAAACAATAATGCGTAGTTAAACATACGCTTTGGAAAAGTGCAACAAAAAATTATAATTGTAACCAACGCCATAAGGAATTTCAAAGATTTTGAACGTATTCTTTTGAGGTTTTTTGTAACGACAGAGCGAAAAAGTATTTACTTAGATTGTGAGTCACGGAAATGTTTAATGATGCCGGCGGTTTCGGATGTCAGATTCGGTCGGCGATCACTCATTTTCATGTCCTACTTACCCACAATCGAGTCCCGTTCGTCAATTTACACCTGGGGTTTACTTTGCTCGTTGGTTTTGTTGTCGTTATTGTCTATAGTTCTTTTGCTCCTGAGCGTGACAGATAAAACGTTGGTTTTAAGATTACAATAATAGGATGATGAAGTAAACACGCATATACACACGTACTCACACTCATTAGTCAGTTACTGAAATGGCAACCTGTCCAGGTATTTTAAGCCAAGTATGAATAAGAAATGAGTTGTGGAGCGATCTTGTAGTCTTGTTACTGACTATGGATGACATGTTATTTAGACAGGACTGTTAATTAATAGCCCAACATCCAATGGTATCTAAGCGACCTACAGTTAACGTGGGATCCAAACCACTTTTGCCTCTTAATTACGAACTGATATAATTATGAGGATAGTTTTTGCGGAGGAACGTATTCAATGGTGCGGATGTTAATCTAAACAAGAGAATATCGCATCCACTAACCATCGCTCGCATCTACAACTCGTGGCCTCCAAGTAGCTAGATTACAGGACACGCCACAGTCCCAGTCATAATAATATGATAATTGCATTATCGTTGCTCTTATTGACCACAGAACTTTCGTCATCTTACTCTTCGTAATATTATACCCATAAACCCATTTTAAAGCTTGTGAGCTTTAAAATTAGCACCTTTCATTACTACTTGAAGGTCACAAATGTGAATAATTATGAGCGATGGACGGTGGATGGCATATTCTCTGGTGTGGTTTAACGTCCGCACTATTGAATGCTGCGTTAATCCGCAAATACCATCCTCATAATTAGACCAATTCGTAATTCAGAGGCAGTGGTTCGAACTCCATGGTGAACTGTAGGTCTTTTAGATATGCCATTGACTATTGGGCTGTTAATAACAGTTCTGTCTAAGGAACATGTCAGCCTAATGTCAGTGTAAAGATACTCGCTCAAGTTACAACCTTGAGCTTGTAAGAAAAGTATTACTTCGACCCTAATGAAATATTCATATTTATATTAAATATGATATTTATGTAATGAAATATGATATTTCTTCGACCAAGTTTTTCCTCTTTATTTAGAGTATTGTGGAATTGTTCCTTGTGTAATTGATCCATAACGATCAATAAACTAAATTTAACGAATTTTCGGGATCTGGAACGTGTACATTTTGAGATCGTTTGTACTCGTTCGTTACGGGATGTACCAATCTTGTCATCTTCTAGGTTTCAGCTCACCTGAAAACGGGATCAGATTCCTGATCCAGAAACGTCGTGAACCCTTTTTTACTATTTGTGATGGGAAATTTCCGTGATAACGATCTAAATATCGTAAACCCACGATCGACAAAAATGAATTTCAAACAAATATGTTTAATGGTTTGGAGTTAGCACTCCTAGGAACCCTACACTTAGCAGGCAAATCCAGCAGCTTTGTTACTCTACGTATTCTCGGCAGGGGTTCGTGCACGTGCGCATCTGGTTCCCACAGTTCCCGGGGGTGGTGATGATGTCGGACCAGGAGCTGATCATCATGTGCAAACCTCCGGAGCCGACCATCATCGAGAACAAGGCGGCGGGCTTCGCCGGGAGCTTGTAAGTCGCCTTTGGACAACTTAAAGGACTAATATAGAATAACAATTACATTGGAATGGCCTCAACTATGCGAAGGGGATTTGCTACTCGTAAATGGATAAAAAAAAGAAATACCCACGTCGCAGCAGACCTGCATACTCAGCGAATTTCCAAATCAATAATTTAATATATGACAAGTTTTATAAAAAATCTGTCCATAAACATGAGAATTATTTGCCTATTCTCCATAAGATTAACATAGGAAAGAGTGTGCAGGTTAGCTGCTGTGAGGAACACTGAAAGAAGTCATTTCTACCATGAATAATTTTTATCTTAACATTTATACCAACTCTCATCAACATCTGTCCATAAATAAAGGAGTTTGCCTATTCCCTATATGATTAATATGGGAAAAGAGTATGCAGGTTTGCTGCCATGATAAACACATAAACTATGATTTTTAAGCATAAATGGATAGATCTCAACCACATGAAGCTGAATATCAAGTTTTATCCAAAAAAATTTATTAATATGGGAAAATTAATTTTTTCCTATCCTCCAAGATTAACATTGGAGCCCCACAATACAACGTACTGTGTTTAGATTTTTTTAATATCTCAGTAACCGTTGGAGATAGAGAAAAACTTTAAGGAACTTAATTGTGTAGTTTTTTAAGCTGATTCCAATGGTGAAATATAAAATTACAAATTTTTAAAAATTACATGTGAAAAACGCAAAAAACCCCATTTTGGGGTACAAAACCCCCCCAAACTACCCGTTCCCATTGACCGATACGTCTGGTTTACGAACTCGTCTGAGCATTTGTAGGAATACACGTCTCTACCAAATTTGGTTTCGATCGGACCATTTTTACGAGAGTTATCGTGCTAACAGACACATATATATATATATATATATATATATATATATATATATATATATATATATATAAATTTTAACGACTATTGTTTTTGGACTCTGGGCACCTAAAGACGAAAAAATAACATGGTCCCGGGCTTAAGTCTTACCATGAGACCTACGGTAATAGCTTCTTCCCTATGGGAAATTCGCTAAAAGAAAATATTTTATTCTTCTAAATATATACTTTATTTTATTCTAAATTAGAAAATATACACTTCATATATGACTTTTTAGTGGGGTAATTTAAGTTTTCCCAAATTTTTTTACAGGTAGCAAATCACCTTTAAAATATACTGTTGTCTAATGTGAACTGACACGTACTTTTCTCTCTTTAAAAGAAAAACAAATGTGATAAATAAGTAGTGTCTAATAAACTCTAAATAATCTAATATTTCAAAAATGGTCATTATATTTCTTTTAGGAACCCCAGTTGAAAAATGTACTATTGTACTATAAGTTGAAAAGATTTTGGGCAATCCCTCGCCAACCTCAAGTTAGTAACAAACCTTTTCAGCGGGTTTTATTTAGGTGATGTATCATATAAGTTAATAAAAAAAAAAGAATAAAAAATATAATTTAAGCGAATTTCCCATAAAAGCTTTACCGTATTAACGTGGTGATTAAGAGCTGTTATTTTTTCATTCTTTAGGTCAGACCAAAAACAATAGTCGTTAAAATTTTTATATATATATATGGCATATATAGTAAAGTATATATGTGTCTAGCACGATAAACTCTCGTTGTAAAAATGGTTCATTGTAGACAATTTGTAAACAAACTGTACTCTCCATAAGGTTACGATTTAAAACGCCATAAAATGGAAACTTATGGGTTTTGTACCCCAAAATTTTTTTTTTGCGTTTTTCACATGAGTTTTTAAAAATTCCTAATTTTATATTTCACCATTGGAATCAGCTTAAAAACTACACAATTAAGTTCCTTAAAGTTTTTCTCTATCTTCAACGGTTACCGAGATATAAAAAAATCTAAACACAGTACGTTGTATTTTTTAGGCTCCAATGTTAATCTTATGGTATAAAAAAATTATTTTTCAATCAATTTTTTGATAAAACTTGATATTTAGCTTAATGTGGTTGAGACCCATACATTTGTGCTAAAAAATCATAGTTTATGTGTTTATCATGCTAGCAAACCTGCATACTCTTTATTAAATAATCATAAAAAGGCAAATTCTTTATTTAGGAGATGTTGATAAGTGGTATAAATGTAATACTATTTATGGTAAAAAGAATTTCAATCCCTCAGCCAAACCTACTCATTCTTTCCATTTTCTTAGGGTAGGCAATTCCCATTTTATGGACAGATTTTTATAAAACTTGCCATATAAGTTAGTAAATTGATTTGGAATTGTTGAGAATTTTTTAGTATTTAGTATTAAAGTTTTCATAAGAATAGCATTAGGTGCTCTTATACAACGTACTGTGTTTACCCCATACTGAAAATTCTATTTTCTGAGCAATTTTTTAATTATTAGTCGACCAATAATTAAAAATATGAATTTATTTTTTAGCTGTTTCTATCTCAAAATAGTTAAACTATTTTATGAATTTATTTTCTATATTCTATTTTCTATTTATTAATTGTTCTATCTCCAATGGTTAGCGAGATATTAGAAAGTCTAAACACTTTACGTTATATGTTGGGACTCCAATGTTAATATGGAGAGTAAGGAAAAATTAATATTTCATTTATTAACCAATATTATTGGTATTATATTATTACTTTATATTTAGCTTCATGTGGTTGAGATCCATCCATTTATGCTTAAAAATCATAGTTTATGTGTTTGTTATGGCAGCTGACATGCATACTCTTTAGATTAGATTAGATCATTGAAATGGCAACCATACTATAATGTAGGTATTTTAAGCCAAGTTTTCCCATGTCAATCATACGGAAAATATGCAATAGCGATCGAATAGTGTGTTTATTTTGATCCATGTAGTAATTTAACATAATCGCTTTTTGTGAAAACAGTTCAAACTTGTACAATGCGTTCATGATTTGAGCCTATAACCTCTTGCACCAAAGTCCAAGACGCAAACCAATAGACTCAAACTTTAGCTGTCAAACTTGAGAGTTATTCTATCGTTGTATCCATCTAACCACCGCTCCTGTGTACAGTCCTCACGGTGCGAGGGTATCTGGCGTGGTGGAGGAGACGCCAGGAAGGTTGGAGTATGAGGTGGCGTTATACAAGGAGGCTCCGCCCCGAATGACCAACTCCAGCTCCGAGCTGCCCGTGGACCAGGCAGTTCCCATCGGCACCAAACTGCAGCTTCGCGCCAGGATCAATCCTCAGTCAGGTATGAGATTGTTTGTTCCGACATTATCACTTAAACCCTGATATATATATTTTTTTTGAAGAAGCGAGAAAAGTTTTATATCCCGGCAGGACCAGTTCAACCGTGAGTGAGTGACCGCGCTAGTCAAATTATAGTTTTTAAAAAACTGTTTTAGTGTTTTAAAAATATTTTATTTGTGCTCAGTGGTTACTAATTTTATAAAAACAATGTAACAAATAACAATACTTTTTTAGTTTCAAAACTATTGCTTTATTTGTAGGTTTTGACTCTCGATAACATCAGTTGCTATTTTGCAAGTAAAACACTCTTATTACTTATTTTGCTATTTTTTTATATTTTTGGTAATTTACTTATCAAGTTTCTCTCTGATGTAAAACATTTTTTGTCCTTATAATGAGCAGTAACATATACATTTTAGGTATAAAGGTTTTTCTTACTTTGTTCCGTATACAAATTTAAAAAATGTTATTTTATTGCTATAATTATACATATTTCAATTATAATACATTATGCTGTGAGTTTTATCGTTATTTTTTAAAATAAACCAGTTTTATGATGAGAAATAGCTGTGCTATTAATCCCGTTAAAAGAGACCGTGAGTCGTTACAATTTCAATTTAAAGTGAGTCCTCTCGGGCTATGCAACACCTAGACATCTATGTACCTGGACAGCCTGTAATGTAGAACTGATCCCGCCGGGTTACTTATTAAACCCCACTTTTTTCTCTTTAGCATGACGTCAAAGTATTTGAAGCTCAAGCAACTTTTATGAACATCCTTTTAATTCAACCTTCATTCTGGTTAAAAAACATTTTGTTAAGTCCTGATGGTTCTCATACTGGTCTAGGCCTGTCTTCTTTTCCCTTAGGATCCCCTGAACACTCCTCATAGGGTGCCAGAAGTATAGAAACACATGTAGCAAATTATATTAAAAGTATTTTATTTAAATTTTACTTTATGTTTATCAAAGCTGGTAGAATGATTTAACGTCTTTTTAACTAAAGTTGACCTGATATTATAATTAATTAAAAGCCCAATCATAAATGGAGACCAGTCAGGAATCAAACCAGGAACCTTTAGATTATGAAGTGGGTACTATAACCACTAAACCACATAGCCAGTAGCTTTTTGTTTACTCTTACATTTTTTATATTATTTTTATATCAAACAATACTCTTCATCATGATACTGATTAAAGGTTTGTACTGAAAAGAGTAAAGGGAATTTTATTGAGGAACCTATTGGGATACAAGCTATGTAAAATATGAGTAATTTTAAATCTTTAATTTGTTAAATTGCTTGTTTCATACTTTCCTAAAATAAAAAGTGCAGCATTGACTAATACAAGTAGTGCACTTTAATTTACATTGTTTGCATTTATTGCCTTGGATTTCAGCCTGGAAGCACGTGAAGCTGATGGAAGTAACAGTCTCCCCAGACCCGGACGATCCACACGTAGCCGGCAGTGTTGCTCTGGTCAAAGGAGGGTCAGTATCCTGGTTAAAAATACGCTGCATAGATAACACTCTTCTTGGTTTAAAATTCGTTGTTGGTGATGATGGACATTTTTATTGCGGACATTTTCCATCAAAATTACTATAAGTTTCACAACGTTTTGGGATCTAGAATCTGATCAGGTGAGCTGGAATCTGCAACATGACAATAATTAAGCCGATTAATTTGAACTAAGGTAATTTTTTTAGTTCAACCCAACAAGAACTTCAATTTTATGTAAATATCAACCTTCAAGATTTTTAACTTACTCCCCATGGGCTATGTCCTATAGGTAAAATCTGATCACCATGTACACAAAAAAAGTAGCTTATTATTACCAGTAATGAGATTCCAAATTTGTTGTAATAGCTCTTTTTGCCATAAAAAGTTATAAGTTTTTCCTAAAGCAGTGTTTTACTACCTGCACAGTATGTTGCACAGCATGCTGCGTCCCCAAACAGTGATCAATTACTGTGACCAACTACTATTGAGATCAAATGAGACTGGCTTCCTAACTCCGCGGTTAGGGGCTGGTCGCGTATCCAGCATACAACAGTGTAGTAAACGTTCACGATAAATTTAACTCCTCCTACCTCAAAAGCCAATTCTTTAATATTGGCTTTTAGCCCTTCCTGGGCGGCTAACTACATTTCTTGCAGCACAGTAGGGCCGCACAGCGCGGTAAACGAGTTTATTCGCAATCAATAATTATGCTACATTTACTGCGCTGTAGTTCGCGATACAACCGATAGAGTGCATGGTTATGTTGTTTTAGCCTTTACACACTCACAAAACCAATATAGCGGCGTTGTTGAAATATTTAGTGACTGAAATTAGTTGCTAGGCGACTTTGGCCCCGTATTCGTGCACTTGCGTATTTTTTTTCACTACGAGTCACTACGGCTAGCTGTTTTGACTTTCGCTAACCTTTTTTGTTGACATTTTTGACAGCGACAAAAATGTAAAAATGTATGATGTGTTAATTATCAACCCCTGATTTAGCCCTCTTGCAAAAATAGGGCTAATAGTAGTATATACTAAAATTGAAATATTTAATTTAATAATTACTTAAAAGAGAAAATATATTTCCAATTTACCTAATTTAATGTGTAACAACAATTTAATTTTTATGTTTCACTACTTTGTTTTTCTTATTAATTTTTTTATTATTTATTAATTTTCTAGGGAAATCTAAGTTATTCACCAGAACTTTGTTCGCTAGATAAAAAAAGTTGTACATTAATTAGTAATTATCCAACAAATTTTGTACCATTGGAAAAAGTGGTCAATAAAGTTATTTGTTATATTATGTTATGTTCAGGTGTCGAAACCGAGACTTTATAACGATCATTCCCCACCAGCCTGCGAGGTACAGGGACCGTCACAATGAGGTCTTCCTTGACTTTGAAGCATTCCTACTCAGCACGATGAAGGAACGTTCCACGCTGTGGATTCACTCACAGATCAAAGCCTGCATGGATGCTGTCGATTGTCAGCCTGTTAGTATTTTATCATATTTATTTATGTACTTGAATAACCATTCTTCAAAAGTTTATCTAAATATCATTTATACATTTTTTTTATAATCATCCAATTTCTTAAACTGACTTTGAGAGAAAACTATTAATTAATCAATAATTAATTGTTAAAACATTTTTGGGGACATAACCTCCCCCCTCCTTAGGTAATAACAAACTTTTTGATTGGATTTTGCTAGTGATGTGGCTTTACACTGAATATCAAGTTTCATGGAAAACAGATGAGAAATAAGGAAGAAATTCTTTAATATTCCCCAAAATAAAAATATTGGGCACTCTCAGGCCCAACAGTGTACCTTGTTTACCATTTTAAAGTAAATTTAACTTTTCTCTGGAATGGTTTGTTGTAGGCTAATGGTTCAACATACAGGTACTAATTTCTTAAGTTTTTATGCCGGTTTTAATGGTGGTAGTAAAATTATTTCATAAAATTGCCAAGTTTTTTGACATTTAAAAGACCATAACTTTTGAACCATAAACTTACAAAAATATGGGTGGTATCTGTATATTATTTATGACCTCCATAGCTATATAAACCATGAAATTTGTATCAAAATTGTTGGAGGAGATTTTGGGAAATTAGTAACTTATCACCATTTTTAAGGGTATATAGAAGTACACCCTTAGAAACCAAAAAAACTAAAAAAATTATCTGGAGAGTGCACTCATGTTTTGGATTTCATAAAAATTGGACGATCAGTGTGATCTCGGGGTCTGTACACAGACAGACAGACATCAGTCTGAAAACCACTTTTTGGACTCAGGGATCCTCAAAACGGATATATCCAGTCTGAACTAAAATTTGGAAATGTTGACAAAAACAATACTTTCTTCATATATGTATAAGGGGAGAAAGTAAAAGTTTTAAACTGAGCTGACATGACACAGCTAAACCGATGCAAAGGTGTTATGTTCCTGGGCACATAGTTATACTGTATTTGTTTCATTACAATTTTTGTTTTTACTTTTGGTTATTGTAAATTGTAGGTCTATATTTATAGACCTACAATTTACTTTAAATTAACTTTAAATTCACTTTAAATAAATTTCTTGTGTAATTTTTTGCAAGAAGTAATTAATTTATTGATAACAATTTTTTCGGTTTAAAACCACTCAAATAAAAGTTACAAAAATATATTGCAATATTGCTCTTGTTACTTCAAATATGACAATTTGACCACCATTTAACTTTTAGTGGAATTTTGTAAGGCTGGGCCTTAATTATTTAAATGTTACACAATTCATGCAGAACTGACAGTTGATTTATCTCAACAGGAATACTGCCTTGATCTGTTCGAGCCGAGCGGGCAGGGCCGACGACGGAGAGCTGTCAGCGCCAACATGCCAAGTGGTGTGAGGAGTGACCAGTACCGCAACAACACTCAGTACACCAAGTTCCACGAGAACATAGAATACACAGTCCTCATGCCAGGAGGTTAGTAAACCATGGCTTAATTCACGAGCAATACTGATGTTAGATGACATCTAACAAAAATGGTTTCACTGAATGATTTATTTTTATTTCTTGGTCAATCACGTTGAACGTTCTCAAGTTCCGATAAGACTACATTAGACAAACTTTCAGTCTGTTAAAAAAAATACTAAAAAAGAGACAAAAAAGTAATAAATACATGTCATTTTACTCTCTGTAATGTTGGTTGGTATAAATATGCTTAAAACATTCAAATAAATACAAATGAGGAATAATTTACCAAAAATATGTGTCCCTGGTAAAATGTTAGATGGCAACTATACAAGATCTGCTTGCGTGACAAAATTTAATGACCCTGCTCTTGATTTGAAAAAAATCTGGTTCATCAAATGCATCAAAATAATTTAAGGCTGCGGTATATGCCAGGGAAAAATATGACTCAAACTGTATAATAACTTTGAAAATTAACGAAAAATAGCATTGCATTAAAACATATTCATTATGTTGGCAATGTGCAGTAATCAGGATTTGAAAGAGGGATAGAAAACAATTGTGCTCATACTCAAAGATGTTGTTACTACAAGTTAAAATGAAAAGAAACTTTTCATAAGTTATAACAGAGAGTATTTTTAAATATTTCATCCATAATATCAGAACGCAACATGCCAGTAAAAATTCATCTCCTTAACGTAATCATATACTTCTTACTGTGCATTGTTAATACAAGTACTGTAACATGTTCTAACATAGGATTGTTCAAAACCCTGTTTCCGCTAGCATGGGTGGGGGTAGACAAGTTTTTCTAGTCATCTTGTGTCGCCCCTGATGAAGCCAGAAGTTTGAATTAATTTTGTGTCTGATAATCTGTATTGGTGACATTTTTTTATGTTTATGCTAGGATCAGTCCAAAGCCTTTTTTAGACAATGTAACGAAACCCCGGAACCTGATGAGTCTGATATTAACAGTAATCATAAGGAGAAAAAAATAATTCAAGGGCACTCCATGTCTTTTGGAATAAAAATATGAAAAAGAAACCCCTTAGACAAGACTATACAAAAAGACCTTTCCTTTCCAAAAAGATATAAAAAAGACACATTTTATTAAAACCTAAATCATTAAATTCTGTCCAGCGATAATATGGGAGGTTTGTTCACAAGAAACCGAAAGAAACTCCCACACAATCAGTATAGGTCAGTATAGGTCTCACAATGATTATGTAAACAACAATATCAAAGTCCTGGAGGAGAAGTTTTGTCTTCCCCCAAAAAAAATTGAGGGCATCCTGGAGTGTTCTTGTTTTGTAGACTCAGAAGTTATGGAGTTGAGGTATGAATCCTCTTAGGGTGATAAGTCACCCAAGCTTAGGTTGACTACCCATGTCCTACCTTTAATGAATTTAATAAATTTGTACCAATGAATTTGGATAGTTGTGAGCGATGGTGTGGACAGGATATTCTCTAGTGTCGATTAACATCTGCACTATTGAATGCTAAGTCTATCCGCAAATACCATCCTCATAATTAGACCAGTTTGTAATTCAAAGGCAGTGGTTCGGACTCCACGGTAAACTGTAGGTCTCTTAGTTATGCCATTGACTGCTGGGCTATTAATTAACAGTTCTGTCTTAGGAACATGTCAGCCTTAGTCAGTAACAAGACTACAAGATCACCCCACAACCATCTTACACTCATTTCTCTTACATACTTGGCTTAAGATACCTTGCAGGAAGACATGCTTTTCTGGAGCCTCCTAAACCTCCACAGGACCAACACTAACCCAACCTTAACGTTTGCAGACCTGTACCACCACACAGTGGCCATGGAGAACTCCTGCAGCACATTCCTACTGATATCCGCAGCACTCGGATGTCTTCTGTTCATCTCCGCGTTCCTCATGTGCTACCTTGCGTCCAGGCTGCAGTCAGCACTCGCTGCATCCAACCACAGCCTCAGCATAGACCACCTCGTCCGTGAACACTCTAGGAAGCACTCGCACGGCTCCGAGGCCATGACCTACACAGGGAGGTCGATGCTTCAGTAGCCACCAGGAAACTGTGGATAGTTTAATTTTACTTGATAAAAGAGGTCAGTAATGGCCTGGCTGTGTAGCTAAAAAATATTAATGGGTAGCCTTTACATCATTAGAGGTCATTAGTGGGAAGGGTATAAAATCCGGGGGGTCTGGAATATCACCTTCTTGAAGGGGACTTTTGAGAAATACAAGAAAAAAAGTGTTTTTGTTATTGTAAGCACATTTTTCTTCAAGAGACAAAGAAGAAAATGTATGATTTAGCAAATTACGATTTGTGTTCCTTTAAAAACATCGTGACGATATTGAAGTGGCAGTGATCATAATCTTTACTATCGCCCTAAAACATTTTTTTGTATTTAAACTCTTAATACAAATTTTATTTGGTTTGTATACTGAGCAAAGCTTAATTTTCGATAACCATTAACGACAAACACATACATATTTGCAAAAAGGCTTGAAGGGAACATTAACTGCCCCAGGACCTAACTCCCCCCATGCTATACATAGGTTATAATTAATTATCTCTGAATCCATTTCCTTGAAATAGCTACTTTAATTGAGTAACCTATTTAAATTTATAATTTTCACATGTATTTGAAAGTGGTTTAAATCATAGAACCATGTTGGGTGGGATTTGGAAGCCGCAATATTATTTCATCCCACAGGAAATTGCTTGTGGGTGCAAGTCAACCATGATTTTTCGTGCAAGCTACTGGAATGAACTGAGTACTCACACACCTCTATTTGGGTTTCTTTTTTTATTGCAGTTCAGAGACCATAGTTGGGCCACAATAACAAAGTTTATCTCAATATTGATAAGTCTTTTGGCTATCCAAAGAGAACAACTTCCTGTGCACCTTTGGTCCCTCCTTGTCTCTATAGGGCATGCAACTTCACGCAACTCTGGGATGGATTGGTGTCTGCTCTAAGCTTGTCTGATCATAAAGCGCTCGGCCATGATATCGGGTTCTGGGGGCTTGAATTGGTTGTCTCTCTCTTCCCGTGAGACCCAAACTATCCTCTCCTAACTTACCAGTTCTCATGAATCCTAACCTTCCAGCGGCTGTACAAAAGATCAAAACTGATCACAGTGTCTGTCCAGCTTTGCTGGAGCCTACAAGATCGCGCCACAATCATCCTACATTCATTCCTCATTCATACTTGGCTTAAAATACCTACCTGGGTAGGTCGCCATTTCAGTTAAAGGTATAAAAGTTAAAAAGTATAAAAGCCTCCCTCCTATTTTATCCCAATGCCATAGATTCTGTTGCTTTAATTCTCAAACTGTTTGGTAAAAGTCAACCTAGTTTAATGTTGTCAATATTCAGCAAAATAGACAAATGATTATAAATTTTAACTGTAAAATTGTGACAATCAAGGTGATGCCAAATGGATGATGAAAACACAAAAACTCTTAAATTTAAGGTCCCAGACTCTTGTGTTTACTATGGTCTCTCTTAATGTTTAACAAATGCCAGCCATGGTTACTGACCTCTTTTGTAAAAGGATATAGACAGTGGATGGTGGTAGGACAACAGTATAATAAAGCTCAATTAATTGCAAATTCAACAATAAATAAATAAATGATAAGTTTCAGGAATATGTTTTGGGATTGTTTTCATGTTTAGTACTGTGAACAAAAAAAATTATTAATACTTATTTAATTTAAACATGAAGGCTCTCTGTTTAATGGTAATGTTCGATTGAAACACAAAGACTTATTATATGTAACTTATTATTTATTAGCCCGTTTATTACAGGTTGATTAGCCCGCTCGTTAGATAAATTTCAATGAAAAGTTGTTCTCGAGAGAAAATTCCTTACTATGTTTTTTATTTAGTATCTATTACGAGTATTATCTAATATGGACTTTTTCAACCATAAACGGTAATGAAAGGACATACAAAGGAATAATTATTATATTTTGCTCTGCCACCTTTCAGGTATCTGTTGAAATGTACAAATCAAAAGGCATTACAAAAGCGTAAAGTCTAACGGATATGAATATTGGGTGATTTTTGTAATGAATATTTATATTTACTGTAAATAAAACACCTTTAGTGTTAACCATAACTTATTGTGTATTTTTAAGAAATAGATTTAAGTATGCATTTTTGTAACGAATTAATTTATTTTTCTATTTTGATATTTAGAACATACATTTTTAGTTTTAACAATATTTTTCATTTCTTTGAATTTAGTCATTGGATATAGAAGCAATACATTTACAATTAAAGCCTGATTACAAATAACTGTTCCGCTATTGTATTCAACAAACATTTCATGAAATAAAATTCTGATGTTTCATCTATTTGTGACCATCCATACTATTTTATATGCAATGTGTTATTGCAAATTGCACAAGCCTAATAATAATCTGTTCAACTATGAAAAATTCTGTCTAATATCCTAAAGGCAATTCCAGTAGAATAATTCACATTTTAATATCCTCAAATTGCACTGGAGACAATAATCATAAGGTTAAATAGTAAACACGGTTTCTCATAGTTTATATATGTATACATAGAAATTATTTTCCTGATGTTCCTTGCCCTTGTTTGAAATCTCATGTTTATAAACACGGCTATTTGTTATTATTTATTGTAATAAAATAAGTTATAGCTACTTTTATGGTCGGAAACAGTGCAATTTGTTCAAGCTAATACTGTGACTCAAATTGTATAAGTGATAGTAAAAAATAAAACTATTATTTAACAGATGATTTTTTTTAAATATCATATAGCTTCCTTTTGAAATTACACCTTTAGATGACGGCAGATGTGAATTCTGCCTACATAAGTCGAAAAACGTGGTTGAAATGTTGAATATAAAAAAGAGCTTATACATCCAAGTAATTAAAAAGTACAGTTTTATTACAAAACAAGACTATTGTTCATTAAGAGGTATAATTAGTTATTCATGTTTTAATAATTATATATTGCCCTTGATAACTATTATGTAGTTTGTAACCCATCTTTTTATGACTATCATTACAACCATCATAAAATTAACATTGTGTTCATGAGACTAAAATCCTATATGGCAACTCTTCAAAGTGTAACACAATTTTTAACACATTATGACATATTGAAATCATATATTGTTGTTAAAGCCAAACATACATTGATTTTTCATGGTTGGTATAACTGCCTGCCTTAGCCAGAACACAATGTTTAATAATGATGTATGTAATAATGATATTGATCTATAAGACTTTTAATTTTCAAAAGGATGGAAGAGATTAAATGGAAGGCTTAAAATAGAATTTTTAAATACTTTTATGTTAAATACATATTTTAAACCCTTTAAGGGTCGTATCTGGACCCAATTGTCATTTTGTCATTGGGTGATTAATTAACCCATTCCTGTCGGGCAGAACGGTCGACGCCTGAGGCCACCCGGGCTGAACGAAAATCGAGCCTCGTTCACTACGACCGCGCGTCACTATTAGCGTGAAAGAATTAACAGTAACTTCATGAATTATATGTTTTGATTTCTTTGCCCTGTTCCTTATACTCTTTAACTGCGTATACAATCACTTTTAGCAAGAAAAAAAATTATTACTAATTATTGGCACCAGTTCCAAGCTGTAGACTTAGAAACAAGTAGGTACTTTTGTTTCGTCAAATTTTATTTTATTTTCAAAAGATTCCTTTATTTCACTTGGCAGATCTACTTCCAGTTACCTGCAGTAATAAATAGTTAATGATAAATCTTTAAATAATAATCATTATAACTGTATTATCATCAATAAATACAATCGCTAAACAAATTGTGCGAACGAGAAAATAATTTACTGTCAATACGGAACATTTGACACTAAATAAGATGATAAAAGAGGACGCCAACACCATCTATCGGATGAGAAATGAACTAGAACACCTAACGGCGGAAAAAAGAACTACGTCGAAATATAGGCAGGCAACGCACATTGTTTGCTCATAACCATCCCGCGGGCCGCGCTGCGGCACGCACGGCGCACGTCATTAGACATCTGTCTAGCGAAATACGCTAACATACAATGTACGTCATTAGACAGGAATGGTTAATGATGCTTCCTAACAAGAGATCGATATTAGATAGTGACAAGACTAGGGTTTGGACCGATCCCTATCAAAACGTTAAAAATACTATTAGGCATGGAAAGACACAAGACACGATACACAAATACATCACAAGGTATTGCTGAGATGTATTACCTGATAAATAAAACCAATCATAATTAAAAAAAGTTTTTATTCCAGAAATTATTTGGATACAGCATCACAGTTTTTGATGTATTTAAATTCTTAACAAAACCATAAACTATTAATAACAATAAAACAGATCCATTTATTAATCAGTTTATCAGTATGGCATAATCAGTACCTAAGAATACAATTTAAAAGTTAATGCAATGGATACAAAAAATATAAATTAATAGTAAAATATATTCTACTCAATCGAAATGCACCATCGTAATATGAGGTCTGTAGGAGACAAGCAATGTGTATATACAATTTTAAATATATTTGACTCATTTACGTAAACTTATTGTTTTCATTCACATATTTTCAATTGGAAGACGAGAAATAATTATGCTAAAATGCCCTGTGACGATTGAAGAAAATCCTAAAAAATACATGCTTAACATAATGGCTACATCGACTAAACAAATGCGAAAATTCCTTAAAGCAGGTACAAATAATTCGTGATGTCACTAACATTTCTATCGGAACACTGAAAACCCTACAGACCTCTGTCCGAACATGCTACTCGAGTTACCTTGTGCTTTACAAAATTAAATTAAGTGAACCAAATTCAAACGCTCACACACCCACACATTAAAAATAGTCTGGCGTTTAATCATATAGAACTTCATGAAAAAATATAATTTTTAAAATTTATCGATACCCTAAAAATGGAATGAATTGTTTGGAACAGCGGCTATCCTGTACACCCGTCGTGTAACGATTGTTCGTTGCGACCGAAACTAAAATGCTGAGAGTGATCCGCACTCGAGACACGGTTCTTGAGTCCAGTTACAAACACAACCACAACAATGTTCATTTTATGTACAATGTAGGCAGTCGCTGGCAGGAAGTTTACAGCTCGTCCTTCTTGGGGAGGTCGTCGTCCTCATCCTCCTCCTCAGCCTCGGCCTGAACATCGTAAACAAACGGCATCAGTCAACTGACACATACTTTCTCCCTTTCTCTAAGAAATTACATAAATTTAACAACACTTGAATTTTAATTTACACATCTCTGTGCAAATTCAAATTTTTCGGAGGGAACTATTAAAAAAAGACAAAAAGGACAGACAGACATCAGTTGAAAAACTACTTTTTTTGGATTCAGGTAGCCTCATGATGGATAACCCCTATTTATAAACGGAAGAAAGTAAGAAACATTCATCAAACTGACCAAAATGGCTTTAAGGGATATTTATTACAAGTGAAAACTTACACTTTTAGTTTGTTTAGTTTTTATTTTGAGTAAATTTAGCTCAAGTAGATCACTGATTACTCTTGTTTGGGAAGTACTTCTATGTGAATTTAAAATTGTTACATTTTCATAAAAAAATTTAAAATTATATACTATTAATATTAATACTTCTTTAGTGAATCTAAAAATTGGTGAAAAAGTATCCAATAACTAATTAATTTAGTAATTGGTAAAGTAGTATTTAAAAGTTCTCAGAATGGAATATTTGAAAGCATATTTAAGAGCAGCAAGCATTGGATTGTGTAAAATGCAGAAAACTCACCAAGAAATAGAAACGACTGCACTGCCCTTTACCACAGCTGTGACAGTGACAGACTTAATCTCTATTGTTGAATCAAATACAATCCCCACTACCTTACCAAATCATCTGTGATGACAATTTTAACCAATCTCACACACCTCAGATCACTAACCATCCATTATATACTCCTTTCATTGTTCAGAACAAAAAAAACCATAGCTGATACATTTTGTGTAGCAGAACGTAACGGTACAAAATTAATTCTTTGGGCCATGATACCAAATGATGTTCTGGCACTCAACTGGGTAATAGTCTGAACCACTAAAAGGGTTAACACATATTTTACATTGTCTTAACAAGATCATGGATGTTTCATACCTGGCCTGGAGCTCCCTCCGAACCTTCACTGTTGATGAAAGCAGACAGTCCTTCTAATGTTCTCTCTCCGCTGTATTCGATGGCCTGAAAATATCATTGTACATCAGAAAAACACCAACGGAAATTACTTGACAACTTAAACAATAACTGTAGCACACAGACACTTTTCTCAATCACAAAACAACTGACAAAATTCTTTAACATGTTTATAACTTAAATTGAACTAAGCGATTCAGTATTCACAAAGTTCATACGAGTTCAGATTACGAGAAAAAACACTGTAATAGAAAAAGTAAAAGAATTTACGTGTTATGGGTTTAATATGAGGATAAAAAGGTTAATATCCTTTTCCATTGGTATGAAACTGAAGAGCTGAAAATACTCAATTCATAATCATATTTCAGACACTGGCTCACTGTGGTGGGTGAAATCAAGATGAATAAATTAAGGGAGAGTGTGATGAATATGAGGGATTTGATGGTTTGTAGCTTTTGTTACTGTCAAAGACCAGTGACTCATTCCCCAATGATAATTAATAGCCCAAAGAACAAAGGCAGCAGTGAATAAATAGTATATAGAAATTAGATCCACAACTACAATGAAAAATAACAATTGTAATAATAATTGTTTCGAACCGTGGAAGCACTGCTGGAACAAGTGTACTGCTTGTAACAGGGAGTATTTTGAAGGGGATAAGGTTTTTTTTAAATACATAGCTTAAAAAAATTCTTTTTATTTTGGGGTATCCCCTCGTATTGAGGAGTATTTTATTACATTAAAATATATGTTTATATAAAAAAAATATATGGCATTAAGCTGACCCTGATCTACACTTAGGATTCATATGCAACGACAATTGCAGTACCTCGAGCTTTACACGGTGGTAGGGTATACATGGTTAATACATTTTTATCTACAACTAGGAGAAAATGAGTCTCAGGTGAGAGAACGTCTTGAAAGAATTGCAATCGTGAGAAATTTAAGACTGGTAACAATACTTGAAGAATTAAAATTCAGTCTTTTTCTGCTTTCTAGAAAATTGAGTTTTTGAATGACCAATTACAGGTGAAGGTTACCTTATTGTCTCCCTTGGTGTACAGCTTAAGCGTTGGGAAACTGGTGATCTTGGTGTGCTCAAGCTCATTGGCAGTGGAATCGATCTTGGCAATCACAACATCATCTCTGTTCTCGAAAGATGCAGCCAGCTGTGAAAATTAACACATATCAATTTATTTGAATGTTAAAATTCAAAAAAGATTCACTAAGAGGAATAAAGATTCACAGAGAAACAAAAGAAATTGTTGCTTTAGCTTGATTATCTATAAAATTTGCAACTCAATTTGATAAACGAAACTGTGGTAATATTCATGTACAATCTGTGTTTCAATAATATATAGAAAAACCATATGTTAAATATCATTTGATTTTTTTCTAATACTGTACGGCTTAAAGCTGAAATGGCAACCTAACCTGGTAAGTATTTCAAGCCCAGTATAAATGAGTGTAAGATCGTGACACGACTTTGTAGTCATGTTACTGATCAAGGCTGACATGTTCCTTAGGACTGGTATAACAGCTAATGGAATCTAAGGGACCAACAGTTTAAAATACGATCCGAACCAAATAAACACATAAACGTAGCATTTAATTTACTGACATCAACTCACACCAGGCAATATCACATCCACAAACCATCGCTTATAAATAAATAGGTAATGATAATACCAGTTCCTAAATAACTTTACTGACTACAGTAGGCTTGAGTGTCAAGACTGACCGAGTCGTAGATGGGAGAAAGCTGCTTGCAGTGGCCGCACCAGGGGGCGTAGAACTCCACCAACACCAGCTTGTCCTTGTTGAAGACAATCTCGTCGAAGTTGGAAGCGACCAGAGTCTTGACAGGCTTGGCGTCCCAATCTTCCGGCAGCTCTTGGCTCAGCAGGTGTTGCTGTAAATGAATAGAAGAGTCAGATTTCAAGTTTGAAACTGACAAGGAAAAACAATATTCGAAAGTAGAGATCTGCTCTAGGATTTTTCAGAGAGCCAATTAGTATGTAGGCAAATTTTTCTGTAATTAAGCTACCTGAAGCATATTTTCCTATAACTGTGACAAAGGAGCCTGAAAGTTTTAATGGCTTACAAAATATAAAGTAGCTGGAGAGAATAAAAAATATGAAAATGAAAATATCTCATACTTAATTTAGGAAATAAAATTAATACTTATAAAGTAATTTGGATATTTTTATAAAATATTTTTCTTAACTTTTAATTTGATTTAAATTGTGCAAAGGGCCTCATATTCAGGAATGATGATTAAAAGGAAATATAGTGTATAAATACTCCCTTATAAGGACTTGGGTCATGATAGTATTTAAAAATATACAAAAAAACTTCTACAAAATATTAAACTGAATTTAACTTTTTTTAATAAAAAACTGTAAACTCTAAATAAAAATAATAATATGCACAGCTCAATTAGTGGGAAAAAATTTAAAATTACAAAATATTTACAGCTGGTACATTTCTAGAAATTTAAAACCCGAATTATTTATAGTTTATAAAAAAATATTAGTGCGAAATGCACATTTTGATTGTTTAATGTTGGAATATTAATTGTTTCTTGTGACCTGAATTGGGGTCATGTTAAATTTGGGCTTTAGGACATAACAACTGAAATATAAAATTATTTGTTTAGTTACCGTTTAAATAGAGTGAATATGGTTGTGAAATTGTTTTGAACCTGAACTTGTTTTGCTCAAAGTCTTCACTAAACGAGCCTCTTGCTTAATGTGTTTACAAGTCAAGTGTTGTTTACCACACTTCCAGTCCTTCCATCCACTTTCCAATAGGGATAGTATAAGGGATATTATAATCAGTAGTTGGTTTACCATCTACATGAAAGAAATGTTTGAAAATTTTAATATTATAAGGAGGCTTAAACAAAGGTGGATCCAGGGAGACAGTTTTGGGGGAAACCCAGAGGGGGGATCAGGTGGTTATGGAACATCCCTTGGTGGTGGGCATTTTGAGGGGGAAAATTTTGAATTTGCATTTCTTTGTAAATGGTTTTGAAACATTTGACTAATTATTAAAGTTGAGAAACATATAATTATTCAATTATTATTACAATATGTAACATTTAATTATTATTATCATTGAGCCTACACAATCATTCAAGTTTCAAACAATTTTTTTAGCAAGTTAAACCATTAATTAATTATTTACATAGAGTTCCTAGGTTTAACAATCAACCCATTTTCTTGTAGGCCTAATAGTTGAAATTAAATACATCTATTTAATATAGTATTAAACAATTTGTCTAACTGAGTACCCTTCTTATTTTTTAGAAATTATTTTATTTAAAAAATAAACATGTTTCGGAACATCAGGACGCAGCTACAAAAACATAACAGAAAATTTATCAGAAATAGAGTTTAAAAAGCAACGAAAAAAAATGTTAAAGAAGAATTGAACATCTACATAGATCAGATAAAAGATCCAACAAATATTCAAAATTCAATGTTACCACAACAAATAAACCCAATCTACAATCAAATAGAAAATATAAGAGATAAAAAACAATACATACGTACAATACCCATCTTCTATTCAAGCTTACCATATGATTTATATACATTTTATTTATAACAAGGTTATGTTCATGTTTTCAATACAAACAGCACTTGACAATGGATTTAGTTCCGAAACAAGTCATGTATTTTTTTAAATAAAATAACTCGTAAAATAAAAAGTATACTCCGTTATGACAAATTGTTTAATAATAATAGTAGCACTCATTTACCAACTTAATTTTAATATATTACATATATGTATATATTATAAAAACTACATATTTTGTCATTACAGATCGTCAGTACTAAGGAGATTTTGGATTCATTTTTCCATTTCATGCACTCCCAAAAGAGGATTAGGCAGACATAATTTTTTATTTTGGCCGACAAACTTTGTACATACCATTTATACCATACAAACAGTTCTTGTTATCTAGTTTTAGTATGGCCAAAGCTGGAGACTGACCTTGAGTTTTCCATCGAGGAAGTCTTGCACGAAGCTCTTGATGTTGTCTGAGGCCAGCTCGGCGTCGGCAGGCTTGTACTTGGCCATGTCTTCCTCCAACTTGATGATTCTCATCGATGGAATCTCGTCCTTCTTCATGCCAAAGAACTCGAGGATTCTGCCATGGTCTTCCTCGTCGGCGTTGATGGAGACAAACAGGATCTAAACATTTAAAAAATTGATATATAAAAGGCAATTACATTAACATTATTTGTTTATTGCACTGTTTTAAAACAGAAATAAACGGTTATTCATAACTGGGTAAATGATGGTGAAGTTAGTAACTCTTATTTCTCAGAATTGCTAGAACAAATGAACAAAAGAATGCTGTGCTGAATGAATGAATGTGCTGTTTTGTGACAAACTAACCGTCACTCAAACCATCACTAAGTGTAGCTGACCTTTTTAATAGGTCTAATTTCATTGATCTTTTTCACCATTACAATTAGAACGCTCTGGTTAATTGCTTAAATAAATACTAGGATTCTTCATTATCTCAAAACATAAAATTAATTATCTAGGTAAAAGAAAAAAACCTTTAAGGTATTAACGCTCATTGCAAGATAATGTTCAATAGGCCTAAATAATTTATGCTTTTAGAGACTCATTATAATAGACAAATAATTAGTCTTTGAACGAATTTACAAAATTTGTTATTGACATCCTTTAAACCTGTTGAATATGGTCAACAGGTTTAAAAAGCAAGAAAAACATAATAACCAGGCCTTGTCCAAATTACATCAAATGGATAAGCTTCCCGAAATTGGCCTTGAGAGTACCACCTCGCTACGTCTGAATTATTTAGATTTCAATTTAAGAACTCATCCAGATTATAAAACAGATTAGTCTGAGGCTATCCATACAGCCACCAAGAAATTTGTGCAGAGGTAATCTTAGAAATATAGAGGCAACTTATTAAACTTTTAGACCCAAAACAATATGATAATTCATTTTTTTCAGTCTACATCTAGGCTGATCCATCTTCATCTTAGTATGACTTAGTATACCTATGGAGAGAGATTACGGTAAAACCCACCTGATCTCTGAAAGGAGCGGCGACATTCTTAGCGTTGACGAGGAGGTCATCGTAATGTCCGGCTGCCTTGCTCAAGAACAACAGCAAGTGGCTCTTAATATCGCCTCCGAAGATCTTCTGTGCGGTGTCATGGTTGAACTCCACCACCAATGGCAACGACTCAGTCTGCACAAACTTCTTCACAGCGTCTAACTCAGCCTTGCCATCGAACACAGACTTGCCGTCGTCAAACTGTAAAACATCACACAATGCATTGATAAAAATCATCGATGATAAATTTTCTAGTAACTCAATCGGTGGTTAAGAAAGTTAAGATAAAATATTCAATTATTAAAATTACTAGAGAAAAATGTTCCATAACTTAATTGGAACTGATTCTATTAAAGAAAAAAAAGTTTATAAAATTGGGCTCAAAGTTTTTGAATCATATAATAAAATCATCATATAAAAGAGCATATAAATAAATCTTGAATTTTTATTTATTATTATGAACAAAGAAACCAATTCCAAGGTTGTACCAGAATTAATCTATCCTTTGGTTTCAAAGACCTGGAAAATCCCTAAATCTCAGGAGCACGAGGCCCTACAGGGGGAATACTATTGCAGGAGATCCGTACTCAAGAAATGCATGAGCAGCCTCCTTAAGTATTGGTGCAGAATCATAACACTAACTGTACAAAAACAGTGTTTGGACCGTTCAAACATTGCAAACCTTCCAATAGACATCATTGCTTTTATATTGTTTTTAAATTACTTTGAACCAATTCTTACATTTCTTAAAATGCATGGTAGTCTATTACCTAAGTATTTCACAAAATGAGATAGTAGGGCCTTAACGAGTTAGATTTTTACCTTCTTGAACAGAACGATCTTCTCTCCATCAATGCTGTGTTCACTAGCAAAGTCAGCATTGGAGGTGATAGCGAACGGATAGTCATCCAAAGAGTCTGCAACTGCGAGGAAGGCTTTAGCCAACTCTGCGGATTCATCCTGTAGAATGAAAAGAACAAAACCATTATCAGCCATTAATATTTTAAATAGTAACTATTCCAAATTACATTTATTCTAGTCGCTAAATACCTGACAACTAATTTTCATACTTGAAATTCAAGTCTTAAAATAAATTTGTAAGGTCACTTCAACAAAATATTTTACTTGAAAAAAAATCATAAGGGCAATCCAAAACTATAGATTAGACATTAAAATTGACAAGCAATATAACTACAATATATTTATTGAATTTCAAATAACAAGAGGACACCATATAATGATTCTGTTCAATTAAATTTATCATTCAAACTTTAATTGCCAGCACACCATTGCTCTTAGCGGTCCCACAGCTGACAAACATTCTAAAATATTAAAATCTCTTGGAATACAAATAGCTGTCCAGCACAATGGTATAAATTCATGAATTTCTGAACAATTTATGAAATAAATTAGGGAAAACAACAATTCAATTTGGGAAAGGAACCCCCTTGACTTATATGGTAATAAATTCATGTAAAGTTCTTCCCTTAACCTAAAAAAATTGAGGTGGGAAAACAGGATTAAGACCCAGGTTGGCTGGATTTGTAAGCTTTTTTGATTTGAAATACAAAATGTCTTCAATTTTTAAAAAGTTAGATGACTTTTTTATGCACAAGGTCTAGGTTTCATTAATATTACAGTGCTTCTCTAATATTTTAATCTAACAATAACTTAAAAACAGAGTAATTCAAAAGTTCTAGTTTCACAAGATTTATGTGATAATTTGTACAAAGACATGATCTTAATTTAAAATGCTAAAGACACTGCATTTTTACCTATTTAGTTTTTTTATATTGTAACTACTTGTAAAGTTACATACACTAATAATTCTTAACATGTTTTACAATTATTAAACAGTTGAAAATTACACCCTTAGATGGGATAAAACAAGTAATCCAATATAAAACTTTTTCACCGTGTAAATAATTTAAAACAAAATCTTAGATTTTTAGACTAGTCTTGTGAAACCTAGACCTTTTGCAGCACTCACAGTCAACAACAATTATATAAAATGAAAAAAATGTAGTTTATTGTTCAGAAAATTTAAAATTTTAAAATTATTTGTGACAACAAATTGGAACATTTGATTATGATAACATAATTTGGAGAGACAGCGACCCTTTCCCATCACACAATTCATTATACTATCTCCCGATTTATAGGAATTTTTTAGTTCGGCATGTCTTCGAGAACTTGAGGTAAAATGATGGACTGAAATTCATTCTTCATCATGCTACAAAGTGAAATAAATAATTAATAAAACTATGAAAACAAAAACATTTTAAACTTATTATAATATACTATGTCGATTATCTACCACAAATGATTAAAAGGTTAGAAAGAACAAATATATTAAACAAGGGCGACTTGCCTAGGTAAATATCCCAAATGGACCTTTATAAATAGTACAAAACCATTTACAAGTGCCAAAGCATCCAATACAGCATCTAGCCAAATGACTACTCGATAACTTATTAAATTCTTCCCACCTTGATCCACAAATATATTAAAAACTGTACGATATTCAATTATTTTATTGATCACCCTTTGAACATAGTAGCCTAAAAAATAACTTATTATTTAACTCATTCAAGTTAATGGATTTTATGAAATGAAAAGAAATTAAAAATGTCTTAGGTTATTTAAAATGTAATACTGTATATATATATATTAATATTTTAACTTTGTCTATTTAATCATGAAATTGCAAATTCTGATGTAAATAATTTGTTCTAGACAATTGCACGGTAGTCTATTCAATCAGGCGAGGTGTTTTTAGTTTTAATATCAACATCACTATAAATAATAAATAAAAATATATAAAAGAAAGAAAATAAGGAAAGAAATATAAAAAATGTCTAGCACAGAATTCAAACTTGACTTTGAACTCTAAAGATTGCTTCATTGGTATAATAAATTAAACGTTTGAAAGTGAAGGCGACATTCACCTCTTATCTATTCCAACGCAAATATAGCAGCCGGTACAAAAGGAGACAGCAATCGTATCGAGACAGGGCAATAAATTGTCTGATAAAAGATAACACGTGATGTCTATAAAAGAATGGTTAATAATCATCGAACTTGGTGATATATTCCACAGCACATAAAAAAAGGAATATCAAACACAACAACAAATTAACAATAAATCAATGATAATATCTTAAACGTACTACAGAATTTTACTCTTACAGGAAATAGGTAGTTTAAAACAATTAATTGAAATTACATATTCATATTGTTCATCAGCAATCTTTTTTAATACAATTTTACACATAACTACATACATGTAAGGTATAGGACATGTAAGGATACATGTTATCTACATTTGAATATTACCTATATAATATAGGTGTCAAAATAATAACTGTCAGACTTATCTCTTTTAAGACATTCAATAACCTATTGTTTGATGGAGCATATTACAGTGATTATATACAGTTATATACAGAATTCTTGAATGACGATTCACTGTAGTACTGCTCCACGTTTGCCGCCTTGTATATAAATATGTATATGTAAGTGTGTTCTGGGTGTGTGTATTTATTTAAATTTATGTATATTACACGTTTTATGGATATATTGACATCATTATTATTAGACTATAAAATGATGACAAGTGCGCTTGTTTTGTTTTAACATATGTGCAATAAAGATTTTGAATTACCTTGAAGAAGCCAACCACTGTGACATCAGCGCTGTCAATGAAGGCCTTGGCATCTTCGTGACTCTCGAGAGCCTTGGCGGGAGGTCCAGTCTTCTTGGTGAGCCAGGAGACGATGTCGTTGGCGGAACGGCCTCCTGTAACAGACCGTCACACAACCCGTCAACATAAAACATCTATGTCATATTACTTTGAACCTTTTTTTAAATCCTAGTCGGAAGCTCGGAATTTTAAGAGCCCTTCCAACACCCCAGGACGGTGTTACTTAGGGATTTGGACGCACCTATTACTAGCAAACCTGAGATGTAAAACTGTTCATCCAACCTCAATGTTATTGTCTAAGCATATTACAAACCAATATTTAATTGAAAACATCTGAAAATAACCTAGTTCTTTCTTGGCAGTTCTCACAAAGTCAGTTTACCATGAAATGTCTTCTTGAAACAAATTTTTGATTTAAAATTTACTATTGTGATGCTATACTTAACACTAACAAAACATTGATCAATCAATCATATGTCAACTAAAACCCCCTAGTCAATCCTATAAAAAAATCTGTAACTTGACCCCGCTCAAGCCCTTATATAATATAATCATAATAAAAAAGTCAAAATATTTTCCCCTGACTTTGTCTATCCCATTGTCTAAATATTTTAGTGTACGAGAGTTCAAAATTATGGTCAGAAAAACTGGCCTCTAGATTAAATAGGTCTTCAAATCTCAGTAGGCCTACCAATCTTATTCTGGAATTTCATTCTAAAGTATTAATTTAACTTTTGCCTTCCTATTAGTATTAATAATTAAGGGTTATACTTCTTATGCTTGCAGAGGATCATTAGAGGTTTGATATGACAAGTATTAACCACACAAAGTATATTCATAGTAACATTACAAAAAATAAATCACAGTGTAAATCTGAGTTAAGTGAGGTTACTTATTCTCAAATACTTAATAGCTTTCCCTATGGGAAATTCGCTAAAAATAAGTATACACAGCTTTTACCAAAATACTAAATAGAATGATGACCCAATAATAAAATAGTCACATATAAAATCAGTGTGTTAATTTTAATATTTAGGATAAGGATGTTTTTAAAATCTTCAAAACATTATAAAACACAGATCTAACAAACAGATACCAGATTTAAATTTAACACACATGATGTTACAAAATATAACAATGTAGACAGATATGAATTTGTACAGCTGTGTAACACTCATGTATCCCAAGTCTATGACACTCATGGGTGTCAAAACGTTACCATCATATAGAATATCTAAGAAATAAAACTAAAATCTGTGTCAATAACCTCTGTAAAAAATCTCTTATATTTGATGATTACAATTTTATATCAGTATAAAAGATTTTATGTACTCCTGGAAAATATTTGTTAAGAGCAATAAAATATAAAATCCTGCCCAATGAATTATTAGAGGAATTGTGTGAATTCAAAAACTTCAATTACATCTATCCTGGAATTTAATTTGCAACAAAATAATAAAGTTTAATTCGAAATATTGGTTGGTTCTCAATTCGTCCCTGAGTAAATAAATGTAGCTATTAAATTTTCCCCAAAAGATTAACATTGGGGAAACAAAAATACCCCAAATTCTGTTAACCAATGTGGTGTATGCTGCTAACCAATTTCTATATCTCAGTAACTGATTGACAAAGAGCGAAGATTTACAATACAAAAATGGTTTTTTATAATGATTTTAATGGTCTTTAAAAAAACTGGGGGTAAAACAATCTTGGAAACAGATTTTTCATTACAAAACTATCAACCCCTTTCTAATCCCCCATATCATTCTTTATCAATTTGATATTTTTTGGTTGAATTGTTGTTGGTTACATAACTAAATACAGTAGAGCATCAAAAATTTGGACGTCAAAAATCAGAACCACTCCATAGGTTTTTGCAGCAACATATTTTAAAATTTTGCTCAGAAACTACCAATGCGGAACAGGGGATGAGTGGCCTGCTGAGCCAGGTGTATGACTTTCAGCCTGTCTATTTTAAACTTAGTGACTTAGCCTTACCCCTTGTTCCTTTCCTTACATTTTTTCCAAAGAAACAAACTTCAGTACTACACATTTAATAAATAAATGGACTCCAATACTCTAAATACTCCAAAACATGGACACCCACAAAGAAAAATGAAAATAAACTTGTAGTTTTTGAAAACAAAATTCTTAGGAAGATTTTTGGCCCTATAAATGAAGATGGTATCTGGAGGATAAGAAAACCTGTGAGCTCCGCAAATTATACAAAAGTCCGGACATTGTGGACAGTGAAGAGCATAAGATTGAGATGGGTAGGACATGTGGAAAGAAGAGAAGAAGAAAGTTTAATAAAAAGCGTCACCAATGGTCAACCACGAGGAACTCGCCCGTTAGGAAGACTAATGTTTTGGTGGAAAAACCAGGTGAAGAAAGATCTGCAACGAATGGTGCTTCTATGGACTCAGCAGCAGTGGTGACACAACTTGTTGGCGAAGCCAAAAATCTTGTTAAGTTTGAATGCCTAAGGAGGTAATGTAAGGCCTATATTTTTTGCATATTTGAATTGAATCACTAAGAATTATCAGTATATTATTTTTCAAAATTCAAGTTTTTCTAAGGGGAACAGACAAACATTTCCAATTACAGAGGTTTTCGAATTATTGAGGTTTGAATTAGTGAGGTTTTACTGTATCACATCAGGAGTATTAATAAATCAAATATAAAAACTTTAGCTTAAATTGTTAAATGTTAAAATGTTTTCAGCTGAAATAATTTACAACACGAACTAATGTTTGTTTGAACTTTTTAATGGGATTTAGTTTCTCTAGCTATTGAAAAACTCTTAAACATTTGAGTTTATAAAAATGTTCTTGGACAACAACAAAAAGTCATTAAAATAGAAGAGGCTAAAATATTTTTCTTGTGTTTCCAATATCTACAGGAAGGAAAGCAGGAATCAACATAAAAAATTAAAATTAATAATAGAAAAATAATATAATAATAATAATAACCATCTGTGGAACTGCTTATATAGATTGACCCAGTAACGTGTTTAAGAGACTTTAAAAATACAAAATGTGATCCAATAGAAAGTTGATTAAATATATCCTTTTAGATAAACATTAAAAAATTACACATCTAGAACTGTGAATTCAAACAGCGTAAAGTTATGTTTAACATGTGTCAACAGTGAATTTATTATAGTTTACACAGATGGTTAATAATCTGTCCTGTCATGACAAGAGTAGGCCATATTTCAAGATATTTCGGTTACGCTTACCGTTAATACGGTTTATTAACCCATTAAGGAGTGTGGACTTCATATGACATCCAATTAGGATTTGCCCGGAAGAGTAATGTTAAAAATCTAAAACAATGACTATAAAAGTGAAAAAACCTTGTTAGGTTTGAATGGCTAAGGAGGTAAGGTAAGGTGGATATTAATTCTTTGCATATTCAAATTGTAGAGGCTGCATTGAGCGTAAAAATCACTAAGAATTATCGGTATTTCATTTTTCGAATTTTAGAGTTTTTCTGAGGGGAACAGAGAAACATTTCCAATTGCAGAGGTTTTCGAATTATTGAGGTTCGAATTAGTGAGGTTTTACTACATCTCATTAGGAGTAGTAATAAATCAAAAATAAAAACTTCAGCTTAAAATGTTTTCAGCTGAAATAATTTACAACACAAACTAATGTTTGTTTGAACTTTTTAATGGGATTTAGTTTTTCTAGCTATTGAAAAACTCTTAACATTTGAGTTTATAAAAACGTTCTTGGACAACAATAGACATATAATAAGTCATTAAAATAGAAGAGGCTAAAATATTTGTATTGTGTTTCCAATATCTACAGGAGGGAAATCAGGAATCAACATCAAAAATTAAAATTAATAATAGGAAAATAATATAATAATAATAACCATCTTTGGAACTGCTTATATAGATTGACCCAGTAACGTGTTTAAGAGACCTTTCCCAAAAATATCAAAATGTAGATCCAATAAAAATGTTGAATTAAATATATATCCTTTTAGTTTACCACATTAAAAAAATTACACATCTAGAACTGTGAGTTCAAACAGCGTAAAGTTCATTTAGTTTACATGTGTCAACAAGTGAATTTATTATTAGTTTACACAGATGGTTAATAATCTGTCCTGTCATGACAAGAGTAGGCCATATTTCAAGATATTTCGGTTACGCTTACTGTTAATACGGTTTATTAACCCTTTAAGGAGTATGGACGTCATATGACGTCCAATTGGGATTTGCCCAGAAGAGTAATATTGAAAATCTAAAAATTACTATAAAAGGAAAAAACCAAATTTTTTACAAAAACTTACAAATAAACAGAAAAATCATAAAAAACATTTCACCTTTTAATTAATGTATTATTAAAATATGTTTTTTTTTATTTTAGTAAGGACATCCTTACTAAAATGTTGTACTTTAGGCACACTTGTGAAAAGGTTAAATTGTAACATGATTTGCAAGTGTTTCATTTTTCAGCGATTAGAGAAATAAATAAAGCACAAATTCAAATAAACTATAATCTATATCACTATCATCTATCAAATTTTAGTAAAAATAGTTTGAACCGTTTTTTGACGTTTAGTTTTTTATGGGGGAAAACTGCCCTTAAAATACAAAATGAAAAAATATGAGACATGTTGGACACCTTCATAATAAATTGTATCTAAATTATGCTGCACACATCCATACACACAGAGAGACATAAACCACTTTAGAAATCACTTTTTTTGGGGTTAAAGCCCCGTCCACACTTGGAGATTTGTCTCCGGAAACATTGTAGGTCGACTATCACTCCGGTGTTTCCTCTTGTATCTGGTGATGTCTTCAGCTAGTCAGCGACAAATATGTGTGTTTCTGGAGACAAAAATTGATGTTCTCTGTTTCCTATACAAACGGGAATATACGGAGACATGATACAAATGGTTCCTCTAAAGTTTGCATGTGTGGACATGTCAAGAAACTGATAAGAAAACAAGACAAGAAACCGGATACAACCCGGTACTGTCCTGCCTAGTTCATATTCAATTCATAGCACGGATTCACATTGTGTAAATAATTATTATTTAGTTTTATGTTATTTTAATATTTTTAGTGAATTTGGAGTGTGTCTAGTGTGAACGCAAAAAGTCGGAAACATAAAAACAAAAACTGTGTATGCAGACAATCGGCCAATTGTTTCCATACACAGTCTACAAGTGTGAGCGGGGATTAAGGAAAAAAACAAACTTTTGTTGCGAGTTTTACCTACAGCCTGCAAGTAATCTGAGTTTGTTTATATAATATACATTTACAGCTGGATGTATGCAACTATTACTGTTTACTAAGATTATGATTAGCTATGATTTTATATATTTTAAGAATTAATAACTTTAAGGAACACTGTTTTAGAGGTTAGTTTTAGGATGAGGACGCCGAGGGGTAATCACACAGGGACAAGATGCGTGGTATTCCCCCATTTCAGGTGCTTGGCATTCATCCGTGTTTTCCCTCATATTTGTTTCTTTGCTCCCTCCTTTATTTATAGGGTAAGATAATCGTTCCTGTATCATGGAACTTAATTGAATAGATGTCAAATAACAACCGAATAAGCGAAATGGACTGAAGAACAGCTTCGGAATGCATTAGCAACCATAGAAGGAGAAAGAAAATTTCGAGAGGTGGCAAGACCTTTTGCCATCCATTAAAGTGGTTTCTTTGAAGAAAACCTATAAAAATGCAAAGAAGCCAGCCAAAATAGGAAATGATACAAAATTTAAAATGGAAAGAGTAGAGCAGCTCTGACGAAGATAACAATACTGACCCAAAAAATTCTATGATGATATTGAATCACAACATCTTTGATCTTTTACCTACATATGGAATTGGTCTAAAATTCAATAAATGGGACTCTCATTAATTCAATGTTCACAGAACATGTAAAGTAAAATGAATTAGGTCAAAAGTTCTATATCTAATTGAAACTTTAAATTAAACTTGTTAGGCTAACCATTTTTGGACATTTTATTGAACTTGTTTGAACATTAGAACATGTAGGTATGGTTTGATATTTTTTTAATAGAGCGAAAAGTAAATATTGTATTACCAACCCCATTTCATGAGTAGTTACACCACAAGGTGGGCAAATGCATTTGTATGCATATAAATTTTTATACAATTTCTCATACGGTAATTAAATATAGGCCCTACTTACTTGTATTCAAAAGTCAGGTATATTTGTTAAGTTAAATGACTAATCAATCAGGTAAGTGTTTTTAAACTGTATAAAAAAGAAAGTCCTTAAGTTATGAATGATTTTGCTCAAGTGTGTGGAATTCCCCTTCCTACCTTAAAGTCAAATCTTTATTTCAAGTCAAATTAACAACTTTTACTTGAAAACTATAGGTATAGGTGGGTGGGTTTTACAAAACCGAGTTTTCAATATGCTGAGTAAGGCTAAAAATCTAATAAATATCGAAATCTCACTACGCTGAGGTTTCACAAAATCGAGTACGTTATAAAATTTAACTGTTTCACTAAACCGAGTTTCACAAAACCGAGTAAGGGGCTGGGTACCGTCCGCTCTAGAAGTGAGTTCGCACCAAGAGCACGTCGGCCGGCAGGCCAACAACGTGCAGTATCATGCGCTTTGAAGGCATTCACTGCCTGAAATCTGTGTAAATGACATTATTGATCTAATAACTTAAGCTATTTTATACTGTTTTAATATATTATACAGAAATAAAATTGTCCATGGTTAAAAAGAAAATTATAGAAAATAGTAAACGAAAATAATTGTATGCTCCAAAGCAGAGAGAAGTTGATTGTTTATAAGAACGATTTTTTTATTTAGAGCAATTCAGGTTTTTCTTGCCTGTAAAAAATAGAACTTATCACAATAACAAGCTATAAGTTATTGATAAAAGATAATTTTCTGGAGATACTATTCTCTGGAGATGATTGTATAACAGTTCAATTTTTCCTTTCCTGTATAAAATATAGCTTATCACAAAAAAGCTATAGGATGAAGTAAAACTCACGTCTTCGCTAATATTAACACTTATATTGTAATTATATACAACAGTAAATATATACAAAAAATATTAAGTTGTGTTGGAAGACATGAGTTTTTACTTCATCCTATAGTAAAACCAACACGTATAATGCTAATCAAGAAGTAATTAAAAAACAAGCTATAAGTTATTGAAGAAAGAAAAATTTCTTGAGATTCTGGAGATGATTGTATAACAGTTCAATTTTTCCTTTCCTGTATAAAATATAGCTTATCACAAAAAAGCTATAGGATGAAGTAAAACTCACGTCTTCGCCAATATTAACACTTATATTGTAATTATATACAACAGTAAATATATACAAAAAATATTAAGTTGTGTTGGAAGACATGAGTTTTTACTTCATCCTATAGTAAAACCAACACGTATAATGCTAATCAAGAAGTAATTAAAAAACAAGCTATAAGTTATTGAAGAAAGAAAAATTTCTTGAGATTACTATTCTCTGGTGATGATTGTATACTCAAAGCAGAGAGAGTTTGATTGTTTTATTTGAACGATTTGTTTATTTAGAACAATTCCGTTTTTTCTTGCCTGTAAAAAATATAACTTATCGCAATAACAAGCTATAAGTTATTGATTAAAGAAAATTTTCTGAAGATTACTAACAGAAATTTTTTGTAATCTCACAGCCTTGATTTTATGCTGTGTAATAAACTAAATTGGGTATTCTCTAGCTGATTCTAATGGTAAAAGAGACATTTCAAATAATTCATCTTGGAAATACACATAGCTGTAAAAAATGTTAATGTGAAAGGTTAAAAGAAAACACTTAAAACTTTACATAAAAAATGTTTAATATAAGAAAAATAAGCTATGCCATATACACCTACAGTTAATTAACTAGGCGACCTACAGTCGCCTAATTAACTGGCCTATTATTGTCCTGCACATCGGACTACACAGCGAGAGGCGGATTCCCGTGTCCTCTAAGGATCCGTCCGCTCTAGTGACATTTAATGAAATGTTCGTTGACACCATTTGAACGGCACACACTCTGCATAACGCAGGGTGGCCGCAAGGACTACAAATCCTGGTTGACTCGATGGACAGGCACACCGAGCTGGGATATCCCTCAGCTGGCCTATTAACTTATTTTTATTAACTAAAATATAAACTTATAAATTATGTGTCACGCGTTATGTTCACTACACGACTGGACTGCGAGTGCCTGCAAAGCACGTATTACTGCACGCTACACAGGCTTCTACAGTCACTTCTAGAGCGGACAGTACCCAGCCCCTTACTCGGTTTTGTGAAACTCAGTTTAGTGAAACAGTTGAATTTTATAACGTACTCGGTTTTGTGAAACCTCGGTGTAGTGAAATTTCGATATTTATTAGATTTTTAGCCTTACTCGGCGTAGTGAAACTCGGGTTTGTGAAACGCTCCCGTATAGGTTAGGCCCTATGTAATAAAACAATTCAGTATTGCTTCCTCTGAATAATTTATTTAATGATCTTGTTTGTTACGGTATCATTTACTGAAGATGCATCTGTGCATCTCAAAGTCTGGTTTTAATTTTAGATAGTTTGCTTACTGATACTACCAGTTTTTTAAGTTTGTAAAATTTATAAGTAATAGATAAGATATTTTGTGTTTACTTTATTAGACCAAAGAATTTTAAACCTGTAGGCTAAAGATGATAGGGCCTAAATTCATTTTACAAAAATGAAACAATGGTAACTTATTCCTCTTAGCAGTAACCCAGTTTTTATTTTTGTTTAAACCACTTGTATTTGAATTGGCCTGTTTACTTAGTGTTTAGGTAAGAAAACAAATACATCTGACTGAAGATAAAACTCCTGTGAAAAGTATAAGTTCACTGTGAAATTTAAGTACCAACAAAAAAGTCATTTAAAAAAATATGGTTAGTAAGACTAATAATGAAAGCCTTATGTTAGTATGTTATGTTCTTACTAACCGCCGTATGGGATCGGATTGCCGTTCTTGAAGAATTTGAGAGTGGGATATCCTCTGACTCCATGCTCTTCAGCAAGTTCAGCCTCTTGGGTGGCATCAACCTTGGCCAATCTGATGGGTGAATTGACTTTCTTTAGGCTTTCAGCAGCTTTAACATACTCTGGAGCCAAAGCCTTGCAGTGTCCGCACCATGGAGCATCTTAGACAAGATCAGTCAGACTTTAAAAACTTACCTATACTACATATCTAAAAAAAAAGGTGTACCAGGTCTTTAATATGTTGTCTATTAGTGACAGAAATGCTATGAAATTAGGATCGACAATCCTTAATGTATTATACAGGTCTAATGTTCATTTTAATGTCATGAGCTGATAAAACAAAGAATATTCATCGCTAAAGATTTGACAAATCCGTTTTAAACATCTTGGAATAAGGCCCTAATAGACCAAACTGCACATGCTTAAATAGGATTTTAATTCTTATCAAGCTGTTCCTGAAGCTAGCTTCTTGAAGTAAGGAGTTGAAGTCTGTCTGATTACTAGAATATTTTTATCACAGCCTTAATAAGTTAAAAATAGCAGCACTAAATTGCAATTGTCACATTATCATCTGAGTCACTTCGAGCTTAAAAATAACCTTCAAGCTCAAATAAATTAGCTTCCTTCGCAAGACAATACTCAGGATACCCAGAAAATAAAAATAACATTAAGCCTGCCAGTTATTAAAATTGTATATCCAGAATTGTTGAAATTCCAATTTAAAGTGAAATAACTGATGACACGAAAACAGGATAGCAACAGTTTACAACTAAGCTATTTAAATTTTGACTGAGATGCTATTCTTTTAACAGGAAGAATTATTTCTAAAATATAATAATAACTTCTTAATTCAGTGTTTCCAATCAGTATACAAAATACTACGCCCATTTCATAATTTTTGTTCAAACTTGTAGGGTAAGCCCTATTGACTTAACTATTTACTTACTTAAATCTCTTCATGAGTTGCTGATAAACTGAGGTAAAAATCAATAGAAACTAAATAGATAGCTGATAAATACATTAGCCCCCCTACTTAAAAATTAAGAGTATGAGGAATGTAATAAAAATTGTAAGTTTGATGTGGTCCACTTACAAAATTCGACAAGGAGATATTCATTGTCTGTGAGACCCTGTTGGAAATTATCTTTAGTTAGAACTAAGACTCCTTCATCTTCTTGGATATCGGCATAAATTTGTCCAGTTACACATAATACGAAAAGAATTGCTACCCTTAACACCATGATGCTGAGTTGGACCCAAGAAAACTACCAACAACCGCCGGCAAAACACTCTGAAGCCGAAATGGGAAGAGAACTGTGTACTGCTTTTCTGACAGAACGTGGCAACGGCAACATCTACTCGTGTTGAATGCTGATTGGATTGCTCTATAGGTGGAGGTCAAAACGGGTACTCTTAAATCCAAAAAGTACAAACGAGCAGCGTACTAAAATTTAAAATACCAGAAATATAAATCACTCCTTTCATAACATTTTTATTTCATAAAATGTTTAAAACCATCAGTAAACAAGATTTTAAACAATGTGAATACCAATAAGTTAACAGTATGACTTTTGTATTCAAAACTCTAACAATCCAATAACATATGTTTCGTACTGCTAACTAAATCCAAGTACTTTAGATAGTTCTTTGTATTTTTATAAGTAATACTACAACAAAATATAAATGAAATACAAACTTTAAACTTATAATAAATTTTTAAACTATATTTGCCTGTCTTATAATATTCTTCTGATATTACGTACAACGAGCCTTACACTAGTACAATGACCTTGTCCTAGGTTGTCTGGCTGAAACTATCTAAAATTAAGTGGTTTGGCCCATGTTAGTGCTGAATAGTTTATTGTACGTTTACTCGGCTGGTGTAGACGTAATACAGGAAATATAATGGGCCGTATTTATATGTACTTTAGTTAGACTATCTTCCTTCAAAACGATATTTTATAATTGATGAAAAGGATAGAATGAAAGCATGAATGAATGTCCCTACCGGGCATCCTACTGTTCAATCGCCTGTAAATCAATATATAGGCCATCATCCTCCATCCAGAGCACCTCTCACAGGAGATAAATACAGATATAGACCATTTAAATAAACTTATTCAAAGCGGTTTTATAGACTTAGCAACATTTCACTTCTCAAGACTTTACCATAGCCACATATCTATCTAATATGGCCTACTCTGTTCTGTTGTGGGGGAACAGGAAAATACCACCTTCAAAAAATCTTTGTATGGCTCGAAAAGGCCATTTGTGCCATGCTTCGACTGCCTCCCGACGATAGCCGCAGACAGGCCTTCATTGAACTTAGAATTTTCACTGTACCTTCACTCTAGACCTTCGAAGCAGTAATTTACTCTAAAAACATAACATTCACACTGTCACCCGTTGCCATAGTTACAACACCAGATTCAACCATGGATTCTCTCAACAACACAGATCAACACTTTTTGAAAGAAACCCAAATTAGAGTGGAATTAAACTATTTCAGTCCTTGCCACATATTAAAAACATTGCACTGTTTTACAAATTTAAAAAAATATTAAAATCATTCTTAGCTAATGAGTGTTTCTATAATTTGGATGATTTCTTAAATTTCTCGAGTCCAAACAACTCCCAATAACCTAGCGTAGCCTGGCCTTGCTCTAAACCTAACGCCTTATCTTGGCCTCGCCCAACCTTTCCCAAGTGGACCCGACGCACATGAAGAGACACTATACTGACGCCTCCAGAATTTTTTACATGGATATGTCTTAGGTCTGGGGGGGTGTTGGTGATTTTTAAGATGGAAAACATGTAACAGGTTTCCATAGAAACTACCATAGTTATTGTATTGAATTTTAAATACCGGTATAATAAAATAAGAACAGCTTTTTAGATGAACCTGAAATATTCCCTTTAGACATATCCGTGATCTAACCTATTTCCCACAGGAAGTAAATACAAACATTTTTCTTTAAGGACATGGATAAGAGGATATGTGTGTATGTATTTCCAAAAATTCTGATCATACACTTGGCGGTTAGGCACAGCAGGGAGGAGTCAAGCAACCCTTCATCAGGACGTTTATGTACCAGATGATTGCTATATGATAATAATATAAATTGATTTGTATATTATACTATTGCAGACGTGAGGGAAGCAGATTCGTGACTAATCGTGATAGGACAATGGACAAACTAATTAACAAACGAGCTACGTTGCAGGTCACCCTTCAGAGGGCCAAACTACTTTTATTTTGGATGCCAAATGATATGCACGCAATGTTAAAGATGAGTTGACAGGATGTCCAATCCAATGTATTCCTAAAATTAATTAATTATATTATGGTATTTATTTCATCCATATCGTATGGTATTTTCCTCGAACCCATTCATATATCGATTATATGATTTGACGACTACTTAACAACGTCACAATCGCACGTCCTCCTCGTCCCCTTGGCCGCTCCATCTCATCTCCCTCCACCGGTCCGTTCTACCTCCACCCCACCACACATCTTAATTCGAACTACTCCCGTGATGTTAAAAAATGGTTTTGGGCTCGGAGATAATAGAGGTTTTGTTGTGGAAGGGTAGGGTAAACCTAACCTAGACCAAATCAAAGATTTGGACAGGAGTAGTATTATTATAGTATTTAGTAAGTAGGTTGTCTATTTTATCAATGATTTGTTTGAGGTTAGAATACCTGCTACTTGTTTATTTTAATTTTAGTATTCCTAGTGTACATAATTTTACGTTGATTAATGAGAAATTTATCAATAAGATGAATATTTCCTCAATCAGTTAAGTCAAAATGTTAAAAGAGATACGGTAGCTGCTCGTACTTGTTTTTAAGGTTTATTCAAAACTAACATTCTCTGTATGATATTAACGTATTAAGACTTAACCTTGATTTGATTCAAAACTATTTATAATTTTTTATTCCTGGCACACACAACCCATTTCGTATTTTACATTTCCTGGACAATTGCCCAAATTTGTAGCTTTAAGTGAGATTGCTGCTTTAATTCATATTGTATTTTAACTTAATAATTATTAAAATCTGTTGTACTAAACTAAATCATTTTATCAGGTAACTAATTAAATTAGACTGATTGTGTACAAATAAAAAAACAGTAATTTTTTGAAAATAGCAAAATAACTTTTTCAAGCACATAAGTTAATTTACAGCCTATTTATTACAATGATAATGACCACAATCATGTACAATGATAATTACAATTTATGATAATGGCCACAAATTGTACCAGGATTAAAATTAAGATTTCAGACAAAATAGGAATTCTATGAACATGGTCCATAACACTGCCACTCTCCACACTTCTACATGTCCTCTGCTGGAGTGTTTACTGCAATTTTTTACACTGGAAAGATTAATTTGTTTGTGGCGGTTATGGTATTAAGCTGTTTGAAATGTAATTGTACTAAAATTTAAGATGAACACTTTTTCAGTTATATCACATAGCGGTTTTAAAGTCTCCTGAAACAAAGGATAGTGCAGTAATTAAACAGTTTCATTTAACTAAAATGGCAGCTGAAGAACTAACTGTTACATCTGAGATCTATTCTGAATTGGATGGCTGTCTTTTGAGAGGAGTTTCTGAAGAAAGTATGTATTAAACAATTTCATTTAAAAGCATTTTAAGTATGGTGTGTTGATTAATTTCATTTAATCGATCAGTTATTTTTATTGAAAATAAAACCAGGGAGGTAATGTGCTTGTTAAAATGATTAACTTATTTTATTTTATTATACACACACACATACACACATATATATATATATATATATATATATATATACATATTATTTATTTAATTTACTTATTGGAATTTTTTATTAATTTACTGAATACAAGTTTGATGATGGATTTTATTTTTACAGTTAACACGTTCACTGCAATGAATGAATTCGCGATCCTTCCCCCAGGAGCTGCATCCATTTATATTGAAGCTGCATCGATTTATATTGATATTTTTTTCATTTATCACTACAAACGATTACCACCAAAACATAACCAAACTCATCAACAACAATACTCTGTAGCGGGAAAACACATTAAATGAACGATCACCTGATATTTTAGCACCAAATTTAATGTGACGCAAGACGCCAACCGGCATCCGCTGCAAGCACTACTGTACACCGCTTAGACGCCGGTCAGCGTCCATCGCACTGAACGTGTTAATAAAGAAATAAGAATTTATCTATTTTATTTTCTATGGATTTCAAGAGTACAGAAATCAAACTTCACAAACATCAAAATTTGCAGATCACATACTAAGAAAAGACCACACTTTTGTAGAATCGTAATATAATTTAAAAATTCTATCAGTTGAAAATAAAGGAGAAAAAATGAACACTAAAGAACAATTATACATATAGGCTACATTAACTATTTACCTAGTAGACAAGGACAACATACTGAACGCACATAATTCAAACACAACAAAGGAATCCAATTTTTGAAAAGATTAAAGAAAAAATATATGAAAATTTTACAAGTATAAACACTAATAACACCTCATACTTTATCAAGAAAAAACATATGACAACAAAATACTACACTGTTTAGAAATAATTTTATTTTTAAAATAAATAATAGGTTAGATTCCTTCTTAGCTGCTGTATGAATCCTACTGAATTACTTTTTAACACGTTCGCTGCGGATGACGCGCTTGTGCGTCGCGCGCCCGCTCGCCTCGTTTACGTGTGGTGCGGGTGACGCGCAAGCGCGTTTCCCGCCAATTCCTAACTATCCGCCATTTCCACTTTTGTCGTATGAGTTAGTGTTTTGAGTACAGTTGTTCTAGAATCTACATGATTCTATCGTTCGTTTGATATCTTTAGTTTCCCGTTCCACCCATTCTGTCAGTGTGCCACGTGCTTGCAAACATGAGTGACGTTCCGGACCCTGATGACCCTGCGCCTTGTTGTTCTCGTGATGATTCAAACCTTACAGTGAGTGAAATGGATTTGATTGATCATTGTGACAGTAGTGAGGGGTATACTAGTGATGAGGACTATAATCCTAGTGATGAAGGAGATGAATCAAGCATAGGTGAGTCACTGATTGATGAGCTTCCCAATGAGTTCGATCTTGAAGATTACGACCTAGCATGGGATGATGATGCTAATTCTATGAAAACATTTCTATTTACCAGCCCAGTAGGTTTGCGAGTACCGATTCCTGGTAACAACAATCCAGTAGATTATTTCAAATTATTAATTGATGACGTTTTCCTTGAATCCATTGTACGAGAATATAACAATTATGCTGAGTCGTTTTTTCTGTCTGAAGCACATTCTGAGAAATCACGAATTGCTTCATGGAAGTATCTTACAATTAACGAACTTAAAGTCTTTCTTGGACTTCTTATGCACATGGGAAATGTCAACTTGCCGAAAATCCAGGATTACTGGAGAAAAGATGAACTATTCAAAACATGTTTCGGAAAATACATGTCCCGAGATAGGTTTTTGATAATTTTGAGATGTTTGCATTTTGCTAAAGCCGATAGTACAAATACTGATCGCCTGCAGAAAATAAGGCCTATCATAGATTATTTTAATAACAAAATGTTAAACATTTACAATGCTGGTAAGGAACTATCTTTGGATGAGGCAATGGTGCTTTGGAGGGGCCGACTGTCATTCAGGCAGTACATAAAAGGCAAACGCCATAAGTATGGCATCAAGCTTTATGTGTTAACAGAACCAAATGGCTTTATCCTAAAGTTTGCAGTGTATGCTGGTGCCCTAGATGTGTTAGCTGGCGAAGGACATGCTAGTAAGGTTGTGATGTACCTTATGAGGGAAAAGTTGGGAAGAGCGCATTCCATTTATATGGACAATTTTTATAACAGTGTCGAGTTGGCAATTCAGCTATTGGATCAAAAGACCTACACCACTGGCACCCTTCGAGCTGACCGCAAGCAAAACCCCAAAAGTGTTGCACAAGCAAAGATAAAGAAAGGGGAAACTGTGGTGATAAAAGCACAGTTTTGTATTTATCAACGCAGTACGATAATGAGATGGGCATGGCAACCAACAAACGAGGGGTTGAAAAAGAGAAGCCGTACCCTATCATAAAATACAATGAATATATGAAAGGGGTTGACCGCCAAGATCAACTTCTTAGTTACTATCCCTGTGAACGGAAGACACTGCGATGGTATAAGAAATTGTTTGTCCACATCTACCAAATGAGTGTACTAAATGCTTTCTTCTTATACAATAAGAATACCATTGGAAAGAAGCTACCACTGTTTGATTTCCGGATTGTTTTGATAAAACATCTGTTATCCTTTACAGGAAATCATAACAATGAAAACCCAACACCTGTATTGACAGATCATCTGTTGGAAAAGAATCCTGTTGGCCGCAACAACAAAACGTTGAGGAGACGATGTGTCGTTTGCTACAGCAAAGGCACTCGGAAGGACTCTGTGTATCAATGTGTTGGATGTCCTGAGAAACCCGCACTATGTCTTGGACAGTGTTTCAAGGAGTACCACAAAAAATAAGTACAACAGATGATGACTCCTAGGACTTTTTTACACTTTTAAATTTTGCCGTTTATGGACTTTAGTGAATAGTTTTTATATTATCTTCAGCAGTTTTTCCTCTATTGTGTAACAAAGCCTGTATATACACTCATAATTCCGTTTTATTGTCCTATTTGTTCTTAGATATAGTTAATAAAACCTTCATTTTCATTTTCGACAAGTATGATGTTTTATTTATCAACATTTAGCCAAATATGAAGTAAAGCACATGTGCCTCAACCACATTTTGGATCTTGTTTGATGCTATGTGCTGATGACGCACATGTGCGTCATTATTTTATTTTTCAGAAAAAAAATGAAAAAATGAAATTTTTGTGATATACTTACTACATATAAACATAAAAAAATCATTAAACTAGTTTAACTGAAAAATAAAAATTTAGCACTACACATACAACTATATATACTTAGCCATATTTTCATCAGCGAACGTGTTAAGGTTAAGCACTACTGTGATCATGGGGTGAACCTCTGAAAGAAAGTAAAAAGTCAGTTTCATCTACTTTTAAACATCCTAAATTAATTGAAATATTTTTTCTTAATGGTACTAAGTGTTTAGACTCATATTCAGGTACTTTTCCAATGTCATCGAGGATAGCACAATTTTTTTTGGTTAATGTATAAACCTTTCCAGTAATAGTTGTTAGTTGTACTTTTTGAAGGAGTGTTTCACCTTGGACACCCAAAATGTCACTAGGGTTTGGATAAAAGAATGCAACAGGTACAATCTTTGTTTTCATAAGGTTGACTTTTGAATTGAAGCTGAACGTCAGTTTTTTGCCATGCCCCATTGTAAAAGTGACGGTGATGAACAGGGTGGTATTATCAATCGGCTTGCTGCCAAAGCTAGTCTCCAAAAACCTTATAATAATCAAATATTAACACTGCCAGTTGAATGAGTTTGCAGTTGATATCTGGAATAGATTTTGAATACTGCTCAGAACAAGAATACAAAGGTATAGAAAATAACCTTTCTGCACGCTTTTGTGATTTAGTGGCTATCTTGGGAACCCAAAAGTTCCATTCCTACGGGGAGATTTCCAGAGAAAAGTTAAATTTACTGTCCATGGTAAATGCATGGTCTGAGATCGCCAAATGTTATTATACAGTAGAACCTCGCTAATCCATCACCTGCGGGACCAGGGGTATGGTCGGAACAACAAAAAGGTCGGATTATAAGAGGAACTCATATATTAACATAAAAACAAACTTAAACTGTATTTCGAACAAAGAATATTGCATCAAGATTTTATAAAAAGCTACTGTACTGATGAACGCTACAGAAAGCCTAAAAACATTAAATAAATACACACATATACACACTCACGATGTCACCAGTCGATGCGTCATCGACAGGTTTCAACTTGAACGGAGTTACGAAGTAAACAAATGCTTTAAATTTCCGCTAGCATGGTCGGACCAAGCGAGGAGAATGCCGCCGAGGACGAATTAGCGGAAGACTGTTGTGCCGACGGGCACGGTCGGACCAACCGAGGAGTCGGACTATCGGAGGTCGGACTATCGAGGTTCTACTGTAATGGAGAATATTAAAAAATAAATTTCTTCCTTATTTTTAACAGTTTTACATGAAACTTGGTATGTAGTGTAAGGTCATATCACCCAACAAAATCCACTCAAAAAAGTCCAAAAATCTGAAATATTGTATTTTTATTTGTTTTGATGGGAAAACAAATAACCAAAAAAAATCATAGACCAAAAATCTGAAGAGGTGAGGTTCAGACCATTGGTTAATTTGACAAGGAATTACCTCAACTCTAGTGTATATGAATGTAGCAGTTTGAATTGAAAAATTAAAATTTAGTATATCCATAAGAATTGTCATTTATGACAAGCTATATGTTTGATTACAGATATGATTTCTTATTTCAAGTTTAACTACCCCGTAGTCATTGAAGAAGCGAGGCAAAATGAAATTGAAGTCGATGAAGATGGAGATTTGATTGTACTACGTAAAGATGAAAAAAATAAAAATGAAAAGGTCATAAAAATAGGTAATTTTAAATGGTTTAGGTTTAGACATACAACTCCACTTTCCTCTGGTTAATTCAAAGAAAGAAGATTTAGCCAATACAATAAGAATTAGTATATTATATTGGCTAAGTCTTCTTTTGTTTGTAAATTGTGATAATAATGTAATTGTGGCAATTTGTATTATGGTGGTAGTTAGTCTGGTGTAAGGTAGGCCTTTTTATGTAATGTTTTGATAGTAAAAGTTAATGTAATAAATAAATATAGTAGTAAGAAAGGCTTATGTATTAGTTAATGAAATTATTTAATATTATGCCATTGTGATTGAGAGTATTATACAAATGTATGCATCTTGCATTTATATTGTTAAAAGATGTAATAGGTTTACCCGTTTGAATAAATAAATAAATTACTAATCTAAATATTTTACAATACTATTTGATATGAGATAGATTAGATCATTGAAATGGTGACCATACCACAAGGTAGGTATTTTAAGCTATGAGGATCGAGTGTAAAATGATTGTGGTGCGATCTTATAGTCTTTTTACTGGCTAAGGCTGAAATTTTCCCTAGACAGGACTGTTAATTAATAGCCCAACTGCTGATGGTAACTTAGGGACCTACAGTTTAACATGGAATCGGAACCACTGCCTCTGAATTACGAATTGGTCTAATTATGAGGATGGTCTTTGTGGATTAACGTAGTATTCAATAGTGCAGACGTTAATCCACACAAGAGTACACTACATCCACCAACCATCTCTCAGAACAGGATGATGCCATCATCCCAGTCTTGTCTTGTAAGCAATCTTGTAATCCAATGTAGGCTTTCTGCATAGGCCTATTCATCAAATGAATTTATCAAAATGAATCCAAATTGATTGATTATTAATCATTTGATGTGTAGACCATCACCAAATAAATAGGCCTACTCTCTTTTTGGAGTATAGTTCTGTTGACCTATATATGGTCTCCGTTCTCTGTATCTTAGGTTAAGGGATGCTTCACGATGCTTGTGGCTTGAAGTGAGGTTCCAGCTCACCTGAGCACGGGATCAGATTCCAGATCCCGAAACGACGTGAAACTTTATTCTTACTTATCATTTACATTTTTTTGCTAATAATAAAAATAATAAATAAAGCAAACTTCAGAATAAACTTAAAGTTGTATTCTCAATTCATGTTACATTCCTGCTAGGTTAACGTAGTAAAGTCAACAAAAAAATTGTATTTGCTTGCCATGCTGACAACTGGCTTAAAACAGCTGATGTGTCCATTACATTTGTAATCAAATTTTCAAAGTAGACAGATTGTGTCCAGGCCTTTTCATGGTCATTTATATTTTTAATCAATTTATCGCATATATTTTGGAAACTAATGTCCTACGTAACTGATATTTACATTTTGTTTTTTAGAGCACAGCACAGCAACACCCATAAGGTTGGTAGGCCTGCAGGTGTGGCGAGGTGCGCTGTTGCTTGCGGATTACGTGCTACATAATGCACAGGCCCTTGCAGACTCCACTGTTCTGGAGCTGGGATCTGGAGTTGGCCTCACTAGCATTGTCACCAGTATCGTGGCCAAACATGTTGTCTGCACAGGTATGATTTATACTCTGGTTTTCTTAGTATTCAGTTTTCAATTACAAATTTAGGAACACTTAAAGTGCTGACTTTCACCTTGATGCTTAGAAAACATTCAACTGAGTGCTGATACCAAAAGTGCTGTCAAGTCTAGCTGATTTATGTCGTAAAGCAACAAACCATGGATTCTTGGAGATTCAACCCAAAGTTTCTACTATTTTATTTGATATATTTTTTTTTCTCTTTTTATGCAAAAACCAGCACGATTTGCTTTGTATTCATGGTTGTTAGTAAATATAAAAATACATTTGAGGCAAACTCATTCATTCCACAGGTGTTCTGTCAACTGTCTCCCCACATTAGTTTGATGGGGAGGGTGAAGGGGAAGAAGTATAAATATATTTAGGGCGGTATTAAAAGAAAGAAAGAATGGCAGAATAATGTGAAAAAGGCAGTGGATCAATAGCATGGTCGAATTTGTATAATTCATTAATTTGGTATTAACCAAGTTCAAACTAAAACTGATGTAACCTTCCCTGCAGTTCCATAAATCGGACTATTTCAAACAACATCTAAAACAAATTGGGCCAATTTGATAATATATGATTTTTTATGAGACAACTGAAATTTATTTATTAAACTTTTGTCGTCTCCTTCGTACGGTGTTATTATCGTTGTACATTTTAAATGATTTTTCAGCATTTGTCTTATGTGGTGATTTTTGCTGAATTTTTTTAAAAATACAGCGGTGTTAGCCTTTTTTAATTATATTTTCTCTGCAGGACAACACTATAATTTTCCTTTTTTAGTATCGTAATGTAATGGAAAATTAATATCTATTTTGTTTAAAAGATGTGGATCTGGAAGGTATATTGGATCTGATTGCCTCCAATATCAAATTGAACTCAGACCTGGTTAAAGCCCCGATTAAAATCAATGCTTTGGACTTCTACCAAACTGAGTGGGATCAAGATCTGACAAGTATAATGAGTGAGGTGGACTTGGTTTTGGCAGCAGATGGTAAGTACGATTGTGGTACGGTATATTTTAATTGCTCTTGGGCCAGTTTACTTGTTTAGGTGGTGTTTTGTGGAAGGCTTTTAACCCATTCCTGTATAAGGACGTACATTGCACGTCCTCGCATTTCGCCAGACAAATTACTAAAGACGTACATTGTACGACCGCAGTGGCTCTGAGCAAACAATGTGCGTTGCCTGCTTATATTTTTATGTACCGTAATTTTTTTACCGCCATTAGATGTGCGAGTTGATTTCTTATTCAAGAGATAGCGTTGGCTTTTCCTTTAAGTCATCATATTTCTAATTTTCAGAGTCTGTAACTGAGGTTTGATTTTAATTCACTTCGGAGGAGGGCTCCAGACATCTGACGGAAATTCAGACAGGAATGGTTTGAAAACCAATCATGGGATATGAAACCATAATCAACCCTAACATTTCCACTTTACCATAATCTCTTTTGTGAATATTTTAATGAACTATGTAAATAATAAGTGCTGTGACGTCTTGATCAGTATAGCTTGAGTGTTACATGTATGTCACAATATATCTTCTCATTATAAGAATCATAACACTATAAAGCTTGGTAAAGGGAGCGTTTAAAATTACCAGTTTATTAACTGAATATCTTTTTTGTAAAAATTGTGTTTAGAAAATGTAATACAGATGCATAATCTTCTATCTCTTGTATGATATCGCTTGTATGGTGAGGTATTTAGGAAAAAATTTCCTTGAGTTTCTCCATAATCCATTTAACAAGTTATTCTACAGTCTTCTTTGAAGTTTTCTATTGTAACTCGAAGAACATCTAGACAGGACTTTGTGACCTTATGCATTTTAATTTATTAAGTAATATTTTTACTTTCTCACTTTATACATAGTTATGGAGAAAGTATTGTTTTCATCAAAATGTTTGAATTTAAGTTGAGAGTGGATATATCCACTTTGAGGTTCCCTGAATCCAAAAAGTGGCCAGTCTGTCTGTGTACAAAAATCCAGAGACCATACTGATTGTCACACGGGTGCACTTTGACTATATCTCTAGACCATTTTTTTTATTTTCAAGCCCTTAAAAATGTGAATAATACTAAATTCTTAAAATCCGCTCCAACGTTTTTGATTAAAATTTAATAGTTTATAGGTATTAAAATCCCAAAGTATATGACACCATCCGTATGTATGTCTGTAGAACTTAAGTTACTAAAAAACTTAGGCTCATAATTTAAATTTATCGGCTTTTAGGTGTTAAAAAGATTATTTTTTTAATTTTCTGACAAAACAATAATTTTTTAAAATAATTTGACCATCACATCAAAACCGGCGTAAAAACTAAAAAAATAGTATTTTAAATCATTAGTTCCAGAAAAAAGTTTAATTTAATTCCATGGTAAACCCAGTATGTGTCTGAGAGCGCCCAATGTTTTTCTCATAGAGAATCAAAAAAAGGTAAATATCAATTTCTTTCTTATTTCCCAAACATTTTTCAGAACACCTGGAATGCAATGTAAGGTCACATCACCCAACAAAATACGCTTAAAAAGTTGGTATTAGCTTGGGGGCAGGGGTAGTAGCCCAAATAAGTTATAACAATTATAATTTAGCTTATTTTCTCTTGTTGTTAATTTAAGAAATCGGGTGCTTATTTTTGAAAAATAGTTTTTTAAATCCTATAGGCCTATTTAGATTAAAAAATAACTTTAAATTTTAAAAATATGATAATTTTATTAATGGTTGTAGTGTAATTTACTTAAGGGAGAAAGTATGTGTCAGTTCACTGATACCGTTTATTTTATAATTTAATACTATCACCATTATTAAGTGATAATGATTAAGGCCAAAAATAGGTTCAAATGAAATATGTCAGGGAGCATTAATAATGTGGTGTACTTTGGCCAATCAAATGTTCTAAACATTTTATCAATGAATTTAACTTTGCTTGTAATATTGGACATTTTGAAAAATAAAAAGATTCTCCAGTAAATGTAAATAATTTGATCCTGTAAATTTTAGACCCTAACTCCCTCTCGACTCTATCTCCAAGTTAGTCCTGAAGTGGGGCTTACATTCCCTTTCTAGAACTAATAACTGATTCGTTTCCAGTAATTTATGATAACGATTTGACCGAAGCCTTCGTTAAAACTTTAACAAAAATATTAAGCACTCCTCCAAAGAAAGTTATTCTCGTGGCATTAGAAAAAAGGTAAGCTCGAATTTTAGTGAATTACATTTATCAATAGTTGGTTTTATTGGCAGTCGATATGAGCTTTGGTTATGTGAAATCCTAGGTTGTTTTTAAAATGAATGGCCTTATGGTTGAAGCACACAGTATGTAGTATATTACGCTCAAAGACTTTCCGGAGGAAATTGTAATTTCCCTTGGTAATTTTTCAGTCGCATATTTTTATGAATTTTTAATTTATTGTTAACATCAGGGGGGTTTATACACTATGTTTTGTTATTTTTTTATGTAAACCACCTACGTTGTTCATGTGTATTATTTTTATATTTATAAAAGTCGTCACAGCAATCCTTTGCTGATATTCAGCTAAAAATAATGTGAAAAATTGGGTCCATAATATTTTTTTTAGAATTATACCCATATGGTTTATATATAAAAAAACTCATAACTTTCTCAGGTAAGAGCCCTTTTATGCCTAAGTTTTCAAATGTATGATAAAAAAACTGGCTTTTTTAAATATTGTGGAAAAAATGAGTATATTTATGCACCGTTTTCGGTCTTTTACAGCTGTTCCATTGCTGCCCTTTAACTATGTTGTTTTTTACCATCTTAACAAAAATGTTTGCATAACAGGGCTCTTAGATTCTTAGTCTAAAATATGTTTGCAGAAAGTGATAAGATGTGTTTGGCAAATATTTATCAGCATGGTTGAACCTCTTGTCCTTAAGATAACTAAAACATCTAGCAATCATATCTTGTTTTTAACCTGGGCATTGTCTAGTGTATATTACAATGGAATTTGGATAGTTCAAACCTCAAGTGACCAGCTAACTACTTATAATAATACAAAAATATAAATTAAGAAAGTTCTTATTAATGAGGCCAAAAACAATAAATACACATTTTAAATAAACACTCTTTATTTAATTGACATTATGTTTAAATATAAATTCATTGCCCAATAATTCCTAACACCTAGTTTTATAACAAATGACAGTAAAATGAACTACTAAATGAAGTACAGTGTTTAATCATACTTTATTTCACATGATCATGCCCAGAGGTCTGTGCATGTCTTATTCAAGGTTTTGTACGTGAGTCAAAACACTGGTTGCATTCATCACCGGTAAAAGATTCACCAAGTGTAATTCGATAAATGTATTTTTTTAAACAAATTTAAGGATATTTTGATTCGGAGATTAATTTATTAAATCTTAATTCATCATTATCCAGGACCACACGGGAAATATTCATATTAAAGATTTTGATTTAAGAAAGTTTTGAGCTATTCAAGTTCCACTGTATTTTGTTGTGTTAAATACGATTTTGGGTGAATATGTGTTTAGATGCTTTACAAATTGATACTATAGCCTGTTTTAACCTACTAATATATCCTAACTTGCTGATTCAGTTGACTTAGCGAGGTTCTTTGTTAGAAGTGGAAGCTTTGGTTTGCTTGTTTTATTTGTTAGGTTATAGTTGTAGACAACTTTCGGTAATTGCCTTCCTACATTACATCAGACACCAGTAAGCAAACAACAAACCAATTGGTTATCGTTTGCTCTTCCAGCTGAGATTTTTTTAGTTTTCCTTCTTTCAAGCTGTATGAAAAAAAAATATGCTCTAAAGGCAGCCAGCGTTCTCCAATATTGAGAAGCTTCAAATAGATCTAAAAAATCCTGTAAGGTATATTCCCGCACTAGTGCAGAAAAGTAAGTGGCCAATCACATGTGCGTAACGCTCCAAATCTATATGAAACTAACCAGTAGCATGCGATAAGCGCTCAGTCAGCTGATAGACGGTAGCCGTTCCTACTACTCGAACTTTGCGTAATGAAACTGAGATTACCGGAAACCTAAAAGTTTGTTTATATTTATCCCTGCGGGAAAATCAAACACAACCTCAATGACTTTATTATTGTAGGAAAAATCTTGCGTGTTATATGAGCACAAACTGTTATGGCCGCCCTCGGATGTTCTGGCAGTAAGAAGCTGATGCTTAGTGGTGACATATGAACTTCTCGTGCGATGACATACTTTGCGCTCTAGTTACACAAATAGCTATATACTTATTTAAGAGAAAAGTACTATAAGACCAAAAAAGTATTACGAAAAATAACTTTTTTTAAAAATTATTTAATAAATTTTCTTAGTTAGCAAAAGAATTAAAAATATTTATTTTAAACAGTTAACCAAAAAATGTGTCCCATTCTGTCAGTTTGATGTCACTACCAGCCTCGGAGACCTTTCTGTACAACCTCGTATGTTATTCTAATGGACCTCAAAAGTTTGGCCTGTTTGCTCTTACTTATGTTACATTATTGATAAGGTAATTTTTACATATTTGAGGTGGGGAAGTGTAATTGGGAAATTAGATTAGTTTAACTAATATAAGTTTAAAATTAATTAAGTGTAAAAAAATATTTGTTGGTAAATAATCTATTCACGTGAAACTATCAATTCTATAAAAACAAAAGATTTTGAAATCTTATTAGTTTATTATTCAGCTTCTGTTTAACACAGTTTTGACATGGATATGTCTTAGCTCTGGGTGGGGGTATTGGCAATTTTTCAAACCAAAATTTGATTTGGAAGTGACATCATATGGTATTAAGGACAGCTGTTTAGAGGAATTGAAAACATTCCCTGAAGACACATCCATGATCTAAGCTATTTCACAAAAGGAAGTAAACACATTACATGTCATTTATGCTCTTTAATTATTAAAAAAAATTTTAAATAAATTTCTGAACTCCTATTGTTATGAAGGAAGTCAATAATGTTTATTAACAGGTGGTTGGATTGTTTGCTTAAATTTGAATCTCCATAAGTCGAACGTTAAATTTTAAAATGAGTTTTATTCTATAACTTAGTTTTTGTGGCCACAGGAATTTTTTACTAAAATGATTTTTTCTGAAATTTAAAGAAATACAAATCCATCCACTACATGATCTTTGTTCAAATATAAATATATACAAATCCTGCTCATATTATAGTACAGGAAAAGCTTGATTTTTTAGCCTTAGTTTTCTCCTAACTCGGTTTGTGTTCAGGTTCGTCTTTACTGTGGAAGACCTAGACGTTGTCGCTCCTTGCTACGAGCATTTCCTCAAGGTGATAAAACAGGAGTGGTCAAGACCTCCGATGTCTTTGTGGGCCATGGAGCAGCTGCCGATAGACTTCCCACAGTTCTTCCATTATGACAGAACCAAACACTTGGTCATTTGGAAGTTGACTTCATGACGAGGACAGTGAAAGTCGGCAAAGCAAGTCGGAAAAGATATCTAAATAATTGATTTTTGTATATCAATAATCATAAAAATATAGAAGTCACTGAACACTTCCTTTCATAAGAAGTTAAATAGTAGACTATACAAAAATAATTAGAAATCTTTTACAGTATCAATTTTATTTTGAGTATTTTTATAATATTCACACTAAACCAATTATTATTTATTTTGATTGTTGATATTATTCTTTTTATTATATTTTTTATCTTATGTGATATATTAACCCATTTGGGTAGACACACGAGCTGGACTCGAGAAACCGAGCATGGACTGAAAGCCATTCATGAGTCTGTCGCGTGAACGGTAACTTCTCAGTATTTCTTCACATAGTTCAAACTTTTCCTGATAGATGGTGTCACTATGTCCTTTAAAAACATGTATAAAATTTGATTTACTCAGTTTGCCAACCTGTTGAGTTGTTATTTAGCATTGTTTTGATTTTTCAGCTGTGACGCCTTTATGTGAGGCACGAGCGTCTTTTATTTTATTTTTCTAAAATACATTTGTTAATATAAGTGCATTGTTTTATATCATACGTAAAAAAATACTGAGAAGTTCAGGAAAAATAATTTAGGGAGTTTCAAAGAATATTTCAATAAAAATGTAGCCCGTGCTTTGAAAATAAAAAAAATGTTTATTTTTCTACCTTAAACATTTTTACAGTTAATAAAAATTGTTTTTGGTATAAAATAATATGCCCTAATCCATTACCAATAAATAAAAAAATTATCCAATTATCTCAAACACAAGCAATTTTATGCAACCTTTCTTAAAACTCTACAAAATGGATCATTTTAATTGCTACTTGAAGGTCAGGTCCAAGTTCTATTTAACTCCTACCTCAATGGGTTCAATAACTAGTTGTGTTAGTCTGTTAAGAAAAACCATAATCAAAATGTTAACGTTGTGTATTGTTATTTTATTTTAGCACTATGTATTTCAGCATATTTCTAGTCATTAGAAAGACCAATTTAATTGTTATTAGTATAGTCATGAATGTATTAATATAGTCTAGTCAAATAAGTTTGGATTCAGGACTGTGATTATTTATTGTTTACTTTAATTAACTAATAAAAATTTAATTGTTACTTTAACTTTTATTTACACTCTTTGAACCCTAGAAATGGAATGCGTGTTTATCCTTAACTGAATGATGAAATCATTATACAACTCTACTTAAAACAAACATTATAAACAAATAAAACTTTGCTGTTGTCCACTGCCAACCTAATTAATCCTTCAAATGCCACCAACGTCCACTCAAGCTAGTTACCGTTAATTTTAGGTAGGCTCTCCCATCACTCTACGACACATTTGCAAGCTAAATTGGTATTGTTCATGATTGGTATCAAATGCTTCGACCTTAGTACCATCGAGTTCAGCGTGTTGTTCAGTTAAACTTGCCATCATAAATACAAAACCACATTGAAACAGCTACAGCAAAAAATTACGCTACAGACAAACAGAATATGCTAGCTCAACGACCCACACGGACTGAACTGGCAAAGAGTTGTGCTAGACACGCCCTAGTGGCCAACACACCCATACTATCAACGCCAGACAATATTCCGGTTAATTTTGGGTACCCCCTCATACATATAAATAATGCTGACTGTCCGCTAGGTCAAAAAAATTTAGCGGATATATCCACCTACAGTCCAGGAAGGGTTAACTATAAAATTTTACCTTTCATATGCAATTAAATTATTACATTATAGAGTGTGTGTACTATTTTTCATGGGATTTTGACAAAAAAATAAAAATGTTATTTTAGAAAAATGTTGATACGATGTTTTTGTTCACAACAGTAAACAGACAAACACATTATTAATTTCTGTCTGAAGCTACAACAACAAAACTACCCAGACAGTAAAAGAGGAAACCAAAGACATCTAAAATGAAATGAGTTTGTTTAAAATGTGTGAGAGTATATACTATATGAAAAACTACTAGCTGACGATATTTCGTCAGTGGGGCTTTACACAGTTCTAGTACTGACGGTATATCGACAGTGCAGTCTTTATTTCAACATTTTCATCTAATTTTTCATTATACATATTAAATGTAGCCCTGTAGTGCTACGTATACCTTTGAAAACATATTTTCCAGCACATCAGGACACAGGGAACTAATGACCATCTCTGAGACCGAAATCGGGACCAAACGAAGAAAAACATATTGGTAATAAGGGAAAAATACATCCAGGGCTGGAGCATCTTAAAGACCTTGACTGGCCTAATATGAGCTAAAACTTAAAAAGCGAGCAGATGAAGGTTAAAAACAAATTTGTTTAAGGGAGAAAATGTAGTCACCATTTTGTTGCCATAGTTTTAATTCATAAAAGATCAATAATTGATATAATAAGCCTATACATTCATTCATTACAAATAGATGAAATATATTACTACTGTAAAATATACAACTCAACAGTGATCTACTTGTACTGAACTTAAAATTGACAGATATGTTTAGATGCTAGAGTAAGCACACACCGCTAAGCCTATACAATTGAATATGTGCACAAAATTTACATCAGAAAATACACAAGTTATTTTGAATAATTGTAAAATAATTTCAAACTAATGAAATTTCTATAAGAAAAGACTCGACATTTAGTGAAATCACAGTTAAAATATACTGGAAAATATGTTATAAATATGCCTCTGCTGGACAGTTTTTTATGAGTGTAAATGAACATTTTTTAGGTAGTATGCAATAAAATTTAAAATTTTTGTGTTGTAAAATTAAATGATTTTGAATATATTTTATTTTCAGAGAGAAACCTAAGACATTGTAGAAAAGAAAAAGGAACAGGGCATCTCTTAGGCACCTCAGTTCATTAAATCAATTTTCATTTGATAAATATTTTTAATTCTGTCAAATTAATAAATAAAATTGGTTAGGAAAGAGAATCACACTCATTACATAATATAAATGTGAAAGCAAAATCTGAGACAAATTTTCAGGGTTTTGCGATTCCAAAATATCCATACACATAAATAGCCATTAAAAAATGGTTCTTCCAAAAACATGCCGATTAGAGAAAAATAGTATAAAGCATCTAAACCATTCTACACTGTACAGAATACACTTATGTGCACAATAATATCACTGAAATTTATACATGGATGATCTATAAATAAATTCAGAATTGATACTCCTAAATTGGTTACCATAAAAAACTATTAACTGAGGTTCTTTGTTAAACTACCTCACAAGACTATTTGTTGATAACTTGGTAAAAAAAATTACCAACAAAAATTTAAATCGAAGATTTTACTGAGATCATACTACAAAAGAAGTAAGAAAAGTAAATTGTTAACTTGTGTTGTCAAATTTCCAATTTTTTTTTGTTTTAACATAATTTTTTATGTTCCTGTTCCTAGTCCTTATATAACATAATGTGGTAAAACTTTGAATGTAAAGTGATAAAATCCAACTTAAACTGTTTTACAAAATTGGTGTATCCTTTGTGGAAGTACTGTTTACGCTCAACAGTAAATAATGTTTGCAATATTGTACAATACACAACATTTAGTGATACAACAGTGTTCAAATAAATAAAACGTGATTGCCACCATGATACTAATATAATCCTTTGTATGTACATAATTAATCTAATGTCATTAATGCAATCCAACTTAAAACAAACAACAATTAACCAATATACAGTTTCACATGAAAAAGGCACTTCATCTGTTAATTTAAAACACATTCTAAAATGTCCCCATATCAGAATAACACTAGACAAATACATGATAGCCTAAACAACAATAACTATTTATGCTCTCTTCTGATGTTTTACAAAGTTTGAGTAGGAAATTCATGGTTCCAAATACTATAGATAAAAATACCGCGTCATTAAATTGAAATAGTATTAAAATAAGTTTAACTGCAACACCTGCATAGTTAAATTAAACCTTGATAAGTTTTTGTAAAATTTATTGAGTAAAAAAAATTATCTATGTACAATTTACGTTAGACTTCAATAATGCATTTAAAATTGTCACCTAAAATAGAACCACATATTTAACGATCATAATAAGTGTTCACCTCTGTTAAAAACTTTTCTTTTAAAATAGAATTTCCTTTTAAGTGGTTGGAACAAATAATACGTATTCCTACACAATGACCTTGTTACTGCCATACAGCAAATTGAACGAATCTGAATAAAAGCAGAGAAGTCTGCACCACTTGCGAAAAATCCTCGCAAGACAAAAATACACTAGAAATTTTATGCATTTTATCACTCTTGAAATGTGGCTTCCAATTACACTCAATCTCTAGTCGCAACCATCTAAAAGTTTAGTAACAGTAAATTTCCTCTATATGAAAGAGGGCAACGTTTTAAAACTTGATCAGTCAAGTTTTGATAAAAATTAGTTTTGTAATAATCTTACGATTTACACAAAATGGCAGTGAGTAGCCCAGTCTTGACACACTTAAACAACATAAAATCGAAATGGCAGTTAATATTAGGATAGACTAGCTTATTAATATTAAATAATCCAAAATCCAGTTGGCCTAACTAAAAAATAGACTTCATAAAAATGTTTAGCTAAAAAAAACATTAAAACTTAGTAATAATTTGAAAACACTACAAACGACAAAAAGTGAATTCTAATAAAATATCCCCCAATAAAAATAAACGTAAAAACCTAAATACAAATTGGAAACTAAGAGTTACATTACTTAAGCATAAAAGAATAAAAAGATTATCAGACAATATGCCGCGTACCTTTGGCAAATTCAAGTTAGGGTAACTACAAAATGGGTTCAGAGACAGAAAATTTACGATTTACACAGCCTGATTTACGAGATATCGATACTTGCATTTTTTCTCACCTAAACCAAGAAAAAGAATAAAGTAATAATACATCATACAAGTAAATATAAAATCTCAATTCCTCTGGGGCCTTCCAATGAAATTGAAATAAACAGTCAATCAGTTTCAAATAATAACAGTTACAGTGAACTCCCAATCATCCGCAAAATCGAGTACTGCAGATAGTAAAGTTGAGGATAACCCACAAAAGTTATGAAAAAGAGGTCAATAAAACAAAACACTAATTTTAACTGTAAACATAACAATTGATTCACTGTAAAACATAAACTAAACAACGATGTTTAACAAAGGTAAATTTTTTAGTGCAATCCATATTGTACTTTTACAATCAACGTAGAAAATTTACTTTAGTTTTCTATTTTAGAAATCATTTCCAGTCTATGTGTGAATCGTCAACACAGCCATAAAAACCATCGTCATATGTCGCTACTGTCGTCAGTCATTTGAAATAGGCAAAGAAACCCAAACCAGGTAACCAAAGTGCTAAACGCTACCATACAAGACAAAAAAACCATCAACCAGTCACCAATCATTCTTAGTAGGAACTACATCGTGTCTTATAGGTGGAGAAAATAAAACAGGGAAGTACGGTGTTCATGGGTATTACATTCTTCGCCAGCCTACTATGTGAATTCAGAGAAAGTGCACGGGTATTTTATAGTCAAAAACTGTGTTATACTGACCTATTTTCTCGCTTTCCGTGGCATGCTTGGATCCTTGCAGACTATTTGCCCTCGGATAAACGGGAGTTTACTGTTCAACAATAACATACATATTGATATCTTACAATAATTTTCAACGATAGAAATAAAATTTTCCCCTGGAAAATATGCCTAATTACACAGCTCTTTAACGGAATCCTTGTGAAAGAAGCAATGACATGTCATACAATCCAGATTTCTATTGTAACAGGAACATTGTGCACAAGGGGTTTAGTCCCCTGAGTAATAAGAATGGAGATAAAAATAGGCGCAACAGCCCAATTTCAATTTGCTATAAAATCAGAAAGATTTAAATTTGTCTATATACTTATATCACAGTAACGTGAGCTGAAAAAATATGAAATTAAGAGAGAAAAGTAGGTTAAATTTACACAGAATAAACGTAACATGGGATTACAATAGTATGAAATGACTCTCATCTATAAATAAATATTTGAATTGAAATGTAGAATTTCTCCAAAAAATGTTTGTATTTACTTCCCTGTGGGAAATAGGTTAGATCATGGATATGTGTAAAGGAAATGTTTTCATCTAAACAGCTGTTCTTATAACCAAACTTTGACATCACTGTTTCAAATTTTGGCCTCAACAAATTACCAACACCCCCCAGAGCTAAGACATATCCAGTTAAAAAATTAGAATTTAGTTTCAGTTAAATTTCGTTGAGAATGAAAATAAATCATGACTAGCAAACAAACTTGATTTCTAAACAAAATATTCAATATTTTCATACCAAGTTTTAAATAATAGTTTTATTAGCTTTTTGCATCATAGCATACATAACAGGGTACAAAATTATAAGGGGAAAAATTCTGCACACTACCTTTGACCACAACTTTAGGCATACTGGTCCTGAGATTGAAATCTGACGGCATTTGATTCAAAGACACTAGGATTGTACTGTCGTAGAGCTGTCAAACTAAGCATACAAAAATAACGACTAGCTAACCCCCCCTTTCCCAGCATTCCCCAATGTACTGGACGTTCCGTTCTCAACAGTCTTTTTCCTTAGGGCATCAGTCGCGCCAGCGAACGACTTTCTCCTCAACAACACAATAGGATTGCTTGTTTCTGCAGGTGTTGACGACTTTCGTCGTAACTTTATAGCTGCAGAATCTTTGTCCTTGTTTGCCGCTACAGGCTGTGGTTTGGTTAAATTAGGATTACCAACACCTAATGCAGTTTTTTTCTTCACACCACCATCATTTTTCTCCTTCTCTTTTTCTTTATCCTTTTCTTTCTCAACAGACTTGTCCATAATGCCATTCTTCTCTGGTTTCTTTTTCTCCTTACCGTTTTCAGCTGGAACATTAGGTTTTAATAGAAAAATACATCAATACACATAAATGAATAGAGTAGACTCCCGATTGTCCGCGGTAATGGGTGGCTGAGCGATCACGTATAATCGAAATCATGGATAAGATAAAGCAAACCTAACCCAAAATACACAGGAAATAGTTAAAAACGACAGTACAAGCTAAATAAATAAGTCATTATTAATCTTTGCAGATTGTTACGTTTGTTAGTGTGAAATACATCAAGTACAAGATTACCTTTTCGTAAGCAAACAATTTCATAGACATTATTTTCACATCGGTAAAAAAAAACAGTCCAATATGTGAGATGTGTGCAATGTATTACAGGCCTACATTTGATGTTGCTGTCTTAATTGGCTTTGAGGGAAAAGTCCATTATTGAGTTTAGTTTCAAGGCATTTGCTTCCTTTATGACAATGGTAGGCAAGGGAGCGCGCTGGTCTAGGGGTAGAGCGTGGGGCTTTGGTGCCCAAGGTCCCAGGTTCAAATCCTGCGAATCACCAATGGCTTTTCGCTATTTGATAATGCCGCAACCCAAGCAGGGGTGCGCAAAAAGCCGCTAGGGCCGAAGTGCCTTGGGAGTAATCCACCCCTTCCAATAAAAAAAATAAAAACAATGGCTGGCCAAATTGTCTAAGTGTCAAGAGATCGCACTGTGAAGTGTCATCTTCCCCTTCCAAATCCCTTTGCATAATGGCGGGCAGTTACAAACGATCTCTCGCCCAAGGCCAAGCATGTCGTGGGCAGTTGCTATAATTTTCAGACACGAGGATAGACATTTATGCGTTAAACTTCGCTTGCCGCAGTAGCTAATATTTTTTTTGCCGATCACGGATAAGCCGCAATGCAGTAAATCCGATTGTGAATAATCGGGAGTCTACTGTAATAATATAAAATATATTTCACTATCACACATGTAATAGGTTTTAGAATTGTGTTTTACAATACCCTTAGCAACACAAGAATACTGATGAAAATCAGCATTTTATATTCCACATGCAGGATGTACCCAAACACAGGGGATAAGCATTTTATTTTATTATTTATCCATTACTCAAGTGTGTAACTCCTCAAAAAGTAACTAAATTTGTTCCATACTTTTCTCACTCTAGGTGGATCATGAGAACAGGTACTAAAAAGGGTATAAAAACAATAGGAATCATTGATACCAAAACAGGATTTAACTTTAGGGGCAATCAACAATAACAAAAAAATGACATTTTACGAATAGTAATAACATGAATAAAATGTTGGTAATGATTACTATAAGCAATGATTTTCCTTAAAATGAAACAAAATAATGAAATGTTGATTTCCTCACCGGAGCCGATATTCAGCTTCTTTTTAGCAGGAGGGGCAGGGGATGGAGATGCAGGTCCTTCACTGGTTCGTTTCTTGCTCACGTCCTGAGAGACAGTTCGTTTCTCGGCCTTGGGCTGCACAGACGAAGGTTTCCGACGTTCGGTCGGGTTCTGTGTGGCCGGACTATTGATTCTGCGGACTTCCTGAGCACGCACAGCTCCCTCGGAGGCCCAGTGCTGCCGTTGAGCCTTGCAGGACTGCTGCAACACCTGCGAAAACAAGTGGACTCACAACTCAAGACAACTATTATTAAAAGAAGTCTTTTATATTTGTACAAATGTACTTTTAGCACACTCTTGAAAAGGTTAAATAATATTCCCAATTGTCCCTGCCTGACAATAAGACGGTATCAGTGGACTGACACATACGTCCCCTGGACTAGGGTTCTTAATTCCGGGATTCGGGGTCCCGGTCGCTTTTGGGTACTTATCAACCCCAAAGATTATAGTATCTCAATATTGGAATATACGGGATTGCAGAAAATCATTATTTTACTTTTTTTGTGATTTGAATATTTTGACTAGGCCTACTGGAAAAGTGGTCTTTACAAATACACATTTATGTAAACATTTTAAATGTCGTCAGTAATGTTTGAATATAATAATAGTTAATTTGTTTTATTATGTCCCTTGAAACTGGTATTTACCTTATGTTTAAGAAGAGCTAGTAAAAAATAAGATTTATTAATGAGGAAAAAACATTATTGTATTGTTTTAAAATACAACTAATATATGAATTATGTCTTATAATATTTTTTAATCGTGACTGAACCAAATAAATTTGTTGATAGACAACGGATATTGTGTAAAGTTAGCCAAAAACTATAAGCAATGATTTCCTTAAAATGAAACAAAATAATGAAATGTTGATTTCCTCACCGGAGCCGATATTCAGCTTCTTTTTAGCAGGAGGGGCAGGGGATGGAGATGCAGGTCCTTCACTGGTTCGTTTCTTGCTCACGTCCTGAGAGACAGTTCGTTTCTCGGCCTTGGGCTGCACAGACGAAGGTTTCCGACGTTCGGTCGGGTTCTGTGTAGCCGGACTATTGATTCTGCGGACTTCCTGAGCACGCACAGCTCCCTCGGAGGCCCAGTGCTGCCGTTGAGCCTTGCAGGACTGCTGCAACACCTGCGAAAACAAGTGGACTCACAACTCAAGACAACTATTATTAAAAGAAGTCTTTTATATTTGTACAAATGTACTTTTAGCACACTCTTGAAAAGGTTAAATAATATTCCCAATTGTCCCTGCCTGACAATAAGACGGTATCAGTGGACTGACACATACGTCCCCTGGACTAGGGTTCTCAATTCCGGGATTCGGGGTCCCGGTCGCTTTTGGGTACTTATCAACCCCAAAGATTATAGTATCTCAATATTGGAATATACGGGATTGCAGAAAATCATTATTTTACTTTTTTTGTGATTTGAATATTTTGACTAACTACTGGAAAAGTGGTCTTTACAAATACACATTTATGTAAACATATTAAATGTTGTTAATAATGTTTGAATATAATAATAGTTAATTTGTTTTATTATGTCCCTTGAAACTGGTATTTACCTTATGTTTAAGAGGAGCTAGTAAAAAATAAGATTTATTAATGAGGAAAAAACATTATTGTATTGTTTTAAAATACAAGTAATATATGAATCATGTCTTATAATATTTTTTAATCGTGACTGAACCAAATAAATTTGTTGATAGACAACGGATATTGTGTAAAGTTAGCCAAAACTAATTCCCAAATTAAGTTGAGGCTATCAGCAAACAAAATGTGTAAATTTAGATAACAATTATTACACATATATTAAATAGGGGCTATTAGTCATATTTATCAGAAAATTCATGATAGACTGTTCAACCCTGTCCCTTGGTACGATTGACAAGTTTGTGGTGTCTACCAAAAGCCAAAATCTTTTCTTATTTCATGAAACTCTAATCAATAAACCAGTATAACATACAGTTGATCTGTAAATTATGGTTTTTATTAACTATGTCCAATTTCTTGATTAAATAGCACACTTTCATTAATTTTGTTTCAAGTAAATTTAAATTTTCAAATGTCTTTATAGGCCTAACCTTCATCTATTGATCAATCCAAGGGCTTCAATAACTACGGAAATACTTTAAGTTGCATATACGATAAATAAGCTAGCCAATCAATGAATTATTGGTATTAATTTACTAAACTTATTCAACCTTTTAACATTTTTAATAAGACGTTTTTGAGGAGAGGAATTTCCTGATGTTCTGAGAGATTTTTCCAGCTTGGTAGACACCATGAAGTTAATCCACCCGACCAAAGTGTGTTGACCCAATATGGATCGGCAAGGCAGTTAGAATGTTATAGTAAAAATGAGGAGAAGGTGCCTAAACCTGATCTGCAAAACACAAGTGTTGGAGCTGAACTTAAATCCTCAAATAGTAAAAAAAGCTAACTGTCTGGCCTTTCCTATCCCATAAATTTGTAGCAGTATTTCACGACAGCTGACACTGCAATGTGTGCCAGTGTTTTACTACGCACCTTGCTTTCATCTCCATCCTCCTCGACCAGTTCCTGCAGTTTCTGGATGGTGGTGTACACCGTGACTGGACTAACCAGTCCAAAATCAAACAGGTTGCACATATGCAGCACAAAGTTGCGGTACAGGTTCTTCTTCAGCAGCTCGCGCCCCTTGGCCTGGAGGTACATGGAACACGCCAGCGGGATCTGACAGTCGCCCACGTACCTGTGCGGTGTGGTTATATGTCAATTGTTTCAATTAAAGCAAGTACAGGGTGATACAATTTTTAGTTAATAATAATAATATCTTAACTGTCATCAAAACAATGTTTAAATAATCCATTGGACTTAATCTAATAAAAATATTTTTAATAGAAACATTAAAAAATCCTATTACCAAAAAACAAAAAAAATCTATTATTTGAATTCCTATTTTAAATAACAGGACAAGGACAGATTGAGGCAGTTTATAATAACATTTTATACATATTATAACATGGCTAGCCTGGGTTTTATACAATCTCCTGTAAGGTACAGTAGAACTTGGATAATTCGAACATCAAGGGAGCAGAAAAAAATCCAAAAATTCGAATTAGAAAAGTTTTTGCAAGTGGTTGAAATAAACAGTAAAACATCATGTTTTAACATTTTACATTAAAAAAGTTAGGTTAATGAAGATATTATTGATTAAAAATCCTAATTTTTTTTAATGTCGATACTGTGTTTGGAGGGATCCCGAAAATCGCTTTGTCAAAGCGAACCAGTTCATACACACGACGTGTTAACATGAACGCAGACGAAGTCAAAAATGCCAACACGAAACAAAGACGACGAATATCGGAACAAACCACCATCAATGATACACACGTTACTGAACTGCGCCGGCGCAGTGTAGTGACATATTAGAGATGTCAATGTTGTGATTTATGAGCGTAGTGGACGGGTGAGGGGGAGGGGTATCTTGTGACCAGTCAACAGCAGGTGTACGTCCTGTGAGAAGGGTTGGCGGGGGATGGGCGTTTTGATCTAGCTAAAAATAGTCTACGGACAGGAAGCCCGAATGGCGTTTCCGGGAAAATGGCACACAATGACTTGTTCTCTTTATAGATTTACGCTGCAAAAAATTTGAATTATCCAAAAAATTATTCGAATTAACCAGGATATTTTAACATTGTTTTTATATAAAATTCTAGGGACCAAGTCAAAACTTCGAAATAAAGAAGTTTTCGAATTACAGAAGTTCGAATTATCCACGTTCCACTGTACTTCTATTTTATTATTATTTTGTGAGGAGTATTTTGGCTACACTGACGATTGAACAGATGTTAATATTTACATGTTTGTAATACAGCCCGCCCTCGCTAGTACGACAGGTATGGGACTGACGTCGAGTCGGACTACCAAAAATGTCGGATTATCAAAAATGGTTATTCTGTAATGCATTTAATGGCGAAAAAGATATGACCATAATTTAAACAATGTATTAATCACCCCTTAATACTTGTCACCAATTTAACCCGGTCTCATCTGCGTTGTATGTACAGCTGTTCTGGAACTAATCCAAGCTCGGTAATTTTTTTGTCTAGCATTACAATGAAGGCTTCAATCTCAGATGTGTCAGAAGACACCTTTTCGCTAGGCATCTTCATAAATCGTAAACATGGCGTTTTTTAATGTTCTCAAACAATCCATGACTAGCACGAAAGTCATTTTTCTTTGTTAATTCTGTGTAGAAAAATTAAGCTTGTTTGAGTATATCTCCTGAAATAGGAGCATTCCGTTTGCGTTGTTGTTTAAACCATATGAAGAGCGATTTTTCTTCAGGAAACTCACTCGTTCTGAGGGGGATTCCTATTTAAAGGGTTATCTTCAACGTACTTCATGATCTCTTCAATTTGTTCTTTATTCTTCATTATATCATAAATCGTAGGCCGTCCAATTTCATAAAATTTCGCTACCGCAGTAGGTATTTTGCTGCTTTCTACACGTTTTATAATTTCCCATTTCTCGGAGATTGTTAATGTTTTGTGTTTTCGTTTGACGTCACTTGTACTTGCCATTTCAACAACTACATGAACACGTGTACTCACTGAAACAGAAATACCACTGCACAGGGAAGATGTACTACACGCCCGGTCCCAATGTCAACTGAACGGATCTGCTCACAAGTCACTGCATGTTTGATTTATTGACTCCTGCCATCACGTCTGACGGTGCGTCGGATTACAGAGTACGTCGGATTTCAAAGTGTCGGACTAGCGAGGGCTGGCTGTACATCGCTATTTTATGTTAATACATTTACAAAATGAATCGTTCAAACACAGCTTAATGTGTTATAATTATAAGTTTTGAACGAATTAACAATTATTGTTAAATTGTTCAAAACTTATAATAATTCTGTACAAACTGTATCAAAATTCAACCCTACAACACTAAAATATTGTCAAAGACAATATTATTTTCTATTTTTATTCTGATATCGGTAATATATAGTTTAACACAAAAACATTTTTTGATCCCTTACCCATGCCTCATCACATGAAGATTCCACATCTTCATGAGCTCCTTCTCCCCCTCGTTCACGTCCGTAAACTCATCGATCATCATCATTGTTTTGGTTTGAAGCCATTTTGGATCGTTTTCATCTTCACTATCGACGTCCATTTCTTTGGGATATATTGGTAGACAAGTTGTTGTATGATGGTATAACCTGTAACACAAACATGTTCGTAAACTGTTTTAATATGCAATGGGGTCAAAAAAAGTCAACTTTTCTGCGCTAGGACAAGAATAAATTTGCATATGAAATTTGAATCAAATGTTAATTTGAAATAACAAGAAAAGGTAGAAGCCATTTTATTCACTGAAGAACATTTATTTCTCTTTCTATTTTTTTTATAAAGGAAAATAAACATTAAATTATCTGTCATAAGATAAAAAAATTACTAAAACATAGAGACAGGTAGATAAGGAAAAACCAAATTAGTGTGACGAATTTAATAACGTTAGCCTTCTGAATCACATAGTTAAATTCATAAATTGCTTAAATACCTTACTGTCAATGTGATCCTTAGTGCTGTGGTTTTTTCTTACAACTGCTGCTTCAACCCACTGGAGGGCTTCAACATGTGACACCTGATGAAGACACTAAGAACTAAACACTAAGGATCACGTTGACATGTAAACAACAAGTCCTGTTGCATTGTGGATTTCGCAAAAGGCCAGAGGCCTATTCTGCTATGCCTTTGGTAGGTGCACCACTTTCGATAGAAAGGGTAGTGTGTGCCCCCTCACCAATAAGGGAGGATAACCAACGGTAACCAAAGCAAAAGGATGTAGACTGTCCTGACATTTGATTCAGGTTGGGACGTGTTTGTTTACGTACAATAAATCGAGGTTGAGTTGTAGACCATAGGTGAAATACATTATATAAAGGTCCAACACAGTAAATTTTGTGATTAGTGAAGTTTGACAGTATAATTAAAAATTCATAATAACATGGTTTTTAACATAGTTTATTCGTAATATAGAGAGAGGTAAAATATTCATTGTGTGATATACACAATTCAAAGGGATTTTCAAATATTCTCTAAATCAAGGAATTTGTTATACTGAGGTTTGTTACATCAAGGATTGACTGCATAGATAGGCCTAGATAAAATAACAATGCCTACTATACTAAAATTACCTATTGTGTCCCGTGATGTAAGGCCTCTGTCCGTCAAACTCATTCTCGTCGAGTTCCAGGAATTCAGACAGCGAAGGGTGCGGCCGCTTGGGATAGCAGACGAGTATGTTGGACACGCACGTCCGCCGCACGGGGCCGTTGCGGGAGAACGCTCCACCGGGAGGCTGGGAGATGAGATCCTGTGGACATCCCGAGTACGAACCATCGTAGAACTCGTTAATGGCCACATCGATCCTAGCTCCTCCTGGGATTGGCTGGAACATATTACATCAGTTAAAAAAAATTGGTCCCAAAAACTATCAGATGATTCTGTAATTTACCATAGTGCCAAACGAAATAATCATAACTATTGCAAAGAACATTCAGTGATTAGGAAAATGACTGAGAGCATATAGCATAAAACAATGAAACTTGTAGGGTGAATGTCACACTTACACTTGCAACTATTGTCATGACATTTGAACAGTGCTACCGATACTTGCTGTTCTTGATACATTATACGCAAGTGGGCGGATGAATAACAAAAAAGAGACAGCAGAACAGCTGGGCAGAAATAACTTTCACCTTGTAAACTGAGGGTCTCCGGTTGGATTGCGGACTCAGTTGCCATTTCTAATTGGGCTATTGATACTTATGCAACAACAGGTCAACGTTAAGTAGGAATAAGAGCAGGGTTCGAACAACAGATTATTGAAACGTTAAAAAATATACAGTAAACCCTCTCATATCCGGACCCTCCGATATCCAGACGTGATTTTGAAAGAATTCAAAAATTTAAAATTACTCTAGGAGGTCACTGTTTGTTAAACCAGTAGTTGGGAACGATGTTTGTAGGCCGGTTAGTAGCGCGCCGATCGCCGAACGCGGGGTTGAAGCATGTGTTCAAAAGCAGAATCCGGAAACGATGAGTCACCCTAGTCCCGAGTGCCTGAGTCTCACTCTAGCGCTACTGTCTGTATTCTGTACTATCTGGTGCAAGGTTACTCACTTACGAAACAATAAACCTCCCCACCCCACCTGTCCGTACCCCCCCCAATATCCAAGCCAACGCATCACGTGTAGGGTGTGAATACCTACATAATGTGTGAATAAATACACATACAGTGTATTTACACTGTAGTGACAACACCTGCCTCCGTGGTCAGTGTCGCCTTAGTTTTGCTTCAGTGACCTTATCTTTCTTGTAACAGTTCGTTTTAGTTTCGGGTAGGAATAAGTTATTATGGCCGGAAAAAGAAAAAGGGTTGTCATTACGATGGAGGAAAAATTGTATTACTCTAGTACTGTACCACTTTGTACTGTATTACGTGATTTTTTAGTTTTGATATTATTAAAGTGTTTTTTATTTAATATCCAGATGTTTTATTCCCCTCTCATATCCGGATTTTTTGCTATCCGGATCGGCCGTCGCATCCGGATATGAGAGGGTTTACTGCATCTAGTGTTAAGCACAACAAATTATGCATTGAAAACTTTCATTTAGTTTTAATTTAATACTAATAAATAATTATTTATTGATAATCGCATAACAATAAACAAAACCTAGATTGTTTGGATTGACTGGCACTGTCTCAAATGTACGAAAATCTGAAATAAGATGAATATGTCATTGTTAAAAAAGAGTCAAAGGAGAGAGGGATTCATGAGAATCGGTAAGGTAGGAGAAAGAATAAGAATAAGAATTGATTTTATTCTCTTAGACAAAAATACACACATATACATACAAACAAAATAAATAAAAATCTTGCCAGGCCAGACTAGAATAAAAAATAAAATAACCTAAATCAACGGTCGTTCAGCGAACAGTCGGCCAAAAACTCTGCTCAGTGCCATGCCAAATACAGTCCGCGCCACTGAAACTGCAGTGAACTCTTCAGGCTGTTGCAAATTGCGCTGTACTTATCCTGCAAAAATTTTTATTTTTCTCTCCGAAACATTTTGGATAAACCGGAGCATGTACCTGATAATCGAGGTTTTATGGTACATCAGTATCTCAAATTTCCCAATTAACACCCAGATACAAATGTGTATGGTCTGACTTACGACATAGGTGAACGTGAACCGAGAGTGGCACAACTTCAGGTGCTTGAGCAGGCAGTAGAGTGTGTCACAGTCTAGCGAGCACCATGGACAGTGGAGGTCCTCGCACGCTTCCGTTTGTTGCCTGCTGTTGTTGTTGTACAGGAACTGGTACACTATCTGTAGCTTTTTCTCTGTGAACCAAAGAGGGAAAATCTGATAAGTAGATTGCACAGTGTGAATAAAATTAAACTAAAATTGTGTTAAATGTCAAAAGAATAAATTATGTGCAATTTTTAAAATTTGGCTTTCCAATTTGATTTATTTTAACATTTTTCTATTAAGAGTATTTTTATAAGAATACATAGCTATCAGAACCTTCAAAGCTTGTTTCAAACAGTGTGACACTTGGGCTGTGCTAGGTTTTGCAATTGATTGATTCACCCTCTACTTGATGTGTTTATAGTATAGGGACAAACTATTTATTTTTCTGTAATTTACATATTTAACTGAGTTGATATTAAGAAGTATTGTTTATTTGTTGTTTTACTCACAATTTGAGGGGTTCCATTGTAATATTAAAATATTACCACTTTATACTAAAATAACCATTTTAGTCTAAAGAGCCCTTTGACATTTTATGAAAGTGTTTCATTTAATTTGAACAATTATTGTGATTGGTTGAATTAAAAATAATAAACCAGGACAATATAAAACATAGGTCTTGGCTAGGGGGTATTGACTCAGTATATTTTCTGTATTTTTTGTTCTGCAATAAAATACATTATAGTTTTTTATTTTGTTTGTTCATCCTGAGTTTCATATAGACTTGAGAAGATTATTATCTCTTATTAATTAGTTACAACATAAAATATAATGTTGAAATAATTAATTATTAATATGTTTAGTATGATATGTTTTTTAAAGAATGGGTTTAAAAATCATATTACAGTTTGAAAATTAGTACAGTAAAATATTTCTTCTGACATTGTATATTTTTTTAAACTCCTTTCTCTATGTTTTCACTAATTAAATTCTGGAAAATACTTATGAATAAAAGGATGAGATCAGTCAATGTTACTGGCGGCATTATTCTCGTGTACCGTACCGAATTTGTACCGAGAACCGAGGTACAACAATTTGTACCGTACCGACCTCATAATTTCCTGTACCGCAGACCCCTACTAGTTATAGAGCATGATCAAGATTTAAAATCCAACACCTAGCGAATGGAAGAAACATTTAAAAAAATCTTAAGAGAAAAAGACTTGATTCCATGTAGTTCTTAAAGGTTGAAACAGGTAGCAGCACTAATAAAATGTATCTGCACAGGCATGGAAAATCCCTGTTCAGCTCTTGTTCAGGTCAGACTTTTAGATTAAATTGGATTACCAATTGAAATCGCAACCTACGCAGGTATTTTGAACTAAGTATGAACGAGAAATGAGTGTAGTCTTGTTACTGGCTAAGGCCAGTAACATGTTCCTTATACAGAAATGTTATCAATGACCCAACAGCGAATGGCATGGAATGGGTCTACAGTTTAACGTGGAATTCAAACAACTTTTGCCTCTAAATTACAAAGTGGTCTAATTATAAGGATGGTATTTTGCAAATTAATGCAGCATTCAATAGTGCGGACGTTTATCCACATCACAGAATACAACATCCAACGACCATCGCTCATAACTATCCACAATTTGTGACCTCCGTGTAGCCGGATTACAGGACACGCCATCGTCCCAGTCTTAACCAATAATACATTTATCGGATATGCAAGAATTCCCTCAAAAGCAAGTCATTTAATTTAACCCTTAAAGCGCTACTGAAAATCACACTCCCTGCTCATTTAGGTTGAAAAAATCAAAATTATATTTTCCCAATGTTCTTTTTGGATTTAGGTAGCTTGAATAAAGTAGAAAACAGAAATATGCTTCATTTTTATTTATTGAACATTTTAACACTATTTTTCAGGTATCTAAAAAAGTTATTCTGAGCGGTTGAAATAAAACTTGTAGGCTTACATAAATGAAAAATTACTGATTCTAAACATGAAAACAGTGAGAAGAAACATGTCAATAAAGTAAAAAGATATTATGTACATTACCACTAAACATAGTTTTGCGTCGTATGATAAGCCTCAAAACAGTCATAAGTCCATTCACGAACTCATCAAATTCCGGATCGTCTGGATGAGCCATGTTTCACTTTTTATTTTATTATTTAGATTCACAAACATTCACACTACATTATCTGTTTACTTCTCAAACACAACACAAATAATCACACGTCAATGGATGTCAACAAACAACGATTGGAACAGTGAATACAGCTGGTCGTAGTGGCGCGTTAATTTTCTCGTCAAAAGCAGTACGGGAGCGCTAGAATACAGGCCAAAGTTGCATAACATCTAATCTCAGTCACTAGAAATTCCATCAAAGCCGCCATATTGGTTTTGTGAGTTCATAGAGGTTAAAGCAACATTACCATGCACTCTATTGGTTGTTTCGCGAACTACAGCGCAGTAAATGTGACGAAATGGCTGAAAGTGAAAAAACTCGGTTTCCGCGCCGTGGGACCCTACTGTGCCGCGAGAAAACTCGTCAGCCGCCCGGTAAGGGTTAAAGTAAGTCCACAGCATGGTAGATCATGGATGAAGTACTAGTCCACCCAGTAAGTCAAAGACTACTGGATTGAATTTAGTCGCGGACAACTCCTGATAGATGATGAGCCTATGGGACTCCCCGCAACAATGGTACCTCGCTTTTTGGCAAGGGCTCTTCACACGTCAGACGTGCATGGTTACCACACATTGATTCCACATGACTTCAATATTTCTTAGAAAAACTAATCTCCAATAACAGTAGAGGTTCATCATTTGCTGAAATGGTTAATGATATCTTTTATAACTACATTTAAAACCAAACATGTTTTTAAGTGGCGTAAAAAGGCTCTTAGAATTATGTTTCAAATCCCAAATAGGGTTAGTTGTAGGCCTTTTTTTATTGAAAATGAAATCATGACTCTAAGTAGTGTTCTGTCTGATTTATACATCAAATGAAACTGGTTAGTAAATTGTTTATTTTATTCAATTGAGGAATTTTTTGATGGTTCAGATATTTTATTACTTTGAAGATGGTTCCAAGCAGTCTACATCACAAACTTTATCAGCAAGGCTTTACAAGTAGGTAAGGTTTATATTAGTGATGTGTCGATACCAAAACTCAAAACCACCAAAATTTACAAAAAGTTTTGATTTTGAGTTTCGAGAGTCAAAACCTGAAACTGCCGCAATTTTCGTGTTATCACGAAAATTCTGCAACTTTTGTGTCGTTGCGAATGTCCAATGTTTCGCATCATTATTATTGTTTTACCAGTAATAAAATGCTGATAAATAGTCAATACTTCGATGACACAATATTCTGTCATTATCATCGGTTGAATTTATTCACTGGTGATGAAATTATGCAAGAATTCCAACCAAAATATAGGCAACAATTATTGATTTACTGGTGGTTCTGAAATCAATATTGTTATTAGGCTATATTAAGAGTGATAGTTTTTCAAATGTACCTGTAAATGTTATTGTTATATAGTTTTAAGCAAAATGTTTATTGTAAAATTGGCCTATTTAAATCTAGTCACATCTCATGTACCTGTAAATGTATCTTTTATGTATCCTTCTTTGACGTGGTCTATTATAATTGTATTAGCCTATTCAATGACTAAATAAAGAATCTTTCAATCTTCTTCAATCTTCAAATATTTTTTGTTTTTAACTTAATTTTCATTACTATAACCAGGAATGTAAATAGTATTTATGCATTTTGTAGCTCTGGAATTATTGAAGGACCACTAGTGGTGAGTAAACGTTGATAAATAGTTTCGCGAGTGGAGTTTCGAAGATTCGAGTTTCAGTTTTGATTTCGAAATTCATCACTAGTTTTAAAAATTGTGATTCAATTAATCAATTCTGAACTGTTTTAATTTTCCTAATTTTAGTTTCCTGAATTTCTATCTTTGGGTTGAACTGTGCCAATAAAGATTTATTTATTTATAACTATCAAAAGAACCTAACCTGACCCAAGTAAAAGTGGGTACATTTTGGTATAGGATTTGACTCTTCGTTTTTATTTTAATCCACCACAAAGGATGGTTTAAAAAAAATTGAAACAATAAATTTTCTTAACATAACAGTAAGTAGGAAAATTAAATAACAAACATTTAAAATAATCTGAGGTACCTCTTTAATGTGGCCGATGTATTCCCATGAAGACAGGGCGATTGAGGCTTTGCTACCGGGAGTCATCGGTTCCAGGAGCAGTTCGTAGTCACCGTCGGACAACAGACATCGGTTCTGCTTGTCGTAGATGATGAGATCGGTGCCGTACTGGTGCCAATGACTGTCTTCTTCTTCTTCCTCCCCCTCCTCCTTCAGCGACTTGCGCCGTTTATGTGGAGGCTCTAAAAAAATTAAACATATCGTAAACCACCATTAGTCTTTACAATACATAATAATGAAGATTGTATCATTACCAGGGAGAATGATTCAACCTCTTCATGTTGAACTAACACTGGGAACTGAGGTAATGTGAGGTTTCAAAAAAGATACCATAATTTTTGCTATTTAGAAAATTTTTAGAACAAATAATACATAATGCCTGACTCTATCTGTGCTTCCCACATTCGCATAGTTGCTGAGCCTGCCCAAACGGGGAGATCTTTAACTATTTGTAGTGAGAATTACAAATAAATATTATCATTTCCTGTTATTACACACATCTCGATGTTTCAATTAATGCCTAATAGGTTATGAGTACAATAATGTTGTTTTTCTACCTAATATTCTATTATTTTTACATAATTTTGTGTTGTATTAGCTTCTCTAAATATCCAACTTTTTGGCCATTCCGACATTTCGAGTCCCGGTATGGTTGGGTATGGGAGGTTGTTTAGTATTTAGCCCTGCAGTAGGCGCGGGGGCTACAGTTGTAGGCCAGTGTTTTTCTCCTGTCATTCCGTTATGTATTGTTCTAGGAGGGTTAGCACACAGGTAGCTGCTGTTTGTCATCCCTTCTACATGTGTTGTCTCACTGTGTTGTTAACCTTGACTGAGCATGTTTGTGTTGTTTGCTGTTTAAGTTGTTTGGGCTACAACTGTAGCTCATGCTACCTAAAGTGTTATGAGTGGCCAAGAATGTTGTTTGTTGTCTGACGCTAATAGTTTGGATGAACTTTATTCGATAAAAGTAATTGAGTTAAGGTAATCATTTTTCGCTTAGTTAAACTAAGCATGATTATCACAAGAATGATTAAACAACTGGGAATTTGAGAAAACCTTCAAAAATAAGAAAGATTGTTACCTTCTAAAACCATACGAAAGTGAGAATTGATATCTTAAAGATGTGTGTAAAATACAATGCATCAAAAAACATTAGGTCATGGAAAATGGGCATAAAGCTAAGCTCTATTGTGTACAACGGTAGCCTAACCAATATGAAGGATTTCCTTTGCCAAGAAGTGAGTTCACCACAAACATAACTTGGGATATTATTGTCCTGAAATAAGAGAAAGGGTGAAAATTTCTTGTTTGCAGTCGAGCTGAAACAAAGGGGATAAAACTTCTTGGAATTTAAGATCCCCAGATAGAACGCACTCCTATTGAAGTTGTACGGTCGCTGCTACCGGTGCAGAAGAAAGAGGGACAAGTCAATGAGGAAATGCTATCACAAATGTGGACGCAAGATTTGCCGTAACCATTCTGGACTATTGTGTGACTTGTATAACGAAAACCATTAGAAAACAAGGGTAAAACTGTATAATAATACATTTATTTTTAATTTTTATTTACATTTGTTTTTAATTTTTCAGTTCATAAAAATAGAGAGACACAATTATTTTTTTGAATTAAAAATATTCTGTAACATCTAGTTATTCATTTTCATACAGACAATAAACTTGTGGGTGAATGCTACTTGTCTTTAATGAAAGCGCAAAAACAAGTTCAGGCGTATCGTTCAATGATTCGCTGGTCACAGGATGCAAACTCCAAAATAACATACACTACCAGATGTGGTCACCCGACTCTCTTTGTCTGATGCAGTCAATACAAAAGAACATTGTGAATCTCCTTTCTTGCTCCAGGATACGTCACTACCCGTGTACTCTATTCTCGGACTTCATTGGTCTCTACTACGGATAAAATCTCTTACCATCTGGATCTCCCTACTCCTTTCTGTACATAGCACTTATGTCACTGTATATGACATGTTAAGATCATAAGTATCATGCACATAAATTTTATACTTGGGCTAAAATATTGAAACAAAAAATAATACTAAATATAACAAAAATCACACAATATGATAAAATTGTCAAATATTTTGAAACATTTGAAACAACACAGTAACATACAATGATTAAGATTAACTGACCGGAATCAATATCGCCGTTGGGCATGTTGGCAGCACTGCCGACACGCAGGAGCAGATGGTAGGACTTGGCCTGATTGCCCTCCGTGAGACTGAAGCACTCAGTCGGTATTGACAGTGCTGGAACTTTGGGAGGTGGACTGTCTTCCGACGGGTTGTAGGCAACATAGCATGTACCCAAGGATTTCTGCCACACATTACAGATTATAGGACAGATATCGGACTTACTCCACTATGTTCATAATAGGCCTGAATATAGCCAAAATATTATTTAATCTAGCTCCGAATTGGGCCTGGCTGAGATACCAGTGTTAGGGGTACAGCTTGCTAAACTGGTGTTCTGAGGTCAAAATTATACCCAGGATATTTCAAATTATTCACACAATCAATTAATTACACAAACACCTTTTTAACAATATAATGGAACATATTGAGTGCCAGCAAAAAAATTAAAATAAACTTAATTGGCCTGAATATAAAGAAGTTTATTTGAAATAATGTTAGTGTCATATTAATTCTCATTCTTATTGTAATATTTTTGTTAACATATGATTTTATTTATGTTTATGTTTTTAATCAGAATTATTCAAAACAACAGTCACAACATCCACAACGTGAACGTCATCCGCCCAGGCATTTTAAGGACTATGTTCCCTCAAAATGAAGTGGGGAAGAATGTCATATTAATTCTCATTCTTATTGTAATATTTTTGTTAACATATGATTTTATTTATGTTTATGTTTTTGTTTACATTCAAACTGTTATTACCTAAAATAATGCAGTTTAGTTTTATGTTTAATAAAACCTTATATAGGTGAAGATCAGAATCTGTCTAGTTATTTCAGTTAGGCTATTCATTTTAAGATTTAGAAATATCCTAAGAATCCATTTCTGTTTGTAAGTATAAAAACCACACTCTTTCTATAAAAGTTCAAACTCAACCCCCATCTTATCCCACAATGTTATTATGAACATTTCCACATCCTGATCTACTTACATTATCCTTGACGACCTTGCTCAATCTAACCTTAAACCACTTGGCCTAAAGCATATCTTACCATAACATGATAGATCAGACTTTTATAAAGATATGAACAAATTATGAATCATACTTACTGTCTGAACTGGACAGGAGACATCTTTTCTTTTTTTGTGGCATATTTTCAGAAGCAAAGTTTCCACTTGAACCGGATCTGGATGGCTTCCACCTGAAAAATAAAATGTTATGATTAAACAGTATATTAATTTAGGTGTGTTATGAAAAATTACCAAACAAGAGTCATCAAGGGCCTGTGTTGATTAAAGGTGCTCTGTAGGGAATGGTAGTTAAAAACAACATGGTATGATCTCATCTACCAAGCACGAAATAAAAATTCCTATATTTAGCAATTGAATAGGCCTACGAATGCCCACCCTGCTGTCGAGCTAAATGGCTGCCAATCTACACTCCTCTATAAACCTGTCGGCCATTTTTAAAAAGGAAATCAGATCTTTAGAAAAACACATCCACTGGAAGTATCAGGCCATAACCCTTCAAGCAATGTGTGAGATATCTAGGGGGCCTATTCAATTACATTCAGCACAATATGGTTATTAGGAAGGACATTTTTAGTATAATAAATAAGATGTAAAACTGATACTACTACTGATAAATTTTAAATACTGAAAAAGTGATAATGTTTACATGAATCTAGGCTAGTGTTATTTGTGAAAAAAATCAAAGTAAGCCTAATTCACCTTTCTTGTCATAGAAGCCGAGAAAAGTGAGGGTCATATACCCTGGGAGAAGTTGATTACCGCTGCTGCCCTGAGATCTCTGTACACGCTCCAGCAGTGAGTCCACACGGAAATTCCTGCGTGATTTATTGGAGCGGGACATGCGATTCCTCATGTACGTTAATGTGCGGTTTAAGAAAATAGGCTGAAACAGAATGAAACTATTAACTGAAAATATCTAAAACATTATCTTTGTAGTAATTTTTCTCATCCAAACCTCAAAGTAATTTCAATGTTAGCACCACTAGTTTTCTAACCTGATTTATCACTTATCTTTGGTCTGTCCAAAAATGTTGTTTATGTTTTATGTAGAGTGCAACACAGCTGTGTTGTGATGGCGTCGCGAGATGACAGCCGTCAAGGTGAAGCAGTTTAGCCACTATTACGTAGTAAAATTATCGATCGGTCAATTTGACCAATGTTTTGTTTTAAGTGTTAACAGGTTTAAAACTGCTGCAAAATCATTGATTTTGTATCACATATAATGTATATCATGTATATGTGTACATCCTATATCACACACTTAGCATATTACCATTGTAAAACTTAAGGATTGTTCATTGTTACATTATTTTAGAATGCTAATTCTTAAATGAATGTTCTTGAAATTCAATGTGTGTTGAAATTGAATGTTCTTCAATTCTTGAAATTGAATGTTCTTAGCCTTCTTGTGTATTTTCAGCATGTACTCATATTTATTACTTTCATTTTATATTTTACTCCATGATGTATGATCATCCCTTGTATTTCTTCTGTACTTTGCATGTAAATATGCCGTTGACAATAAATAAATTATTTAGGTTACAGTAGAACCTCGATTAACCGTTACCCTTGGGACCAAGATCAAGACGGATAACAGAAATAATAATAGCGTTGCTACAACTTAGTACCTATAGAGTGTTTGGCGTGGCAACATCACAATTCACTGCCTTGCATGTTATAACATCACCATTGTAAGTCCTAATTAATTGTCATGATTGCTGCGCAGTACACTAAATTGATTTTAAAAGAGAAAAACAAAACTATGCCAGTTCAAGTAAAAAAATACTTTATTAAAATATTTTAATAAGAAAACAATGAAATATCAAAAATACATGGACGTATTTTTATTCTAAAAACTTACGCTACCAGTATTTATTTATTTTTAATCTGTGTTTTTTCTTCCTTTTCCATTGAGCTTTTTAGGAGGCCATGTTTCTAATTTATATGAGAAGAAGCACCAGCGTTTCATAATTTATTATTTATTGTTGTGTCCCAAAACCACACGTTCCCGTTTCTCAGCCATAACAGAAGAGCGTTGCACCCTATAAGTATAAACGACACTGTCAACAATAAACGGGAAAGCATGTAGGCACATAAACACTAGTATGCATTGCACTTGAAATCGGCCAAAACTTCACTTTAGTAAGCCACGCACCATACTGAACTGAACATAACTGAAATGAGCTGAAATTTCTGCAGTGGAATGCAGAAGACATTGTAAGGGGTTAACCAGCTGTGTCACTACCCTTGCCGCCAATGACTCAGGCACAGTGCAGGTGTGCAGTACAGTTGTCACTACTAATCAGACGATCTGACTCGGCGCTGTAATATAAATTTTTTTGTGCTAGCGGGGTGGCAGTTAATAGAGACTGACAGTTAAGAGGGTGACTGTTAATCGAGGTTCTGTAATTGAGATACTTGGTACTGTAATTGTGATTGATAACAAGTGTTTGGGTTCGACGGGTTTGTACAACAATGATATAACAGCCCTAGGTGCTGATGAAAACATAAGTAATACAGTATATGAATCTCAATATACTTACGCTTATGACATTACGAGACCGTAGAAATCTGTAGATCTGAGTAGGTTCTGGAAAAAAAATAATTTTCTCAAGCTATTTTGGTTTGAATTATAGCTAGTTTAAAAAACTAACTTAAACCAGATAAAGCATTAAACATAAGGCATATGACTTATGTTTAACATAACAACCACAATGGTTATACAGCTTGTTGACTCATCATTTATTTGACAATCTTAAGCTATTGGGACAAAATTGTGTGATTTGTTTTGACAGTTAGTGTTCTAATGCTTACACACATACACAAGTATCTTGTATATTTATTTTAAGGTTTTCATTACAACATACAATGACCTTCAAAGGCTTTTGTTCAAAAATCAGATTGCATCAAGTGATGATGCTATCTGATTGAAAAGCTCAAATTATGCCGGGCTGATAATGTCATGGGACTTCTTAAGTAAACTGCATTATCACAGCCAAGTAGGCCTACTCTCAATTGAGTGCAGCAAGTCCATGTTCTGCATAATGTTCCCAAGGGTCTATAGTCAGGCACATTTTCTTCGCCGTCATGAAAACGAAGTTGATCAGATAGGAAATCTACTTTTTTGACTAATGATACTATCATAGTAAGAACAGCTGTTGTCTGGGACTGCTATGGCTAAAGACTCAACGGTTTTTAACTCATCACTGGCCAAAAATGGATATAGTATAAAATTGAACAATCTATGTTTTTCATTCCATTCACCTGGTATGGGGCCCATTTGGTGGGGCTGATTAGCCCCCCTCCCAAGCCAAGGATGTGATTTATTTGTCAGATATTCAGCTATTTTGAAAGTATAGCTGAAATTTGACATTAGACATTAAAATATTTTGATATAGCCTATATTATAAAAACATTAACGAGAACTAATATTGAGCTTTTGAAAATTAGGCCTAGTAAAATTTGTTACCTGAACATCAAGATTATTCAAGTAAATGCAGAAATGATTGTTACGCAAAACAATTGTGACGCTGTTTGAGTAAACACGAGCGATAATTTTATAAGACTAAGAAAAAGAATAGCTCATTTTATCCTTTGGACGTGAAATTCAATTGAATTTGCCTATTAAACCTTTACTTTTGAAATATGATAGGCTTATTGTGCTACACACTAAATTTTGATTTGGAACAGTGTGTTACCCCTGTGCTACTGTGACAGTAGTTAAGTGTAGGATATTTATGAAACCGTACACACCAAAATACAGAAACTAAGTTAGAGAGATAACTTAACCTCAAGTTATAAAAATAAAGTTATGCCTACAGACATTTGGCCAAATTAGGGTTTAGACATAAACATGAAGAAACCAATTCTTGCCAAAAAAAATAGACTTATCACTTCCATGGAGCTAAACTTTTAATTGTCAGTATGAAAAGCTCTCAATACTATTAACCTCTGTAAACTTACAATCACATATTACATTAGAGTCAAGCTTAAACATGATTTTAAGTCATAGAATACCCATTAGACATGCTAAATAGATTGAATATTCAACTATATGAGGACTTCTTTAGGTAATTGTTTAGACAATATCTGTCTAAACTCTAATACCTTCCATATTAGCCTAATATCAATTTGGGACCTAAATATAAATATACAAGCAATATTAAGGCCCGCTCAGACTAAACTGTACAGATTCCTATGAAGGTTAGGTCAACTGTACGCAACATGTTTTACTCGCCAACAAAGTCAAGTTACAGCGCTCTGTGGAGTCAAGTTAGGTTGGTTGTTAATATTTTTATACTATCAATGATTTATACAATTTAACTCCGCAGGGTGCTGTTTGCCAGTGACCAATGCACGATGCGTTACTTTGAAATCCTGTCTAGCTAATAAAACCGGAATCTGGGTGAGGAAAACACAAGCACAGATAGCCATCAATAGTGGGAATCACGCCGACATTATCACTTTGAACATTTCCTTATCAGTAACGTCTATTTACTCCTCAAAAAGCTGAGCAGGCTATAATTTACTTGTTTATTCATACTAAGAACCGAAATAGTAGGTAACAGAAGTATGGAAGATATTTGAGTTAAGGCAGTTATTGTAAACAAAATCACCCTTCATTAGAAGATTCACTAATATATGATATTATGGCAGGATAATTGAACTTCAAGTTAACCTGAACATGAAAGAGTAACTTTAAGAACTGAAGTACTAATCATTTTGAGTAATAGCTGAAGAAATTATTATTTTAACCAATAGATTAACAAAATTTATATTTGGGCAAAAGCTTTAGAGATATGAATATTAAGTATCTTTGGAGGTTAGAACTGTTACAAGGAGAGAATTATTTCATTGGAACTTATAAGCTGCCCCAAAACAGAAGCATAGACAAGATTTGCATTATTAATGTCAAGAAAATTATGGAATAACATTCACTCAGTATATTCTATTACAAATAATTCTCATTAACCTATTGAAGATACACAAAATATAGTTTCCAACGGACAAATAAAAATTGGTGAAAGATGGAAACCAACACTTAACACCAACAAGAATGCTAACTTACTTTCAAAAGCTTGAAGAAATAATTCATGGTCAGCTTGCACTAAATCCGCCCGGGAATTTTTAGAGGAATCAGTTTCCTTATCACGCTTTTTTGGTGGCATTTTAGGGATATATTTATATAAACTTTGACACAGACACCACACACGGCGTTACCGAGCCGACACAACAGAAACAGAATATGGAGCTGTAGATAAGAAGAAGTAAAATACCTAACCAACCAAAACCCGCGAATCACCCATAGGAGTCTATTTCAAAGAGAAAGAAAATCGTACAACTTATACCATAGATGAACGGATACTAAATAATACTTATAATCCGTTCCTCTCTGCTTATACCTCAACGTAGATGGTATTAATACTATAATAATCATTTTAAATTTTATCCCTTGAATATTAGAACAGGTAGGTTCCAATCATAATATTATTTCTCTAATTTATAGTAGAAATAAATTATTCTTAACGTTGCTAACCATTTAACGATGTATAAGGAGATAAACGAAACACATGTTTATTAAACATCTGATGAAAATATAATAAAAATTTGAATTTATTAATTGAAATTTGTTATATTATTATTATAAATAATTTATGATTCTTAAAGTCAGCGAAAAAGAGTTATAGAGTGGTATCTTCTTAATGTCGACATTAGAGAGCACGTCATGAAAAGGGACTCGCTTAATTACTTCACTTATATAGTTTCACTCATTATGTTCATTATTACGACCCTAGTAATTGTGATCATGTTGTTCTTATATAGAGGATATACCTTTTAATACAATGTCTTTGTCTTTAGAATCTTTTATAAACCTTTATGCTTGAAACATGGCATTGGAGCAAAATATTGTTTTTTAATGTAAATGTAGCATGTCTTATAACTTATTGGTGAGTTTTCCATTACATTAAAATAGCAAATGTTCATAGAATTAATTTTATTGAAATAAAACCGTCGTGTCGCTTATTGGTGCATGGAGCAAAATATTATTAATAATTAGATTAGATCATTGAAATGGCAACCATATTACAATGTAGGTATTTTAAGCCAAGTATGAATGAAGATTAAGTGTAGGATTATTGTGACGCGATCTTGTAGTCTTGTGACTGGCTAAGGCTGACGTGTTCCTTAGACAGGACTGTTAATTTATAGCCCAACAGCCGATGGCAACCAAGTGACCTACAGTTTAACGTGGAATCTGAACCACGGCCTTGGAATTACGAATTGGTCTAATGATGAGGATGGTCTTTGCGGATTAACGTAGAATTTAATAGTTCGGACGTTAATCCACACAAGAGAACACTACACCCACCGACCATCGCTCACAAAACTATCCACAATTCGTGACCTCCAAGTAGCTGGATAACAGGACGTCGCCACCGTCCCAATCACAGCTACAATGCCACTAGCAGAAACAAACTTTATTGATATCATTAATTTTATGATTAATATAAACTAGAATGGGTTAAGAAAATTTTTAGGGTACGATTCGAGACTCATTATAAAACAGATCAGAAAGGGATCAAGGGATATCGTTCTGGGTATTGAGAGTAAAATAAGAGATGAACAATTCGTTCCTCTCTGGTAAAATTAAGTTGATATTATGGCGTTGGCAGGCAGGCCCTCGTTGTCAAATTGTAGGAGCAGGATTGCTTGACTTGTAGTTGTGATATTTGGGAAATTGTAAACATAACCTTGCTCAGTGTCATTTTAAGACATTGTAAGTTAGTAAGTTTAGACATTAGTACATTATTTGTTTATTTGAATAAAAGTTCTTTAAATGTTAATGCTCATATATTGTTGTTACCGTCTTTTCTGAATTATCTGATTTAACAAATATTATTTCGTTAAACATAACCTAGCAGTCATTATGATGCCATCAATAATTAGATTTGTCCAATTTTAGAAAATAAATATATAGTAATTTATATGGTAACATATTTTTTCTTAGATTATTAATGATTCACAACTTCAGATGTTCAAAGCTATGATCAAATTGTTTAGCTTAAAAGATAGAGGGTACCAAAAAGTTACTGGAATGGCGTGTTCTGTTCTGTCTGTAGGGAGTTTTTGCTACTGTTGTTTCAATTTGTATGATGGTAAGTTTAAGTGAAGAACGTGTTGTTATGAGCTTCCAAATTCGAGAGCTTGTGCTCATACTCCATCGACAGGCAATTCATTAATGTCAGAAATTAGTGGAACATCCTAAATCATTTTCTTTCAACTCCTGGTGATCAATCACGGTGCTGTAGTTACGACTCAAAAGACAAAACAACGATTAAGTTCGTCAAATTCTTTCAAAACTTCATCGATTTGGGTTGTTGATGGAGGTCCAGAACGAGGTTTGTTAACAAGTCACCATTTTTTTAAATCGAATAAAACCACTCATAGACTAGAGTTTCCCCTTAACCCTAGAACTCAAAGGCTCCCTGAGCCAAGCGTTGTTACAAAGGCGACTACGCCTTTGTAACAACAAAAAAGTAGTCTGGGAGACTACTCCCAGACTACTTTTTTGAAAATATAGATAAATACTTTTAATGACAGGGAAATTTTTTTAATTATAAAAACACTTAAAGTGAACATTGAATTGATGTTTTATAAGAGTTTAATGTCCAAATCTTAATTTTGCTGGCACTGGCAGCAGATTGTCCCTTGGTGTTCGCCACACATGACTTCTGCGCAACGTCCATAAAAATGTTTTGTCATGCGCCATAATCTTGGAGGTAAGAAGGCAAACTCCTTACTGCCTTGTTGGACTGGTTGTGGAGCTTCATTTGGCACACTTACATTTAAAATATAAGCAATAGATGCCGGACGAGAGTTCGTAGCACATTGTGCCCTGAAGCGAGGACTTCAGGAGCACTGTGCATTTCTCTAAAACATTTTGCCGACTTAGGGGCTTACACGATTGGCTCAGACACGATTTTCTACATATAATACGTATATATCATTTGAAGTTATGTTTATTATGTTATAAAACATGCATAGAGGCCATCTCCTTGTTTTACGACTGCAGGAAGTGTTACTGCACATTTGGCCCAATTCAAATAAATATTTTCACTATATACAACATATATTTCCAATACAATGTTTAACTAACACCATAACACGCGAAAAAGCGAACTTATACTATACTCTGCAACAAGACACCACAATCCGTACACGTTGCAAATCTGCCGCAATCTGTGCGTTGTTACAAAGGCATAGTCGACCTGACGACGCAAACTTAAAATCTCATTAAACAAGGTACGCAAGCGAACACTAACCAGACCCTTTTAATATTAGGCCAAGACTGACAGCTACACGGAGTTTTGTGAATTTTAGTGGAGTGGAAGGGGGTAAGGGGTAGAAATGACACCTTGCGCGTCGTCTGAGAGACGACGCGTTTGTGCTCTAGGGTTAAGCAGAATTTATCCTTGTAAACAGTTTTCAAGATTAAAAAAGTTTAAGCAGATTTTCAACCGATTAGAAACCAAATTTCACAGCGGCACGTTCACTTAAAATTGACATGATGAAAAACAAAACAAAAAAAAACAGCAAAAGCCAACAAAGTCACTACAGATGAACAGACAATGGCCCGCACAATGCTGAACTGGCAAAGAGTAGCAAGAGGGGCTAGGAGTAAAAAATCTTTACTTTAAAAGCTCCACCCACAGGAATTCCATTCCGGTTACTTAAAAATGTTACTTAATCCATTACAAAATGTTTGAAATAAAAAATATTCTGTGAAAAATATAACATGGCGGATATATGAGAAAATAAGCGTTTTAGGCCATACCTCCAGTGGAATTTTTTTCTTCCATTTAATGTACCGAATTACTCACCAAAGTTCTGAAATATTTTTCATGGACACTCTGTGTAAGTCAAGTAATCTACAACAAATCTTAAGGATTATTGTACACAACTCATTCAAAAATTGGTTGACTGAAATAAATGGTTAAAATAGTTGTACATCTTCTCTTGAACCTATGCTTATGCCTATTGGTTACTGAATAAACCTCAATATTATTTATGCCATTAGATAAACCATGTGATATTGCTAAATAGCAATAGGCACAAACCCATTTCTCAGATATTGATGGAGGTAATATTTTGTATGATGGCCCTATTTTTTATGGATTATGATTCAAACTGTTAGAGCTATAGTTTGACATTCTATATTTACACATCTCCATTTGGGAAAAAGTGTAGACATTGGACTTCAATATTTGTTATATGAAATTCAATAAACCTACTGATTATAGCTTCATTTTTTTAATTTTCAAAATATTGTTTTCACTGCAGTTATGTCTCCTGGACTAATCTTCCAACTTAAAAATTCTACCAAAGAAAAGCAATCGTTTTAGTTTACTTTTTACTTCGTTGATCTCTGGTTCTACACCGTCTGGCTAGTTTGAAAATAGTACAAAGATCTTAGCTGTATGCAAAGGTGCATACTTTGATCTTACTCTGTTTAAATTGTATTAAATAATATTTAAAATTACATATTATTTGATCTCTTATTCTTGTGGTCAATATATTTTTGAAAAGTTAAATTTTACATACATTTGAATATTCTTAATCACCTTATATTTTCTGTTAATTTAAATACTATCATGATACTATTTTAATCTTCATCCACTTGTGTGGGCGGCAGATTACCGCCTTTTTAAGTTTTGGATCAGCTAAAGTCATCAGAAGCTTCAGCCCGGATGTATTCCTTTCCGACTACCACCACGACAAGGGGGTAGTTTTTATTCTTCTTTTCATTGCTACATCGGCCTCAGAGATGGTAATTAGATCACGGTGTCTTGACGTACGGCTATACTCGAGTGAGAAGAAGGGATTGAAAAGGTCATTGCAATGTTTGCACTCACGTAAATTAGTGAAAATGGTAATTAATAGATGAATTCTTTATGCATATCCATTAAGTTTTGGTAGAATCTGAAAATTAGATGAATGTTATAGTTAAAATTATACGTAATGTAATTAAAATCGGTTAAGTAGACATATGTAGAGTAAATAAAAGGCAATTGCAAATGTGCATGTTCTTGTGTTTCTTCACATAAGTGGATGAAGGTTAACCAGTTACTAATATGAGCTTTTTGGTAAAAACGTATTTTGTATATGTTGTCTCAATATTAAATACAAAAACCTTTTTTATGTATAATTTAACTGAAAAAAATAAAAAATTATAAATGAATGTAAGAATTGTGGCGCGATCTTGTGTTTCTGTTACTGACTAAGATTCCTTAGACAGGATGTTGAATTAATTAACTATTAAATAACTACAGTTTAACGTGGATGAAAAATCTCCTTAAAATTGAGCTTTTTGATAAAAAACGTATTAGTTGAATATAAATTGTTGTCTTCTCAATAATAAATACTAAAATTTACTCAGATTGATGTGAGTACTTGTTTAGAATGGGCTTGTAATGTTAACTGAAAAATAACTTCATAATAGGAGAGTCGTCTCAAAAGTAAGTTACACTATTTCTTGTATCTGTGCGCCTGGCAAAAGTTTAAACTTCGCAGCCAGGGAACTTTCACTTGGTTGTAGAGGCAGGACTGTAAAATAAATATGCAGCTGTGATAATGCAATCAGTAGCAATTATGACACAGACATTGGTCTACTCTCACTTACACACTACTTCAATGAATAATTTTTTATGACCTGCATCTGCAAAAAGTGTGTTTTGACAATTACTTTCGGATTGCATGAAGTGGACAGGTGGCCGCTTGGTTGTTTTTTGTGTATTCTTCTTCCGTCAATTAATGAGTGCCCAACGAGAAACCACATAAAAACCTCAACACAATGCTGTCACACAATTCACCCCTCAACTCATAATTCACTATACAATTCACTAAACAAATTATATTAATCAATTGGCAAGTGGTGGCAAGAGTAAGTGGTAGATTCTTAGTGGCTAGCTTATAGTTACTGAATTCAACACACCTACATAGGGATTTTACACTGCTGCCTTTGCACCCAGGTGAAAATTCCCTGTGAATTTCAGACCGTTCCTGCCAGACAGTCAGATTTTACAAAAATTTAACTTTTGAGACGACCCTCTTAATTATCATGTCAACAGAGTTTCAAGTAGGCCTAATCCAGATGTTTATGGTTAAATAATGCAGATGTTTATGTTGCAGGGATAAGAATAAAGCCGGTAATAAAAGAAGATTGAATATGAACAAACTATTCTTTAATAAAAAAAATCAGAAACTTTGTTAAATCTATTATAAGACATAGTTAAGAAAGTACGTCATGAAAGCTAAAACAAACAAAAATGTCACACCATCAAATAAATCTTGCAACGATCTCGAGGAAGACAAACACATTGATTCGGTTACCGATAATTTAAGTATGCACAGTTCGAGTTTAAGTAAAAGAAACAAAAGGAAATTGTGTTTATCCTCTCAGGATGAGGGAGTAGGATTAGGGAAACCTAAGCGTAAACAGAAATCAAAATCAAAAGGTGAAATTAAGAATGAGGACAGTGACTCATATGTAGATGAACAGGTAGATTTTACAGAAGACTTCAGTAATGAAACTTTAGATAAAGACAACACACCCCAATCACTTAAAAAGAAAAAGAAAGAAAAAAAGAAGAAAAATAAAGACATTTCAATAAAAGTTCAACCAAATACTATTATTTTAGATTATCTAACAAAGTGGAAAAATAACAGAAGTGAGTGGAAATTTGAGAAAGTAAAGCAGAAACGTTTGATTATAAACATGTTTGACAGTGAAAAGGTAAATTAAAAAAGCTTATCTATTATGAAAGATGAAATTATTATCATGGAAAATTATGTTTTGATGAATGCAGGCTAATTAAAAGACAAAGATAACACTGAGCTTAAGATATATGCAAAGCATATGCTTATTTTTGAGGTTTATGTTCAAACGATTTGTTTCAATGTAAAGTTTGAAAATTGTGTAAAGAGTAGTATTTTAGCCTTTTTATATATATTCTAAGTAGCAGTAAACAGTAAAATCTTGTTATCTGAAAGTCCCTCTTTTCATAAAAAACATATAAAGAAAAGATCACCCTTTCTTGGCATTAAATATGACGGAACCATGTGAACTCTGAATGACATTTATTAGCCTTCATTCTGTCATATGGAGCTACTTATGATTATGCTAATAATTTCTCTTGCTGGTAATTGATGCCACAAGCCAGTAGGTTAACCAATTTTATTATAATCTATGAATAAACATAATGTCACCTTTAATGTGATATAAAGTGCTTGAGTATTTTATAATACCTTCGCTCTATGTTACAAGTGACGTTTTGAAGAGACTGCGGTGTCCAAGCACTTTCATGAACATATTTTAGCCTAAATAACATCTCTTAGTTCCATCTCTCACAGTTTTTTCTACGACCTGTTTCAGTTCATGGAAAATTATGTTTTGATGAATGCAGGCTAATTAAAAGACAAAGATAACACTGAGCTTAAGATATATGCAAAGCATATGCTTATTTTTGAGTTTTATGTTCAAAGGATTTGTTTAAATGTAAAGTTTGAAAATTGTGTAAAGAGTAGTATTTTAGCCCATTTCTATTCTAAGTATCAGTGAACAGTAAAATCTTGTTATTTGAAAGTCCCTCTTTTCATAAAAAACATATAAAGAAAAGATACACTCTTTCTTGGCATTAAATATGACAGAACTGTGTGAACTCTGAATGACATTTATTAGCCTACATTCTGTCATATGGAGCTACTTATGTTTATGCTAATAATTTCTCTTGCTGGTAATTGATGCCACAAGCCAGTAGGTTAACCAATTTTATTATAATCTATGAATAAACATAATGTCACCTTTAATGTGATATAAAGTGCTTGAGTATTTTATAATACCTTCGCTCTATGTTACAAGTGACGTTTTGAAGAGACTGCGGTGTCCAAGCACTTTCATGAACATATTTTAGCCTAAATAACATCTCTTAGTTCCATCTCTCACAGTTTTTTCTACGACCTGTTTCAGTTACCTGAAGAAAATTTTTCAATTTTCCTGGAATATGTCAAAGGAGGAAGTAAAAGTTTAAAAGATCTAGTGTCAAAGATGGCAAATGATGTTGTTGACGAGATGGAAAAATGGGAAGTTCTTAGTGATACTGAAAAAGAAACTACTCCTAAGGTTGATGAAAATAAATATAAAAGAGCTAGAACTGTGTTACAAATGGTTGAATAAAACAAACACACGTTTTTTATGTGTCTAATGAGATTTTTTCTATCCCAAAATTTGATATTAAACTATATTATTCTATTTTAGACCTAGGAGCATTGGAGATACTGTGGTTTGACGTAAATCCACAACAGAATCGTTAAAAAAATTCTCCATTAACATGAGGAAACTATTTAAACCATATTCGTTTCAAAAATAAATATGGATCATTGTATTTCAGTAGCTTGTTATTTTTAAGTCAAAATATTTATGACACTAATAACATCACTCAGTTCACTGGGTTTCATAAAAATTATCAGATAAGTATCTCCCAGCAATAGGCCCTACAATTAAAGCTAATTGAACATAGAATCCTCTAATCCGACCTTGATAGGTCCGTCTCTGTGGTTATTCCAATCATGCTCAGGCTTGCAAGCATATGCCTTTTTGTCAAGGACGGAACACCTTTCGAGCTGTTTTTTTCGGTTTGGTATCGCTTGCTTGCTTCCGCATTTCATATACTGTTCGGTGTCTAACTTACAATAATAAGTAAAAATCCTAACATTCAGATTATACTTATACTTTTAACTGAAATGGCGACCTACCCAGGTAGGTATTTTAAGCCGAGTATGAATGAGGAATGAATGTAAGATGAGTGTGGTGCGATCTTGTAGTCTTGTTACTGACTAAGGCTGACATGTTCCTTAGACAGGACTGTTAATTAATAGCCGATGGCAACTAATGGACCTACAGTTTAACGTGGAATCCGAACCACGGCCTCTGAATTACGAATTGGTCTAATTATGAGGATGGTCTTTGTGGATTAACGTAGTATTCAATTGACAATACTGTATAATAAAATGAACATTATAACTGATTAGAACAAAACTTTCGATTTGATCTCGGCGACACGGAACATCTTTGATCGAACGAAAGTGTTGAAGGAAATGACGAAATTACGCAATTCATAACCTATTGGAATTGAAGAACGTCATTAGTCAGTCCAAGGAGTTGGTATAATTATTTGATTAGATCTCGGCGACACGGAACATCTTTGATCGAACGAAAGTGTTGAAGGAAATGACGAAATTACGCAATTCATAACCTATTGGAATTGAAGAACGTCATTAGTCAGTCCAAGGAGTTGGTATAATTATTTGATTCGTTAAATAAGTATTGCAGTAACCGATTAGTCAAGCAAAATATTGCATTTTAAAATATAATCATTGAAAGCTACACTGAGTATCAAAATGTGGTTATTAATCCACATAAAATACGATCTCGGCAACAACAAATCTTGAAATGTTTATCTGATATTTATTATCAAAGCTCAATAATCATAATATTTCATTTTGCAACAATAATTGAATGAAAAACAATACACGTCTCCATTTGGATCGTTTACCCTTGGTTAAGTTATTTTGACATAACAGACTATTTTTCCTTATCACATTTACAATTATGCCACATACACATAATTTGAGCAATACGATGACGTTTTGCCAAAATTATGACATTTGGCCTATTTTTTTCCGGTGTTCCCATAACCAACAAATTTTCTGTATATAGTTTGTTTGTCCATTTTTCTTATACAACTGATACATATTCTATTGTGTCGGACGTTTTCCAGTTAATATGTTGTTTAGCTCTGTGTAAAAAGATCTTTATTATTTGTTTTCGTATAGATATTAGGTTTTTCGGATAATCCGACGTTTTATCGTTCCAACCTTTGTCTCGGTCCCGAAGCTGACGGATTAGAAGGGTTTTACTGTAGTCCTTTCTACAATAGCACTGCTAACAATTTATATCTTAACATTATCAAAACATGTTAAGAGTGATTTTTTAATGTTAAGATTTTTTTAGAAGGTTAAGGTTACTTACTATGACACTGAATAACAAAGATCCTAATTCGTAATTTATATTTTACTCCTATGAAATTTACATGATAAGGTATAAATAATTTTCACACGTTGACAGAAGTTTTACATGATCTATAAAAGTGTTTCTGGGAATCTACCCATGAAGCTGATTCATTTTGAAATGAACTTATCAATGAACTTGTGAAGTTTATCTGTGTCCTGAAGTCCCACTAATTTGTCCTCCACTTTTCCATCTTTCATTACCAGAAGTACTGGTACAGTTTTGATCTGAAAAAGAAAAAAACCTAATTAATTAAAATAACTTTAAAAGGATGTTAAAATTTATTCAGTTTTGATTATTTTTCTCAGATTGTATTTTGAATATTTCCAGTTGATTGTATCTGTGTTGTTTGTCATAAATTTTACTGAATGACATCAGAAATGGAATTAGCCTATGTAGCTATCTGTGCACAATTATTTAGATTTGCAAATTATATGTTTAGCAAAATAACGTTATTCTACATTGAAGTAAAAACTTGGTTGAAGTTGATGAAGCTGATGTAAAAGAAACAAGTTTTGAACACAACTACATTCAACAACCATGTTAAGTTACGTCTGACAAACAAAACAAAAAGATTCTTTCGTAGGGAATATTAAATTTTGCACATAACTTTATAACAAACTGAAATGTCAATTAACCCAGTTAGGTATTTTAAGCCAAGTGTGAATGAGAAATGAGTGTAGGAACTAAACCCCTAGACTCAATATGGCTAGTGGTGGCCCTATACAGGGCATACAAACTGATTACTCAGATTTTAGTGATCAGATACGTAGATTGATGACAGACGACAGTGAAGATGATAGTGACTTATATGAAGTTGAAGATTCTGGTGCCGATCAGGACTATGTTTTGTCTGATGATGAAGGACATCAAATTTCCAGTTTATCAGAATATGAGGACGATACTTACCTTCTCGATATTGAAAATAATGTTGGGAATATAATGAATGTAGTTGCTGAAGGAGTATTTTTTGGATTATTTCTAAGGGAAGAATGAAATTGGACCTCAAACGCATAGAAAAGCAAACCACGCACAACAAACAAAAGAACACCTGCTAGAAATATAATAACATCAAGATTACTCGTTATGAGACCACTAACGGTCAAATTGACCTTATGTTTCTCTTAGCGTTTAAAAAGTTATGTTTCATTATTAGTGTTAATATACTTACATCATAGTCATCAGCTAACTTTTCCTGTTCATCGATATCTACTTTAGCCAATACAATCTTCCCCTGCTTTTCTGCTACAACAGATTCTATCCTCGGGGTTAATGCTTTACAAGGATTACACCATCTATAAAACAATAATTAACTGGGGTGAAGGATATCACTGGAAAATCACAATAATAAGATAAGTAGGCCAACAGTAGTTGGAAGAGCCTATAGGTCTCAGTTACATCTGGACAAAGTAAAATACGGCAGTACAAAATGTAGCTAACTGTTAACTTAAGATAACAGCTTATATTACGGTAGGTAGTTTCAAAAAAGATAAGGTAATATAGTTTCAACACTCTCCTCAATGATAAAAAATTAGGCATTTTACCACAGGAATAGATTATATCCTATCAAAAAAGTTGAACAGTTAATTTGATTAACTGTTCATTTTAAAAAGTGTTAACTTGCCTCTGTAAGACTAAAACTCAGTATCTTGTTTTTGTGCTGCCTTCATTTATAATAATTTTATTAAAACATAATCCTTTGTACAACCAAAATATATGCTATGTGAACCAAGACTATATCTTCCAAAATGATTTAAATAAATGAGCTCATGCATAGTAGGCCTGATAAAATCTTCTCTTCTAGTACTCTGTGATATTAAGCTAGGCATATAATAATATTAATGAAGGTCTACTTGATGTTATAACTACATAATGTTATAGTATGTAATAAGCTAGCTGCATTTGTTTTTTAGACTCATGATCCGAATAGATAAGACTTGAACCAGTGGCATGATGCTTAGGTTTATTAAAGTACATGATTATACGTTATCCACTTAACTTACTTGTTATTAGATCATAAATTGTGAACAGTTATAAGCGATAGCCTGTGGATGCGACATTACCTGATGCGGTTGGATTAACATGCACACCATTAAATACTACGTTCTTCTGCAAGATCATCCTCATAATTAGACCAGTTTGTGGTAAAATATTTTAGTTTGGATCCTAAATTTCACTTTGATGCCATTGGCTGTTTGCTATTAATTCACAGTCCTGTCTGAGATAAAGTGTTAGACTTAGTCAGTAACAAGACTACAAGATTGCACCACTAACACCTTTTACTCAATTCTAATTCATACTTAGTTTAAAATCTAAAATACCTACCTACTTGGGTAGGTCGAATTGTCAGTGATAGAATACTGGTCAGTTTGAATAAATTTAAAGGTGGGGTTTGTTTATTACTTGAATGAAATTTAGGTCATAGAATTTTATGATTTGTGTAAACTATGATAAAGACTAATTAAATACTTACGTAGCAAAAAAGTCCACAATAACAGGTGTTTTACTCTTCTTTACCCTTTCATCAAAATCTTTTTCATCTTGAATTTTGAAGGACTTGGTTACCTTAGACGATGTTGTGATACGAGATGATCCTAGGACAGCCGGACTAGAAACACACCTATTGAGAAGGTTAACATTCGAAAATAATTTTGCTGCCTGCATCTTGGAAAACTTGAAAACAAAACGAGATTAAAGGAGCAGCAAAGGCAGGACAATATACAAAATGTTGTGGTTTTATAGTTACGTAAACATAAACAAGATATTGCTTTTGATTAAACTTGCATGATTTCAACAGCAGACAAAACAAAACAGCTGGTCCTACGTTCTTATGTTCGTAGTCATTATTTCCACCACAGCAAATAAGTTTTACCCTACTCTTATATAAAAATTACCACTGCTAGTTTAAGATGAACCTAATTTTTGATTGACTGTCAGAATATGACATCATATATCCATACGTTCAAATTAGGACACAGTCTCTATTCTTAATTGGGCTACTAATTTATTACGGTACCTATTTATACAACAACAGGTTGGCGCTAGGTTGTACAGGGTTTGGACCGTTCTAGATCAGATATAAAAAATCACTATCTACAAAATACTATTTTACGTTTATGTTTTTGAATGCATTCTATTGAACAGACCTATGAACTTTCTGAACGATAACAAATTATTGTTCACCCAACAGTTTGGATCCATTGAGGGAAAAAGCACAGTCTACGCCATGTTCTCTGTTGTGCAAAACGTTGTTGATGCTTTTGACTCGGGAAAATATTCATCTGGCTTGTTTTTTGACCTCAGTAAAGCATTTGACCACGTTGATCACGATATATTGCTTAGAAAAATTTTCAACATGGTATCAGAGGTAAGGCACGTGAATGGTTCCAATCTTTTTTCGTCAATAGGGCTCAATGCATAAAAGTAACATGCATAGAACATTCTAGAGAAATTTGTAACAGGTTTTAACAAAGAGGTATCGTAAGGAGGGATGTGCCAGAGGGGTCAATTCTCGGACCAGTACTTTTCCAGATTTTCATCAACGATCATCACCAAAATATTCTTGGCCCTAAGCTTTGTCTGGATGCTGACGGCACTTCCCTTACTTTTTCAAGCACTTCCAGGAATGATTTAGAATTCCTTACATTTTTCTTGACTGGCTGGAAAAAACCGACTCAAACCAAATTTTTCAAAAACTACTCTTATGGAATTTTGTATTAAAAACATTTCAGATAACTCTTCACTAAGTATTCACCTTGATGACGAGCCACTTTCTTCAGCATCATTAGTAAAGTTTCTTGGTCTACTTATTGATTCAAACCTCTCATTTGACTTGCACATCGAAAATGTGTGCAAAAACTGAGCCAGGGTATATTTGTACTGTAAAGGCTGTCTTGTTTTGCCTCCATCAAGCTCGGTATTTTTTACCCCTATTTGACTTATGGACTCCCTATTTGGGGTTTTGAAAGTAGCAAAACCAATCTTTTATTTAGGTTGCAGAGGAAATCAATGAGGGTAATTTTTCAAATACCGAATCGTGAATCATGTGTAAATACTTTCATCTCTAGCAAAATTCTAACTTTTCCATCATTATATATTCTTTAAACTTTGTATTTCTTACACAAAAATTTCATTCTTTTTCAAGACTCTCTTCCCAACCACAGTTATAGTACAAGGAGTAGACCTCGTCATATCCTAAATATACCTTCTCATTTCACCTCAGTTTTTCAAAAACATTTCAAATGCTCCGCAATAAAACTATACAATTGTCTGCCATTGAAATTAAAAGAGGAGAATAATTTCAATAGGTTTAGACGACATCTCAAAAGTATACTCTTAAAGAAAGCTTTTCATAGCATAAAGGATTTTTTAGCCGATAAGTATTTATGTTAGTCTGTCGTAAGGAACATTTATTTTTGATGTAATCAAGACAGCATATGCATGTATTTATGTCAAACTGCTCAATAAAGAACTATGTTACTATGTTACATATTTTTATAAAACAAGTTTCCCAGTATGTGAAAGTTTCCAGTGTCTTCCCATGACATTGATAAGATTTGTTTTTCAATAATAGACAGACAGACAAGCTAGGATGTTCAGGGTCTCGACAGTTCCGGATCAAAACGTCAAAAAATACCACCACCTACAAATAATATATCTGTTTTACGACTACTTCTAAAATAAGTTTCTCAGTATGTTTTCCCATAAGATTAGCATTAGAAAGATGCTTTTTCAATAAGAAGCAAGCAAATTTTAACACACCACTAAAGCAATAAAAAATATTTTTCCTCTATTTAATCTTTTTACAAGAAATATTTCTTATTTTACGTTAAAAAAGTTGGGAACATAAATCCTATATTTATTCCTAAGAAACGTTTTTCAAACCTTGACAAACACAAACTATTAATTTGATATTTTACATTTCTTAGCGTTGAGATTCACATGAGTATACTACTTAATCGTAATTATTTTAATCCCTACATCACTATCATGAAGTTTTATGAATTCAAAACTAATTTACAAGAGAAAATAACCAGCTATCACCAGGTAGAAATTTAATCAACTTTATGTCCTTCATTTTCCCTTTTAAATCTCAATAATGATAAGAGAATAAACTCCTGATGGGGAAGGAACGCAATGAAAAATGCCATCAGGGACGAGCCAAATACCGACATAATCTCAGAGAGCTTCAGTCACCGTTGTGATCAACGCTTTTATGGACTATCAGATTTAATTAGCTGGAAATTCCTCTGCAAAAGTGGGCATGTAAATATTTTACCCTATAAACCCTAGTTTCCCAAACATTCGTGGCTAACTATAGGAAGATTTAAACCATTTTAATTGCGAAATTCTACTACGGTATCCATTGTAATATTTTCGATTGATTTGAAACTATTTACTGAAAAAATCAAATATTGTGGTAGGCTATATACAGTACAATGAATTAAAATTTTAAAATATTAAATTTATTGCTGTGGAATCCTGCTGCATCTATACGTGACTATGCGTTGACTTCAGAGCCGACATTAAATTTATCTCCCATTCATAAATTTCATCATGGGAATGACAAAATTGAAAATTTTCTATGCCAGTAGCTTTAATTTCTCCCCTTCTGTAGAACATGGATAATGTAAGTCTGCCTGTTTTCTTCAAAAATTTTTAATATGAGTTGAGAGCGGTTACATCCTTATTGAGGCTTTAAAAAGCCATTTGAATTTTAAAAAAGCGGTTTTAGGAGTAATGAATGTCTGTCTATGTACAGATTCTAAGATCACACCGGCCATCCAATTTTTTGAAGTTAGGTACACTTTTCTTATATCTCCAGACCATTTTTTTAAAATTTTGTATTTTAAGGGTAGAGTGTACCCTTAAAGTGCAAAAATGTCAATTTCTCATAATCTGCTCTAAGAATTTTGATTACAATTTCATGGTTTATATTTGTCAAGATCACAAATAATATAATACCACCCATATGTCTAAAACTAATTGCTCAAAAGTTATTGGCTTGGAAAAAAAATTGTTGGCAAAACAATATTGACTTTATGAAATAATTTGACTATGATTCTCACCATTAAAAACAGCTTAAAAATTATACAAATCAGTTCTAGGAAAATTATTAGTCTACAATTAAAGGTTCCAGAGGATATTCAAAGTACAGTCTGCAGTGCGTACAGTACGTTGTATAAGAGGGCAATGTTATTTTTAAGGAGTTTACTGAAAATCAATATCTTCCTTATTTTCAACTGTTTTTCATGAAACAAGGTATACCAGCTTGATCCATCATCCCATAAAGCTCACGCAAAAAATGTTATTACCTCAGAATGGAGGTAAGTGGGTACCGCACACCCTAAAAGCTTTAAACTGGTTTAAAAACATATTTATTTCTTACAAATATTTTTGAATCATAAGATTTTCAATGTTGGTTTAGTCAACGTCAAATAGTATAATAATAACTATTATTTAATTGGCTAAAGAGAAAGTATGTATCAGTTCCCTGGCCGTTTAGTTTAAACATTTTTATATGGGTTTTAAACTCTGGTCTTATTACTACCTAACTTAAATCTTTTGTTAAATAAGTTATCAACACCCCAATTAAAAATGGCTATTGAAACTTTTTTTCATGAAACTTGGTATACAGCTTAAAGTCAATCATTCCATAAAACCCAAACAAAAAAATTTTATTTCCTCAGAAGGTGGGGAGTGGGTCCCCAATTGCTTTAAACTGGCTTCAAAAAAAATATTTTTATACTTTTATTGTAGTTAATTTATAAATATTTATTTATTTAATATAGAGCTATTAACACCTCAATTAAAAAAGGTCACTGAGTCAGGAAGTGAACCAGCGATCCCTGTATTAAGAGTTAAAATCTTTTTCCGCCGAGCTATGCATTATAATAGTTTATGTATTTTACTGTAAACGCGAGCACATTTATTTTCTAGGAGCTGTTTCGATTCACACTCAAAACGTCTGCTGAGAAATACATTGATCAACTATTTCCAAACAATAATCTCATTATTAAAATAAATTATTATGAGGTTTATTGTATTGATTAATGATTACAGAAGACGCAAGGGCTTTATTTATGAATAGCAATTTTAAAATCCTTGGTTAACGAGTAATTTTGTTCCTAAAACAAGGTACAAGTGTTATGAGTTTTTTTTTACTATGTATGTAGTTATTGTTAGTTTCAGCAAAACCACCACTAACTAATGGCGTTCAATGTCGGAGTTTTCAATAGAATTCCATGACAGGATATTGTTTACCAATTATTTACGGCAAACCAGATTTAATTAACTGTTATCGTGACTTGTTACTTCCGGTCTCATGAATACCGCTTCCGTCCAAATCCTATTTCCGTTTGAATATTGAAACTTAACAGTTTTTGATAATTTACAAAGGGATAGAAACCAAAACCATTGTCGGCTTAGTGAACAAAATCGAATATTGCGGTTCGTTTAATATGAGTTATGTGATACGGTAATATTAATTTTTGATATATTGGCAAGATAAATTTATATTGACATTTTAGTTGTATCTATTTAGTGTAAAGGTAATCAATAAATTTTCCAATTTTAAAGTACGATTTGTTCCCTTCCAAAAAATTCTGTTCATTTTTACTTTCCCCCTTATACTAGAAGTGTTGTTTTCGTAAGCATTTTGGAATTTGAGTTTCTGGCGTATATATCCATTCAAGTGTCCCTCAATCAAATAAGTGGTTTTAGAGTGATATCTGTGTGTGTCTGTGTATGTGTGTGTGTGTGTGGGGAAATGCAGAAGCCTAGAGACGAGACTATTGGTCCGATTTTCATGAAATTTGGTATGTAGGAAGTAATTTACAGTATTTCGGAATATTTTTATTTTCAAGGGTATTTTACCTCAAAAAACCCAAAAAACACGTAAAATTAAAATTTCTCAAAATATGTACTAAATATTTTGTTGAAAATTATACGGTTTATAGCCCTTAATGACACAAACAAAATGATACCACCCACATTTCTAAAAAAATGGGGGCTTTAAAGTTATGGGCTTTTAAAGTAAAAAAAATAACTTTTTAACTTTTCTGTGAAAAAAATAAAAGTTAAATATAATTTGACTACCATGAAATTCAGCTTAAAAAACCAAACAAATTAGTACTGTTAATCATTAGTCTACGACTAATGGTTCACGGTTCATGGTCAGAGAAAAGTGAAATTTAATGTCTGTGGTAAACTGAGAACATTGTCTGAGAGCGCACAATATTATTCTTATGGAGAATATAAAAATTAAATTCTTCCTTATTTCCCAACAGTTTTCCATGAAACCTTGGTATGCAACCTAAGGTCACATCACCTAACAAAATCACTCAAAAAAGTTTAGGAAAAATTTCATGGGTGGGTTGTCCCCCACGAAATTCTAACAATTAATTTAATTTTTGTCTCTTGTTATTTTCAGAAGTTGGATGATTATGTTTGAAACAGTAAATTATTAAATGATATTTAGATCAACTTTAAAGAATATGATGGTTTTATATAAGATTTTCTTTTAAATTGATTTAAGCGAGAAAGTATGTGTCAGTCCACAGATAACGTTTATTTAAAATGACTTAGCCTACTCTTTTCAGATTAGATATAGTATTTTTATTTCAATCATTATTTTTAAATAATTTCAAAATTCCTAATAGAGGTATAGCTTGAAAAACCAATTCGATCCCTAAAAACACTTTACCATAAATAGGGAGAGTATAATATACTAGAACCTACATTTTGTTTCTAAAGTAATTACGGGAAAAGCCGGAAATGTAAGAATAAGTAAGTAAGAAAGAATATGTGTATATGAAGGGTAAAAGTTAATTTGCTGATAAAGAAATTCTTTGTACACATTAAACAATGTAAAAATATACATTTTCTAAGAAAGAATATTTATACTGAATGTTGTAGTTTTAAAGGTCCCTATATACGGGTATATATATTTTATATAATCGTTATATTTAATGAATATACCTCAAAGTCAACTTTTAAATCAAAAATTTTCAAACAAATGACATCAGAAATAGGTGAACTCAATGAATTAACATTTGTTGTAAATTAAATAATCCTAAACTTAAAACAGGAAAGATATTTTACTTCTAACCAGCTTATGAAGGTGACAGTATACGACATTACGCCCTAAGGTTACGACTGGCTCATTACGGTATAATTGATACAGCCACCCTGAGGCGCCAGGTTAGGAGCAAATGACTTGTATTGATTGCAATATCCACAAGGGCTTCTGTGATGAGACTCTCTGTGTTGAAAGCTTTTGTGCCGAGAACTTTTGTGATAAGAGATTCTGTGTTGAAAGCTTCTGTGAGGATCTCTGTGTTGAAAGTTTCTGTGATGAGGAATTTTTTGTTAGAAAAAAAATCAAAATCCCTTAAATCAAATATAAAAAATATATTCTTTGTTTGAAAAAATATAAATTTGTTGTTTGCCTATTACTAGTTTTTCTTTCTTCATCCGATATAAATTTTTGTTTGTCTGTTTTTGACACTCATTTTTTTTAACGTTAACTTCAATATTGATATTTTTCCCCAAAGTGCAAATCTAATTACTATGGCCATTATAAATATGTGTACCATTATAAAATATATATAAATAAATAGTGCTTCAACTCAGGCCTATGCACAGGCTCCTGCCCATGTAGGCCTTTCCTTATGTATTGGCTAAGTTTATACTTAGTTGTTTAGGTTATTATTGCCATAGATTGCTATTATTTATTTTCATTTAAATTTTTATAAATTTTCTGGCATGTAAATCACCATAAGGATACATAAACATATTTCCTTTTATCTTGTGTCATTTTGTTGAAAGCTTCTGTGATGAAGGCTTATCTCATAAGAGATTCAGAGATGAGAGATACTGTGATTAGAGCTTCTGTGATAAGGGCTTCTATGTCGAGAGTTTCTGTGACAAGGGATTCTGAGGAGAGCTTTTGTGTGGAGGGCTGTGTTGACAAGAGATTTTGTGAGAGTTTCTGTGATGAGAACTTCTGTGACGAGAGATTCTTTGATTAGGGCTTCTATGATGAAAGGCTCTGTGATATGGGGTTGGTCTTGGTCGAGTGTGTACAAATAAGTAGGCATATTTTTCTAAAATATTACACTTTATCTGGTCTATTTTAATTAGCATATTTATATATCAATAAAGAGTTTTGTAGCTTTTTAGTGGATTCATTTTTGAAGAGTAAAGGAAAAAAATTGTAATTGTAAAATTGCTAAACGATTGGTGGTATAAAAGTTTATTAGTATGAAGTATAAACAGATTAATGAAATATTAAGTTGTGTTTAGGAACTAATATTAAATTTCTTTAAACACAAACTTTGTAAGGTTAAATTTCAGATTGAATTTTATAACATAAAAATTTAAAGTTCTAGAGAAACCATTTTTAATAGGTTTATTGTATAACATGGTATTTGAATTTAAATAAGATATCTTTTTTTTCGTTAAGCAAATAACTATTGTAAAAAGCTGGATGGTTTTTAATTTGTTCTGTAAAAACTTCCCTTTTGAGCATTATTCTGTGAAATTTCAGAATATTATTTCTCATAGGAAGTGTGGAGAGGATGTTTTTCACACCTCGGTGAAATTGAAGGATTTAAACTTGTTTACCTAACGCTGTACCCCGGAAAACAAATTAAACCTCGTTCTCAACTACATCGCTTTACGTACACATTTTTTAGAGTTTTTATAATCCTTTTAGAGAACATAATAACATTGATGATGTCATAACAATAAAATCTGTTTTGAAATAGTCATATGGTGAAGAAGGTGTGGTAAAATTTATATTTAAGTTCATTTTATATATGAAAAACTCAATTCCATGCAAAAAACAAGACATAGTTGAACATTTATTCCATTAGATGGATAATTTTTTATTTCAACGATAAATTGTAACATTCTATTTTTTCTGTTGGTAAACATGATGAAAAGTGAATCTCAAGACCAATAAAACGACTTTCTTAGTTTGGTTTATTAAATATACTGCTGTTTTGCTTTTAATAATGAAAACTTTGAATACAAGGAAAGCCTGATATTAAAATCGTATATAGACAGTAAGACAATAAGGTAAGAAGACCTCCAAAGAGGCTCACACACATTTTAAATGAAAAACCATTGTTTTGTGTGTATCTGTTACAAAAAAAACAACAGAAAAAGGTTGTATTGAATAGAAGTCTTTAAAATACAGTTTATAAATGTTAAAAGAATGAAGAATGTACATTACAATTAAATTGTAGTTAGTAAAAAAATGATATATTATTTCATGATAGAGTTTTTCATTTATAAAAATTTGAGGCTGCTGTAGCAAAAATATTTACTTCCTTGTGGGAAATAGGTTAGATCATGGGTATATCTAAAGATAATGTTTTGACTTTATCTAAACAGCTGTCCTTATTCTTTTATATTAAAAATTCAATCAATATCTCTGGTGGTTTCTATGGAAACCTGTTACATGTTTTCCATCTTAAAAATCGCCAACACCCCCCAGAACTAAGACATATCCATGTCAAAATGTTTGTATTTACTTCCCTGTGGGAAATAGGTTAGATCATGGATATGTCTAAGGGGAATGGTCTCAGTTCATCTAAACAGCTGTTCTTATTCTCTTATATTAAAAATTCAATACAATAGCTCTGGAGTTTCTATGGAAACCAGTTACATGTTTTCCATCTTAAAAATCACCAACACCCCCTCCCCCAGAGCTAAGACATATCCATGTTAAAAAGAAAAAAATATAAATTAATGAGGCAAACATTTTTATGGTTCAGTGGGGTTTTAATGAATCCACACGAGTTTCAAAGCTAAAGGTTCACCCAAACCTAAAATGTACTTAAAAATGTATTTTCCAAAACCTGTGTTACAAGTACATATATATGTACCAATATCTTGGGTTTGGTTAGAATTATAGGTATTTCCTCCCAAAAATTAAATAATAAAAAATATTTGTTTTTTATGAAATACAATTTAATGACTATACCTTCTACTACATGTATAAAAATAATGTAAAATTCAGTAAAATAGGTCTAGTAGATTTTTGCAACAGAAACACACAAAACAATGTCTTTCTATTTAAAATACATGGGAGCCCATTTGGAGGTCTCCTTTCCTTAAATCATTGGAATGTTATATCACCAACATAAACTGTTGTTTTAGTTCTTTTGTAGGGTGCTGAAATGCTTCCACCTCTGTGAAATGCAACATCATTTGTAACTCAGGCCTAGCTAACGTCAACTTGACGAAATACAAACTCTCTTGTTTGTATCTACGTGTTTTATATGAAGTTTATAAAATAAACATGACAAATAAAAGTTTATAGGAAATAAAATTTATTCTTTTTTTCTTATGTCAATGAGAAAAATTTAAATATTATAAGTGTTAACCATCTTAATTTGAATCATTTACATGTTTGGATAGATTATTCAGATGAGTTCTAAAACCAGACATACGACTATCGGTCAAAGCTAAGGAGTTGGTTTTTAGGAATATTTTTTGACTTTTCACTAATAATGTATTTTAAAATTCTTTATTTTATTCATTGGATTCAGATAAAAAATAAACAATTATATAATAATATAAAAAATATATATATAAAAAATAAACTGGCTGGGTGGTGTAGTGGTTATAATACCCGCCTTCAAAACTGAAGGTCGCCGGATCGAATCCCGCAAGGGTCGAATCTGGACCCAGTCGCCATTTGTCATTGGGCTACTAATTAATGATGCTTCCTAATAACAGGCGACGTTAGGTAGTAACAAGACCGGGGTTTGGACCGTTCCCCATCAAAACGTTAAAAATGCCACTGGCGTAGAAATACACAAAATAAAAATAAATATGAATATTGCACCAGTTAGAGGCATCAAGGGAAAGGTCCAGGGAAGGCAACCGGTGTAGGCACTGATTGCAACCTACAACCTACAAACCTACAACCGAGACCTATATCATTGAAACATTGCCACATGTCCTTGGACAATGTCCCTATGGAAGCCTTTTGAGGAATGTTCGGCACAATAAAATAAGAACGCCGATTGCGGTTGAATTTAGAAAAAAGTCATATGAAGTTCATGAATAAAATTACAGCAATATAGATACAAATGATCCAATCTGAGGAAGCTACATTATTGTGCTGGACTATAAAAATAAAAAGGGCTTTATAATTGATCAAATTATTTTGTTTCTAGCGAAAATCAGCCAGAAAGTGGACATTGAAATATCCAAATTCATAGTTCAACAATTAAATTTTATAAAAATGAATACAAAATTCAAAACTTCGAGGCTATTGATTTATTTATTGGTTCAAGAGGAACAATATCAAAATTTATAATGCATTTTTGGAAAGGTTTCGGCTTTAACCAAAATAAACTTTTTGAAATTGCACGACTGGCAGTAAAACAATCAGCGATCATCCTCAAAAATCATTTGTATAATCAAGAAAAAATATTTGAAATAATATTCTTTGTTTTAATGCAAACTACAATGGTAGGAAGATGTAAATAAATACATTCTCTCTCTCTAGATATAGGCAATCAGTTGATGTTTAATGAATTTTGTACTTAATTGGAAATTTGAGTGTAATTTTACATAAAACTACTTTGAGCCATACAACACTAAATGAAGGAAAACTATTATTCATGGGTGAAACTGGAGCCAAATAAGCTAATAGATTAGAAGCCAAATAATTAATCAATTTACTATTTTTGACTAGAGAGAAAATTTATTTAAGAAAGAAATAATACTTAAAAAATGTACATTCGCAGTTTGGCTGAAAAGAGGGTATTTTATTATTCTATTCCTACATGAAGAAGGTATGTAATAAAACTATTTTTGATACTGAATGAAATATTAATTTTTTACATACATTTTTAAGATATCAAAAATATTCCCAAATGAGAAAATGAACTTTTTTTAAATATTAAAAGTTAAATAAAAGCCTGAAAATACTCCTGTAAGAAAGATTTATGGTGTGAATTTAATAACGTGAGTATAATTTATAATAATTATGTTTGAAATAATTATACATTACCCCCGTCAGCTCGACAGAGAACCTAGGACCATTTATAACCGGTGGCTCAACATCACCAGCTGTGAGAAACATTAACCTCACCATTCCTACCCCTAGCTGGTCAGTGTCTCAGCAAATATACATCTAGTGGCAGCAAACCTACATACTCAGCATCTCTTGGTCTAGGAATTAATTGTTGTTATTAAATTTAGCCAAACACGAGAAAACTGCAGGAGTAACTGTCCAAAACTTATCAGATATCAGCCATTTTGTTGTTTAAAAATAATTGTTACCTTAAATATTTTTTAACTGATTGATTATTTTATAACAGACATACATGATTGTAATGATTACTCTATTAATATATTACCACCACTGATTTCTGACCACAGTATATTTGTTTTTAAAATAAATGCCAGTACATCTTCTGTTATAAAAAAGGTTGAGAAAAGGAAAATTACCAAACTCAACTTAAACACCTTTGAGTACTTATTATCTAAACAAAAATGAGCCACGTTTGAAGCTTGTGTTGATGTCGAATCTATGTTTAATAAATTTTATTCTTGTTATATATACGTATTTGACGTTTGCTTCCCTAAGGCAATATATAAAATAATGTAAAGATGACTTACAAGTTAAGTGAATCAACCAGGGGATTATTGATTGTAAAGAAAACCTTAAGGAACTATAATGGTGCATACACACTGGCAACAATGAGCAAGCTGAAATCAAATATGCAAATGTTAAGAGAAAACATTCTGTAATTTTAAATTCTGTAAAGAAGAATTATTATAAATCTAAGATTGAAGTATAAACAAAGAATAGTAGAGAGGATAGTTTGGAATTGTAAAAAATGTGAAATAATAATAAAAAATAAAAATATACATATTTTTTCCACAATTTGCTATTTTACTTAAATTCCCCCCCTGTATTTAAATTTACGTAAAGTTCATGAGACTAATAAAATAGTTAGCTGCAAGAGAGATTTTTTTTTACTTTTTCACCATGAAAAACAGTTCTTAGGGATCCAATTATATATTTCAGTAGCTGGTTAACATTGCGCTGAACCGATATAAACTTTTGATTCCAAAGGTGCGGACAGTTATTTATTGTATATTTTGTGCGTAAATAAATAGTATTCACAGTGAACTGACATGTACTAGTCCCTCCAAAGATAAACCGAAAAATTAATTACATTCCAAATATCATACTACTGAAGGCTTGTCAGCTTAAAAATAATGTTTTCATTAAAAAATACTCATAAAACTCTTTCGCACAAAATCTTGACACAAGTTCAAAGATTTTGGGGGAATTGCCCTCAAGAAAGTAAAAATAAAAAATATTTTTCCGTAGGTTATATCAAATGATGTGACTATTAGCTGTATACAACGTTTCATTGAACAGAGTTGAGGAATAAGGGATGAGGGAGAATTGATTTTTTGAATATTCTCCATTGGAATATCATTGGGTGCTCTTAGACAATGTATTGCGTTTACCGTGGACAGTAAATTTAACTTTTCTTCGGAACAGTTAGTCGTAGACTACTGAATCAAAATAACAACCTCTTTTGATCTGGTTTTATTTGATACAGTCGAATTATTTTAAAATAGATCGTTTGGGAATATAAATAAAAACAGATATTTAAAGATTAAACTTTGAACCGTTATGTTTAAATGCATGGGGTTTTGGCATATTATTTTGGACCCAATTTATCATAAATCATGAGATTATGATCAAAACTGTAAGAACTTTTTTTATTTGAGCTTTTCACATTATTAAGGGGTAATAAGGATGAACCAACCTTAACTGAAAAAGCTAAAGATACGATGGGAATTTCATGCATATGAATTTTGTACAAACAAGATTTTTTTCATACGAAAAAAACTTTCTCCTTATCCTATACTCCTTGCGTATATGTGGGAGAAAGTCAAACCCATTTTCCATATAGATATACCGATCTGCTTGTTTTCCAAACCTATACCAAAGAAATAAACATTTACATATCTTAAAAAATGTGTTTATAAGCTATACTGATTTGAAGTAATGGTGGTTTTGGTATATGGAAAACCTAAGATATAATCCCAGGATAGTAAATTGTCATGGATATTTTGTGCTGTGATTTCTTAGTTAAAAATAAAATGTAAAAAATTGCTAAAATAAAAGGAGGCAGTCCAGAGGCAAGGAATATGACAAGTTTAAAATGGCACATATACTACATATTGTAGTAGTTTCGACAGAAAATTGTTTAAATGTGTAATTTGTATACAAAAATAGTGTGCGCTTCGTCCTTTGTAAGTGGTAATATTTAATGAATATATAAAATTTGTTCGTATTGGCTAGGAACAAAAACAAATTGATACTGATCACTTGAAAACGCTTTTAACATAGGAATGAGTGCCTGCAGAAGTCCTGCAGCAATTTGCGTACACAACTTGTACTGCCTACCAAAGCTTGTGAAGGGGTCGTTAAGTTTCAAAGAATTGATCAATTTACATAATGTTTTCGATACTATTTGGATTTTAGAACAGCTTTATGAACCTCAGCGGTAATAAAATTATTTTATTGTCAGACGATAGGCCCTAACAATTTTGAATTTAGTAGGTACTGAGGTGCGTGTATACAACGTTCTTGGAAACTCTCTAGCACTATTTTTAGATGTTGGCACTGGACTAAAAGAAAATCTAGATATTACTTATAGTTTTTGTTCTACATAATTTGGACAGTATGGGTTTTCAATAAAAATTCTATTTAAAATTCTCAATTCAAAATATATTCTGGATATGTGTAATAGACAAAAAAGTTCAATAATAAGGGTCTTCAGATGAGACGCATCTATAGGAATCATTCCTTTTTACTGTAAACAGTCAAAATCTATTCAGTCTTAAAGGGAGGGAGCTGTTTTCGTAATAGTATTGTTATTGGCCTACGGATTCTATAAATATAAAACAATGACGATTTCACATTAATTACTATTTTATTAATATAATTAATACATGTACACAAAAAAGTAACTAGTTGTCTAATTCTAACCAACCTATCTAATTTATAAACTATCCTAATTCACAATGCTTATTACTTACATCTAGTTAGTAGATTATATCCAGTTTTAACTACTCTACAGCCACTTACACAGTTTACAATATTTCCTATCACTATTAGTTTTCTATCTTGCTGTAACTTTAATGATTTGTCACTTAGACGCACAGTATTCAACTGTAAACATCGCAAAGCACCGATTATTCATTCGATGAGTGTTTCTTGAAGCTTCGTGAACAACCGATTATACGGTTGTATTGTTGATTGTTGCAGACGACTTATCGAACATTCTTGACGCTTCTTAACGTTTTAGGCGAATCCCAGTTGTTCCATTTACCACTGTGAAACATTCTGGAACATTCCTGTAACACCGTGTCAATATTAATATTCATACATGTGGGACGCCGACTAAACTAGTGGGCCTGTAACGTAAATATGAGATAAGGTAGAGTCTGATAGATTTGAAGACATACGATATCGCACGCAGCACGCTGGCGTGAGTAGAGCGAATTTCATAAAACTTATATTATTCCCATCATAGTAATCGACTAGTGCTGAGTATGCAGGTTTGCTGCAATAAGGGTTGATTACATGGTAAGGTGCTTATATTAAGGCTATTTACTAAGTAGAAACAACATTTTATAGAATTATATCAATAACTAAGCGAGTTATACAAATTTATCAACTCTCTGTAAGAATTACAATGAACGTAGGTTTGCTACCGTAAAACATTAAATTTGGGGGATTTATGGATGTATTGAACTTAACTAGATGGACATGCATAACATATTTTCGAAGAATATTTAAGTAAATTAGTGAGTTATTGATTTTTAGCCATTCTATAAGAGTACCTGGTGACCGAGCTTTGCTCGTATAGAATAAGACATGTATAATACAATTTAATTAGAAAAATAAAAACACATTTATTACTCAATGAAAACATTTATGTGGTTGAAATAAAACCGATTTAATACACCATAATTAATATAGCACTGAACAAAAAGTATCGCACCTGGTGGGGAAGCAACTCGCGACCTTCGAATTGAGGCCGACACGCTACCACTAGGGCTATGGCGTCTGCCAAATTATTTACGAAGAATATTTGAGTAAATAAGTGAGTTATTGATTTTTAGCCATTCTATTAGATTAACATTGCACAATATAGGATGTTTACTCAGTACCCAATTGTCCTAGGGTCATGATTAAAAATACTAAATTGTGTGTGTTTTGTGAGCTGAATCCAATAGTAAACAAAGAAAAATTAGATTTTTATTAAATACAGTTTAGAAAATTATATAATAAATACAAAGAATTTTAAAAATAAAATACAAATATGTGGAACGGTATAGTTATTAGGTATGCCTTGTTTTAAAATCAAGGCACCATGCGAATATTTTAGCGTTCTTTTTGTAAATAAACACTGAGCATAAATATTAGCATTTGAGTGTTAATTGAATTCAGAATCATATCTGGTAGGATGGATTATTTATATTCGATTCACTGACGTAATTTGTTTATGTTTATGACCTCTGTTCAAGCTTTATAAATGTAACAACCATTGATATTTGTCAAAGAAGATAAGACTTGGTGAAAATGAGAAGTGACGTCATTTGTTACAGCCGTGGTGATTGACGGAGCGTCTTCTGTTGGCCCGTTGACAAATGAAATCTGGTTTTGTACTGACAAGCTTCGCGCCTCAACAGTCTGAGACTTCTTACTTCTAATTTACACCTATGAAAAATATTTATTTGCACAGCTTATCTAACTTTATCTAAATAAATTATTTATTATATCCAATACCATAATACGAGCAAGGATTGTAAATTTGCTCAAGGATCTCGAAAACGGCTCTAACGAATTTTCCTTAAATTTTGGAAATAACTAATTTCCGAGTGGAAATTGTAATTTTAAGTTCAAAATCTAAAAAAATAACACTAAGCTTATGTAGAATTAAATGTAAACAATACTAAACATATATTTATAACCGTTTTACAGTTGTTGTTAAAGATGGTGGTGAACAATATGTGAATATAGGTTTTGCATTAATATTTATTTTATGTATGTAATAAATAAAAAATAATCAAATTAGTAAACAACTGTAAAAAATAAAGGTTGAAATAACTGTATGAAATAAAAGCAGAGAAAAGTACTTCCAAAATCTTTCCTGTTTTGATAGAAAACTTATTCATTATATTGCTTGAAGCTAATGTAGCAAACCAATTAATTGGTGTAAATTAAATTTCTCTTTTGCTTTTCAATCCTCATTTCGTTTCTAATCAGTTGATCGCGGGGTAATAATAACTGTATGGATAAATAAAAAGTATATGATCTATTTATATGGACAATGTAAATAGTATTTTTAAGACATTTGCTTTATTAGTTACAAATTATGATTTCAATTCTAGTAATTAAACCCCTACAACACATATTAATTATAAGAATACACTTTCAATGTCTCTTCAATAAATAAAAGTAAATTGATTTTTCATTGCTGATTTTATTATCTATTTGTGTTTCAACTTTTAAATTTTCTTCTTTCAATACGCTAAAAAATTTAAAATTGTTCACTAATTATGAAAGTCCCTTTTTAACCGTTAAGTGATTTCGTTATAAAAAGTGTAGTAAAATTTTACAATACTCTTTGTTATCAAGTTAAATGTAACGTAGTCCAGGTACTAATTTCGAAATTATTTTATTCCATCCATCTGTATGATTTATTCAACAGAATCTCAATTGTACACAACAGACAGTGTAATAAATATATTTAAACGAAATTACGATAAAATATTTTTCGTACATAAATGAAATATATTCCTTAGAAAAAGTGAATGGCACAAAAAGTATATTTGTAGTCATCAAGAGAAGAATTGGACGGATTAACGTCTTTGTTGTAAAAATCGTCGTCTCTTTTCATCGTGGTGTTCAGATAATTTCACAATTCTTCTAAACTGAACTAAACGTTAAGCTTTAGTTGTTGTAAAACAAAGTCTTTAAAATGTTTATTTACATCTCTTTCAAATAATACCAAAATGGAAAATGTCCTTCATAAATAAGAGTATTCATATTATTTTAAGACACTGACACAACCCCTAAGTATATTCTTGGATGAAATGTGAGTTTGGTGAGTGTAATGAATTTGACGACCTTAGTGGTGTTGTGACTGATGAAGACCAGTGGATTAGTTTGGCAGGAAAACTAATGAACAAAGGGAACTAGGTTCAATATTGGTCCATTCTAAAATTCTGTAAAGGTTTTTCTTAGAGATTATGAAGCACGTGCTGACCACTGAACCACTCAGCTATAAACATTTAAAACGAAATTGGATTAGATTAACTTTTAAAATGGCGACCTTCCCAGGTATTTTATGCAAAGTATGAGTGTATTGAGTGTAGGATGATTGTTGCTCGATCTTGTAGTCTTGTTACTGACTAAGGCAGGCATTTTCCTTAGACAGGACTGTTAGCAGAACCCAACAGCCAATGGTATCTAAGGTACATACAGTTTAACATAGAGTCCGAACCACTCTTGCCTCTAAATTACGACCTGGTCTTTTTATGCTATGGTCTTTGCTATAAATATAGAATTCAATAGTGTGGACGTTAATCCACACCAGAGAACATCAGATACACCGACCATTGCTCATAACTATCCACAATTCATGACCTCCAAGTAGCTGGATTACAGGACATTCCACCGCTCCCAGTCTAAAAATATTAATATTTAATAGTCTAAACTAAGGAAGACTGTAATCACTAGATAATCAAAGAAGTGTCCTCAACGAGTTTTTAACTTAAAAATCTAATGACTGTAAGTAGCTGAACTAAACATTTTCTTTTAACAATTGCATTTTTAATATTTTAACATTGCTGGTTCACTTGTAAAATATACATATAGTGTTTTTTACCAAACATGGTATTTTAGTATGAAATAAGTGGATACAAAAAAACAGTTACAGTCCTCTTTTATTAAAAACTAGCCAAAGTACCCGTTCTTCGCACGGGTAAAAAAGGCTGAGAGGTGTAGGCTCTACAGATACATTTAAGTTATTGATAATTGATTCTTTATTGTTTACAAAATGACAAAACACGTGTCTAAGTATATATCTAAACATGACAAAGTAACATATGTCAAATATTGGGAGAGGATAAGCATTAACGTAATAGAGGCAGGCATCGGGAGAAAATTAAAAATCTACCATTCCACTATTTCGAACTAATAATTCACTAATTTCGATCCAGCAGTTTATGTGTAAAAATTAACTTTATTTCTTTTTCTTACCGAACTGTCAAAATGTAAAGTAAACGGATGTTGACATTAAAAACTGTAAACATTGAATCCCAGGGTATTTACAGCAACCATGTCTTCTGCTTCTCGAACTGTCAAATTTTAGTGTTCACAGCTGTTGACATTCAAGTAATTTTATGTTTTCATTTTCTAAAAATGTAAACATTGAAACTTAGGACGTTCACAGGGCGTAGCCCGAGAGGATTTTAAGGAAATGAGTATGCCTATGTGTTGCATGAGTTTAAGATCTGTCTTTGTGTAAAATTTCAAACTGTTTGGTTCAGTATTTTTTGCGTTCACTTGCCACAACAAACCCACAAACACACAAACCCACAAACAAACATACAGAAACCACCTCTTCTTTATAATATTATAGATAAATACCCAATAAATCCTCACAATTACACTGGAGTATTTGATTTTTATTTTATAAAAAACAGCACCAACGTTACAGATGCTGTTGTTGAAAATAAATCGATGGGAGGCATATCGGCAAAGACGAATGATAAAAGTATTATTCTCCGGGGGAATCTCCGGAGTGACTGAGTGTGTGGATGCGTTTGTAACTGTAACTTCAGACTGGTACCATTAGGTGGTTGTAACTGTTACAGATAAAAACCAGTTACCTTATGGTAGTTGCAACTGTTTCACACGTAGATTGATTACCATTAGATCGGGACTGTAAATGTTACATACATACATTTTTAGTTTCTCCCCTTGTACGTAGTATATGGAGAAAGTATTGTTTTCGTCAACATTTTCGAATTTGAGTTGAGGGTGGATATATCCGTTTTAGGGTCCCCTGAATCCAAAAAAGTGGGGTTGGGCGTGATGTCTGTCCGTCCGTGTGTCCGTGTGTCTGTGTGTGTGTGTCTGGATGTGTACAGTGCCACAGCCTACCCCGTTGGTCCGATTTAGATGAAATTTGGCATGTATGTATATATTCACGGTATCTCCAGGCGTTTTTTTCATTTTTTTGAATTTTTTATTTTTAAGGGTAGTTCACCCCTAAAAACCCTTAAAAAACGTGAAAAATCCAAATTTCTCAAAAACGGCTCTAACGATTTTAATTATAATTTTATAGTTTATAGTGCACAGAGTACTAAATAATTTGACACCACCCGCATGTCTGTAAAAATGACAGTTCAAAAGCTATGGGCTTTTAAATGTCAGAAAAATCAAATTTTTTAATTTTCAGTGAAAACAATAAAAGTAAAGTATAATTTGACTGGCACCATTGAACCTGCTTAAAAAACTAAACAAATGAATACTTTGAATTATTTGTCTACGACTAACGGTTCCAGACAAAAGTTAAATTTACTGTCCATGATAAACGCAGTACGTTGTATGAAAGCGTCCAATGTTATTCTTATGGAGAATATTAAAATATCAATTTCTTCCTTATTTTTTAACCGTTTTCCATGAAACTTGGTATGAAGCGTAAGGTCAAATCACCCAACAGAACCAACTCAAAAAAGCTTGGTATTACTGGTGGTGGGGGGTGTTTCCCCCCATACAATTCGAACAATTAATTTAACTTTGTCTCTCTTGTTTTTATTTTCAGAAATGGGATGATTATTTTTGAAACAATAGATTATTAAATGATATTTAGGTAAACTTTGAAGAAAATGATAGTTTTATTACAGATTTTCTTTTTTAAATTTATTAAAGGGAGAAAGTATGTTTCAGTCTACTGATACCGTTTATTATCGTTGTGGTGGTTTTAACTGTTTCCACTGTAGGTTAGTTTCCTTTAAATTTTAGTTCTAACTGCTACAGTTATAAATTAGTTACCGTTATACGTCACTATTTAAGGTAATATTTCGCCATTAGGAGGAAAGAACGGCACACTTCCCGGTGTGTTTGACTTGCACACATAAAACCTAACGAGTATAATAGAGTATTATCCTTATTTGTTGCTTATTTTGTACTTTAAAGTATAACATTTCCATTTGCATTTTAGAATTTATTCCAAAAAAAACCTAAAGATTTTTCGTATTCTAATAGTCCTTGACCCTAGAACTGCGCCGAAGGCTCCTGAAGAGCTTTTGTAAAGGGCTTTAAAATTGTCTGGAAGGCCCCCAAGGACATTCGAACTTTATAGCTTTAAAATTAGTATTTTATGACTGAACCTAAAGCTCATATTGCTATCATTGTATACAGGAGGTTGTTAATTATATGAAAACATGAATTTTTGCTGTGTAGCACTGTATAATGGCTGCTGGAAAGAAAGTACAAGTGTTAAAAAATTTCGTTCGAAAATCCGTGCCGAAAAGTCACCTGACTGTGGTATTTTTGTTGATTCTTAGCAATTTTTGGAAATAAGACAAATGACGATGACGAATATATTTTGGTTTTCTCTTATAGCAAAAATCATATCCACTATTTTATAATACCCAAGTCAATTCTGTGCATTGAATATTTTTTCAATACAAATGTTTTAGTAAACCTTGACATTTGTCAAAACTGAAAAAACGGTTCGATGACCCTTCAAGAGCCTTTGAAATCTGGTTTTGTTAGCAACATATATAACATAAATGTATAAGTTAATATATGGAAATCGAAAATAAGAAACGTTCTATCTAATGGTTAAAGATTTTAATTGTTCCGTTTTGTCAGTTGGCTACACTGGTGTAACAAAACGAGAGACAAAGACGGTGAGAGGAAACTGACGAAACGTAAATAACCTGTAATTATTGGCACTAATTAGGCCTAGTTTACTTTTCATTTTACTTGAATAAAAGTTATAATAGCGAATAAACGTAATAACGCACGCACGCACAAATAAATAGGAAAATAAATAAGAAAAAGGCATATAGGAAAAAGGAAATAAAACATCATTTGCTCAAAATGTATGTTTTTATTGTTTTTTTGCAAAAAAATTGGTTTAGATGGAAACATTTTATTTTCTATTGTCTGTAAAATATTGAATAACTCTATGTAACAGACTATATGTTGTTAATGTAGAAAATATTAACAATATTTGTTGGTAATTTTAAACCCTAGATTTTTTAACGACATTCATTAAAACACATTATACTCTCACTTAACTCTCATATACACATTGAATTTCCTGAAATATTAGATCTCTATAATGTAATGAATGAATAACATATTGATGAAATAGTAATGAATAGTTTAATTGATGAATACATTTTTAATGACCTATGGACACTAGTTTTTCCTCAGCTTCTCTCCCATTATTATTTTCTACTGTCAGAAATCTGTCGTGTTGTTTGGTACCATTGCTGAATTTATTGACATGGAACTATTAACTAATTGTTATGTTTTCTCTGAAACTCTTTTGAATTTTAAAAACTACAAGTTATAATCAGTTATAACGTAAATATTTTCTTTCGAGTCATTCAACGCATAAAAAGGACGGGCTAACTTTTAGGTAATTCTAAAAATATAAATTAATAAAGAAATAAAACTATTTTTAAATACTCCAACCTTTTGAATTTCACATATGTTGGGTAGATTTTCATATTCATACAGAGCGAAATGGAATGTATTTTCTTACACAAGGGGCTCAGTCTCAAGGTGTGCCCCTTAGTTGAGTCAATCTGCCCCGCTCACGTCATCACATGCGACACATTGTTATGTGAACTCTACACCACCCCGTTATCCAGACCATCTTCACTCAACGTTCCCTTGTTATTCTGCTTCGTTGACGTTTAAAACATGCTTGTCCTCTATGGAGCTAAACAGGATCAAAATTGAAAATTATTTTTGGTAAAGCTTAACGAGGTTTAAGGTGAAAAAGGTTTGTTTGAAAAAGCTATATTTGTTAGTTCTAAAGTATCGTAGTATTCAAATTTGTTATTATCAATAATAACACTTTTGGTTTTGTTGTACAGTATAATATTTATTCAGAAAGACAAAGTGACGCTAGCCTAACGAATCAAGATGGCGACAATGCCTTTATTACAATAATGAGAAATAGCTAGACCTATGATGGTAATATTTTAATCTATTCTTTTTAATAAACTAATGCAATTTTTAATAACATGTATTCTTATTCAGGGTCATGAAAATCGTACTTCCTTGAATAACGTTTGATGAAAATAAATGATTTTCCAAATTGTATTTGATTGATTGATTCAGTTTAACTTATAATAGTGATATGAATTTTCAATTGTCCTTCAGGTGAGTCAAATATGCACAGAATAAATAGGTTGATTTTAAGTAATATATGAAAAAGTAAAATTAGATTTTAATTTAATATATGATAATAATAACTGATCTTGAATTTAGACTTTGGATGATTAGTAGCCTTTGGTCTTTATGTAAAAAACAAGATAGAGGATTTAACCACACTGTAGTCTTCTTCCTCAGCTCACAAACATATGTAGTAAAAAAGTATCTTGTAGTAAAAAAGGGGAATTAATAAATTTATATGTGAGCGTCTTCTTCTAAAATTAATTTGATACAGGGGAGTGATTCATTAACTGTGTCCTTTTTACTATATATTTAAATTTTAACTCTTGGGAAGCAGGTCCCTCCTCTTCTAGGATGGTGGAACTCTCTCTCGTTCTTTCTGGTGTTGTAGTTCATACATTGTTGAGGCACATAGTTGTATTACATGCTCACTAGCCACTGAAGTTAGGGTCTTAAGGATTAATTTTGAATTATATTATATTAAATTTTGGTGTATTGCAATTTTCTTACATTATACAAATAAATTGACGAGAGGTGTGTTGATTTATATTGATTTGATTTATTGATAGGCTAAATACGATTTTTGGTAATTTAGTAAATGAAAAATATTTTGTTGGGCATTATGTTAAGATGAATAAATATTATATCATATGATAAAAATAACTTTCTGGGGAAGGCTGATGAAATTATTATTTTGAACACAAATATAGTATGAATTAATTATTTAGAACATAAGGAATGGTTTTATAATATTTTAACAAACTTAATATTAAATAATGAATTGTTACATGAAATACTACAAAGTAACTGCCTCAAATATTTTTAAAATCAGTTTTTTAGAAAGGGGAATATTTTTAGTACATGTGTTCAGAGTTTATGGACGAAATAATTCATTTAATAATGGTTAAATTATTTAAAATATTTTCATTTTAGCTTATGATAAGTTTAATACGTTACTATGATTCGTTTCTGTCATATCTATAGGTGTTTAGAGGAAAATTTTTTTTGTATGAAGAGTGCCTTGTAGAGCACACTTCAAACTCACATTTTAAACAATTTTATCAGAACATTTACGTTGTTAAAGCTTACTGTTATTGCAAAAATTTATTATTCTCTCATGATTTGGCTATACAAAATGTACATTTTAAATTGTATAAAAAGTAATTTACGTGTAATAACTATACTTTAATGACCGTGCTATCTTAATTAAGTTTTATGTGAGGTGCAGACGGAAATAAAATACACTCGACCCTGTTAACGTCTACTCAATCGTAAATGGTTCTCTTGGGCTTTAATTGCTCATCGAACTACAATCTGCTTCCTTTATTCCTCTAATCTATATTTCACAGTAGATGATCACACTTATCTGCAAAAATACCAATGAATTTATCTTAATTGCAAAGGATATATATGATAATATTTATAGTAAAATAGGATATAGTAGGGTTAAATAAAGGTTAGTGTATTATTTTGGCCAACTTCTAGGTAGTTAGCTAGTGAATGGTGACTTACCCGGGTAGGTATTTTAAGCCAAGTATGAATGAGAAAATGAGTGTGGCGTGAACTTGTAGTCTTGTTTCTGACTAAGGCTGAGATTTCCTTAGACAGAACTGTTAATTAATAGTCCAGCAGTCAATCTGCTCTATAATGACAGTCTTCAATACGAAATTCTTTTTGGCCTTGACAAAAGCGCCTTAAAACACACATTTTATAAAAATTCTATATATTTAAGGTTTATAATTTAACACCATATAGCTGATTTCCTGTAACTAGTGTTTTATTTAGTATTTACATGATATCTCCTAAACCAGATTTTCACAAGATGTTTATTCTACCTATTACCTAAACTAGAGTTATAACAGTATGTATGGTTTAAGTACGTAAGAAGTAATTTGTAATTTGAATTAATATGAATATTCTTTTTAAATTATTTACTTTAAAAACAGAGTCAATAGACTCATTTTAATTCTACAGCTATAAATCCTAATTCTGGTCATAGTCTTAAGCGTGTACCAAATCTATTAATAAAAGCTAAGTATAAATTGCAACAATCTGTAAAATTTTTAACCTGTTTTTAACCATTTTAATTTTTATTTTTTATAACCTATGAACTTAAACACGTTTTTTAGTATTTTTACATGATTATGTCCCTAGAAATGTGCTTGAAATGCCCTGAAAAACTCAATACAAAAGTGTTGCTATTGTATACACAGCAATATTTTTGTAAAAGCTTGCGTTTGAGCTAGGCTAGCCCACTTCAGCGAACTATGAAGCTATACAACATAACCGTACAACATGAAGCTATACAACATTTTACTCATGGATGGACCATGTGGTGCCATTTCACACAATTTAAATTGGTAACATTTTAAATATTTACATTTCCAGTAATTTTAATATAACGATTTTTATTATATAACGGTTATTTAGAATTTCATTTCAGTCCCGCTATTCAGTTAGTTAGTTACTGAAATGATGACTTACAAAGGTAACAATGAGTGTAACCAAGTAATGGATAATTTTTAGAATGAATAAATACTCGTTAGAGCAAAAAAGATAGATCTAGTTTTGTTTAAAGACTCGTAAATAATAGTCAGAGACAAATAACTTTGGAAAAAACGTAAATAATAAAGGTATCTAGTACACAGAGGAAGACAGACACAGGCCAAGTATCCAAGAAACTATTAGAAAAGGTATCTGGAAGAAGACAGATCAAGAGTATCCCAGAGACAGTTAGTCATAGACCAGATATTGAAGATAACGACAGAGTATCTAGTAGACAGAGACAAAATATTCTGGAACAGACGGACAAAAGATCTGGAAAAAAGATCCAGAGTTACGTAGAGACAGAATCAGAGACCGGATATGTAAGAGATAAACAGATTATCTTGTAGACATAGACTAAGTACAATAGGAACAAACGGGCAAAAGATCGGAAGAAAGATCCAGAGTTACCTAGAGACAAGATAGTCAGAGACAGAATATAAGAGACAAAGATAGAGTATCTGAAAGACAGAGACAAGGTATCCTGGAAACAGACACATGAAGGATCTGGAAGATCCAGAGTATCCTAGATAGTCAGAGACAGGATAGAGGAGACGAAGACGAAGTATTTGAGAGAGAGAGAGAGATAAAGTTACTTTGCCTCTGTTACCCAAATGGGCAACAGAGGCAAAGTTTATTTCAATTTTTACACTTTATCACTCCCTATAACCTTAATTAAGCTTCAAACTAAGTGATTTATTTTATTTCCGGTCAGGTATATTTATCTCAAAACGTCTATAATTATGAAAAAAATAAGAAAAATTATTTAAAAAGAAACAGAAATAACTGCCCAAACAGGCCAAAAATTTATAATAGGACTAATTTTACAGATAATCCTTACAGTATTGTTTGTTTTGGTTTTAATTCACAATGAAATAGTTGAAATTCCGAAAAAAATATAGAAAGAAAGACATTTATTCGTCAAATAGTTATGGGTTGATTATTTTTTACTAACAAAATGGGGTGTGTCCTATTGTTGTAATATACAGTATATAGTTTTTTTATAATATTTACATAAACGTGAACAATGGAAACAAGAGACAAAAGATTCAATAGTTTGAGCTGAAAACATCAGGATTACACAGAAACATATGTTCTGATACTAAACTAAAATATAAATAATGGAAGCACGGAGGTGACCAGCGAACGCCAGCGTCTGGGCAGGATTCTCTGGATTTATCTTTTATCTCTGAATTTATGTCGTGTTCCCCGAGAACTAAGGACATCCACACTCAGGTTGTATCACTATGTTGTATCTCAGGATAATTTTACTGTGGAGGGTAGTTTACCTCTTTGCTTTTTGCATTACTGATTTGAAATACTAGTGCAGTAGAAGTTTGATTGGATTGGTTAAATCAACTAATTGAATCAATGATTAATTAAAAAAGGGTTGAATGAAATTATAAGTAGTTATTATGTACGTGAGTGATTATTGGTGCAGAGTGTAGTTTGTCAGTAATTTTGATTGCTTTAAACTATTTTTTCTTTCGGTTTACCAGCTTAGTCCGTATTACGTACTAATTGTGTTATGTTTAAGGTCGCCTGAGGACGCAAAAACGTCGTAAAACTTTGTTTTAATTAAAATCGTGATGGAAAATGTCCATAATAAAAATCGAAACAGCATAAATCAACCATCACCAACAAAGAATTTCAAAGAAGTAATTTAAGACATATCTGACAATTTTTTAATCCATAACAAAAAAACAATTAATAGTTCTAGTTTCAAAATCTTTTACTACATTAAACCATAGGTAGTAAATTTTCGTTGAATACAGTATTGCTTTTCAATAAATTTAAGTAATCTTTCTACAAAATTACACCGTAGCATGAATTTAATTAGTATACATTTTGTTTAAATTTTAATACAAAACATAATATATTGCTGTTATTCTATTCAAACTCATAGGATTTTAGATTCTCATTGTTTACCTAACCACGGTATATTTTATAAAATCATGAACAAATTACTTTAAACTGAGTAGTTAAGTTGAACAAATTCGATTAAGTTAATGCGTATGGTTCAGTTGCATTGCGTGTTGTCACCTGAAGTAGAATGTAGGATGTGTTTAGTCTTAATTCCAGCAGACTGCTCAATCTCCTCTATGCCTTGTTGCTTTGTAGCACTGGACTACATTACATGGACTACATAATTGCGAATGATAACTAAGGTTAATTTAAAACGTATGAAACTAGACTTTACATTATTGGTGAATGTATCATAACATTAGTAAAGAAACCATTCATCAGCAGTAAACATTTTCAGTTTAATTAATTTTCAATTCGTCTATAGTGTAACTAACATATTACAATGAATTAAAGACGCAGTAGTTCAGGGGTATGTTCATTTCTACTGTTATATTTTTTATAATTTATTTACGAAATACAACTTTTTAAAATTTACTTATCTGTTAAAAATAAATTAATTACTTACTTACTCCTGTGGCCGTTGGGAACCTAGTTAGTTTTTGGTCTCGTCAACCTTATTTCTCCACGCTTTTCTGTCTTCTGTCAGTTCTAAGTCTGCTCCTCTTCTTAGGTCCTTCATCACCTCATCCACCCATTCATTCTTAGCCTTCCTAATGGTCTCCTGCCTTCTGGTGTACCTCCTACCACCATATTCATCTCTCACTGACTGGGATGGTGGCGTCATCCTGTAATCCAACTACTTGGAGGTCACGAATTGTGGATAGTTGTGAGAGATGGTCGGTGGATGTGGTGTTCTCTTGTGCGAATTAACGTCCGCACCATTGAATACTGCGTTAATCTGCAAAGACCATCCTCATAATTAGACCAATTCGAAATTTAGAGGCCGTGGTTCGGATTTCACGTTAAACTTAGTTGCCATCGGCTGTTGGACTATAAATTAACAGTCTTGTCTAAGGAACATGTCAGCCTTAGTCAGTAACAAGACTACAAGATCATCATTAGACTCAATCCTCATTCATACTCGGCTTAAAATACCTAAATTGTAGTATGATTGCTTTTTCAATGATCTAATTTAATCTAATCTAATCTAATCACTTCATCGGTTAATACGTCCAAGCCATCTTAACCTCCTACTCTTAAATATCTCACAATATCTGCATCACTATATGGTTCTTTTAATTTTTTTTTCATTCTCCATGCGTCTTATTTCTTTATTGGACCAAAATAACTGTCCAGTTGGGAAAAAAATGTGTATAAGGGAATCCAAAAGGAAAGTAAAAATTGGAAAAGAAATACACAGACATACTCAATATACATACAGGAGCGAAATAAGGTGACGGTATATCACCATATTATTCAATATAGCTCCGGAAGAGGCCCTAAAGAAAAAATAAATAGTAAAGGAGAAGCAAGTCTTACTAATAAAATAAAATAATTGGTAACCAAAATCAGCAAAATTTCTGACTCAATTACAAAGACCAACTAACATACTGCCAACTAAACAACCCACTCCCCAAATACTCAGTTTTTATAGAAAGTGTAAGCTATAAAAACCTTTGTTATTTATTCATGACGGAAAGAAGTTTTCGAATTTATATTTTTAAGTCATTTATAATTTCGAACAATCAAGTTCAACAATCGTCTATAAGATAAATTAATTGTGTATACAAAATTCCTTACTCATAATTCTTGTCACATTTAGTTACATTCTTCATTTTACAGGATATAAATCGTCATGAAGAAGTAGAACAAAACTTTTATGTAGAGTTTATTGCCAACTGTTTAGCGAGGGAAAAATAAAATCCCGCTAGAGAGAATGGCCGGGTTCACTCACGTCGGCAACCTAGTTGGAGTCCAACCGAGCTTTTAATCTGTATGTTTTCCCTCGAGCGTGACCTGATTGTTCAGCAACCTAAAACTCTCGAAGGGATTTTATTTACTAAACAGTTGAAAAAAATAAAAGAGAGGTTGCATGATAAAACTTTTTGTTTCTCAGCCAATATTTGGAACAATTCTTCTGCGCTGAGCAACTTTAAACAATTATAACTACTATGGAAGCCCCCTCAGCCAGATTTGACCCCGAGGGTCAGGTCATTGGACTTTGTACTCTAGGAATCCCGGAGATTGTATGCACTGCTGAGGGTAGGTGATCTCAGTGACCTTTGGACCGTTAATTTGAAATATTTTTATTATTTAATTTTCTAATAATTAAATATTTTTGTCGCGTCTTAGGATTCGAATCCGTGACCCCTGTGTTTGTGGTTGCGCTTGCGTATACCGGTGTGTGTGTGTGTGTGTGTGTGTGTACTACTTTTAAGACTATCCTAGGTTCCAGTTAAGGATTCGAACCCGTGACCCCCTACCTCTTGCGTAGATGCTCGTATTTGGTTGCGCCTGAGAATATCTGTGTTTGTGAGCGTGCTTACTTTATTGTATTACTTTATTTTGTCGTTGGTTCCAGTTTAGGATTCGAACCCGTGGCCTCTCTTGCCAGTGTTGCCAACATACCCTATCGGAAGCAATGTTACTAGCCTATGCAATTGGAACAGTGTTGCCACCCTACGTCATTGGAACCAATATTACCAACCTAAGCAACTGGATCAGTGTTGCCAACCTACGTGATCGGAACCAGTGTTACCATCCTGCTGTTTGACATTGACCCCTGACCTTACCAGCGTCATTTTCTTAACTCTTCCTATAAATTAAAACTATTTCACTTATTTTCCTGGCTGTTTACCAGCTTGATAACCTTCCTCCAGTACCAACCTGTTTAACCAATATTTTTAACACATATAACCATAATGGATTCGATAAACATTTTCCTATCAATGTAAAATCAATTTTCTTGTTCTTACAGCTATTGGCATACTCAATAAACGTTATGTAAACTTCCACAATCATCATTTAAATTTTAGTTTTTATTGTAAAACCGTATTACTTGTACTCTATAAAGGGAAAACTCAAAGGATAGTAGAACAAACACCGAGTACTGTAAATAACATTTTTTATTATTTTAAACATAAATGTTCAACATACATGTTCAAACAAATTCAATTCCTTTTCCGGGACCTTTGTACACAAGAGACATACCTCGAAAAGTCTTTTCTTCTCGGAGTATGCAGGGTGTAGGGGTCTTGAGTTAAAAGCCACTCTTGGGTTTAACTTTATGTTTGGTTAATTTTATTAGATGATGGCTTCCGACGAAACAGACGAAACTTGGCGAAACAGGCGGGTTGTAGTAGATTTTATCCAGAATCTTGGCCATGGCTATTCGGTTGTAAAACGTGCCCAGTTACGGTTCTCAAGTCTGCGTTGTCTTTCGATGAGTGGAGGTGTAATTAGCCGCCGTCTTCTGGCGCTCAACGTAGGAAAAGACGGTCTCGGTATAGGAGGTTGCTTCTGCGGTGGTTGTCGATGCTGAGGATTTCCGATGAATTCTTGGGGAACGTTAATCTGACGAAGGGCTTCCACAAACTGTGTACAGCCTACAGGACCGGCTGATGTCTTCTTGCATCTTACCACATCACAAACCAGATCGACAATGTTGGAGTTGGAGATCGGAACCCCCTTTATCCTGACAGTCCCGTACCTGTCCCACGAAATGAGTTCGTTGTAAAAAAGGCGACCTAGAAGAAATTCCCTTCAAACGCCGTTGGTGTAGTGCGAAGTATTTCCTCTCTGAAATTTCGGGTCGTGGGATAAGACCCCTCAACAATAGGTATTTCTAAAGGTTTACGCATCTCGTTCTGAAAATGTTGTCTCCGCTGCAACATCTGCTGGTAATGAGCCCATTTAGTCCTATCTTCCAAATCCGGAGCATGAAGCAATTTATACACATCTTTCTCCAGACCACTTAGTGTTTCATTTTTTGGAGCAGCAGCAGAGCCGTTCAACCTTTGCAGTGTGTCTGGTGAAATGAGAGCCATCTTCCTTGTGATTCATCCTCCAAATATTTGAGCGCAGTAGCGATTATCAACGGAACCAAATAGTCACCGTGTTTCACTAGTAGCACTCGCTTGTTCTTCTTCGAGCCTCTTCCAGACGCTATAGAGCGAATAGTGTGTTTGAACTTTTCGAGGTTACGTCTGACTTTAGAACTCAGGGGAACGTTAGCGTTCAAAATGTTCAAAAAACATTCACAAACAGCTGTAACTAGTTGCTCGTCAGCTACCTTTATCAGTGATCGTCTCTGACTAGGCTTCAACTTGACTATGACACGTAGCAACTCAACATTCGTCCGCACCGTACAAGACATTCCCTGCGCCTGAACCTGATTATAACATACCTGTCTATTTAAAGGATAATTTTTATCGGGGATGAAATCAGGAATGTGGATTATATGTTTATAAAATGAAATATTGGTGTTCAAAAAAAGGTAAAGTAGATTAGGAAAATACTTTGAGGTAAATGTTAGAATATCTAAAATATATACAGTTTATTATATGTATGTACACCTTTTAGCATAACCCAGAAGACTATGATTGCCCAAATGAAGTCCTTTCGCCCGTATGTACGGTGGAGTCACCACATAACCCTTGCAGGAGCGGGGGTACTCGTAATGAGTTACCACCTGCAAAAATGGTAAAATGGTATGGGTCCTCTGTGGTATTACTAAAATCCATTATTTTAGACCCGATTTGAGTATTTAGACCTAGCTTTTATGCAATTGCGGTCATTGCTGGAGATGAACTCAAATTTTCGAAAGTAGTTCGCCGAAAAACGATGTTAAAGAGTCGTACTGTGAGAATCGAATCTCTTGTGATGTACTGTGAGTGTAGCTAGACATTGCCCTACGCTATCTCAGTGTACTGCTGATGTTTATGAGACGATGACGCAACTTTGCATTAGCCACGTTATAGGTACGTCAGAATGACGACAACTGAATTTTTATGCTCCAAAAAGTAAGCTATTGTATTTAATTAATATTGTGTACGTAGTACTCTATAATTATTAGTAATACCGTGCTGTAGATTAAATTGTTATAATTGAGATCATATTGCTTCTTTTACTTTCTCTCTTATACATAGTATACGGAGAAAGTATTGTTTTTGTCAAAATTTTCGAATTTAAGTTGAGAGTGGATATATCCGTTTTGGGGTCCCCTGAATCCAAAAAAGGGGGTTTCGACATGATGTCTGTCCGTCCGTGTGTCTGTGTGTGTCTATGCGTGTGTGTGTGTGTGTGTGTGTGTGTGTGTGTGTGTGTGTGTGTGTGTGTGTGTGTGTGTGTGTGTGTGTGTGTGTGTCTGGATGTGTACAGAGCCACAGCCTACCCCATTCGTCCAATTTAGATGAAATTTGGCATGAATTTGGCATTTGTGTGTATTCACCGTATTTCCAGGCGTTTTTTAATTTTTTTAAATTTTTTGTTTTTAAGGGTAGTTCACTTCTAAAAACCCTTAAAACTCTAAATTGCTCAAAAACGGCTCTGACGATTTTGATTAAAAATTTTTTTAATTTTTTTTGTTTATAGGGCACAGAGTAATAATAATTACTTAAATTTTCAGCAAAAACAATAAAAGTAAAGTATAACTTGACTATCACCATTGAAACTAGGTTAAACAACTAAACAAATTAGTATTTTTTAACCATTTGTTTATGCCTAATGGTTCCAGAGAAAAGTTAAATTTACTGTCCATGATAAACGCAGTACGTTGTCTGAAAGCGCCCAATGCTATTCTTATGGAGAATATTAAAAGATCAATTTCATCCTTAATTTCTAGCTAATGAAACTTGGTATGAAGCGTAACATCAAATCATCCAACAAAACCAACTCAAAAAGCTTGATATTACCGGGCGAGGGGATGGGATCACTCCCATACAATTCGAACAATTAATTTACCTTGGTCTTTCTTATTTTTATTTTCAGAAATGGGATGATTATTTTTAAAACAGTAAATTATTAAAAGATATTTAGATAAACTTTGAAAAACCAAATAGTTTTATTACAGATTGTTTTTTTAAAATTTACTAAAGGAAAAAAGTATGTGTCAGTCCACTGATACCGTTTATTCCTCATCAGGTAGTTCATATTAGCGGACATTCGGATCACCAGGGTTCGGATTTCGGGACTCCGGTGTACTTATATAAATTATACTTCATCTCCATACTTCAAGGCAAAATTTTAGAAAAGGGCGTTGTTTACAAAGTTAAATTCTAAATATGGATCTCCAGATGGTGTCTGTAGAGTGTCAATAACAACTCACCCATATCTCTTAGACTTTCCAACTGGCAGGATTGGTTTGCTTATTTAAAGTCTGGAATATATAAACACACCTCTTACATGCACAAATGTCTTAAAATAAACTGCCCATCACTTCCTATACATTGGTATTTTCTTCATTTAAATGTATAGTCCTAGTCATATTGTTGCATTAAATTTACATTAAGAAATAATAAATATTACCATGATTATGAGTTATGACTGACATAGGATGAATTGGAAATTTTTAAGTGTTAGTATTAACCCTTAACCCTTAAAGTCCTAGGTCTGGTATCCTTGATTTTTTTAAAATCTATCAATGGATCAATGGTTTCAATGGACGTTGCCCTTAGCCATGCCGTTTAGTTATCCCTATCAACCACCGAAACCGAACCCTATCGTCTGCTGCATACCGGTCCATGACTTTACCCTTAAGTTATGGGGTTTTTTGTTGGATAAATTAAAAACTCACGTCTTCCTACACTACTTAATATATTTACACTTATATTGTAGTTATATAAAAACAGTAAATATATACAAACGGTGTTAAATTGGCGATCAATTTCGTCCAGTCACACCAGACATCATCAGGCCTAAATGGAGACTGAATTAAACAAAATGGTGTTCCTGCTTGAATACTATTGGCTACTGGAAGTTCCTGTCATGGCGTTGGATACGGATACCTTAGCGTTTATTGGCTGGCCGAGTTCCGGAAACAGATTTCTATACGTTCTTGCAGAATCAAAGTGTATTTTTGTTCCTTTATTAATTTTTCTTTATCTATATAAGTTAAATACATTAAGTAGTATTGTGAGACGTGAGTTTTTAGTTCATCATATAGTAAAACCAACACGTATAATGCTAATCAAGTTATTTTATTGTTGTCAGAGGACTGAGAGCACGGACTTGGACGGTACTTGATGGATTCACGTCCTAGCCCTTCGTCTCGTGATTTGTGTTTTGGACTCTTTTTTTTAAAGACATTTGAAATTTGGAATGAGTGTATTTTCTTCAGATCATAACATTGAAATGCACCCCAGTGACCACAGTTCAAAATCTGAACTAAGTGAAAATGAGAGAGTTACAATCAAACTTTGTTAATGTTAAGGGCAGTGCAAATGTCTCTAGAAGTGAAAGGCTGGTGATAAAAACAGTAATAATAATTATGGTAAAAAATTTGTATGCTTTGGGTGTACAACAGTTTTCCGTTCCTTTAGATCCATGTAGCTAAAAATAGCTCAAAAATCTCCTGTCTAAATTTTATTGATATGTGTGTTTTCATTATTTTGTACCTTTATTTTTTTACATTCACCAAATCATAATAGATTGAAAAGTATCAATAAGCCAACATTTTTTTTATATTACCTATCACTTTTTATAGTATTAGAAATTGTTTGTTGCTTTATAAAATATAGTTTTATTTTATGTCGATTATATCTACTAAATAAACATAATCTATATTATTTACTTGATCATTAATTCAAGCAACCTATTAAGATTGTTAAAATTATTTCCAGCAGTGAAAAAATTTTATAAATAGAGGTCTATGAGACCCATACCGAGGACTAAGTGTAACAAATAGTTCACTGAGGAAAGCAAGGATTAAAATCTCACTTAAATTCAAATGAAGAACCTTATTACAATATTTGTTTCCAAGGAAACAATAACTTACACAATATATTTTTATAAATCCTAGGATACGGACTTTCGTGGAAGTTTGAAAAGCTGTGTGTTGTTTTGAAGTTCAATTCCTTAATAATTTACATCGTTCAATTTAATCAACATGGAGGCCTTAAATTTTATGTGAGTTTCTACATTATTTCAGTAGTCTCTTTGTTTAAAAGAAATAATTTTAGCACTGGTAATCTTTACAACTAAATTTTCAATTAAGTTTTTCTTTTCGCCCATAAGTACTCGCTTGACATTTTGAGACATGTCTACTCGCAACCAACCACAAAAATATGACACTACCTTGAAATTTCAATTTAAAAAAATACAAAGATAAAATATAAGCATAATTACTTATCAATCATTTTATTTTATATGTTGACTTTATTACCATTAATTGACTTGTGACTATAGAGATTGTGTGTGTAAAGGACACCCTGTCCTCTAACTGATTTGTGTTGTTTCAGCAGGTTCAATAGATAATAAGCTGATATAATTTATTAATTTTGGTCTTATAATTATTTTGATATTTTAGATGGGCTAGTCTAAAATATTTGTGGGCTCACAAATACGAAATCGGCGGAGGCATCATCTTCAGCTCAATTGTTGGCGGCTGCGTCATCTGGTGGAACCAGCATCGAGTGTTCCTCCCTCCTAGACTACCCTTCGCAGCCTCTCTAACGCAAGCTCTGCCATGGAATCAGAACGACCTGTGGAGGGCATTCAGAAGGACCCAAAACTTCTACCACTATCTACCCCTGTTGGTGCGGACCCACATCACCGCCACAACCCCTTCCCCTGGGGTATCTTCAACCTCTTCAGAAATCCCTGCTGGCAGATCAGCAAGCTTTTATAATGAGGAATCCGAGGTTGATTAAATTTTATATGAATGAATGAATAAAAAAGTGCTTTATTTTTAAACAGATTCTTTTTTTCACAATACACATTTTCCAACACTAATAAACACTGGTCACATAAGGACCGTCGATTTGGTTAGCACTACAACTATAATAATCTTATTTAATATAAATTTTGCCTGTAACAGAAAAAGATAAAGTAATAAACGCACATAAAATACCTAAACCATGAACTAACTGAAAAATCTTCTGATGTATGGAAACCAAAACAAAGTAAACCCAACAAACAAATTTCTTCAAATATTTTACATTGATGTGTACATTTATATGCGTGAAACATTCATAATCAAATAAGTTAAATATGAGACGAGAGTTACATTAATAAGGACTTCAAGCTATCAGTAGATCATAAATAATTGACATTACTATTACGTTAAAACAAAATCTTTAGGTTATGGTTTTTAGTTTTAAGAGCCTGTGGAGAGTGGTGAGAGGTGTCCTGGCAACTATCCCATGAGCAAGCCTAATCCCACATACACATGCTCACGAGTACATTCACACACCAACGTACATACCTAGCTCTACACGCACGAGCGTATACCTACATCCCTAACTATAAATTGTGGCTAAGTGAGATTAAACTTAGAAATAAGTTGCCACCTGTAAAACAAAGCATTTTTCAGAAATTTAGCTAAGCTCCGCCAGTTTCCACCATTTAAAAAATGTTTGAATCCATGTACATTCAAGCTGCCTTTACCAAACCATTTTTTTTAGTATGGGACACACTGCTATAAAATGAAACACGTTTTCATCCGCGTTTAGATTACATAGGGAGCAGGTATAATTTCTAACAGAGCACCAGGGCTTAAAATTTAAGTCGATCAATTCTGCTCTGGCCTTAACCACCCGGGCTATAACGGCGATGTCATTCTTACCGTTAAAGAGGATTCTGTTCTCGGCAAGGTCAAGGTCAAGAGCCAGGTACCGACTGTGGTAGTGATGTGTCGACGTGATTGCCCTGGCTCGGCACGCCGCCCTCCATGCCCGTCTCTCCGCCTCCACCACGCTCGCCAACTGCGAACCCAGCCGTTGCACGTCCGCACAGACAAAGTCTAATTCGAAGCCGTACTTTGACGCTAAATATTTCTAGTTTTTACACTAAGACAAATCTCTTTCTATCACGATACGTGCCAGTCGATTAGGCAATCTGTCACTAGGCATTTCCAACACTTTTAATAAATACTTTAGGTTTGTGATTATTGTAAATAAATACAATTTTTTATGGATAGCTTCTTTATATATTACATAGTTTGGCGTATTTACGGGTAACCTAAGTAAGTTTTTAATGAAAAACGTTTTCACCGACTCTACTTTGCTATTTTCCTCACTACCCCAGACTTGTGCCCCATAACATAACATACTTCGCACCACGGCGTCAAAACTATGTAACTTAACGCTACGAGGGACATTTTCCTGCCTAATCAACTGCCCCGAAACAGAGTTTATTGCTAATTTGGCCATGCTAACCTTCTCTGCGAAATGTTTTTCCCACGATAGGGTTAAAGTAAAAGTAACACCTAAGTATCTATAGTCGTTAACTACCTCTATCTGCTTACCGCTATAAAACCATTTTTCGTTACCTTTCAGCCTCCCGCTGTTCTTAAAAATAACAACTTCCGACTTAAGTAGGTTCACTTTTAAATTCCAAACATTGCAGTAATTTTCTAATCTAGTGATCATATGTTGCAGCCCTGTAGGCGAAGGTGATACAATAACTATATCGCCTGCTTAAAACAAAATGTTAATTTTCCAAATGTACACGAATGTACTGACCAACAGAATATTTTTGTTGTTAGATCTAAATGAATGACATTCAATAAATATATAAAAATTTATGATATCTGTCTTCAGGGTTTCACAATGCCTTTTGAAGATCACTCATCTTAGACCTCCACCAAACCTAGCATCTCAGAACAACATTAATCTGCACATTGATTCTAAAAAACTGAGTTGAACATCGTGTTAGAACATTAGACGGGAAGAAGAAAAAATTGTATAAGAATGAGAACCACTAAATAAATAAATAATAAATAAATGAATTCTTTATTCATCTAAATTTTTACAATTACACAAGATACAACCTGTACATAATAAAACATCACAACACAACAATTGCATCAAACTGAAAAGATTTTACATTATATAGCATACATTTTTGTAAGCAAAAATTAAACAAGTGATGAAAGAAAAAAGAAAAAATTTGATGAATCGGGTTGAAAGGCTAAGCGAATCGGGGTCCCTTCACTGAGTCTATTTGGCAGAGAAAGTAAGTAGTCTACGCTCTAATATTTAAAATTACAAATAATGTAAAACTCTGCTTACTAAAACAAGAACAAATCTATGAGCTGATAACTTAGAATAACATATAATACTGAAATTAATGATCCTAAAAAAAAACACGTTAAGTAAGTTTTGAACATTATCACCAAGAAGTAAGAAAAGTGAAAAAATTTAATAAAATTAGTAGCTGCGAAATGCTGATTCTATTTATCCAAGTATTTCAAAAACAATTAATTAAGCAACACATTGTCTTTGCTAAACGGTTAATATTGTTGTTAAAAAGATGTAACAATTTTTTGATGAATAAAGTTTAAATTTGTAAAATTTTTTAATGTTATATCGGCTAGGAGAAAAAAATCTTGGTTTTTAATGAGGTTTTGTTGTTGGTGGTGGAAAGAGTGAAACGTATTTCTCTGTAGGGAGCATCTAGCAATCTATCTGTATATATATATATATGTATATATATATATATATATATATACAATCATTTACTTACAAAACAAACTAACACCTTCTTTACATCTTAAGTTTATTACAAAGGATGCTCAACAAAAATAATTTTGATTAGAAAAACTTAGGATTACATTAACGTCTTTCTGATTCAAGGTATGTTATTTTTGTACAAGTGATTTTGAAGAATACCTGTTGATTGAAAACCATTATAGATATTTTTCCAGTGTATCTTTTCTGAAATCAAATTTCTTCAAAATATCGGAGAACTCTAGTACTGTCCCTTGCACCGAGAAATAATCCCATTACAATTACACCTTTCTTTATCTGCGGCTGGCTGATATATTTTTGTTTTTCTACATTCACGTCATTAGCTTGATTTTTATTCATCTCAAATCTTATAGTCAGGTCCAATATATAAGCTGTCTGTGTTACTCTTTTAATCACTGTTATGTCACATCTCCTAGGTGGATCTTTGGTGGCTCTTTGTGCACTTCAAATTCCTTTTAAGTTCTTCGGTTATAACTTTTCTAACTTAATGACGCCGATGGTTACGAAGTAGCTTCCCAAATGGGCAGAATCCAAGGATTCGTGGCAGTGTTTCATATACATACGTCTGAGCTATTGAACAATATTTTTTCATCTACCCAGGGGAGTCGGGATAAATTAAAGCCAAACTAAATAAACGGTATCGGTGGACTGACACATCCTTTCTCCCTTATGTAAATTAAAAAACTCACATAAACACCTGAAATAAAACTCATCATATGCTTTAATGTTTATTTACATTATCCAATTTCTTATTCAAATGTTTGTTAGAATTTTCGAGCCATAACCACCCAATTACCACACCTGTGGCCCAATTGGGTCATAGACATGAAGTAGTCATTTTTTTAGTGAGTTAATTTGGGAGATGTTAATTGATATTTGAATATCCTTTACAAGAATAACATTGGACTCTCAGACAACGTACTGTGTTGACCACATACAGTCAATTTAACTTCTCTCTGGAACTGGTAGCATAGACTAACGATTCAAAATACTAGGCTGAGGGGGCTTCCATAGTAGTATTGTAAAAAGGCAGAAAATCCTCTTCATCACGCACAGCCACTAAAGCGATTTGTGTGATTTTGTAGTTTCGTACTTTTTAATATTACCCAATTTATGGTAAAATCCAACGTAGAAATTTAAAATGGCTAACCTTTTGACTAACAGCTTTGAAACTGTAAGGTGTATACAAAAAAGCTACGGCACTATCATTTAACGCCTATAATGAGTTTTACAGTAAAATCTCATTATCAGTAAAAGCTGTATACTGTGTTTGGAAAAGTGTTTTAATATATTTTTTTATACTTTTACAGAATATTTCTGTTTTGAGATATGCATCGTGGGAGATATATTAGTGAGCTAGTACAGTTTATTATACATTATTCTTGCTGCATTTCTTGCTGCCTACATTTAAAAATCTCTCGTTTCATTTAAGCCCCCACTTTCTTAAACTTTTGGTTTATATTATGAGGGTACTTGCCCCTTGATGGGAGGTAATAAAAATATCTTAAACACATATCCGAAAATTAAAAGATAAATTATCCATTGTTAATGTAGTAAGTATTCGTGGAGTTAAATCCAAAATACCAAGTTTCAATAAAAAGGAGAAAATAAAGAAGACATTTTTTCAATACGAATACAAATCATGGACCCTTGTCACTCAGGTATTATGCACCCATATTTTACTTAATCACTTTAATTATTATAATTCTCTTAGAATTCAAGAAGCATAATAAATACTCGTCAGTTAATATATGAATAAATTTGTTCAAACACATCGTAGAATTCTTATACTTTTTTAAGTTCAATTCGTTAGTCACACAATACATTAAATTGTATTTAATTACAAGTAAATCAATTCATTTTTTTGTACTAGTAATGAAAACCAGATAACGTAACACTCAAATCCTTAGAATTAAAATTCAATCATGGTTAAATTAGACTTGGATTTCTTATTTCCCTGGGAACTCTGCTTGAGAGGAAATGAAATGAAAAGTTGATCACCCAGCTGTCGCTGTCTTATTAAATTTTAACAATCAAGCAAAACTGTTCCTTCCAACTGATACTCACCAGTCTGACCTGTGGCTTAACTCAATCTCAGATTTTATCTTGTTAATATTACTTAAATTGAATTTCACTTTCATTCTGACTTAGTAAATGTGATTTTTAAAAGTAATCATGATTTTACAGCGAGGTATTTAGTGAAAAGTAATGAAATTTAATTTATTTAATTTTAATATTTAATTTATTAAGTTTTACCAACATAAAAAAGTAAAAGGAAGCTCGATGGGTTAAACTAAGTTAAGAACACGTTTAATATAACCTTCGACTATCTTTAGGCAACACTCGGACTTCTTTTGAAGGGTTTGTGTCTTTTTAGTGCATAAGGGGTTACAGATTCTATGTAAACGTGAGTATTTTAAATTTTCATTAATACTAGTTGGTGGGTCCTCACAGAAATTTTTCTTAGATACTGAAATGTTGACCTACCCAGGTAGGTATTTTAAGTTAAGTAAGAATGAAGATTGAGTGTAAGATGGTTGTGGCGCTATCTTGTAGTCTTGTTACTGACTAAGGCTGACATGTTCCTTAGACAGGACTGTTAATAAATAGCTCATTAGCCGATGGCAATTAATGGACCTACAGTTTAACGTGAAATCCAAACCAAGGCCTCTGAATTACGAATTGGTCTAATTATGAAGATGGTCTTTGAGGATTAAAGCAGTATTCAATAGTGCAGACGTTAATATTCACACAAAAGAACACTACACCCACCGACCATCGCTCACAACTATCCACAATTCGTGACCTCTAAATAGGTGGATTACAGGACACGCCACGTTCCCTCTCGTACAAAAAATCACAAACCTAAGCGTCAGGTGGTATAAGATCGGGGAAATAGGCCGGATAGAATTGTTTGTTTTGCTTTAAGATGAATTAATTAAAAACACATAATGCAGTGAGTCACAGACTTAGTCCACCTACTCATACAATTCCGTATCACCGAAAGAAACACTCTACGTCAAACACAAATGTATTTACTTTCATTCGGGACATAGCTTAGATCAAGGATATGTTTAAAGGGAATGTTTTTAGTTCCTCAAAAACAGCTATCCTTATAACCTTATGACGTCACTTCCGTTTCAAATTTTTGTCAGACGGATTGCCAATATCCCCAGAGCTGAGTCATATCCATGTCAAAAGATTCTTTGCTGTATGTTTAGTACACTGGTAGAAATAATAAACTAGATTAAGACTGTAAATAACAGACATGAAGACGCTGAGCAAAAGTTGACACGGTTGATTGAGATAAACGATACATCTGGTTTAGTTTAAGTAGCGTTTATTTTATTAGTAAAAAGTTTAAGTTAGGTACCTCAATTAGCCGAGTTAATTTTGCTTTATTAACCTTTTAAAGATATATTGTTTGTAGCTGTAAAATTATGAGTTGACCGTTATAAATATTAAATATTTTTTGGGCATATGGTGAACTTAATAGAGAAAAATAATACAGTACACAGAGTAAAAAATATGTAATTAGCTCAGTTGTGAAAATTCGTCAAAAGATTTTATTATATTCTAAGAGTTAATAAACATTTAGGCTTATACCGACCTATGTGGGTCTAATCTAAAATTAAATTATATAAAAATGATCTAAGTTAAAAAAAACTGAAACAATATTTAAAAGTTGTGATTAATCCACATGTACAACTTGTGTTTTAACGTGAACACATTTCAGAGCTTTCATCATGTTGTAGATAGCACTGGATCATTTATCTTGGAACTTCCTGTGTGAAACCTCTACATTTTTTCTCACAGTAAAGGTTCGCAGTCATGCTATTTTAATCCCATTAAGCTAATGTAGAAGCAAAATTGTCAGAAATAGTAAAGAGTTTTCTAAAACCAATTTAGGCTGGTATAAAATACTTTTATAACTTGCTGAAATATATTAAAATAGGTCCTAGGTGCGATAAATCAAAATATTTCTTATTTGCTCAATAAAATAAAAATCAATATATTGCTTTGAAGAGTTTTTTCAAGTTGGAAATTGTGCTGATGTACTGGCACGGTAGATTAGATTAGACCATTGAAATGACAACCATAATACAATGTAGGTATTTTAAGCCAAGTATATATGAGGATTGAGTGTAAGATGATTGAGGCGCGATCTTGTAGTCTTGTTAATTACTAAAACTGACATGTTTCTTAGACAGGCCAATTAATAGCCCATCAGCCGAAGACAACTAATGTACGTATAGTTTAACGTGGAATCCGAACCATGGCCTCTGAACTACGTATTGTTAGCTCACGGGTAACGCTCTGGCCTAGTAAGTCAAAGGTTGCTGGTTCGAAACCATCGGCCGGCGACTGCTGTCAGATCATGAGCGGTCACCTCTAGCAAACCTATGTGACTAATGCTGCTTCGGTACTTCGCTATCATAAATTCACCGCACAGATGATGTTCATGAATTCACCGCCTGTGGTGATGAGCAGTCGAGCTTAAAAAAGGATTTTGTGGATGCTGGGAGTGGAGTGATGACGTGAGCAGCAGATATGCGCGATAAGTTAACAAGTAAGTTTTTCGTTGCACCGAGGCGTACTTTTAGTGGGGTAGGTAGCAACCCTAAAAATGTATTTACTTCCTTCAGGGAATTAGGTTAGATTTTGGATATGTCTAAAGGGGGTTTTTCAGTTCCTGTAAACAGATGTCCTTATAACAATATGACGTTACTTCCGTTTCAAATTTTGGTCTGACGGATTGTCAATACCCCTTCCTCCCAAAGCTAAGACATATATAATATACATGTCAAAACAGAAGGTTTAACAGAGGCACTGTTCCCCGATAGCGAGTTTTCTCTGGGAGGTTTCACTCTCGCAGGTTGCTCTGAATGAGGTTCCGCCAACGGTCCATTCGCTCCGGTTTTGTTCCGTGTTTCACTTTGTTAACCATCGCTGCAAATCATGACCAAGTAGCCGTGATCGTCTAGTGGTTAGGACATTGCGTTGTGGCCGCAATAACCCAGGTTCGAATCCTGGTCACGGCAGGTCTAATTTTTAATTTTCAGAATAATACATGAGCATATGTTAATTTAAGAAATAAAATTTGGTAATTTATTTTACTAAATATTTGTTTTAAATACATGGAGCTGAATTACTGTGAAAAATTCCAGGAAAACTACGTAAAAAAGTATACAGTTTATTGTTGGGAATAATAAAGCCCGTAGATAAAAAGGCAAATATATACAACAATGGTGTTCACGAGTAATATTTTTACTGTTCTAAGATAACATTCTTTAAATTAATGACAAAACCATTGTTATGAAGTGCCCATTGTTATGTTTCAAATATTGCATTAATAATTATTTACTTTTTTTCCCGTTTTAAAGAATTTGAATTAGATTTCTCTAGCACAGGCTGGCCAGTGTTAAACCTACTGGAGCCACAAATGATACAATTATGGTACTGGCAGGCGGTCGTGGAACATCATAATATGTATAGCCGTTGTACAGTACAGTGTTCTGTAGATTTAGGTTGGTTTTGTCTTTGATATTTGAAACTATTAATATTTTTCACAATCAAATACCAGTCTAACTTAACTACAATGTTTCACAACGAATTCGAAAATGGCTCGAAGTGTCACGGATTTGGCAAGATCTACAACTTTGGTCTCTTGTGCGTTAAAGTTAAAAAAAAACTTTTTTACCCACATTAAGCTCTCGTGTTACGTTATTATAGTACATAAAGCTTTCATGTTTGATACCTTCATTTTATCATCCTAAAAAAGAAAACATAATCATATTACAACATTTTAATTAAAAAATGAAAAATTGTTAATTTTCAAAAATTAAGTTGATTTTTCAAAGTTCTGGATGGTTCTTTATTTTTCGGTTATATCTCTTAACCAAACCATCAGAAAACTGAGGTAAGGGCACGGATTTTTCAACATCTGTAACTTTGGTGATATAACCTTTTCTCGTATCTTGACTCTTTCACCCTTAGATAGTGTTACAATTTTAAGAAAATCCACTTTTTATGCACATTTTGATGCCTTGTTATGTTATTATAGTATACAGAGGGCTAATATTTTACACGCACCTTCCTTTAATAACCACAAGATATAAGTAAAATAACTCAGTTGTAGTAGCGATGTGGTGGATCCTATAAATTTAAAATCACATATAGGCTCTTGCTTGTTTGTAGTTGAGGCTTCAATGTTGTAAATGACATTTTTAATACATACAAAGGCGTTAAGTGTGGGAACTGTTTGTAGCTGGAACTGATATGTGTTTGATTTTCCGTTGTGGATTAATGTCAACATCTTGTACTAAATTTAACAATTAATTATAAAGTGAGCGAAACGAGTATCATTTATACAATTTTAGTAAAGTTATCGGACCTAACAAATGAAAAAATAAGCGGCAAATTAGAAAAATGTTAGTTTTTTGATAAGTGTGCGTGCGTTGAAGAAATATATTGACTTACAAAATGAAAAGTAAATTACCAAATGAAAAATACTGAAGAAAACATGGTAAATAGTGAAATTTTGAAAATCATGCTCGATTGTTCGATTATTTTATAAAAGTTGTTTTCAATTTGGTAAAACAATAATTGTTCTAATATTTAAAAAATCAATTAGTCTTTTTTTACTGAGCAATCCTCTATAATTAAGTTATAATTCTAATCAAATCGTATAAAGATTACAATGAAATATTTACTGATATTGTAACATTCGTTGATGTTTCGATGATTCGATAAGGTAAGAAAAATCGATAAAACGTGATTCAATTTATTCATAGTGATAAATCTGAATAGAAGTAAACATTATCTTCTGATTTCTTGGTCGTAAACGCGATCTTGATGCCACTTTGATATCGCACCTATAGTGTTGGATCTTTGCTTATTCCTGTAATGTACGCAATGCAACACACACTGACTTAGTTATTTTATATTTAATTTGTAATGCCCTGTTTTCATATATTAAAGAAGTCTTATATAAATGGTATCAATGTACTGACACGTAATTTATTCCTTAAGTCAAACATAAACAAGTCAAAATAATTAACTGACTGGCATGGTAACTCAGGGTAACATTCTGGCGAGTAAGGCACGGACGGCAACCACTACAGCGGAGCTTTAAATTGAGTTTAAAGAGTAAATAAAAGAAATTAGAACGGAACATCCCAGTATTAGGGTTAGTTTTCTCGGAATTAAGGACTTATTTAGTGGGATAACACACTAGCTTGGATTCCTAGAATTTACCATGAATCTGTAATACAATTCCGGTTCAGAAACGTAAATGAACATCTTCGCAGACTATGAAATTGACTAAAAACATTATTGAGATAATTTCTAATTCAAATAATATGTTAATTTGATTTAAGTCACTCTACTTAAGAGTCTACATCAGTGGTAGGCATCTTGAATTTTAGTCCCGTAAGGGCAATGTTAAATACTGGCGGAACATACCTTCACTTTGGCGTGTGTAGTGGCGTTAATTATCAAAGTACCAATGTAAAACTTTGGAAGTACATTGATGAGATGTGGCTCACAGGCATGACCTTTTCAATATGTTTAATATGTTTAAAAATTTAACTTAATATAAAAACAAAAATCCAGGAATATTTTAGAAAATAAATCATTATTATTTTTTTATTGAGAGCGAAAATAAGAAGTTCTGTAAGGTGGTGCTATGGAGGACTGTAATACCTTTAATTTGACACCTCTTCCGTTAATTTATGACAATAGGTCAAGGAGATATAGACGCCAGAATTTAACATTCCTCTTATGGGACTAAAATCCAAGATGGCTACCACTGATGCAGACTCTTAAGTTTTGAATCAATAACCATTTCTTGAGTGATTGAGGGGAAGGGGAATGAGTATGTCTCACCTAGGTTTATTTTGGTTATAAATAAAATGTTTCTTTATTCTATAGTTTATTTTATGTTACTTCATACTACTTAATTTTATATATATATATTAGTTATTAAAGTTTTTTGTTAGAGATTAAGTGTTAGAGAAGGAAAGCCATTTTTCGTTTCATTTTATTTTTATTTTTCATTACTTCTATTACAAAATTTGGTATTGATTTTGAGTCAATCTCACATATGGTATTTGGACGGATTTCCTTTACACACGAGGTAAATGTAGAGGAAACAGAATCTTTTCTCGCTGGTTCCTTGATACGTTAGGGACATGTTCGACAAGTGACTCTTTTTAGTGGGAAAAGACGATCGTCTGGAACTCTGGATTCCTAGAATTTACGATGCAGATGCAAGACATTTATGCTTTAGAGACTTATAGTTTTTGACAAAGTTGAGTGCATTGTTATTTTAATAGAGTTAAAATATGCTATGCTTCTATTATTAATTTAAATACAAAATAGATTTCACCAATCTCTTATGAATACATATTAAAGGTTATCATAATGATTATACTTATAAAACTCAACCTTTAATCGATCTGTAAAGAGCGAGCTTATCACGTAAACTCGTTAATTAAAAAAAACTGTAAAAGTTTTACAAAAAAAATATTTTTTCTTATAGAAGAATAATTAATACTACAATATAACTACGAGTCTAAAAAAATGCTTTTTGATTTATTCTGGTACTAAAAAAATGCTACGAAAATAATTGAAAGGCTAAACTAAAAAAACAAGTAAACATTAACTACATTACATTATTGTAAAGAAACTAAGCTTAATACTAAACTTTAATCTCTGTTATTTACGTGGTGCACAAAAATGAAATTAATTTGGAACCAAAACACACGTTGGGAAGAATTATGATAATAAAACATATTTAATCTACAACCAATCCTTGAATCTAGAGTTATGGTTCCTTAATCTGTGTTTTTTTCAACCTTATATATAATAGAGTAAAACATAAATTTTCTTAAACCGTATATTTATTAAAGTAAAATATATAATACACTTTACAACGAGTTATTAATAATTTATGTGTGGTTTTTATTTTAATGTAAAAACTATCAAGGCTTGAGTATGTATGGTAATAATAATGAAAATTGATAAAATCGTATGATCCATTAGTCGTGTTTATACTCTCAAACATCAAATGTAAAAATATTGAATTATATGATACACAAAATAATCAACCATGGTGTTACAAGAGTTTAACACGACAATAGGCTCAGTAATATTACTAGTAAGGCTCGAGACGTTTGTAAGCGGATAATGTCGCGGAGTTGAGTGAAGATCACATGTGTAATGCAGAGCGATATAGAGCCAAGTTAGATGTGGTATGGCGATCATAGAGGTAAAATTAAAAAACTAATTAGTATACACAGGAAAGAAAAGTATTACTGTTATAAATTGCATAATTTCAATGCAATACTTTGATAAAACTAAAACGTATTTTACAGTAAAATGATTTTCACAAAAAAATTATATTATTATAAATAAATATAGTGTGATTGATCTGATTATACTTTAGGAACATAAACGAAATGGGTTTCACTGATCATAGTAGATATAATGAAAATGGTTCCTAATTAAAATATTGAAACGTTACAAACCCAAATTGTGATTTAATTAATTGATAGTAAAATTTTAGATAATCTTTTAATAATAATTACGGTAAAACTTGGATTAAAAAATTTACATAATTAGTACGAATCTGAAAGTGTTCAGATGCTTTGCTTTTCGATGTATGACCTGCCATAAAACCTTCTAAATTAACCCCAAAAGAGTATAACTTTATTTTACGTTATTTAATTGAAAACATCTTGCAAAGTAGAGACACAAATTACAGCCAAGGGAATACCTCTCAGCTAGGGTATTTGTTTGAATTATGAACAAACACAAAACGTCTCTTAAATTATCATATTTGATCTCATTTTGAAATAACAAAAAATTACGCAATTTTTTAAATATAAAGAACTAAAATAAGGATAATGTTAACTACAAACATACGAGGAAGAATGAAATTATTTTTTCAGTATTGACCAGGTTTTTTTTGCAAAAATGTAATTAAAGCTATTTATAATACTAGTAAATATGTAAATATATTAACGGGCTGTGTTTGTTAATTTATTGAAAAATATTCCTACATCGGAAATGTTATACTTACGAATTGGTCAACTAACATTATTATTTATGTTTCTAGTGGAGAATATCATGATTCTATTTAGTTTTCGTATTAAAAGAAAATAATATAAAAAACTATGTAATTTTAAAGTATGAAAAATTCTTTTCAATAATTTACTTCAACCTATCAACCTATTTAATACTACATATATTAAATTTATTCTAAAAATGAATTTTATTTAACTCATTAAAATATTGTAATCAAATAAAGCCACAGGTTGAACTCTTGTAGAGTAATAGGTTGGAAAAGTTTATCTTGGTTGTTAAAATTTAATAGATAAAGCGACCACAGCCGGCGAATAAACTTTTAATTTCCTTCCAGGAAGTTTTAAAGAAAATTAAAAATCTAAGTCAACAATTATGAAAATATTATTAATCATGCAAATTCTAAAGGACGACTTAATTAACTTTAACTTAAAATATTCTAAATTAATTATTTGTTACTAGCCAAAGTATCCGTTCTTTGCACGGGTAAAAAATTTTTTTTATTGTTTACAAAGTGACAAAATACGAGTGACTACAACATGACAAAGTAACTCCTGTCAAATATTAGGCGAAGTTTGGGTAATAACCCCATAAAAACTTTTTGGTCAGACCGATGTACCTGGTTTTTGAACTTTAAAAATGATATTTTACACATAAGTCTGTAATTACGTGTAACTCTGTAATTACAAGAACATATTCACCATTTTTACGAGGGTTATTGTGTTCATCTCTCACACACGCGCACACGCCCACAAATATCATACATATACAGTACATTCAGCTTTGGACGAACAGTGTTTTTTTGACATCTGAGACTCAAAATAAAATAAATAAATTTAATAAATAATTTAATTTATTATTTTAAATAAATAATATTTTAAACCCAGGCAAGGTCTTACCGGAAGGACTACGATAATCCTTTGTTTCGCATAGGAAATTCACTAAAAACCTAATCAATAGAAAACACCAGACAAACCAACACTCCAAATTACACTCTGCAGCTAAAACTACACTTGTTTTGATTATAATACACAAAGCGCATGCAGCATTGTAAATACGTTTAGCCTGGACAAACGTATACCATCTCGCTGCCTCGTCGATTCCATCAGCTGGTTTTATTTGGAAAGCTGCACTCCATTTGAATGTTATTAGTAAATTGTTATTTATTTTATTGGCTGACTAAAATATAAATTAAGGATTGAAAAATAATAAGGAATTCATACTAATGAAATCGAACAGGAGTTTAAATTTTAAAAACATAGCTCGAGGATTTATTTTTTGATTGAATAGTATAGTAGCTTCTAAATCAAGTAAATATGTATACAACTGCATGGTTCTCCCCAGTGACCCTTTGAGGACAACTACACGTACTACTGTTTCTTATATAAAAGCGCACTTATATTCAAGTTATTAATTTATCATACCTTGTTTTTATCTTAAACTTAAACTTTTATGTTGTACTGTATTTTGTTTTATTTAGCTTAACAGAACTTCTTTACACAGTAATTTTTCAAATCCATACATAATTATACAAAGTGTTCTATAAGTAGAGTGCCAAGCTTTGGGAAAAGCTTTTATGGGTCAGAGTAAAGAGAAGATCAAGAATATTTTTTCTAAAAATGCTTTGTTTACCAGATATCCGCCACTATGTGTTTTTTTAAATAACCGTTATCTTCAAAAATATTCAACCAATCTTTATAAACCTTTTATATATTTTTAAATATAAGAGATCTTGTGTAGAAAAATTTTACTTGTTAAAATTCTTGTCTTTTTCCTTACAGTTTGTAGATCACCACCACCCCAACTCCGCCCTTTTTGTCTCTTTACGAATGATTTTTTGCCTAAGTTAAACAAAATAAACTAACCACAATATCATACTAGTAATAAATATTTTATCCATCTCTAAGATATTTACTAACGTAACATAGTGTACACAATGTTTAGATTACCAGAGCTTGAAGATTTAACTACTTTTTATATTGACAAGGAGGAAAAGGTATAAAAATAAAGCTTTGTAGAATTAACTTTAACATAAAGTATTTTTGAGGTATTTGAATAAACTATTTTAAGGCAAATTTCTTTTATAAAATAAAGCTATTACTCATGAATAACCATTGATTTTTACCCTATACTTAATAATAAATAATTTGTTGATGGTGTCAATGGAATTACCTCGTGAAAGAGATTATCCTAAATATTTCGACCACTTTATCTACTTAAATCTGATCCTGAGATATAAATAGTAAAAACATGTAAACCACGACAGTTAATAATATTATTAAAATTAGGTTAGTTAGGTTTTTAGTTAGGAATATTCGTTCTTTTAGAAACAAATGAAGGTATTGTATCTTATCGTAAAAATAATTAATTGTGAGTTAAAAATTTTCCTTCTATTACTTTCTCCTTAATTCAAAAATATAAGGAGAAAATATTATTTTAAAAGAAATTGTATGATTTACACTCAATTTATGAGCCAAATAAAATGATAACACCCAGATTTATAAGAACATTGCGGTTGAAAAGTTACGAGATTAAAAAAAATTGTTATTTATTATCTGGATTAAAAATAGTTTTATAAAACAATGCCATCACCATTAAAAAGTTTAAAAAACTAAACAAATTGGTAGTTTGTATCATCATATATATTAAAAAATCGATTTCTTCCTTATTTGTTAACCGTTTTCCATAAAACGTGGTATGCAGTGTAGAGTCACATCACTCAACTAAATACACTCAAAGTTTGGTAATACCTTTTTTGTGGTGGGGCTGGGGGGTTACGTTCCCGAAAGGCTCCAACAATTTTCTTAACTGGTTTTCTCTTGGTGTTCATTTATGAATTTTTGTTAATCTGAATTGGAATCTGATGATTATTTTTAGAAATAAAAAATCTAGAAAATATATTTAAATAAACAACAAAGCATACGTAGTTTTATTGAATGTTGTATTTTTTATATTTGATATTTTATGTTTGGGAGAAAGTACGTGTCAGTCCACTGATACCTTTGAATTTATTCAAATAATTATACAATCAGACAGTTTTTTTCTATTGTAAACTATTTTGATAAGAACAATGTTCGTCCAAAATTCACGGTGCCACTTTCCTAACCAGGGCCACCAATGGAATAATTCTCAGGGATGATTTGTAATAACCTGTAGATATATTCATTTTAATCATAAACTTAAATTATGTTCCTTTTGTATTTTTTTAGGAAATAATAACTTTAGTATTGTATGCTACAATTATGCCCACTCCCTATAACTTTAATCTAATTTGTGTTCTTACCATGTTCGTATTTCTTTTATTATAATCTATTAATTTAATGTCACCCACTCTAATGTACTCATATATTTATTTAGGTTCTGCTACTAAGCAGGGCCTTTTGTAAACCTTTTGACCTAAATAAATAAAAAATAAAAAAGAATAATTATTATACTTTAAAGAACAAAAATGGATTTCAAATTAAAATACGTAGCATCAAAGAAATATAAATAGTAAAGAAGGAGATATTTTAAAATAAGTTTATTATGTTTTTTAACACATGATGAATATGTAGACCTCTTTTACGTTAGTATTGATGGATTTTCAATGTTTACATGAGATTTTTTAATGTGTACCCAAAAATCTCTAACCAATTAATTGAACTATCCTAATACTAAACAAAAACAAACTCTTAAAAGTATAATCATTATTAAAGCTCAAGTCGTGTTAAATAAATTGCACAAGGATAAACGGCTTGATATTGCAATATATTAATTACACTAGAGACCCATCAACACAAAGCAATTATTCATCCAATGACAATTTGATGAAGGAACCTCTTCATCGTGATTAAACATTACTCAACTAGACATTGATTTGATACAGTGTGTCTCAAAAATATTTAATAATCAACTTTAAATTTCTCAGTGCTGATAGATTAGATTAGATTAGGTTATTGAAATGGCGACCATACCAAAAGGTAGGTATTTTAAGCCAAGTATGAATGAGAATTGAGTGTAAGATGATTGTGGCGCGATCTTGTAGTCTTGTTACTGACTAAGGCTAACATGTTCCATAGAGGGGACTAATTAATTAATAGCCCAACAGCCGATGGCAACTAAGGGACTTACAGTCTAACGTGGAATCCGAACCACGGCCTCTGAATTATGAATTGGTCTAATTATGTGGATAGTCTTTGCTGATTAACACAGTATTCAATAGTGCGCAAGTTAATCCACAAAAGAGAACACTACACCCACCGACCATCGCTTACAACTATCCACAATTCGTGACCTCCAAGTAGCTGGACTACAGGATGTCACCACAATCCCAGTCTTTCAATATTACACAATTTAATGCCTACTAGAACAATGTTTTGAAATCTTAAGATTCAAAAATCTTTTTTGTATCAAGTTGAAAAGTTTTATACCAACTTGGATCCGCTTTATAGAGATCAGAGGATTGTGAAACTTATTAAAGTCGAACACAAATCTTCAAACGCAGGCTTTTACGGCCGGCGTCAACAATGTGAAGTTGTGAGATGTGCTTGATGTATGTGTTGTGCCAGATGTGAGTCTTAGCCTAGCCATTGTGGATACTACTTAACAGCAAGAGCGAAACGTTTAGCAACACAAACTCCAAGAGGACACGGTTGATGTCGAAAGATCAACTTGACATTGTGAACTAATTATAAAGTTTTGTTTTGTGTCCCTTACTCTATTCGTTTGTCATTACATGAAGAGTGTTGAGTATGCTTTTCATAAAAACTGTAACAATGGCAATTTTGGTTAAAAATGTTACTGCTGTGCTGCTCTGATTTCAAAGTATGAGTCTTTAATTTCTCTGGATCAAAGTAGATGCTACTTTCCGCTCACCAGGACTTGTAACGGCGTTCACCGTGATTATCAGGTTTAGTGTGTTGTGACAAGAGCACGTGTTCACCACCAAAATTTGGTTTCATTTAATAGTGAAAATAAAAATAAATTTTATGTTCTTAGACGTGCTTGAGGTGTATGTTCCCCCGTATGTTGAGAATGGAAACTTTACCCTCCAACAAAACGTAAGCACCTTATCACATTATGCAGAGATCGTTGAGGATTTTCTGATAAAAATCCTCAAATTTGGATTGATTTTGATCAGTTGAAGGCTGGGCTAGTTTAGTAAACTTGGTTGCTTCAAAGCGTGGCGTTAATTTTTGGGACATACTGTATATATTACACCCAGAAGAATGTAAAGGAATAAAAGTTGTGAAAATTTTTGTATGCCTTTACAACATCACATCAAATGGTAATTTTAAAATGTTTTCCTTAATAAAGTGGTAAAATTGAAATGGAATAGAATTGTTTTATAAAGGAATAATAGTCAATAAATCATACCACATCCCACAAAAGTGCGTGAACAGTTCACGCACTTAAAAAAAATTATTATGGCTAAGAGCAAATCAAATACAAAAATTTATTCAATAAATTTTATTTATGAATATGTAAAGTTTATTTAGGTCCAAAGTTTGAAATTTTCCACTCATAAACAAAAATAATACAACAGAATTAGTTTTGTTAAATCCTTACTGGATTTTAATTTTCTAATTTCAAAAAATAAAATATTTCTAAGCCTTAGTTTTGGTAGTTTAAAACATCAATATAAGGACCTATAAAATACTTTGTATTTGGTATTTTGTTTTTAATAAATTTCCTTTACGAGCAAATAAAAGATAATTAAACCCATCCCATGTCAAGCGCCCACAGTTACAGTGAGCGTCTGGACTGACTCCTTGCGCAAAATGTTACAAGAGTGGCATATTATGAGTAACAGCTAAAGATTAAAAATAGTTACCGATAAACAAGACAAGTACAAAAAACTAGATACAATAAGTAAAAGAGTGATTAGCTATAAAACAAAACTTAATATTTTATGTATGTCCCTAAGTTTGTAATATACTAATATGAGCTCCATAAAATGTTCTTAGAACTATTGAAATGTGATTCAAACATCATGAATATACCATTGCAATTGACGCTGGTAGTGTTTCCAACTAAACATACAATAGGATTGTTATCACTGGTGGAATAAAGAATAGATTGCAGCCATTTTATGTTCTCCGGATCCTGTAAGCTTCGCATCTTACTTTAACAGCTTGTTACAGATTAAAGACGATATAGCCTAAGAGTAAAACTTGATTTAATTATCTCTTAAGTTGTTTAAAATACTTTCGTATGTATATTGAACTCACCCCTATCAGGAGTTTTGAAATTTATTTTTCATTGACAGTTACGTGAAAATACATAAAAAAATAAAATAAAAAATACGTCTCCTATGTAATTACGGGAAATCATTGTTTTGTATGTACCTATATCACAAATCACTGGACTAATTTTACAAAAATAATACTTTCTTATATTCATATTGAAAAAAAGTTGTAGTTAGATCTATAGATTTATTATTAAATACGAGTATATTGTCTTTATAATGAGTTTTTCAGAAAATATTTCAATTTGCGAAGTAAACCATAATGTAATAAATACAAAATCTATGTATATCTAGGGATGATAGTTTTTTGGTTCTTTGGGTATTAGTACTTTTAATACTTTTATATTTTGAAGGTACTTTTACTTTTCTATTATGGTTGCCATACCAACTTTAAATATATTTTCTGAAAATTTAATGTTAAAAATACATTATTTTTGTTATTAACTACAGTTTAATTGTTTTGTACCTTCTGAAACTTATATTAACAATTTAAAACATCAGTACAATAGGCCCAGTGTTTTTTTTGTAAAAGGTATATTGATAAAATGCTTTCTAGTTTGAAATACCCCTACACGGACCTTCTGCCCTTGTAATTTATTCATTTCCTTTCTCAACCGAGGTCACTCCGTGGTCGAGAAATGAGTGCCACACTTACTCATTCACTTTCAGTTTAAGCTTTTTTTAAACATGTGTTTGAAATATATCGACCTTAAACTTGGGAACTCTTAACTGAAAGCGGAATAGCTTTTGTTTTGGGTGCCAGTAGTGGGGAGAATATGGGGGGGGAGGTTAAGTGACCTTATATCTGCCTCGCACCTTTATTTAGTAACGTATTACCTTTGACAATGGATTTTTTGAAATACCACCACAGCATCATTAAGTTTTCTAAAATAGGCCTCTTCAACCCCAATCATGACCATTAATTTTCCTTTTATTCAAGCTACTGAACGGTGCTGTGGTGGTATCCGTCTTCCAATTGTTTTGGCAGTTACACCATTCGATTTGTAATAAAAAGGGCTACAAGTACTCTTGGCATTTTTTGATGAAAGTTACAGTTTTCTATTTATTTTTATTTAAAATTTGATAATAGCTGCCATTTTAGCAAAATTTATTTTAGAGAAGAAGCTATTACTAGCTAGCTTAGTGTAGGTCTCATGGCAAGACTTAAGCCCGGGACCATGTGGTTTTTCGTCTTTAGGTGCCCAGAGACCAAAAACAATAGTCGTTAAAATTTATTTATGTGCGGTTTTACTATTAAATAAAATATTCAATAAGGAGTTTATGTCAATATTACCCATGTTCTACCCAAGTTTTACATTGCCAAGATAAGGACAATCGACGAGTGAAGGGTTACTATGATGAGAGTAAATAGTTTTATAGTAAAAAAATAGTTTTTAATATATTAGGTATAACTTTAATAGGTTTAAAAGCAATGATCAATGTTAAAAAACTAATATTGAATTTAATTTTATAGCTGTGGCTATTTTTCCATAAAATTAATTTTATAGATAATAAACTAATTTTATCTGTGTATATTTACCTTTAAAACTGGTAAAAAAGATCATGTGATAAATTTACCTCGATAATTAGTTAGTGCAGACCATTAATAAAATACACTTACATTATTTTACGCCTTGAGTCAATGTACATTTAGGTTACGCTTTATCTAGTAAAAGTACATAAATCTTTACCGGTAAAACTGGCAGTTAACATGCAAACACAGGATAATAAAACTTTCATAAAAAGTCAGTCTTTTAAATCTTGATGTTAACAACCCGTTTGACAGCTTTCACGAAACCTGCCTGGATTCTTAATTTTTAGTGTCTGCCACGATTTCAGTATTTAAATTATAATGAAAACACAATTAGAAAACAAAGGGGAAAATATTGAGGGTGGAATAATTTTTAATGGGATGGTTACAGCTTACAGGAAATTAAGACCACAAAATACATCGTCAACAAAGCCTCTGAAATTTTCCTGCTTTCTTTGTTAATGTAAAAAACTGAATTTGATCTTTCCCACTTATCTGTATAAGCATCTATATATTGAAAAAGTGATTTTAGAAGTAAGAGAAAAGAGCACTTCCGAGAGTTGGACTGGTCAATGGAACGCTTCTGATGTGAAAAGATCTGGAGAAATTGGTTCAGGCTAATTAATTTACAGTGAAAACTGTAAAATTACTCTGGTATATTTTCCAATATTGCTTTGCAACAAATATTGTACAGCCAATGATGAAAATTAGCTGCGTTAAATTTATATGTTTATGAGTTAACTTATCTATAAGTTAAATGTTAAATAAATTCAAAATATTAAATTAAAAACTTATCCTTGCATTTACTTTGTCAAGCTTTTATACTTCTTGGTTAGAAACATAGGTGTTGGTTTTACTATAGGATGGATTAAAAACTCAAGTCTTCAAACACTACTTAATATATTTACACTTATATTGTAATTATATACAATATAAGTGAATATATAAAAAAGGTGTTAAATTGATCGATTTCGTCCAGTCACATAGGCCCATCACATCTTCAGGCCCAAACGGAAACTGGCTGAAACAAAATGGCGTCCCTGCTTAAATACTATTGACTACCGGAAGTTCCTGTCATGGCGTCGGATATAGCGTTTATTGGCTGAGTTCCGGAAACAGATTTCTATACGTTCTTGCAAAAAGATTTTTCTGTCCTGCCTTGTCTAAACGACCTATTTCCTGGAGAAATCCTTCTAAAATTAAATTAATACATCTTTATACTTTTAAATTCAATACCCAACTTGATTACTAATTTAATGTATAATTACTAGTAATCACTAAATTAAGGTCTAGTTATTATACTCTACATCCTCATGTGATATATATAGAGCTTCACTCAACTTGGAGTTATTATCCCTCTACCAAGTCAGAAGCTTACAGGGATGATATTAGCGGCGTATTGTGTAGCATTTGCCTCTTGTAACACTATAGGTTAATGCACTTGGGATATATCTATCAGCGAATCTGATGTTACTAGTTTTGAATCACGATAACAATATTGCAATCCTACTTAATTAAAATCAGAGTGCATTCATGTTTTTAAATTAATCGAATAATATGGATTATACATAATACGTATTCAATTACAAATTACTAAAGTTAAAAATATTTTTATTTATTAATAAAAATTTTATTAATTTTGTATCCAAGCCCATAACATTATTAAATGTAATAACAATATAATGGTATACATTGATATTGTTATTATAAATAAATTTTGGTTTTGATATTATTGATACCAAGATTATTCTAAGAATTAAAAAAAGTGTCGTCTATGTGGGAAAATTTGAGAAGTGTGCGATATAGCCAATTAATTATAAATTATAATTATACATACATGTGGTATGGCAAATTTCACTTGAAATAAACTGGTTCGAGTATATTGATTTTACACAATCCTTGTGCAGGATTTGTGCTGTAATTGAATTATATTTTTTCAAAATATTAAAGTTATTTTATAAGATACAGCTTAACATTAGCTGTGGAAATTTTGTGCCTGAATAATAAAATTAGTGTAGTTAAAACTCGGGGAGATTTTGAGAAAATAATATTCATAATGCTTGGTACAGGATATAATTATTTATGTACGACTTCAACACTAGCTAAGTTTGGGAGTATTATACTAAAAATCAAAAATGCTTTTTTGTTATATATGTATTTATAAGTGAACAAACACAAAATATCAGTAATAAGAAATATAAAGTAAAAATTATAAGGAAGTAAGAATTTATTTTGTTAAGAGTAACGATGGGGTATTTTTAAAGAACCCTTGGAATGTTTTGTATTCCAACCTATTTTTCATCATTACATTCTACGGATACCTGGAGTGATATCGCCTTTCTTCCACATGTCACTTATACGCAAAAGATTGTTATTTTTAATTCACTAACCGAGTTACCAAAGACTACGACAGTAGATTAAAATTTCTCAATACATTTTGGTTATCTCAAGATGCATATTTTTTTCGTCTTTGCATAAAAAACACTAACAAGATCGTTATTATTATTCCCAACACAGTAATCAAATAGTACTGAGTATGCAGGTTTGCTGCAAAAAGTGTTGTTTTACATGGCAAAGGGCTTACATTAACGCTGTTCCAACTCATACCTATTGGTTATACCAATTTATCTATTCTCCGTAAGAATTGCAATGAATACGCAGGTTTTCTGCCGTAAGAAACATTAAATTTCGGACTTTTTTTGGATATATTGATGAAACTTATCTAGATGAACTTGCATACCTAATTTTGGAAGAATAGATAATTATCCAAGTGAGTTATTTATTTTAAGCTATTTCCATTAAATTAACAATACAAAATGTATTGTGTTAACCTTTTAAACATCTCAGTAATTAATTGACCTGGAGTCTTGATTAAAACTACTAAATTGTGTGTTTTTGAGCTGAATATAATATACACAAAAATTTTCATACACGTAAATAAATTGAAAACCCCATTTTTGGGGTAAACCCCGCCCCAAAAGAGTTACTCCCGAAGGGAGTTAATGTAGTGTAATTGCGTTGCCCAACAAACTAGTCCAATATATTGCAGAGAGAAACAATTCCATCAAATTTTATAATATTTAGACAATATTTTCGGCCGTTATTGTGTCAACTCATATATATATATATATATATATATATAAATACACAGTTTTGAATGACACCTCAAAACGTATAAGGGTTATGGGAGCTTGTATCATGGTCCCGGGTTCAATAGAAAATTCGCTAAAATAAAAAACATAATACTTCTGGAAAATACTCTAAACTGTTGAAGTTAAAGAGTACTATTGTGAAAGAAGTTAACAACAATGAACATTAAATATTATTTTCAGTCGAGCTATTACTGAAGTACAACTATGTACTAAATTGCACAACGATACGTTATCCGTATACTATGTATACGCGAGGAAAGTAAAAATTAATATCAAACAGTACTTTAATTTTACACAGTTACAATTATAGATGTAAACTATTTAAAATAAGACCTGCCGTGACCAGGATTCGAACCTGGGTTATTGCGGCCACAACGCAATGTCCTAACCACTAGACGATCACGGCTCTCTGGTTATGAGGAGAGAAACGGTTAAGGGAATAGTTAACGGAATGACCTAAAAAGAATAAATTACATTAAGGACTACAGTTAAAAAGGTTATGGCTAGTTAAACTAATTATAAATCATACAAGAGAAAATAAAATTACATACTTTTCGTTACCTTAAATGTTTTAGGTATATTTTTAAACTGCATGAACATTTACTTATAAAATTTTGATAAACGAGTACCCATTTTAAAAACTAATATATGCAACTGTAAATTTAAGGCTCGTAACCTTATTTTATTTCATTAGTCAATAACAGTTCTGTAGATGTCATATTGAGTAAAAAGAACTATGTATTTCTAGTATAAGTTAGGAATTAGGATCTGGGATATTAGAGATTTTGAAGCACGCAAGAAAGGCTGATAGGCAAGTATTGCTGCAGAATATTTCACAGCAACCGGAAAGAAAGGAATAATAAGGATGAGAAACGTGGGAAATGGTCAGTCTATTTAATACGCAGAGGAGTAAAAAAGAACACCCAAACAGATCCACATCCAGGATTGAGACAAGCAGTGCTCTAAGAGAATTTATACTTAAATTCAAGAACTTCAAGTCCCCAAGTTAAAACTAAGGAAAGGATCCTTAAGGAGCCTCAAAAAGTTTCGTCTGTGTGGTACAATATTAGATATGCACTTTACAGATTAGATTAGATTCACTATAGTTTCATTTACACACGGGCACACAGTCTACTACCATTAAGCTATACAGCTTAATATCCATGTATCGATCTTTTTGGTCGATATTGGATCACATAGACAAAACATTTTTCAAGATTTTTAGACCCAAACAATGTTTAAGCATTAGATTCTTAAAATTAAAATTATTACAGTGAAACTTGGAACTGAAAAACATCGACGGGGTTGAAAAATGAAAACGTACATCTACGTAAGTTTCGTTGAAGAAGACTGAATTTCATTTCTCATGGAAATGATACACAACATTTTATAGTTTGTAAAGCAGGATTAATGAGACTAAAATATTGTAGAATTAGGATGTACGAGGAGACCTCTAATCCAACCACTTTTTTTATGTAACTAGGTTAGGATCTAATATGTTAGATTAGATAAAGTTAGGTTAGGTAAACATGAAACATTAAAATAATGTATAACACGCTACGTGCATTTATTAATTAAACGGTATCAGAGGACTGATACATACTTTCTCCCTTAAGTCAATTTAACCGACAATCTTTAATAAAACCGTCATATACTTTAACGTTTATCTAATTATCATTTAATAATTTATTGTTTCAAACCTAATCCAATATCCGAAAATAACAACAATATTAAATCTATTGATAGAACTTCATCCCATACAGGACTATAAACCATGAAATTTAGACTTACCTCATATTTTGTGGGTGGGGGAGGTTGGAAATTTGTTTCGTAAAATCATCATTTTTATAAAAATTTTAACTGGAGGGGTGAGAGACACGGTATCTTATCCTCAATACAAGACAAAATGTTTAGGTGAGGAAAGGTGATTGGTGTTTTACGATCGATAAAACGTAAAAAAGCTTTTAGTTCAGTTTACAGCTGTGAATAAATAAACGGACAATAAACCAGCGATTGTTTGCAGAGAAGAATTACAACACTGTATACATTTATTGTTAGTACCTGGTGACCGAGCTTTGCTCGGATAGAATAAGACATGTTTTTACAAGTTAATTAGCAAAATTAAAACAAATTTACTGCCCAATGAAAACATTTATGTGGTTGAAATAAAACCGATTTAATACACCATAGTTAATATAGCACTGAACAAAAAGTATCGCCCCTGGTAGGAATGGAACTCGCGGCCTATAGTTCTTGAGGCCGACACGCTACAACTCGGCTACGACGTTAGTCAATTGAGCGATGCCGTTTAACGTCTTTTAGCCAAAGCCGATCATTTACTGTTTAATTATCCATACCGTTATTATTAGCCTGTGATCAACTGATTTTTGTTATAAACGGAATGAGGATTGAAAAGCAAAAGAGAAATTTAATTTACATCAATTAATTGGTTTGTTACAGTGGCTTCAAGCAATACAACGAATACGTTTTCTATCAAAACACGGAAGATTTTGGAAATACTTTTTTCTGCTTTTATTTCGCACAGCTATGTTATCCTTAAGTTTTTACAAATTGTTTAGTAACCTGATAATTTTGCATTTATTTAATTCATAAAATAAATATTAATGCATAACCTCTATATTGTTCCCCGCAGTCTTCAATCAAGAACTGTCAAACGGTTATATCCAACGGTAATTATCCATACCGTTATTATTAGCCTGTGATCAACTGATTTTTGTTATAAACGGAATGAGGATTGAAAAGCAAAAGAGAAATTTAATTTACATCAATTAATTGGTTTGTTACAGTGGCTTCAAGCAATACAACGAATACGTTTTCTATCAAAACACGGAAGATTTTGGAAATACTTTTTTCTGCTTTTATTTCGCACAGCTATGTTATCCTTTAGTTTTTACAAATTGTTTAGTAACCTGATAATTTTGCATTTATTTAATTCATAAAATAAATATTAATGCATAACCTCTATATTGTTCCCCGCAGTCTTCAATCAAGAACTGTCAAACGGTTATAAACAGCTGTTTTGGTTTGTATTGTTTACATTTTACTCTCCATAAGCGTAATGTTAAATTTTTAGATTTTAAACTTAATATTACAAGAAAACACGAATTTTCCTGGACATTAGACCTATCTAGAACTTATTTTCTACTCGGAAATTAGTTATTTCCAAAATTTAAAGAAATTCCTCGGCGCCGTTTTCGAGATCCGTGTGCAAATATATATACAAACCTTGCTCGTATTATAGTATTGGATACTGTGTATTAGTCAAAGATTACACACATGTCGTGAAAGGACAGCTCATTATCAAAAACTCTTCAATGTTTAAACATAGATAAAAAATATCTCCGTTGAACAGTTCTTCATTCTAAGCTTTATTCTTAATTGATTTAAGAATCTCTTGTGACGACACAAACTAAAACCAATCCCAGGTTAAATTAGTATTACTAAGCGAATTAATAAAGAAGTTACATAATTACTCTTTAAGAAAGTAATGTAAAATGAATAATAAGTTGATTGAAACGAGGAAGAAAAACATCCTGGTTTTCAATATATACAATTAGAGCTGAACTATATAGAGCTGTATACTGAGCCATCACAATATTTAAAATGTAAATGATACAGCATTTTTTAACCTCTACTTGATAAGATTCATACAGTATTTTCTTTTTAGGGGGGAGGAGTGGGAGGTATAGCTAATGCACACCACAGACCCGGTAATGTGGGACTCGCACCTACTAAACCCTTCCCCTCATCTCCTAGGACTACCCTGGAACTGTTCAACACATTACTTCGGGCTAGACCTTTGATTATTACGCCAATAGGGCTTTCCTCAACTGGATGACCACAGTCCTAAAGACGATCAGATCGACCTTTTCCGCCCGAAGTAATGGATTGGACATAGTGCTTGACACAGTTCCAGACATCCTCTCCCTGGAGCATAGCTCCGACTCCTGTCGGATTAAGATTCATATTAGAGCTCCAAAACACAACGTAATGTGTTAATACATTTTTATATCTCAGTACACTATCGAGTCAATTAAAATAGTGTTGCTAAAAATTATATTTTTAACAAATTGTTTGTATACGTAAAGTCCAAGAAATCCTCAATTTGTTATACTTCAAACCTAAGTACCCAAAACATCTGGGAACTTCAGTGATAACTCTATTTTTAAAGGAACTTCGGTATAACTAGTTTGAGACTTTTTTAAGCTCACTAATAATAATTCACAAAACACGCTTAAGTTATAAAAATAATTAACCTTCCGTGTGAGAGGTTGGATTGTTTAGGTTTTATCATGTGTAATTTAATAGTATGATAGGGTTTAATATTTCATAAAAGCTTTTTATTAGTCATTTTAAAAAATATTTCAAATAAATGTCTGACCTGATTTTTTGTCATGATCTTAACTCTGGCGGGTGTTGGTGATTTTAAAGATGGAAAATATGTAACAGGTTTCTATACAAACTACCACAGCTATTGTATTGAATTTTTAACATAATTGAATAAGAACAGCTGTTTAGATGAATTGAAAATTTTCTTTTAGACATATCCATGATCTAACCTGTTTCCCACAGGGAAGTTTTATCCATGCGAAATATTTGTGAAAATTTCAATAGCAGGAAAAAACTTTCCACCTCTTTGGTCGTTTTCATAGGCTCAATGGTTTTTGGCTTTAAGTGGAAAAATCCAATAACATATAATTTAATAACACATATAACCCTGAAAGTGACAACAGCGAAAATTAATATTTGAACGTGAATAAACAAGAATGATAGTCACAGCGGCACCTTCATTAATTCGCTCTGAGATGAATAATTACCATGGGTTGATGAATCTCAAAAGTAATTAAACACATTGCTGTGTGTCACGACTATCATATCATATCGTATCGCATCTAATCCAATATCAAACTCGTCGTAATGTACCTTCATAAATTTGATTAATACGTTTGGAATGAAAACATGATATGAATTAAATTTAGTTTTGTGAATTTTTGTTGTATATTTTTTACTGTTGGAAAATTCCGTGGTCTAATTTTTCCAAAAATTATGGTAAAATGAACATCATCAGCGTTTTGTACATATGAGAGTGGGGCAAGAGTGTGCACCTTAGGATTAAATACTAACAAGACAAAAAGTAATTGACAATTTTTTTAAAATTTTCAGAGAAACTATTGGGTATTTAAATTTAATATAACATTAAAGACTGTCCATTTCATGATATATTTGCTCATTTATTTCCATATTATGAGCAACTGTTTCCATTATAGGCCTATTTACCATTTCATGAATAGTGGAGTACAAATCCGCAAAAACACAAAAATGCAGCGGAAATAAATAGAAACTAAAATTGCCAACCTAAATATCAAAATTAACGTTTTGCACGACCAGATGAAGGTCAAGAATACCTAAACCAGGAACCAATCAGAACTGCAGTGTCCGGACATCAGCTGTTGCCTAGCAACCGTATTTAGTTACAGCTGACGCTACCATACCACAAAGGCTAGATGGTATGACCATATTAGATATAAACAATCTATTAGCTACATAATATTCATTATTGCTTTTATCAGAGTAAATTATGAATAATAATGCAACATTTTGTACTGCTTAGCATTCAATCTGTGAGAACTATTTTAATGTTAAGTAAATTCTTGGCTTGTATATGTTGTAGCTAAGGGATGGGATGGGGGTATTGACAATCCGTGGATCAAATTTTGGAACGGAAGTGACATTATATGACGTCATATGGTTATGAAGACAGCTGTTTAGAGAACCTGAAAACATTTCCTTCAGACATATCCATGATCAAAGCAATTTCTCAAAGGGAAGTAGGCCTACTATTTAATTTGTTTACTCTTTTGTTTAAACCTCCATTTTTTTTTTAATTTTCATGTTTTTTACAGATAGAAATTGCAATTTTATAAATTTTTACAATGCACTCAAATCTATTTTGACGATTATGTGACAAACACAGTGTATTTTGTGTCTTATTTATTTTCATAGAACAATTTGACTAAAGTTCATATGTAAAACATTTGTTCTAATGTGAAATGTTAATAAAATCGACTTTTAACACACACGTAAAATGTTTTTTATATGATATCCTGTTATAAAAGAGTTATGTACAAATATTATAGCGATATGTATACAATTTTAACATATATATTTTTTTATAATGTACATTTTGATACTCTATTCATATTAAAGGAAAACCTTTTTTATTTATCAGCAGTTAATGGTAGCTCTAGTACACAGTTTCAGACAGAGTACTCCAGGACAGAGTTTTACAAAAACCTTACAGTTAATTTTTCCTCTTTCTCTCAGCAGTTTCGCTTCTTTTCTATTATCTTGGTCATCACTCTCCACATAATCAGAGAGCCGTGATCGTCTAGTGGTTAGGACATTGCGTTGTGGCCGCAATAACCCAGGTTCGAATCCTGGTCACGGCAGGTCTTATTTTTAATATTTATTATCCACAACTCTATTAGAACCTTTACACTATAAACGGGGATAAATGTTACGACAGTTGTTGATTCAAGTGTTGAATTTCACTTAGACGATACTTTTTTAAGTAAACACTATCTTAAGGGGCCACTATAAAGATTTTTATATAATAAATATTATCATAGAATAGCCAAAAAATACAATGTCTCTTTTGTTGAAATACTTGAAAAAACACTAGAACAGCTGGATCGTGATATATTTATCAAATTCGTTCCAATTAAAATTCATCTTGAAATTTTGCAGTCGTTTCTACATCTAATTAGCTACATTTACATTACTAGGATAAAAGATTTTCAACAAAATAAAATTAAATAATTAAGTAATCTTTGTTAGTTTCTGAAAAAAGTGTACCTTTGTAAAAAATAGTTTTGGAAAATAAAAATGACACAACCGTTAGTAGGCAACCAAATGCAGGCTATTCATAAATGATGTCTGTTGCACTTATAATTATAAAAGGTAAAATTAACTATACCATCAAGGAAGAGGAGAAGTCAAAATATAATATATAGGAATAAAATCTTTTTTGAAAATATTACAATTATATCCTTCCTGCTCCCCTCGACCTGTGTGTCGAAGTCGCCCTGCTACAGCCATACTGGTTGGTGTGGTACTATTTGTCGCTCAGTAACTTTACAGCTAACTTTACATCGTAGTTCATTTTTAAGCCGTTATGTGTTCTGTGCACTTTGGACCGTTCTTTTACCTATAACAAGAGAGAGCCATATTCGTCTAGAGGTTAGGCCATTGCGTTGTGGCTGCAATAACCCAGCGTAGTAGACACAGCTGTTCCAGTCACTATTCCGTTGTCACCATGCCAACCAACTGTTATTTTTGGTTATGTTTATTTTTTTGTTAGAATATTTAGTTGAAAAGAAACATTATTTTGTTATTGCAGCTCATATTTGGTTCTGACTTTATTTCAGTTTTTATGTTATGTCAGATTCTGATGTAGGCTATATAAATACAACTTACAATCTCCAGACCAGGTTCAAATCCTGGTAACGCAAGGATTGTTTTTACTAGTTTACATCTATAATTACTATAAATAATACTGTAAAACCAAAGCAATATTTAATATACAGGATTGACGTAATCGTATATTATTAATGAAGACCTGCAGAGTATACATATTTAAAATGGTCTCAAACTAAATGTTAAGAAATGCACTGCAGTCCACATAGCCCCCCAACTAATTGTACAGTCCCTAAACGATAGAGCCTTGGTCATTATATTAAATGGTGAGGTACTCATGACAAGTGACAAGGTAAAAACTCTTGGTGTCACATTGGATCGTGATCTCTCCTTTCCTGACTATATTAGTCAGACTTTCCAAAGTGCAGTTGGTAGATTAAGGGGTCTGTACCGATTTATAAGGTTGTTGCTAGAGGCAACAAAAGTTCAGCTTATGCAGTCACTGATTCTATCAGTATTTCAATACTGGTAGCCTGCATATGACAATAGTATCTCGAAGGAGAATATGGGGAGGATAAAGAAGGTTTAGAACAGCGCCATCAGGTTTGTGTTCTGCCTCAGCCACTGTGACCGTGTGTCACCTTTCAGGGAGGCACTGCACCTACCCCCATGGATGTCATATGCAGGGTGCTGACATGTTGTTTGGTCCACAAAGCTCTCATTGTTGGAGAGCCTCAGTACCTCTGTGAGAAACTCTCCCTTCGGCGTGATGTCGCTTTGCGTGGCACCCGGCAGGACAGGCTCCTCCATTTCCCGAGGATAAGTCGCAAGGTTCGCAGGAAGGGCTAGCCTATTTCGGTCCGGTGTTGCATAATGGACTCCAGGCGAGTCGAAAAACCATTGGTTTCGTTTTTAAAATTGAAATAAAGTGTATTTTGAATGAATAGATTAAGACCGAACTTGTATTTTTTTTCAATTGTGTTGACGAAAGTTATTTTAAAAAGCTGTATAGAAAATCGCTTGAACAATAAAGGGAATTGTTGTTATAATAACATGTTTTTTACTACAAATAAATTAATCTACCCAAAATTTATTTTATCTCAACCTCCTAGCTTTGTACCTTAATTTAGGACGTTATTCCAAGTGTTTTCTTGATCAATCCTATCATCATAACCAGAGAGCCGTGATCGTCTAGTGGTTAGGACATTGCGTTGTGGCCGCAATAACCCAGGTTCGAATCCTGGTCACGGCAGGTCTTATATTTTAGTAGTTTAAATCTGGAATTTGTTTTGTTTGTATATATATAAAAAATATTACACATTATCAGATCATTATTGCCAAGGGATTTTTTGAACAAATTTTTAATTTATTATTGGACATTGCATCTAATGATAAAATTTATTTAATACAAATTGATTACAAGTATGAAATCTTTATACTTTCGCTCACATGGATCCCCGTTTTTACTGTATAAGTCCTGAGAGAGTTATGGATAATAAATATTAAAAATTAGACCTGCCGTGACCAGGATTCGAACCTGGGTTATTGCGGCCACAACGCAATGTCCTAACCACTAGACGATCACGGCTCTGGTTATGTGGAGAGTGATGACCAAGATAATAAAAGAAGGAGTGAAACTGCTGAGAGAAAGAAGAAAAATAAACCATAGGAGTTTGTTATAATTCTCTCCTGGAGTACTCTGTCTGGAACTGTGTACTAGAGCTATCATTAACTGCTGGTAAATAAAATAAGGTTAACCTTCAATATGAATAGAGTATCAAAATGTTCATTATAAGGTCAGTTTTTGTATTCATTATCAGAATTGAAAACCCACTCTAGTAATATATTCATTAAAATTTTAAATAATTGAACGTAATCTTTTGGGTGTGTGAAGTAAATGATAGCTCTAAAGCTATCTTACGATGATTTTACGAATGCATCCTCTGCAAAACTGAATGTTTTGTTTTCCAAAGCAAGTACGCTAACAATGAAAAGTATCTGTGAAAGCATTGAGAGATGATTTGCGTAAGGGTAAAATTGATTTTAAATATGGAATTAAGATTACGATAAACTTGCTTCAACACAATGTGAGGTTTTTCAGGGTTTAAACATTTCAAAGAAAATTGTTTTACTGTTCTGAAGTTTCAAAGTTTTTCCAAAGAACGTAAACTTAGTTTCGAAGATGTGGTCAAGTCCTTGAAAGCGAATATTTTATCTTACGTTTAACATTGTTGTTAAAGTTTGTTCGGGGATTACTTATTCCCAATAGAAAAATATTATTTTGCAAAATAAAATCATTTTGACAGAATTATGAGAAATCCAAAGTCAAGTATTTTAGGTTGTTCAGTAAAAAAATATAAATGTATATATATATAAATGTGTTTATTATGTATATTTTTAAATTTGAAACGCTAAGGAAAAGTTGTTCGATAAATTTAAAATATAGTTATATCTCTGAGCAGAGATTTTTAGAAATACAATAACAGTTATTGTATCGTATTTTAGGAATAGATTGATTTCAGATTTGACTGTTGGTCAGATCAACCAAATTGAAACCCGCAAAAGAAATATTTATTTGTTATTCTCAAAATATGTAAAATGAATGCAACCAATGCAATATCATCAAGTAGACCTTGAAATTGTTACTAAAACATAAGAAAATACTGCTCTCGCTACTAATTATGTGTTTACCCATTTAAAATTAGGAAAATTGACTTAAAAATTAATCTTTTATACATACAATTAAATTTAACAGACAAATTAAATAAAGTAATGTGATAAATGTTATTGATGATGGTGACAATAGATTGTGTATTTTGTGTTTACTAAAATGATTAACATGATCCTGTTATCTTAATGAGAAACTAATGTCTAGTTATATGACAAAACGTCATGAAAAGCACTTTCACCAAAATATATTTTTAATTAGTTTGTAATAAATTATGGTTGATTTTGATCAACCATAATTCGTAATAAACTAAAATTTAAAACTATGTACCTAATATTGGATAGATTAACTCAATGTATTAATATTACGTCGTCGAAAAATTCCTAAAAGGAGAAATTATCACCCTAAATTACAGTAAGGGCACAATACTATATTTACCAATACATTGTGAAACTCCAATTACACAGTGATTATAATGCAATTGATAAAATATTATGAGTTATATCGATGTACAAACGATGATTTTAACAATCGATTAATAATTAATTAATAGATGAGATACACACAGCCTCTTCTTTATCTCACATCGGCTGACGCAGCTGAGTCCAATTAAATTTCCTTCCCACCACTTAAGTTGATCAATATGCAACCAACACTATATTCTTAACCTTTTTTAATAAAACAGTACTAGAGACAGTACAGTACATATAATATACATATATATAGTACAGTATATATAAGACTTAGTAAAAGTCTAAAACTCAATGAATGTATTGAATTGCCCTGCAAATTCAACTGATATTCCAAAACATTTATTTAATTATTAATTAATTTCCATTACCATAACATTCTTACCGAATAGTATGATTAAAAAATGTGATAAAATGTTAAATTAGATATATTTTAGATACATTGGTAACGTCCGATCAAATACAGTTTATTTGTTTATTTAGATGCTTTTACAAACATAAAAACCTTAGTTACTTTAAAATTGAGCTAATAAATAACCACTTGATTAAATGAAGGAAATGCATTTTAAGGGGAGTGATCTCTTTTACTTAGGATACTGGGCTCAACCATATTAATGAAACTAAACGAACAATAAAATAAATATTTTACTATTAAATTTAATATTATTTTAAACCTTAAGGCTGTGTCTAATACTGCTAAAAATGGGATTTTGAGAGTAAATCAATCTATTTTTAATAGAGTGTGGATCAGTTTAAAGCAGACACAAATCTTCTCCGAAATATATAGAATAATTAAAATAAATTTTAAATTTGTAGGTGGCTATAGTTTTCACAGAGATGAAGAACATGAACATCTTCTCTAGGCATATGGAATTATAGACAAAAAGACAGGTATAGAGAAATTGAGTTAGTTTCAGTAATGAACATGTAAAAATGGCAAAGAAATGTAATTACAAATACAATATATAGGTAAACAATTTTGTTTTATTTATACAACACCCATTGCACACACTCAAAGAAGTATTCAAAACAAATTAAATGGAAAAAAACACAAATATATGCTATGTTAAACCTTGTGAAATGAGTGCTTAGACGAGGTTTGATATGAGGTTGTGCTACATCTATCAAAGTGATCTAATGAGACATGGTTTACTGACATTACGAGCTCTGTACATGCTGTACAACTGCTGTAACATGCTGGTCTACTACATATGACCCAGACATGAACCAATATCGGCATGTTGGTCATGCTTGAAGCAAATCCTCTACTAAACAGTAATACAGATGCATTCCATAACAATATTAACATTCACCAACTATTTCGGTCATTTCTACTCAAAAGCCATTTCAATTATAATTAGTGATAGTATTTATAATACACAAACATTTCTGGGAAAACAGTCGTAACCCACTAGCCGTGATTTTAAAATAGGGATTTAATAAGTTACCTAAAGTACATATTTAGTCAAGAAGTTAAACCCGCTAACCACTGAGCCACTGGGCTTCTAAGATTGTTTTTCTGTAGTTTTTATTGTAGGAGCGTTTTACATTTATTGACAAGAGCCAATAAATGTAAAAAAGAAAGATATTTTTTGGGATTAAAGTTACAAAATAATTTTCCCCCTCTTTCAAATGTATCAACTTCTTAATTAAAATTGATTTTTTGAGTGAGGAATTGAAAGGTTTAATGTTAAATAGATGTGTGGTAAAAGTTTAAAGTTTACCTTTAGTTATGACTTTGTAAATTCAGTCATAACCTCAAGAGTATTAAGAGAGTTTCATCTTAAAACTTTAGGAAAATTTTTGCATCGTTCTGTTGAGTAAACTATTTCTAATTTTTATTTTGTAACTCTCTAAATTTAAAGTAGTTTTTTCTTTAGTACGGATGTTAACAAACGTGTTCACTGCTATTGTTAAGAAATAATAAAGCTTTGTTACGTATGAAATAATTTAAACTGTATGCATGTATAGTAATTCATTGAGTAATATCTTGAGTAAAGTTATATTGAAAAAATCAATGCAGGTTTTCCATAAATTTCGAACTGTGTTAATCAGTCATTTAATGGTGTTTGCATTTTATTGGTATAGATACCAGGATTTAATACACTAGCTGTTTTAAGGGAAACATCCTTACTTATTCGACAATTAAATATTAGTAGAAAATCAAATTGAAGCAAATGTTTAAAACTTGTTTCAATTTATGCAGGTTTACTATAATGAAGCTTGATTAACATTTGGCATAGTTATAATGTATGTTCTCAATCGACCGACTGATTGACAGTTTAGATAAAGCTGTAGTTTCCAAGAAACTTTTATGAACCAGACCACATTAATACCCTCAAAGGATTCGTTAATTATGGTGAACTTCATTTGACTCCAGACAATGACTGACAATGACAATGACATTTGACTCCGTTCACAGTTGTCCTAAACGTCAATGAAATTAAAATTGATATTTGAACTGTTAGATTTATAACATCTAAAAGGTTTTATGAATTTAAATGTACCTAAATATGTGCAAAATATACTTTTTTAGATTTTATTTGAGTTTTGGTTGTTAATAACCTGTGTAAGTAGCTTTCAAATTTAAATTTGCTGATGTGAAACAATCTTTATATTTATGATAATGTGTTTTCATACATAATTTTGTAGTTTTGGTTAATTACTAATTCTTGTTTTAAAGTTAACAAACAAAGAAATTCTATTCCTGATAGTCCAAAAATTACTTAATGTTGTAAATTAGCATGTGATTTTGTTTTTTGAATTTTCGAGGAAAGTTAAATCCCAGGACGAGTGTTGGAGCTGAAATATAAACCTCTGAGCTCCGTGATGTTTGAGTGCTTTATATGCCTAATACGTGGGGTATGCTAAAATGGTTTAGTTCTTCGGTAAATTTGGTAAAAAGTATTTTAACAATAAAATTAAGGAAAGGTTATAGTTACTCTAGTTTTGTCAGTTCAGCACTGTAAAAAATCAATAGATTTAGTCAACATAATGGAATAATTAAAGATAAAGTAAATTGCAGATATAAACTACTAAAATATATGACTTGCCGTGACCAGGATTCGAACCTGGGTTATTGCGGCCACAACGCAATGTCCTAACCTCTAGACGATCACGGCTCTCTGGTCGTCTGTGGATAAATTTACGAGACAGTGCAGAGTATAATGTTTTAAATTATTAATTACCATGTAACGGGGAAATTTATAAGCAAAGAATTGGTCACTTACAACTAGTAAGGCTGTAACAGCACGACCTTTACACTTGACAGTACTAAGGTGGCAGGTGGCTTCTGCTGGAGATAGGAGAATATACATCGGAAACCGCCGTATCAAAAATTGTGACATCCCTTCAGAACTGGACTGTCATCACGTCCTTCGTGAAGAAGGTCCTCCTGTTACATCTAACGATTCCGGAAGATCCAAGACATCCTGGATTTCCCCTCAGAAGGCTAAATCAGAGTGGTAGCTCATTGAGCTTTAAATACGAGGCTCCACTTTGAGGTGCATGTCTTAATAGGTCATTCGGAAGTGGGTAACAGCTTGAGGCGGGGGTTTTAATTGGGCGCAAGTTCCACATACTGGAAAGTGTACCGTTCTCCTCCCTAATGGTGCATTAGGGCATTTCACATTGAAAAAAGAACAAAATCATGCAAAAACTGGTTTATTTACTTGACCAAAATGGCAAAGAAATGGATTACAATAATAACGCATGAAAGGTAATAACCCTTGCACTGTCGATTCAGAATTGAGATAAGATATCGGTGGATTCAGACAGAACAATGGGATAAATATTCTGAAAAATGTCGTATTAACACCTAGGTAGAGCTTTTTATGTGACTCGAACATAAACATAAACACAAATAACATATATTTCTTCATTTAGGGAATTTCAGTAACACAAATAATCTGTTGTAAAACACGTTGTGTCCACTATATGCTTAATTGTGTCAGTGACGAAATGCAGTTTGTAGTTTATGCAGTTTATTATTGGTGGTGAACAGTAGGAAATAAACAAAGATTTTAATATCTCTCAGCTGTATATGACAGTATTTTCAAAGATCAGTATTAAAAACAGAAACAAAATTCTTTGGCTTTACAAGCTAAGACAACAAATCATGGGCTTTGACCATGGTAGTCCTGGATGGCTCAATTTGGTTCTGCTCCTCAGGCCCTTCGACAATCTTTAAGGAAGTTTTGTGAGTGTCAAGATTAGTGCAATAATTTTGATATTCTTCCTTTTGTTCTTCCAAATTTCAGGAAAGTAGATTTTGGTAATTTGGTATAATTAATATTTTATAGGCTACTAATATACACAGAGAAAGTAAATTGCAGATATAAACTACTAAAATATACGACCTGCCGTGACCAGGATTCGAACCTGGGTTATTGCGGCCACAACGCAATGTCCTAACCACTAGACGATCACGGCTCTATGGTCGTCTGTGGATGAGCTGCCGAGAACATTACACAGTACAATGTTTTAAATTATTAATTACCATGTAATGGGGAAATTTATAAGCAAAGAATTGGTCACTTACAACTAGTAAGGCTGTGAAAGCACGACTCTTACTACTTCGTAAGTAAACTAAACCCACACTTAAACCTTTTCCAGTCAAAGAGTGTTGAATGACCATCCTTAGCTAGACCTCCTAGTTGATACGATTAGTTTTTATATATTGTTTTTGTTATATTTAATTGTTTCCTTCATTATTTTTTAGGTGTTTTCTGTAAGTATAAAATATATTAGCTCTCTTATTTTTTATGTTTATTTTTGTTAATTTCTAAAAATAGCTTTAACCTTTCGTCAATATTTTACTAGATAAATAAATGAATCCGCACGTTTCCTTCGTTTTACATTACATTAATTACATCAGATACAAAAATACAAAATAAAATTGAAACATAAACGAAGAAAAAGAGCCCCTAAGACATCATATGCCTATTTAGGAGTTCCTTTACACATATTATATGTTACATATATTAATACAAATATTTACATATATTAATACTTATCAAGTTCTAAATGAGCAAAATTCCTATAATTTAGCTTATAGGAATTGCTTTCAGTGTTTTTTTTTAACAAAACACAAACTTACAAAAATGAAGTAACAACACGAACGCTACAATTATTTGACTCTTGACCACTTCCGACCATAGACGACCATAGAGCCGTGATCGTCTAGTGGTTAGGACATTGCGTTGTGGCCGCAATAACCCAGGTTCGAATCCTGGTCACGGCAAGTCTTATTTTGTGTAGTTTATATAAATAATTATTTATTAGCTGTAAATTCTTTGTACGGATTGTATTATTAAGTGTTAACAAGCAAGATGATTATTTATTACTATTACACAATAGTCATAAATAACAACTCAACCCAAAAACCCCGGTTGAAATCCTGGCCAAGGTTGGTCATAATAGTTATGATCTAGTGTCCTGGAATTCTCTGCAACCTATGATTAAAAAGTATTCCTTTAGTTAAGAAAAACATATTTTATGGTATAAACATGGAACTCCGGTGTTTAGTTTTACGTATGTGGGTCTGTATGTGTGTTTACAAATTATTTTAAAGCTCAAGATTTATCTAAAATAGAAACTCCACATTTTGTATAGTGTTGATCCTAATTGGTGGTGGATCCTGTCTTAAGTTCCTCCCCCATCTCGAGAGAGCCGAGAGATCGTCTTGAGGTTTAGGACATTGCGTTGTGGTGGCAATAACCCTGGTCATCTTATCTTATAATATTATAAAGAAGAGGTGGTTTCTGTATGTTTGTGGGTTTGTGTGTTTGTGGGTTTGTTGTGGCAAGTGAACGCAAAAAATACTGAACCAAACAGTTTGAAATTTTACACAAAGACAGATCTTAAACTCATGCAACACATAGGCATACTCATTTCCTTAAAATCCTCTCGGGCTACGCCCTGTGAACGTCCTAAGTTTCAATGTTTACATTTTTAGAGAATGAAAACATAAAATTACTTGAATGTCAACAGCTGTGAATACTAAAATTTGACAGTTCGAGAAGAAGGAGAAGAAGAAGAAAGAGCTGCCGTTACCGTCCTAGGTTTCAATGTTTACATTTTCTAATGACAACATCCGTTTGCACTATATTTTGACAGTTCGGGAAGAAGAAGAAATAAAGTTTATTTTTCACATAAACTGCCGGATCGAAATTTAACTGCGGAATGGTAGATTTTAAGTTTTTTCCTGACGACTGTCTCTATTACATTAATCCTTATCCTCTCCGAATATTTGACAGATGTTACTTTGTCATGTTGTAGACACTCATGTTTTGTCATTTTGTAAACAATGAAGAATTAATTAACAATAACTTAAATGTATCAGTAGAGCCCACACCTTTCAGCCTTTTTAACCCGTGCGAAGAACGGGTACTTTGGCTAGTTGGTTATAACAGCAGGACTTTTTTTAATGGATTGTTTATTTATTTAATTTTAAATGTGCCCGTACAAAAATAAGTATTATAGTAAGTAACGATCTTTAATCATTAGCAATATTTACTTTATTCCATTTAGTGTATGGAGAAAGTATGTTTTCTTCCAAATTTTCAGGGTTGTTGCTGGTACCTGCCCTTCTATTCTTTTAAACATGTTCACAAACACGTGAAAAACACTTTCTCAACTTTCTCTTATTTATTATTCATCAACAATAATGCAGTATTGATGAGAAATTTCCATATGTTTGTATTTAATTCTCTGTAGGAAATAGGTTAGATCATGGACATGTCTAATTTACAGTGTATCGACACAGCTGTTCTAATAACTAAACTATAACGTCACTAACCAATACCGCCATAATAACTCACCTGCATATTAAGCAAATGGTTATTGTTTTAGGAATTATTAGTATGATTTCCAACTAAGCTAATCATAGGGTGTGAGGAGAAGTTATATTAGTTTGATATTAGACACTAACAGTTTTTAGTATAATTATTTTGCATAAGAATAGCTTTAAAGGTTAGGTGGGTTTTCCTGCAACGAGGAACAAAACAGTATTTTTGAAACATATTTTTTTCAGCTTACAAGAAACTGACGTAGACTTTAAATGTGTTTCTTCTCAGTTCGTCCACCCAACGTAATACTTTACTTAACTCCTTACTGTTTACTGCTTGCTCTTAGTAATGAAACAATGGCTGAAATATCCACTCAATGATTCCCATAGTCACCTCATTTCTTACTTGTTTTCACACTAGGCTGCGTACTGCAAGAGACAAAACGACGCTGTCCACCGTTCAATGCAATACTCCCTCTTGTTCTTTGAAGTAACAGGAAAGACATTTTAAGGGTTTCTCCGTAGTTTCCAGATATTTCCAACAGGTGCGTATTTGTGCGGATTGCCCTTCGGTATATCCACAAAAAATCTGGTTGGTTCAAAAATGAAGTAAAATAGGTTCTAGTTCCGATGAGAGGTTAACTCCTGCAAATACTTGGACAAAAGCGATGAAAAACGTCACCACCTGCAATGAAATTATTCATTACCTCTTGTATCTTTTATTTTTACAACCTTAATAAATGATAGTCACATTATTATTAATATGCCACAACTTCCAAACAAACTATCACGCCACAACCACAGCGGGGGCCACACAGCCCCAGAACCAAAATTTAATTACAAAACACTCCCATAATAGAGCACGGACCAAACAGCCTGCACCACGAGATCACGGATATAGTTACACAGTTTATTCAGTTTACACGCCAACTAAGCCACAAACACGATACACAGCCACAGCCCCAGCCACGGCCACAATCACAGCCCCAGCCACGGCCACAACCACAGCCCCAGCCACGGCCACAACCACAGCCCCAGTCACGGCCACAACCACAGCCCCAGTCACGGCCACAACCACAGCCCCAGCCACGGCCACAACCACAGCCCCAGCCACGGCCACAACCACAGCCCCAGCCACGGCCACAATCACAGCCCCAGCCATGGCCACAACCACAGCCCCAGCCACGGCCACAACCACAGCCCCAGCCACGGCCACAACCACAGCCCCAGCCACGGCCACAACCACAGCCCCAGCCACGGCCACAACCACAGCCCCAGCCACGGCCACAACCACAGCCCCAGTCACGGCCACAATCACAGCCCCAGTCACGGCCACAACCACAGCCCCAGTCACGGCCACAACCACAGCCCCAGTCACGGCCACAACCACAGCCCCAGTCACGGCCACAATCACAGCCCCAGTCACGGCCACAATCACAGCCCCAGTCACGGCCACAATCACAGCCCCAGTCACGGCCACAATCACAGCCCCAGCCACGGCCACAACCACAGCCCCAGCCACGGCCACAACCACAGCCCCAGTCACGGCCACAATCACAGCCCCAGCCACGGCCACAACCACAGCCCCAGCCACGGCCACAACCACAGCCCCAGCCACGGCCACAACCACAGCCCCAGCCACGGCCACAACCACAGCCCCAGCCACGGCCACAACCACAGCCCCAGCCACGGCCACAACCACAGCCCCAGCCACGGCCACAACCACAGCCCCAGCCACGGCCACAACCACAGCCCCAGTCACGGCCACAACCACAGCCCCAGCCACGGCCACAACCACAGCTCCAGCCACGGCCACAACCACAGCCCCAGTCACAGCCACAACCACAGCCCCAGCCACGGCCACGATCACAGCACCCCCACACCACAGCCTACTTACAAGCCACAGCCACAGCACCAGCCACGGCCACAGTCCGAGCCCCTGCCACGGATAAACCACAGACACAGCCTCAGTCACGGAAACGACCACAGCATTAGCCACAGCCACAGCCACAGCCAAAGCCACAGTCACATGTACAACCATAGCCACAGCTCCGGCCACGGCCACGATCACAGACACAGCTCCAGCCAGAATGAGTTCTCAAAAATTAGATACTGAGCATTACTGGACACATTTGTTCAAATGTGTAAAAAAATTATAAGTAAACCTTTAGTGTATTTTCCTAAATTAAAAGACTTAAAGCCACATCAACGTTTCAACAAAGGTTTTCATACTTCGCCCAGTGGGGTTGAAAGCAACAAGATAAATTCAGTCTCATGCTATCGTACATCAGCTATTGCATGAAAACCCAATTAATGTTTATTCTTCTTAATCAAATTTATTGAGATTAGGCAGATCTAGAACACCAATCCTTCACAAAATCAGTCCATTAAAATTACGGGGTATTGAAAGAAAAAAACTATCATCTTTTTACATCACATTATGAGTTAAATAACAACAATTATTGCGGCTAAACTTTTCAAATATACTAGGTTCAATGTAATATTATTATTTTATTTTAGTGAATTTCCTATAGGGAAGAAGCTATTACCGTAGGTCTCATGGCAAGACTTAAGCCCGGGATCATATTACTTTTTTGTTTTGAGGTGCATAGAGGCCAAAAACCACAGCCGTTAAACATTTTATACATACAGGTTGAATCACGTAAGGTGTACATATTGCTTTCAGAAAAACGTATTTTTTTAAAATACAGGGTGTCCCAGAAAATGAGGGTCACTAGTTTTCTAGGGATGACCATAAGAAAAGATGGGTGGAAATTTTTCTGCCTAGAAGCCTAGCTTAATTATTGTTCTCCATCTCGTCAGGTTACAAAGAGGTTCATGAAACTTGGCAGGAAGGATGCCAAAACTGTCACAGGTATCGTCACTGGACACGGTAATTTGAGGAAGCATCAACTACGCATGCGGGTCTTCAACGGCGACCCTCTGTGTAGGAAATGTTATCTGCAGAAGGAAACTGCGGATCATCTACTCTTTGATTGTATAGGGCTGGCAGAAGTGAGGTCCTCCACTCTAGGCAATTTGGAAAGGTCTCTTATTGCCGCCACAACGCAGTGTCCTAAACCTCAAGACGATTTCTCGGCTCTCTCAAGATGGGGGGAGGAACTTAAGACAGGATCCACCAATTAGGATCAACAATATACAAAATGTGGAGTTTCTATTTTAGATAAATCTTGAGCTTTAAAATAATTTGTAAACATATATACAGACCCACAAATAAAAATTGTGAAAGGTCTCTTAGTTTGGAAGATTCCTGATTCTACAGGAAAGAGAAGTTTTCAGGGGTGCACAAAAAGCCGCTACGGTTGAAGCGCTGTGGGATAAATCCGACCCTTTGAATGAATGAATAAAATACAATCATTTTGGCCCAATCAGCTTTTGAATACCTCAATTCGTTTCAAAATGGTGGCCATTTTAGTGGGAAAAATCCAAATTTTTTGAAAACCCTGTATTTTTATTAAACTGCAGATCACTCTACTCTAATTAAATAATTGCATTCCTTATGAGCTAAGCCTTATTCTGATATAAAACACTACAATACTAACTCGAAAAAACAGTTTTTGAAAATATACATAGCCAAAGCTTAATAATTTTAAATAAATATCATCATATGTCAAATAGCATATCATTTTAAAACAAGTTCGCTGCGGGCCACTCGGATCCAAGTGGTACTGGTCCTAGCGCGTGGAGCGGACCGCTCGGATCCGAGTGGTGATATTCAGGTTGAAATCGAGATGGTGGATTTGGCGATGTAGATTGTGCTGCCACCTGTTCGGATCTGAGAGAACTACGACCAGCTTTGTTATAACGCAGTATCTATTTCTCATTTGGAATATTCCTATCGGTTGATCTTAAACTACAAAGGCCGCTCCGCGCGAGGATCGGGGGTTTCGGGCTCCGCAGGGAATGTGTTAAAGGTAAGAAACGCATATTGATAATTGTTTAACATTAAATCAAATTTAAACAATGGGAAAAATTAACTCCATTTTAAAAAATTAACGTGCTTGTCTTATGGGAGAAACGAGTTTTTTTATTGATTATTCAAAAATAAAATAGAGATGGATAAATAATAGAGAAAGCTTTAATTTCACTTTTAGTACGAGAATAATGTGGTCGAAAATCACTGCTGTGCAACAATATTAACTACACAAGGTCTTTGTATACAGGGAAATTAAACTTAAAAAATCCTCTAGAACCTAAATGGTTAGGTTTAAGAAAAAACGCTAAGAATAAAAACGTTTTAAAAGCATGTTTTCTATCTAAAATCGTAATAAAATACGATTTTAATAACAAAAACAAAGTGGTTGGCAATATTGGACAAATGTCGGTAAATTTAAATACTAAAAGCGGCATTAAAATATAAGTGGGGTCCTCCATGAGACGTTTGCTGTCAGACATAAAATAAAAAAGCTAGCTATAGGATCACTTTAGGCTGGGCACCCGGTGTATGTGTCCGTGAACACGATAACTCGTAAAATGGTCCGACCGAGACCAAATTTCGTAGAGATGTGTATTCGGACGAATTCGTAATCCAGATATATCGGTTAATTGGAAGGGGTAGTTTGGGGGGGGTCGTACCCCAAAATTAGGTGTTTTTGCGTTTTCCCGTGTAAATTTAAAAAATCTAATTTTATCTTTTACTATTAGAATCAGCTCAAAATGCTACACAATTTGGTCCATTAGAGTGTTTCTCTATCTCAAAGGGTTATCGCGATATTAAAAAATCCAAACACAGTACATTGTATTTCGGAGCTCTGACGTTAATCTTATGGAGGATAAGGAAAAATTAATATTTCCCTTACTAACCAATATCTTTGACTTGGATGAAACTTTGAATTTAACTTCAAGTGTTTGTAATCCATCCATTTATTATTAAAAGTCATAGTGTATGTGTTTATCATGGCAGCTAACATGCATATTTTTTCCCATGTTAATTGTATAGGTAGAGAATAGGAAAACTCCTTTATTTATGGACAGTTGTTGATATGATTAAAAAAAACTGCATACACTTTTCTATATCCAATACTATAATACGAGCAAGGTTTGTATGTATGTATACAAACCTTGCTCGTATATATATTTGCACACGGATCTCGAAAACGAATCTCCTTAAATTTTGGAAATAACTAATTTCCGAGTAGAAAATAAGTTCTAAATAGGTCTAATGTCCAGGAAAATTCCGAAACCCTTAAACTACAGGCCTGAATTGGCCGACGCCGGAGCTCAGTGCTCACTATTTACAGATATTGATAAAACTTGGTATATTGTAAAAAAAATTGTAATTGTAAATATGCCTACTCTCAGTGTTCCTCACAGCAGCAAACCTACATACTATTTCCCACGTCAATCTTAAGGAGAATAGGAGAGTACACTCATTTATTACGTAAACTGTTTAAACCTGTTATAAAACTATATTATTATTGATTTGGAAATTCGCTGAGTATGCAGGTTTGCTGCAACGGGGTTTTTTATGATGTTACTTTTTACGGAACACGTCAGTAGAATAAATACTATTTTAAATTAAATACCTTATTAGATGCCGTGCGAATCTCGGTGTAACGCTATTATTTTTCTCTAGGCGCTACAAAAACCTGAAGAAAACACACATGGTAGTTAATATATTTAATTAAAATATTTTTATTAAGCATTGGTATTAGCTTAAAAGTTGAAACTATCTTTTGAAAAAGTAATATTTTATGCTAGAAGATGATGAACCAATCAAACTTTATTGGAACGTACCAATTAATTGCTAAGTCATGACGGCTTTACAAAATTATTATTAATCGATTCGAGCATAATTCTATTGAGTACATATTACATCTTTTTGACAGCTTTTCAAATAATAGTGATTTGACACACACAAAAAAACTCCTTTGTGCATTAAAATTCATAATTATTATCATAAAATGTGTAAAATGTGTTTGAATAAAACATACCTTGTACAAGAGAACAGCAATTGAGATAATTTCGATGATGACATTTTGACTTTTTGTGGGCATAAAAAGTGAACACAACCAAAACATCAAGATGCCATGCAATGCATAGACAAAAAGTCGAATACTATAAAATACATATGAACCAACACATAAAACAAAACTGTAGTATAAAAAGCGTATTAAATAAAAATTGAATGAATGAAACAAAAATGTATAACAATATGCTATAGCCTGTGAAATGAGTGCTTAGACGAGGTATTTTTATCAGATAACTCCACAACACATATTAAAGTCAAACGAACATGTTGTGAGTGTGAGTCATTGTATACTGGCAATACAAGCTGTGTACATATTGAACAGCCACTACGTCATACGAGGAAGGCACAGACGACATGGACCAATATCGTCATGATGTCCATCCACGACAAGTTTGGAAGCAAATCCTCGGTTAAACAGTAATACAGGTAAAGAATTCAATCCCTTACCAGGTTTAATTATGGCGATCATTCTGTGGGGTGCTGTTTTATAAAACAACTAGCTAAAATACCCGTCCTCCGCATGGGTAAAAAAGATTTGAGAGGTTACCTTTTCTCGTAGGAATTAAATAAATATTCGAAAACATGGAAGTTTCATTAAGAAAAAATGCTTTATTTGAGGTAAAATAATATTTACAATGTAATAGGTATTTACTAAGGTAGTTCTTTATACTAAACACGATCTCAAAAATGTATAAACACGAGTGTCTACAACATGACAAAGTACCAATTGTTAAGTAATATTGTGAAAGGATGGAGACAGACGTCGGGAGAAAACTTATTTATTTCAATCTGGCAGTTTATTTGTAAAATTAAACTTTCTTTCTTCTTCTTCCTCGACTGTAAATAAAAGTGTAAAAAATGATGAAATTAAAACTTTAAAAATTGAGACCTAGGACATTAACAGCAATTGTGTCTTCTGCTTCCCAAACTGTCAAACTTTAGTGTCGATAGTTGTTGACATTCAAGTAATTTTATGTTAACATTTATTGAAAATGTAAACTTTGAAACCTAGGACGTTCACGGGTCGTAGCCCGAGGCATTTTAAGGAAAGAATATGAATATGAGTTGCATGAGTTTGTAATCTACCTTTGTGTAGAATTTCAAACCGGTCGGTTCAGTATTTTTCACGTTTACTTTCCACAACAAACAAACAAATTGACATACAGGAACCTCCTCTTTACAATTTTGTAGATACACATAAAACGATTAATTTTTACATATTGTTGAAATAACAAATATGAATTATTTCCATAAATATGAACAAAAACACTCATTAAAGGGTTTTACAAATTTATCAACTACTGTATTAAAGTGTGGCAAGTGCTGAAGTGCAAAGTTATAAATAATGTACTTAATATAATAATCAAAGTTTTTTTTAGATTTTTTAAAAAGATATTTTTTATACCTGCACGTGTGACTATGTTATGTCAATAATAAACGTTAGGCTATGTTGCTATTAAGTATTTAAGTATAAGTATTTAAGTATTTTTCTATGAGGTTCCGAAAATTAATTTAACTACACATGTACCAATTTGAATGCTGTACTAAGTAGGTTGTAGTTTAACAATATCAAATTATTGAGAAAATCTACAAATTTTGAAGATTTCCTCTCTGCACTATTTTCTCTGTGTCTTAAGAAAATAATGACTACCGTAAATAGAACTAGGGGTTTTATCTATAGATAACTAATTTTAAGAAGTATAACTATTTTTAATGTTGAAAGGAAACATTCAAAATATGTAAAGTGAATACACCTCAACCCTAGAGGTGTTATTTAATTAACATAACGGAGTTCTTTTAGTTTCACTATTTACTCTACAAGAAAGAAAATGAGACAGCTATGAAAAATACATAGAGATTTTAGATGATTAATTTATATTGAAAAATTCATTTTATATACATTTTAAACCACGTAATTTTAATTCATAGCTAAGCTATTCAAACAATATTAAATTGAAGATTACTTGTTATTACGTTACTTACTTAAATTACTTGTTTATTCACTTAGAAAGGGGAAATTTTACGAAAAGCCCCACTTTTGACCCTTATAAAATTTTCTATTTACATAAGCATATTATGTTCTTACTGAACTGTGTTTCAATCAACAAAACTAACTGTCTAATGAAAACCATTTTTTCCAATTTTAATCTGATTGAGACATGAATGGTTTCTATATCCCTTTGATAAACTGGGATGTTTTTCAAATTACCTCAAAAATAACGTCACACTATGTTTTAGTAAACCGGATTGTGATCGATTTCATCTGTTAAAACCCTATGAGGAGATTCGGCCGTTAAACAATGTTTGGGATATGAATGCTAATTAAAGATTAAATGTCATAATTCGTTTAGGTCATAAATAATATAATTTAAGATAACAAAATCAAAAGAATTATTGTGTTAGGACTAGCAAATTCTCGTGTTAAAAATTTTCGACTTAAATAATTCTAAACATGTTTGTCAGTTCCTGTAATATCCATTACTAGCTATTAATCTCAAATATCAAATTCCAAATTAATTGCTGGTATAGATTGAACACATTAATCATAATTTAAGCAATAGTAATCTGGTTATATTTAGTTTGAGAGCGCAGATGTTTCCCCATATGGTCCCCACAACAAGTGACGACCTTCACTACTCGCAGCATTATTAACTGTTCAATATTTTGAGTTTAATAAATTAAAGATTTAGCGAATTTAAAAGTATATTGTATACTGAACTCATTCATTTTATGATTTATTTTTTAAAATGTATTCTTTACTGTCCTTTAAAATTTATTCCTATAATAGACAAATTTTAATCAAAAATTAATAAAATTTAAAATTACATTTTGTTTTTTATTTATAGGGAAAAGCTATTACTATCTATAAATGATTTTTTTTCTTTTATAAACAAAAAACAATGTCGTTAAAATTTTTTTTATATATATAATAATTATATGTATATTTGATATATTATGTTTTCAATAACTCTCAAAAATGTTGATCGAGACCAAATTTTTGTAAAGTGATTCTCAAATTAGAGTTTTAAAGAATACGTCATGGGAATATTTTTTTTGTTAAAAAATGTTTTTTTGCGTTTTTTAAAATTATTTAAATTTCTAATTTTATATTTAATTAATCATAAAAAACTACACATATTGTCCTTAAAGTTTTTTTACTAAAAACGGTTAAATATTAAAAAAATCTAAACATACGTTGTATTGTCTCCTGTAATTTACTAGGATATAATTAATATTCCAAATCAATATGTAATTAATATTTAGTTTATGTATGAGTTATCATTTAGTTAAAATCAAGTTTATGTGTTTTATATGGCAGCAAATGTATTTTTTCCATATTATATGGAATAAAACTGTTTATTTTGAGTTTAATAAATTAAAGATTGTTTTTATTATTTATGGTAGAAAGTATTATGTCTAACAGTTGACTCTTTATGTTAATCCTATGTAATCAAAAATTCCTTCAATAGACAATCCAAATGTATATTAAAAAAAAATTTACCAAACTATCCACTATTTTTTTTTCACATAGTAGGTATCAATTCTTTGTTTGAAATTCATTATTGGTGATGGTGGATTTATGCTATTGAAATTTTTATTGCGGACATTTTCCATCACGAGTTTATGTAAAACAAAGTTTCACGACGTTTAAGGATCTGGAATCTGATCCGTCCTCAGGTGAGTTAATATCTAAAACAGAGCACAATTAACATACAATCCGGAACTAACCGGTATGAAGCTGAAAACATAAAAGTTTAAAGCAGTAAAAAACATACAAACAAACTATACACTAAACATTACACACATAAGAAACCAAACACGTCCACTCGTCACAGAGACTCAAAGACAACTGAAAGGAGTGGGCGTGTCCCACCGGAAACAAAATGGCCGCCGCAAAAACCTGAAATCCAGGTGAAATATGTCTAACAGATTTATTTATTATTATTATTTTTAACTCAAATACAAATCCTTCCTAATATACATGAAAAATTGCAATACAAAGTTAACTTTACAGAGCAAAAACACATTATTTTTACAATTTTATACTTACAACAAAAATCTTATGCCCCTTACGAGCTTAACTACGAGTTAGCATACCATGAGAATTTTGTTTCGGATTTATAAGAATATCATTTACAGATACTTTATTTATCCTTAAGTTCTATGCTAAGAATTAGCAGCCACAATGGCCGGATCGCAAGTAGGTATCATTTCAGGAACTTTTGATTTTAATAAAATGAAATTTGGTATTTAGTTTTATCACTTAAAGAGCTTAATACAGAATTTTTTCATTCATCATTTTTAAAATGGTGGTTGTCTAAAAATCTAAAATCTAAATATCTGGAAACCCGTATTTGTAAAAATCATCAGCGATTACCTTAAATTCAGAAAATTCAATTTTAAATCCAACGATACCAAATTGAAGAAATTCTGATTATAAATAATTAAGAAACGTAATTTTTCAGAACGTTTGTCATTATCTTTGTCAACTATTATCATAGGTAGTCCTAATTTAAACCTTATTAACTAGTAAGCCACTTCGATCAGCTGTTTTGAGTTTATTCCACTAAACAGCTGATTGATATACGAGTATTTATTTTTAAAATATCACAGTTTAATTTTACATTGTTTCCTTATTCTGTATGTCAATAACTGTCAATGAGTATGCTGACTTTTATTAATTATATTTTTTATCGTGTTTTCAAATATATTTTTAAACAACTGATGTGGATGAAGCAGTGTATTGTAATATGCAAATGAAGCAAGAAGGCTATTTGGTGACTGTTTTTCCAACAGACAATGTCCAAGTACCAAACCTTTCACTGCTGTCCACAAAAAAATGCATTTAAAAATCAACTCAAAAAACCAAACAATTTAGTATTTTCAACATTCGTTCTACGTCGATTCGTTACTGAAGAATGGAAACTATGAGATAGTACTTTGCCTTTGTCCCAACGTTAATGTTTCGGGGAACTTAAAAAATAAATGATATTTTGCTTATTATTTGAATAATGTGATAAAATTTGGTATTTTTCGTCGCATTCTATTAATGTATACTCGAATTTTTTCTAATGCTAGCAGACCTACATACTCACCCCCACCAAGTTATTGTTAAGTATAGTAAGAAATTTAATGTAATTTCCTGTTAATACAAATATTATGATAAAGCTTAGGAGACAGCTTTAACTAATAAAGATATACAACTGTATACTGAAGAGCTGAATTATTCGTTTGCTTGTGGCAGAAGAACTATTTACTCTTTTCCAATGATATTCTTATTCGTAAAAGATATATTGATAAAACCTTATTATTTTCTCTATATTAAAGCTTAATTTTAATAATCATAATTGATTTATAAACTAGTAGAAATTCACTTACCACGTAGTACTGAAGCTATAGTAGTATAACTACTTTTATCTTCATATTTTAAAACATTTTTAGTGTTTTTTCTTTTAAAACAGGGTAAAAACATGTTTTGTATAAAAATATTGCGACCATAATTAAAGAAATAAATATTTTTTGAGAAAAATTTGTTATGATAAATTAAAGATAGAAACAGTACATTAAGTATATCTTGGACGCTGTAATAATAGGTATATTGCAATTTGGTATGAGGCAAGAATTATAAATTTAATCACTGGGAGAAACTGTAAAGAGAAAAGTGTTAACAAGAATTTTCCAAGTGGAAACGCATTCACTAACAGAGATGTCAACAATCAATGCTTGCTGTGAAGTTTGGACTGTTGAATTTCTCTTTTATACTGTTTGCTAACCTCAAAGCTTTCTTGTAACATCTCAAATTTTGAGACACACTTGTTTGAAAACAAGTAGAGGAAATATCCAATTATCATTAAATAATATTAAACATAATGATGTTTTTAAACCAATGATTTTCCTTGTTAGTGTAATTGATAATGTAATTTACTGAAGCTGAAGAGGAGAGTCTTCTTACAACTATATTAGCAGACAGTGTTAGTTATCGGAGATCTTTGGTGTAATTAAGGTAAAGGTTATAGATTTAATGAGGTTATATAAATTTAAAATAAACTACAGTATCGGACTAAAATGATTAGGGAATATCAGAAAATCCTGTTTTGTTCTGCATGAAATGAGTTCAATTATTATTCCATAGTGAATTTAGATCAAATGTAAAAGTAGAAAACACATTGAACTTAGAAAATTACTAATGTATTTAATCAATATGTAAACTAAATGAATTACTTCGTTGTAAAAAAGTCGTCAAATATACTACGATTCCTTCAAAATAAAAAATTCCTATAACATTTTATTTTATTTGTTTTTTTTATTTCTTTGGGGATGTTGTAGATGGGTAAAAGTTTTAATTTATGAAGTGTGGACATTGATTTGAGGAATAAATATATAGCATTTAAAAATATTTTTGCGAAATAGATAGAGGGAAAATATAAATAATAATGAACATGCAATCAATTTGAAATGAATTCGAAATTTGAAAGAATTTTTATTGTATTTTAAAACTGACTACATTTCACATTTTCATTTTTCATTTTGTGAAAAAATTTCAAAAACTTCATATGTTTACATTTTATGGAGTTTTAAATTTCTAATTTTAACCTTATGGGAAATAAGTCTGTTTACAAATTGTCTACAATCAAAACATTTGATTCCTAAAGCTACAGCTGTTTGTTTACTTTCCATTAGCAACAAGTATGCTCTATTATCCAATGCAATCTGAATTATTTATTAATTTAAACAATAAAGTAAGTGCTATTTAAATACGTGCTGTACAAAATGAACAGTTTTATTCCTCACGTTAAGTACAATAATTATTAGTTGTTTTTGTTTTGTACGAGTGGAGTTAATAAATGTTAGATTACGTGAATATCATTGTAAAAAATGCCACGATTCAGTAAATTTAATCTTTCATATAAAAGCCGTATTGCAACTAGGTTTGGTTTTGGTTTAGGTTGAATCAGGACACAGTGAATCAATCCACTCAGATCTATTTGTTTTGTGGGTATATTATTAATATGTCTTATCATTTCAGTATTGTTATAAACTATGCCGTGATCTATTATATGTAATCTTTCTCAACGAAGCCGTAACATGTATTTACTATCAGCCCTCATGAGGCTCTTCGGGACAGCTAGTTGATAATGATGTAGCCTAATGCTAACTAAAAACATTTTGCGTAACCTGGTATGGTTAAACGTTTTGCTTAATCAGCTAAAAATTAAATAATTATACATAAATATTACTTTGAAAAAGTCTCTTGAATTCGAAGATGAAAACAGGAATGACTAAAACCAGACAATATTCAGATCCCACGGGACCTCCCAGTATTACGTCATCAATATGAGAATGAATGGCTTCTTGGAACCGGGAAGTTTTGGAGTTTGATCGCTTACGCCCTAGGGAATCGGATATGGGATAGCTCATACATGCCGGGCTTAGTTAAAAGTTTAAAAATAGGTTGTCTCATCAAGATTCAATATCTGTGATGTAACTATGTTAGAACAAAAATTAAAAACATTTTAAAGTGAGTTTATAAATATTGATAATAACACTTAATACATTTTTATGAACAAAGGGAATAATGTATTGATTTATAAAAGTAAAAAATATGAATATTTAATATTTTTTATTAATATCAATATTTCCACAATTTTCTAAAACACAAAGATCTCGGTCGTTGAAGAAAAATCCTAAATTTTCAATGAATAATGTTTTTAAAACTGTTTCCATCCTCCTAAGTAATAAAATTGCTTTTACAAATTCTGTAGCAGAAGGGTTGATTTTACTACTTTGATGACGTTAAAAGATAACCAATACTAACAACATAATTGAAAAACTTGTTCACTATGACATTTTGTTCGAAGTATATTTATGTTTAATCTAAGAAAACTGTAGAGTAATTTAAAATGAGGTTACATGATTGTCAAGCGAATAAAATAAAATATAAACCATTTAGAAAAAATGTGGTTGCTATAACATAAAATGATTACAAAGCAATTTATGAAACAAGTGTTTAAAGTTTTTTTGCATTTTTTTCATCTCGTCAAAATAGTAAAATTACCAACCAATTTCATCTCTTTAAAACGGTATAAAATTGTAAAACTGCTGCTACTGAAGGTAAAATACTTTCAAGAATTGCTCGCCTGGTTTACTGGTTTTATTTAATACAATGTTGTTATAATTACGTGAGTTAACGGCCGTGTTAGATTATCCCTAAACATTATAATTCCCTTATCAGAAGCCATCATGGCAGCCAATTCTAGACTAAGTGGGTGGTATTATCATTGCCATTGATTATGGTGCTGTAGTATTGATTCCTGGTAAATGCTTTGGGACATTTACGTCTACTACGCATTTCCTAGGGTAAAAAATATAAAGACAAAATATTTATAAGTTTCCGTTTTACAGTTTGTTTTGTTCCCTGATTTGTTCGTATTGAGCTCCAACGTAGGGTTAAAGTATTTCAAACATTTTTACAAAAATATAAACTTAAAACAAATTTTTAAGTGATATTTCTGCTACTGTAGATGACTATTACCATTATAATTTGAAAGTATAAATGGTACGATGAAATTCCGATGCGGAAATGTAAAAGAAAGGAGAGGACAGTAAAAATGAAGAGACTTGTAAATTTCCCAAAGGGCGAATTTGGGACATTCGTCTCCAAACTGGAAAACTTGGAAAGTTATTTAAGCTGGGTAAGTTTTAATTTTTTACATATCATCATATTACAATAAGCGATACGTTTTAGTCAGAATACAACACTATATTATCTATGTAGTTGACGTTAAAATGCAAACCTTACATTAATTTAAGGATTTATGTAGATTATAGAAGACCTCGTATGTGAGGAAAACCTAAAGTAGAGTTATGCTCAGTAATTTTTATTATTTTTACAATATATTTGAGCAAAATTTAACTATTTTATCTATTTAATTTATCTATTTTATCTTATTTATCTATTATTTACATCCTATTTAATTTATCTATTTATCTATTTAATACATCCAACGAATTTTGGCGTTCTTAAATTTTAACTTTACTAGTAGTGATTATGAAGTTTAAAATTCATTTATTTGATTCATTCAGTATTAATATACTTAATCACAATTTACTCTTGATTTTTTTGGGCAGCCCAAGACATAACTGAGGACCTAGACCATCTAGATGCTTGTAAGTTTGCATGCGAGATAAAAAGAAATACAAATAATATATTCTAATATTTTCTACCAAGCTTAAAGACCGTGTATAATGCATAGAACAATAGCATCACATTTACCATGTCCATTAATAACGTTATGCAACAAACAAGACAAGTTAAATATTGGACACGAATTGAAGTCAGTGTTCCTTCTACGAGCTAAGGGTCATAGACGTAAAACTCGTTATGACCGGGAACTTAAGGAATACAGTTGTGTCATCTGTATTATAATAATAATAATAATTATTATTGACTTTCTAAAATAGCAACCCACCCAGTTAGGTATTTATGTAAAGTATGAGAAATGACTGTAAGATGACTACGGTACGATCCTGTAGCCTTGTTACTTATCAGCCGATACCATATAAAAGACCTACAGGTTAACTTTGTATCCGAACTAAAATTTTGCTCTGAATTACGAATTGGTCCAACTATGAGGATAGTTTTTCTGATGAACGTAATCCACCCCAGGGAACATCACATCCACAGAGAATCACTCATAACTAGACACAATTTGAGACCTTTAAGTAGCTGGATTACAGAACACGCTACAGCCTAGCCCATTGGAGTGATTTGATGAGCAATCACACATATTTTTCTCAGAACCCAGTATTTAATTCAAAGATGACTTTACATTATTCCTTTTATGGTAAATCCCCGCCCTTAACATTTATCATGACGTCATTATCTTGACGTAATAGTCAGATAGTTGATCGTAACCGGTGGACTTAGGAAACAGGAGAACAGGTAAACAGGTAGGGAGAATGTTAAACCAGTCGGAGTGGCATCGTAAGCCACAACGATAAGTCAACTACATAACGATCCGGCGGGTCTCTTATGATCCATGGTGGAGGGGGCACACGCCCTCTCCGTCAAAAGTGGCGCTAAGGGCTTAGCAGGATAGGCAGTTCTATGGAATCTATAATGCAGTAAGGAAGTGATTTCAAGCTACACGAAGCCTGAGAACTATATTTGACCTACAGACTTTGAAAACGTAATGTTAAATGAATAGAATTTCATTATTTAAATAAATTATAAAAATTATTAAAGCTTTATCATAATTAAAAAATGATGAGTTAACAATTTTGAACTATGACGTTCTTGGACTTCTAGAACTCTCACCGTCTCGCCATCCCTATTTTCCACCTATTCCATTACTTAACTAGTCTATATTGCTTTATCTATCTCGAGACATAAACCCCGTCTTAGTCGTTCTCTCTTCTACCTGGGACATATTTCATAATCAGGTATAAACTGATATAGCTTTGTAGCTTGTAACTTGTAAAATTCCATTTCATAAAACATAAATACCAATTTACAAACTATTAGTGTTATAATTTGATATTTGTGAATGCTTTCATAATAATTAGAAACTACTTGTAGTTCTAAAATTCTATTTCTTAATGATATAGCAATATTATATAGGAAAACTATTAGCAATGATAATTCAAAATACAAGTGATTTTTCAGATTTCTGTTTCACAATAATAACTAATAAATTATCAACTTATGATTAAATTAGTAGTGTAACAAGAGGAAACTATACAAATAAACTAATCTTTAACTAATACATGATTTTAGAGTTTATATTCGTCTAATAGTGTATATTCGTATTCAAAAACAATACTAAGTCCTACTTTAGCACATCCTATAAACGGTGTATCCCTCCACAACAGAATTATACTTATTTCGTTCCTGACACAGTACAACATTTTCGTACTGCTCATCATAATGACATCTACTTTTGTGTGCTCATAGACAATACCTTCCAAACAATAAAATAAAATAAATCTCACGTGCAAGGATATAAAAGATACTATTTTTTCTTCCTCCACATTTTTACATCCTCCAAATTACATCCATTTTTGTAGACTTACAGGTTTTAATGAAATATATATCTCACATGAAAGGATGTTAAAGGAAGTGTGACTAATTTAAACAACTCGTCACTGACGTATCTGTTTATGAATGCGTTTCCACTCCGGAAAGTCACATTTTCCAAACTTCCTTTGTTATCTGTTCAAGTATTTTCCCTCGGCTGTTTTATATGTAAGAGAGTTTAGATTTATATCCAGCAACAATAGATTTAACGAAACACTCAGGTACGCAAATGAAATAGTATTGGTTATATAATTAATTGTTATTAGTTCTTTTAATTTGGCCACACATTCTTGATTTTTTAAATTAATATGTTCATCAGTTAGCACAGAAGTTTACCTTGGTAGGTTGACATTTCAATAATATAGTCTTATCTATTAGATATTTTCATTTACGACGTAATTAGCATTAAGTTTTATATTTTTCAACCAGTTTGAAAATTCAACATTCAACAAAATCATCTCAATAATTTTCAAAATATTAAGTTTACATCTGGTTATACTAGTAACTATATTATTCAAGTTTTGATTATATGTATTTAATTGTACAAATCAGTAAATTTCTGTTTTTTTTTTAAATATTTTTAGTAGATTTTTATTTTTAGTTTTTTTAGTAACGGTGTAAGAAAAAATCTATATTTGATACCATTTATCTAGAATTCCACTTGAACACTGTAAATAGGTCCGAATTCATATTTGCTAATTACAGATGTAAAGCCAATTTTCATCTGTCAACTAGTCAACTATTACAACGCAACTAAAAAATTAAGTACCATAGTTGAAGTGTATTCGTTCTTACTTAAGAATAAAATGAAGTTTATATTTAGAAGATTTTTTCAATTTGTATCCATTTTACGAGTAGCCAATCCCCTTAAAAATACATGATTAATCTCCGAAACAGGATCGAGCAAACCTGTTGAATATACCAATCATAACTTAAACACCACAGTGGCAAGTGTCGTATTTGAGGAAATATGGGACAATCTCATGGATTATTACCAACATACCGTATTGAGATGAGTTTTAGAGTGGATTTGCATCACTTTTGGGGTCCATATATGTGAGTAATTATTACAAATGGGTTGCGATTGTATTATGACTTCATGTTCAAGGAGTATTATGAAGTTAAATTTTGGAAAAGAAATTAGCTATGCCCATTAGGTATGTTAAGCAAATTGTTTTGTACTTTTGTGGTTTTACTACGCAGGATTCTTTGTTAAAGTTTTGTTAGGGGAGAGTCATGACTTTACTACCTAATTTTGATCTCATTACCCCTTATGGTCTTAAATGCCCACTGCATCTGAAAACCAGAGAATTTCAGGTTACAAAATGAACAATCAGACAATGAGCAAGCGTGCGGGTGTATATCTTACACTACCAGTTATGTGTAGTAATACCAGCCATAAATTATATACATTTAGGTTAATTAGAAGGTATAAGGTTTATTTTACAAAAAAATAATAAATTCAACAGTACTATTTTAGTACCAAGTAAATGAAAATACTTTTGGCTTGGAGGTGAGTATGGTAAAGGGGAATGGTACAGTAGTTTCAGTTTTAATTTGATTTTATTTTAAATTTTAGGTGAAATAGTTTGTGACAAAAATACCTATTTTGGTCCTAAGGTGAACTATGCCTGTCCTATAACATTACATTAATTAATTAATTTTAATTAAACTAAAAAAACTGTCCCCTTGATATCTCCTAACCATAAAGCAAAACAGGTGTCCACTGGGCCCTCCCACAACTGTACCACGCATTTGCAAGCAAAATTGTAATTGCAAAAGGTGGGGATTCGAACCCAAGCACTTCTCAATGCATGACGATGTTTCATCTGTCAGTGATATTCTTAAGAAATATGGTAAAGAGTGGATAGTAGTTCCAGTATTAAGCGAAATTTCTTTCAATTTTATGTGAAATTATGTAAAACGTATATTTATTTATTCACACAAAAACACAATGGGGATCTTTATTACATCAGATTACAAAAGTAATGAAGAGTAAATAATATCTAGTTTTATTTAAATAGCTTAGTTAGTTAATGTTCATTTATTTTATTATTTCTCTGATCCAGAAGCTTATCACTATTAAAATACAACGAAACATATGATTTTGCACATAAAAAAATACATGAATGTGAAATTATAAATGTTTAAATATAATTTCCACTTGAGATAATCCTGCGCGTAGGAAAACTGGAAAAGGAAACAATGAGAATACTTCCATAGAGTATACAGTTAAATAGGATCTCGTGATAGTTTCGTATTGCGTTGGAGAGCATAGTTAATAGTGTGGCCAAACAGTCCAAACCTAGTTACAACCTCAAAGGGACCCACCCGGTCATGCATAGTTGACCAAGTAACCGTTCTGGTCAAACAACACTCGCGGTGTCCCACAGCTCTTCCAGCAAAACATTTCAACATAGCAAGAAACCTTTCCTATCAAGAATTCCATTTGTGTAGTAATGAATTTTAGAGTTCAAGATAGGCTACGTTTTGAAAAGAAAAAAGTAAATTGGGTCAAGTACAAATAAAGTTATAAATACTAGTGAACAGTTTTAGCTGTATAAACGTAACCTATTTAAATGTTTATGATGTTTGAAATGATAAGCTCATAAAAATTAATCTTTGCCAATCGTTCAGGCATGTTAGAAAGCTTATATTGACTAGATATACAACCTTAAGGTTATATATACCTTAAGTTATATAACCTAAGTTATATAATAAGGTTAATAACATAACCTAACCTAAGGTTAATAGCCTTATGGTTATTTAGAGATATTAACAAGCCATGTGAGTAGAACATATAAATAATAATCAAGAAATTTCCTGTCAAGAATGTGACTCAAAATTCTCCCTACAACATCAGCTGACTCAGTGATAGCAATCAGCTGACTAAGATTGATTAGAGCTGACCGGTAATTACATCAGCTGACCGTGTGGATTATATCATGTTTGATACAACAAATAAACTATTCGAAGACATTTTGACTCTATTCCAAAAATATAATTTCCATGTTAATATATTTCAAAGGCGGTAATCTTTTATAAATTAAAGGTAACATAAATAGATTTTAAGCTTTTCATATGAAATTCCTATAAAAATTTCAACTTTTTGTACATGTATTGTTAACAGCGATACAAAACTGTGTTTACTATCAACATAAGTATTCGTATTGTTTAGGCATACTTAATGCCATAGAGGGTAAAACTGCTCTATGTTTAGTCATCACAAAACTTGGGTGAAAAATTGATGTAATGGAATTCCTATTCTTTTGAAAATGTGGCGAAATTTTAGCCATCGATAAAGTAAACAATTTTAAATCCATCAATCGACAATCTGTTTATGGAAACAGATTGTCTCGGTGTTAGAGCGCCTTGTGGAACTGTAATATTCTTTTCTTGTAAAATAGCTTATTGTTGAAGTGACTAAAAAATACAAAAAAACATAAACAAAACAGCTAACTTGTAATGGAGTGTTCATAGCATTTAATCTAATAAAAATAAATCTCCATGATCACAACCATCTTTGCAAAAATAGAAATTTTTCTTGTAACATAGCCTAAACACGTTATTACGATTCTTGTACTTGAATATCAACATTTATATTATTTACTCTATTCTATATAAAGAGGAAAACTCGTGAGTACACTACGAAATTTGGTGCAAGCTTAAATATTTACCTTAAAAATACATCAATTATTGCTTGGTGGATGGTGAAAAATATTTGAAAAATGTGTTTAATATCAGTGAATTTATTAGTCATTGTGGTCATAGCTGTTTATTTAGCCTGTAATTCCAAGTTTAGATTGGGTATAGGCTACAATGGTATTAGGAAATACAGATAAGTTCTCAGAAATATCCATGAGTTTGAGTTGGTCACCAGAGCATCCTTAAAACACAACAGTAAACATAACTTAATAGTAAAACATTAAACTATACATTTCATAGCTTACCTTATACATTGTGTCTTACATGTGAACAATGAACATGCAATATATTGTTACCACACGTGTTGCATATATTACAAGTGTATTGCAAGGCAGTACACTGACACACAACTGACCAACAGGTTGTTCCAGAACATTATCAAACATTATATTGGGTAGCACACAAATTGAAACAACATTGAAACAATATGGAATATGTTTATTCATAATATGCCTCCAAGATTGAAATTCCCTAAAGTAAAAAATAAGTTAGGATTAATTGACGACAGGTTATGTCGTCAATTAATCCTTATAGTTTTATGAATGACTATAGTTTTGGGATTATGGCCCCATTTTAAAATCGTTTTCGTCAAACATACTTGTTTATTTATCACTGTCTTCATCATTCTTAATAAAAAACTTAAATTTTTACACAAATACATTTAATGAAACACTATTATAATTACACGCGGCAGGTCAAGGGCGAAACCCATTTTCCTAAGCGTATATACAGTATATTATTATTATTATTCATGTGATTGTGATTATTGATGATGTAACAGACGTTTTAAATACCCAATAAGAACGAAAATAAACACCCTTATAGATACCGCGTCTATGGATGGCGTTATGTCATTAAAATACTATTCTTAAGCTTATAGTTATTTGTTTTGAAGGGCCATTGTCTTTCTAGAGACAAAAGCTGATGTAGCAGACAACATTGTTCATTGATAGCTCTGTAGCCTTCGTTTAAAAAATCTGAATAAACATACAAGTGAAGGGATTTAATAGACAAAAAATATTTTTTTAAGGAAACTAATTTATTTACAAAATATATTTACATTGGGTGAACTAATCTTTTATAATTTTTAGTATTTTAACTAACAAAACACATAAAGGTTAAATATATCATAAAATATATTAAATATATCTCTTAAAATGTGTATAATTGGAAATGATTCTACTAGTATAAAAATAACAAGGTCTCTATGCTATATATATACTACAATAAATTATTTATTCTACTTTTACGATATGAATTTATATGTACATATTACTTTTATTCAAGAATCTTTTGAAGTTAACTATTTTACAGCAGTACTTAGAAAATTACCATAATTACAAAAACACACTCAAATTAATCATTATAACTCAATCAATATTAACGTATCGTATAAAAATAAGCGTAAACAGTTTTCTAAGATATCTATGTAAAAAAATTACAAAGAGATCAATAATTATTTAAAACGAATACTGTATATGAATTGTATAAGAGACATCGAAGATTCACATAACCTAATGCCTCTAAGAAGTTGGTTGGTTGGTTGGGAAAGTTAGTTTAGTTCACACGATATGTAGATAGAGTAAACATATTAGTGTTAAAAAAACTCACAGTTTGAAAACACATAGCATTTTAAAATGCGTATTGGTCCTTTAAATATTATGTAAATTGACATCAAAAATTACAAAACCTCAATTTATATATGTAATTCTACATATTTTCACAGGGAAAAGTAAACTTTTGTTCAAATACACATCACAATATTTTACTAGAACTTTAAGCGTTAACAGTTTCGTATAAGTTTTTAATATCTGGATCCTTAAAAGGAAAGATCACAATTTGGTCATATGCATTTGAAAACAGAAATATTAAGGTTTATATTGCTCTTATACAAAATTTCCAAGAAGTCCAGTTTTAGCTGTCAGTTTGCAAAATAATTCACTTATCGTCGAACTGTGTCCTCACAAAGTAAGTGACCAGAGTTCCTTTGCCTTTGACGTAGGTTGGTCCCCTGCAATCACACTGGTAGCCAGCGCTCATCAGTATCTTTGCTGTATCCTCTGTCACCTGAAAAGTAAATAGTAATTAGGTAAAAGGATCTGTAATGGATTATTGAATTTGTAAGGCTATTAACTATTTACGGTGACGTGTCTTATAATCCAGCTACTTGGAGGTAACGAGTTGTGGATAGTTGCAACTAATAGTCGGTAAAAGTGTCTTTATGGTTTCTCCCACCATCACAAAAAACTCTGTTGTGTGGATTAACGTCGACATTATTGAATATTATGTTCATTCGCAAAGATCATCCTAATATGGGCGTGATAGTGGCATCATCCTGTAATCCAGCTACTTGGAGGTCACGAATTGTGGATAGTTGTTAGCGATGGTCGGTAGGTGTGGAGTTCTCTTGTGTGGATTAACGTCCGCACTATTGAATAATACCTTAATCCGCAAAGACTATCCTCATAATTAGACCAATTTGTAATTCAGAGTCCGTGGTTCGGATTCCACGTTAAACTGAAGGTCCCTTAGTCACAATCGGCTGTTAGGCTGTTAATTAACAGTCCTGTCTAAGGAACATGCCAGTCTTAGTCAGTAACAAGACTACAAGATCGCACCATAATCATCTTACACTCAACCCTCATTCATACCTTGGCTTAAAACTTTTACCTTGTAGTATGGTCGCCATTTCAATAATCTAATCTAATAATTAAACCATTTCAAGATTCAGAGGCAAATGTGGTTCGGAACCCACTTCATAGCCCCTTAAGGTATCATTGGCTGCCGAGTTATTCATCCTGCGTTACCCACGCTAAGTGTATTACATCAACACCCGCGCACAGACTAAGGGACCGTGTTTTACTTTTACCGATAAAATAGGGTTGTGAAATCACATTAAACTGTGCTATTAATAACCACTTTAATCAGACAATAGATAAAATATATTTCACAGCTTTTTACACGTTGAATATATTTTCATCACATCTATCTACAAATTATAAATACAGTTGTGTTTGAAAACTAAATAATAAACCCTGGTTTCGTAGTTTTTAATTTATGCGTGGATAAACTTATTATTTCTGAAATCATTAAATGAAATAACAGTAAAATAATATAAAATAGAAAAATATAAAATTAATGTAGCCCGACCTATCACACGTAACAACAGACCGGGCTCAGAACACTATCAGTAAAAACACCTCCTTCTATCTCAAGGTCATACCTCAAACTAAGGGTTGTCTTTCATCAGTAGAGGGGGTAGATGCTGGAGCTACCTTGGAATACAAAATATATTGCCAACCCAAACGGTAGTAAAAACGAAAATGTTGGGTGCCCGGATTGTGAGAACGTGTGCGAGCAACGTGGAGTTAGTTAACAGTCCTGTCTAAGAAACACACCAGCTGTAGTCAGTAATAAGATTACAAGACCGCGCCACAACCATCGTACCCTCATTTCTCATTCATACTTGGCTTAAAATACCTACCTGGGTAGGTCACTGTTTTAGTTAAAAGTTAAGTATTTTCTCATTAGCTGAATTATACAATTATTGTACAACTCTCCTTAAAATAATCAGTATAAACCAAAGAAAACCACAAAACCTAAACAAACCAATGGTAAAATATGCAAAACAGGTTTGAACTGAAATCCCAATCAAGCCTAGAAATGCCATCAACCCTCACCCAAGCCAGTCAGTTTATTTTAGGTGGGCCTCCCACCATTATACATTTGCAAGTAAAATTGGGATTGCTCATAGTGGAGATTAGAACCCGAGTGCTGCAGTTTGGCTTAGAACATTTCGCTCGTCAGTTAGAACTTTAGAGCACTACACCTATTACCATCGACGAAGGTACTCAATTATGTTTAAAACATACTCGTACATTAGAAAAAAATAAATTGTAATTTTGTTGATATTATCTCAATCTATATAGATAAAACTAGACATTTGTACATTATTTGGAATTATGACAAATGTTTGGTTGATTTCATGTTTTATACCCCAGAAAACCCATTGGATCTTAAAATTTATGTTTGTCGGTGTGTATCTCTGAAACGCTGAATTAGGTCTTTTCCATACTCTTTCGTGTAAATGGGAGTGTTTACTGTAGTAAACTTATTTTTGAGAGGGTTTGTTTACTTCAAACTGACCCACAGTAAAAAAATGTATGTATTCTCTCTGAAAAATAGCTTATATTATGGATATGTCTAAAAAAAGGTTATAAGTTCCTCTAAACAGATGCCCTTATAACCGCATGACGTCACCTTTGTTTCAAATTCTGGTCTGACGGATTAACAATATCCACCTCAGAGGTGAGACGTATCCATGTCAAACAATAATTAATGAGCTTTAAAAATACAATTTTGTGCAATATTAGTTATCCAACTAACCGTTCGGATATTTCACGTTTGTTCATGAATGAGTTACCAATTGTCTTCGGTTTGAATTTGAGACCGCAAATTATTCATCCATAAACGCTGCTATAAAGTATATTAGTTATAAGTATAGAATATATGTGGTACAGGAACACATGTATGTTACAAGGCAACTGGCAGGGTGGTTTTGGTTAGCGATCGCCTTCTAAAATAAAGGTCGCTGGATTGATATTTATCAATCCAAATAAATGACCAATTTATAAATTAGCGATGCTTCTTAGCAACAGGTTCATGTAAGGTAGTAACAAAATCAGGGTTTGAACCTTTCAAAGATACGTAAAGCAATCCTGGAAGGCGTAGAAGACACAAGACAAAACACTAACTAAAAAACTACAAAACCAAAAAAGAACCACTCAATCACATTACAAAAAACACAAAATAACTTTCCTATGAGAAAATAGCTTAGATCGTGGATATATCTAAGGGGGCTCAAAAGAATTAGACTAATGTCTGTAACACATATTGTACTTTCCCCAGTAGTTTTAAAACTTATGGAAGATAACGTAATACGAGTATTTTTATATTTCAAGGATTTTCTGACAAAATATTAAACATATGACTTCCATAAAAAAGTCCGGTATAATCATCAATAATGTATCTTTAATTACACCCTTTACCTCTCGTATATTGCTAACCATAATTAACCACTGGGATTATAAGGGACTGGGACGGTGACGTTATCTTGTAATCCAGCTACTTGGAGATGAATTGTGGATAGTTTTGAGTGATGATCGGTGGGTGTAGTGTTCTCTTTTGTGGATTAACGTCCACACTATTGGATACTATGTTAATCCGCAAAGACCATCCTCATAATTAGAGCAGTTCGTAAATCATAGGCAGTGGTTCGAACTCCACATTAACCTGAAGGTCCCTTAGTTTACACCAGCTATTATAGTTCTGTCTCAGAAACTGTCAGACTTAGTCATTATCAATACTAAGAAATATTGCCACAATAATCTTACACTTAATCCTCATTTATACTTGGCTTAAAATACCTACCTTGTGGTATGGTCACTATATCAATAATCTAATTTAATCTAAAACCCCCATCTCCGAGCTTAGAAATATCTATGTCAAAACACAAAACATTGTTGTAGGTATTGCCATACTTGTAAGCACCATATGGGGCCCATGTTTAGGAATGCTACCAACCTGAAGTTTTCCCATGAGACCGCAGCTGTCCATGCGCGAGGCTACATTGACTGTGTTGCCCCAGATATCGTACTGTGGCTTCTGGGCTCCCACCACTCCGGCGATCACGGGTCCGTGGTTTAGACCTTGAGGAAATAAAAAGCTCTAATTACCATTCCAACATTCCTGACACACATTGCAGGAAACATAACTTAATTAATTTTAATCATTTCTTCAAAATTTTGCTTGTAAATTTCACTTCAGTTCTACGAGCCTTACCATGTACTTGTAATAAAGCGAAAATACTAGGTTGGCTGGGACATGTACTGCGAAGGAAATAAGGTACAAGACTGAAGGAGGTTTGCACGGCTGTACCAGCTGGAAAACGTCCTCTGAGGAGACCCAAAATGAGATGGTATGACCAAGTAAGAAAAGATGTCAGTGATTGTGGAGGGACATTGGAGATGGCAGCATAGAGACAGAGGCTTAGAAGAGGCTGATCTACGAAGCGAAGAATCGCCTGAGATTTTTAGTGCCCCAGTAGTAAGTAAATTTTACTTAAGCTGGTCTCTAAAGCGTCCTAGAACAATACTTTCATTACTTCTATTCTAAATATTTTTATTTCTATACTACCTTCGTATTTGAAATAGGAATTTGGTGAGGAAAGCTGTAAAATGTTAATATTTTGCAAACTATTCATGCATATAAAATCTTCCACGATGCTTTGAAATAATATTGTAAATATTATCCCATTGTTGTGGTATGCCCTTGAACTAGAAAAAATTATATTTTGTTGACTTTTGCCTCTAGCACAGTTTTAAAATTGGTCGTTTGCTACAACTATATCATTCTACGTCACGTTCAAGTAAAAAGCCAAAGTCGTGAGTACCAGAGTTTCCAAATTTCATTAACTGTGAAACTATAATACACTTGATGTTGGTTTCCTACATGAACATGACACAAGAAACGTTGGCACCATGGTTACATTCAAGAATTTACTGTAGACTGGAAATTAGAAGTAAAAGTAAACATATTAAATAAACGTTATGTAGTTTACGTTCAAAGATTTAAATCCGAAAGAGAAATGCAGTAAGGTAACAGTTTCAAAGGTTAGATAGTGATAAATGTTTTAAAGTTATTTTGCCTTTTCTAAACACGACCATACATCTCTATTATTTTTCCTCATGAAAATGCCATAAATGTACATGTTAGCAACAGTTTTAAGCCAGTCAGCTCAAATAACCATGGATGTTAGTTTTGTGACGCACCCATCCTGAGCTTGAACCTCTGGAAGGACTCTCGGTTGATCTGGTCGAGGATGGTCATGAGAGCGACGGCGAACTCCACCAGAACCACGACGTTGTGTTCCGTCCTGCGAGTCTCATCCTGGGTAAAAGGGTTAAGGATCAATAATGAGAAGTGGGAAACCCACTCATAGGGTTCAATGAGGACATAACTTTAAGTGCCCAATAACCCTTCTAGACAAATACAACTGTTCATTTAATTAATAATTGTTCGGGTCTCAAGTTGAACTCTACGTTGTTTTAGGTACATATTATTCCAGTGTTTATGTTGCCAAAAATAGCTGTGACTAGTCACCCTTATTCATTTATAAGAAATTGGGTCGTATACAAATTTTATTTTACAGTTTCTGTGATTATAATTATGAAAACGTTATACAATATACAGAATTCTCAGAGATAAAATATAATTTTTAACGTAAAAGTACGTGTTTACTAAAAGTAAAATAAATAAATAATATTATTATTGTACAGAGTAGCTCAATAGTAAACATTAACCATTTACCTTCTTTGAATCCTTTAGCAGCATAAAAATATAGCAATAGTCATTAAAAATATGGTTTATTGCTAACTTAAAAATATGAACAGTAACTTTTGTAATAAATATTAGTAATATGTAGTTATGCAACGGTTATGAATGCCTTAATTTATTAACTAATTTATTAAGTTAGAACACTCGCATGGCTCGTGTTCTAACTTACATCTCACTCGTGGCTTTAAGGCATAATACAATCGTTGCATACACTGTTTTATGTACGACCAACAATATTCAGACTTTTAAAAACAATAGTTGTATATTTTATTTATCTACGTCCATTGCAATCAATATTCAGGTTATCGAAAAATAGTTGGTGTGTATTGTTTGAATGATTAAGTTGTTCTTATTCTGAGAATGGTTTAAAAATCACATTTGAGGTTAGCCACTAAAACACACTATATTTATAGATACCTAAGCTGATTTTGCATATCATTATATAAACAATGACATTACTTTCGTCAAATGCTGAGCTCTGATTGGCTTAGATCCTGTATCGTTATGAAACATCTGTATTGTTATAAGCTCTTAATACAATGGTTTTAAATTTCCGGTTAATAATGAGCCTCTTAATTATGTTACTTTCAAAATATTTATTGGTACTTTTTGCAATAGTCGTATATAAAAGAAATAAAATAAGTCTTGAGTTTGAGCACCTGTGTTCAAAAGATTTTATTAGGCATACTAACTTTAATCTGTGAAACCAAATATCCATTTTTTTACTAGATAAAATACATTTTTACTTTATAACAGTCATGAAAATTTGCGCACAATATACTAAACACATAATACTAAGGAAATAAAACAGGGTATCACCGATTAAAACGCGTTTTACAAAGGAAATGAAAGTGGTGCCAACCACATATTGCTAAATTTCCCCGTTGACCCATTACGTAAAAGTTTGGTTATTTATTGTACACACCTCGTTTGCACGAAACCCTTTATCATAATTATTCAGCTGCTTTCCTGATCCTTTTTATTTATGTATCAGCTCCTTTTTTGATTGGAGAGCGTGTTCCAGTGTTAGTATAGTTCCAGTGTTAGTATAGTTCCAGTGTTAGTATAGTTCCAGTGTTAGTATAGTTCAAATGTTAGTATAGTTCCAGTGTTAGTATAGTTCCAGTGTTAGTATAGTTCCAGTGATAGTATAGTTTGAGTGTTTGTATAGTTCCAGTGTTTGTATAGTTCTAGTGTTAGTACAATTCCAGTGTTAATATAGTTCCAGTGTTAGTATAGTTCTAGTGTTAGTATAGTTCTAGTGTTAGTATAGTTCCAGTGTTAGTATAGTTCTAGTGTTAGTATAGTATCAGTGTTAGTATATTTCCAGTGATAGTATTGTTTTAGTGTTAGTATAGTTCCAGCGTTAGTGTTGTTCCAGTGTTAGTATAGTTCTAGTGTTAGTATAGTATCAGTGTTAGTATAGTTCCAGTGATAGTATTGTTTTAGTGTTAGTATAGTGTCAGCGTTAGTGTAGTTCTAGCGTTAGTATAGTTCTAGCGTTAGTATAGTTCCCCCTCCCCTACTTATACCTCCCCTTAAACTCACCCCTCCTTCACTCTCTTTCCCAGGTCTCAGCCCCGATGCCAGCATGTACGTACTACCAATGGTCTTGATCTTCTCTATGCTGCTGAACTTCGGTTTCAAGAGCAGCTAGTAAGAACAAAAATTGTATTAAAATCTTCAGTTTTATTCTCATTCAAGCAATGAAAAAACATTGTATCATTAAAATAAACGGTACCAGTGAACTGACACATACTTTCTCCCTTAAGTAAATTCAAGAAAGACAATCTATAATAAAACTATCATGTTCTCCAAAGTTCATCTAAATAAATATCATTTAATAATTTATTGTTTCAAAAATAATCATCCCATTTCTGAAAATAAAAACAAGAGAGACAAAGTTAAATTAATTGTTTGAATTGTATGGGGGGAAACACCCCCCCCCCCGGTAATACCAAGCTTTTTTGAGTTGGTTCTTTTGGGTGATTTTGACCTTACACTTCATACCAAGTTTCATGGAAAACGGTTAAAAAATAAGGAAGAAATTGATTTTTTAATATTCTCCATAAGAATAACATTGGACGCTTTCAGACAACGTACTGTGTTTATCATGGACAGTAAATTTAACTTTTCTCTGGAACCGTTAGTCGTAGACAAATAATTCTAGATACTAATTTGTTTAGTTTTTTAAGCTGGTTTCAATGGTACCAGTCAAGTTATACTTTACTTTTATTGTTTTCGCTGAAATATAAAAATTTGATTTTTTTGACATTTAAAAGCCCATAACTTTTGAACCGTCATTTTTACAGATATGCGGGTGGTGTCAAATTATTTAGTACTCTGTACACTATAAACTGTCAAATTTTAATAAAAATCGTTAGAGCCGTTTTTGAGAAATTTGGATTTTTCACGTTTTTTAAAGGTTTTTAGGGGTGAACTACCCTTAAAAATCAAAAATTCAAAAAAATGAAAAAAACGCCTGGAGATACCGTGAATATATACATACATGCCAAATTTCATCTAAATCGGACCAACGGGGTAGGCTGTGGCACTGTACACATCCAGACACACACACACACACACGGACACACGGACGGACAGACATCACGTCAAAACCCACTTTTTTGGATTCAGGGGACCCCAAAATGGATATATCCACCCTCAACTCAAATTCGAAAATTTTGACGAAAACAATACTTTCTCCATATACTACGTATAAGGGGAGAAAGTAAAAGGTAAGAAAGATTAGTACATTTTTGAACGCTTATTCTTTTCATATTGTTATTTCTTACTTAAAAGATATTTTGAAATGAATTACCAAGTACTCAAATTTCTTATTTTAATAACTTGAGTTAATTACCGTAAAGAATCGTAATAAAGGTGATAAACAATATTTATTCGTGATTTTTATTTTCTAATGCCATATGTTTGTTGAGCTGTTCTTTGTATTTTCGGAATAAAACTTTTTTTCTTTTTTAAGTGGGCAGTAATTTACTGTGTTGTATTTTGCTCACCCACATTAACTACATACTACACTATTCTGTATATACTATATATATGTTCTTTGCTACAGATCTGTTCGTAGGACGTATACAAAATGGGGTTGAACTTACATAGTACTAGATGAACAGTACTGATCCTGATTATAAACTCAGTGCCTTAATCAGAATTACCGTTGACTTACTGAGAGTCTCTCAGACTGTTAAAACACTCCTCAACTCATTATCACATGCATATTCATTACCAAACTAATAAATATGTAGGAGAAATCTTGATATTATGTCATAACTTCAAGTTCGTAGAATTTAAGAGTACTGGTATACAAATTTATATATACTACACTGAAAGTACTGGGTGGTTCAAAAAGAAATACTATATAGATGTTGATGAATACATTTGCTATATAATCAACATAAAAATTAATATTACCATTAGAAAAAGGACATTTAAAAATTTATTTTAGTAAGTTAAAGATTTTCTATATGTATCCCATGAGTTACATGCCAGAGATATTTTCTATAGTCCAGCCTTTCGGCCTTTCGTACTGTCACAACATGTTCGTTTTCTAGTGATTTTATTTGCTCCAACTTCCAGTATTTTTTTAGTTTATTGTACCAATAATATACACTCTTACTAGTTGAGTGTTTTTTGAAAACGTCCTCTACACCTAATTTGCATTGCAATGCCTAATTTTGTTTTACCGAATACAATAATTTTCACATGAGCTTAGTGTAACGAGTCAACTATCAGCTGATGTAGTGACTTTAGTTCATTAGCTACACATTAATACCAATATTACAAGGTCAAATTATTCTGTTCCAGTTTTTTATATATAAGTTAAACTAGGGCTTTTACTGCATATTGCTTGTAATTACGATATTTTTGGTTTGTATTTATTTGTTTTTTGTTTAAGGTTTTAGGTTTATATTTTAAATAACAGTTTACTAACCTTATAATCCGTCAGTCCAATTCATTCCTGTCAACAACAATTCCAACAATTTCCTGTTGTCGTTGACAGGAAAGAATCATAAGGTTAGGAAATTACTGACGTATTATAAGGTTAGTAACCTGTTATTAAAAATATCCACCAATTCAGGAGACTTATATATAAAAATGTTTATCTTTTGTCAAGATAATAATTATCCTTTCTCTTAACAATCAATGCTATAACCCGTGCAAGGGACGGGATTACTATTATTTGATTTATAAAAGTGTAAATCTCTATTTGAATAACCATGTAAATAGAGATATACGATATTTCAACGCCTCGATCTCCATAAGTACCTTGTCAAAGTCACATATGATCTCGTTGAGAAGCCTTAGGCACTCCAATCCTTGTTTGTTGACATCATTCTCGTCGTAGAACTCCTTGTAGTTGGGAATGGAGGCGAACATGACTGCGATACAGCTGTATCTCTCGTGATACAGCTCCTACACACACACATATAAAATTTATCAACTCACTTATAAGGGAGTATCCTTGAGCTGAACATGAGTGAAGGGTGAGTGCGTTGGATTTTATGTAAAATTTTCAGCTTTGCTACGACTTGCATCTACTCGTCGATTCCATTTCTTAGAATCATCCATTAATGATCATTGAACAAAAGAAACTGGGTACACAATAGCTAAACGATCCCAAAATTGCTCATTAATAATTTATTTCTGATATAGAAACCTTCTCAGGTAAGTATTTTAAGCCAAGTATGAATGAGAAATGAGTGTAAGATGATTGTGGCACAATCTTGTAGTCTTGTTACTGAATAAGGCTGACATGTTAGCGAATGGCACCATTGTGACCTTCAGTTTAATGTGGGATCTGAATTATTTTTGTCTCTGAATTACGAACTGGTCTAATGAGGATGGTATTTACCGTTGAATGTATTATCAAAAGTGCGGATGTTAGTACACGCCAGAGAATATCTCATCCACCGACCATCTCTACTAACTATCCACTTCACAGTTCATTACCTCTAGGTAGCTCGATTTCAGGACACGCCACGGTCCCAGAATAAAAATTTTGTCCAGGATCGAACTGGTGATGTAACAAAACACCACTTAACTCGCGAGAAGGTTAAGGTTTTTACCACCAACAAGGTTGTGTATAGCTGTTATCTTGGGCTAATGTCCGTTTAATTTGGGTCACATATTTTCAAATTGTCAAATTGTCCCTTTTAGTTCTTATTTGATTTTTTTGTATTCTTATTTGATATGTACTCTACAGTGTTTACGTTTGCTTAAAAAATTATATGCTAAGACATTTTTTACACGTATTTACATTACTCTTCTTACATTACAATAATCATCTCTCACAGTAATTTTGGAAAAAATCATATTTTTGAACAGACTGAAAGTGAGTGTAATATATTTTCTTTGGAACACTTGGGATCATTGACCAGGTGCAAAAAATCCAAAGTTGATATTTGCTCGTGCATTCGTGTTAATGGGCTAAGTAAATTTTTAATATACAAGTAGCACAACCCATTTCCTGCAAAGTATTCTAAATGAAAAGAAATAAATTCACAGGAACGTGAAGAATAGTGAGCAATTATAGCTTTAAATCAATAATTTATTTGACTTTTATTTTTTTGTTTTATTTTGTTAACTATGTCATTATTTAAAATATTTATGTTTTTTAATTTGTATTTACATTATTTTCTTAAATAAATCTATTCCTACTTTACTTACTATTTTTTTAAAAATTACAGTAGTTATTGTGTAATATATTTTTACAATATTTTTAACAATCGTCCACATGTAGGAAAAATCCAAAATTTTGCTATGAATCGAGATTATCGTGTTAACTAATAAATTTTTAATATACAAATATATTTTAGCATTTATCTCTAAGTGAAAATATTCAATAATGAAGAATAAATCACAGGGAAGAATAGAAAGGAGTACAAGCTTTATTTTTGAGACTTAATCCAACTCACTGATTCGCTATTATTCAACGCCCTGTTACTTTAAGGTGGTGCGAGAGGCGTTAGGGACAACTGAAATCAGCTATGGCGAGGCTTGTTTCACTTATTTGTTATGCATTTAAACGTAAAAATTACGTTTTTTGTTGAGATAGTAGTTTTTACCTCGCACCATCTTAAGCTCGTTACCACCTTAAAGCATCGTTTTACAGTGTCCCTCCAACGCAATAACTTTTATAACTCAGGTTTGTAGTTTATACAGTGTAAGGAATTATTCTTCGTAACAATATCGTACATAGTTTCCAGAACTTTGAAGTGTTAAAAAAGAATCCCCCTGAAAATAATCCATTATTTCTAAATCTCTTTAAATTGTTGTATAATTTAATTTTTTGTTTCTAATAAAAACGATTATATTTTAACTGGATTTTAAAACGAAAATGGAATTTAGTTTTTTTTACTTTAGTTTTTTTACTTGAAAGATCTTCTTTAAAAGGAAACAAGTTGTGACTTTACCTGAGTAGCTCTTGTGGCCAGGAAGTGCTCCGCCACGTGGGCCGGAAGTATGTTCTCCAACAGGATCTTGTTTATTCCTCGCATCGTCTCTACCTGAGCAAAAGATTACCAATGTTACCACTATTTCAGTCTAAAATATCTCACTTAAAATTATTTAAACAATTACACTTACACTTTTATTTATGATTAACTATTGGTATCTTTAAGGACAGAAGTAATATATTTACTATGCTAAAACAGAAATATGATGTAACTAAATTTTAAAAGATATAAGTAATAAAAACCTAAATAAATTATGAGGCCAAGTAGGTTTTAGATAAGTGAAGAACGACTCATAAATATTAATTTTAATATTCTTTTAAATAAGTAAAAACTGGTGATAAATATTTTACAGTTGTTGTAAATTGATACAAATATTGTTATTAATATTTCATCTTTTATTTTATGGATACGTCAGATCGTATACGTTGTCCTCCAATATCAGTATTAAAACTATTGACGAATTTATAAAACTGGAACTGAGTAATTTTATAGATTTTGATATAACTATTGGAAAGTATCTAATTGGTTCAGTGTCTACTTCATGCACAGGTACAAACTTCAGTTCACCTCTTCTTGTTCCACTTTAAGTTTGGCTTTCCACAAGAAATCCGTCCTTGAAGTGAACTCAATCTGTCTGTCCAGGATGTGCAGCAGAACAACAAGCACCAGGACTGGGAACCAGAGTTTGAACTGTGTGGGAAGTCCCGTTAATCTGAAATGTAAAAGACAAGCATATTCGTTTTGGAAAATTAACTCTTACCGAGTGGCTAGCGTCTTTAAACGCAGCACAGTAGGGTTGCACGACGCGGCTAACGTCTTTAGACGCAATCGATCATTTCGCCATGTACTGCGCTGTAGATCGCGAAACAACCGATAGAGAGCATGGCAATGTTGCTTTTGCCTATAAACACTCACAAAACCAATATGGCGGCTTTTTGAAATATTTAGTTACCAAAATCCGTTGCTAGACGACTTTGGCCAGTATTCGTTTGCTCCCGTTCTGCTGCTTACGCTTATATACGCGAGTCATTACGGCCAGCTGTTTTCACTTTAGCTATCCTTGTTTTTTTGACATTTTTGACGATGTGTGCTTATTTTCATTGTGTTTTAGCAGTAAATAGTGTATATTGTGTGAATGTTTTAATGTTTAGGATTTATTAACTGAAATGGCTCATTCAGATGAACATTTTAATACCCAAAAATAGTCTTGAAATCTTCAATAAATAAAAATTAAGCAAATTTTGTTTTCTACTTTATTCAAGCTACATAATATAAAAAGAACATTGGGAAAATAATATTTTGATTTTTTACACTAAATGAGCAGGGCCGTGATTTTCAGTAGCGCTTTAAGCGTTAAATTAATGCAATTATATAAATCCACTATACCGACCCTTTTATTGATTTGTTTATTGTATTATGATAAACATTGGTCTATGGTGATTTGTTTCCATCCTTCTGTCAGCAATATTTTTTTTTATTTTGCAATGTTTCATAATCCCGTTCACTTAGAAACTTACAATTCGGTATAAAACTGTAAACAAATAAAACGAGTGTACAATATAAAATAATTATTTGACAACTAAGAATCCTTAATTTGGCTGGAAAAATGGAAATATAATGATACCTTAACTAAGACAATTTGATTGATAAAATATTTTATCTATGACTCAGTCTTTTTTCTGTTTAATCAGTATGGTCTTGGTTCTACAAATGGCGGATTAATGGGGTGCAACTACGAAGTTAACAAATTAAAGAAGACAAAAAATATGATAGGTTACTTCAAGAGATTATATGAAACTTACAGGAGATGGGTTGACATTAAGGGTGGAGCACCCGATAAAAATATTACTTACCTGTCAGTGTGGAAAAAGTCATACAAGTCGAATAAAGAGTCCGATGTGTAGAGACTGAGGTGGAAAAACGAAGAAGCCAACATCAGTCCGAGTTTGAGAAGAAACCCTACCCTGAGGAATATACAGATCGTTGCCAACGTGATCGCAGTGCTGTAGAGGTAGGCCTGTGACAAACACGAAGGGGTGAGAGAGGGTGTTTAGCATGGGGAAACATAACTAGTGTCAACAGAGAGTAGAATGAGAGAAGAAAAAGACGAATACAAAAGTTAAACACAAAAATACTTTATATTAAGCTTTGTACAAAAAAACACAGAAGACTGAACTCAAAGTGTAAGTTATTGAACAAGTAGTTCCGGATTTTTAAAACTTGCAGAAAAACGCCAGTTCACCTAGTTACTCGAGTTTTGTAAATACACTTAAATTGTGAACCCTAAAGTGAGATGGTTTTGTAAATAAAAGGGTTACTGTGTTTTTTAAAACATATATATTTATTTCTTGTAATAAAAAAACAAAAATAAACATAGTTAAACATAACTAAATTATTTTTTCAAAAGGGACACCCAAAAAGATAATGAACTGCTGATTTTTTTCAATGTTGCCACAATTTTCAGTTCAAAATACACTTGTTACATACTGTTTAAAAATATTACTCATAGATAAAATCCTGACCTATAGGATTGCTATCGTAAAATGCTCAGGAACGCTGCAGTATTTCTATTTAAAAAGACAAACATAGATAAACAGTTACAGGTCATAAGTGTTCAAAAGAGCTACACTGAAAAACGATGCACTACTACATTTTTCAAATTTTACTACATTTTTATTTCAAAATAAACATGTCACCCTTTTAATTTTTCATAAAAAAATTGATTCCATGGGTTGCTATCCTAAAACGTACAGAAACGGTGCTGTACTTCCAAAGAAATACACCGATATAAAAATAGTATCCTGGAATAGAAAAATAATAAAAAATAAAAAAAACAGTCTCAGTTGTGTCAGTTCGTGTGAAACAATCACTTGCAGTGGTTTCTCTTCGAAGTAGGTCAGTATTGAAGATTATTTAAAGTCACTCCTTCATTGGTTTCTGTCTGAAGTAAATCAATATACTTGACTTATTACACCTGCTAAATGCTATTTAGTTTATTGTATTCCTGAAATAGAATGTAATATCATAAAAATCGTAGTATTACACTTCAGACATCGCACTCGGTTGCCTTGGCAAATCACCTTTAATGCACGATTCTGTTAAATAAACCTTATTTCTTGGTTAGTAAAGAGACTAATCTTATTAAATCTATTACACTAACCCGACACTAACATTATGATTCAGAGACCGTCTGGTAGCTGACAGTTAATGTGTTCACCTCGTAATCCGAAAGTCACGGGTTCAAGTCCACACCCAATCGCCATTTGTCGTTCATTAGGCCACTAATTAGTTAACTACCTGACAACAGTTTTATATTAAGCAGTCTGTAAATCAAGGTTTAGACCATTACTTATTGAAACGTAAAAATACAACTGATTTTGATTTACAAAAAATCTACTTAATGGTATCAGTGCCCTGACTTTAATACTTTTCCTTTAATTAAACTTCGATAATTATACAGATTTAATAATATAAATAGCGCATTTTTTAACGTTTACTTAAACTACTTTTAAAAATTTGTTGTTTCTAAAATATTGATCAAGTTTCTTGACACTCGCCCTTTTTCTAAAGTAAACGAGTATCAATAGACATTCTGTGGAATATAAACTATCCAATAAGGTAATACCTAATTTTTCAGCTAGTTTTATTGGGTGAAGTAACCTTCTCTGAATACATTTCATGGTAAACGATCATGAAATAAGGAAAAATATGTTTTAGTCTTCTCAATCTGAATCTCAGACAACGTACTGCGTTTTCTACGGACAGTAAGTTTAATTTTTCTGCAAAACCATTATCCTAGGCTAATTATTCAAAATACAAAATATTTAGCTTTTTTAACTGGCTTTAATGGTGGTTGTCATCATTAATCTGTAAGTTATGATTTTTAGAAATTTACACGTCCATGTTAATAATAATTTGATCCGTCACTATTCCAGGCATGCAGGTTATTTTGAACCTTAAGCACCTAAAACTATGCAAATAAAAATAATAACTGAAAATTATTAGGACAGTTTTTATGACATTTTGATTTATAAAGTTTTTAAGGAGTGAACTACCTTTATAAATGAAAATCCAAAAAGTGCAAAAATGGGTTGGGGTACTGTATTGCCAAAATTTATTCTTGTTTCAAAATTCATAAAATTAAACCATAGGTTTGGTTTTGAGGTCGTTACCCAGTCAGGCAGACATCAATAAAACACTTTTTTGGTTTAAGAGAGCCCCAAAATAAGTATTTCCTCAAAATAAAAGTATTTCCTTAATACTCTACAGGGGGAGAAAGAACCGAACACGATTGTGAACGTGAATTAATACAAATAAAAGGACAAAAACATAAAGAGTTATTTGTAGACAGGCTAATGAATTATTCGTACCGGGGCAGAGTTGATCTCATCCAGGGTGTAAGGTCTCTTCTCTCGGACGTCTAGGTACTCCCTGGAAATATCACCGGTCGAGGAGTTCCTAGCGGCCAAGGTCGCAGACTCGGTGAGGTTGTCGATGGTGACGTTCACTTCAAACCTAGGGACTTCCCTTGGATCTTCCGGCTCAAAATCTATCTGCATAAATACTTATTTTAAAAATGTTTGTATTTACTTCCCTGTTGGGAAATTAGTTAAATCATTGATATGTCTAAAGAGAATGTTTTCAGTTCATTATATACGATTACGTTCGTTGGTAACATAAAGGACTCCAAAAATGGGGCAGCGAATTTTTGAGTTTTGAAATTTTGTGGTCGGATCCCGAAATTTTCAACAAGGTTTTTTTATCAGTTAATGCGTATGCTCCACGTAGTCTATTCAAGAGGACGTAATAGGCAAAAGAAACTAGTATTCACTTAACGAAAATACCCAGACACAGGTTTCAAAAGATCTAAAAACTATTTAGTTTTGTTTAACTAAAGGCAATTAATTTACATTGAACATTTAATGAATTGACACAGATTGAGATAATTTAGAAATGAGTCAATACCCACCAGTGTGATAACAGCACAGACCGTCACCAGCAGGATGGCCACGACAAACATGGACACCCTGAGCCACCGACTGTCACTCACCACCCGGCCGGCCGGCTCGGCGTCCTCTGGGGTGGCGGAGCCCTGAGGGGTGCAGCCCTCGGCCCAGCTGAGGTACACGAACACCAGGAGTGCCACCAGGGTGGGACCGTAGGCTCCGTACAGGACCAGACCTCTGGGGAAGTACGCGAGTCATTAATAAAGAACGTAGTTTATAAACGTTTGAAAAGAAAATTTTCAAAGGGAGTAACAATTTTTATGATCGGTGATGGAGGTAATCTAGAATTCAAATATCAAAACTGATGACAAACTGGATAACAATTTGAATTATTGCCATGAGTTTCAATATTCCCGCTGTCATTTTTTTTTAATGGAGAAAAAGATAGGGTATTTAACTTAGAAAATTGTGTATTTTATACTTTCGTACTTAATGAAAAAACAGTTTTAAAGAAGAAAAATACAACTAAACTATGGATATAAACTGCTTGAAATATTTACCGTTTACTTCTTGGAATATTTTAAAGCAGTTAATCTAAATACAATAATTTCTTTTTATTTAACAATCCCTTACCTGATTAGTTATAACATTTTGGATTAAATTACAGTAAAGAAAATTTCAAACTTTTAACTGACATTAATTTAGAAACGGTCTTCGACTTATCACCAAACTACGAAAAAATTGAGTACTTTGATTAAGTGGTTATAAATTTGAGTACTCCAAAAAATTAATTTTCGACCAGATAAATATCTCTGTATAGTTAAAAAAATAATAGGGAGAGTGGGAGTTTTCGAGGCACACGGATTTAAAGGGACCAATATTCTCTATGCCAATATGCTCTACTGGGAATTTAAAAACACTATGATTGTGGTGGGTGTAGCATATATAGATTATTACTGATATATACAGCTCATTCATTTGCCAAGATAGTTTAATATCTCAAATTATGAAACAATTCAGTTATAATTTAGTTTAAGAATTCAAGGTGATTTTTCAAGGTGATTTAAAGTATAAATCACCCCTCCCTTTGCTACGGAAAATATTTTCTATTGACAGCTTTATCAAATCTATTTTAAATCGTTCAAAATACTTTGCAGCTGATAAATTAATTATGTATTACCAGCAAAACTAAGAATTAATTACTATAATGAAAAAGAGTGATCCTCCTACAAATTCTTGTCGGCCTTCGACATCCATAAAAGTAATGCCAAATTGTAAAAACTTCCATCAGATTATCAGCCACTCATTTTTACAATAATGTAAAACTGAAATATATTACGTTAATTATAAGTTACATATTGTATCGTAAATGGTAAATAAATTAGTATGAACAGTTTCATATAATTTTTATCATTTGATAGGTTACACAATTTATCGATACAGTTGGGTAATTTTACTTTACCATTGATGTTTTCCTATGGTTACTCGTAATTTAATTGACCAAACTCTTTAATATAAATAGTTTTTCCTCGTTATATGTTGTAATTGTAAACAAAAGTGATTATCCAATGAGATAGAACGTGTATATTTTTAACTATAATTGAAATCGAGATTTACAAATTACTTCAAACTTACGAACCTTTAGGATTGAGGAAATCTTTATGTCCATTATTTAACCATTTTTGTATTCTTATCCATTGGATAAAGAATGATGATTTTATTTAATGAATTGCATATTGATCACATAGATGATAATTGGCCAAAGTGCAATTCATTAAATGTAATTGAATTGAATTGAAATCAAATTATGGACGCTTATTAAAATACATTTCTAAAATGAAAAATAAGAGATTCTACTTTATGAATGGTGTCTTAAAAATTTGTTAGTAAAATAAAAAATACAGACCACGTGGATATTATTTTAATCTTAGGAAAACAATTGTATAAACTATTTTTAATTTAAATTCAGGTATAAATTTTTAGGATAGACTTTAGAGTCTGTACCAGAGGTGGAATATTTTATTTTAGTCCTATAAGAACACTGTTAATTTTTTGAAAGCATTCTAGACCACCGGATTGTCAAAATATATTGGCGTGTTCAATGACGTTTATAGTGGTTATCTAAGGAATAAAAATTAAATTTGAACCATCGTCATTGTAAAATCAGATAACCTGAAACACTTATTAACTTGATTACCTATATAAATTTATAGCTCGTATCAAATATAGTAATAGAGTGTTATTTAACTTCCTAGATTTCTATATAGGATTTGGGGTGGTGAACTCTTAAGTGTTTTGTGACCATTCGTCACTGGGTATGACTGGGTATTCTTTACTGACCTAGGCACCATCAGAGCCTGCACCACGGCCATGCTGAGGAACAACACGGTAGCGCAGGCTATGTAGAACTTGAACTGTAGGTCCGGCTGAGACCTGTAGGCTGTCTCCTGGTCCTTCTTGTGAAACCACAGGAACACCGGATTCAGTTCCTCTGAGTTGAACCACTTCCTGTGGGAAAATATTTTGTAAATGGTGGTTTACCACATTTTGTCTCAAAACAATTTATAATGAAAACAAAAAGTCACTGCTTGTCAAAGTATATTGAATGTTGCAAAAATACACAACAAGGTAAAATAGCTTTTTTGTTTCGCTAGCGAAGTTAATATTTTATACTTAGGACCAGGTTATATTCCTGGGATTCCCATTACGAGTTTTGACCACTTTCCAAAAAAAGCGTTTATGAAAAGTCACTCCCTAACTCCGACGTGAAAAAAACGATATAAAACAAAACCGTTAGTAGATTTCCAACGTCAGTAATACCAACTTTTTGTGTTCCTAAGTGAAAAAATTTTAAAACGGAATCGATTACTAAACTTAAACTATTATTTTCAAGGATAACTATTTTAAATTGATATTGAAAATTATATACGATACAAGGGATGTAATTGTGATTCATAAATAAAAAAAATCAAAGAAAAGTGCCATAGTACTTTTTGAACCATTTAAATTCCATATTTTTTATTATTTGTTTGTATTTTGTGTTTTTACTCGCTTTCCGGGAATTTTTAACGTGTTAATGCCGAACGGTTCAAATCCTGGACTTGCTACTACCTAACGTCAATGTGTTATGATGTATCATTAGTTAATAGACCAATGAAAAAGTGGCAGCTGGCTCAAGATTTGCTTCTGTGGGATTTGATACGATTTGATACGGGATAACAACTCAGACACCTAGCCAGTTTTATGTTATTCATCAAAATGGAAAGAGTACAAGTTCTCTACAGTAAAATATACTTAAAACTGAAAAAGACAAGACATATTTCGTTTTTAAATCTATAAGAAAATTTAATTAGGACTAATATGTAATTAAAGTACCCTATTTGACATTTTTATTGGTTTAAGCTGGTTCCTAGTGGTTAAATTGTCGAAGTATATTGGTTAAACCCGATCCAAAAATGGAAAACATTTAACTGTACAAGTGGAACTTCCAGTAAGAACCTGAGCATGGCTGTTATGGCACTACGAGTAAGTACAAGAAAGTGGGTAAAATATGAAGTAACAAACCTGCATTCTAGACAAGTACTCTTGCTGGGTAGAAGATTAGACTCAATCATGGCAATACTCTGAAAAAATGTAAAAAGGATACAAGCAATAATGTACAGTTAAAAATGTAAGGTTATGGGATGGGAATAGGCATAGGTTAAATATTGTAAGTAAAATAAAATATTTTTATGAATCGTTACCGAATCTGCTTTGTTGGTACAATTTATTCACATAAAAATCATCATAACAGATTTTTTACAAATTGAAACAAATGAATCAGTATTAAAAAAGTAATCAGTTAAAGTAATGTAAACAAGAGGACAAAGCATGAAATTCAATCTTTCTTTAAGACATCGAAATCTTTTGTATGTAAAAAAACTAATAGGATTATAGATTCCCCGCTACCTTACCACAATAAAAAAATAATTTAAGCCTCCTCTATTATATGGATTTTGACTTATCCACTCATTCAATTCCATTTATGTCTCTCTCCTTATATTTGCACGTATGAAGTAAAAACTAGGGATACCAAAGAGGACTCTTACATATTTTGCTAATTCCATGACTAATCTCTAAAGACCATAACATGATTCGGTTCAAGAAATCGTGCAAATGTGTAGAGTTTCTTAGGAGTTAAAGTATCCTGAAGATCACATTATTTTGTTATTGTTATCTTATTAAAAATCTGAGATTTTGACCTATCGAGGTAGGTAATATAAGCCAAGGTGAGGTGAGGTAAAAAATAAGTGTAAGATGATGTGGCACGATCTTGTAATCTGTTTATTGTTACTGTATTTTAATTAATCACCACACACACAATGCTATTCAAGGGACCTACAGCTTAACGTGGGATCTAAACTACAATTTTGCCTCAGAATTACGAACGAAGTATCTGTTAAATGTCCTAGTCTAGCAAATCACTTGATTTTTACAACTAATTCTATAATTGAAGACTGGACGGCTGCTAATTCACTAAGCCTTAATAGTAATAAATCTCAGAGTATTGAATTTAGTTTTAAAACCTGTAATTATGATAGTGTTAAGTTCTTGGGTCTTTATGTTCAGTCAAATGTTAAGTGGTGTGCTCATGTAGATTATGTGTGTAAAAAAGTTTCTAAAGGTATTTTTATGTTAAGAAAACTTAGAGCTTATGTTGATGTAGATGTGTTAAAGGCTGTGTATTTTGCCCATTTACAAAGTCATATGTCTTATGGGGTTATTGCATGGGGACATTTTGGTAATGTAAAGAAACTTTTATTATTACAAAAACGGGCAATTAGAGTCATCTTTAATGTTAATAGTAGGACTCATTGCAAACCATTATTTAAAGAGCTTGGAATTTTGACAGTTACTTCTTTGTATATTTTAGATTGTTTGTTATATGTTAAAATGAATGTAGATAATTTTGCGACTAATGATTCAGTACATAGTCATTTCACTAGAAATAGTCACAACCTTCGAACAGCTCAATGTAACTTTCAAACCACTATTACCAGTTTTTCTGAATTTGGCAAAAAGCTTTATAATATGTTACCTTACTGTATTAAATGTTTAAATGTTAAAACTTTTAAAAATAAAATAAGAGCTATATTATGTGATCTTTGTATTTATGATGTAAAAGAGTTTATTGAGTAATTATCTTCTAAAAGTATAAGGTATAAGGTATAAGTAAAAGGTAATGGAAATGATAGGCTATATTAGAATGAAATACTTATTGGAATAAAATATAATAGTCAAATGTACTACTTGACGATGCCATGTATGTATTGTGTTTATACGGCAATAAAGAATTTCTGATTTCTGATTTCTGAACTGTTCTTATTATGAGGTTAGTCTTCACGGATGATCATAGTATAGAATATTGTGGAAGTTAATGCACACCAGAGAGTATCACATCTACCGAACATCATACAAGGTCCAAACTCTACAAAGAACTCACAGTGAGACCGATGTTCTTGGCCAGTGTGCTCTCCGTGATGTTGGCGAACGGTTTGTCGGCACCCCAGCACTCCACGTACTTGGTCATCTTGCTAGAGCCCCTCCCTCTGTTAATCTGCCCAGGAGCCGCCTCGGAGTTCACTACCAAACCATTGCTGGACTCCTTCCTGTCTTCTGCTTTGTTGTCTTTCTATAACAATAAATTACTTATTATCGAATTTACAAACAAATAGTTATGTCTGTTTTAGACAATTACTCTCGTGAGTTGGTAAAGTGATGGTAACTAAATCTTGGACAGCAATGGCACTTGTGTGGTTCTCTGAATGGTCAACCAGTTGTTTTTTCAGAAATGACCACCATCTTGTAATGTGTCCACTCGCACCTAACTTTGCCCAATACGTTTCTGGCACAAATCTTTAGCCTATGTTGGCGAGCAAAGTATAGGTAAAGAAAGGTTCCTCTAAAAATGATTGTATTTTTTCCCTTTGGAAAATAGGTTAGATCATGAATGTTTTCAGTTCCCCTAAACAGCTGTCCTTATAACCAAATGACATCACTGTTTCAAACTTTGGTCACGCAAATTGCCAACACCCACCAGAGCTAAGACACACCCATGTCAAAAATTCCCACGCTGCGAATGCTCACGCTTAAAGGTTGTTGATCTTGGTATGCCAAAATTTTGTCGTGTGCGAGATTAGTACTGTACTTCACGCTTGATTTAGAGTATAATTCGTATGCGGTTAGACTTGAGAACAAGATAAAGTCTCGGAGTTCTTTTTGTTTGTTTGTTTACATAAAAATAGTCCCAGTCTAATTTAATGTAGAAACCAGTTGTCATACTAATGACTGAAAATAATGAAGCTGTTTTCAGTGAGTAACGCAAAAGGCTCTGTCTTACAAACAAGGCGAGTCCCACTCCAATAAATTTGACCTTTTAATAGACAAAACAATTATTATTACTGGAGAGGAGGTTTTTGTTTCGCGTCAAGATCCACCGAAAAGTCATTTAGTTGAAATTATAGTATTTAAATATTTTAAACTTTTTAGATAAGAAAAACCCTTAGACGTTAAGAATATCTGTCTCACCGAGGGAGGGATGATGAGGTATGTTTCGATCTTGTGGTCTTGAAGATAGCCTTCTCTCTCATCTCCGTGACCAGGTTCAACCTGGAACCTATCGTTCAACTGGTCTAGAGTCGCCCTGGTGATGTGCACTCTCCTGGAATGACAAGGATTATAATTAGGGATGGCAAACAGACAGGTGGGGCAGGTTTAGAATTTCTTTGTTTGAGATTCATTTTTGGCGATGGTGGGTTTATTTTATTTCGATTTTTAATGCGGGATTTTTTTGCTAATCACGATTAGTAAAAGAAAGTTTCACAACGTTTCGAGATCTGGAATGTGGTCCCGTTCTCAGGTGATCTGGAATCTACAACATAACCAGATTAGTATAAAATACTAAAACCGATAAAAAGCTGAACATTTTTGCTTTATGCTTTTTACCGGACTATGCGATAAATTTGTCATGTTTTTAAGTTCCAGTTCACCTGAGGATGGTATCAGATTCCAATGACGAAACGCAATGAAACTTTTTATTAGTAACAATGGAGGGAAATGTCCGTAATAAAAGACGAAATAACAGATTAGGAAAATAAGGAAGACGAGTGTTGTAATGCTCACTACCCCAACCTTTTTATCTTCGCCAACAGGTAGAGATCACGGATAAATGCGAAATGTTTTCCTAAGGTTTAAAACCATTTTTATAATTTACCTAACCTACTCAAATTTACATAAACCTAATTTATCTAATGTTTCTAAGCTTTCACATAAAAAGTATTTGGAAATAACATGACCAAAAAAGTACAAAAAGGGCGTTTACGTTTGTGTGTGTGTGTGTGTGTGTGTGTGTGTGTGTGTGTGTGTGTGTGTGTGTGTGTGTGTGTGTGTTTGTGTGTATGTGTGTGTGTAGTTTCAAATTCATATGAATATTCGAACACATAATGAATGATGAAAATAGAAATTATATCAATATAGAGTAGACCCTATACATAAAATAAATAATACGGGTAGAAATAAAGAAACCAATTATAAAAGAGAAAAAAGGTGTTTTTCTATTTTTAAATAATATTCATAAACTGGGAAAATTTACTGGTTAAATGTAGTTTCTATTATTTCTAAATATGTGTTTTGGAAAATATTCGTAACGAAACGTGTTTTTAAAAAGGATAAATTTCTTAAAAAATTAACATTTATAAGGATTTTATCTTAAAGTATTTAATGACTTAGCTCTTGGGCGTATTGGCAATTCGGCCAGCCGAAATTTAAAATGGTTAGGTAATTTGGTTAATGACATCATATAGTTTAAATGAGAGCTGTTTAAAGGGACTGAAAACATTACCTTTAGTAATATCCATGATCTAACTAATTTTTTATAGTGTAATTGAATAAAAATACTACAATAAATGAGGATGTTTCCGAAGGCAGTTTATTTATAAAATTCATCAACTTTATTTGAACAGCACCTTATAACGACATTTTTCGTAAAATCGTAAAATTATATATAAAATTGACATATTGTAACTCTATAGAAATTTGAAATGCAACATGTATATTACATTGTAAGTTTGTATGTTCCTTTAGCTTATAGGAATATTATTCAATGCAGCTGATGAAAGATCGAGTAGTGTTAGTCTGTATCAGAAGATCTAATTAGGTGCATGCCAGCGTAAGCAGCTTGACTGAGTTGTAAAGGCGAAGAGGCTTTCAAAACCTAATGAGGTGTCAGGTTAGTGTCATTTAAAGCGTCATTTTACCTTACCTTTAACGTGTTTCTTGGTACAGACTATATAGCGATAAATAACTTTAATATGTATTCAGAATGTCCATATGATGAAAGGAATACGTACAAAAGATGGCCCAAACTAATTATAGATAAAAATAAAATTGTATAAAGGATACTTTATCGTGAATCGTGTATTACTTACTCGTGAATTAACTGGAAGGAAAACATGTTAAACACGCTTCTAAATACGTGTGACATTTATAAATATATTGATAAAATCGTCTAATACTAAACAGCTCTGTGTAGTTGGCGGAACCCATTTAAGAAAATTGTATAAATTTATTTTTAATCGTTTGTTTATCGTTTGTTTACGTTTGCTAATGAACTAAAGGTTAAATACTTAAACTAATTGATAGCTCATTCCTATCACTTAGATATCAATTTAGACTACTTTAAAATTTGCGAATAATACCGTTCAAGAGACTTTTTTAACTCAGTCAGTTACCGTAAGCCCCACCAGGAAGTCGTTTATGAGTGATACAAGAATTTTAAAAATATAATTAGTTTGTCAGAGTTAAGTGGGATTGATTTGAAGAATCTTGGAAAATTTTAGAGAGAACTTTACGAGAAAATGTCTGTCATTTAACCGATTGACCATCTTTGCTAAAATAAGTTGAAATTTCCTCTTTTTAATTAATTCTGTGGATTAAGTCTGGTTTGTTACATTCATTACATTCACTAACAAGAGAATACTTCTTTTTGGTTGAAAAATAAACGTTAGTAGATAGCTTTATGAGAGACCTGGCTCACTTTGAATAGCAACTCATACTTCAATCAACGTTAGTAGATAGCTTTATGAGAGACCTGGCTCACTTTGAATAGCAACTCATACTTCAATCAACGTTAGTAGATAGCTTTATGAGAGACCTGGCTCACTTTGAATAGCAACTCATACTTCAATCAACGTTAGTAGATAGCTTTATGAGAGACCTGGCTCACTTTGAATAGCAACTCATACTTCAATCAACGTTAGTAGATAGCTTTATGAGAGACCTGGCTCACTTTGAATAGCAACTCATACTTCAATCAACGTTAGTAGATAGCTTTATGAGAGACCTGGCTCACTTTGAATAGCAACTCATACTTCAATCAACGTTACAATTTTTAGCCATATTTTACAGTATTTTAGCTATTTTTCAACATATTTTGGCGTTTTCCATGAAATATTTTTTCTCAAATAGTTTATTGACTATTAAAGGTATTATAAACTAGCATTATATTTGAATTTCTTGTGAAATTCTGATTAGATTTTATGTATGCTATATCCTAAATTGGTAGTTTTAATCCTTATGAATTTAAGAATAGTAATGTATAATATTTCCTCTTAATAAATGAAAAAGAAATGTGTAAGATGTAAACAATCAAAAGATAATAATAATTTTTAATACAAGTTATTTTCAAATTGCATATTTTGTATCTTTACTATTGTGTTTAAAAAAATTGTTTATTTCTTTTGTTTCTTTACAGTTTAGTCATTCTATTTCACTTTTTATCTATATACTACTGCACATTCTATACAATATGAATATAACCTATTTTAAACTAAAACTATTTAAAGATTAAACTATGCAATTTGATAAAACTTTCTAAAAAAAACTTCGAGGACTTGTGCAAAACAGTGTGATTTTTTAACTTATTATAGCAAAGATGGTCAATCGGTTAAATGACAGACATTTTCTCGTAAAGTTCTCTCTAAAATTTTCAAAGATTCTTCAAATCAATCCCACTTAACTCTGACAAACTAATTATATTTTTGAAATTCTTGTATCACTCATAAACGACTTCCTGGTGGGGCTTACGGTAACTGACTGAGTTAAAAAAGTCTCTTGAACGGTATTATTCGCAAATTTTAAAGTAGTCTAAATTGATATCTAAGTGATAGGAATGAGCTATCAATTAGTTTAAGTATTTAACCTTTAGTTCATTAGCTTGCGGTATCCATTTTCGACAAAATATAAGAAATTATTATGTTTCAGTTTTACTGATTTATAAACTGTTTAGGATATTTATTTTTAAATAATACTGTAGCCTTTTACTGATATTAAAGGGTTTCAAAAATATTACAAATCCAGTCTTAAATATTGATATCATCTGGTGTCTCTACTCTATAACTATGATTTTGATAACAAAGTATGGTGAATTACGCTTAAACACTTGATGATTATGAAGTTTCATACAAAACTTTTGAAAGTGGGTGCATGAAGTCGTGAATTTTAAAAAATTTAAATTTTTTTGTAAAAAAACAAATAAAACATACATTTTTATTGTTGACGTTAAATTTTAAGCAAATAATTTATTAAACCAAAGGAAGACTTTATCTTTAACAATGTTCTAATGCCTTGCTAGTGCGGCGTTTTCCTGTCCTGTGTTATTGAAACTTTGAAGTGCTAGGAAATTTACTTTGTAAAGTAATATACATTTAAATTTTACACTAATATTCTACTTAATATTATAAAATAGATTTTAATTGTTCAAGATTCTGCAAACTAATTATTTTAAAAATAATACCTAAAAAAAATTCAAAATTGCTATGAATTTAACATTATCTCTTACTATTAAGATTATTTACTCTATTAAAAAACCAAGTAGTAAAATTTATTATTATTTTTTATTATTAATTATGTTCTGATAAAGCCATTTGATTTTATTTCCAATATATGTTAATATTTTCTATCCTATTTGCGTTATCATGCTGTCAATATTAGTCAATATATTGTACTAGTTTATAATGTTTATTAAGTTTTAGTTGGTTGGTAGTTGTATTGGTATTAGGTAGAGGTATATAAGACTAAATTGGGTTTCTTTTCTGGGTTATAAAACGTAAAATAAAAAAAAAATTAATTTCAAGCAATTTACAGACAAAAATTTAATTTAATTTTATAGATATGACCAGATAACTGGATTGGGACGATACCATACATACCCAGGCTTTCCTCCGGACTCCATGTGGTTAGCTAGGGTGACGTCATCACTCCAGACGTCAAACTGCCACTTACGCAGTCCCAACACGCCACAGAGCACGTTGCCCGTGTGGATCCCTATCCTCATGTCTACGTTGAATCCCGTCGCCTCCCGTACGAACCTGACAAGACACGCCAGAACCACTTGATTTCATTTATGCATGTTTCCAAATTAAAAAAATAGCTTTACCATACAGGTTGTCCCATAAGTAAAGTGAAAAACTCTGGGAAAAGATTCTATGGGTCAAAATAAAAATAAATACAAGAATTATTTTTACAAAAAACGCTTTGTTTACCAGGTATCCGCCATTTTGAATTTTTACGAAATAACTATTATCTTGAAAAAATGTTCAACCAATCTTTATAATACTCATATGTTTGTTAAAAATAGATCCATAGTAGAAAAAAATTGACTTTGTTGAAAACTGACAAAATGGCGGCCATTTTAAACTTTTACCAAGCAACGGTGGGAAAACGGTAAAGATTTAAAATGACCACCATTTTGAATTTTAAAACTAGACCAAGATCCGAATTGGATTTGTATTTTGTTTTACAGTAGTTCCGTCTTATTTAAACATACTTACTGTACTGAGTTTCATTAAGATCGGCTAAAAAATTACTAAGATAACGACTATTTTGTAAAAATACAAAATGGCAGAGGTCTGGTGAAAAAGCGGAAATATTTATTCTTAATTTTCTGTTTATTTTGAACCATAAAACCGTTTCTCAGAGTTTGGCTCTTTACATATGGGACACTCCGTATTGCTAAAAGGTTTATTAACCAATATGAGGGAAGGAGTTTCTTTCAGTAAAAAGCAATATGCTTTGTGTTCAGGCTTACTCTATACAGATTCTAATTGAATAGATATATTTAATTACGTATAGGTAGGAACCATTTAAGTTATATATATTTCACACTTAGTGAAATTTTATTTTGAATTACGTGGTTAAAAGTTATTCTTTATAATTTGTACGTTTGATAACTTGGTGGATTTTTCTTTGAACAACGTAGAAATTACGTAACTGTTTCCAAGTATCCACCATAGAGAAATTATTGTATCGTAAGTAATAATAAAATAAAATACTACGAATAAAAAAAATAAAAATAAAATAAAATAAAATGAAATACTACGGGTTTCATAGAATCACACATTTTTAAATAATCCGTCGTAAGTAGATTTAAAGAGCTTACTATCCTATGTAAGAAAACTATAACCTAAAAATTGTTTTATGAATTTCCCATAAAACTACTTCTGACAACATTGGTTTTATTGTAAGAGCAGTTTTGATTACTCAAAACATTTTAACCCCAACAGTTCATACCGCACAACAGTTTCGTAACCTTTATCTAATTGGTTAACGACACAGCTGTTGACACTTGACCTACTCAATGCGTCACCTGAAGCCAATGGGTGGAAAAATAATTAAACTGCGTTCGTTGAAACATCTATTGTGACCAATCATATTGGATTTACTTGGCTGAGAACCATTATTTTCACTATACACAAACTTAAGTAGACAGAACCTCCCTTAATCTTCTCTGAGTTAAAAATGATTTGGTAAAACAATCCACGTTTAACCCTCCAAGGAGCTGAGCTTTTTACAATCCAAATTAAGCCTACAAATGCTCTAAATCATCACCATTTATTTAGAGTGGACCCTCTCCACTGTACCACATATTTGCAAGCCAAATTGGGATTTCTCATGGTCTAGATTCAAACTACTTCTGACTGACTTCAAACTACAATAGTAGACTTCAAACACACTATACTAGTCGCTGCGCCCGGATATAATCACAATACACGAAGCAGCACCGTCTCTCACCACGCGGAGGTTCAAACGACCTCTAGGAAGTACCTATTCTTATTCATATTTAAGGTTATGGACTCTTATTCATATCTTATCGATATTACAGTTGGTCCTGTTTTACCTGATTGCATCTATCATCTGCAGCCCCATGTTGACGCAGTTGTAGGCATGATTCGGCCTGGACACCGGCAACCCTGAGACGCAATAGTAGCAGTCCCCCAGGATCTTGATACGCATGCACTGGTTGTCCTACAACCACATACATGTACAGGTCATTTCGTCATCAAAGTATCTACTTCATAATCTGAAAATCATTCTTCTGTCTTTACCAAAACTTAAAAATTATAGTGATGGTTCAATTTTAGACTCAGTGCCTTTGTTCTTTCGACCAGAATCATTAAGAGTCTGCATCAGTGGTAGCCATCTTGGATTTTAGTCCCGTAAGAGCAATGTTAAATTCTGGCGCCTATATCTCCTTGACCTATTGTCATAAATTAACGGAATAGGTGTCAAATTAAAGGTATTACAGTCATCCAGGGACCACCTTACAGAACTTCTTATTTTCGCTCTCAATAAAAAAAAAGTTTTATTTTGTAAAATATTCCTGGATTTTTGTTTTTATATCAAGTTAAATTTTTGAACATATTGAACAAACGGAAAAGGTGAGCCACATCTCATCAATGTACTTCCAAAGTTTTACATTGATACTTTAATAATTAACGCCACTACACACGCCAAAGTGAATGTATGTTCCGCCAAAATTAAACATTGCCCTTACGGGACTAAAATTCAAGACGCCTACCACGGATGCAGACTCTTAACAGTGATTCGTAATTCAATCGATCTCATATTTTTCAGAGGGATTTTTCTAAACAACATACACACGTAAACACACCAAAACAATAACTTAAACGAGCAGAGTAAGTCACAGTCTATAACAGGAGATTAAATGGGGGTTCTGCACTCATTTCATCGTAAATAAACATTATTTTAATTGGGAGTTGGTGGATGTAACAAAACAACTGGAGGCAATGTGTTTTTGTGGGAATCTTAGTATTTTCTGTGGAAAATAACATCACTCTATCTTTAGCATTACCCTGATCATGATATTGTTGTGGTGAGTGAACTACAACAGAAATAAAACATAAGAGAGTTAAAACCACTACTTCTATGAATAAACTGAAATAACTTGTTTTCACATTACATTACTTTTTGTTTTTTACGTATTTTATCATACGTTTCGCCATCACCTTCTTCCATTTAAGCCCGCAGTTTTTAAAGCAACCTCACTACCTAAAAGTCTTGGCAAACACTAACAAGAAAGTGTTTTGTTAGTTTTCTACTCAAAAAGTCACCTGTGTATTAACGTCTGCACTACTGAATACTACATTCATCCGCCGAGACCATCCTCATAATTAAACTTGTTCATAGTTAATTCAGAGGAAAATGGTGGTTCAGATACCACCTTAAACTGTAGGTCCTTACATTCCATTAATTGTTGGGCTACTAATTAAACCCAAGTCTAAGGAACACGTCAGCCTTAGTAAGTTACAAGACCACAAGATCGCACCAAAATCATCTTACACTCATTCCTCATTCGATTTCGCTTAGAATACCTACCTGAGTAGGTCGCTAATTCAGATAGGCAAAAACATGTTATTTTACTTAATGTTCAAAAATTTGGGATAACTTTGTAGTCTTAAATGTAGCCCAGGGGATCAGACACAATTTGATCTTTTAAGTTTGTATTAAAGCACTATATTAAGACGTTGGTGGTGGTGATTCCTATAAGTTAGGAGTGGCTACGAAATAATTTAGTATGTAACTTAAATAGTATAAATGTGGGGGATAATGAAATATGTTTAACTTAAACCGAGTTGTGAGTAAATATTTTGGACTGAACTTACTTGAGCCAGCTGATCAAAGCGGCCGAACAGTTCGTTCAGAGTCTTCACCAAGTCAGAGGCACTAAGCTGTTCAGAGAGTGGTGTGAAGTTGACGATATCAGCGTACAGGATGCTGGAAACAGTCAACAGTTACATCAAATAAAAATAAATAATAAATATACACTTAACTACGCACAAACATAAACTAATTACAAAGAATCGGAACCTCCTAGACTGGGGAGTTTGCAACTAGGAAATATAGTCTAGAAAACTTAAGGCTATATATTAGCGAAAATTAGATAAAAAAATTAACTTTTGTTATTCTCAACACACATTTCAATGTATCTCGGTTAAGATTTGCTCTGTCGTATGTTTTTTGTTGAAATATTGTCTAGAAAACCCTGTTCAACGTAAATTTGTGTATTTTACCCTTTTCCACCACATTAGATTAATAGTTGAAAAGTTAGATTAGTTTAAAATTACCACCATCAAAAAGAAAATCAAACTTAACACAATTGTTTTATTTATGAAACACCCTTATTTTATTGCAACATACTTACTCTTACGATCTCTTCATTATAGCTATCTCTTTATTTTTTAACAGCAAAATCTTTTTCTAGAGTTTAACATTTTACTCATGGGACACTCTGTGTAAAGTCAGAGGGGATTTTTTCTGTCTGAAACTCTGAAGGTAGGATTGGAACGATATGAGAGCACTTTATCGGTCAAAATTTGGCCAGTTGACTAATACCTTTGACTATCCATAGTTAAAAGTGGATAGTCAGAGCTAATACTAAATCAGGTTCATCACACTTTCAAAACGAAATAAACCAAAGTGGTATTTGGTTGTTTCCTAACATGTAAAGTTTAAAGGTATGGAATTCGTATCTCTTAATTATAAATTGTTTTACATAAAAAAACGAGCATACAATTGTTGTTAAATATATAAAATATGTATTCATCAATCAGCTGAACAATTAACTTTATTAGATGATACGTGAGCTGATTACAAAGGTAAATGCAATATACTATTTTTACTCGGTCTAGGAGCTAGAAAAGGCTTTACATTAAAATTAAAAGCAATAAAATTCTGAAACCAAATAAAAGTCAAGGTTCTTTTAAATTTATTACTGACTAAATTGGCTTCTCAAGGATTAGTTTCTTCCGTTGACTTTAATAAGCTGTACAGCGCCGTTTCATTAAAAGTTCCGAGTTTTATTTCTCAAATGAAACAGTCGCCGAAGTTGGCCGTTGACTGCAAAAGTTGGTTAAAAGTCACACGTTTTGAAATACATAAGTGTATGAGGATAAAAAAAACTTATTATCATTCTCAAAATACTAAATCGTTATCTAAGGTATTACTGTTTTAAATTCCAGCATATGTTAGCAATTATTACTATTTTATAATTTTAGCATTACTGTCTTCATTTAAGATTGAAATATTGAAAGTCCGATGTTGGATTTCAGAGGAAAAAGAAAATTATTTACTTCCCTATGGGAAATAGGTTAGATCATGGATTGTCTAAATGGAATGGTTTTAATTTATCTAAACAGCTGTTCTTAATTATTTATATTGAAAACTAAATTCAACAGCTCTAGTAGTTTCTATGGAAACCTGTTACATGTTTTGCATCTTAAAAATCACCAACACCCCTACAGATAAGACATATCCAAGCCAAAAGATAATTACAAAGGAACAAACGGTTGTTAAGAAGAAGAAAGCCTAGTTAGGCACGTTTGTATAGTTGAAGGAAATCGACAGTCTATTTGAAAATTCAGTAACCAATTAAATTTTGGGTTTTATTTTTACAATACACTATACACTCCTGAGAACCCATTGTGAGAACCAAAATCAATATAATAATTGAGACGACTATCAAAAACCTAGTCGTCAAACACATTTAGTTTATATTCGTTTCAATTTTAAAACATTTACTATCTTAAAGTGGCTTTATTCATCTCCATATTCCTATTTTAAAATTGATTAAATATTTTGAAAATGAATAAAACCAAACATAAGATAAGAAAACATAAAGTTAAAAAAATCAGTTTGTAGAATTGTAAAAGGAACTTTCTTTCTCCAAGAGAAAGAATAATGAATGTTGGATATTATATTCTGTGTTAAGGAAATTGATGTTTAATAATCTTGATTTTGTTAAATCTCCAAAGTACGACGAAAGTTGCCTCTAGTTTTCTCTCGCATTACTAGCTACCTGGCCAATTCCCTGCGAGACCTTAATAAGCGAGGCGGCTCACTGAGAAGTGAGTTTCATAAAAAGTCCAACGTTTAATTTACCGATGAAAACGGTTCAGAAGTTTCATTATTTTATCAAAAGATTGAGAACCAAGTTCAGATATAGGGACGAAATTTTACTTTATATTAATCTAAAATATTAATTTAAACTATTAACGTGTAATTTTGTCGTATTTAGGATTTAGTTTTCATCATTGAAAGAAACGTTCGATAATCTTTTGTAGGAAAACCAAATTAAAACAAAAGCGTTGGAACTTATCTCATAGTGTATGACACAACTGTAAAAATGATGACGTAAGAATTCTTCAATAATTTGTAAAATTGTATGTATTTTATTTTGGAAATAAAATGGAATTAAATTGATTTAAAGACGACTAGTATGACGTCACTCACCTGACGTTGTTGTGTCTCTGCACGTACATCTCGTGGAACCTGGTCTGCTTGTTGGCCATATCTTGGCAGGCGTCCGCCATCTTCAACATGATGCTACGTTTAACCTATAAAATAAAACACTAATAACGCGATGAAACTGACTGATCAAAACTTTAATTCCTCTTTAAATATAGTAGTAAATTTTTACCCTTCAGACAATTTACACATTTTGTAACTGCAATAGTTTAGTGTCCTGAACAGTTTTTGGAATTTAAAAGTGTATCTTGACTTGAAAGGTGTCTTGTACCTCGTTTAGTACGCTGTACTTTCAAGATTGTATTATACCTAAATAAGTGTACTCCCGTAAATTGTAACCAATATTCATTAATATTGTCTTATAATGTTTTGTAGCAGCAGAGGATTTCTTGAAGCTACGCTATAATTGTGGGTTCTATATTCAAGAACGTCATGGAACCTAAAAGAGTCTAATGTACTGACACAGTCCCTTGTACTTTGTACATTATGTTGAACACAGAGTGTAGTATAACTAAACGTATTTGTATGTGCAGACACTTACCAGAGTACGTCGCATTTTCAAGAAGTTCGTTGTACCTAAAAGATTATCCTGTATCAACTATAGTGTCCTGTACTTATAAAATTGTGTTGTACGTCGTAGAGTACAAGAGTGTCTCATACTTCAAAGTGTCTTTTTCCTTCAAGAATAGATTCTATCTACAAAAACACGTCTTATCCAAAACGTCTTTTACTTTCTTTCACCGTGGCGTGTCTTGTAATCCATCTACTTGGAGGTCACGAATTGCAGATAGTTGTGAGCGATGGTCGGTGGGTGTCTCTTGTGTGGATTAACATTCACTTAAAAAAATACGTTAATCCGTAGGGGCCATCCTCACAATTAGACCAGTTCGTAATCCAGAGGCAGTGGTTCGGACTCCTCCTTAAACTCTAGGTCCCTTAGATATTTTATGGACTGCTGGGCTATTAATGAACAACCTAGTCTAAGGAACATGCCAGCCATAGTCTGTAACAAGACTTTTTATAGACACATTTTATAAGATCGTCTTGCACTTCGTAGAGTAAAAGAGTGTATCACTCCTGGAGTGAGTTCAATCTAAAAAAACACGTCTTATCCAGTAAGTTTTAGTTTTAGTACAGTGAACAATATGAACCAGAGTGTTGTCACACAATGTGATTCGAAAGTATGTGTCTATAAAATATATCCTGCAACGTATCCTGCAACGTAATGTTCAAAAGTCAACATAAATAGAGGATGTTTTGACATTGAACTCACCTCAGCAGCTATGTACGCAGGGATGACACTCAGCAGAAGCTGCTCCTGCTGCTCCTTCTCACACTCCAGCTTGACCCTGGACTCGATGCACGTCCTGGTTCCCACGAAGGTCCTTTCGTGCGCGGCCTCCGTCATCAGTCTGTAGTAAAACCCTGCTATACTGCCCGACACGAGGAACACTAGTTCCGCCAGGAGCTGGAATAGTGGACAAACATTCAATAACTGATCTGTACTTATTCATCAATTTGATCTCAGATAGGTGTACTCTAAAGCTACTCTGTAGAATATTTATTAATTGAAAACATATTTTCAAGTCTCACTCATACAATCTAACAAGTTAACACATGGCCTTGAGGTCAGGAATTGGGAATTAGTTGGACATTACATCAGAGGTAAGGAACATTGAAGAGGCGACTCTTTCCATCCAAATTCTTCTACGTCGATAGGTAACTTTGCCCAAGTGAATACGAGAATCTCGCCGTATTTAATTTCTTTTTCTTTTTTAGATTTAACTAACTCGGTCCTTATACTTAACTTAAAACTTTACCTTATATTATATTGGTTGAAATTTCTTTACTAAGAAAAGGATTTTTATTGTGCTTCCAATACCGTGCATCTCTATCGCGAGTGTTCAGGACTATCTGCATATAAGTCCCAAATGTCTAATGATTGGATTCTCTACACGTATAACTAGTGATTATTTAAAGACACTTCCCTACGTCTTTATTAATTAACGTCCGCACTATTGAATACTGCGTTAATCCGCAAATACCATCCTCATAATTAGACCAGTTCGTAATTCAGAGGTCGTGGTTCGGATTCCATGTTAAACTGTAGGTCCCTTAGTTGCCATCGGCTGTTGGGCTATTAATTAACAGTCCTGTCTAAGGAACATGTCAGCCTTAGTCAGTAACAAGACTACAAGATCGCGCCACAATCATCCCACAATCATTTCTCATTCATACTTGGCTTAAAATACCTACCTGGGTAGGTCGCCATTTCAAATGGTAATCTAATCTAATCTACACCGTCAGACGTCAACCACCAATACTGTATCCAGCAGATGTCCTCTGGTAATTGAGCCTTCGGGGGTGTATTACGTTTCTGAGAGTTATATTTTCGCTCCTTTAAACATAAATGACACAATACTCTGCTATACAAATTTGATAGACATGATATAGACCTTACACGAATTATTAATATTGAACCATTCAACACTCTATTATCACTAGTGGGATATTAGATTAGTAGGGAATGTGTTACCCAAATTAATTGATCAGAGAGATCATATTATTCATTAATAGGGTAATATGCAAAATGAAACAACTCAATACTAGTGTTGATATGGTCCTGATACCACCCAGTTACGAAATTATATCCAATTCTTTCAAATCACAATTTGCAAATAAAATGAATAGTAAATGCCAATAAATGTCTATACATGTAAAACCATGCAGTTAGTTGTACTTTTGTGTACTTTATTGTTAAACAAACAATAATTTATTATTCTGGAGAATCAGTACAGTTAATATATACATAATTAAACAAATTATATCAGTCATAAACGAATATGTTTTAGAGTTTTACGTTTGTAGTGTCTGCTTTAATAATATGCCATATTGAATATTATATGTATTAATACAAGTCTAAGCCAAATCATATTAAAACAACGCAGCCATATGAAATCCATTTGAATCCTAATTTAGTGTCAGCACATAAATTACTTCACCGTGTATGACTAGTATGAAAACGTATGGCACTGGAAGCCATTAAATTTGAATACTTAAAACACACTGGAAAAATAAAGTCAAGTATACTGATTTAAAAAACCTTATTAAGTGAAAATTTAAACTGGTATATATTATAGTTTTGTAAAATAATTCTCGTATTCTTAAGATTGTAAGACTTCTACTCAACATGTTGGAGTTGTGTTTGGGTGTCTTGAATACTGGATGCAATATCTTCTGCCCGCCATAACCCAAGCAACGGTGACCAGTATATAAATATTTTTGAAATACAGGATTTTCCTTAATTTTCCTTTTTTTACAAAAAACGCCAAATTAACGGTTCTACAATATTCTGAGTCATAAAATTGATATAAATAAATATAGAGTTTGGTCTGTACCTTACCTGTAATTACTATATTTTCGGTTAATTCTATGTTTTATAACTCAGAAAACCCGTAATGGGTATTATCTCAATTATTGCCTATATTCTAACACATATTAATACTATATTAAAATGTTATCTTAATACTAATTAAAAATTTTATAATAATTTTAATAATTTTAATTATTGTAAATATTTTAAAATTATTATAAATGAAAATTATTCTATTTTTTTTTTTTATTATTTTTTTTTATTTTTTTTTTTTGTTATTACAATTTATTTTCTTTACATTAAATCCTAAAACCCATTCAAAAGACGGGTCCATTGCTAGTATGTATTATTAGTTACATCTACTTATAAAATGTTTAAAAATGATTGAAAGTGTAAATTGGAAAGTGCGAATTAACTGTTTAAATACAGTGAAATTAATAATTGCCAAAATTTTCTTTTAAACAATACTTTAGCTAAAGCAATTTAATTTGTACGATATTTGAAATAGTGATAAATTAAATTATTTATATTATTACAAAATCATTATATTTAATTTTATGTAGTTAAGTATAAGTTTAATACATAAATAATTAAACACGTCTACTACTCCTTATAAAAGAATATTTGAAATTATATTTTAATTGTAAACAAAAATTAAATTGATATTTGAAATTTTTACAGAATTTATAAACATGAGAATATTTATTTTTATTATTATATTTAATTAAATTAATTAATATTTATTTATGTATTATTTTAGGTTTAAAGTCAATCAAATATTTTTATATTTTTCCTTTTATTTAAATTTTTATGTCGAAATAAAGGCATATAGTGTGAATTCAAAGGTATATCAGAGAAGGTTGAATATGGTCAATATTCAGATCATATATTTTTGTTTTGTTTTATTTTTTGCCCTGACTCACGTTACGTACCCAGGCGGCTTTGTTATCAACCCGTTAGCTGAGAGGCGGAGTGTTTTGTAAATTTACTTCGTTATATTTTTATTTTTTGACAAGAGTAATGGAATATCTATAGTAGAAATCCTTTAATTCAAATGCAAATTCTTATACAACCACTTGAAAACGGAGGAGTTTCACCACCTCAGAAACGTTGTAAAGCTAAAAGCTCAGACGCGTTAGGAAATTTCAATAAATATTTTATATTTTTGTTCTCTTATTTTACACGGTATGAACACTATCTTGCTGACGTCACAGAACCAATTTACAACATCCAGTTGGAAACAAAGGGTGATACCCGATACTGTGGTTGGACGACCGCTTATCATTTTGGGCACGTTCCAACCAGCCTTTCAAGTCAGTCAACTTTCCGCGATCTAATATCTCACGGCCGTGTGGGATTTCAGAAGTTCTGGCACTTTGTTTTCCTCAAACAAAGTCACTTCCTAGATAAAACTGACGTTAAAGTACCTAATATCTGCGTTGTAATTAAATATTTTACCTTTTACCTTATACTTCCTTCGGTTTTGCATGGAATATGGAGAAAGTATTATTTTCTTCAACATTTTTGAATTTGAGTTGAGAATGGATATATCTGTATTGAGGCTCCTTGAATCTGAAAGGATTTCTTCACACTCATGTCTGTCTGTGATAGACATCGAGACCACACTCTATAATTTCTATAAAATTCGTCCAATTTCTATAAAATTATAATTGGCTACTTCTTCGGACCATTTTTGAATTTTATTAAGTGTAGGACAACCCGCCTCAAAACTCGCCTTAACGATTTTGATTAAAATTTTATGATTTAGTTATTAAGGCCCTAAATAGTTTTGCTCTACATACATGTCTGTCAAACGAATTGTTCGAAAGTCATGGGCATATTAATGTCAAACATTTTTTTTTAATTTTATGGCAAACAATAACTAAAAAATATTTAACTGTCACCACTAAAACATCCTTGAATACAAAAAATAGTATATAGAATTATTAGTCTATAATAGTTCCAGAGAAAATTTAAAGTACAATTCATAGATCACTCAATGATATTCTTGTGGAGTTAAAACAACTACTAAAAATCAATTTCTCCCTCATTTCTAATCAGTTTTTCATGATACTTGGGACATCTTAAGGTCACACGATCCCATAACACCCACAGAAACATTTTGTTATTAACGTGGAAGGTTGGAGGGTGTTTTGGGCACCCCTCTAATAGTTTTTAACATATTTCATTTTTTAAAGATTTTTGAATTCTGAAATGTTTAAATTTTGTTTTATTTAGTATTAAATATTTTAATTTTGAAAGGTTATTTATTCAGTTCATTTATAAGTTCCTTTCTAACATTATCTTTTTTAGGTGGAATATAATTAATATTTTAATCTGGAAGGAGAATTATATTTTTTTATTCTTAGTGAATAAAAAACATGTTTCTCCTTCAACAGGTGATATTGTAACTAATGTGCACCGAATCTAAAAACGATGACAATCAATCTTTATATCCGATGAATACGTCAACCATCATCACAATCAGTGTAATTATTTGTTACTCTTATACACTCATGTTACCACATTACACAGCACATTCTAGTGTTTTACGTTTAAAATACTCACCTGCGTGTAGAACCTATAGTCCTCCAGGGAGTGATGACTCCTCCACCCCGACACAGCCAGGTGCCCGAGAGACAGCACCGCCGCTATCACCAAGGACACCGTCCTGGACACGGGCAGCACGGTGTGTGTGATCATCACCAGACCATACAGCAAGAGAGGCACTCCTGGGCCACCCAGGGCGACCACGGCGCCGCCCAGGGTGGCTACGGCCGCCACGCTGAGGCACAGGGAGGCCAGGTCGCCTCTCGCCACGGAGGAGAGTTGGGCGGCAGCGGAAATGACGAGGGTTGACAAGGTGAGTCCTCCACACAACGTGAGAGGTAAGAGGAGGTGCTGCATCTCCTGGAAACGGCAAGGGTTGAGAATAACAAGAGTAGGTTATAAAAAATAATAATCCATGGGGATTTCCTGTAACATTTTAGGGAACCATGCGAACGGTTTGCCATATTTTTCATGTTAAATAAAATAGTAATGCAAAATATATTTTTACTAACCAATAAACCTTAACTAGCTGGAGTAAATAAATAAAAAGTATTTAGGATAATTTTTGGCCAATGGTGATCGATTAACCGTGTTTCGGTGCGAGATGGTGTTCGATTGGTGGGAGAAACCAATATACAGGGAGATGAAGACTCCCTCCAATCTATATTTATACACCTCGACGTCTGGTTGGTTACACACCATTTCCATCTTTAATTTATAATACACAGAGTTTCTACACAAGGTAGCGATCAAAAAGCAAGCTCTATTTCCCCTGAACAGTCTGTTCTTCTCCCACCGCAACTTCGGCGACGTTGAAGAAGCGAGATGTGTCTCCCCACACCTTCATCTTTTGATAGGGGGGAGTGGCTGACATATTCCTGGCTGACCGAAAGAGATCCTTCCCACTTTTTATGGGTCAATCTATTAGGAGTTTGAGAAAATTCCTAATTTGCAGCAAGTTTTTCTTTTTAATTGGAATATAACACCTGGAGCTAGTTCTCAACAGACTGGTAGTAGTTTTAAGTTCTTAACTTTCCAATGTTAAATCACCACCATTTTGTTTTGCATTCAACTTTTAAGGTAGAGTTTGTGGAATTCATTTTACTTTAGCAATTCTTTTAATTTGATGTACACAACAACCTATGTCTACTATTAAGATTTTCAACTCACTTTCCACACTATGGGTGATATCCGATCACCTTGTACATAAAAAAGTAACTTTACCAGTAATGTTTTGGTTGTGATTTTTCTTGTTTGGCAGACATGTTTGTTAACAATATTCTCCGTACTATATCCTTTCATTTAATCTCAAAACTGTCATACACCAATGTTTAAGGGTGCTTAAAAATTAAGTTACATAAAAACAGTTCCTATCCACGCAAACGTTTCTAGGTCTCGGCATAATGAGTACGTAAAAGCTATTCCTATAGTACATTCGACAAAACTACTGTAGAAAGAGAAGGCACAAAAGTATAAACTAAAAGCTTATACTTAAAAGTATAAACTTGTATACTACAGATCTGTAAAGCGGTTTGCTGTGCTATACATCACAGGGTTAGGCCATTAATCCTAAGAGACCGTCTTCCTTCCCCGTGACTTTTCACCCTCCATCCAAAAATCTCTTCACATCACATTCGTTTCACATTCTATTTTTTAACACACCACTTTCTAATTAGAAACGTGACTAAACCTGCCTTACCAGCTTATTTAAGCTGTTGAACCCTGGTGTAATCTACCATTTGAATGTAACATCCTGAATACTAAGCTCCTCACAAAACCTAACTCATTGGAAGTTACAGTTGTCAATACTAGCAATTCGTGGTAAGTAATCATTTCCATGAATAATTTACACGTGCTCTCCGCTATCGATTCATCGTTTATCGTATTACGTCACTGATGTCATTTGAATACGCATGTTTATCATATAGTGTGAGCATGTAGAATATTGGTATTATTTAAAATAAATACTTGTTTAAACAATAAATAGAAGAGGTTTAGCATGATTCAAATTCATATACAGGTTGTCCCAAAACTTTCTGGAATTTTAATTTAAAAAGTGTTTCCTTGGTGGAAACAAACATATTTTACAATATAAACACGAGTCTCCGGTGTCTAGTTTTACGATTTCCGGTTAACATGTGTTTTTGACATGGACATGTCTAAGCTCTAAGGGGGGAAGGTGTTATCAATTTGTAAGACGAAAATTTGAAACATAAGAACAGCTGTTTAGTTGAACTGGAAAGGTTCCCTTTAGTCATATCCATGATCTAACCTATTTTCCATAAGTAAGTAAGTAAGTAACATTTCTCACAAATTAATTAATACCTCAAGATTAATTTATGATAGAAACCATAAATTTTGTATCTATCTACGTCTTAATAAGTAAAAAAGGTTTAAAAATTATTTTCTGTTACTAAATCCGTGATGGCGGTAATTTAAGTTTAAAAAAATAAAAATCTATATTATTTAAATTTTTACTGTGGGCATTCTCCATAACGATTTTAAGTCAAATAAAGTTTCATGACGTTTCGGGATCTGGAATATGATCCCGTCCTCAGACGAAATAATATCGAAAAAATAACACAATTAACACTTAATCCGAACTAAGCCGGTGTAAAGCTGAAAATATTGAAGTCGTTGAGTATCCATGACGAGTGGACGTATGTTTCTTATGGGTGTAATGGTTTGCATGTACGTTTTGTGACTGCTTTAATCTTTCATAAAAAAGCTGAAATAAATCTTGTGTCAGAAAATAATTGGTTATAAACAAATACAGACCGACACCGGAGACCAGGTTTATATTGTAAATTATGTTTGTCTCGACGAAAGAGATAATTTTCAATTAATAGCTCACGAGAGTTCGGTGACACCCTGTATATTACATACATTTGAGTTAAAAAGTGACATAATATACCAATACACAACTACCTTAAGGTTATATGAAAATATTTTCAATCATTTGTGATTTTAATTAAAGTTACCCTAAAATAGGTCAATGCTTTTTCATTCTTATTTGTTACATAGTAAGAAAATAAAATTTCTTTAACGTAACTTATTTTTAAGTAAAACTCAATAGTTAATTCATTAATATATATTCGTTAGTATAATGTAAAATTTTAAGTTTATACATTGTCAATTACAATTAATCTTGGATTAAATTAACTCCTCATAACAAAATATTAAACTGTGTTTTCCTACATTTTGTTATGATTGGAAAAGTGCCATCACTTTTAACTCTACCCATTTAACCTCTCCTGTCGCGATGAAGCCACTATCTTGACACCGGGTGCTTATCTCTCTCACTCAGCTGATTGGAGCTGAAAGCCTTTGTTGTATATTAAAAATATATTACGTACTTAGTGATGTTCGATCTAAGATGGTAATGTTCTTAATTTTCAGTGTATTAAAAAAAGAGTTTATTTTAATTTTTGATGTTATGCTAAATACGAAAGGTTTATTCCCATTGGGATTTGTTAAGGTATTTGGATAATAAGATATTAAGGGTTGGATTTCGTTACCAAACCGAATAGAATTATTGTATGGTTTTATAAATGTCTTGGATTAAAAGGTAAACTGGAAAAGCTAAAAGTAAATGAACAACTACTTATTTACCCAAATTTGATCTCTGGACTCATAAAACCCAGTCAGAGACTATAAAAGTGATTTGTTTGATTAGATGAACAACCAGTTCCTTAACTGACTAAGTGAGTAGGCGATTTGCGTTACTATGAAGGTCGTGACGTTTCTGATTCGAAACTATTTTACAATTTTTTATCTCGTATTTTACTGGCATACTCAACAGACAGATTTGTAGTTCCATTGGGTAGGCAAAGACTACGAAAAATAGGACTACCTACTTGAAAAACGGATTCTGTACTTTAAACTATCTACTTTGTCACGGAGTCACAACAAAGTGAGTACAGTGAGTGCACCAGCGATAGCAATGTCTGGCGGGAAGTAGTCTTAAACCGGGAATTTATGACTATTTTATGTCTTGTCGGTTCACCGAGGCTCGTGTATGTCACAGACCATTTGACAAACATCGTAAACAGTACTTATTGAACTCTATACTTGGTCTGTAAGCTCTACTGCTCCTCACAACCGGTAATACGATATATTTCCGCTTATAAACTGAGTAGCGACCATTTAAATGATTGCTCAATTTAGCTGTGGCTGGTGTAGGTATATTTATAGACTTCAACAAACCTACAACTGCTTAGGTTAATCAATGAAGGTATAATGTTTAACTTTTTAAGAGGCAGCATATTTTACCTATTACTCTGCCTTCCTACGTATACGACATATCTGTTCAAGGGTCGCATAGCGCAAAGTTAAAATACAAGGTGGACAGTACTGATAAAACTGATTGATAATTTTGGGATCTAATAGGGCCATCGTTGAGTGAAATTTGAGTCCGTTGCGCTAGCAACTGAGCCAGAAGACGTTGAGACGTTATTAAAAAAGCTATACATTTTGAGTATTGTATGGCTTATTCACGTTTAGGATAGAAATACGACTTCAAGAATGAAACGAGAAGACTAATTAAACAATAAATGTACATTAAACGAGTAAAGAAAGCCTTTTGGGTTACAATCATTATACTATACCTCTACGTGGTAATGTAAAGCTTTTTACTACAGAGAGGATAGTTAGAGGAAGAGAAAGTCTAGAATGGTCTGTAGAATACTATATCACCCTGTATTAGGCGATGAATCGGTTTTAGAGAGTTTATTTAGTACATATACTTATCTCTAACAATCATTTATTAGATAAATGTCCATCCTCTCATATTTAAAAGGTTTCCTTTGGAGATATTAAACTGTTTTTACATTTTAACGCTAAAGTTGAGTTTAATTTTTTTTCAACGTTTGAGGAAACTATAAAGCTGCTTCAAAATATTGTTTTTTTTGCAATATAAGTTTAACTATAAGAGCCTTGGTATTTATAAATATTGGTCAAATTTATTTAGCTATATTAAATGCCAGTATTCTTAAGCTGTTTCGGACTTCTGACAGTCCATCATCCTCAGCAACGTTGATAAGCCCATTATTTAATTGCTTTCCAGAAGATTATGGAATTCGCAAATATAGTCTTGAACAAAGTACACGCCTACGGCATTATTTACGAGTGGATACACTAGACAGTTCGATGTGACGCAATTTTATGTTTGTATCTCGTGTTGTATGTTATACATGTGGCACAAGCAAATTATAATTTATTCAAAATTAAATATGCGGTTTTTGTAACTATCCTGAAAAACATTGAATAACTACCATTAAATGATATTATATACGCTATTGAGGATGGACTGTTGTAAGTCAAAAACGTGATCAGCGTAAGAAGATACTACAAAATGACACATCAAGGGCGTTTACTAAAGGTAAATAATTTTAATAATATTTAAGTTCATGAACTATAAAAGTGACGGTTATCACATTTAACCTAAAAGAAAATACTAAACGAAATGTGATTTGCTCCCATTTTAAGATCTGAATAAACGTGAAATACGAGAAAAATGAGGAAATATCCAATAGGCTTTGTACAAACATTTCCAATAGCTCATAAGCGCTAAAGTTTGTCCTCAATAAACATCAGAGATGGCTTTAAGCCAATGGTTGGTTCTGATTGACTTTTTTAGTTGAGCCAATTGGTGTATACTTTTCAATATTCAAAATATTTCAATACTACGATCAGTATACTAGGTTATATTTTTATTTTTGAAGCGATAATTAATCCATTAGTATTTATTATCCATTTACAACCTAAAATTTCCGTCACTATATCCTGTGTCATGAGTTAAAAACAGTGAAATACTGCCTGGCCGCTTGTGATCTAACAAGAGTCATTCACCACTGGTTACGAAACAGGAACTTTTGGCTTACTGAGCTTGTATGTAATTTTATGTGATTTTGTTGTTTAGTTAAGTTTTTTTGTTAGGTATTTTATGAAAGACAATTTTACTGATAACTTGTACTTATCTAGCATTAAATTTTTAATTTGACCGATCTTTTAGATTGGTTGTAAATGGCGACTGAATCCGCTATCACAATCCATATTTAGATTACAAGACGAGCACGTTGCCCTAAGGCTCCCAAAAACATCAAATCATATGAATATTACAGTCCGTTTTCCTGAAATACAACTATGCAAGCTATTGAAAGAAGACTCCTCATCCCAAATAAAAATAAGTAAAATAACTAGCATATAATCCTCAAAAATCAAACAAATACGTAGCCATAGATAAGCTGAAAAAAATATTGTTTTAAACTTTATAGGGGATCAAATGAATGAAAACCTTACACGGTAAACAAAAGAAAGCTCATATGCAGAATAAATTAAATAATTATCAATGAAAGAGTAATTGTTGTATAATCCAAGCAGTAAAATTTGTAGCAGTAACATTTAATAAAAAGTTCGATTGGTTGACAGATGACAACGTCCGGCGTATTGGCAACCACAAAAGTTTATATAGGGCCAACATAATATTTAAGCTTATTTAATTATTGTAGCAAAAAGTTTTGTTTTACATTATTTTACGAGCAAATGTATTTTAATACTTAATGATGCTATTGATCACATTAAACATGTGTTTTACGTTTGTAACAATACATTAACGTTTACGTGATTGTTTTTCATACAAATTGTCTATTCAGGTTTTAAAAAGTTTAGAGTCTAAAAATAACGAAGGTATTATTTTAATACTTACGTAAGAGAAGTAAAAGAAGCTGAGAACAATGGCAGACGCTGCACAACTGACAGTAGCAACAGCCAAACTGGACACGAACAGAGCGTGCTTCAACCGCACACAGTACCTTCGATAGAGATCCTCCAGCTCCATATTGGCCTGCGAACATTCGATAATGACTGTAAAAATCGATAAAATATAATCGATATAGGATACTGAAGTATATTGCACAGATTATGCAACGGGCAAACTGGACACAAAAAGAATATGCTTTAACCACATACAGTACCTCCAACTTCAAGGTAGCTGAGGACTTTTGATAGTCACTGTAACAATCAATAGATTACAAACGTTCGATATAGCACAATGGCAGACGCCACAAAGCTAATGGTTGTGACAGCATGTTTAGACACGAAATAGATCGCACTTCAACCGCATACCTTACCCTCGGTAAAAATTCTCCAGCTCCATAGTGACCTGAGTACTTTCGATTGCGACTGTAACAATCAATAGATTACAATTGTCGATATTGAACAATAGCGGACGACGCACAGCTAGTGTTTGTGACGGCATGTTTAGGCACGAAACAGATCGTACTTCAACGCACATTATCCTCAGTAAAACTCCTCCAGATCCATAGTGAATTGAGGACACTCGATAATGACTGCAACAATCGATGAATATCGACAATCAGGTTGGATACGATACGGATATTCGGTAGCAAACGCTAAAATTGATGCAATTAGCGTGACAATGATGGGCTCCGCACAGATGACGATATCAATGATAACGAGTATAAAAATTGATATGATGTTAACATTATGGGCAGTACATTATGATAGAAGCGATGGCTAGAATGGATACCAAAACTTTATTTGGAATGTTTTAATATTTTAAAACAAATTTTTGCATATGTGTGTTAAAAATGTATTATATTATATCATATTGTTAAGGAAAATTGCTCACAATTTTAGGGAATGTTATCTATTAAAATTGAATTTTACACAAAACTTAAAAATTTTGTCCAGTATATTTTTTGTATTTTATTTTTCGATTGGCGAATCAATTCTTGATTGTTTGTGATGGTTAGTTATACTATCCACCAGAGTGCAGTTTTGAAGAGGTTGAGGACGGTGGTCATGTCACGCCACATGGTCAAATATGCATGCCTAACTTGCTTTGAGACAATAACTAGGTTTGTTTGGACCCGGCTCCTCTAATAATACTGATGGCCCGGCTCTGGCCATACAGGCATGGAGCACACAGTGAGTTGTGTTCTGTGACCTTATGAGTTGTAATTATTGTAAAATTTTCTTTTGTGTTTCCACGAAATACTAACTGACAATAGTTATTAACCAGGGGAGAAAGCCATAGCACTAACTACGTGTAAGTATTGGGATTTTTGAAATAGAATTTTTTAATTTTTTTATTAAAGATTATCGAAACTCTAATATTTGAGATAAAACTTTAGTGATATTAAAACATAACTCTCCTTATTTACCATTTTCAAACTAAACCAAATTTCCTTCACTATAAAATGTATTTCAAACCTGTTGAAACGCTTTCCTTCCAAAAAACCCCAAACATTGTTTAGTTACTTTAGTTATGTTTATCGATTTTTAGATACTTATTGTGTATTTTATGTATCCAGGAGCAGAGTTCAATTCATTCGGTTAAATTTGTCTACAAAACTATTTAGGGAAATTTTAATTGTTTCAAAAAGATCCCGAAATTATAAAGAATTAAAACGTAAAAAATCTATTACCTGTCAAGGGAAAGAGATACTATTTTCCCGGATAAAATTCTACAGTACAGCCAATTTTTAAAAGGTTTAGGTTAGGTAAAAACAGTTTAAAGTTTGAAAAGTTTCTACACCTATTTCTGAACAATATTTTTGTAACTGAAACTTCTATTGAATCTAGAACAAGGTTTAACTATCGTTTTTCCAAACCCGTGCACGCTAAAGAAAATTTACCTTAACTTCATCAATTTTATTTAAATGGCTATAAGTTAAGGTACCTTTTCGTGGTTTGCTATACTGAAACAAACTAATGTGTGTTTTACTCACTTAAGATCGGGATGGCTGAAAATAAAATCAGTAGTCAAAATTAAACAACATATTTATTTAACATTAGGTTTCTGACAACGTATAACAAAATGACAAATAATGTAGATGGCCCAGAAAAAAATACAAAATAGAAAACCTTTTCATTGTGAAATCTTAGTTGTTTTAATATTAACACTTCAAAGGTGTATTAATAGTTTTCCCTAATGTGTTTAGTTTTAAATTTAGATTAAGAAACTACGAGTAAATTCAAATATATTTAAAACATTTGGAGGTTAAGGTCCTATGGCAGGCCATATTTACCGCTACGAGTTTAATATTTTAGTCCAAAGGAAAGGCAAAACCTTCTGGGAGGAGTGTTGGGATATTTATGCCCTGTATGGGATACCTGAGGTATCACTTCTCTCAGTAAGTTACCGTCATTTTGGCATCATCTGTATTGGCCAAGTATCGCCTCCCCCTCCTACCCTATCCTACCTTATATACCCCTCCCCTACCCAAGAGAGCATCAAAACGTGATACATTGCACTCTCAATCATCTTTACTAATATCTTAACTTTGGCTCTTAGTTCAGATATTTGTCTGTATGTTGCTTATAAAAGAATAGATATTTATAAACATTTCCTTACACTCCTTCCTCTATAACCCTTGTTTTATCCATTATCTTTAAGATATCCTCTATTCTCTGGAGAAACAAAATGTAGTTTCTAGTTAAAACATTTTTGCTCATACATTTAATCGCTGCTAGAATATTTTTTACCACCTGTTCCTTGAAATATTTTTCTACTTGCAATATATTATTTATATATAACTACACATCTATATGCATTTTTAGTTTGAAATCTTGGTATTTTTATTTAGAGTTGCTAAAACTTCGTGAAACTGGAATATATTATCTGATGAGTATGCATTTTTTACTCTAAAAAGACTAGTAAGTTTAACTAGACTTTTTGAACATTGCTTATAAGAGTTTTTGTAATACCATTTTTATGATAATCTCCTGCGTAGGTAAAGCGTAAAATAAATAAGGAGAGATCACATAAATGCACCATTATGGAAAATTAGATTATCCTACACTTTTTATGGAAAATTAAATTACTAATGAGTTTGTGAATGTTGTGATTTGATTTTTTAGTATTGTTTAGAGAGGAACTATTTTTGTTGCTTGTTGTCGGCAAACGATAGACAATTATGTACCGTAGCAGCAGCGTCCGTCTCATACGATAGCCAAAGGTGACCGCTCATGGTCTGACAGGAGTCGCCTGCCACAATTTTTGATCCAGCAAGCTCTGACTTAATGGGCCGGCACGTTGCACCTCAGCCACTATATCGTTTTTGAAATTAAAATTTAAAATATTTTTTTATTATTGGAATCCTTAAAATGTACATACCCTAACTTTTGTAGTAACAAAAAATAGGAAGTCTCCTGAGGTCCAAGGTGTAGGAGTTAACTTTAAAACTCTTAATGTGAAGCTTGTCATGTAACATATCAAATGACACTGCCTTTACCCACAGTGACCAATTGTGAAATCGAGATTAAAAAGGTTGCACCATTTTCAAGATATTCTAAGGTCTAGGATGTAGGAATCACCAGAAAAGATTTCATTAGACTCTTTTCATGCGACTTGAGGTATAATTATGAAATAGATTATACTGAAAATCATTCATGAATATTTCATTATTTGTTAAATTAAGATAAAAAGCTATGATTTTTAAAACAAAACAATGAATTATAAAATGTAAATAAACGCTGCAAAAATATAAAAAATAATACATACTAATTTCTTTGCTGAAAAGCATCCTTTTTTACAATATACCTCATGTCACATGACAAGCTTCTAATGATAACTTTTATATCGTCTCCTTAATCCCAGGCTTTTAAATATCTTAAAACGGTAAAACCTGTGTAAACTGCAATTTCGGCACTCTATTTTGGTGGAAAATGCAGTTATTTAATGTGTAACAGGACAAGCTTTTCGTTACGTATTTTAAAGTTCACACTTAAATCTTAGACCACAGGGTACTCCCATTTTTTCATTCTACAAAAGTTAAAAATTACTTCAACCAGAAATTGTATTTTTCTGAAATTTTAGTGAGGTACTTTTTCACTAAAAATAGGATTAAAATATGAAGTCTTGGGTGGTTTGATTTAGCAAACAACATAATTAAAAATTTTTTTCTCTATTATTTTTTAGAAATTTATACATTGGTTTCTTCATGATATTTTATCGTTCAAATTTTATCCAATATTATTATGTGTATTATATGACAATATGTGTATAAATATGGCAGAGAGACCGAATATCCTAGTATAAATAGGACGATTAAGGAATATCAGGGAATATAAAATAATAATTTTGACTAATTTTTAATAATTTATGTTTAAATATCAGCCATTTTCTCAGTTAGTGAAAATAGTAGGTTTGTAAGTCAACAAAACTCGTATGCATAAATTACACGATTTTGTTTTAATTAATAAACAATAACTGAATGAACCATTTTACGTGATTACTAATTATACGATAATCTTTTATTGATGGGACAAAAACTGAGGATTAATCACATTCAATTTGGAATTAGTTTATTCAATCTTATAATCTCCCCAATAATTAAAATTATGATAACTGAGCTATAAATTATTCCATTTTATTTAACCCTTTTGATAAATATTAATCCTATTTAAAAAATAAAGTGTAATATGAAATAAATTTGTTTTAATATTATAGTTTAATTATAACAGCACCCAATAAATTTAACGTTATAACTGTAATTCAAAAAGTATCTATAGCACGTTTGGCTCTGAAGGAATAACCTACTATACATTAGGTATTTAAAAACTTTTAAACCTTGTCGAAAAACTTATACAAAAATAAAACACAATTTTGTTTTTATTTTTTTATAAACTACGAAAATCTACGTTCATAAATTATATTTATTAGTTAACAAACTAAAGGTTGTTCATATTTATTTCAAATTAATCATAGGGGTTATGCTATGAAAATAATGCATTTGGAATATTTTTTGGCAAATTATTGTTCCTATCAATTTCTTCAAAATCTAAAAATGTAGCTGAGAACTGTTATGAATTATGTCCATGAATACTTGTATTTTTTTAAGTATTTAACTTTAAATCGATTGTCTTCTTTGATCTCGATCTTTTGTTTTATCGTAGTAAGTATGGCAACAATTTATAAAATGAAAATCACTCTTTTACTGGTGTATAAATAATTTAGTCATGATCCTTTTATATATGAAGCTATCCTAAGTAGTTTTAAGCTAAACTCCGTATTATTATTTTAGTGAAAAATTAACAGGACGTTATGTTTAGAACACAAATATTCTCAACGTCACATCATAAATAAACACTTTATCTTCTTTAGTGATTATTTCGTCGTAATAAAATATTAACAAACAAGGGATGCCCTTAAATGTGGTTTAAATAATAAAACCATTTATTCAATTATGCAATGATAGTTTATAATAACTTGCTGAAAAGTACAAACTTTAAATTTTAGGAAGTAGAAATGGTAATTTTTTAAACTTTTCTTTAACTGAATACTTACTTATTATTTTCTTAACAAGGCGAAAACATTTCTCCTTATTCCTTAGGACTCTTAAAATATCTGTAAAAGAAAAGAAAAATTAGAAATACATATACTCGTATCTACTAATATGTATCTTACCTTTATTAATAAACTGTTCACAGTAGATTTTACATATTGCACTTAGTTTGTCTAGCACATAGTACTAGATAAACTAAATTGATGCATTGTAATTACATGGATGCATGTTTAGGAACCATTCACAGTTCAATTCTTCCCTTAAAATAAAGGTTATAAATAAACAAAACTTCTTAGCTTAAATCTTAAAGAGAAAAGAGTTTCATAAATTATGATTAATATTATAGTACATTAAATTTTTTTTGTAAAATAGATTCAAAATACTTCCTAAAATCCATACAAAATCATAACCTCGTCTACTTTGAAACAAAAAGAATGAAATTGAAATGGCTATGATCAAATTGTTTTCAACTGTAAGGAAAATTACTCAGAATGTTATCTATTGACTTGATTTTCATTCCAGATCCAATATCAGTTTAAAATTATTTAAACTTCCATGATATTATTTGATGGGGCTTACCACATAAAAATATTACTACACATATAATTCTCAGCTTTCAGCTTTGTTGTTTTTGATCAATTTTCAATTCTCAAACAAGTTTAAATGGTAATGTTTGAAATAAAAAAATAACTAATTTTTTATGAGTCCCGAACATGTAGAGTATAAATTAAAGTGTAAAGTAGTGTAAAGTATACTATATAATTTTATAAAGTAGCAAAACCAAGACGTAAAACCCAGTTTAATAACTAAAAGTTTAGTTTCCAATTTTGTTCTAAAAGATATTTACTTGAGCACGTTAAATTTATGTATTAGACGGTACAGTTTGAACACGAGAAGACAAACACAGATGTTAATGTTTACGTGTGCTACCATCAGGAGGCAGCATCAGTTATAAGCATACATGTATAGCAAACTGTTTATTATGCAAGCATAATAGAACTTTGAACTACTGAAAAGTTAGGTACCGTCATTTTGACAAAATCTGCATCGTACACAGTAAAAAAATAGTTTAACCACATATATATAGATGAGGGAAAGTATTGTTTTCTTTAAAATTTTCGAATTTGAGATGAGAGTGGATACATCCATTTTGGGGTCCCCTAAAACCAAAAAAGTGGGTTTCGACGTTATGTCAGTCTGTCCTTGTGTGTTTGTGTGTGTGTGTGTCTGGACGTGTACAGAGACACAATCTACCCAGTTGGTCCGATGTAGAAGGAATTTAGTATGTTTGTATGTATTAACTTTATCTCCAGGCGTTTTTTTTCATTTTTTGAATTTTTTATTTTGAAGGGTAGTTCACCTCTAAAAACACTTAAAAATCACAATTTCTTAAAATAACTGTAATTAAATAAAATTAATTTGATAGTTTATTTTGCATGGATTGTTAAATAGTATGACACCAGCCGCATGTCTGTAAAAACGACGGTAAAAAGTTATGTGCTTTTATATATAAAAAAATCAATAAAGGTAAAGTATAATTTAACCACCACATTTAAAACTAGCTAAATAACTAGCTAAAAACTGAACAAATTTATGTTTTGAATAATTTGTGTACGACTAACGGTTACAGAGAAAAGTTAAATTTACTATCCACGAGTTAATTTAAATTTTCTTAGGAACCGTTTTGCATGGACAAAAAATTTAAATACTAATTCATTTAGTTTTCAAGCCGGTTGGCAGTCAAATTATACTTAACCTTTAGTGTTTTCACGAAAAATGTAAAAAAATTGATTTTTGTACATTTAAAAGCCTTAAACCGTCATGTTTCACCATTGATAATATTTATATCCTACCTACCTATCTTCATCTATGATAATGCCTACTTTCTACCTACCTAACTTCACCTTTGATTCACCTTCGGTGATAAACTACGAGTGATTACATCAATCTAGGTTAACGGTAAAAGATTACAATTTAATTGTATTATTATTACTTATTACTTATATTTTTGTATGAGGAATATGTGTTTTGCTAAGTAACTTTTACTCAGTCATATAGTTTGTTTTTGGAAAACAGTCCAAACCAAAATGTGCATCCTGTGATTTAAACCCGTGACATCTAGCACCAAAGTCCAAGGTGCTAACCTCGCTATTTAATAACAATTTATTTCTATTAAATTTAGTGGTTCACTCGGTCCATGTCATAATATCAGACTCTACTACTAATCTCAGAATCTGGAACACTTCTAGCAATAAACTAAGCATTTGTTGACACTTGATTCCCTGTCCTAGCTGTGCCAGAATTTCTGATTTATCCTGCCTCAAGGTTCACTACGCGGGTTGGCGTCCAGCCCAGGCAATATCCTGTCTAATTTTATTCACAATTTACAACAGAAAATCGCAAACATTTTAATTTTAGAATATATTAAAACTCACACAATGGGAATTTATTTCTTAATATTTAGCATTCAAGAGTTTTATTTTTATGAATATTTAAAATGTAAAACATCTCACTGGGATTGAATACTTTTAATATAGTCTGCAGGGATAAGGAATGATTAAAAGTGTACCCTTGATTTGATATAGTATTCGATTTTTTACGTATTTATGATTTATTAGTTAAATATCTGAATTTATATCTGCTAGATTTAATAATATGATGTAAAATAATACCAAATAATAGTTTAATTACCCTACCATTTTCTTCGTGGTTTGTGATTAAAGCTATTTATAAAAGCTAAAAGCTTATTAAAGCTATTATGATTTAAGCTATTTATAGGTATACATTATCGCAATTGTACACTAAAATATAAAATACAGTAATGTATTTATAGTTACAATAGTATTCTATGTTTTACAGTATACTAAAACATTCGGTCTAATTTAAAGATTTCTTTTTTCCTTCCGATTATTAATTTAAGACAAAAGATGTTTTTTTAAATTGATTAAATATGTCTATTATGAAAAAGGTTGGTAAAGTAGGAACATTAAGTACAAATGTTTCTTTTAAATATGTTTGATAGGTTTTTAAAATTTTCCCTATGAAATAAAAGAAATATGTTTACAAAAAGTTTTTTCGACAACCGTGATACCTCAAGCCACGTTATTAGCTTGATTGTTAAGAGATATAAATATTCAACAGCTGATGTTTCAGGCACAAGTATTGCTAACATATATTTTTTTTACTAAGATCTGGAATATATATTATACATCGTATACATTAACCTGCCTCGGCAATTAGATAAAAAGCAAAGGAAAGGCTTACTGTGACAGGACTTTGCAACTCGACGCATGGGACAAAGGCTGTCACTATTATGTCATCAATAGCCAATACTTTATAGAGTTAAGTACGTTAAACTAATTCGAGTTGCCTCATTTTTAATAATAGTTAGCTGTCAAAAACAGATTTTCAGTTTTTACAAATAGATTTTGAAGATACTCAAAATCTCTTTTACGAAAAATAAAAATAATATAACAACGATCTATTGTATTTATTAGGCAAAAAAACTTTTTTGAAATCAGACAAGTAACTGAAATGAAAAATGACATATACACCAGTTAGTACTATAATTGCTGAGTTCTAATTAAAATAATTGTTTCTCGTGCACAAATATATTCTTTGACAACCTTATAGATATTGAAATGTAACGGTGCTTCTGTCAGTTCCTGGTCGCTGAATATGTAAACAGAGAACAACATTTAAACGATACATTTTACATGAGGCAACTGTCGTTTCCGACACGAATGAAAATATTGCAAATGTGTCGTTGAATATTGAAACAGCCCTATTGTCTTTTTTTACTGTTACAAACTTTGTAGCACTGTATGTTTATTGTGTTAACCCTCAAAGCGCTTCTGAAAATCACGGTCCCTGCTCATTTAGTGTAAAAAAATCAAAATATCATTTTCCCAATGTCCTTTTTGGATTTAGGTAACGTGAATATAAAGTAGAGTAATGGTATTTGATTCATTTATATTTATTAAGGATTTTAAGACAATTTTTAGATATTAAAGAGTAATTTTTTCGTCTGGATGAGCCATTTCAGTTAATAATAATTAGTTAATAATCCTATGCATTAAACACATTCGTAAAATATACCTTATTTACTGCTAAAACACAATGAAAAGAAACAAACATCGACAAAAATGTCAACAAACAGGGTTAGCTAAAGTGAAAATAGCTGGCTCGCGTAATCACTGGTGTTTATAGGCGTAAGCCGCAGTACGGGAGCCAATACTGGCCAAAGTTGCGCGCCTACAGCGAAGTATATGTGGCGAAATGATTGATTGCGCCTAAAGGCGTTAGCCGCGCTATGTGACCGTACTGCGCTGCGTCTAAAGGCGCTAGCCGCACGATAAGGGTTAATATTCATTCGGAATAAAGTTTGGTATTAAGATCACGTTTTAGGATTTTCGGGCATAAGTATTTTGACTTATAAGGTCCTGTTACCATCGAAAAGAAGACCACCAACGTTCAATTTGATATGAAAAATAAAAAGATTTACCCTAGCCTTATAGAATAAAGTAACCAGAGATAGCAATATATGACAGTTATATACCATTAAAATGATCGGCGCCCACAATAAAACCATGCAAAAAATTAAAAAAGTATTCTACAAATTCCTTTAAGTACATTTAACCTGTTTAATGTTTCAAGATTTCTTTGATTTCCCTTTTCTACCGTTATTTAAAATTATTTGAAATGAAATGAAATGAAATGAAAAATTCTTTATTTTAACAGGCAAAGTTAGGGCCACATGGCCCTTTCTTACACTTAACCTGCATTAAAACATAAAAATATGAACATAAAAATAAACTTATCATAGATTACAAACAAAATATACTTAATAAAACATAGAATATACAAAATAAAAAATAAATAGATTTATTATTAACACTCAAATATATACTCAAATATATTAAATATTTGAGTAAGTTCATTATAAATCAACTGCAAGCCCTTCCTTTGTAAGGACTATATGGTTCAGTATTAAGAATCAACATACCTATAAAAATGACAAAACAAAAACTATGAAATCCTAAACAAATAAAAATTTAAAAAAGGATATTGTCAGCTCGATTATTTAGTATTAATTTAAAATTAGATATAAGAGAAATATTGGCATTTTTATTATTGTATAATTTAGAATTAGGTAAAAACAGTAATAAATGTAAACAAACTAATAAAGATTTGTATTTGATAGATGACGTTTATAATTTTGTATTAAATCACACATAGACATAATATTTTCTATAAAAAGTAGAAAAATGTGTTCAAAATTGCTCAAATTTGTGATTTTGAGAGTTCACTACTTTATTTTAATAGGTATTGGGTCAGTTTTAAGTAAAACCCTAAAATATTTGGGATACTGAAAATAAGTTTCAAAACTGCAGGAGCTCTAGTTTTCACAGAAAAGCGTTGCAAAAGGACCTTGTTTAGCGTAACGGACAGAAATAAGTTGAGATTAGACTTATTATTAGATAATTAGAGATGAGAAATAAGTTGAGATTAGGTTTGGCTTTTCTGGGGAGAAAAACATAAAAATAACGAAAATATTATAATTATAAGCATTGTACAGACCAAACTCTAATTATTGCGTTTGGGTATTTATGCTTTAAACAGTGTATTTCAATTAATTACATTTAATCAGTAAAATATATAGCTTTTACATTCTGAAACTAAAAGATTTATTTCATATTCATGTAACGCTATGTTCGGATGTGAAGCAAAGTACAACAAATAAAATACAGATGTATATATTGGAGCTGTTTTCTGTCGAAGAGTTTTTTTGCAGACACCAATGTGCCACTCTCCAGAACCCATCTGAATGGCGGATTTGTTTACCTTTTAAAGTGTTAAATACTGGCTCTGCCACCTGCCCTTTTAATGTATTGTCCCTAATACCACAATCCATTCCACACGTTTGACAGCCTTAATTTTTCAAAATTTAAAATATACCCTTTAAAAGCTATCATCAAGCTATTTTTTAGCTGTGTAAATAAAATCGTGTATTTGTAATTTGTATTTGTAATATTTTAAACCAAGTTCCTAAAAATACGAAAATGGAACTGTTAAAAAAATTAGGTGTACCTATATTTTTCCTGATATAGAATGAAAAGAATTGTTTAAAAGGTGTATGTGTGTATGTTACCTGAATATCACCCATATATGTAAAAACAGATATTGCGGATGTAGGAGTTGAGACGTCCCAGCTCAAGGGTCAAGGTTCAAAGTTTATATTTTAATATTCATGGTGAAATAGTTCAAAGTCGGCAGTATTGATAAATAAATAACCGATTAGTAACAACCCTTGAAAATAAAATACTGGGGCAAACGACTAAAAGAAATAAACTAAAAAAGGGAAAATCTAGAACTAAGTAATACATTTAAAGAGATAGACATAATAGCAGAGGTATAGTCAAGAAGACTGGGATGGGTAGGAATATAAATAGGAAGACTTACTGTTAAACAGCGTTGAAAGGAATAAAAACATGGAGGTGAGCATGGTCTGCGACTAAGCTGGGTAGACCGGTTGAAGAGGTACATGAAGAGCTAGGGGTTGAAGAAAACAGGAGACGATGAAAGTGAGTCCAATGAAGAAGAGGTTTCACTGCCCATTCTATATAACGTCAATATTTCTTAGAAACACACGTTTGTTCTTAGAAAAACTAGTTTTCAGGAACATTATATTTCCATCGCTGGTCAAATGGCTAACGATATATTTTATGACTATACAAAGAACCTAACCAAACCCGGATATTAGTATGTATATTTTGACGTGCATATAGTCACTTCACCAAATGAATAACGGTTTGAGTGGTTATCTAAGTAGTTAGGTGAGTGTATAACTACCAGAATTCTAATTAAAAATTAGAATTAATTCCAAACAAAAATATTTAAGACCTTGCTTAGGTGATGCTTTCAGCTTTATCTTATTAACATTATTAGCCTTTCGTGTAATTTGTTTTGAAAATTATCCTATTGATATTACAGTTTTAGTGTTATAATAGCTCAATGAATAGGCAAAATCTATCAAATTGTTTCTTATTTTAGATGTACTTTAATTTTTGTAAAAAATAACACTTTTAGTTTAACTTACATATTCTTTAACAAACGAGTCACCCTGTAATTGTATCTCTGATGTTGCAAATGAAGGCGCCCTCATGTGGTGTGATATGTAACTGTTAAACTTTGTTCATTCATGAATGTCCTTATTTAGTGGAGAACTGAAATGAAATTCAGACGTGCTTACTTTCAGTCAATGAAATCACTGAATTTAGTTTGAAATCCAACTATATCATTTTGTTACCAATTTTAAGAGACCTTAAATAATTAATTTTATAAAATCAATCAAAGTGGTTTTTGTTATTATTGCTTTTTATATACAATATAGAAAATCGTGTAAATTTTGTGATCTCTCTGTCTTATGGAAATTGTTTTGTATAAATTTATATTTGAATACGCGTGCGTGTGTGTGTTAAAGCTCTATTTTACATAAACCTGTATTTTTTCAAAAATATACAAGGTAAAGCGATTCCGCAATGAATAAATGTTACAATTTAATATAATCAGTCAAAGGAATGTAGAAACATTTAGTAAATGTTGCGATGGAAAATTTATGTATGTAAATGTCTGTATGTATGCCTAATTAATTGTTTAAAAAAATAAATAAAAATTGTTTATGCCAAGCGTTATGTTCCACTACAGGTATTACTGCTTTAGATTCAAATAAATAGTTTCTATTGAATCGTGTAAAATTTGGGCTTATCTTTTAGTAATTGTGAGACATAATAATACATAAAAAATCAATAAACATTAGTTAATGTTAAAAGTCTTTTTAACGTGTAAATATCAACTAATATTTAATTTTTTTTGCAGAGGAGCATACGATTAAAATAAACTCTGATACTGAAAATTCACTTACGTAAGGAAATACAAAATATCACAAAAGGAATCACAAAATAGTACGACGTTTTAAAAACAAGATATTGTTTAGACAATGTTGGAAGAAATATTCAGGAAACGTTGAAATTATCATTTACACGCGGAAATTACAACTTCGTTAGAACTAAACTGGATGGCGTGTTGTGTTTTACATATTTTTCCAATTTTGCGTGAAACAGTTGGCAACTCTGGTGGCACTAACAACATCAACTATGAATATTCATCAATTACCAACATATCCTGCAATCAAGCGGCATAACACGATGTCGCGCCAACAAACACGTTACTAACTTAGTTTTGGAAATCATGCGAAACTGAACATTTGATATTCCAAACGAGTGGGAATAAATGTTGAACTTTATTTATATATATTACTTTCAAATATCCTGTAGTTTATTAAACTGTATAAATTAATGTAACTTAAAATTTAAGAAAATGTGTGAATAAGAAATTGTGTCATTTATTCTAAACCAATTTCAGATTTTAAAATCTTTGTCTAGAAGAAATCTTTTAATCTTTAAATTATCATTTTCTAATAATCTAGAAGGTGACACACTTTACGAAACAGTTCCGGGTCTACTAACTATGGAAACGGCTAATTAGAAGGATAAGTTGTAGACAATTTATCGTACACGTTCTAGTCACACGATCTGGCAGCGAGAACTGGAATGCAGCCAGTGAGCTAAATAAGAAACTATTTGATACACTTTGATAATTAGAGAGCCCAGTATTGTACCCTTTCATTGTACCTTTTAGCAGTAATTAGCATATACAAATTCCTGTTCAAATAATTTAGAAATTATTTACGGGATTGGTAAATTATTTAAAGTTTATTAATAATTATTCAACATCCAATCTGCACATCAACGACAAAGGTACTCCAGGTTGGCTCTCATGGATTTCAAAATAAAAAAATGCAAGTACGCTTTGGAGAGAGAAGAAACACCACCGGTTTTCATTTATCTCTCCAAAACGTTCAATTCCATTCCAGAATGTCAGGATATATCAAGCAAATAGGTTTTAAGAACGATTTCAAAAGTTGATAAACTATATTTAAGTCAACAAAAACAGTCATTGACGATAGAAATCGTACAAAATAGACATAAATATTTTAGGATCTTCGTAGCTGAAGCGATTTGGAAAAAGGTTAAATTTTTGAACCTACCTTATTCATAATCTACATAAATGATTTCCATTTTATTTTATTTTTATTTTAACTACACAAACTCACTCAGTCAACTGAGCTAATGGTATACGTATTATCTGACTTGTGGGTATAAAAAACGATAACCTTTTCTATAAGTTATTGTGAGTTATTGTGGCTGGTTTTATGAATGTGGTTATTCATAAAAGTAAAAAAGAAAAAAATTGAATATGAATCGTATTAATTATTTATTATAAACACCTATTGCATGTATAAGTTATATATTTAGTTATAACTTCTAAGTTTCTTGTTCTATAAATAACAATAATAACTACTTTTTCTTAAACAGCTTAAATATGTTTACCTAATTCAAACGTGACTCCACTAAAAATCGGTGTCAATCTTATATAGATATATTCAGATGTATCTAAAAGTAAGTAGGTCAATGTATTGGGTCTAAGTTGGTAGCCCTGTTTACACTAACAACGTCACCTGTTGAATATTTATCAGCGCTCCCAACAATCACGTTAATCACGTGACCTCACATACGTCACCACTTTGGGTGTAATGTCATTCTTTTACGAAAAAATATTCTTTGAAATGTAAATACTGTATTCGACTTGTATGAAGTTTGATCGATTATTATGAGTTTGGCTAAATTGTTTTTGTACTGAAACATAGTCGAACGGCTTTGAGGAATTTCTACATATCTGATACAAATTTATATAAACATTTGTTAATAAATAGATAAATATTATTTATTTATAATGATTTACGGTTTTGCGGTATCTAAATAGAATCGTGGGATGAAAATGTGGGTCATAAAAAATATGTTAAGTAACGTAAAATTCAACAGAATAAATTTAGATACTACCGGTTTTGAAAATACTTTTTAACATAAGCAATAAAAGGTAATTTACAGACAATTCATTAACAGAAACGCAGATTTTTCAAAAGTACTTTCGTTACTAAATAACTGCCACAAAGTAATAGAATTACAATAACAATATATGTATTTGGTATTAGCCATTTTAACTTTAACATTTACCATATAAATTTAAACTTTTAACCTTAAGCTTTAACATTTAATTTTGATAGTACTCTTACAATTGGTTACTTTTATTCTGTTGAACCTCCAATAAAATATATATGGATAAAATAACTGGTTTAGAACTAAACTAGTCGAATAACTAGATCAACGATGTATTTAGCCATCATAACAAGGTCTCTAAACAAGATTTCCGCCTTCGTGCTTTATCTCATGAATATCTATGACTTTGTCAATCTCCCTTATAAAGCCTTCAAAAGTTCAAGGATTCCTCATTTTAATTTTAAGTAGTTCATCATCACTTCTAAAGTTTAAGAAATAATAAATGTAAAATAATTCAGCCTACTCTACTTTAAAAAGCCTATGATAAGTTAAATTATAAATAAATTGTAAGGTTTCAATACCTGTTGTCTTCAATCAAATAGTCTTTTGAACGCGATTCGTTTCGGGAACAAAATGTTCCTATTATCTAGCAGACATTACTCCTTAGGACATTACTTCAGAACATGTCTTCATATGTGAATAAAAAATGTTCCTTTTTATTAAAATTTTTGTGTAACTTTTAGGATTAAAAATAAGTACCTTAGACAAATTCATACATAAATTCTTAGTACTATTTTTAATGCGGTTACAGTTTTACAAAGCCTCATTGGGGTGATGCGTTTAATTATTTAATGAAGACTGTACTTTTTCAAATAATAATAAGAAAACATTAGGCTCATATATAATTAAGTACATATTGCCATAAACCTGTTAATATTTTTTATGTTTTAGTTTATGTTATGTTTATGTTTTAGTTTTTAGTTTCAAAACTTTATTTTTATCTAATCACGACACGAATTTTTCAAACATACACTAACTAAAAAATGGAATTTAAACAATGGTAGTCTTAGGTTTATAGAATGAAGACCATAATAATTAATACTAATAAATACAACGATATCATAGCAAAAAGAACAATACAGTTAATAAAAAATAATATTTTACAAAATAATTTATGGATAACTAAACAAATATATTCGAGAAAAGCGCATAGTTTTCAGTTCCGTTTAAAAAAAATTAAATTTCATGAATTACTTTCCGATTTGAGTGAAAAATTACATGCGTAAAATTAAAAAAAGTATTAAAAAATAAATTTTGTTATATTAATGGATGAAGTATCAAAGACATTACCTAAATTCCTTAATTTAATATTGACGCAAATATAATTTTACCCTGTGAAATCAGAAGTGATATTTGCAACAGCCTAATTGGGCAATTTTACGTTCTGGACGTGTGACATTTAAGATGGCATTTTTGAGACTAAGACCACGTGTAAAACATACATAATAAATACACCGTGTGTTTCCATCACTACCTTCTCTCAGAATTTGAACTAAAAAGGTAAATACTGGACTTCGCTTTACGTAGTTATCAGTGTAAAGATTTATAAATTCATTGTTGTAAAAATATACCTTTCAATATACATTTTAGGAGAAAATACAATTTTAATAGTATGTTGTTATCTGCTTTAGGAATATTTCTTATCTAATTCTAAATCCCAAGTTATATCTTAAAATTCTGCTTTTAACATAAACTATTTCCATTTACAACTCACATATAATTAATAATTCATTTACAACTTCAAACATACACGGATATTTAATTTCATTGGGAAATATTGTAATAATTTTTTTATAAATGCACTATATATCATTTAGGTTATAAATAACTTTTCTAGTAAAGAGATAATACATCTCAATTTATTTTAACTCGAACAACGATTACATATTTCCTCGTAAAGCAATGTGTGGATGCTTGAATGCGAATTCAATTTCAGTTTGTGACATGTTATACGCTCCAAAGACATCTTCATGTGTAGGGAAACGACGAGAATTGGACCTTAAAAGAGCTTAACGTATCTTAAAATATTTGGAGGTTAAATGTTCTCAGTTATTCTATTTAAGATGTTAGACTGAATAATGAATATTTTACCTTATTACATTGACGATAAAATGAAATGCAACGTACTATAATTCTACACTAAACTAATTATAATTCATATTCTAACACTAAACTTCACATATTCATAAATAACAATTTTTTATGAAAAGCGTGCACTGTTTACGCACTTGAAAAAAAATTATTATGGCTAAGAGCAAATCAAATACAAAAAGCTATTCAATACATTTTATTTATGAATATATGAAGTTTATTTAGGTCCAAAGTTTGAAATTTTCCATTGATAAACAACAATAATACAACGGAATTAGTTTTGTTAAATCCTTATGGGATTTTAATTTTCTAATTTCAAAAAAATAAAATATTTCTAAGCATTATTTTTGGTATTTTGACACATCAATATGTTGATAAGGACCTATAAAATACTTTGTATTTGGTATTTTGTTTTTAGTAAATTTCCTTTACGAGCAATTAAAGGATAATTAAACCCATTTTATGTCAAGCGTGTGAGCACCTGGACTGACTCCTGCCGCCTCTTAAGATGATTTTCATTATAAAGATCCTATTAGTTTAGTATAGTGCTATAGTAAATACGACATATATGGTTTAGAGAACTTGCAAATGATAAAAGTTTAACACGTTATGTATGCGAATGGTTAAAGCATAGAAAAAGTCATATGGCAATTCTCATCAAGAATACAAGTACGAAATATAATATTATGACGAAAACTAAAAATAAGTTGTTAGTTCAAAGTAGAAGTAAGATTTAAAAGTATGACGTGGTGAAATATTTGAACAGTTTAGACTCAGATTTAATTCCTCCAGTTTCTCTTCTCGTGCATAATTGAATTTTGCCCTCAAAGTAGTTTCCTTCTACATCAAAGCATGATTCGCCTACTTTGCTTGAACTAAGTGTATTTTGAAACAAACATATGCTCTCCCCTCAGATGTATATTGCTGAAACCAAACATAGTGGTTTACATTTTAAATAATTCTTCTTATTTTTCAGCTTTGAACTTTGTAGAAGAACGGATAACTTACTTGTACGGCTTCGTGTTTTATGGATTTGATCACGTTTCAAGATGATAAAATTACTTTTGTGATATTGTAACAATACAAAGTAAAAATGGACTCCATTAAAAGCATCACCCACGTAATTTTCAGTATAACTTGAATAGATTTAATTTTTAAACAAATATCAAATCATTTTAAAAAGCTTTATTTATATGTACATGCAAACCACATTTGTTTGAGCAAATTAAGTAACACAAACTACATTTTTATACCAGCCGTTAATATACGCAAAGAAACATTTTCTCATTATTATTTATAAATATATAGTATAATTTTACTACCCTTAAGAACGGAAATTCCAAACAAATATATGTATAGATTATTATACATATATTCATAGAAAGGCGTATGGAGAAAGAGATCTTCAGTAGAATTATACAAGCAGACATACAGAAAAGATCAGCAATGCTTTTTGGACATATTCATTGGATAGACAATGGAATTCTCACAAAGATATTACAATGAAGACCAGTAAAATGAAAACGTCTTGGATGAAACGAATTGTGAAAAATCTTGTAAAGATAAATATCTCTGAAGAGGATAAATCAAACAGAAGTGAGTAAATTGACCAGTAAGACTAACAGGAAACGCCCAGAGGTCATTCAGATAAAGACGCTGACGAATCACATTGTGAGTCGCTTCTGCGTTTCGCACAGTCTCCGAACCGTCTGCTTTTGCGATTGTCGGGGTTATTCCCATGCATTTGACACACGAGCGCCTGGAAATTCAAGGCGGACAGGTCTAACGTTGCTTCCGAAGAACGTGAACCAGCTGATCTGAGTCCGAGTCGTAGGGCCGGTGGACCGCAAGGTTGATTCCAACCGTTTGGCAACGGATCGACCGGAAGTACGGAGAGGTGGGGTAGGTACTACGCGACCAACTTTGCTTCAGGTCACGTGTACTTCCGAAAGTTTTTAAACATGATCGGCAAAGAGGACAGCCCACACCGGCTCTATTGTCCCAGTGTCACCGATACCACAGACCACATCATCTTATCCTGCGGCAGGTGGCACTACAGTCAAGTGTCCAACGTTGGGCGTCCGAGCCCTGAGACCTTCGTGGAAACAATGTTCCGTTCTGAAGAGAACTGGAACCAAATCACCAGCTTCGCTGAATATATCTTGAAGGTCAAGAAGTCCAATTTGGATCGGCTTCATTGAAGTTCATTGGTTGTGCTGTAGAAGTAGTCCCTGGCCAGTTACTACGGGGTTGGCCTTGATAATGTGATAAACTAAACTAGAACTAAATGTGATAAGCTATTCCCTTGGTGTTGAGGGGGAATTTTTAGTGTGTGTGAGTCCCATTCTCCTGGTTGACGCCTGCGTGCGGTATATCTCCTCAAAAAGTTATTATATACTCGAAGGGGTTTTACGAACAAATTGTTACCAAATAGGTTCAAGCACCATATTAAACTTGTTTTATATTTAATTAATTTGGTATGATTCCAACTAATATATTATGCAAAGTTATACCACCAAGTCCAACTAACATGATGTTCGTGATAACACGAACCTTTCCCATCGGAAATTCTACCAACCGTGTTGACATAGAAGGTTATAATAACCACTTGGAAGCTATTGACGGTATAATTAGTTTGTTTGCATCAATCTAAGCTATTTATCCACTACGTTGTTAGTCCTACTTGGCCTGATTAGTGAACAGAAATAGAATTGAAATTAAAACACATTTACCTAATTAGTAAGAGCATATTTATGTAACAACGTAGTTTAGTTGGAAAATGCGCTAGTTTTTGGAAAGTAGGATAACACCATAGTTTATTTAAAGTGTTAATTTATTTATTTTATCAATTTTTAGAATGATACAAATGTATCTAGTGTCTACTATAGAAAAATAGTGGAGGAACAGATTTTCAGTTTTTATAACATTTTATTGTGAATGCGCACAAATTAAATAGCGTAAAATTAATTGGTCATTAGCATATAAAATTAATAACAATAAATATCCATAAAAAAAATTATTTCAGTAAGAATGAATTATGAATAGAACGATTATAAAAACTTAATTTAATTTAATTTGATTACAGTCTTACGAGATTACAAGAGATAAAGAGGTAAATTTTATAATCATATTCAAAGATGAAAGGAAACCTTAATTGGTGTTACAATAACGAGAAACAAACAGCTGAGGAGAGCGAGAGGAAAGATCCCTGAGATAAGAATTCGTAGTCGTCAAGCGCTATATTAACCAGTTTGTGGAACAGCAACTAACTAGTGCTTTTGGGTCGTCCAGATAAACCGTGTATATTAAATGTACTCAACAAGTCAATATAGTGAGAGTCTCATGAGCATAAAAACTAAATCGAACAATATAACAAGAGCAAGGTTTGTTTATTTGCAAAAGGGTCTTGATAATGGCTTTACAGAGTTTCTTCATATTTTGGAAATAATTTCTGATTTAAATATTTGTATTTACGTCCCTGAGGGAAAAAGGTTAGATCATGGATATGTCTGAAGGGAATGTTTTCAATTCATCTAAACAGCTGATCTTATTCTTTTATATTAAAGTTAAATAGAATAGCCCTGGTAGTTTCTATGAAAAGCTGTTACATATTTTTTCATCTTAAAAATCACTAACACCCCCCAGACATATCCATGTCAAAATCAATTCTAGGTAGGTTTTATGACCAGAAAAATTCCCCATGTTTCTTGTAATATTAAGTTTGAAATCTAAAAACCAACATGGAGCCTATGGAGATTCAAATGTAAAAAATACAAATCAAAACATCTGTTCATACCTAATAAACAGTATTTATTGAAGATGATGGCAAAGAATATGTTCCTGGTAGGATGTGAAGGTTTTGCATACAAATTAATGTACAAGGGTTTTTAGTAGATATAAATAATTAAATTGTACAATTTTAATGCGTTTACAAAAAATCGGGTATTTTAAATAACTTTCAGGTTTGTAAACAGGTACGTAGTTATTTACTCGTCAAATGGAAAAACGCAATTCTCGTTTAAGAACAATTACTGGATAACGTAAAACCTAAAGTATGAAACGGGAGTTTCTGATTTCACTTTTGGCCGAGAGGAGGGGTGGTAAGGGCTTAAAGGGATGAACTGAAGCGCCCTTGAAGGTAAAACTGTCCTCGACCCTCGCTCGTATTTGACAAGTGTGAGGTCGAAAAAGAACTATCGTTTCAAACTGCATTTTATACCCTTTGCATACTTCATTTGCTACGAATCCTTTTAATGGCGATAAAAGTTAAGCACTGTGAGTTGAAAACAATAAAAAATAATATTTTTTGAATATATAACTATTTTATGAATTACTAATTTTCAACTATTGAAATAATGTTATCAATATTCCACCATATTTAGCTGTCACAGTCCTTGATATAATTATGTAAATTATTGTTTTCTATAGCTATTTTTCGATATCAGAGATTTTATGTAATACTTTGTTTTACTGTCAATTTTATAAAATGTATCTCGTGGTTTTGATTTCAGTTTGTATTAGTTAAACCATGAACTTATTTATTTAATTACTTTTAAGCTACTTCTACGTTGGAAAGTAATGTCTTTTGGAATGCATATTTTCAGACGTACGTTACTGCACAGTAATTCATTAAATAAATTTGTTATTACACTATAAATTTCAATAATTCTTCAGAACTCAGCTGAGCTGTATTTTTTATGTTTATTTTGTATGATAAACGTAAGAAATAAAATAATATATTTTTTATGCAATAAAAGTATTTATTTTTTTACGCTAACCCACATATTGAACAGACGATACACAAGAACGCATCACTCATTTTAGTTTTTGGACTGGAACAAACAGCCTTCATTTGAATTTTTTAAAATACATTGTAGTAGAACTGAAGCTATTATTAAATGTATCTAACAATCTGATTGTCTTTACCCCTGACCGCATCTCTGAATCACAAAAAAACAAACTATTTTAAAATGTTAAGGTTATGGGGAAAACATATATTGAACAAAACTAACGCCTAACAATGATATAGTTTTTATAATCTAAAACTTTTTACTCTTTAAAAACTATAGAATAGCTTATAATATGAAAGAGTGTTTTTCATAAAAATCTATTTTTTATGTAATTTCAGTTTTGCTAATTTTTTAGGTCTAAGGTAAAATTATTTGGCTATATTTAAAGTACAAAAATCAGTCTAAAACAGATCAAGACATACAATCAAATAAAGTTAACTACATAAAACTATATTACTCAAGGCTAATTTCAAAATTTTCTCATTAATACATGTATTTTTATACATAACTTTTATACTCACCTTGCCACCAGTATGACAAGGTATAATTTACTTTGGACGTAGGCCAATTACTCCAGGAGGTACAGTGAATAAAAGCCTGGCCTTAGGCCATCTATGATTCTTCATTCATTCGGGCTAGTGGGCGTGATAGACAAATCCCACTCGGACAGTTTGATTTGTTTGGACGTAAATTTGTTTTGTTGCGTGTTCTATTTGTTCTAGAGGATATCTATTTCAGAATGAGACAGTTTTTATTATTCGTGCCAAAATATATTTTTACTTTCCAATCCTAATTTTATCTCACTCGTTGTGGTTTTAATAACTTGAAGGGGCAATGAAAAACATTGACCTTATACTATAATATATTTATTAAACCATCCTAAAACCGTGCAAATTTATTCAAAATCAATTAATTAGATTACCAAATTTAATTTATTGGAAAAGGGTGTTTCAACTATAATTTATAACTTTTTTAGTAAGGTTTAAATTCATTTAAGTATTTTTAGAGTCTCGCTGTCCTTATGGGAGTACTAGAGTGAGCTAAATTAACTCAGTATCGTGCTTGAACGACTGGATAATGCAACTCAGACTGTCAGGGCTGGATAATATTCCTACTTTATGCAGGTACTTCATTTGAATTTTTGTTGGTGACGTTAATGTTTTTTAGATTTATATTGCGTCATTTTCATTATGATTAGTAAAACCAATTTCAAGACATTTCAGTACCTGGAAGCTACACCCGTACTCAGGTTATCTGGAACGTAGAACATGAAAAGGTTAGTACACAATTCGACCTACGACGGTATAAATCTGAAAACACAAAAAGCGATACGCTTCCAGGAAGCACTTACTCTCAGTACTTCTTGTGCTTTTGTAATGGGTTTTAAGCATGGCTTATGTTGATTGGTATTTTCTTTACTTCTTTAAACTTGTTTTCCCCTACTTACACGACCATAGTTCTAACTATGTACTGTTCTTTTTGTGTTCTAGGTTCAAGCTTACATGAGGATGGAAACCGTTTTATATCCTGAAACATCGTGATTTTTGGTTTTCTTAATCATGATGGAAAATGTCTGCAAAAAACAATCTAAATATCTCTTGCAAATAGAACTTAAAACTTCCCTCTACCTTTTGAAAACTCGGTTTTATAGTATATTATTAGTATAGTTACCTTATTAATTGAGACGTCATATATTTACATCAGCAGGCTATAATGTATGTAGCAGTTTAATTTTTAACTTGACTATTTGCCTATTGCATATTTTAAATAGATTTGAGTTGTTTGAGCTATTTCAAAATAGTTAACTTGGGAAGATTTATTTTGTACGTTCAAAACTTATTACGTATGTCTAGGAATGAAATAAAATCTTATTTTTGATAATTCATCTAAAGATTTAAATATTATTGGTCTTCTGATTTAATAAATGTAGGCCTATAGTGGTTTTAAGATTTTATTAAAAAAATAACACAATTATACCCTATAGTAACAAGTCATAAGAAAAATACCGGTTTAATTCAATAGATACAACTGAAATAATAAAATCATAAAAGAAAATAGGTTCCATTATCATCTATTTTAATTTCAATTCTCAGAAGGCTTTATCGCTATTTTGTAGATTAATATGATATCTTTCTACTTGTTGTAATTCTCTTTTATGAATATTACTAACATTGAAAGGGATGGTAAAGTGTTTAATTAAAACAAAATTGTGTTAAGCCTTTGTATTAGTAAATTTTTACAGGGCTAAGAGGATTTTAAGGTAATCTGGAACTTTGCGTTTCTCTTAATTCCTTTACAAGGGCGTCACTTGCTTTAAATTTCTCCTCAATTGTTAGGTTTTAAAAAAAATAGTTTTGCTAAAGACAGTACATATATTTTATGAAAAGGTATTTAGTAATTTACTTTATGTAGCTCTCAAACCTTTAGCTAAATACACGTAAAAATATATGAAACTTTTAATATTTTTTGTTTACTGGTGTTATAATTTCTAGAGAACACAAGCATGGTTATAATATTGGTTAAAGTTTTTAAATATATACACATCTTTGAGTATACAAATTATATGAAATACAATGATAAAGTTAGTGTGAGAAACCGTTAACATTATAGTTATTCCATCTTCCAAGATAAATGACAACATTCGGTTATTTATTTATGTTTATTTAGACTGGTTATAAACCATAATATACTTATCAAATAGTTTTTTAAAATAACTTTGCCACATCCTAATTTAGTATTGAGTAATTTTTTTGACTTTTTTACTTAAAAAGTAAAAAAAACTTTTTTACTTAAAAATAAAATTTGACCCGGTCATAAAAGGAAAAAAACTAAATAATTACTGTGAAACGCTTGTTACTCTGCGTTATTTCGTACAGTTACTGAGAAAAAGGCGTTTCTAAGAACTTTTGTAAACCAAACAGACAAGTGTTTTGCTTCAGTATTTACATTTATCCCGAGGTTTGCTTTACTATTTAGTTATGCAAAGTTTTGTTTGAACAACGAAGATTAGAGGAATTTATTTTACAAGTCATATAATATTTTTAATATTAAGTGTTGGAGTATTGTAATATAGTATAATATATATTATAGTTGTATTAAATTATCCATTATGCGTTTTACTCATTCAGTTAAAAAAGTGAATATAATGATGAATTCGACTAAAAGTAAGACTTATGGTACTTACCTGAAATATATCTTATAACCATATACCATCTAATCCAAATAATACCAATTGGTAGAAATAAAAAAATATACAAATTTGAAATCAAGGAAATACAATAAAACAATGAACTAATTTTGAACGTATTTTAAACAAGATAATTATATGAACAAAAAACTGTTATTGTTTAAAAAATAAATATGAATGCAGTATACTCATACACCAGATGTCCTCCATAAGATTCCCTAAAAGTCTCAAACTTTAAGGACATATTTAGCCTAGTTAAGGATTGTTTGGACGAAAATTCCTTATAAAATATCTTATTGTTAGTATTAAGAATATGTAGACTTATAAATATTGAAACTATAATGACCATTTTAAACCAAAGAAAAATCTCTTTGTAAAACTTTTTTTATGAAATGATTTGAAAAACAATAAAAGATATTATTTAATAATAAAAACACTGATTTCATTAATATAGGCTATTTACAAAATAAAAATACTAGATTTTATTCACATAATTAAAGCTACTACAATTAAAAATATTGTATATCTGGGATTTGTGGATGTCTATGTTGAATAACTTTACTTCATGGATTATATTTTAAGCTAACAAATATATGCTTAATATTATTCTTAGTGAGCCAGCCCAAAATATAAAAAAATGGTTACATTGTTGTGTAGTTATTAATAAAAAAATCAATAATGGAATTCTTTCAATAAATCTAAACTCAACAGAATGTATTAATTAAATGTACGAGTATATAAGTTGTGGAATTGTATAGTAATTTTATAGTTGTTTAGAACAAGAACTATAGGTAGAAAGATACTAATGAAATAAACAAAACTTTATTTCAATATTTGTAATAGTTGTTGTATACGTTCATAAATACTGTAATACAATTAATTGTGAACTGTGACAGTGATGTCGTATTTGTATGCATTTTAACCATTTCATATTCATTTAAACATTTATTTATAATACTCCATTTGTTTTGCCCTGACTAACCATTATAGACCTGTTGCCATGGAAACCACCTGAGCCTCAAAGATAACAAATACGAAACGCAGTCCCGCCATTGTTATAACATAGGGTTGACACTGTTACAAATGAATTGTTACAGCAACCACTGGTCTTGTATAACCAGTGTTACGTGATAAGTGACCACTAATAAGTGAAATCTTTTATAATAAAATGGAAACGAGTTGAGAAATATTGTTTAATACAGACTCATACATGTATGTCTCCTATCGATTGTAAATGGCGAGTATTTTTCAAAAAAGTCTACGTATATTTACAATAGTTTAATACCAAAAAATATTTATCTACAAGGTAAAACGACGTGACAAGTTAAAAATATAACTGTACAATTAATTTAATAATAATAAACAGCCGTAGTGTTTCTAAAAGTGAAAACTGTATTAAATTTATGAAAACAAAATATTTTTTTGCTTCATCGTATCTGAGACCAAACTTAAGCTCTAATTTTTTTAAATACTTTACATCGATTGAAAGAATTGGTATTGGAATTTCAGAATGTTGAAGGTTATTAAACATGTATTTCTTAGTTACATTTAGGCACTGTATAATGTAAAATATTTTTGTAAAAAAAACTAATTCACTGAAAACTCTATACTTAAAAGTTTCCTTTTGTTTATACCCTGACTAATTTTTTGGGTAAAAATGGAACAATATACGTAACAAATCCATTGTTTAATCAATTGCAAAAGAGCTCTAGTTGAACTTTTTATAAAATCCAAGTGACGTCCTTGAAATTTTATGTTTAATAGTGATGTAAATAATAATGAAAAATATGTCTATTTTAATATTCTCACAAAGTTAAGTGCTGTTATCCCAAGAGTGGTATTGTTTCATACGTCACAGAAGATTGTAATGATGACGTCATCGTCTGGTTGAGTGATTACCGGCAGTGCCTTTGTTGTTTCAACGATGCTGCAAAATCACCTCGTTATTTGTTCTGGTAAACCGAGCTACCGAATATATCTTCAAAACAAAACTCTGACTAAGCGGTTTCCATTTGAGTGGATATTGTTTCCGTATTACGTTAAATATCCTTTATAACTTCAAAAATAAAACTAGTTAATGAATAAAATCTGTTAATATTCATTTTTCATCTATAATATAGCAAAATAAAACACCAGTATTATTTTACTAGTAAAATAAATGTGCAGCTTAAATGTATAACTGGGGCCTAAGTAGTTGCTTATAACGATTAACAGAACAATTTGTGATTTGGCTTAAAAGCATTTGGAAAGGTTGGTAGTAAACACCCTGCGTAATCCAACCATATATCCATGTGTCCTAACCATTGTTAGTATCAGTGTTATACTTTGAGGTCAAATACCACGTGTGAAGTTTATTATAGGGTGTCCCTTAAGTAAAGCACCTAGTACCAGGAGATGGTAGCTGTGGTCGAAACAAAGATGAATTCAAGAGTGTTATTTCTTCCAAAAAGGCTGAAAAATGCATGACATGTTGTAGATTGTTCAAATAAATTTCATCTTGTTCTGTTGATAATTATGGTTAAGTATAAAAATGTGTAACGTCTCAAAAGCTTAAGGGTTATACCATAACCTAGTCCTACGGTCAGGTCGATAAAGTTTTGGATTACGAGACGATAAAAAAAATTAAACTCGGTGACTAGGTAAAGTAAAAATGGAAAATTGCGTTCACTTAAACATTTTATTGAAAACAAAATAAATAAACGGTATCAGTGGACTGACACATACATTCTTCCTTAAGTAATGAAAGAAATACTAAAATCTTTATTCAAATTATAATAACGTTCAATATAATACCTTTAATACGGTGTGGTTCAAAAGTAACTAACCAATGTCTTAATCCAGCAAAAAGAAAATCTAATTAAAATAATTGTTAAAGCTTTTGGCATTTTAGGGATTTAACCCCCAAGGTAATACCACACGTTTTAGCGGGATATGTTGAGGGATATGAACCCACGACATACTGAGTGTCATGGCACGGCGATTAGGAAATAATTAGGAAATAATCTTAAAAAATTTTTACTAATCTTAATAATAATACAATTGAGAGCTATCAGACGACATAAAACGTTTATCAGTAAATTTAACTTTTCTCTAGAAGCGTTAGTCGTAAACTACTTCAGGAATGAAAACACTGTTTCGTTTGGCAATTTAATCTGGTTTCAATGTAGATAGTAAATTTATGATTACAAATTTGTTATTTTATCAGAAAAAAATGTTTGTATTTACATCCCTGTGGGAAATGGGTTAGATCATGGATATGTCTAAAGGGAATGGTTTTAGTTCATCTAAACAGCTGATCTTATTCATTTATATTAAAAATTCAATACAACAGCTCTAGTTGTTTCTATAGAAACCTGTTACATGTTTTCAATCTTAAAAATCACCAACCCCCCCAAGTAAAGACATATCCATGTCAACATATATTTTACATTTCAAAGTCTATTACTTTACATACGAGTGGTGAAATATTATTTAAGACCTTACTTTGTTGTAAATAATTTTAACTGCTGAATTGCTTCAAATATAATTATATCACATTTAAATTGTCAAAAAGTGTTTCCTCAAATTTTTCTTGAATACTACATTTACCAATTTCTATTAAAACAGTAAATTGATAGTGCTTTGAAAGTTGACGAAAACGAAAAGTTTATAGTTAGTAGTAGGTGGTATTCTTCAAAAGGTTTTATGATGGCGTATTTTATAAGGATTTTCATATTTTCATTTAGGGAATATAAAAAACATGGAATTACCAACCGTACAGTAAAATTTTAACAATTCAATAACTTATAATTTTTACTGTAACAGTACTCAGATTTTTTCCTCAATATGCAAAAGTTTATTTGAAAGTCTTCAATGCTGTGAGATAAAATCGTCAACCTCAATATTTGTTCTTTAAAGATTTGTTTGGAGGAAAACTAAAGTAAATTCTGAAGTTATTACTAAACAAGAAAGCAAAACGGTTGTTTGGTCTACCAATATTCACTTGCTTTGGGGAAGTCTTATATTTTATAAAATAAATTATATTGCATTCAAAATATATGCATGTTTCCATATTCACATATTTTCAATAAAAAACATCTCTGTCAAAATTGGTTTCTTTATTTATAACTGATAACAAGGTACGAATGTATATTTTTTTATTTCATAAATTAAAAATTGATAAAACATAATAAATATATACAGGGTGTCCATGAAAAACGTTTCAGGACTTCAGTGAGGGATTAGATACATCAAAAGGAAGAAAAAAGTTCTAATCGAGGTATGGCCTAAAACCCTTATTTTCTCAGATATCCACCATTTTGTATTTTTCGCAAAATATTTTCTATTTCAAACATTTTTTAACAGATTATTTTCAACTTTTGTACGTTTTTAGTGGTAGACTACTGTTATTAAAAAATAACTAGCATGATCCAAGCTCAAAATTCAAAATGGCGGCCTTTTAAAATTTTGAAACTAAAATACTTTGAAAACGGTAAAAAATGCAATGGCCACCGTTTTGGATTTTGAGCTTGGATCATGCTAGCTATTTTTTAAATGACAGTAGTCTACTAGTGTAAAACACGTGCAAAATTTGAAAATATTCAGTTTGAAAATGTTTGAAATAAAAAATATTTTGTGAAAAATACAAAATGGCGGATATTTGAGAAAATAAGCATTTCAGGCCATACCGCCATTGGTACTTTTTTCTTCATTGTAACGTACCTAATCCCTCACCAAAGTCCTGAAACGTTTTTCATGGACACTCTGTATATGACATTACCATATCCTTGTACGTATATCATAAAATACAATTAATCTCCAAGAACTTGATTATGTGAAAGGTAAAAGACGTAACTGAAATATGCGAGTGAGATATTGTTTAAAAGTTAAATGCAATTGTAGTTTCTTTTAATCTTTAATATCCCAATGAATAAGAAATTTTAGAACCGTATATTTTCAATCTAAGAATCTTACAATTTATTTTCTGTTTTCCTATAGACGTAGTCTACAATAAATACAAGGTTACAGTAAAATTAATTTTAATTTATTGTTTTTAGTGATTTTAAATCTGAGACATGCATAAATAAAACTAGGTATATATCGAGTTCGATAACGAGTTTGGGCTGAATATTTATCCTGAACATTATTTACCTCCCATGTAACCCGCAGGAACTTTACACTAATAGTTATTGCTACACCTTCAGTAATCCTGTGGTTGTAAATTTAGACAGTCGAGAAGCCATTTCCGTGCAAACTTTCCAAATTACTTTCCATGTTACAACCTACGTAATTATTCGACATAACTTATTTTATACACAGGGTTATTAAAAAATAAATATACACGTTTATAAATCAATAAACAAAATCAGAATAATTTAAATCCATAATATTGGCTTTAATGGGGAGGTTTGACTACATCATCTGACTTAACTCATTGTTGTATTACCTTCAGTCCCATTACATTAAGCATAACCATTGTGCAATGGTTGAAAATGGATTTTTTTTGGTTTATATGCTTTACAAATTCTTTCGTTATTTGTAAATATTACTGTGCAAAAAATATAATCCGAGGTAATATGGTTTATTTTCAGAATAAAAAAAAACTACTGTGTCTGGAACCGTTAGATATAGACAAATAATAAAAAAATACTAATTTATTCAGGTTTTTAAGCTGATTTTTAATGGTCGTGTTGTTTTTTTTAGTGGTGAATTACCCTTAAAAATAAAAAATCCAAAAAATAAAAAATGCATGGATATATGGTGAGTATACATACATAACAAATTTCATCCAAATTGACCAAATGGGTACGCCGAGGCTCTAAATACATCCAGACACAAACACTCTCGAACGGACAGATACCACGTCGAAACCCATTTTTTAGATTCAGGGAACCCCAAAACGGATATATCCACTCTCAACTCAAATGCAAAAATGTTGACGAAAACAATACTTTCTCCATATATTATGTATAAGGAGAAAAGGCAAAAGGTGAATAGTAACGTTGAAAAATTATTTAGTGCTTCGACTAGACAAAAATCAATCAATTACTGTGGTGCAACAATGGTTTAAGATACGCTTTCTTAAGCCCCACCAAGTAAGAAGTCTGTTTATGATTGGCACAACAATTTCAAAATATAACTATTTTGTTCAAGTAAAAATTAGTAGTGTTGACTATGGAAAGCGTCCGAAAGTCCGTGTGTTACAAGTGTGGCACAGATAGAATAAATTTAGTTTACAAAAAATATTTGAACAGTCCTCTTTGTAATGGTAATATTTACTTTTGTTATTTTTCGTGCGTAGTTTATGTTATTAATGAAAAGGAGTATATTTTCTCCTTTAATTGTAAACATCAAAATAGTATTTGAAGTATAGCTGGAAATATTTTAATCACATAACATTATATTTGTAACTTAAAAAGTTTATACTGTTTTACCTTATGATTAAGATCAATTATTTTAGTTTATTATCAGAAAATACTAGAAATACTGATGTTTAGCTTGATAATCACATGAGAAAAATGATAAATGTCCTCTATAACCAGTTTGATTAAAATATCAATTGGTTTTATTCAATGTACTCTACTGCCAATATTAATTCTGTTGGTTTGTATTATCATTGTATTTTGAGCACGAAAAACTGAATAGTAATTATTGAAAGACAATTACATTTTAGGATGTCATCGATTAAAAAAAAATTATAAAAATTTAACAATAATGTAAAAATTAAATTTGGAACTGTCCTGAATTGTAGAGTAATATAAGGAGGTAGAATACCTAAGTGCTGGTGTAATTTGTTCATAACTTTTCAACGGTCTAAGATTGTTTGCTTAGACATTTATAATTAAAGAGATAAGCATGTCTGCCTCCAGCCGGGCCCTTCAACACGTTCTACGGTTCACCCTCGTTACAACAGCTTCATTACACGGGGTCTTCCAAGACTGCCATCTTGCAACCTCCAACAAAATATAATAGGTGTTCTTTAATTATATTTGGAATTTTGTTGTATATACTTGATCATATATTTTCTTATTGATCATATTGTATATACTTGATCGATTGCTGACCAGTCAAAATGATTGTTTAATTATTATTTATTTTTTTGTATTAAATCTATGAGTACACATCAAGCCTAGTTATTAGCTAGAGTGATTCTTATTTTTTTATAATTAAGTCTGTGAGTGCGTATCAAGCTAAGTAGGGGTGAACCCAGTTTACCCCTCTATAGTTAAGGTTAGACAGAAGTGACTGAAAAACTAATTAACTCCAAACTAGAAGCCATTTCTGGCCAATATTGGAATCCACCACGCTACCATCTACATTATCAAAATAAATTTACCTATAAATTGAAATTTAAATCACTAACCAACACCATACCAATAACCAAAAACTATTCATGTAACACGAAAATTAAATGAGGGCTGATCAGAAAATAATGGGAGTTAAGGATGAATTTATTTTTGTTAGTACAATTTATTATATAAATTTAAAAGAGAAACTATAATACTACATTTTTACGAATTCGTAAAAGATGAAACACTTTGCCTCTGTTTCAAATTTTGTCGTCTCAGAATTCCGTTGCCTAAAAAACAAATTTATCTAGCTGAATTAAAATAACTACGATAAATTTATAGTTATAATTAATAACTATGATTAATTTTAACAATAATTATTAATAAATATAAATAATAGAATAGCAGCTATCCATATATAGCTATTTGGTTTAATAGAATAAAATTAATTAATCACACCTTTTCATTTATTATTAATAAGTAGAATGTAATAACTATTTTATTTCAATTCATCACAATAGTTTACTGAACATCAGAATCAATATAAAATTTATGTACATTCGATTATAACTCTGGCAAATAATTTTAATCTTAGTTCAGGAATAAACTGAATACTACTAATACCTCACATTATGTTAGAGGTTTAGTAAATGTCTGTTAGTTCCACAGACACTTGTATCAGTTTAACTGTAGTCAAATGTGTACAAGTCAACGCCAATTGTGACACATCTGTTACATCTGCCTATTGTTTTCAGATTCAACTACAACAATGTTACGTACGTCACAAGACCTACGTTCTTAGTCAGAATATTAAATGTGATACATAACATTTTAACCTACTAAATAAAAAATTACTTATATAATTAGTTTTGACATGCGTATGTCTTTGCTCTGAGGGGTGTGGGTGATTTTTAAGATGGAAAATATGCAACAGGTTTCCGTAGAAACTACCAGAGCTATTGTATTGAATTTTTAATGTAAAAGAATAAGAACAGCTGTTTAGATAAACTAAAAATATTCCCTCTAGACATATCCATGATCCAACCTATTTCCCACAAAGAAGTAAAAACCAACATTTTTAATTAGAATTTTGAGTTTAAATTATTTTCTGACGAATTACAGCAATGTTTAAATGCCTTAGGTGTAATGCCTTAGTTGAATTAATAAGCAGACAGTTGCAGACAGTTTTAGACGTGTTTTGGATATTTTCATGTGTTTAATGTTACGGTAAACATTTTAAATTACGTTTTAATAAGCCGTAAATAATCTATAATTCAAAACTATTTTGAGAATTCAATTCCCAAGTTAAGTTTTAAAAGTATAGTTAAAATATGATTCTATACAAATATTAAAACAAATAATAGTATAAGTTAGAATATAAATAGATGATTAACCAGCTTTGGCCACTGTGACGAGTTTTGCTTCTATAATAATAAAATTGCTAATGGTAAGAAAGTAAAGTTTAGAATGCAAGTAAAGTAAGAAATATTTAGTGTACTTGTAATTTAACAAATAAAAAATTTAACAACTTTAACATTTTAACAATTTAACAAAATTTAAAATAATTTAACAAATAATTTATGTCTGTTTAGGCAGTATAAATAAATGAAACTTCTGCGCTATTAGAAAGTGTGTTACATGAAGGTGTTGTGTCAGAAATACGAAGTCGGTCCATTAAAAAAAAAACAAATAACGAAGTGATGTCGCTGCAGCGTCAAGACAACAAAGGCACTGCCAGTAATCACTCAGCCAGACGATGACGTCATCATGACACTCTTGTGTGACGTAGGAAACAATATCACTCTTCCGGTAAGAGAGAGCTTTACTTTCAACATGAATATCCTTCCTATATTCAACCCTTCTGTCTCGCATTTTGAACGTGCGAGTCATAAAATAGTTAGTACTTTTCGGTTGACAATTCTACAGCTCTTATGAGGTATTGGATAAATACTCCAAAATATTGAAAAAGGTATAAGTACAGTTAATGAAAAAAGGAAATATGTTCTCCAAGATATTATTTGGAACCGAAACGTTGTAACTAGGGCTTTACTGGTTGTAAACGTTTTGTTTGTTGTATTCGTTTTAAATTAAAAACTAAATGTTTAATTGCCCATTACCATTGAGTCAAACGTGTGTGGTGAATTAAAGACATTAAGGTACATAGCGGTGTCAAACACAAAGCCTAGCCTCAGGAGACCACTCATGATATGATAGAAGTCCCCCAGAGCTACGGCAACGTTAAAGACGTCATCAACATTCATTAATAAGGCACTTTGTAAGGGAGTCTTTAATTATTTTCTTCTTTATTAATTTAAAAATATAAATACCTATGGTTGTGAGATATTTTGTACAAATGAAGAGAATTAATTGTTATTAAATGACCTTGTATAACATTCTACATCAAAACTACTCGACAGTCATAGAACAATTTCATCTAAACATATTTTATTTCGTTTAACGTGCTTATTAAAATTTACACTACAAGTACGTTTAGTTGAGAACGAAGTAGCAGCTGTACCTTTAATCGTCCAGTAAATCATGAGAAAACCTAGTGTACACATGTTATAACAATAGTCGTGGAACTGTGTTGTGTATTTGTTATCTCTGTGGTTCAGGCTGTTACCATGGAAACCGGCTCACAATGCTTGCTCTCGGGCCAAACAAGGAAACATACATATCAATGTGGAAAGGCCACAGTAAAAAGGATATATGTTTACCATAAAAATGTTTTAAAACCGTAACCAATAATTACGGAGTTTGAATTTTATTATTTTAATGAAAACCAATATTACCAGCACGTTTTATTCAAGTATATATTATGCAATTAATGAAAAAACTGTTGTGCATATTTTCTGTTGATATTTACTTATAAGGTGGGGTTTGTTACTTATATTTACTTAGATCTTAAACAATAATACCTTGAGTTATTAATGACAATATTTATTGAGATATTCTTTTTGATTGTTGAAAGGGACTCACAATGGAGGTACATAAATGTTGAGTAGGTCTAATGCCAAGATGGCGGATGACACTATGAAATTAGTTTGAATTAAAGCAATATGTATTAAATTTAAATACGCATAGACACTATCTCAAGGAGGGACATTTTAATATCAATAACGTTGGAATATTAAATAAGGAATTATATTGTTGAATAACAATTATTAATCAATGAAATTAGGCCCATACACTCTAAGGTCTTCTTAAGAGGTTTGGAAATGAAATTACTTGACAATTATTAATAGTTTTTAAACTTGAAGTGTCTATATATTCTTGGTAACCCTGTCAATACAAGATGAATGTTAGCTGGGGAATATATTTAAATAAAGGCAAATTTATAATTGTAGTGAGCCAACTCCCCCTGTTATTAATTTGAGAATGCAAATACAGGTTACACTGGGAATTACAAAGTATAGGTTCTGTGACCTAATTAATTTAATTAACTTTAACATAGGGAGTCTATATGAACTCTCTTCTCTGAAGGTCTCTTCCTCCCTGCTTTTTTCTTGTTAGTTCAGGCAATTGTTGAAGCAAATGGTATTTTTACAATGGTCACAAGTCACTGAATTTAGAATCCTTATGTGTTATTTTTGGAAAAACATACTATACAAAATTTATTCCATTGTAATTTTAAATGATTATATATGAAATTATATAATATTTTATTTTTGATATTATTATTGTTGAGGGTTGAATTGATTTGATTTTAGTAAGATGGATGAATACATATATATTATTGGGTTTGGTGATATTCTGAAGAGGTGATACGACATATTGGTTATAATTATATATAATGTTTACAGCAATTTATATAGCCATTTTATCCATTAATTAAAAAAACTCTTAAATATACGCGCAAATTTGAATTAAAATTATTTTATTTTATTTACAATTAACAGTCTTATGCAGGAACACAACATGATAAACGTTGTGTTGAAAATTATAAGGAATGTGTAACGTGTTTTGACAGTGAATAACAACAATGGGTTTTGAAAAGGAAGGAGCTGTCTGGTCGTATTCAGAGTATGATATGTTAGTTGTAGCTTCAGGGTGTTGTTGGAATGAATTCATGTGGGGAATTCAAGTGTACCAATGGTTTAAAAAAACATACCCTGAAATGGTTTCCAAATGAATCTAATTTATAGAAAATAAACTCATACTACACGTTTAATAGAATACAGTAAAATAATATTTTACAGATATTGGTACCAATAAGATTATAAGAGGAATGATAAACTAGTTAAAGTATAGATAATTTGTAATACAAAACTATATAAACAGTTTTAGACCGATTTATTGAGCATGAATGACCTTGTCAAATTATATTTCGATAGGGTTATTGGTTGAAGAAAGTTATATTCATTTAAGAAAACTATGTAAAAAAATATTGACCAATTTATCAAGAACATGCTTCTTTAAATTATTATATTCCAATCACTGATTGGTTAAATAAAATGAAGTTCGCCATATAAAACTATCATAACCATTATTGAACGAGTTATCTAACATATACATCTTAAAACGATATTCTAAGTGATAGTTGGATAAATAAAATGAAGTTAGTTTTTATTAAACTACGTAAAATTTATTGAACGATGGATTGAATACATTTTCTGTACTGAACAACTTTTCATACAAGATTCTACTTGATAATTGGTCATAGAAAATGAAGTTATGTGGGTACTATGTAAACAATTATCTAACGTTTTATAAAAAATTTACCTTTCCAAAACAGTTCCAAATCAATACTTTAAAAATTATAGCATATGATTCTTAAAATTAGATTCAAATCAATAAATAGTAAAATAATATTATGAACAATTCAAACAATATAATAAAAATATTGGTAGCTGGTTAAATAAAAATCTATTAAACATAGAAAAAAAATTAAACCATTTATAAATAAATTAAATAATATATTTAATATAAAAGAAGTACAATAAGTAAATATTTTTTTTTAAAAATATCAATATAACATTTAATTTTAAAATTTTATTTTAAAGAAATTAATTTTATGAAAAACAATAAATATTATTTAACAAAAATTCAAATAAACAAAGTTAAAAATCGTTTTATAAAAAAATATTGATAATGGCGATATATACTTATAAGATATAATAAAGTTGGTTTTAGATTTTAATATATTTAAATTAATAATAAAATTTTAAGGAATTAATTTGTATTTTTTAAGATTATAAATATAAAAATTAGATTTTTAAAAATTCTGTGAAATGAAAAAAATTTTGAAAAAAAAATAATGTTATGGAAATTGTTTTTAGAGCTTTTAGGCGCTCAAAATTAATTGGCTTAATTAAAATTTTTGAATTATCTGCAAAGAAATTTTTATACAAATTATACAAAATAAAACTTTTTAAAAAAAATTTTAAAATATTTTGTTAGCTTATAAAAGAAGAAAAAAATACACGTCTCTGTCGGGCTTCTGCAATACTAGAATATTTTCATAAATTCTAAAACTATTAAATAATTAAATTTTTCAAACTAAAATGTTAGCATAATTAATTTATTTTAAATAAAAAGATTCACATAAAAACTATAGAAAATATTAAATTAATAGAAGTATTTTTTTTGTGTAGTACTACAGTGTCATTTAACGTTTTTGATAGCCTGCCTTTTAATGGTTTAATTAATTTCTTTTTAAGTTTGAAACAATAAAAACAAAATGGAGTTTATTTAACACAAAGTAACATATGTCACAAAATTGATAAGAGATGAAGTTCGTATAAAATTATTGAACATTTTTACAGGTTACATTATATACCTCTTCAAAGACTGAATCAAATAAATTAATAAATTAATTTTTTATTAAAAAACTATGTAAAGATGTATGAAGATAAGATGTAAAGATATATTGAATGAGTTATTGATTTCCTTCTTCTTTCAATGAGATTTAAAATCATGCTGTTGAAATAAAATAATTTTTGTTCATTATGAAAAAATGAAAATTGTTCTCTTAGCAATTTTAGAGAAAAGTTAATTGGCTTTGAGTTAAAAATTGAATACCTCGAATGCTTAAAATTCAATACCTTAGTCTGAAGAAAAACAAAAATAACATTTAAGTCAAATTGAGATTGAATCATAGCGAAAGCTTAGGACGATTAATACGTTAAAGAAATTGAAATATACATTTTGGAAAACGTCTCTGTCGAGGGATTTTTCTGCAATACTAGCAGAAATACGATTATCCATAATTATCATAAAAAAATTTTAATAAATTTCTAAACATAACAAAAACTTTTTTATTTTATACTAACCAAAAATTCTTCACTAAAAATAAAATTAATACAATTAATATTTTTTTATTTTATTTTCTACGCTGCATTTTTTTTTATAAAAATTGTATTGTTATTAATTTATTAAAAAATAAATCAACACAAAATCAGCTGTTAACAAAATATTCACAGTATTGTTATATGCATATGATCAAAATGAATCACGTGCTTTCTTCATAAGCCTAAAATATACAACACAAATATATCACTCATTTTTCCAAAGTCTTTCTTACATCATAATAATATATAAAACACTCATAGAAAATATCCTTATAAATATTTATTTTTATTGTTTACTACTTTCTAAAACGTATTTTTCTTTTTAATATTTCTTCAAATAATTTGAAACATGATACACATAAAACTTAAAAAAAATTATTCCTTGAATTTTTTGCATATTTTAGATTACGCAATTGTTAATTTATATATTTCAGTCATTAAATATTTTCAATAACCAGGAAAAATTTAAATTTCTGAAATTTAGCTACTATTGCAAGTGAGACAGTTAAAATCGTGGCGAGTATTTTTCCTGATGTGTTTTCTGTCCTTCAACCACCTGGTTAAGCTGTTAAGCAGGTTCTCTGGAGCTTATAATTACACTAAGTACAGAACCTGTATTTTGAAAATGTTTGGATGTTTTGTCCCATAATGGCTTCGTCCAAATACGACAATGACCCACTAGGGAGCACTGCTGGTTGATATTTGTTTGGCCAACACATTGTTCACTCTAGTTCATTATCATCAGTCCTCTCACGATATGTATGGATTACAATAAATTTATAACTATATATTTGTATAAATGATGTAAATAAATAATTGATTTTTTATAAAATATACCTACGCAAGATATAACTTTCAGATTGGCCATGTTTATTATATTTATAATATTACGTATTAAATCATATTATTAGATCGTCATAGTTAATAACAATACTGAAACGATAAAACATATTCTATACCATATTCTAGTGATTGATTAATTAATTAAAGACAAACAAAACTCATTATATGGCGTTATAATATATGTATAGGAAAGATATAAAATGATTATTATAAAAAACGTAATTTTAAACACTGTAAATTTTTTATTTGGTCTGACAAACATTTATAAACACGTGACTCAGAAAATAAAAAAATAAATACATAATCCCCAAAAATCGTAAACTATTAACGTGGTGATTAATCCGTTCATTTTGTACACTAAATACTTCATAGTATATTACATTAAAATTCCTATAATAAGACAGATAGATGCATAGTTTTTCCCAAAACAGTAAAACAAGCTGTAGCAATAGAAATTCAATATAAGTGCTTTGATTGGACAAAATTACATTCCCATAAATTAAAATTAAAACGCTATTTAAATATTTTTGGAAATGATTCAAAGCATGGTGACAGTATGACTCCACTGGCAAAATTTTAAATAATGTCAAATAAATCAGTCGAGATCTAAAATGACCTAGCCGTTCTCGTATATAGATTATACAGTTTGTAATTTTACAGTTCATTAAACCATCATATCAATGGAAAAAAATAGAGACAAAAGGAACTCTCTAATTGGTTTTACGTTAATGGTTAAGTTAATGTAAAAAAATACAATTAGTAACATGTTAAATAGTAATATTTATATGTGTTTTATTGATTGTTGATGTTCCCCACCATAAATGTTTAGTAATATTATTGGATTAGAAATTAAATTGGGAATTTTTAATGAATCTGAACTGAAAATTAAATTCTGTCTGTATTTATATGGCAATTTAAGGCATTCCGTAGTCCGAGATATTAGAATTATGGTTTATTTTGCTTAGTGTTACTCTCTTCTATTATACGAGATTGAAATTCGGTAAACTGAAATGGTTGAAATTATCATATCTTAAAAAGGTTTATTCGAATTATGGCACAAGCAAAACCACAAGACTAAAATACTTAAAAGGATTCCAAATTTCATTCTTCCCAGCGTTATACTCGCGTTGATTCAGGTACCTTTTATTTTACAGAAAACATTTCTTGGTATCCAAAAGGAAATTTTTAATGTAGCTAATTTAGACTCATAACTATTTTCAATATTCACGTTACCAATTATAAATTTTCGAGAAAACGCCTTTTTAAGAGTATTTTACTGGATTTAAAAACTCAATTGGTGGAAAACATCTTACAACAGGGTTTTAAACATACTTTAATAAAAAAAACATAAAATGGTGCCTTGTTAAGAACCAGTCAACAAAAAAATTATTATATTGATTGTCGCTCTCTAGGTTTGGCTAGTTGGTATTTTTTCGTAAAATCAATTGCCATAGACTATGTCATCTGTTTAATTTTACAAGTACTGTATATTGTAATTGTACGATGTTTATGTCCATAAGTGATTGGATTTGATACATTTTTACTGAACATAAAGTTAATTCAAAAACTCGTTTCAGAAGACTAATAAGTGAGTTTGATTTATTGAAAGCTTGATGTGATTGTCGGTAATAGATCGTATTCAAAACGTGTTTTGAGCTGAGTAAAAGCTTCAATCAGTTTTGAAACACGACTTATTTGTTTAGCCAACTGTCCGCATGCTGTCGTCAGGTGCCAATACAACAGTTTTCATTGTTTTACAATCGAAGTCCAATTTGGACGTTCCCAGGTTTCTATTTATTGTGTTTATTTTTACCCAAAACAGCTTTTGATTCCGAATATACAAAAATTATTAAATCGTAAATTTTATAAAAAAACGGTTATAAGAATCCAAAGTTTACACTGAAATACGTACGAAACTATTAAAGGAGTATATTATATGTTATATATAATTTTCTTTAAAAAAAATATTTGTATTTACTTCTCTCTGAGAAATAGGATTATGGATATAGGATAAGGGAAACAATTTAAGTTCTTTTATAGATATGTTCTTATAACGAAACTATGACGTCACTAGTCATATGAAGTTACTACCTAATATACACCACTGTTTAAAATCTTGGTCTCGCAAATTGCCAATACCCCTCAGAGCGAAGACATATCCACGTCAAAACAGTAAACTCAAATAGCTTTCTCCGTCAAGTCATTTATCTTACTTAGTCATAAACCTAAAGAAAAATAATCCTACTTTGTTTATGATGAAGACAAATTGCGCATAGTATCTATTTTTTGTCGTTGTGGGATGGTTTTTATGACACTGTAAAGAGACCCCTAAACATTTTTAAAAGATGCATTTGAAAGTAACAATGTCAATGATAAATAGTCATCACAGAGTTGCATTAGCGAACTGAATGAAGTTGCTGATGGTCTAGTGTCACCAAGACTATTGGCCTAAGTCCAAGATCTATTTGTGGCACCTAGACTGTCAACGTCTCGACGTGCCGTAGGACATGGTGGTACTGGGTCCATCTGGGTTGTACGAGAAAGATTTTACTAACACTGATAGATTACTGTTTGATTTCGAATTGTACGTTTGCCTGTAGTAATGAATTGGCATAGAGGAGTGGTAACCATTGTACCGAATTACGTCATTGCTGTCATTAAAAGTAAAGAGGTTGACTATGCTGAATTCAGGAAGGAGAAGGTATATAAGGTCTGGAAATAGTGTGGATAGAAGGATGCTGAAAATCAGTTAAGCAATATCTAGTTTTTGAGGCAGTGGCTGACAATTTTTCTTATCTTTTGACCACACTCATAGACTATAATCTGTGCGTGGGACCTTTAAGCAAAGACAGGTTCAGCACAAGATGGATGATACAGGTAAATATTATTGGCGACTCCAATGTTTAAACTTGGACCATCACCGACAGGTTTGGAGTTCGTCATTTTACCTACTACGTCACCGACCCATAAAGCCCCAGCTGAAGAGGGAAACTGGTGAAGTTAAATGTACAAAAAGGTAAAGCTACGCAAACAAAATCGATCATAACTTTGGCGTTAAGAATGACACCATGGTCACGTAATTTAGTTTTGTACGGAAATAAAGAAATACAGAATTTCACTATTGTGATACTACGTGTATTTGGTAGCGTATCGGCCGTACGCTTTACCAATAATGTATATACAATTTTATACTTTATACAGTTTTAATTATTTTTTTATATTTCGTTTTATCTTGGATACTTCTTGAAATTTAATAGACTTACAAGGTGGTTTTACAAAGATCTGTGTCTACTTCTCTTTGAGAAATAGCTAAGATCATAGATATTTCGAAATAAATTTTTTCCAGTCTCTCTAAAATTTATATGACGTCACTTCCTTTTTTAAATATTTTTCGAATTCATCGCCAATCCTCTCCCCCCCTCCCGAGGTAAGAAATATTTATGTCAATATATAAAAACATAAAAATCTACGACTTCCATAAACTTATGTTAAGAGATCAAATCCAGTCAGACAATCTAAGAGGAAGTGTACAACTGGAAACTCCAGTGAAGTTAGTGAGAATGCAAGTTATAGATGTGGACTATTCTAATGACTGTTGTTGTTTATATACAAATGAGAGTTAGTTGAATTACACAAGTTAGAGAGAGAGTTAGTTATACATTTCAGTGTTATCCTTAACAGATTTATTTGTGGTATCACTTTCTAATATATTCATACAGAGTGGTTTTAAATTCCCTTACTCTCTACCATTTTCTACAATTTATAATTCAAGCGATTTTAATTTGTAGGATTCACTAAATATGTACATAGCTTACCTTTCATCGTAATAAAAAAATTGGATTAACCTGAGGTTCAAAATATAGTGATACACTCTAAAAATCATAATAAAAAGCTTCTTATATAATGTTTTAGAATCCGTTCGTGTTGATATGTCGTTTGCCAAGCTTCTAGTGAAAAATGTCATGTAGACTAATGGATATATTAAGGACGGTGCAAACTTTTTAAATTCGATAGCACCACTGTTTTCAGGAGGAGAAACACAGTGTTATCTGATATTTCATGTGAGAGGTTTCTAATGGCTTTTAACTTCTATGTTGACTCCTGTAGGCCTACTCTAGACCTGTGTATATCGTAGAAACGGTGCAACATTTTAGAATTTTAGTTGCGGTAATGAATTCAGAGAGGAAAATCAGTAATATTTGATATAACGCATGGCAAGTTTCTCGTTAAAAAATTTAAAGTTACCTCTACATCTTAGACCTCAGGAAACTCCCGATTTGTTTAATTACTATAAAGGTTAGGCTATGTACATTTTCAATGAACCCTATAATCGAACATTACTTTAAATATATCTTGTAGAAAAAGGTACAGTGTAAGGGATTTTAAAACCACTCTGTATAAATTAACCTATTTTGGCATGACCTGTATTGTTCTTAATGGGGTATCATGTGTAACTAACAATAATTAACGGAAGTTAATTATTGTAACTTACAAGAAGTCATTGTAAACTAAAAAATAAAGCTAATAATTAGAGTAGGGCCTATCGTGTGCGTTTCACGCAATTTTCCGGTGTAGAAAGTAAAACAGTAAGTTGTTATCGGCCCTTACACATGCCAACACGCTAAGTTTATATTTAGGCCGCTTGATTTTACTGCCGCTATATTTTATTTGCTCAGATATTTTCAGAAAAACACGCAGTTAGCCGCTTTGAAATTGCTGCTGAGCAAAAAATGAAAATTAACACTGTGCTGTATGTTAAATTGTACCGTTAAACGCATGATATTGGAATCTTTTTATAATTTAGCAGTATAAAGTTTACAAAAAAATTCAACTTGCAAAATTTTTATAAGGAAACCTTGTAAAAATTATGATAGCCTTGTTAATGTTATTAGTTCCTACCTTATCAATTTCAAATACATTTTTCTCTTGTATACTATTAGCATATTTTTAGTACTTTGTTTCAAACATTTTTTTCATATATCAACTCAAAAATCTTTTCAAAGACTGATAAATCTATTCTACCACCTATCAAATCCCATCGCAATCCCTCCACCTAGCAAATAATATCGCAATCCCACCACTTATCGGATCCTATTGCAATTGCTCCACCTAGCAAATAATATCACAACCCTACCACCTATCGAATCACATCGCAATCCCTCCACCTAGCAAATAATATCGCAATCCCACCACTTATCGGATCCTATTGCAATTGCTCCACCTAGCAAATAATATCACAACCCTACCACCTATCGAATCACATCGCAATCCCTCCACCTAGCAAATAATATCGCAATCCCACCACTTATCGGATTCTATTGCAATTGCTCCACATAGAAAATCCCATCTCAACCCTATCACCCATCGGATCGTATCGCAAATGCTCCACCTAGCAACTAATATCACAGCCCCACCACTTATCGGATCCTATCGCAATTGTTCTACCTAGCAAATAATATCGCAACCCCACCACCTATCATATCCCATCACAATCCCTTCACCGAGCAAATAATATCGCAACCCCACCACCTATTATATCCCATCGCAATCGCTCCACTCCTATCGCAATTGCTCCACTTAACAAAACACATTGCAACCCTACCACCTATCGAATCCCATCACAGTTCCTCCACCAAGCAAATAATATCACAACCTACCAACTATCAAATCACATCGAAGTCCCACGTAGCAGATCTCATTGTAATTACTCTACCAAGCAGATCCCATCGCAATCCCTCACCCTAATAATTTACGTCACAAACCCTCTATCAAACAGATCTTATCTTAAGCCCACCACAATTACGATAACATTTATACATTACTAAAAAAGTAAGAATATTTTGAAGTATAAAAATTGATAAATTTTTGTTGTCATTGACCTTATAGTTTTAACCAAAATAAATGGATAAATAATGTAAACAGAACTGAAATAAACAATTATAGAACAGTAATATAAATTTAGAGAGTAATAAAGTAAAATATATGCAACAGCTGTTTGGCTAGCAAAGACATCCTTGAAGTTGGTTGATTTACGTTCGTCGTCGTATCTATATATTACCGATCAAAGTCAAAAGTCCTTCGTTATGTAAAGATAAAGCTGTTTTGACCTGGGGACAGATATATCCACACAATGAATGTAAAATAATCTTGAAAAAAGCAAGTATATTTTAATGGCCATCACAGGTATTTTGCTATACGGTATGTTTTGAATATTTTAAATTAAAATAGACGGATCAAGTACGGAAAAAATAAAAAAAATCAACGAAGCAAAACTGGCACAACAATGCCCAGTGTTATACATGTATACGTATGGTAAGCTATGTATATTGCACAGCAAAGAGTGTTTCCAGGTTTGAACTACAGAGAGAGCTGATTGTAGGAGATGAGTCAAACAATTAAACTAATTACACGACACTTCGTGCGCTCACCAAGCAATTTACCGCATCATACATATGAGCTTTCATTTGAATATTCAACCATTACAGTTTAGGTTTGTAATTGAATACAATATAATGTTATCCCTTTTGAAAATTATGGGAGTAAAGCATACCTTAGCTTGCTTTCCTAGCTTATTTATAATGATAGCTTTAATGTTTTTTTATTTTATATACAATGGTTTTATATTAATATATTAACGAGCAGGCGTGAGTGGAGAGAATTGCATAGCACGTATATTGTTCCCATCACAGTAATCTAAAAGTACTGAGTATGCAAGTTTGTTGCAATACGATTCATTTTACACTACAATGTGCTTATGTTAGGACTGTTCACTAAGTAAAAACACATATGAAATGTTATAAAATTATATTGTCAATAACAAAGCAAGTTAAACATGGATTGCGATTAACATAATACAACGTACTGTGTTTACCATTTTGAATATCTCAGTATCCAATATATCTAGAGTCATAATTCAAAATAATTAATTTTGACTTGTTTTAGTCTGAATGAAATAGTGAAATTAATTGATACATTAAAATTATGTATAAATATTTTTAAACCCCATTTTTCGGATATAATACACCCAAAAAGTGTGTAGTTATTGAAATTCGATTGCGTTGCCAAATTAACTTGTCAAAGAAATTGCAGAAGGTAAAAACTCCTGCAAATTTTATAATAATCAGATAATAATTGCTTATAAAATTTTGAATGACGCTCCACGTGCTCAGGGTTTTGAATGATGAACTTCTGTCATGGTCCCTGACTTAACCGTCACCATGCGGGTCATGTGAATAGCTCACTTACACTTATGAATAAACTAGTTATACTTAATTCTCTTATCTAGAGTTGTCAGCAACAAGCAATTCTGTTATAGCACCCCTTAGAGCCACTTTTACCTAACCTATTATATTACATTTATTTTTTACCATGAAAAGACATTGTAGTAAATATGATACAAAATAAATTGAATTAAGGCACTTGATGGTATAATAGCCAAAGAATTTGTGAATTGTTTATTAAAATAATATAGATATTATTGTTTTGGGTTAAAATAAGTAGAACTGGAATTTTATGATCATTACCTAAATGTTTTCACTAGTAAATAAACTAATTTTTTTTAGCTTTCTGTATATTATAGTTTTGTAATTTATTTTATAAATAATGAACTAATGAAATACATAGTTGTTGCGTGTTCTATAATAAAGCATTTATTGTACTAGTAGTAATAATGTAATACTGGCTTTATTTTTATCAGGAAATAACAGTTTTTCATTTTTTTAATTTCTAATACCTGAAAACAGTGGCCAGTGTGGCGAATTAAATACAGAGAAGTAAACTGAAGGTGTAAGTAACTAAATAACTACAGTAACTATAGTTTTATTGTCATGTTTAGAGAAACAATTAAAAGAACACTTTTGGTCTTTCCGATGGCGGAAATAAAAGGTATATAATTCTGAATAGCGTGTAATGAAACTATAAAACCTTCAAAACAAATTAAAATAATAATTTGTCGTATTATTTAATGAATTTATCAAAACGAAATATTAAGAAAAAAGTAAATTACAGTGGTTGAATATCATGAAACATCACATTAACCGTATTTTTTAAGATGTTAAGACTCTAGATAATCATATTTATTATAAAATTTTCAACAAGATAATATATTACGGTTTATGTCTGATGCGATTTTTTTTAATCTAAGAAGAAATATTTTACTCTGGTTAAAAATTATTTAATTCCCTCTATCATATCAAACTTTTAACAATTCTTAAATAAAACATTTTATAGTTTTTAATATTATTAGTTCTGGAAAACTATTAATTTTTAGGCACTAAAATGCTAAAAGACGGATAAAATACTATAAATAGCATTATAAAAATATTTATTATATCATAAAATGTATCCCTTTTATTCTTGTTTTTGTTTGTCTTGTATTTGCATAATATATCGGGCATGTTTTGGTAACACAAAATGTATTATTGCACTGTTTCATGATAAACACGACAACCAGTTCAGCAGTTAAAAAGGTAACAGCACATTTATTTGAATAAAAATGTGTAACCAAATTAATAAGAAGACACTTAAAACAAAAATACTTTGAGTAAATATAATACAAATTAAGTTCAAATTCTAGCTTATATTATAATCTTAAAGTATATTCAAACTATGTTTAAGTAATACACTTACATTTGATTATTTATTAAAATACGTAGAGTATGCAGAAGTCTGAAGCCAAGACGACGCGATGTCAGTGATGACACGAACGCGACGCAACTGGCAGTTTACTGACGGCGAGGAGGCGCGCACGCGCATGCGCAGGCACGGGCGCTCAAACACACGCGCAGGCAACAAACGAGACGATCACATATACGCAAAACTATACATTTCATTCAGGACCACATTATTATCAGTTACGTTTATGTGAATTATGTTTGTGATAAATTATTAAATTTTACCATCGTTAAAATACCTTTTTATGAGTACCCTAAACCGTAAGTTGTAGTATATTTTTAATCCTTTAGAATTACCTCTTTCCAATTATGTGCAACACATAATACGAAAATGGTAAAAAGTAACTGAAAAAATGTTAATACGTATTTACTTCACTGTGGGAAATAGGTTAGGTCATAGATAAGTCTAAAGATAATGTTTTCGGTTTATCTAAACAGCTGTTCTGATGGCCCAAATATGACGTCACTAATCGAATGACGTCTCTGTTGAACATTTTGATGGCGAAAATTTCCAACACCCTCCTAGAGATAAGACATATCCATGCAAAAATGTTTTCATTTACTTCCCTGTGGAAAATAGGTTAGATCATGGGTATGTCTAAAAGGAATGTATTTAGTTCATCTAAACAGCTGTTCTTATTTCTTTTGTATTAAAAATGCAATACAATAGCTCTGGTAGTTTCTATGGAAACCTGTTAGATATTTTCCATCTTAAAAATCAGCAACACCTCCACCCCCGAGCTAAGACATATACATGTCAAAAACAATTAAGTGACATATGTAACCTTAATACAGATGGATTCTGTGAGACTTAAACCTTCGAAATATTTTATCAAAATTGAAAACTTAGAATTTTTGTATTAACGGTATATTTATAAAAATATAAACTTATCTCTACTGATATTGTATGCTTCTGCCACCTCACAGGCTAGTCCCGTTCCGGCCACTGAATCCGCTCCAGCTTCTTCTCCTTCAAATGCCCGAATCCCACCAATGCCTCATCCTTCGGAGGCTGTCACCCCGTCAACACCATATGGGAAGTGGGAGACACAGCTGATGGAAAAGGAGAAGAGACAGCTGAAACGTGCCGAGGGAACCTTGAACGATACGAGAGCTAATAATAATGTTAGTTGGTTGGTTACTAATAGTATGGAAAAGTATTTAATTTTGAACAAAATAACATTTTTTATACATTCGATGGTTTAAGCAAAGTGAAGAGAAACTTAAAACAACATAAAACTCATTAGATCATACCATAATACCGATACAGTAGCGAATTGTGTTTTAATAATAAACCAAGCGTCATGGAAGTTTAGATGGTTGGTGACCGCTGGGAGGGGTATGTAGAAATGGATGCATGACGAACCGCACATCACAAATAATGTCAACTATAACTGGGTCACCACTAAAACCTCCTGGGGATAATTTAACCATAATATATATCTTGGTAGAAGTAGAACATATCAAGTAGAAACTTTATCGTGAATCCCACAGTACAAGTATGAATATCATTCTAAAAAAAATAGCTGTGATGAAAATTCATGATGAAGATAGTATTATGTCCTATTATGGGTATAAAAAAATTGCAAAAATGGAAACTATTTTCTGCTAGGAGTTTAAATATCACTTCTTAGTGTTAAATAGGAATCCAAAGACTATATACTACAATTAATTATTATTATTATTACCATCATAAAATGGCAAACTAGGTATTTTATTTCAAACAAGAATGAGAAATTAGTTTAAGATAATTTTGGTGTGATCTTTATATTCACTATGGCTGACATGTTAATTAGTTGTCCAATAACAAATTGCATTTAAGGGACTTACGGTTCAACGTGGTATCCAAACCACAATTTTGCCTCTGAATTAAAAACTGGTCCAATTATGAGAACACTATTTTTGGGTAAACATTGAAAACAGTGCAGAAAATAATCTACACAAGAGAAAACTGCATCTACATTAAATTACAAAAATTTGCATGATAACTTTAGTGTCCTTAAATATAAGTGGGTTGTTTCAGGAGTTACGAAACATGTTTGTTCCGATTTGTTACAGTTAAGTTGTAAATTTTACTTATGTAGTGATTTAGCATTTGAATGGTTAAGAAATGAACACCGCCACACTTGGAACGGCTGGTTTGGTTATTTAAGTAAAGTGGTAAAATTAGTAAAAACTCCTTGAACCAGATGGAATTGTTTTTAGCTTAACTATGATACTGTCACTTTCATTATAAGTGTTATATGTTAAGTTTTTCTGTTTACTAACAGAAAAATATTAGATAAAACAAAAACGGTTTCGTTATAATGTTTTACCTTGCCTTTTAGCTAGGTTAAGTTTAAATATCTTCTACTTTCTTATCACATTACTCTCTTTCACTAGTTTACTACACAAACCTTTAGTACTCAAATAATATTTAATCATTTACATTTTATGCGCAAAAATATTTACACTGAGCTAAATACACTGAATTCACTGATTGATTAAACAAAAGTGGTTATAAAAAGTGGCCCAAACATTATTTTTAAATCTTTGGCCTCTTGCGCCAAAATCAAAGACTCTAGTCACTAGACTAGGAATAACAAAATTATCGGTAAATTAAGTTCAAAATTAATATAAACAAACTTAAATTTGATAAAGTTTAACCATTAAATGGTTCCCAAGAAAAAATACAACAATGTACAGAAATGCATTACATTAATACACGCTGTACATTAATAAGATAAACGTTTCTATACCATTTATATTTTGAAAGCTTAAAAGGTACGGGGGTGGGATGTTCCTATCCCGCCCATGTTAAATTAAAACCTAATTCAGGTACGTTTATTTCAGAAACTATAAAAGCTAAACCTTTTTTAGCTTAAATTTTTAACCCTAAACCGTTTTTAATCCTAGCCAGTATATATTTGTTAATATCCTTTCCACTTGATATATCAACAAAAACCACTGTTTCGGTAATTAAAAAATATATAGACAATTAACTAAATAAAAAAAAATGTATAGCCTATTTATGTTTGAAAAATGTTATTCCTTTTTACTGTTTTATAGAGGTAGATAAATGAAATTCGTACCACTAATAATAAATAATACTTTCCTCTTTGCGTACAAAGTTTTCAGCTCTACTATGTTTAGTTTCTGTCTGAATCGGTGGCAACATCCTGTTATCCAGCTACTTGGAGGTCACGAATTGTGGATAGTAGTGAGCGATGGTCGGTAGGTGTAGTGTTCTCTTGTGTGGATTAACGTCCGCACTATTGAATACTACATTAACCGCAAAGACCATCCTCAAAAATAGACCAATTCAAAGGCCATGGTTCGGATTCCACGTTAAAGTGTAGGTTCAGTAATTGCCATCGGCTGTTGGGCTATTAATTAACAGTCCCGTCTAAGGAACATGTCAGGCTTAGTCAATAACAAGACAACAGGATCGCGCCACAATCATCTTACACTCAATGCTCATTCATACTTGGCTTACAATACCTACTGACATAAGGCCTAAAAATATATGGTTTTCTTGACATTTGCATTGTTTATATTATTTATTCATTATTAATTATTCACTTATAATGTGTTAATATACGTTACCTACCTTGTAGGATGGCTGCTATTTCAGTAATCTAATCTAATCTTATGTAACCTAATATTTAAACGAACATGTTTCGGGGGAACAAGATTAGCATAGCTTCCCTGTCAAAACTAGTAAGCATACATTTTTGTGAATTCATTTGTTTTGCTTATAAGTAAATCTGGTATTAATAAAGTATTTATTTAAAAAAAGGACATTTAAAAATAAAATATGCATTAAAACATATTTTTAAAGCACGTCCTGCTCTCTTGAAGTTTTACTAAATCATGAATGACAACAATACTTTTTTTATATTTTTAATTAAAACTTCTGGGTCTCCGTAAGGAAAAATATGGTATTGATTTTACAATTGCAGTAGAACACACAATATAACATATATGAATCTTCAAATCATGTGTATGAATGAGATTAAAGTCAAATATTGGATAAAATGGACATTCACTGTCCATTGTATTACTGTTTCCAATGTTGATTGCATTTCATTTTCTTTCCTTATTTAGACAAGTATGGTTAGTTTATATAATAATGCAAATACATGTAAATTTATTATATAAATCATATATTATTTACGCAGTGCCTCTAAACAGCTGTCCTTTAAACGCGAATGACGTCACTAGCCATATGACGTCACCATTTCAAATTTAGGTCTGACGGATTCCCCCCACCCCCAGACCCATATATCTAAGATAGACCCTAGACACATCCATATAAAAAAAAATTTATAAGTTTTAAAAGAAGGTGTAATTTTCCTCCACTATTTATTAAAAAAATACAAAAAATATATTATTTATTTCTCTATATAAATATTTATATTCCAATTTAATATTTTCTGTTGGAAAACAGTTTTCTCCATTGAAAAATACTATAATCTCTTGAAATTCCTGAGATATATAGTCTTTTAAAAACACAATAACTTTGTTAGAGGTGCAACCCTAATTTTTCTCTTTTTTTTAGAAAAAAAGACACAAACTGTGAAGTCACTTTGTATTCGACAAAGTTCTCCTCACAGGGATTTCACGGTTGGCTAAAGGGAAGACACAGGAGATGCATATAGATGAGATATCTGACGGGTGTAAACTCTGAGAAGTGGAAACCTCATAAATAGTGTGTGAAGGAATTTCCGTAAGAAATACAGCAGTATTTCCCTATAATAAACGTTATAATCTTTTAAGAGCTAATTACAAAATCACTATGAAGAGTATGAAAAAATAAAAAAATAACACTTTACGGTTTCGCAAAAGGTGAAACTTTATGGATGTATTCCACATTATGATGTCAAGACCAGTCAAAGTCAAATATACTAAGTATTTTTTAATAATAATTTTCAATCATAGATCAAAGACAACTAATTAACCCTATTTATCACCTCTTAAATGTTTGAACAATTGAAACATTACATTACAAGCATAACTAAGCTATTTAACACTGATAATAATGCATTAATTGAAAAATGTTAACTCTACTAGAAAGTTTTTGTTAAAAATGTATCTAAACGTGACTTAAAAGGATATCTTGAAGAGAGAATCATCTCGCATCCCAAGAGACATGAATAAAATATCTGTCATTTACACTCCAGATTGGAACTGTCAAACCACTGCCAGTGCACGGATTAATCGAGAACTTGCAAAAATACACTGACAAACATGTTTACAGAAACAGTTGAAATGCTAAACTACATTTTATGAAAACAATTATTGTAGTATTTTAATTTTGAAAGAGCTTCCCCGTTCATTTTTAATTTCTTCCTCTTTACACATGGATAAAGTATTGTTTTCGTGAATTTTTTTGAATTAAGCTTATACTCGTTATGAGGTTGATTGAAATAAAAAATGTAGGTCGCATTGACATTCATCCAACAATCCAACAACACTGTTGGTCCGATTTTATGAATTTTTGTATAAAAGTGCACTTTGGTGTTACCCCAACTCCTTTTTAATGTTTATGTTTAAGTTCACCCCTAAAACATTTAACAACGAGATAAATTCAAAACCAGCAAAACGGCTTTTTCGATTCCTAGTGCTCAGGGTCTAAGATAATTTGAAATTAATCGAATGTAAGATCAAAGGTTTGAAAAATGGTGGCTTAGAAAGTATGGGCTTTTAAATGTTCATAAAACTGTTTTATATGTTTCTGAAAAACAATAATCATAAAAATATTTGATTATGATCATTACCACCAATAAAAACGAACTATTTGGTGTCTTGAATTACAACTAATGGTTCCAGATAAAGGTTAAACTTAGTTAGTAATAAACGTACGTTTTCTGAGAGCATAAAATATTAAACTCAAGGAGAATACGATATAAACATTCAATTTTATTCTTATTTCTCATTCGTTCTATTTAAAACTCATATTGCAGATTAAGGTCACAATATTCAATAAAAACTCCATGGAGGTGGGCGAGTAGGGTATTTCAATAAAAAAACTTTAGTTATTAAGAAAAGTGTTACATCTAAGACAATTTTTAACTACTTTTAAATGAGTAAAAAATAAATACGATATTCATATCCAGAGTACTTAAAAATACAATAAATTAAATGTATGTGTTACATTTTACTTTTAAAGGGAAAAAGTAATACTTTCTCTGACACTTGACACATGTTACTGACACATATCAGTTCACTGATCAGGTTACAGGTTTGAATGTAAAATAGTTTATCAACAAAAGTGACTATTATTGTTAATAATTGTACTAACTACTTATTAAGCCTTATAATGGTTATCCCTAAATAGTATTTATTTTAAGTAAAATTTATCTATATTTAAAATAAATTACTCGTAAAAATTACATTTACATTTGATATATACTTATGATCATAAAAAATTTTCATGAATTATTTAAATATATTTTACCTTTTAAAGACTTACAGGTGAAAACTCGTATGTCTTTGTATTTAACCCCCTAAAGCATATAATATTAAATTCGAGTTTAAGCAAAAAATTGATTTTTTATTTATGTAAAACATTTCATGGTAAAACTACAAATATGAGTAAATTTTAATAAAATGTTGCATATAACATAAAAATTTAAGTCAATTGAGATTTGAAATTTGGGGCACAAAGAACACTCAACTACTTTAGTAGCTTTGACCTTTACATATATAAGCAGGGTGACAATACAAAAACGTTAAGAACTCCGCCCCCCCCCGAGTTGAAGTATTACGCTTGGAACTTTTGCCCCGTCATCTGTTGGGCATTGCTCCTCTCTACAGGGATCTTCCATTATGCCAATCTCACTTCCGCTCACAGTTTGAGTCCATATTAAATGGATCAAGTCTTTTTGCTTCTTTTATAAATACTGAAATATCAATATACGTACAGTTTGATGACACTTATAAAGTGGCAGTCATAGCTGAGTGGGTAGAGTACTGGCCTACCACCCAAAAGACCCGGGTTCAATTCCCGGTCATGACACATGAAATTTAATTTCTCAGACTGCCACCGTGCTTCGGAAGGCACGTTAAGCCGTTGGTCCCGGCTACATAAGTAGTCGTTAGGTCACGTTAGAGGCAGTAGTGCGACCTGAAAACTCTAACATCAGACCTTGGCCAGAAGGTTACACGAAACTTACTTTTTGACACTTATAAATGGGGTATGTGTGTGAACATTTAGAGGAAGCGTTAACTGAAACAAAAAACTCCCAAAAAGGCCCTAATTACTGTGGTATTTTACAATTTTGGTTTGTTTAATCAAAAATTTACATATTTTCTTGGCAAATAAATCGTAAATAATTTCTTCATAAATCGTGCGGTTTTCCATCTTTAATGAAGGATACAATATTAATTTAAATATGAAATAAGAAACGAATTGCTCTGCTATTACCAATTATACAAATTGCTGACTAACTTAACTAAAGATTTACTGCTTAACTAAATGTATTGCTTAGCTAAAGATTGAACGGCTATTTGAATTGTGATATTATTATTAAGATACAATTGAGATATGAGAGATTCGTAGTGAATCTGTCAATTGAATCTAGAAATAGGGTTAACCATATGCGTTGCTGTAGTAGCTTTACAATTATTTAAACACTCACGGAGTTAAACTATTTCCTATCAGTCAAAACCATTTTGAAGTAATTCTAGTTTACAAATATTTCCAGAGAGTGTGAATCATTTTTTAAATAATAGTTTTTCAATTTTTTAAAATAATAGGCCGATGTAAAAAGACCAGTACGCCAATAGAATTACTAAAGTATATGACTTGATATCTGTAAAACAATTTTATATAAAACAACTTTACCTTTGGAAGATCAACATTGTATTCTATATTTGTTTTATAGCTCCAATTAAAATTTGTGGGTGTTAAAGGTTTAGTGAAAGTTCAAAGTGCTTCAAAAGTGCTTCTCTGCTCTTTGAAACATAGGGTGGGAAATTTTTTTAACAATAACATGTTAAAAATTATGAATTTCAGTGTATAACAATGGCTAAAAACTTACACAATTCTGAAAGTGATATGATTAATTGAAAGTGTAAAATGTAAAAATATTTCCTAAAAAAAGGAGCCAGTTTCTTAAATTTTCGTTATCTAAATTCTACAGAAGGCTTTGAGACTTCCACACCTGGATTCCAGCTTGACAAATGAAAGAAATGTTTGACGTTGACAAATCAAGTGACAAATGCTGGAAGCCAAATGCAGTAGTCTTATTTTAACTAGAATTGCATTTATTACAAATATTTCGTACTATATAAGAATACAAAAGTAAGAAATATGAAGAAAAAAATATGATTTCTAACTATTTCTAATTATTTTTTTTCAAAAAGTAAAACAGTTGATTATTAACCCTAAAAATAGTATATGCTGACATAAAAGTATCAAAATACAGTAAAAAACGCCTGTATAACACGTGGTGTGTAAGTGACACATCTTATATAACATCGTAACGTTATAAGGACCTCGAATAACATATTCCATTTATTTTATAGACCATTTTCATAAAAAAACCTACACATTATTGTATTTGAACACAAATAGAAAATAGTTATATTTAAGGAGTTTTTTTTAACAAAAGAGTATATTATTTTTAAGTATTATTTTAAAAAAGCACTTAGGATGATACAATTATTTGTGAAGCTAGATTATATGAATATTATCCTTCAGTTCATTTCACAAGTAAGTTTGAAATCAAGTAGTAATGATTGTAAAATAGTTCAGTTGCTCCTACTGAGGTGTATAAATATTGTGAAAATTAGATAAATTAAGTATTATTGGGAAATTTTAATACGTAATCGTACAGTCTCGTTGTTTAATTTATATGATTTACTTATATAATTTATTTGGGATAAATTTTATTTCATTCATTTGAAACCTAAGTAATTAAACATTGATAATTTGTTTGTTTTTTTCCAGTTAAAACTTAAAAAAAATGTTTCAGCCGATCTAAAACAAAAGATTTTGGTAATAATATAAAATCTTAAATACTATATTTTTTGTCTTAATATGGTACTACGATAACATTAATCTATTCAGTATATAGTCAAAGTTCTTAAATTACATGATAAAGTGAATGTAAGAAGGCCTAGAGTAGGAAATTAACCAAGCCCTGGCAATCAACTAACCACATCAAACAACCTAGCAGCATAGTTCCTAAACCATCAGTTCCTACGTAAAATATTCGGCAATTTACTGCAAAATTTGTAATTTATTTTGTTGTTTGATAGTTTTATCAATACAATATGAAAAGCTAAAATTATTAACACAAATTTAAAATGGGCAATAACATTTTGTTACTGCATATACAAATGAACTTTCCATTACCGTAAAAATAAAAAATAATAGGGATTTCAAAATAAAACCACTTGCAATTATTAAAATTTGCTATTTCTCTCTTATATTTGCTCTGGTTGAAAATTTAATCCTACAATATTTTAAATGTATATAGGATAATCATCAAGAGTTTATTTAAGATGTTTTTACCTACGTTATGTTATAATAGTGTTGTAAAAATAAGCTTTTGTTTGAATTAGAAAACAATTAAAAAGGAAGTATAAGACTATGAAAAGCAATACACGGAATCGGTAAAACATATAAAAAGTATATGTCAGTGATCATGTTTTGTGATATTTTGAGTTTAAGGACTAGTGTTAAAATGCAATTAATTTAGTTTTAAAACTTTATATAATTTAAAAACTCACCTTATTTTTTTATTTTTCCTTTCCCTTAAGAAAACTCAAATATCTCAAACCATAGTGTGAGTTCACATAGGCTAGCTAGAGGTGACCGTTCATGATCTGACAGGAGTCGCCGGCCGCTTACTGGGCCAGTACATCACATCTGAGCTACCCTCCCCGTGTTTTGTTTGTACGAAGATTAAAATAAATTATTAATAACAAAATTTAATACATTCTCTTCAATATACTAAACAGTACATATTTAAAGACGCATTCAATTTATGTGCTATATTTACTGCGGATATATTCCATTACGATTGCTCAAAACAGTTTCATGACGTTTTGGGATCTAGAATCTTATCCCATCCTCAGTTGAGTTAGAACCTAAAAAAAACAAGATTATTACATTATCACGAGTAAGCCGCTATAACGCTTATAACAAATTATATGCATGAGTCTCTGTGTGTTACTTATAAATACACAGTTTATGTGTCATTTAAATGTGTGTAACCCTATAATGAAAACAAAAGAGACATTCGAAGTTACGGTTACCTACAAAGCAAGGCTTGTGGAGTACAACTGCCAGAAGCAGCTCGGCTTACACCAGTCTTCCATTATTTGAGCTCCTTTATAACAGATTAGGAGTGTAATATAGAATATAACGTCTCCTGAAATGTCACTAAAGAGCCAATTCTGTATGCAGATGCTCTTTACCTAATTTCTTTTACTCCTCTATTGGTTTGGCTATTAAGAAAAGCACTAGATCTATGGAAATATATTCATTAAGTTCAATAAAATAAATTTAGTTGAGTAGAGTGAAGGAAGAGACAATAAATTTAAGTAAGAAGGATTAGTAACAGGTGGATTGTATACTTGTAGGACTGTATCGTAAATTAGAGGTGACGATTTGGGACAATGGAGTCAACTTACACATACTGATTTAAGAACACAAATTGGAATGAACTAATAACTCAGTATTGTTTCATTGGCTGTTTGGAATGGGTTGGTTAGAGTAACCCCAGCAGGCCTTGGGCTGTTCATTCTGTCGTGAGGCTTGAGACCTTTGAGACCATTGTGGGCTGGCGGCTGCATCAGTTATCGTAAAGATACTGAGGGACGCTGGGGGAATATATGTACACACCCTGGGGGATCACTGATCTCACGGAGGTAAAGAGTCGCCAGGGGGGTTAATGGAGAGGATGAAGCACTGATGAGGACTTGGCAAGGGCACTCCCGGTAGACGACACAGTTTATGAGCGAGTAGGAGCAAATAAAGCACTCATAAATAATTAATAAGTGACGTTAATCTCGCACAAATAACTCGAGAGCGGGTTCACACTGTGGCCGTTAAGTGAGAGAGTAAGAGATTAGAGTGAGTAAATTACAAGTAACGGCCGAACCGCACGTCACACAGAGAGCGCTACTGAAGTCAGATGTGAGTGGGAAGACATACGCAGCATATTCTACCTTATGGGGGTGTCTCATATTGAACACAGATATAATTCGCACCACTTGTTGTGGCCAATCAGGTTGAAGCGTCAGCTCCACCACTGTGTTGCGTGTGTTAGTAAATATTTACATTAGATATACACGATTTACTATTATTTATTAAGTATTAATAGTATAAATATCTGTGTGTGTGAGAGAACGGTATGTGAACAATGTCTGAACTGGTTCGAATCTCAGATTATTCTATTCTAACTCAATTAATACAAAGGCAATTTAATATTAAATTTATTTAAGGCGCTAAAATTGACGGAGAAACGAAGTGCTTGTATACTAAAAATTAGTTTTTAATAATTTTTATGCTTAAAAATATGATTTTTTAGGTGAAGTTAGACAATCAGTATTAAATTGATTTTTTTTGTTTTGTACTTAATTTTTTCTTATATATCTATTTATACACAATTTATTACGTTTAACCCTTTGATGACATATAGAAGATAAATATTTAGGAAACATATAACTATAGCAAATCCTTTCTAATCCTTAAGACTGCGTCAAAAAATATTGATGATTATATGCTATATTTTTTTAAATTCAATATCTTAAATTTACAGATACTCACATATATATGTCAAAACAAGAATGTTTGAATAATTAATTCAGCTATTTAGTAAAACTCTAAGATGAATAATTTCTTACTTCACTATTACTATTAGTAAAGTTTAATTATTCATATGTGCCTCTACTGAAATAGTTTCATGTCGTTTTGGGATCTGGAATCTGATCCCGTCCTGTGATTAGTTCGCCTGAGGACGGAATCAGATTCCAGATCCCGAAACGTCGTGAAACTTTGTTTTACATGAAATCGTCATGGAAAATATCCGCAATAAAATTGTGAATAACATGCAATATCATTATTTATCAAAACAGTACCAATATTGTTTACATAAAGCCAGAAGAGAGCAATTTTTATCTGTTTTAAATAATATATTTTTTTACTTAAAAATTTGCATGGAAGTAAAAATGTTTTTATCAAAAAGCCAGACTACAAAATAAAATGTTAAAGGTTTTAATCATTTGAGTCCAAAACAATTTACTGAATTAATGTGATTGGGGAAACGCAATTTTGGATGTGTGTCAACGTATTCGCCAAATAATACGCTCAACGATGTGTTAATCTGATGCAGATGTTTTAGTTTAAAATCGCGTCTCTTCATGCCAGCCTGTTCACATTAGTCGGGAGAAAATGTTGTTTACTGTGACGTATTAATTTGAAAACCTCATTTATATTCCGGCCCTATAATAATATTATTTCGAGTACATATATCTATGACGTTTTCACTGCATTACCACTGAACAATCATTCTGGTATTATATTATACTATAATACACTATATTAAAAAATAAATAGTTTCTTTCATTCGATTATTTTTGATTAGTTTGATTGCGTTTGAAGATAATCAATATTTTCTTATATGTATGCAGTTAATTTTAAAAGTTATATTCAATTTTGCGTAATATAATATATCTTCAGATATACATAGCTTGACTGAAAAACAAAAAAAAGTGTTGTATACTTTCAATAAAAATGACACATATAAGTAACAGGTAAAACATTTCAAGGGCGTCCGACTGTCATAAATTCCAGTGACTACACAGAACATCGCGTGTTGAAATTATATAACTCCACATGCAAGCCTAGAGGGACAGCGAGCGAAATGGAGCTAAGTAGTGATAAAAATTATATGCACTATTAAATTTATGACCAAGACGTAACATTAATTTCATAAATAGGGGTTGCATGTCAAACCTACTACTTGAATAGCGATTATCTTTTTACAGGATTTATCAGTTGATAAATATACTGATTAACAATGATAATAAGCTATGAAATAGTTCCCAATATGAGGCTACAGATGAGGATGAGGACCTGGGAAGTCAAGAAACCAATACCACCTTACTACCTTTTATTATAGCTTTTATTACAAACCCTACAACTAAGTTAGTATTTAATTTCCTCTCCCCCTACGATATCTTTATTGTTAGGACAGTATTAGTAAATCGAGTCAGCCAAATTGCTTGTTGTAGTTTTCAACAACAGTCTCAAAATTTTCTAGTCATGTGATTTCCATGTACCTACCTACGGAAGGACCTACACACCTACACAGACGGACACCTTTATCAACAAAAAATCAATCCATCCATCAAGCCACAAGAATGCTATTCGGGAATGTTATATAGAGAATTTAAAAAACCTCTAAACGAGATAAACCATATAAAAGAGATAACATCGATCAAAAGGATACCACAAAATCAGAAAAATAGAAAATCAAGACTGGATTAGAAGCCAGACAACACTACAAAACGAAGGTGAGGCAAAAATCTATTTCCGGACCTCAGCCAGCCAATAAATGCTAAATGCTACCTATGATGCTATGACAGGAACTTCCGGTAGCCAATAGTATCTAAGCAGGGACGCCATCTTGTTTCTTTCAGTCTCACTTTGGGCCTGATGTTCGATGTAACTGGACTTACTTTTGAACTTATTCTTCTTAATCCATTATCATATTGAAGAATTGAAGAATTGCCATATTCCTAGAGAACAGGATGGGCGTAAATTACTCGATCGGTCGGTGTTTACGTCGTTGGCGTTACGTCTTGTTCAAGGAATTCCTCAACAGAGTAGAACTCTTTCTCCATGAGCCATTCCAGCAGCCTTTTCTTGAAGTTGTTCTCACTTTTCAGACCTTTGAGATCTGTTGGCAGTTTGTTGAACAGCTTAGCCCCAATATATGTTGGTTATACGATTGGCCTTGCGATTGTGGGCTGGTAGACTATAGTTGGTCTGTTCCTGGTATTGTAGGAGTGGGTTTCCGAGAACTGGAGGGAGCCTTTGTTTATTATATGCATTATTGCATCACTGATATAGAGGTTTGCCACGGTTTGAATTTTTAGGCTTTTAAATCTGCCTCGACATGAGTCACGGATACCCAGTCCTGAGAGGACTCTAATCACCTTTTTTTGGAGAACCAGTACTCGGTGAAGGTTGCCCTGTGACGAGTGGCCCCCCACTATAAGCCCGTAGCGTATATGAGACTCGAAGAGGGCATGGTATTTTTTTGCAGTTTCAAGGTCGCTGATGTGTGCTATTCGTTTGATTACGTATAGGGCTGTGCTCAATTTTTTACATAGTTGTTCTGTGTGAGGTTTCCAGTTTAGGTCACTGTCCAATGTTATACCGAGGTACTTTGCCTCTTCTACTGCTTGCACCAGAGAAGTTTACAAGCACTTGTTTTTCCAGGGCCAAAGAAAAGTTGCTGCGTTTTTCTTCATTAAGGACGAAATCGATCGCCAATTTAACAGCTTTTGCATATATTTACCGTTGTATACAATTACAATATAAGTGTAAATAGGCCTATATTAAATAGTGTTGGAAGATGTGACTTTTTACTTTATCCTACAGTAAAACCAACACGTATAATGCTGATTAAAATCAAAATTTTTGTCATAAAACTCTTATAAAAAAGCATGGACAATTGGTCAAAAAATTACTTATTAGGAGTAATCAAGATGTTATTCATTTCCATGTGTAAAAAAGCTGTTTACTATATTAAAGTGTTGTTCAGGAATTATCCTAGGTTCCCTCAAGTGCTGAAGCTTCGCCTTATCCTGGCTCTTGTGCTTTCTGTGTTCGATTACTGTCTCCCTGTCTTAGATAAGATTTAAAGTGTAACGGAGGGATTGCAAAGGATGTACAATGAGAGTGTCATATTGGTCAAATACATTCTAACGGATACGTTAACGGATTATTACCCATATCTGATGTGTGCACTCTCCCACAAATCATAGTACAGAAATTTTGACAGCATGACGTAAGCATGCGTATTTTAGGGCCGATTTTAAACCTCGGTTTGAGGCTCGATCTCACACAACTAGGCAAGATGCTATGCTGGAATTGCCTTGTGCGCGTCTGGAGCTTGACAAAGAGCGTTTTTGTTATTTTACTTCTAACTTTGTTTTGCTAGTAGCAAATATTTGGAATCTGTGAACAGGAAATTGTTTGATAGGTTAATAATTCCATTGCCATATTGAGCTATTAATTAATATTCCTGCCTAAGTAACATGTCAGCCTCAATTAGTAACAAGACAATAAGATTGTGCCATATTCATTTAATACTCATTATAAAATACCTACCTGGATAGGTCACCCGCTCAAAAGTTAATCTAATGTGGTTACGAAGATCATTTACGTGTTAGTTTTACCTAACATACGTTTTACCTGGGTTCTTTGGAAAATCTACTTTAGTGTGTTAAAATGCCCCCGTCACAGCAGACCTGCGCATAAAGCTAATTGATAAAGCAATACTACGGCAATAATAATATTATGACAATTTTGATCAATATCTGTCTATAAATAAGAGAGTTTGCCTATTCTCCATAGGATTACCATGGAAAAAGAGTATGCAGGTTAGCTGCTATGATAAACGCGTCACTATTATTTTTAAGCATTATTGGATAATTCCTAACTACATAAATCTAAAAACCAAGTTTCATGCAATAATATACGTTCTAATTTTTCCTTGCCCTCTATAAGATTAATATTGGAGACCCAAAATACAAAAGACTGTGTATAGACTTTTACATCCTGTAAATAGAGAATATGTTATAATCTTTGATTTTCTAAATTGTGTATTTTTAGCTGATTCTAATAGTAAAAGACAAAAGTTAAACTTTTTTAAATTGCATGTGAAAACCTAAAAAGGCCCATTTTGGGGTACAAAATCTTCTTGTATACCCGTTCTGCATTATATCTGAAAAATTTAAATATAGATTACAAAAATGTCCTAGTAAATGTAGGAATACACACCTCTACCAAATTTGGTGTTAATCAGACTATTTTTACGAGGGTTCTTGTGTTCACAGACACACATAAATGTATACATTCAAATATATAATTTTTACCGACTTTTGTTTTTGGTCTCTAGACACCTCAAAAAGAAAAAGTTAAATGTTCCCGGGCTTAGGCCATGCTATGAGACACGGTAGTAGCTTCTTCCTTGTGGGAAATTTGCTAAGATTCTTCAGAATAACTCCCTCGTCATTCATACAAATGGTGTTGTTAGTGATAACGATAACATAGCTATTAGGAGTAAATTACATTAATAAAAAATCATCTTCAAAGAAACCTAATTAAAGAATTAAAATATATAATAACATAATGCTATAAAAGAAACTAAGAATTTCTAAGAAAAATTATTTTAAAAATGATACTTACTAACCACATCATGCACGTCTATAAGTTGTTTATTGCGTTTAAATAAACATTTTCTTTTAGATGAACTATTATTTTTTATAAACGGCAAAAAAGAAAGTATTTTTCGGGAAAACATGGAACCTGATCACATTTACTGGGTCCCGTCCAAGGCTTATCAACATTGACATTAACAATATTATCCCTTGAGTAGGGACACCCTACGAGGTATCAAAATATTTATAAAACCTTTACCTATTTTGTAAATAAACGTAGTATTTCCAACTAAACCCGCGCAGTTAAAAAAACATATTTTTTTATATTCAGAGTTAGTAATTTTAAACAATTACAATTTTTTATACCAGATTCTAACTTATTTTAATTTAATAATATGTTTAAAATAGGAGTACATAACTATATATGTTTAAAAAACATAATTTCAACACAGTGACTTGCATTTCATTAGGAGATTGCTATTATCACGTACTGGAGAAGTATACGTTTCAGCTTCACCATGTATATTGCATGCCCCGGAGTGTTTATGGTCACGACACTGAGGCTGTTGTGAAAGGGTTGACATCCCTCGTAGTGACGTCATCAGTGAACTCTACATGAAGGTGGTGCGAGAGAAAAAACATCTCAAAGTCACAGCTTTAACGTTTATTTGTTGACTTATCACAAAAATGCGTTAACATAATTTTTTCAGGCTTTACTGAAAACATTTCGAGTAAATGGTGATAAATTCGGAAATTTGGAGGTTTTCATGCAAGGAGTTTGGGAAAATTACTTATGCTTTTAAGCAGAAATTTTTGGAGCGTGAATGAAATTTTGGGACACTTTTCATATAAGCTCCTATGTGAAATGTTGAAAGAAGAAAAAAATCATATACTACAGAAAATATTTTTCATATTACATTTTTATTTGAAAATATAATAAAATACGTCAATTTAGATGTCAGAAAATGTTTTAAAAAGTACAAGAAATAGAAATGGTACCTTAATTTTCATCTAATGGCGTGGCCCAAGGAGGACGAGTGCCTGCGCGGATTTATTTTGCCACTTATTGCATTTTGTACGTTTTAAAAGTTTTTTTTATTTAATTGTATTTAAACAAGAAAGCTTACATTAAACAATCAATCACATATGCGTAACGAATAAGCGACACTAGCGCCCCTAGCGGACCTAGCGCGACCTAGCGGATTTCAGTTGTCACCAAAACCGCTTACACTGCCTCATGTTTGTAACAAATATATTTATGATTTAGTTTACCCAAGCATTGCAACCGTAACAAGTTTAGAATAATCCTGTTTTAGAATGCGTATATCGTTGTAGCGATGAGTGAACATAATTTTACAAAAGATATAGAATTTTGAAATACTCGGTTCTAACTGGTAAGAAAATGGTTATACATTTTTATCGGAATATTTGAATTTTAATGAAATAGATAAAAACTATAGATAAAAAATATTTTCAAAACCTATTTCAAAAGTAGTTCATATTTGTTGCTGATGGGAACTAGTTACGGACTCATGTATTGATTAAAGACGTCATATTCTCGTCATTAGAAGATTGTAAAAATTTTGAGAACATAATTACACCCCATTATTTAACGTAAAACGTCAAGATAACGCACGTACATGAACGACGATCAGCACTTAGTTAAGAAAAGACACGCGACAGTGTTTCAGTCGACAGTGTTGTGTAGGGAGTTTCAGCACCCCCACCCATGTCGTCCAGACTGTAAACCACTTCTTAAATAAAATAATAAAAAAAGTCTTAATACATTCCAAATTGGTAAACTTATGTAGAATCAGACAGGGATTGATCACATCAGACGTACAGGTGAAAATATCAATGGTCCTAACTCCTCTACTGATACAATAGTCTTCATCCCCACCCATAGATTATATTGTGTAGGAGCGGTGTATGCACCCCTTGAGATTATAGGGGAAGGAATGCAAGAGGAGACTATTAGCGAATATCCCATTATTAATGCCATGGGACTGAAAAAGGAGAGTTGAAGGCGAATTAAAACATATTTTGTCAAGATTTCTTTTGAATCGGACACCTGCCATTGATATAAGATTTGACCATGTCTTAATGAAAGTTGACGTCATACCTGTAAAACAATGTTACAGATGCTTATCTTTAGACATGTAGCAAACTCGCCCTGTGTCCACGGAAGGGTGTTTAGGGACTGCGGGGAAAAATATCACGAGGGTTAATACTCATCTACTCTAAAATGTGTCAAATTTCAGGGAGAACATAGTAGCAACTTAAGAAAATGTCCAGCATATCTAAGACAGGTCCAAATCAAGACTCGTATGAGCCTCCATAGACTTTTTCAGCCAGTCAACACTTTCCGAAAGAAATAAAAACCAACCAACTTGAGCAAATCAGGCACAACTCTTGACACTCACTTTCTCTACCGCAACACGTTGGATTTATTCACCAAGTTAAGTGACATTCTTTTATTTCAAATGATTGTTACCATCGATGAAGGGATATGGTATTGAAATATACTACACAATCACTTGCACCGTATTACATTAAACTAGTACATGAACACATAATCAATAATTTTTCAATTCATTAAAACAAAAAAAAACATAAGTCAAATCATTATTTGCAACTAAAACCAATCCCAAAGTCAAATTATTACCTCAGTTAATTGTTTAGTTATTTTTTTACCTAAATTCGCCATTAAAATTGATAACAACTGCGGTCTACGCACATGCATCTGCCCATGTAGACCTTTCCTTGTTAAATTGTGGCAAAAATTAATATTTTCTTTTGTAACTGTTACTATTATTATTATCAATGTCTCTCTGTATTTACTGTATGTTGATTAATGGGGAATAAACTATTATTTCATTCCATTTCATTTCAAATTAAATGTCAACATTTATGTAGGTTGTGACTAACAAAAACCGTTAATTTCAGGGAAATTCAGTGGACACAAGAAAAATGTACTGCGAGGCTACATGGTCTTTACACCCTAGCCTAAAAGAAGAAGAAAATTGTTTGATTGTCTGTTTGTTTACTGTTGTGAACAAACGTATGTTGTATCTACATCTTTCTAAAATAAAATTTTTATCATGGGATTCGCTCCAAATCCCATGATAATTTGTACTATAACAGGCACAACGTGCTGAGTGCAATCCCTTTTTACTAGTTCGATTCGATTTATTACGATATAAGGATTACGAGTGCGATATATTGATTACGCGTGCGAAATTGTTTACACTATTTCGATTCAATTTATTACGATATAATGATTATGAGTACGATATAATGATGACGAGTGTAAACTCGTTTACACTATTTCGATTCAATTTATTACGATATAATGATTATGAGTACGATATAATGATGACGAGTGTAAACTCGTTTACACTATTTCGATTCAATTTATTACGATATAATGATGACGAGTGCGATCTCATTCATACGATTGTGATTTCATTTATTGCGATATAATAACTACAAGTGTGATATAATGATTATGCATACGATCTCTTTTATACCGTTCCAATTTATATTATTACGATATACCGACTAAGAGTAATTGTGTCTTTTCTTTTGAAATCTGCTTAAAAATGGAAAACTCAAATATGTATTTCACTTTCACAAACTCGTTATGAAAGACGTACAACTGCAAACCTCTTATTTTGTAGAGGCAGAATTCTTATATTCTTCTTATCTTGACCGACGGCAGCATTTTATCATGTTAAACGTCTTCCTTTCATTTTTTCTTGCAAAAACTGTGTTCTTGGTTATTTATTGCGAATATATGTGCAGGTGAAATAAAGTATAATATAATAACTAAACCTCCCACACAGGTTTTTCATAACCTCTGGGCTTTATTTTTCTACACAATAGGTTATTCACCGTAGTTTTAGATACCATATTAAGTTTTTTATGTTAATTTCGTTACACGTTTATACTTTTAACTCTTCTAGGCTCTACTAGGCTGAGACTCAGCCTAGCCTCTGAGGATGACTATGGCCAAAAAACTTTGAATAATCCTCATTTTAATGGTGCAAAGTTTATGTCTTCCCAATTTATACTTTTTAAGGAACAAAGTTATAAAGGTAGAACTATATCGTGCATAGTCTCATGTTTTTGGCATAGTTATTGAGTTTTAATGTATTATATTATCATAAATTATCATTGGTGAAAAGTTCTTAAGGATTGTTAAATATCTAAAACCCAAAAAATACATGAAACTTAAACCTATAAGTTTTATAAGATGCTTGTTATATGGTTATTTACTGTAAAATGTAGTCAGTTTGATACCGGAAGTGGAAGGTCGTAAGCTGGGAATTACATGAAGGAGTTAGGAGTCAATGGAGGTGATAGTAGAGAGTTCCCTAGTCAAACATAACTGTCCCAAACTTGGAAATGGGGTTGAAGCTACTTCGAAACAAAGCGTTTGACAGGAATTCAAAGGAAGAGGATTTTTAACTAGCTGATTCTTAAAGAAACCTATATATTTATACATTTATATAAATACCTTAGTTCGTAAAATATTTATGTAAATTTATTACATGATTATTTCTTAAAATGCAATAAAAAATTATAACTAGAATACTCAATTTTATTGATTTGAACATTTTAATTAAGCAATTAGGAATAAAACTGTTAACACTAATTAAATATAACTACCTATAACGTGATTAAAATATGAATGAATAATTAAGATATGAACATGATATGGTAAACACAATCATATATTGTAGGCTGTATTTTAGTAACACTGACGTGAAAATAGGACATTTGGAAAATTTAAACCCTAGCTGGTGAATATGAGTGGTAAATAAAATTTTTTCTGTAATATTTTAAAAGGATTTCGTTTTTATGTTAAACAATAAACAATAATAGTATTCTAGTGACGTGCCAACTTCATAATTCAAAGTTGTCTGGTTAAAACAAAGACCCAGTTACTACTTATAACCCTTAGATACTTTTCACTGAATTTTCCTGGAACAGGACTGTAGACAAGCCCAGTAGACGACCAAAAAACATCAGGAAGAAATACCATTTATGGCACTAACATTGACATTGACCAGTGACATTTAAGAGACTTACAGTTTGACGTGAAATCCAAATCACAATTTTGCCTCTGAATTACGATCTGGTATAATTAATTAAGAGTATAGTCTAGTAATGTTAATCGACAAATTAAATTACTACACCCACCGACCATCACTCATAACTATCCACAATTCGTGACCTCCAAGTGGCTGGATTACAGGACACACTCTTTTATCATTCATACATAGCTTAAATATCTACCTGGGTTTTAGAAAGATAATAACTATAACAGCCAATGGCACCAAAGAGACCCATATTTTACCAAATTTGACTCTTGACAACCTTATAAAATTATGTGAATGGTTAATCTAGATACTAGACTGAAACGTCGGTGTTTCCTGTAATCCAGCTACTTGGAGGTCGTGAATGTTGGATAGTTGTGGTTTATATTTCTGCAAAATCGAAAAAAGTTCTGCTGTTGAGAATACAACAATGGCATATTGTTGCACATAAAATACAAAACACGATGTTAGCACATTGATGTCCTGCAGGTTTGTCATCTTCTTGTTTACAACTAACTAGATCGAGAATTCATATCCCGCGTCGCCTGGAGCAACCTGCACGCTAACCACTGCGCCTTTCATATACGGCTTTGTCTGGTTCCCGCCTGCTCAGCCATCGATGCGGTATTGTCGTGTATTCCGGATGGGAGACTACTGAGTCGTACACTACTTCGATAACGATAAAATCGATTCCAACCGAGTGAATTCTTGTCCATTTTCTAGAGTATATTCGTTTTTATATTAGTTTTTTTTATAATTTAGTTACAAAAATGGAAAACCTTTTTTATATACTACCTACAAATGATACAGTATCTTAATACCCCCGTTGCAACAGAACTGCGTACTCAGTGAATTTCATCTACAGGTTTGATCAATATCCGTAATAAATAAGACTTTGCCTATTCTCCATAAGATTAACATGGGAAAGAGTATGCAGATTTGCTGCTGTGTGGAACGCTTAAAGTAGACATTTTTACAATAAAATATCTTTATTTTGACTCCGTTGGTTAATAAATTATGTTTGAAATTTCACATAGTATTTAAATCTAAATGTCTAGGCCTACTGATCATGTACTTATGATTTGATGTTTTTTGGTTTTTATGTCAGCTATTTCATGTATTATATGTTATTTCAGTTTTCATTTTCTTTTACAAATAATTTCTATTGAAGTCACAAGAAATACAACTTTCAACATTTTTTGAGCTACGGTACTCGCTAACATTTCATAGTTATGATAAAACAACATAGGATAGAAGTATTGGCTTTTAATATGGTTTTTAAAATTATTAAACTAGATGAATCAACAGTTAGACTTTACAAACCACATGTGAGTTTCAAAAACCAATTCCAAACTTTAACTTTGTAGGAACAGTTGAGTGGAAAGTTGGTATCAGTGACACACACTCTAAACTTGCATAGTTCTGTCGCTCGGAGTGTAATTAAAGGTAACCGTTGTTATAAAAATGTCTAATAGAAAATAAGTTCAGAACCAGAATCAGAGAAATCTTCATTCGTGGTAACACAAAATGTATTTCTCCACTTTAAACTGTAGGTCCCTTATCCTACATCCTACACTCGTTTCTCTTTCATACTTGGCTTAAAATACCTACCTTGTGATACAGTCACCATTTCAATAATCCATTCTAGTCTAATCTAATTCTCAGTATTACGGATCTTCAAGACTTTTCTGCTATATCGATGACACAATGAGAATCCAACTCTCAAGAGAAGACACAATATCATATCAGGTTTCATAAAACAGCACGTTGCCTTTCAGTAGCTATACCACGATTTTTTATATTTTAAAGTTTTATCACTATAAGCTTGTTTGATTAGTTAAAAATATTTGCGGGTTTGCCTAGCAGTATAGTTTAACATACGCACTGAACCAATGTGCGTGGTATATATAAGTTTTGTAGATAATTCTCAAAGTGAAACTACATCGCTTTCTCTGGTATCAAACTGGGTTTGGGATTGACTTAGCTTCAGTCTCGACATCAAAGGACTCAAAGTGAATCAATATGTACTTACAAGAGTAAATGATGGAAACTAAACAATCTATTTCAACTTCACTAAAAGTGGAGCAATTTTAAGAAGTTATTAAAAAGAAAAAAACTAATTATTCTGTTAGTTATAAAATTTTGGTGTATCACGATATTATGAGTTATACGTTTTTGTTTATTTTTATAGCTGCCATATTTAACTCAGAAAGTAATACTAGATTTCAGTTATATATTGTTTACGTAACAAAAATAACTTAATTTATCGTTAAAGTTTCATGATTTTCATATTAGACTGAAACAAAATTACAATAAGGGGAAAAAATTACGAAAAACTAGATTATTTAATATGAAAAATTTAGGGACACATAACCTTTTCTTACAGTATGTACCTGGTGTAAATAATTACTTTGATATTACAAAAGAAAATTAACTAAAAGTACAAAAACACAGCAAACGAAAACTTTAATAGCTGTTATAAATTAAAACAACTAAATCGTATAGTAATATAATGCTGTTTTTTTAACTTGATTATGAATTTAATCAATCAACTGAAACGTAGGGAAACTTTTGTGTTTCAACCAAATGTTAGACGTCACCTTAAAGTATCTTAATAAAATAGATTGGAGTTTATCCAACAATTTACATCCGACAAATTAAATTAATTGATTTTGTTGTAAAGGATGTTTCCACCCCACAAGGAAGCCTTGGTCGGTGGTGCGGTCAGATCATAATGAGGTCCTTGCTGCGGTTTCCAGTGAATCACATAACTATTCCAATTGGGGAAACTATTGACAGGCCAATATTGGGTGTATCTGTCAGCGGGTCTTAATTGATTTTGTCTATCTAGATCATTACTTGGCTGAACCGAGTTTAACATTGATAGTTAAAAAATAATACCAAAAAGCCCTTACAGAATAATAACTATTGGGAAGTTTCCTGTATTTAACGTTACACTATTTAAATTTGTGTGGTAATAAAAATAAACAGACTACTAAGTCAAAAATAATGGAGCTTTTCAAATAAAATTGGCGTTTGATTTATATTTTATCAATTACAATGTTGCATATTTTTTAATATATATTTTTAGGAAGTTAGGATGATTCAAAATTGGTCAAATTTGAAATCAAAGGCTTTAATTCTAGATTAAAATTTAGAGTTTCAAAATGGCAAACTAGAAAAATATTCCTGAAGTCTCTATATTAATTTTAAAATATTATTTTAGAAGGTAAATAATGTGAGCAAATATTTATTTTCTGTCTAGACATTTGTTTACTTTACTTAACTTTTACGTAATTTTTATAAACCTATCCATAGTACTAATATCTAGACAAAGTGGTTTCCTGCTAAAAAGATTATGTCACTTGGGTATTATTGGTTAGAATATAATGATTTTTTAAATAAAGATAAATATTTTTTAGAATTAATTGACACCTCATAATACTGTTTTACTTTTTTCCTCACTTAAATTAAATTATATTACATACATACATACATATTCTCTTCTCCACGTCCTTCTTCTGAAGGCGCTGGAGACGTTAAGTGTCTTATGACAGGTCCACACAATGGAAATAGTGAGCCACGCGCTAGGAACAGGCTTTGAAAGGCAAGGCTTTTGATGCGGTTAGATTGTATAAGGTTCAAATAAGGCTTTTCATTAGGATTAAACTAGGTATATTATGGATTTAGGTTGTGCGGAAATCATCCAAGTTGTAAAAACAGGCACTTATAAGGAACAGTTTTACGGCTCTTTTAAATTTTTCAATTTTTGCAATATTTCTGATCTTTCTGGTAAATGTTCAAATAATTAACAATAATTTTTTTCTCGAGGGGAAATGCTCTCATGCACCATCAAGGAGGAGAACGGCGCACTCCCCGGTGTGTGGGATTCGCACCCAACTAAAACCCCCCCGCCTCAGGCTGTTGACCACTTCGTAATAACCTATTAAGGCATGAACCTCAAAGTGGAGCCTCGTATTTAAAGCTCAATGAACTTCAACTCCAATTTAGCCTTCTGAGGGAAGATCCAGGATGTTACGGATCTTCAAGTTTCTTTCTCTTGAGAACTTTCTCCACGAAGGACGTGATGAGAGTCCAGTTCTCAAGAGATGTCACCATTTTTTCTACTGCGGTCTCCGGCGTAAATTCACCGATCTCCAGCAGAAGCTGCCTCCTTAGAACTGCCCACCGGTCACACTGGAAGAACGTGTGACCGGAAATGTTCAAATAATTAACAATAATATTGACAATAATAATAATAATAATATTTTATTAATATTAATTATTATTATAATATTAACTATGCAATGGACTTTGCACAAAACCTTAAATTTGTTCGCTCTTATAGCAATATGTTTACATTAAAATGTTAAAAATATAAATTACCAATGTATTTTATAACTATTATAGCTATTAGAAAAATGCAAGAACCTTTTTAATGCATTTGTATTATTCATTAATACATCTGAAAACCCCTCTCTTTCCATTTTCCTTTATATTACAAATGTTTTTTCACGTTACATAGTTTAACGCGTTAAATATTAGCTTAGAAATAATTGAATGTTTACGTAGTTATATAGTTTTTAATGGACACTGTTACTTTTATATTTGGTTACCAACCTTAATGTTGCATTTGTAAGTATAAAAGTGTTACTTATTTTATGCTTTATAACGATAAGCTTCGTGCATATCTTTGCTATGGGCAAAATGCTAAGAAGCCAATAAAGTGATCTATAAATCTGTACGGCTTAGTGAAAGCTCCACCAGATACATCTTCTGGCTTTAATCATAAGCCCATAAATGTTCCCTAATAATCTTACACATTACTGCGTTTATCTTATTTATTTATACAGTTTTTTTAATTTTACAATAACTAGTACATGATATATTTAAGCTAACATCGATTAACTATCATTAACGTTTAATTCATAATCATTTTCCTGACAATGATTAAACATTTTTGTTTTTAGTTTGTAATAGCTTTTTTACGTGTGAGGCAAAGCATCGAAAAATACTTAAGCTCGGAAAGGTGGACACAGTTTTTTATAATATTTATTTTGAACAGTGTTAAAGGGGATTCAGACTAAAAAATGAAATAGGATTTTTCCAAAGTCAAATAGTTTAGTTAATTCTCAATTTTAAAATCCTAAATTAACAGCTGATGCACAATGAAGATAAAAGATGTAGTTTCAAATATCAGTGGATGCTTTTTCGTCATACTTCTTATTTTTTCTCACATGTCATAACGTGAAAAATATGTCATTCCGTTCATCATACGAAAAATAACTCAGCTGATGTTTTGGTCATAAATAATTCATAAGACAATTATGAATGAATCTGAAGAAGCAGTTCGTTTAGAATATCAAGAAAGAGTGGAAGCCATTTTATGAGAAAGGCCGTACAGTAAGTACATTGTAAATTTGAAGATTTGTTGCATTATCGAGCATAATAATTTAATGTACGTTAAGACATAAAATCTAGTAAGACATTTGGATTAAAAGTGTCTCTTTCATAATCGCCCGATTTTCGATCTCGGAAATGCCTCGGTTGTTAAATCTGACTTCAGACGGAAAAGGTTCAGTTACAAAATATTAAATAGTTCGGAACACTAGTAAAACATAAAAAAATAGCAGAATGTAATCATGTATAGACTATTTTCGAGGTTTTTTTGGAATTGAATTTCTTTCATATTTTTAAGGCAAAGTCATTGTTACGGAATGTGAAAATAATAATATACACTTACAAATTTACAGAATGCTGACAAAATCTGAATGCGAATCCTAGGATTTTAACCATTGACCTCTTGCACTGAAGTACAATACGCTAACCACTAGGTTGTACCGACTTACTTATGATAAATTTAGCTATTTACAAATAGGAAATCAACATTCTCATGAATTATTTTCAATGATGAATTGCACATTGGGTGTGATACGTTTTTTTGATCTTTTTATTTGAATGAGATATCCATGTTGTTTCGTTACTGGTGTCGTTGACTTTATATTATTTCAAATAATGTAATTTTAAGTTACAAATAGATAATTTAGTTTTGATTGATAAAGTAAATATTTAAATTTAAAAAGTGAATCTTGCTGGTACGGGAAATAAGAAATATTTCAACTAATTACCGGATTAGTCTATAAAGCAGAGTTAGTAAAATGGTGATGATTTCATTGAATAATTTTCCAATAAATTGTCCAGTAATCACCTAATTTGTACGTCTAATTTTGTACGTTTATCAGTAACCTATTTTTGTTGAATGTTGTTTGGGGGTTTGGACACGGTGATTTCATTCAAAAAATAGGACTACCCCTTGTTACTGGACTACCTTTTCGGTGCGGGAGGGGGTGATAATTGAGGCTTATTTTGTTAACCCCTGGAATAGAAGTGAGCGCTCCTAATATTGCGACGCCTTCAGGATGATTAATTATAGGAGTGATATATGAAAATAGGTTGGGCTAGTTGTGTCTGGAAGTATTTCACAGCTTAATCATATGATAGAGTAAAACAATCTCTAAAAATTTTTTGTTCATTCACAACATTTCTGGGCATAAATTAGATATAAAAAATACTTTTTAAATATTTTACTTCTGTAAGTAGAAATTTTATATCTGATAATGCATTTAGTCATATAAAACAAGAGTCTTGCAATAAAACTTTTTATGTGTTTCAAATTCTCGATGAATAAATTCCACCACTTACCTGACGTCATAGCAATTATGGTTGATTGGAAACTGTATATGGTTCGTTAACCTATCATTAATAATTACCGTGTATAACACAATATAGCGGTTCAACACGCAGTAATTGGTAAACAACCTGAGAGCACTCTAGGAGAGCCTTTTAGAATTAATATTTTGTTATCAGTGGACTATATTATGGAAAAAATGTAATTAACTGTTTAAGATCATAATTATTTTACTAATGTTCAGCCTTTTGTTAATAAATGAAACTTGCATATTTCTATGACTTTTTATATAATTTCTCTTTAAATTGTTAGTCTCTTAGTATTTCCTGGCGGTCTTTATGTGCCATTTAACAGAAATTTATATATATTTTTCGATTCAAATAACAATATACAAAGCCCATTCTCCAGTGTGAAACCTGAGGCCCTGTCTGAATTAAATTAAGTCATTGTTCACTGTGACTGCGCTGGAACACTAGTGAAAACTATAAATACGATAAATTAAAAAAGAAGCAAACACTATCTGTTGGGATGAGAAATGATCTAGCACACCTAACGGTAAAAAATAGAACTACGTCGAAATACAAGCAGCCAACGCACATTGTTTGCTCAAAACTACTCAGGACGTACAATGCACGTCTTTAGTCATTTGTTTAGTGACATGTGTGGACGTGTACTGTACGTCCTTAGACAGAAAAATGGGGTCGAAAATAAATATTTTTGTGTATACGAACTCCATACAAATTTATATCTGTAAAGTAATTAAATATATATAAAACTGAAATGCAACAACCAATGCTAAAGATCTTTTATTGTTTTAGGTGATTTTGAAATGTTAACAAACCACCATATTGGTTTGTATTGTCCAAATCGAACATGGTTTAAAGGAATTGAATATAACTAATTGTATTATAATTATTATATAGTATATAGTATTATAATTGGCACGTTGTTCCTACTGTGTTATTGTTGTTGAAAGTACAAAACTAAAAAGGGCAAAATGTTTTTTTCTATTCCGGTTGGGTTGTGAAATAAAAATGTTTCCGTTCCTAGCTTCACTAAATAAGCTAACCACAAATGCAGGCCTAATACGGTTTATGAGTGTTTCAATCATTCAAAGTGAATCAAAGGAATTATTTGCTCCAATGACTTGGAACCAATCATATTCAGTTTCAGCTTACCAAGCCTACGTGTTATCAATATGTGGATTAACTGTCCACTCAAATAGTCAAGAATACATCAAAAGCAAATTAATAATAATAATAATAAATAAATTATAATAAATTAACAAAATTGAGACACATAATAAATATAAAATAAAAAAATAACATGGGACGAAAATGTTTTCAAATAACATTTTTCAATTCATTTATAAATATGTGTAGTAATCCAAATATACAAAATATGTAACAAAAATATGTAAGAAATTATGTAAAATTATGTTAAAACATAATTAAGTTCGCCTTAATATTCGTTGTAGAATAATGAGGAAAACTTTTCTCCAATTCAAAAATTCTAATATCAATAAATCAAATAAAAATTATGTCAATGAATTTCAATAATAGTTCTTGAATTGGTGTTTTTTGAACATTATATATTATAATTTCTGATTAATTTGTGGAATGGATAATTGTTTGTTTCTTTATTGAGGAATACATTTACTTACTAAGATGTAGAAAAAAAACAAAAAAAATTAGTTCTATAACCAACATAATTAATGTATATTATAAAAGCTTATCAGTTTAGAGAGTATATACAAATCTCGAATAATTAGAGATAAAATAATTTTATATCAAAATGAATTACTGTATCTATATTTTTTCAACGGGCAAACCTTCCTTGGGTATAGAAACAACTAAAAATATAAAAATGTATATTTATTAATGAAAACTCAGTTATGAAACGGCTCTTTGATAGACGAGGTCCTTAGATGTGATGTAGGGATATTTGTTGGGGTATTTCTCTTCCATAACTTTCACCATTTTACCCAGTTGGTAGTGAGTGTACTGCTCAAAAACATCGACCAAAAATGTCTCTTTCATTCTAGAGTAATGGGTGAGCATCCTGAAAACATAACATACATTTTATGTTTAACTTTAGTGAAAATACTTTATGGAAGATAAAATTAAATATTCTTACTTTAAATCAATTATATTGTAAGAAATGTGAAACTAGTAACAAAAAAATACGAAAATAAAGTTTTTTTGAAAATATTAATAACGATTGTAATAGCGAAAAATAAAACGAATGTAGACCTAGAATGTTTGAAACTTAATTTTTAAATAAAATAATGATATAACATGTATACATAAACAAGAAGTTTATTAACTACGAAAAAGAAATAGGTTCTTTCCATTCCTAGAATAATAGTATATTATTATTTTGACATGGATAAGTCTTAGCTCTGGGGGGGGTGTTGGTGATTTGTAAGATGAATTTATGTAACAGGTTTCCATAGATACTACCATAGATACTGTATTGAATTTAAAGGATAAAAGAATAAGAACACCTGTTTAGATAAATTGAATACACTCCCTTTAGACATATCCAGGATCTAACCTATTACCCACAGGGAAGTAAGTACAAATATTTTTTTAAATACTCCTAATACTATAACTATTTCACAAACCTTTAATTGAAATATTTCATCATGTATCTTATGTTAAAACAAAAAATATCAATGTTAAAAAAAATGTCCCCAAAAAATTATATTGTAACGAAAAATTATAACTATAATAATTTATAGGGTCTAGTGTTAATATTATGTATTTTATATTTTTATCCAACGGACACACTTTTCTTCTAAGTTTATTATCCCTTATCCTAATAATAGTTCTATTTAATAGGTGAATAAATAAATATAAAGCCTATAGAAAAACATAAAGGCCTCATAGACTTATTCACTGTTTAATTACATTAAAGTGTTTTTCATCAAATAACTTGCATGTACATTATCTAAATTACATTTAAGAATACATAATACCCTAATAAAAAGGTTACTATTAATTTATACGTTTAAAAATAATAGGATATGATAAATTGTAGCATCAATCAATCTAAATAATGAATTAAAAGAAAATTATTTCAAAGGAAAAAATACTTTAATAGGACTTGTAAGTGAAAATGAAGGTGAAGTTAGTTTTAATAGTTTTACTAGACTATATCATTGAATGTAATTAAAAATTTAATATCAACGTCAATGAAAAATAATATAATAAATTTATCAAATTTAAAAATTAATTTTATAGTACACCAAGGAAAGATCTCACAGATGTAAACACGCAAGAATAAGTAGTTGACTGTTTTTAAAAATTTGGAGGAAAAACTATAAATACCAGTTTCTAATCAACAATTATTATGCATTTCATTAATACAGTAAAATTAATCAGACTAAAACCAATCAGACTGTTTAATAGCTTTATTATTTTTACGTTTTAAATTTAATATCTATTTTATTGTACCATCCTTTGGTGATTGTTGTTTTTACTTGTATTAAAGGCAAGCAACTAAAACACGACTAAAAAGAAAGTAAAATAATATAGTAGCATACCAGTGAAAAAATTCTAGCCTAAAATATTTTTGTGTGTAGGATTCTATATTACGATATAAAACATTTCAGTTAAACTATTTTAATCATATAATTAACACATTAAAGGAAGTTTTACAATTTTATGAAAACCTCAAAAGTCGATGGTTTAGTTAGAGAGACTAATTTTTATTCAATACGTTTTTTAACTATATAAATAATTTATTATATCGTTTCTGTTTGCAGTAACCATTTTGAAAAAACCTACGTTGGAATGTTGAGTTAGTGTTTGCCACCGATCGAAGCATAGTAACTCGGGAACGTTTTGCTTATGATCATCGTTATTTTAGAGACCTCTTCAAACACATGGTGCTCGAGAACCCTTACATTGTCCGTAAATCTCAAATACTGGTTGCCCATCCTAGAACAAAAAAAGATTCAGAAAAGAGAAGATTTTGCAGAAAAATATGGAAAAATCTTGATTATGGTTAACGTTAACTCGTTTCTATAAAAGTTTGCAATACCAATGGTTTCACTAATAAATACTATTTTCAAAATTTGATAAGTTTTAATTCGTTAAACAATTAAAATAACTGAAAATATGTTATTTTTGTATTTACGTATCTAAAGCGATAAATATTACACTTTGATACAGCGAAACTGGACTTTATGAAATTAATAAACTTCATGACCGTTGGAAGATTGATTGATGCTATCCAAACAATTATTTTGTTTCGGTTTTAAAATTTCAGAAAAAGATTTAATAGGCTTAAATAATTAAAAATAAACACTAACCACTTTTCTGATTATTGAAACGATTGACTAATTGGTTTGGCAAAATCCTATTATTTGGTTAGTTGGTTAGTTAATTACTGAAATAGTGAACTACCGAGGTAGGTATTTTAAGCCAAATATAATTGTGTGTAAGATGATTGTGGCGCGATCTTATAGTTTTGTCAATGACAATGGTGACTATGGTCCTTAGACAGAATTCCTAATTAATAGTTTAACAGTCAATGGAAACAGTCTAAGGAACCTAATATTTAACGTCAAGTCCGAACCTCCACCTCTGTATTACGAGTCTAATTACGAAGATGTTCTTTACAGATTAACGTAGTATTAAATAGTGTGGACGTTAATGTACACAAGAGAACACTATTGCAAATATTACTTTCACCGGTACTTTATAAGTGTAATTTATAAAGTTATATATTAAAAAATTAAACATAATAATTATAAAATAGTAAGCATACATGATTTTAACATCAAGTCTGACAAGGTTTTTTATACTAAGTATTTTAAGAAGGAAAACACAATTATTTTTATGTTACAATTTAATAAAAAACGCTTGCCACATGTAGGGTTAAAGTTGTAAGGTTGTATCTTTGTTGTTGAAATTGTTTCTCCACGCGTGAAGATATCTGATATAGTTACAATAAAGAAAGAATTTGGGTGTCAGGAACTTACAAAAGGTCTGTCTGATTCACGATAGAAGAATTTGATAATATCCCAACTATAGTGCTAAGATGTCGTCTCTGTTATAAAATACTACACGAATTTAACATTATTTCTATGATAACCGTTAAAAAATGTTTTCATTCCTTTTGGTAAATACCATAGTTTAAGAGGATTGCTAAAGAGAATGATTTTAGTTCCTCTAATTAGCTGTTATTATAAATAAATGTTTTTGTGACGAGCATTGTGAACACCCTCACCTCTTAGCTTAGGTATATCCGTGTCAAAAACGAATATTTTGAAATTTATTTTTGCTAATAACTCATTTCATGTTTTTGAAGTCCATGTCTCATGTCTGAACTAGGTCTAACCTCTGCCAGGTCGTCCATTTTGATTTAGTCATCCTACTTTAGTTCTGTGCCAGCTAGTTAATATTTTCAAAGACATGGATAGGGAAAATAATAGGATTTTAATTAGGCTTCGTATCACCATAATATGAATTGTGGACTGTACGAAGTTTGGTTGGTTCTGTTAGTGATAGGATTAAAATATCATGAAAAATACAACAACCTTATCTTATCAGCAAAGTACTGTATGCCAGCTATTTATAATATAACCATGTTTGCAGTCTCACGTATTGTATAAAATTATTTACCCTGGATGGAATTGAGGCAAAACAATTTTGATTGTAGCTCCATAATGACCTTACAGTGCTTATTCAAGAACAATTTATTAATTGTAATCTTAAAACATAAGCCAGTATTTCTCGGTAACATATTTCAAGAAATTGTCTAAAGAACATCAAAGTACATTAGTTACAATTAAAGGTGAGAATATACTTACAACGTAACTTGTACACACTATTCAGTGACAGCCTACAGCCTGAGAAATGTATCTATGAACTAACCTGTCTCTGAACCTCCTAGAGATAGTCCTCTGTTGATTCATCTTCTTGTGGCCTCCGCGGTGGTACTTGCCGTGGGAGTATTGCAGGTAGAAGGCCAGGTCAGGCTTGAGCAGGTCCTCTGGCCACTGGTACAATATGGAATCAGGAGGAAGCTGCATATTCTCACTCAGCTCGGCCACAGCCAGGCCAAACGCCGCTTGGCTATGCCAGTACCTGGCCATCAGACGATACAATTTGAAATCCCTTAACCAACTCTTTCTCACGAGAAAAAGATGAAAGTATAATAAAGCATATGGTAAGGTTAGGTTAGGTGGTTATAAGGTTTGGTGGTAAGGGTTTTCAGGATAACGTAAGGTTAAGTAAGATTAAAGATAAAATAAGGTTAGGTTTAGGATCAAGTAAGTTTACGTTAGGTTAGGTTAAGTTAGGTAAGGATAGATAAAGTATAAGGTAAGGCAAGGTTAGGTTAGGTAATGTTAGGTATAGGATAAGGTAAGATTAGGTTATGTTTGGTTAAGTAAAAGATAAGGTAAGATTAGGTTTGTTTGGTTTAGGAATAGGTAGATGGAAGTTGAACATAGTTTGATATATTTTAAAATACACTGAGTGCATACAAACATATGACATCGCTGAGAGATGACATTCAAAGTTGGGTGGATGGACTACAACGGGCCTACCACCAAATAGAACATATAGACTTCTGGCAATTACACAAAAATATCATTCGTATCTCAGACTCCCACCGTACTTCGGAAGGCATGTTCTACGTCGTTGCTCTTGATTTTTTTCAAACATATAAAATTACCTGTTAGTGACTTAATAGTCATAGTTGGGTTGGTAGAGCACTGGCCTAATACTAAATAGAACCAATTCATTTCGGTTATGACTCATACGGAATTTGTATCTCAGACTGCCAACGTTCTCCAGAAGGTAGGTTAAACACTTGGTCTTTACCTCTACGTTGTCGTTAGATAACACCAGAGGACTAAGACACTTGACCTGAAGGCTACACAAACCTTTACCTTTACCTATTGGCGACGACGGAGCGCGTCCTCAACCTCTTCATCGCCTGGTTGGCGAGTGCGTACATGGACAAGGAGTAGTACAGGCTCCTCAGTGTGCCGTTGAATGCCTCGAACGCGGATCTCAGGTGGAACAGGCAGTCTGGTGGCGTGGTGAGGAAGTCGGCCTGGAGAATTTCCGTGACCCGACGACTCACGGTCAGCTTGCCTGGGGACAAAGGTGGTACAGTAGAGGGATGGCCAAGGTGTGATCATTTGGCTACGTGACTCGACGACTCACGGTCAGCTTGCCTGGGAACAAAGATGGTACAGTAGAGGGATGGCCAAGGTATATCATTTGGCTACGTGGCCATACGACTCACGGTCAGTTTGCCTGGGGACAATGGTGGTACAGTAGAGGGATGGCCAAGGTGTGATCATTTGGCTACGTGACTCGACGACTCACGGTCAGCTTGCCTGGGGACAAAGGTGGTACAGTAGAGGGATGGCCAAGGTGTGATCATTTGGCTACGTGACTCGACGACTCACGGTCAGCTTGCCTGGGGACAAAGGTGGTACAGTAGAGGGATGGCCAAGGTGTGATCATTTGGCTACGTGACTCGACGACTCACGGTCAGCTTGCCTGGGGACAAAGGTGGTACAGTAGAGGGATGGCCAAGGTGTGATCATTTGGCTACGTGACTCGACGACTCACGGTCAGCTTGCCTGGGGACAAAGGTGGTACAGTAGAGGGATGGCCAAGGTGTGATCATTTGGCTACGTGACTCGACGACTCACGGTCAGCTTGCCTGGGACAAAGGTGGTACAGTAGAGGGATGGCCAAGGTGTGATCATTTGGCTACGTGACTCGACGACTCACGGTCAGTTTGCCTGGGGACAAAGGTGGTACAGTAGAGGGATGGCCAAGGTGTGATCATTTGGCTACGTGACTCGACGACTCACGGTCAGCTTGTCTGGGAACAATGGTGGTACAGTAGAGGATGGCCAAGGTGTGATCATTTGGCTACGTGACTCGACGACTCACGGTCAACTTGCTGGGGACAAAGTGGTACAGTAGAGGGATGGCCAAGGTGTGATCATTCGGCTACGTGACTCGACGACTCACGGTCAGCTTGCCTGGGGACAAAGGTGGTACTGTAGAGGGATGGCCAAGGTGTGATCATTTGGCTACGTGACTCGACGACTCACGGTCAGCTTGCCTGGGGACAAAGGTGGTACAGTAGAGGAATGGCCAAGGTGTGATCATTTGGCTACGTGACTCGACGACTCACGGTCAGCTTGCCTGGGGACAATTACTAGAGGAATGGCCAAGGTGTGATCATTTGGCTACGTGACTCGACGACTCACGGTCAGCTTGCCTGGGGACAAAGGTGGTACAGTAGAGGGATGGCCAAGGTGTGATCATTTGGCTACGTGACTCGACGACTCACGGTCAGCTTGCCTGGGGACAAAGGTGGTACAGTAGAGGGATGGCCAAGGTGTGATCATTCGGCTACTCGACGACTCACGTCAGCTTTCAAATTTGTAGAGGGATCCAATTGATCATTTGGCTACGTAACTCGACGACTCACGGTCAATTACAAAGGTGGTACAGTAGATATAAGGTGTGATCATTTGGCTACGACTCGACGACTCACGGTCAGCTTGTTTACAAATGATTAGAATGGCCAATGATCATTTGGCTACGTGACTCGACGACTCACGGTCAGCTTCTAAATACAGTAGAATGGCCAAGGTGTGATCATTTGGCTACGTGACTCGACGACTCACGGTCAGCTTGCCTGGGGACAAAGGTGGTACAGTAGAGGGATCCAAGGTGTGATCATTCGGCTCCTCATTTGGGTATTTGGGAATCAGTTTAGTGACTTACCTTTAATTGAAATGGTGGCTCACCAAAGTATGTATTTTAAATCGATTAAGAATATGAAATGAGTAAAATGACTGTTAGATCTTTTAGTCTTATTTCTGAGTAAATCTAGTATTTTCCTTAGCCAGGACTGTTAATAATAGCCCAACAAACAATGGCATCTACGGGACCTACAGTTAACGTGTGATCCGAACCATAGTTTTGCCTCTAAACTATGAACTGATCTAATTATGAGTATGATCTTCGATAAACATAGTACTCAATAGAGTGGTCGTTAATCCACGCCAGGTAATATCGTATCCACCGGTTATAACAATCCACAATTCAATCCGATATGACACTTTAGATAGGTCCACGCTTTGATTAGGCTTTAGACTGTCAGTGATATATACACGTTCTACCACATGATTTTAAAAAATTGAAATAAAACTCAATTAAGTTTATATGGTCCATAAGTTTTATGAAATTTAATCAAATGATCATTATATATTTCAAAATGAAGTCAACAATTTATTTTCCACGTCACTAAAATGCTGTATTTTACACTTAATGTGTTTAAGTTCCAAATCAGCAGTTATTGTTAGAACTCTTCGCCGCTCTGGGATTTAATAGAAACGTTCACATCTAAAAACATAAAAGTGTTGTCGTAGATATTTTATTTGTTTTAACGTACTCACATAAGTTATGTCACGTTTATTTACTTTGATTTAGAATATGACTGTTTTCTAGTGGTTTAATAAGTACGACTTATTGTTTTGATATTTTATTATTAAATTTATTATAGAAAATATATTTTCCGTAACGCAACCAATAATGTGACGCCTGTCCTTAACTTCTTCTGAAACTTAAAACACGATTTCGAGTAACTGATAATACCATCGACTGGGTTTTCAGTGGCTTTAGTACCATTTTCATAGTCTGAAGGTCACCGATGGTTGGGGGTTTTAAAAATTTTGACACAAATTTGTAATGATTGTAATGATTTGTAATGATTTGTTAATGATCTGTATGCAATTTTCTTCAATAACCGGACTATTAAATATTGAGACAATCTTTGACCGAAAGAAGGCCACATGCCACAAAATCCATTACACCACAGCACTCAGCCTTCAACCACATTTATCATAAAATATCCAAATAGCTATGTGGGAATCTCAAGAAATCGTCAGTTAAAATTCTAGTACCTGGTGACCGAGCTTTGCTCGGATAGAATAAGACATGTATTTTACAAGTTAATTAGCAAAATTAAAACACATTTATTACTCAGTGCAAACATTTATGTGGTTTAAATACGCCATAACTAATATTGAATAAACACTGAACAAATATATTATCCCAGGATAGGGATCGAACTCTCCACTTTCGGTTTATGAAGTCAAGGCGCTACCGCTTAACTGTGGCGTTGACCAAATCGGTGGTGTCGTTAAAGTCTTTTAGCCAACCTCAATTGTTTCAACCTCAACCACAGTTATTATTAGCCGGTGATCAACACATTTTGTTAGAAACGGAATGAGAATTGAAAATCAAAAGAGAAATATAATTTACACCAAATAATTGGTTTGTTACAGTAGCTTCAAGCAATACAACGAATACGTTTTCTATCAAAACACGGAAGATTTTGAAAATACTTTTCTCTGCTTTTATTTCGCACAGTTATTTTACCCTTTAGTGTTTACAAATCGTTTAGTAATTTGATGATTTTTCATTTATTACATACGTAAAACTAATATTTATGCACAACCTCTATTCACATATTGATCACCACCATCTTCAATCAACAACTGTCAAACGGTTATAAACATATGTTTTAATTTGTATTGTCTACATTTGATTCTCCATAAGCGTAATGTTATTTTTTAGATTTAAAACTTACTATTACAAGAAAACCGGAATTTTCCTGTTAAAAAGCCAATTTCTTATCTCAGGACTGTCTAAGGTATTTTGGAACCATTGTGAATGAGTTGCGACATTAACACTAGATAGCTATTGATCATTGGCGGGATTTGAACCACTGGTTTTACCTCGGGGATTACCGTTCCACATTCCCCTATATCATCCCTATATCAGGGCACTCCCCTAATATAGTAGAATAGCTTTGTTCTGTACAGTCGAACATAATTAAGGTTACACAATGAAAGCAATTAGTCTTTTCATCTCTACTTCTTTTTTCCTTTCTTTTTTGTCATGTTTTTTGTCATGATATCCGAACCACCCTCAGCCAACACCCCTTGAGATGACTCACCTGATGTCTGCACCCCCTCAATGACGATAAAGGGCCACAACCCCGTCTTATTGTAGACCGGTGGAATCTCTATCTTGCCATCGGAACAATCATTTTGGTAAGAGTTGATCAGCTGTCGCACTTCCATCTTGTCTCTGTACTGGAAAATAACTATTAATACCATTTTGTTTAATCCAAAACATTCTATATTCCAGGATAGTCAGAGGTATAAAAACTCTAAAAGACGGCTAAGGAGGAAAAATTAGATAGTTTAATGTTGATATAGATCATGTAATACAGCGTTAGGTAAACATTCTATTGTAGTGTAATAACTAAGTTCTTCATTTCCGTTATGTAAGACATCAGATGTTAGACAGTAAGAGATAGTTTGAAATAGGATTAAAGGACGAAGTTACCTAAAACAGTATACCACAATGAAATAAAGCTTTTATAGGTGCCTAAATTTTGTTTATTATCAAATACATTCTGCGAGTACAGTTCCCAGATAATGGAGTTTTCTTTTTAGTGTTTTTGTAATGAATGTAGTATAGCAGCATCTTGTATACATACTTTGCTCACCCATATAGACTACAGATCTGTGCGTACTGATGAAAAATGGGACATTTTTTACCCAAACCAGTTCTACTCATGATCGGAGTCCGTCACGCTACCAACTACGCTACACACCTACCCATTTTCAGGAATTTCTTCAGAATACTGACTTAAAGTGATTTCTCCTATATGGGAATATTAAAATAATTAAGCTCAACCAATTGTATTTTTTTAATACTATCAGAGAAGGTTTACTAAGTTAAGTACTTATATTGCAACATTGTTTTTTATAAAGCTGCTCAAACTGAGAGGGGCATCCCAATATGAACCGGTCACCTTTTGCACCGACATCCTACATTCTAGCTAAAAGCATAATCTCCTGGGATATATTGGGGAAATTATTTTAGCCAATTACTTTTAATTGTTTAAAGTAAAATATATTATAATTAGTGGAATAGTAAGATTGGACTTACACAAAAATGTTTTACATAGTGTTTAACACTGTGATAGTATTACTATACGAAGAATATGAATTCTAACATAGCTTTTGATTACATTACTAAAATGTCTTTTGATTAGTTATTAGTTAGTTATCCACTAAGCACATTCCTTGATAAATATATAGAGCTTTTTTCATAAATAATAACTACAAGTATTGATGTTTGAAAAGGAATTGAAAAAATTAAAATAATTTAAATGGTTCGTTGCTTAGTGTACTATATACAGGGTGTTCATTAAAGTTGGAAACAAACTTTGAGGGGTGATAGTACTCATCAAAATAAACAAAAAATTTCCTATAAACATATATCGAAAAATCCTTCGTTTAGCCGCTAGCCACCATTTTGTATTTCATACAAAAAACTTTATATGTAAAGAACTATTTAAGATACAGAAACCAAACTTTGCACACATATTTATTGGCCAAAGAGAAAAATATTCTCAAAGTTTCATTAAGTTTGCTTTTGTATTTTCAAAATGGCGGCGGTTCTTAAAGTTAATGGTTTTTTGTTATTTAAATTAAAATATTTTTAAGCGCCATAATTTTGAAAATATAAAACCAAACTTAATGATAATTTGAGAATATCTTTTTCTTTAGCCATTAAATATGTGTGCGAAGTTTGGTTTCTGTATCTTAAATGATTATTTATATATAACGTTTTTTGTATAAAATACAAAATGGCGGCTAGTGGCTAAACGAAGGATTTTTCGACATATGTTTATTAGAAATTTGTTGTTTATTTTGATGAGTACTATCACCCTTCGAAGTTTGTCCCCAACTTTAATGAACACCCTGTATATTTTCAATTTGTATAAAATACGAGGTAAATGTAATTTCGTACCTCTTCCCGATCCAGCGCTTCCAGAATGGACTGAAGTGAGTGATATATTCCGTGTTCCTGAATCCTTTTCAGGAACTGTTCTCGTTCTGGAGTCTTAGGCGCTTCTGTGAAATATTTCAAAGGTTTCAACATGACCATTTTCATAGGTTTTGGATTATCTAAGGAAAACTTGCATGTTTGCATAAAATTTATTTAAGTTTTGTAAATAGTAACAAAGAGTAATAATTTTTATTAAATATGTAAATTATTGTGCGTTTGTTTAAGGTGCAAGTAAAATTACTGTACTTTTTAACTGGTTGAAAAATGGGTGACGTTTAGTTTTACCTCAATTATTGTAATTACAATTGATATGACACCGTGAAGTTGCATAATATACAACCATGCCCAATTAATTACTTTTGTAAATAAATAACAAACTTAATTAAAATTCAACTTTAATAAAATATACAGTTTCCCATGAATTTAACTGAAAACGAATTTGGAAATTATAACCCCCTATACGACAGTATGAGAAGAATGGATTTTTTCGTCAGAATTTCTGAATCGGAGTTTCAGGTGGATTACAGTCCCCCCTCGATCCAAAGAGTAGTTTTAGAGTGGTAACTGTCTGTGTGGCTGTTATGTGTGTGTGCAAAAAGCTTAGACAATATTGGTCCCATTGTTATGACATTCGGTATGTAGGTAACAATCCGTGGTATTCCGGAACTCTTTAGTTTTTTGAATTTTTGATTTGTAAGGGTATTTTACCCCTAAACCCACTCCCAAAAACATTTCTCAAAAACGGGTCTAACGATTGTGATGACAATTATATGATTATTAGTAATTTATGAAATGGACCAAATGACACAATTCAAATATCTCAAAACATTCAGAAACACATTGAATTTCACATTTAGAAACATTGAGGTAAAACACTACTTTATATATTTACACTTATATTGTAATTATATACAAACGGTAAATATATACAAAAGTTGTTAAATTGGCGATTGATTTGGTCCAGTCACACCGGACATCATCAGGCCCAAACGGAGACTGAAAGAAACAAGATGGCGTCCCTGCTTGGATACTATTGGCTACCGGAAGTTCCTGTCATGGCGTCGTAGGTACCATTTATTGACTGGCTGAGTTTCGGAAACAGATTTTTACACGTTCTTGCAGAATCAAAATGTATTTGTTCATTAATTAATTTTGCTTTTTCTTTTTTTCATTATAAGGAAATAACTCTCCAATGAATTAATTTCATTTCCTTTTTTTACAAGTTTTGATAATCTTGAGGTCTCCATCGATTGTTAATAGTTCATGCCCTTTTTCCAGTAAGTGTTTTGCAATGTTTGATTTTCCGTTTTTCCGTTCTTCCATGCTGATATGTGATTTTTATATCTTTTTATAAAAAAAATATAAAAATCACCAATAGTATTTAAGCAGGGACGCCATCTTATTTCTCTTAGTCTCCGTTTGGGCCTGATGATGTCCGGTGTGACTGGACGAAATCGATCGCCAATTTAACAAATTTTGTATATATTTACTGTTTGTATATAATTACAATATAAGTGTAAATATATTAAGTAGTGTTGGAAGACGCGAGGTTTTATTCAGATTTTTCATTAAAATCGCTTTATTATGTTTCTTATTTATTAATAGAGGGCGTTTCCTCGATATATTTTAACCAAACTTACACTTTTGGTAATAAATCTAAAATTGCGGCTTTATATTTTTTTCAATACTGATTAAATGCAATTTTGTATTTTAATTATTTTAATCGTTTTAGTGTATTGGGTGATTTCAGCTTCCTGCTAGGTGAAAAAACAGATTATTAGACCGACATAGATTATTAGTTTGAACCTAATATTCTTAATGATGAATTAACATTTAGTATTTTGTATTGGTATTTTTTATCGGTTTGTTACATTTTTGTAACTGTTTACAAAGAAAATTTTTGCTATTCGGTAATGAAACAGCGAAATAAATATATCATCGAAATATTAACTAATAACTTACTACTTTATATAGTTTCGATACTGATTAAATAAAATTGTATCATTATTTAATATTTTTTGTATTACAGAACTCTTTTTTAAACATTAATTATTCTTCGCAGTACTAAGCGAAAAATCTAAAGGCCCCATTGTTTAAAATTTTGATAGGAAATGATCTTTACAGAAAAAATGACTTTCGAGTTGGCCGTTACGTAAGTTTCTAGCCTAGGTCTAGTGTCAGAGTTTTCAAAGCCTTTGACTGACGTGCCTTAATGACGTCACTCGGTAATGTATCCAAGACCAACAGCTTTATGTTACTTATGAAGTACTATGGCAATCTAAGATATAAATTTTATATGTGACTGTAGCAGTCATAGCTGAGTGGGTAGAGTACTTGCCTACCACCCAAGAAACCCGGGTTCAATTCCCGGTCATGACACATGAAATTTAATTTCTCAGACTGCCACCGTGCTTCGGAAGGCACGTTAAGCCGTTGGTCCCGGCTACATAAGTAGTCGTTAGGTCACGTTAGAGGCAGTAGTGCGACCTGAAAACTCTAACATTAGACCTTGGCCAGAAGGTTACACGGAACTTTTTACTGTATGTGACTGGGATTATAACTCGAGGTTTTAAGGTGGTAGACCTTAAGCTAAGATTGAACAGCTCAGTTAGCCAGTGCAGTCGTATGTCAAGTTTATATTTGAAATATAGATGAAGTTCTAGACTGACCAGTATTGTCGTCTTCATGGTACAGGATGGGTTCCTCTTCCTCATCCGACTTCTCATCTGAGTCTCTTTCCTCTTCATCTGGATCATCGTCATACTCCTCTGACGTGGTCAATCCTGAACACACAACCCCGTACACAACCAACAGCACCAGAAGTGACCTCTTCATATTATATAACACCATTAATAACTATTCTCAGCTAAAATACATGCTGAGTATTAGTGATGTGATTTAGGGGCGTTATCAGTTTCATCTTGATTGTTTGAGCTATTCGATTCTCCCACCCATTTATATAATGACAGTTTGGACGTCCACATTTGGTCGAATGCGATAACACCCGTTGTCAGTGGCAGCACAGCAACAGTACAAGTTGTTGTCATTACTGGGAAATGACTGTCTCTGATTGGCTTTGGTATCAAACATGGTCTGGTCAAAGTTTACTGCGGGTGAATTTCGGATTTGCATGATCTGACATCTGAAATTTTCTGGTTTTCTGAACGATTAATGTTTTATTCCAATCAAATATGGTATTGAATAATTTCTGTTGCTTAGATAATATATTGTAGGATTTTAAATAAATTTCTTATAATTAACTTACAAACTTCTAGCGACATCATTTACTATTAATTTATATAAAAACTAGAGCTTTTTATATTCATGAACGTTTATATAACTAATATTTTTGATACAGTTAAAAAGTTAACATGTATATTGAGTAGTAGTTTCTGTCATAAACACTGTGATACAACAAACTATTATAAATATACTACAGGATTAGTAATCAGATTATGGAATATTATCTTAAAATACAAGTAATAATATTTTTACAACTTTAGCACTAACTACGGTACTACACATTTTTACTTTTTAAGGTTTTCAATACATTCTATAAATTTTCGTACACGATCATGACGTGTAGTACCTTTGGTATCGATTAAGGTAATATTAATAATATTGGTATTCGATCATACATTATGCCTACAAAAATATTTTCTAACATTTAATGAGTCAAACATTTCATATGGCAATTTAATTCACCAAATGTTATCAAGGTTCAACATTTACAAAAAAGGCATCCAACGTACTATTAAAATAATATTAAAAAGTGTAATTAAATATTTATATCACTAAATGACCTTTACGAGAGTTTACGTCCGTACAACATGAAGCAGTGATCTGACATTGGAAGAGACTATCTCTGATTGTAAGAACGATTGTGAAAGTGAAAATATGTTGCTAGTGTGTATTTGAAAGTGAAATTTGAAATTATTGTAAACAATACCAGCATGTACCTGTATTCGAAATACTAGTTTGTTTATTTGTGAGACTGGCATGATAATACAGGTTTTACTTGTTTTTACTTCGGCATTATATTTAAAAGGTATGAAACAAACTATAATTATTTTTGATAACTTGATTTTTACCCTACTTTTCCCATAAACAAATTTGTTACTACCTGTAAAACATTAAATATAGATTTTGTAGGTTCTATAAAATAATATTTTTATCAGTTTATTCTGTAAACTATATTTTTAAATTTTGCATTTCAGTTTCAGGAGTCAGAATTGAGAATGCAACTGAACCAATTGACTACACAAGAGGGGTTTTCCAATCTCTCGATTCAATATTTGAGGTCTTTAACATGCCTCAGGTAGGCCAAAGTACCAAACTGTTTAAACCAAAATACTTACGTGAAATACCTTTTGGAATATCAATTAAATAGTGTCAAATGGCAATATATTTATTAAATCTCTATATATTCTCTATTAAATCCAAATATATATTTTTCAAGAAAAAAATTTAGCCATGAAATTTCCTACTACTCTATATGGTAACGTTGAATTACACTATAAATTATTTTTAGTATTTTAATTATTTTTTCATGAAAATTACAAAGTATTAAATCTTAAATTTAATTTTCATGTCATTAAACAATTATTTATGAGTAAACGATCGCTTTAAATTGCACTCAAAAGATTCTTCGAGCATAGTTAATTTATGAAGCAAACATTGAACCGATTCCTATAACCTACTGATTTTCATATCTACAGAGTAAATTTACACAACAATGCTACGCAAAGGTCGAGCACCTTCATTCACTCTTAGACTACGATGGGGGAAATTGAATAATAGCGAAATTTATTTGCATAACTCCTAAACTCTTGAATTTCAAGTAACAGAACTCCCACTTTAGATTCGGTGGCTTCAGTTTAATGTCACTTCTGTTTTCATGGACTCGCCTAAAAATGCGTCAACCAGTATATATTGAACTGTATTGTTAATTAACATACATAGTAACATATATTAACCCATTATGCAGTAAACTTAACTTTTTATCTTAAAGATGAGCTAAGATGCAACATTAGCAAATGTATCTTGATTTTGTTTTAGTACAAAAATATATCCGAGGTGCAAAGTCTATTGGACATGTTTGATAAACAATGCCAGTTTCAGTCTGGAAAGAAATACATGAGGAATAGACATAGAAATATATTTATTGTCATTGAGGGCACTCCAGGTTCAGGTAGGGTTAACATTAAATAATATAGCTATTAATTATCCTCAGCAAAAGTTTATACTTCTAAAAAGAAAACCTACAACAAATGCGTTGGTACAAAAGTAACCTCAGGAATTTTTTTACATACCTACTATGTACATTACATCTAGCAATATCATCTATCAATCCTATTTACTAAATAAAAACTATAAACACATACAATAACTATAGTACAAAGTGCACCTCAACACGAGAAAATATCTTAAAAATTTTTTTCATCGAGTTTTGGTAAATAATTGAGGTTTTTATGCTTTTTACGACCAGAATATGTATTATTTTCAGTATCACACTCATAAAATAGAAAAGTATAAAGACATTGAACTATTATTACCAAGATAATCTATTTTTAGGTATTTCCGCAATATTTTATTATTAATTAATTGTTTCACAATCCATGTCAAATAATTTTAGTTTATTGAAAAAAATTATTTAAAATTATTTAAAATGAAGAAAGTAAGACACATTTTATAGCTTTATGTTTGTAAAACATATTTTCTAAATTGTTAATTTTTAAACCAAAATATAGAATAAACCATTCACGGAGTTTAAGGCTGGAATAAAAACGTATTTTTTGCAAAAACTAATGTGGATAATTTTATCGTAGTGACTTTGTGAATCACATACTGTACTTTTTAGCTTCCAGATTACTGGGAAATAAAAGAATAGGCCTACTAACAAGTTATTTTAAACACCTAGTAATCTAAATTTATTGTTTCTGGAATCACATAGTTTCGACTTATACAACAAATTATCTTCAGGGCGTACAGGAGCAATAAATTCTCTTAACTTAAAATCTCATTTTATAATTTTTATCTTAATAACTTTCTGTTCCTCTTTTATTGAATCTAACCGAAATGTAATATTTTATTGAATTCTTATTTTTATTGATTTATCTTCAAATAAAGAGAATTTGACATCCTTTTACGGCATCAAGATGATTCAAGAAATAAACTTCGTTGCCACTACAACATTTTTAGATTACTTTGGGGGTCTGTATCTATTCTTTTTAGTCTTCTTTAAAACAATAATGCCGCAGGTTTGGATTAAAGTGATGACAATCAGACACTATGAATACTTTTCACATAGTACTGTGTTGGTATACTCGTAGCCATATAATATTATTTTTATATTCAATTAGTCATATAACAACATTAGACTAAATAAGAATAAACAATAGCAAATGGGCGTCTGTGTAGATTTTTTTAACAAAATAATAAAATAAATCTAGAGTTTTTCTAAGTACAATAAATACTTAATTCCTAAAAACTACATAAATAATTTTACTCAAGTTGCCATTGTTCATATTTACAATCATTAAAATTGTCTATGCAAGGTGATGTTATAAATAAATCAGTGACACAAAATATTAAATCATCAAAAACATACACTACTTTTACATTCAAAATAATACAATCGATGTCTTAAAATCAACAACAACTCGTATTTACAATTTCTAAATTTTAATAACGTATTTTTAACTTTAAAAACCATACTGTCAGCTGTATTTATATGACAAAGCAAAATGTAAAAACCCTAGACGTTACATGAAACAAAATGACTGAACATGAAACATGAAACACAGGACTGTGGGAAATAGCTGTACCTGTACTTGGCTGTGAGACATAGTTTAGATAAATGATATGTCTGAAGATAATGTTTTCAATACCAAGCAGCTGTTTTCCAAGCAGCTGTTTTCTTTACCATATGACACCAATAACCCTATTACACTTTTTTGCATCTCGAAACATGGCTAGAATATTTGTTTACATAAATATTCAATGGAGATCGTAAATTATTTCGTTTGTTTATTTAAACCATCCCTACTTCTATGTTTATAAAAGCTCTGCAGGTAAAATGTAACGGTACCATTTTAAACAAGGAACCCCCTGTTCCCACTTGTTCCAGGGTCCAGGTACTTCAGCATGAAGCTGATGAAGAGCCTGTCAGGGACTTACATCATGTCTCCACCCAACTGCTTCTCAGTGTTCCGTCAGTTCTTCGACACCCAAGACTTCCTGTTGCGATCAGCATTTTATGCTCTCGGCAACTACATTGTGGCTGAACTAGTCAAGCGGAACTACTTCTTTAAACCGGTTGTAGTAAACAGGTATTTATAGCTATTACATTTCTGAAAGTGGTGGCTTACTCAGGTGGACATTTTTCAAGCCAAGTATGAATGAGAAGTTAGTGTTAAGATGATTATGATGTTATCTTGTAGTCTTGTTACTGACTAAGGCTGAATCATGTTTCTAAGAAAGAGATCTTAGTAATAGCCAAACAGCAATGGTATCTAAAGGATCTACAGTTTAACTTTTATAAAATATTTATAAATTTATACATGTAATTCGTTCTTCTCATACTAGTTATTCACAACATTTCTTTTAAAATTATGGTAAAGTGTTGAATTATATCAACATGAAACCGGTGGCAGTTAACAGTCATTCATAGTTAATAGGCTCTGCTGATCTCATATGTTAATTTTTCTCTTGAAAATAAAATAGTGAAATTATGTCACATAATTGTATGGTTTAACTTTTTATTTTGCATGACTTTTTCATACGCTACAAAAAATATAAATTTAAAACTAAGACGTCTCTGTTTAATCAATTCAAATAGTTTTTCAGCCAACAAGTGAACATAGGCCCCATGGCCTATGTGTATGTGACATACCCCATGGTATGTCACATACAAGTTTACATTTGCGTTTACATACAAAAATAACCGACAGCAGGGCATAGAATATATAATAGTAATAAATAAATATATAGTATTTTTCAGTAATGTATTCATAATTCTTATTACTCAGTCTACTTTATGCAAGCACACCGAACACTGCATCATAACTTTCCATAAATTTCCAGAACTTCATCTAGTTTTTAACACTCCCCTTCGATGTATGTACATACATTTTACCAATACTAAATCGTCTATTAAACCCTATGTTATCAAAGAGAGCTTCCATACTGGTGCAGTGCTAGATTCACATGTGTCTGGCACATGCAGCCTGTGAACCGACCAGTTGGTATTTTGAGTTGCTTGGCATATGACATTGAAGTTCGCGCATGCGTCTTCATTGATAATCCATCTTTTATTAAGCTGGAGGGTTCCATAATATTTGTAGTTGCATTCTAAAAAAAGATTGTAAACCTTTCTGGGTGTTCAAACATATTATTTGTAATGACATACTGGATGCTATCAATGTTTTCTTTCCAATATGGGTAGACCTAATACTTCCGTTGTAAATGTAACCTTCTTGGGTAACGCCTTATTATAATTATTACACTTCAAAAATATAATTTCATCCTCATCTGTAGACCTACATGATTTAAGCTTTAAATGATTTTCTTTTTCAATCACTCCTTCATTACTCATCTAGTTAATGCACATTTTGATATTTTAATTCATGTGTTCTAATATTTTACAAAATTACATTTAGACTTATCCCTCCGCAGGTACTGGCAGAGCCACGCGTCCATGGCCCTGACCAAGGAGGCGATGCAGGGTAAGGGACTGCCCCCTCGGGACTCCCCGCTATACAGGTGGCCGAGGGACCTCCTCGTACCAGACATCGTCTTCTTCCTTACCAAGGCGCAGATCATTCACAACCCGATCATTATAGGTTCCAAGGGTGCTATGAACAAGCAGTTTGTTGATTTGTAAGTTCTGCTTTATTGAACATTTTTTTACTATACTTCAAGGTCATGCACTCTAGCGTCTCCAGATACTCCTAACACAAGACCTTATACATCCGATAGCTTTACTTTCCAAAATGAAAAAATAAAACACATGGTGTAGGTTAGTGTCAAAAACACCTAAAAGAGTCTCAAGCCTTTCTTTCGATAGTTGAAGCCCTAAGTTAGCCCACTCATCCCATAATCATACCCTCTGATCATTACAAGTGGAATAAACAAGTATACACACCGTAGTATTTAGACTCAGTACAAAGTAAATCCTCCAGGATAAACCAGAAGTAGTACATATAATATGGAATATAGAAACCCTTGGACATCCAAAGGTCCTTTCATTGACTATTAAAAGTTTTAACTAGATAAAAGCAGCTAAATAATCATATAAGCAATTTTTGTTTTGTTTTCGTGAAACCTTCTAGCCAAAGTCTAGTGTAAGAGATTTAAGGTCCGTACTAGTGCCCCTTACATGATTTAACAATCCTCTGTTGCCAGGAACAATGACTTAATATGCCTTCTGAAGCACGGTGGCAGTCTTAGAAAAATGTTTTTATGTGTCTTAACCAGGAATCGAACCGAAGGCTTTTGGGTGGTAGGACAGTACTGTATCCACTCAGCTCCTGATACATATTAGTGATGATAGACTATCTACAGTCAACTAAACCTAGACATTCTAATCACATTTTTACATTTAAGGAGAATTTGAAACATTTCACTATTTCAAACACACTTGGTTAAATATCCTTGGGCTTCACTGATTTTATTGAAATGTGAATCTAGTGAACTGTGTTGTGCAGAATGGTGGAGAGCTACATCAGAATGCGCGACCCCCCAGTTATAGACGTGGACGGAGGCGCTTTCAAGACCAAGACCTACGTGACTCTGGAGACACTCACTAACATTACCCAGCAACACCTCAGGGAAACGTACGACGCGATGGGTTACTTCCGGCCTTCCAATATACTCGCTACCGGAACAAAATAATACGTCTCACATTTATTGTGTCCTTAAACTGATAAAATTACGTCTTTCATCTATGTCACTGTCCAGAAAGTATACATATTGATGTACATGGGACATTAGTTGGTGGAGTGGATGTAGTTCCCACTTCATATTTTTAAGGTTACCAGTGATACTCTTGAAATTGTTCTAGAACAATATTTTTACATCCTTTATTTTAAACATATTCTTATTGACTTTTGGTTTTGGACCCTAAAACATAAAAAAATTAGTCCTTGATCTGGAATAAGACGGTTAAAAAGTGAAAATTAGTGAAAAAGTGAATAGCTTGCAAAAGCAACAAGAGTCACACACACACAGCACAAAGAACAAAGTCCATTCACACGTCGTACGAGCACTTTTTTGTTTTCAGACTTTTATTGGCGTAGTACAATTTTAAAATCCAGCTCACTAGAGGAAGGGACAGATTACAGACCCCGACACGTCATTAAATTTGTTTTAGCTAATCGTAAAGAAAAGTGCCCACCCTCAAAATCTAGAAAAAAAAATATTCTCACGGTTCAACACTGGGCCGAGTTATCTTTGGCCAAACAATTTACGAATAGATATTGTCCTCCCCTCATATTATCATTCAAGTAACCACCAAGGTGGTAAAATGTTGCAGATATAAATAAAATATTAGGAACGAAAAATATAATTTTTCAATTCAATTTTAAAGGTGCTGTAATTAGTTTTTCCACAATGGGTTTCTACGAAATCTTTTATTGATATCAGTAATATAAAATTTTAATCTAACTTTTTTGTCTTATGGTATCATAGCGGACATTATTGTTTAACTTACATACATAAAGTTAGAATGCTTTATGATTGATGATATTTTAACTTTAAATATGATCACAGAACATCTAAAAGTAGAGGAAAGATGGTGGAATGGTGGTTGAAAATAATTGCTGATTCATTGGACCGGGTAAATAATAAGTAATTGATAGACACAACGTAAATGCATCTTGGTGTAATTTCAGACCATTCAAGGGGGTGTAAGATTCTCCACCAAGGGATGTTTTTTTCGGGGACAATACCAGAGATTCCGATAAAAATATTAGAATCGGTGAAAGTGAATTTGTTCTGCCCATCACTACAGCCTTTGTAGTGAGTTAAAGACAGCGGCCAGCGAGGTACCGTAAAGGCATATTGATCTATCCAGAGATGGCCGATCATGATCTGGCAGGAGTCACCGAATTCTGGTTTCGATCCAACAACCTTTGACTTATTGGGCCAGAGCATTACCTCTGTGCTATTGTGACGGTAAATTAAACTCGGTAAGTTAGTGTAGTAAAAGGCTTGAAAAAAATCACAAAAACTTTGGGACATTTATTTGATAGCTTTCTAAACAAAGTAGAGAATATAGGGGGAGAATAATTTGGTTAGTGGCCCAAAACTAGGTGTTATAATGTAATGACGTTTTGTCTATGACGGAATGTATAAGTGGTATTGAGTTGAGTACTGAAGTAGACATCATAAAGTTGATGAATGTAAAAGTGGGTCCACGTTGGAGTCATGGCAGAACAAAGTAAAGGAAGGCAAAGTAGATCATGGTACGGCTGGAGGTTAAATTTTTGTGTATTACTAGGTTAATACCGTTGGCTAATTAATCTCAGCTATGAAATTATGGCCAACTGCTATCAAAATGTCGATTCAAATAGACAGTAAAGTAAAACCGTTGGCACTGATTTTTAAAAATCGGGATTTTTTTTGATTTTTTTTATGGAATTTAATAGTGAAATACCCTTAAAAAGAACTAAAAACATGCAAAATTTCCCTAGCTTTTACCAAAGTACACTCTTATATTATAGTTCAATAATTTTGGACATTCGTTGTGGTCCCGGGGTCTTTATAAAGATTCTGAGTCGACAGACAGATCCCTAGTCCAAAACCCGCTTTTCTGGATTTCTATGTACCACGAAGAGGAGAAAGTAATAAAGAGACGTTTGTAACTTACAAAGAGTTTTTAAGTCTTTTAAGTGTATTTTATTCAGATCTTCCTACTTTTGTACACCTGTTAATTTGATTAATCACTAAATTATTTAACATAAGAACATTTCTAAGACAATTGATATAATCATCATAAATTTAAAAGCATTTAAGTAAATTCGTCTTTAAAATAGCACAATTACAAGACTAACTGTATCGATAAGGTGTTATCTGCGTCTCGAAGAGGTGATATTGATCTCAAACCCAGTGAGTATATAAGTAAAGCTATGCATTTTAATATTTAGATAGTATCTTTGAAGAGACAAGCGCATTTGGGAGTAAAATGAAGCAGATGATTGGGGACCGTGATGAGAAGAAGAAGGTTTTGATCTGGCACGTCAGACAGAACTGATATAAATTTATATATTTTTCAAATGATTGGGTATGTAAAAAGTGACGTTTTTGGGTTCTTAAATTATTAGTTCAATTTCAATATAATGTGAACCTACCAAACCTTCTCGTAGGCTAACATATTTTCTTGAAATAACGATAGTTAAACGTCTTGTTTTACTGTTAGGTTTAACAATGAATTAAACTGTCTATTTAATTTACATAGCACGATTTCACAATTATAATCAATATAACTTGAAAAGTGATTAAAAAATTAATACTTACTGATCCAACAGAATGAAATTGTTATAGGTTTGTAAAAAAAACATACATACATTAAAATGATGCTGTAATCCATAGCTTTTTATTATCAAGTTAGTCAAAGCTCTGGCCCAGGGAAGAAAACTGTCCTTAATATCACGTAAGGAAAATAGAAAATAAAATGCATGAACTGAATAACGTATGAGGAAAAAAGTAGAAATTACTTTTTTATTATAGTTTTATTAGGTAAACGCAGGATGGGTCAGTGGTATTAAGACTATCATATATACTATGGGTATGTGATCAAGAATCAGTTATATTGTACTCTTCTGGGATTTTTCTCTTAAAAAATACTTATTACGTATTTTTCTAAGTTTTTTTTATATAAATAAATTATTTAAAAGTATGTAAAATTGTTCAGATAGTTTTAATTGTGTGATATTGTTGTATAACACTTTACAGTTTTTTTTCAATTTTATTCAGTTTTACGTTTTCACAATTTATTTATTTTGTATACGATGAAGTTTTTTTTACATATTACGTCTATGTAAGCCATAACTTATTTGGAAAAACGTATAACGAAAATGACACTTGAAAACAAACACGTAAACTTAAGATAACCATAGATGAGTTTTGAACAAAAATCAAGATATTTTTAGCTCTTATAAACGTCATTAGCTAGCTACATGATTAGTTAACTTAATCTGATGAAAGACCATTCCATATTGCTGATAATATACAACCAACTATTCCAACATGTAAACAGTGCTCAAATAAAATACGGAAGTTAAAGTTTGAAAAATTTCTCTGCACTCTTGTAGTCCGATACTTGTTCATTCTTATCTTAGTGATTATTTATTTATCAAGGTAAATATTATTAGGATATTAGGATAAATTTTAAATCTAAGAACATTATAGTTAAAAACTATAACTATAGTTAACAATGAAATTGTTTAAGTAAATAGTTATGACTTGGATATGTCATAGCGTAAGAAAAAATTCCAAACAGATTTCCATAGAAACTACCAGAGCTATTGTATTGAGTTTTTAATATATAAGAATAAGAACAGCTATTTAGATTAACTGAAAATATTTCCTTTAGACACATCGACGATATATCACCTACAAGGAAGTAAATATAAAGACTGTTGTCAAACTGCTGACTATTTTCAACATATACACGCTTTAACATAAGGTTCAGTTGGTTTAATCAGTTTTTTTTATCACAATGTAGAAAATATTAAAATACATGGATGCCAACAATTGTGAGCTATCGATAGTTTTAAAATTGATAATCAATGACTTGCATCGACAGAGAAACTGATGATTGTGTACGATTGCGTGAACAAGGTCGAAGAAACTATTTTGACTGTAATATCTTTGGTTTGGACAATAGATAGCTCAATATTAATGGAACGAAAAAAAATCATAACACGGGTTTAAAGTATTTTTGTTACTAACAGAAATTAAAACAGTTTTAATGAAATATAATATTGTGCTGTTTCTGTTAAACTATGTATTTTCTCCTTAAAATAATTCATACTAACTTAATAAAATTACTTAACTAAACTACGATTTAACTGTTTCAGTCAAAATGAAGAATTGCAAAACTTACTGCGAGCAACTAAAGAAGACTAATCCAGATATGAAAAAATTTTCAAATAACAATAAATCAAACTACCACCAAAGTAAGGGTATCACATTTAGAGTGAATTGATAATTATTTAGGAACAATAAAACAATATAGTATGTAATGTAGTGAATTAAATTAATATCGTAAATATACATATTTTTATTTACCCTTTATTTCTAATTTAATATACTATTCGAGAATTGAATTTAGCTTATATGTAAAAGTAATACTAGATACCTTTTATTCGAATATTTATTAAAAAGGTTATGGGTTCTTTTCAAATAGAGGTTATCATTGTCTCAATAGGAATATGATATATCATCAAAGCTGGTTAGGCTCTGCGAACATTGATTGCGAGTTGATCTTTAGTACACGCTTTGTTAATATAAGTTTTATTAAATTGGTTTTCAAGTACCTCTCTGATACCTTTCAACTACAATACTATTTTCTTGTCTTTAATTTATAATACATGTAAGAAATTCAAAACTTTAAAACACTGCAAAACCCAGCTTGACATACGTACTTGTTATACGTCTTATATAGACATATACAGGAAAACATTTTGTCAACATTTTATAGCTGCAGAATATATTGTTTCTAAAATATATAAAGTTTTATAAAAAACTTACTACACAATACACAAACTGTCCGTATATGAAAACCATAAATCAAATCAACATATTTTAAAACCACAGAAGAGATAGTATTCATGAGGATCGGTAAGGCTGCTGCCTTACCGATAGCAGGACAATATGAGTCACCCGGAGAAGGAGAGGAAACAACCCTAAACATATATCCTCCAGGACCTATCGTCTTACCCAAACGTAAGTTAACCAGATATGCATGAAGCCTAAACCAACTCATCCCAGGGTAAACCAACCAATAGTAGGTATCCAAGTTTGGTAATTTTTTACAATAACTGCACCAACCTATATGTCATAATTAATTATGTTACTAGGTATTTGGGTACTTAGTATGAATAATAGGATTACTTATTTGAAACCCACTCGGTTTTTTTGAGGAGGGAATATACGTCACTGATAAGGTGCAGAGTAAAGTTCAAAGTGATGACGGTGGAGTGATTTCTGCTAGTGTTGGCTACTTGTAGTGCGAGTGATTTTCCCCGCCCAGAACCCCGATTCCTTAGCTAAACGGGATTAAATTGTAACTAACGTGTATTGGTTACCGACAAACAGCGCTCTGTGGACTTAAGTTAAATAGATTATTTAGACTATAAAAATATCAATAACCAACCTAACTTAACTCCACAGACGCTTTTTATCGTTGACCTACTCACGTTACGCACAGGTAACCCCTTACCTTCATAGTTAACTATAAAGTTTAAGCAGAACGAGCCTTGATAATTGAATTTCATATATTATAGGACCCAAACAGTTAGTAACAGAAGTATGATATTTGAGTTGAGGCAGTTACTGTAAACACCCCAAGTTTTACTGGTGGAAAGTCCATGGAAGCAAGGAAAAGCCAAAGGTAAAAAAGATGTTTGATAGGAAAAATGCTTACCAATGTTGATGCAACTAAATCATTTTTGTAGCCAAATTTTGGCCTCAAAAGTACTATAAAATAGACTTAAACCGTTTAGAAACAGTCATTCCAAACACTTATAGTTGGTGAACTGCATTACCGACCACGGTTTATTGTTGATTGAAGTTCCGGCAGCCGCCGTTAGATAGCAACACAATGCAGAAACTGAGTAGTAGAAAGGTTTTAAAACGTTATAAAGTTAAAATCGAGTTTTATCATCATATTGATTAATCCTCACTAGATTAATACGAATAATACTATATGTAATATACGGAAAATTGAAAAGTAAGTTGCACCCCCTTACTTTTTTATTATTTGATCTATTTAAATCGGTTTGCGGTAAACTTTTCCAATATGTTGGGCTAAATTTATGGTTTTTATTTAGAAAATTTGTACCTTTAGAGGTGTTTGGGGTGGGGATAGCTCAATATTTTCATTTTAAAGAACTTCTTAGAAGAATAAAATGGCGCAAATCGGACGTTGATATCTTAACTCTAACCTAAATGGCAGCCATTTAAAACATTTAAGTGTTTAAAGATTGCTATGGTAAATGATAACAATCATTATTTATTTATTTAAAAAATCAATTAAGTAATAAATCGTTAAGTAATGTACCTTTTTTTATTATATGTTGAAATATAATATATCAACGTCGGGTTTCCGCCATTCAATTTATTTTAAGAAGCTGTTTAAAAAGAGGGGTCACTGGATTGAAAATGTTAGGCAACCCCCACTCCAACTACCCCTAGAGGTACAAATTTTAAAAATAAAAATTATCAATGTAGCCCAGCATATCAGAGAAGTTTACCGCAAACCGATTTAAATAAATCAATTAATAAAAGAGTATAGGGGGTTCAACCTAAAAATTAATCCAACGTGTATATTTTTAGTGCGAGAAAAAGTGTTCAAGTAATTTTTAACACGCTTTGGTAATGAAACTTTTACTAAATTAGTTTTCCTCACAGAAATTAATCACAAAACTGTTTAACGTCTTCAATTAAATTCAAGACTAATTGAAAAATAGTATTTTCAAGAAAAATACGCTTAATTGATGTTTAATAGGACTAACTTTGAAAAAATGCTGTCATCTACGTAAAAGATGATTAAAAGAGATGAACATGGAAATGTAGCCAAAATAAGATTAAAGCTGTTTTCTAAATTAAAGTCAATATTAGCTCAGAAAATGTACAGAGTGAGCATAGTATCCGTCACAAAACTTCATAAAGTGATTTCTTGGATCATAACAATCAAAAAAGTTTTCTTTGGTGGTATGTCCAAAAATGCATACTTACCAAGATATCCGCTATTTCTTATTTTTACAAAACGTTTTATATCTTTGTAAATTTTTATTCGATTATTTTCAAACTTGGAATCTTTAATAGTAAAATTCCAATTTATAGAAAATATCAAAATGGTTAGGATTTTACTTTCTATTTGGTAACCATTTTTAAATAACTTTAAAATGTTTGATTATTTAAAAAAATACTACGCATAAAAGGTTATCTTAAATTTAATTCAAAGACTCCGAAAATACTAAATAGGTTTATAAGCAATGGGTTTAAATACTTTTACCAGTATTAAGTTTTTGGGCTAACTAATCAGCTGTACTAATAATGAATATAAATTATAATTAATTATAAACCAACGCCATGATGAATTTCAAAGATTCTGTACAGCCTAAGCTAAACAGTAAAACGTAAATTCGGCGTACTCAAAATTACGAATACCTTGTCATTTGTGATAGTTAATCATTTCACAGTTATTGTATGCAGTAGATATTTTTAACACAATAATATCAATGCACTCCACAAAAAACCATTAAGATATTAATTTAATTAGCGCGAACAAAAGCTGGCGTGACGTCTCCAATTAAGATATCATCTTTGATGACTCACTGAGCTTATCTCCAGCATCTAATCTAAAAAAGCTCATATAAAGCTCAACAACCTTTGCGGGATGAATATCAATCTGTGAATTGTTTCGAATGGTCCTTTAAACGTGACTTTTTTTATTACGATGAATTATATTTACAATTTAGGTTTTTGTTCGGTGGTTTTACATGTTGTGACCATTGTGAAGGCGTTATGTGATCATACTTTGATAACAATAACTAAAGGTAAATATTGAATATAATTATTAAATTTAATTAGTAACGGTATGCTCTCACAAGTTCAACAGCTTCAGCACACCTTAGCTGTTGAACTTGTGCTCGTATCAAAAACGCCCACAATCCTAGTGATGGAATATGCTATTGTATAGCACCTATTACAATTTAATCATTGTTCGTATGTCTATCAAATGGCCTTAAAACTGTAGCAAAGATTTGATATGTTATTAAAAATAGATAAGGGACTTTGGATTTGAATATTTTGACAGATACCTTTTTATATACAAACTTATGTAAGAATTATAGTTGACCATATGTAAATTCTGTGATATAGTTTGTGCACATTATTTTGAAGAACGTATGTACACAAGGCGACTTCTATAGCTAAAAAAATAATTAAAAATTCTGTAAAACGTCATGGAAAACACGAAAAAATGCGGTAAACCGCAAACACTTCAGACGTGTAACAAAATTAGACTATTCACATCACCTGTAATGTTACTATTTATCACGGACATTTTCCATTAGAATTTTAAGTAAAACAAAGTTTTACGACGTTTCGAAAAAAACGCTGTCTTTGAGTTTGGTTTGATTGTTGTCTTTGAGGCTTTGTGACGAGTGGACGTTTTTTGTTCCTTGTGTGCTTAAATTATTAGTGAACGGTAAGTTTTTCAGGGTCTTAAACTTTTTAGTTTTCAGCTTTATACCGGCTTAGTCTGAATTATGTACTAATCGTCTTATCTTTCAGGTACTAACTCCTCTGAGGACGGTATCAGATTCCATATCCTGAAACGTCGGGAAACTTTGTTTTACTTAAAATCCTTATGAATTTCAGGATTATAAATTCAATAGTGAATTTTAAACAAAAAACCTTTAATGTATTTTGGCGTTTAAAGTTTTTTTAAATCTGTTGAACAGTTAAAAGAGGCCAGCCCCATAGGCAACACCTTTTTCGATTTAATTTCTTTCTTTATCAAACTGTTTCATTTTTATTTACTAACTGATTTTGAAAAACTGGCTGCACATGAAATTTAATCTAAAACACATTTTGAAAACTGATTATGCACAAACAACGCTTGATACTTGTTCCTAATTTGTTTCCTAATAGTTAAGAACAAACAAACAAAGTTAAAACTTTTTTCAATTAATTTTTTTGGGACCTTACTCTCAAAGGAAAGTTCAATAGTTTGATTGTTAAGATCTAATATGTAAACTATTTATTACTGTTTGATGTGTATATATAACACAACTTTGGTCATTACAGCTAAAGGAAATCATTCATACTGTGTCTACCACAATATTGAAGAAGTTCTCAATGTGTTAGTGCCCGCTCTGGTAAGATAAATTGTAAATAAATTACCTGAGACACTTATTACTTAAAAGTTTTCAAATTAAAAACTACTTACACAAAATTTAAATATAAATTATATATTTGTTTAAATACAATAAGGTAAATCTGGCTACAAACCAAGGCAATGTAAAAGAGGCTCTGAAATTTAATTTTGCGTTATAAAGATTGATAAAACCAAATCTAAACTGTAATAAACTACTTAATTAATTACAAATTTATTGTGATATAAAACATGCATACTAAACTAAATGATATTTTTATAAAAATTATATTCTGATATTGTACATATACTTGAATGCTGTAGAAACATCAACCCCCACTCCCAGAAGTAATGCAGGTGTACCACAAGGACCCCATGGTGATGAAGGCAGTGTTGCCAATTCATAACAGGAAACCATTTATCGTCCTGGAGGGTGTTCAAGGATCCAGTAAGTTTTTTGCATTTGAAAAAGTATTTAAAATTATCTACTCCTACAGTATTTGAATAGACCACTCCATGAGTATTTCTGGTATAAGCTAGTTATTGTACTTTAAGAAATACCTCAATGGTTGTAGAAACATGATGATGGTAGTTGAAGTTGGTTCTAGACTGACTTCCCATCGTGCTCTTGGATTTAAGACGGTGGATTGTGGAGGCTGTATATTTATTACACATTGTACTACACTATATCTGATTTATCGTTCTTTTAAATATCAAAATAATCATGCTACAATGTTTTGCCAAGGGAAGAACCTGCTCGCCAAGCGGCTGGCGGAGGCCATCAACGGCACGTACCTCAAGAATCCACCGAAGGTGATGGAGCGGTTGTACCCCTACCTGGACGACCATTGCCCGGAGGTCAGCAGTGCCTTCATGGCCATCGGAAACTACATAGTGGCAGAGCAAGTCAAAAAGCTGTTGCCGGACATGCCTGTCGTCCTGGACAAGTGGGTATCAGCTGATTTTGACATTTTCATTTTCTACTTTCTCTATGTATGATTGATGTAGATACTAAATCCAATCATGTTCTATTGGGTGTTAGTAACGAGCTTTGTTAATAGCCCGTCAAAGATTATTTGCATATAACTAAAATAAAGATAGATGGAAAATGGTAATAACCATTTTTCCCCCTAGAAAGTCAGGAAGGTTGCTAAGCAAACTTTCTAACTACAAACATATAAAGAGTTACTCTTTTCTTCCCCTTAGGATATCACAAAATACATGTAAATTTGGTTTTTGAGATTTCCGCAATCAATACTAACGATGCAAGTTGTCAAGAAAGCTCAAGCACAAGTCAATATTAATGTTATTTTCTCAGCATCCAGGTGATTTCACAATCAAATATCTTTCTTTCAGTCAATTAAGTAGTTTAATTTTTTCCTTATAAAGCCATAGTGAACTAAAATCCGTGCGTCTTTGCTCTTGTGCAGACTATGGGCTTTCTGGCGTTGAAGAAACTGTTGTCTCACTACTAGATGCCACTTGTAACTTTGGACCAGATTTTTAATTATAGTTTAGAAACTGCCTAACCTTGCCCTGTGGTTGAACCACATTCAAGAAGTAGCAATTTGTGACAACAGATGAATACTTTTTTTGAATGTTGGAATGTTCCTCAACTGTGCTACCTCATTTATTACTGCCCAGAGTACCTTCTCATGCCCGACAATTAGGGATTTTTCTGTAGTCCTCTGTATTATCCAAACACTTACATCTCTGTTCATCACTCCAGGTACTGGCACGGGGTCACAGCCTTCAACCTCGCCAAGGCGGCCCAGGATAGAGGTCTCGACCTCCCACACCAGTCCTCCCTCGTCTACTTCTGGCCAGAGGACCTTCTCATGCCCGACATCGTCTTCTACATCGTTGTCAGCGAAGATATTCTCAAATTTAGATTCCATCAGTCACCGAAACGAGTTTACCCAAAAGCCTTTAGGGAAGAGTAAGTATAGATTTTAAAAATATTATTTTATTCGCTAGATCCTCTGATGAACAAATCATAAATCTAAGTTTAAAATAATTTGTTTAACGGAAATTTAATAATGTGTGTCGATAATACAGTGTAGGTTCAAAATTCTAGAATAATCCTCTAGTAAAAATATATTTACTTCCCTATGAAGAATAACTTAGATAATGGAATAATTAGTTTTCAGTTCTGTAATACGGTTGCCTTTAAAACAGCAATAATCATTACTTTGACCTACTATCTTTGGTCATATATTACTATTCCTTTAGATAAATTACTGTTATTATACGATAGGAGTATAATATCATTGAAATTCTAGAAAGGCAACTTAAGTCCATATTGACCTAAGTTGATATGGCCCTCATTTACACGTGTCTACATTATTCTTTTTTAATTTTTACAATTAGTTTGGACTTTTTGTACTTACTTTTTTATTTTTGTAGACATTATTCTATTCAGACTTTAACTAAAACTTGATCAAATAAAATGCAAGAAAATAATCTGTTGTATGAGTTCTCTTCAGCTTCAAAGATGTATATGGTAGTTAATATTCCCCTAAAATCTTTACAAAATGTACCGTTCTGTGCATTTTTGTAATGGATAAAAAATTTCATTTACTTACTGGTATGCATAAATTTGATTGAAGTTAGGACATCCTAGAATGAGTCATTTGAAGTAGCACTGGATTAAACAACAAAATTGTTTTTACAAATATTTGTCCGGTCTCCTATAATATATGTTTACAAGTAATGTAGACTTCTTCTTTACTAACACGTGGTGCGTCCTGTAATCCAACTGTTCGGAGGCCACGAATCGTGGATAGTTGTGAGCAATGTTTGTAGAATGTAGTGTTCTCTCGTGTTGAATAAGTCCGTACTATTGAATACTATGTTAGTTCGCAAAAGCCATCCTCATAAAAAGACCAGTTCGTAGTTATGAGGCAGTGGTTTGGACTCCATGTTAAACTGTAGGTACCTTAGATATGCCATTGACTGTTGGACTGTTAATTTACAGTATCAGGAGTCAAGACACAAAAGAAAAAATAAGACAAACATACTGCTTAAAATACACCTGGTAAACTAAAAAACTACTAACTAAAATAAAACAAAAAATAAGGATGAAAATTGATATGAAAAAATTATAGAAAAAAAAAAAATAAATCCACAGGAAAGCAAAAAGGGAAAAGGGAGAGGTGAGGAAATGGAGGGGAACGAGGAGAAAAAGGAGATTGGAGGGACGTTTCACGAAAAAAAAAAAAACTTCTTTCACTTTCAACTTTGTAAAATAAAATAAATAAAAATTTTTCATTCTACTTTTAAATATTTATCATTTTTTTTAACGTTTCAATGTTTCCATTGTTATAAATAAATGATAATAAACTTTCTTTGTTTCATATATTAAATAAAAATAAAATGCACAATGATAGTATCCACAACCTGATCATGATACCCAAACCTTAACTTACGTACAAATGTACAAAATAATGATGTCAAATTTGTGACACAAAAAATCTCTGAGATTTTACTTTTAAATTAACAAAAAAAAAGTAAATAAAAAGTTCTTTCATATAAATAAATGTGTAAAATTAGTAATGCGTAAACATTTAATTTCCTTAAATTTTATATCATTTTTATTTTAAAACTCACTCAACTAAAAAAATAACTTCATCAATCTTCATATTGGGTAAAACATTACTTTTTAATGCTCCATACCTTGACCACTAATACACAGAATCATAAATTACAGAATATTTGTCTGAATTTTAAAAAATACACAAAAATCTCTGAGATTTTACTTTATTATTTACTAACAACAAATATTTAGTATAAATAAGTTCATTCAAAATCGGTAAACTGGATATGAAATTAGGTTGAACACATAAGTAGCAAGAAATGTTAATTGGTACAAAATTATCTATAACCCAACTAAAGAGTCAAAACTAACTTTACTTTACTTTATGTAAAATAGAAAGTTGAATTTAAATGATAGATATTTAATGCAGATTTAAAAAACCATTAATCATAAACTTCGTTATTACGTTTTAATTAGTCTGATTGTTTAACAAACTGCAAATACGCGTCGTTTACTACAAATAAACCTTTTCAAATGTTTTTAATTTAAATAAATGAGTATGATGCAGCCATGAACATACAACCACGTCGTGTTAACACGAAAAGTTGAAATTCATTGATTAGATAGTGAATGAGATGTGAAGATAAAACTAGAATATAAGCTGTGAATCGTTCATTGTTGAAGACGTAAGTAAACTTAAGAGATACGAGAATTTGAAATAAATTATAATGCATTTCATCGATTCATATTTACCTCTCTGTAACAAGCTATCAATTACTTTTAATACGTAAGGCTGCGTTTAATTTGTCGGTAAGCTGACATGTTAAATTTAACAATAAAAATTATGAAGAGAAATGTTATATGTTAAACCAGTTGTAGGATTAGTTTGAAAAGTAAATTTTGAAGGGAACTATGAGAGTATACTTTCTTAAAAATATGGTTATTTATTCACTCGTTGATACAATTAAACTGTATAAGTGCTTTATTGTATTAAAAAAGTGTTGAAAATTACGATATTGCAAAACAGTTTGCTTAATTGAACGAAACGAATTAGCTTTGTTTTGTCGATTTTAGCATGATAGGCTTAGTATTTTTTATATAATTGTTATGTAGGTGGAGTTTCTTTACACATACAAAAACACAGACAAAAATCTTCTTAAACTATCTTGTTTGTGTCAGTTAAATCTTTGGTATAAGTTGATACGAACAGGGAGTTTCTTAGCTAAAACGTGAGGCAAAAGACATATTTTGTTTGACTTTGAGTTAAACAAAATTTGTTTTTTACATATTGTTTTTGTCTTTTCACTATTTGGCCTAACATTCCCATATAGTATGGCATGTATCCCTATTTATACACGCTCAACTGTGGTTGTATACATTATAATGTTGTTTAACCTCAAATTTATTCTTAAAATTAGTGATCCAAAATATTTAAACAAAAATGACTGACTCGATTATCAAAATGTTTTTTGATTTAGACTGACAGATGGCATATCCACTATTTTTCCTTCCGATATTCCTGTTCGAGCTCATACATCATGTCACGGCACCTATCCCAGGATATCTCAAACAAGGTAAGCTTTGAACTAAGATAATTTTAACTACTTGATCATCTACTTTCACACTAAAACCATTCATACCTATTTACGTATTTACACTGTAATTAATATAAACCACAGAAATCCGAAACCAATAAAAGTTGTATGTATAAAACTATTTGAATAAATCCACAGTAAACTATATTTACATGTTTAGTAGTGGAGAAAAATGGTGAAAATATTTAGTAAGGAAATTAGTGAATGGAAATCCTTTGATATACACGGATTATGGATAAGAGTACGATGGAACATGGTAAATAAAGTGTAAATGGATTAACTACAAATGATACATTCAGATTTTAAATTACACATTTTATTTTAATTCTGCATGACGTGTATTTAACCCACTCATTTGTTCTCTAGACCAGACGTACCATTCAGTTCCACCTTCATCATTCGGAATATTCCATAGCTTATGGGATATCCATCATATCGTCAAGGATATCGTAAGTATAATTGATGATAAATTTAGCCAATTTTTAAATATTTCCTTCCTGTTTTGTACTTTCCCATCCCTCTGAATTATTTCTGAAAAGTACTTTATAGTTAACATTAAACTATGGGAAAAATATTAATTAATTATGCAGGAAAGATTTATTCTTTGATAGTTTTTATCTGAAAAGTACATGCAAAAAACAATGTGTAAAAACTCAGTAATTTCTGACTAGTGACTATTAATAGAAAACGTGCTGAGACGTTAAAATTGATAAAAAAACATATCAAATCATAGCTCCAAAATGTCAACCAAACGAAAAAAATAACAGATTAAAAAAATCATTTATGATTGTAACATTATATCATTACCGTTCTTTTTTTAATTTAATTTCCATGTTTTAGCCAGAAATCATGAATATTCCTCAAGTTTATGAACTATTTGAGAAGATGCGTCAAAACCAAATTGTTCAGCTGCCAAGAGGTCCGAGGAAGCCTTTTATTGTTATTGAGGGTGTCAAAGGATCAGGTAAGTTTATACTTTATAAAGAAAAGTAGACTTTAAATAATATTAGTTTTAGGTGTTAGTACGGCTATTATCTAATGTGAGGCGCTAGTTGTCTCGTAGCTGCAGCACAGTTGCCGCAGTCGGTACTTTACGAAGTATAATCCTTTCTCATTACACTGTACCGAAACCAGCTGTTTCCAACGTTAATTGAGACTTCAGAAAATAACGGTTTCCCGGCCTAGTAAATCAGCTGGAGATTTTACCCACACTAGTATTTAGTTACAATTTCTGACACTATTAGTGCTCAGCGCTAGTAGCTTTAACAATACTGCCGGTGAAGTTTGTAAAAAGTGAAATCAGCTGTAAAACAATATTACTGTTGCCATTGTGCCGGTACTGAAGGAATCAAATGGACAACTTAAGGTCAGTTAGAAAAATTATATTACATAATTGGTTCTTTTAATATGATACTTTTAATACAGTGTAAAGAAGAATTTCGTTCAATACTTCGATTTAAAGTGTTATTCCGTGCCTTGATCGAATTCCGTTCTCGGCTAAACGCCTCACATGTAAACTCGATCGTGGCCCGAAAACAACTACTTTCCATCCTTGTAATGATATAAACTATACTCCAAAGTTATAAAAGTACTATAGTTACTAAAAATACACGTGATATATACATCATAAAAATATACAGACGGCTGTGAATCCAATGCTACACTATCTATATGAAATTTTCCCTACACTTCTTTGTCAAATATTTTATTTTCAAAACAATACCATGTTTATTTTCGTACTGTTTACACAGTTGAAAGCTAAACAGGGTTTTGAGACTTTCGTGTGTTTGTAAAAACCAAAATTCATTACATTCGATTCAAGACGTAGCTTATTTTTGTTTATAATACCCTAGGTCTGTGTTTTTGGTAACTATATATTACATGTAACATGGAAAAATCACATTGAGTCCAAAAGAGAATGGTAATATTATCACATGATAAAGTAAAGATCCCGAATATTAGCTAGACTAGAGAGAAGAATTTCCTTGATTAAATTTAAAATTAAAGGTTAGGCCGTAAACTCCTACATTAATTCCTCATTCATTTATTCATTCCCGAAAAGAATTTTACTACCAAGAATGAACGAGCTTTACCAATGATATTGTATTAGCTTTTAACTTTAGTCTCAGGTTTATTTCAGGTAGTTCAGGAACCAAAATAATATGAATTAAAATAAGCTTTGACTATTCTATTTCACAGGCTTCCTATCATCTTAGTTTTTTTCTAATCTCCTCCGAGAAACTCTAGACATTTTTTTTCTTGAGTGTATAACTCGACCAAATTTCTTTGCAGGAAAGTCGTCGCTAGCGACTAGGTTCGCTCAAACCTTTAACGGCACATACCTGAGGGCACCTCCTGAGTACTTCGCCCCCTTCAAGGGTTGGGTTCAGACAAGGAACAAGTTAGAGAGGAACGCATTCCACGCGTTAGCCAACTACCTTCTGGCCGAGGAGGCTAAGCGACTCATGGAAACGAGAATGGTCGTCATGGACCTGTAGGTCTAAATATTATAATCTCGTTGTTACTACACTCATAAGTATTACTTTTATAAGGTGCATAAACAATAGGACCACGACTTCTGCTAATACTATGTAACAAAATATAATTCAAGTGTTAGGTTTTAACTGTTTTATAATGAATAACTTTTGTTTTCACCTGGAAGGAAAACATAAATGAAGAGTATGCAACGATACACAACATGGAAAATTTAGTTTTTTTATTGGTAAGGGGATGGGTTAAAGTTTAACCTACGTTGCTTGATTCGTAAACTAGTAAATTAGGTAAATACGTGTTTAAGTTTTGCTACAGAATAGGGTTTATTTTATTTTCGATAACTATAAAAGTAACTAAGAGTCAACAATTTAGTTTGGAATAAAATTAGGATTTACTAATCTCCTAAAAATATAAAATCACGTTACTCTGTTGAAATACTTAAAAACAGAAACATATGAACATATTTAATGTTTAGAATTTAATTTTTGGAAACTTGAGCATAAACTAACATAAAACCCCAGAATTTTTAGAGAGTATAAGTAGTTTAAAACTTTCAATGTTTTTCCTCTGTTGTTGACTTAATTTTTAGACGAGTCAAGTTTTCTCGTTCTCAAACAGGTAAAGCAATTAAAAACATGCCCAAGCCCTATTGTTTATTCCTGCTTATTAGGTTAAAACCGAATAAAGTGAGTTTAAGTGGGGTTAATCATGTCAGAGGTGATAGTTTTACTTCCCTTAAACTCTCTAAAGAATGCAAATGTTAAGATTGATATTTCATAAAGTGTCCTACTGCCCCTTCAAATAAATGATCCTTTTCCCCAGCTACTGGCACGGCCTGGTCTCCTACGAGCTGAGCAGGCTCTCAGGGTCCACTGGGGTGCTCCCTGTCGCCTCCTCCCCCGTCTACAAGTTCCCCGAGGACCTTCTAGTGCCGGACATCCCCTTCTACATGCTGGTCCTCGAGGATCAGCGGTACTACAGAGAGAGGGAAACTGGCAAACCTGCGGTCAGCAAGAAGATCCGAGAGATGTGAGTAGTACCAGTGGGTAGAGTATGTGTGAATACGGTCCCAGAGGTTCTGGGTTTGAACCTCTAGAAGTTTCCGGACAACAATCTAGATGGTCGTAGAGTTAACATCCGCACTATTGAATACTGCGTTAATCCGCAAAGACCATCCACATATTTAGACCAATTCGTAATTCAGAGGCCGTGGTTCGGATTCCACGTTAAGGTGTAGTTGCCCCGGCTCCCCTTAGTTGCCATCGGCTGTTGGGCTATTAATTAACTGTCCTGTCTAAGGAACATGTCAGCCTTAGTCAGTAACAAGACTACAAGATCGCGCCACAATCATCTTACACTCAATTCTCATCCATACTTGGCCTCAAATACCTACCTTGTAGTATGGTCGGCATTTCAATAATCTAATCTAATGTAATTATCATAATAAATAACAAAATTGAGTTAGTAGCAGCTCTACAGTCTCTAAAACTGTGTTTCATGATGTTTACTATGCTGTACTGTATTATGGCGGATCATCTTTTGATTTGCCTAGCAAAGCCTCAAGTACAAATTTGCGGGAAAAGTATAAGGCTTGCAAAATAGTCAGTTAAAGATAAAAAAAACATTAAATCCTCGTAATAGTCATATCTATTATAAATTTAGTGGTAATTGGATCTACCTAAAGGACATTTCAAAATGCATATCATTATTAAAAGTTAAACTGAAGCAATCAATGAAAAAATTTGGACAATTGTTTATTTTAATCAAACGTTATTCAAGGCAGCACAAGATTTTAGATAGAGATAGAATCCATGTTATTAAAAATTATCAAATCAAAAAGACTATATTGAAATATTTTCAATAATAAGCCTAGCTTTTTCTAATTTTTGTAATAAAGGCCTTGTCGCCATCTTGCTTGACTAGGCTAGCGTCATTTTGTCTGTATGAATAAATATTATATTGTAAACCAAACCCAATAGTTTTATTATGGATATAATTACATATTAAGTAAAATGTATAATTAAAATAAAAAGTAAATTTATTAAAAGAAACATAACAAGTGGTCTCATGGAAGCGGGTTGAAGTTTTTCATATTTTCTGTATGGAGAAATAAAGTTTTACACATGGGCAAGCTATAATGTTGAATAAAACGTGCAGAAAAGATTTTTTGTAATAGTTGATACACAACCAAATAAAATAGGATAAATATAGATTTATGAAACTAAAATTTAAAACAGGGAAAAACTAAATCCGGTTAGTAAAGCCAGACAATTTTCTAATCATTAAAATTGATTTGGAATTGTGTAAATCTAATAGAAAAATGAAGTATCTGGTAAAATATTTTTTTAAGTTTAACTATTGAATTTTATAGCAACGGTTTAAATATATCTATCTACCTTTTTATCTCACCAGGGTTTAATGTTTCTACAGTACCTTTCACCTATTTAGGATTTTAACCTTTTAGTAAAAAGCTTACTTAGAAAAAACATACATTGTGGATGTAGTGCCTCCAGAAGCAAAGTGAATAACTACTAGTAAGTGAACACTAGAAAACGCCTGCAAATCTTTTACTGCAATTTATCTGCCTGTATGTTGCGTATAATGCCTACAAGTCTTATGTAGGAGACTGAAATGTCCACATTATGAATAAAATATTGTTTTAATGCATTTTCATAAGAACAAGGATTTCTGTCTGTGTCTAAATTGTAGTGTTTTTCAAAGCCTCATTTGTACTATTTCTGGATAAAATTTATCCTCTTACATGAGAGTATTATTATTAAAAATATATTTCTTTATTTTATTGTATTTTATCGTGGTTAATAAATATGGGAAACATTTTTTCTGTTAACATGTTTACCCACTAAACTAACTTACAAATAAAACGTTTATTTTAAATACGAATGTTTATCCCGCCTTCCCATTTTCACGTAACCATAATTTTAATATTTACTCAATCATCAGGTAAATAAGAAAGATAAAAAAATGTATCCAATTACTCCACGAATTAAAACAAATATTTTTACTTAACTGTGTTGACTAATTGATGAATTTGTGATTTTTAGCATGTTCAAAGCTTACAGCAAGTTCTTCAAGCCCAGAATGGTTCCCATCTTCGGCGATCGCGAACAGGATGACGTCATCAGAGAAATGCGAAACACCACTCATAGAATATTACAGGGTTTATTGTAAATCTCAACTGTTTCATTTGATACCCTAAAATCCTAATAGATTTTTAGTGTTTTGTTACTTGTCTTATCTAAACTTATCTTCTTCACTTCTATAATCATAATTAAAAAATTGGTATATGCAAAAATTGGCATTTGAATAATGTTTTATGCATGAGGTAGAGAGCCTTGAGGATAGAGATTTTAGAATCGAGGGCTACTCTAAAAATTCAGCTCTATGGAAACGGGGACACCTTGACCGGAACCCTTATTTGATTACGTCATAGATGACTTAGGTTCTACAGGACACACCAACGGTTACAGGAGACCCCTCGTTCCTTGATTCCCTTTCTCGAAAGAGCCATTTGAATAAACAATGTGTACACTTCCAAGCACACAATAAATACAGAACATCAACAGCAGATGTAATTTTACAATTCTAAAAAAATTACAAGGGTGTCAATTAGATGATGTTAAGAAAATTAGAAAGTGTAAACCACATGTTTTAAAGAAAGGAGTCCCTCAAGGCTCGTTTTCGGGTCCTATTCTTTTTGCTTTTTACCATGCCGATCCACCTTAATATCTAAGAAATATAATCCAGTGATAAATGCGGATGGTACAGTTCCTCTTCCAAGCAACAACTCTATAGAGAATCTGAATATTCTACACCTTTGTGTCACTCAGTGTGGAAAAACAAGACTGCACAAGCAACAATAAATTTAAAAAAAAGGAAAGAGCTACCAACGGTATTTGATACTCATAAGCACAATGCAAGGCAGGTTAACAACCTAGTGTTTCTAGGACACAGAACAAATCTTTACACCAAGATGCCATCCTTTAGAGGTGCAGAATCTTTCAACATATTACCTAACACCCTCAATACATGTCACGCTACAACTCTAGATATAAGACTATAAAACTGGTTAATCACGAATGAAGTTTAGGCTACTACATAGAATCTAAAAGAGTTTTGAAATTTACACAGTTTTATTTTGAGTTAGCTTTCTGGTTAAGTAAATGCATGTTTTCATGATCTGACGCTGTTTCATGATAATGTACTTAATCAATATGTAAATAAACATATTTGTCTACACTCTATTGTCAACTATGTCCAATATAACTTCAACCATTGTACGTAATTTCATATCACACCTTTAACTGATGTAATGTGTTGAAGAATCAACTGTTATAGCTTGTAATAGCCGGTGTTTGACGGGGGTGTATCTCTTGTCACGTAATAGTATTGTTGCGTGATTGTTAACAGATTAGATAGCACTTTGATTATTTAAGCCTCTTCGTCTGGCCGGTTTCAGTGTAAGTTGAACTCATTTTTCACTTAATTCACTTCAGAGAACAAACAATAATAAATATTTAAGCTTGTACCAAAACTCAATTTATAGTTTGACTTAATTATTTTTTTGTATTCTCTTAAAAGAAACGAAAACAATAATAATCTTAGCAAAGTATGATAACTTTAATTGCAGTTAAAAATACATAAATAAGAAGATGTAATAATATATTTTTACTTCTACGATAGTAATCTTGCCGTAAAATAAAATCCTCACTATGAGTTCTTAGATATTTTTATCGTGTTAGTAGAGGAAAAATCCTTTCATTAAATAAAATACTACAGTAAATCTACTAAATTGAGCAATTTTAAAGCACAGAAAAAGTTATATTGTAAAATTTACTCACAGGACATTTTTCTCATAATATTTATATTAAAACAATCTATGAAAGAACCCGATTTAAATGTGTAGTCTACATTAATCGCACTCATTCTGTTCTTCATAGGAATTTCTAATTGGGTACGTAGTTTCCCATAATTTTAGAAATACTTAAAAAAATTTGGAATACGAAAAACCTTATAAGGTTATAAACAAATAGATTACTGTTTATTAGCTACACTATACTTATATTTCTTGTTTATACTATATTTATTCGATGAAATTTTAGACTTTTGTTTGATTTAGGGGAATGTTATTTTAATATTGGTACTGATTTTTTGACATGGATAAATCATAGCTCTGTGGGTGGGGGTAGTTGGCAATGTCCGAGAACAATACTCAAAACTGTGACGGCCATATGCTTAGTGACGTCATATAGCTATAACGATACCTGTTTAAAGGAACTGAAAACATTCCCTTTGACATATCCATGATCAAACCCATTTCCTGAGGGAAGTAAATAAGATAGGTTTCTGAATGGGATCAACCTATATAATTAGTGACTTTTCATACCGAAGTACCAGATATTGTAGAATTATAAAGTGACTGACTACAAAACTGATTAGATTAGATTAGATCGTTGAAATAGCAACCATACTATAATGTAGGTATTTTAAGCCAAGTATGAATGATGATTGAGTGTAGGATGATTGTGGCGCGATCTTAGATTCTTGTTACTGACTAAGGCTGACATGTTTCGTAGACAGGACTGTTAATTAATAGCCCAACAGCCGATGGCAACAAATGGACCTACAGTTTAACGTGTAATCCAAACCACGGCCTCTGAATTACGAATTGGTCTAATTATGAGGATAGGCTTTGCGGATTAACGCAGTTTTCAATAGTGGAAACGTTAACGCACAAAAGAGAATACTACATCCACCGACCATCTCTCACAACTATCCACAATTGACTGGAACGGTGGCGTCTCGTTTAATCCAGCTACTTTATGATCACGAATTGTGATCTATAATGTAAATATTTATTTACTCTTTTTTATATTTTACGGTCAGTGAATACGATTTTCTCTGGTTAAGATTCAAACCGCGGTCATTAGATTAGACCATTTAGTATTATAGAGGCAAAATTTATGTTTAGAACCCACGAATAACTGTAGGTCCCCTATATTTCACTGGCTACTTAAATAAGTAGGTAAGTCATCATTTCAGAAAGGTGATAAAAGGTGAAACAGTTACATATCCCATACAGACGCGTAAGTGTCGTTATTTAATTAGCAGCAGATACTGACTACATTATACTACAGTACTACGTTACTGTATTATGGTTTATTATTTTTTCTTGATGATATTAAACGACGCAATGTTAAATCTAAAGCACGATAATCGTATGGTAGTTCAATATGAGTTTTACAAGACAAAAACTAGACCTAAATCGCAATGTATACTTTCAAGACTAGTGTGAAACATTGACAAAATGGATTATGTATGTTGCCAGCTTTTTATGAATAGGATTGAGTGTTATTTTATTAAAATACAAGGTGAGTGCATTAATTTTACCTGTTGATTCTACTTATTTAAAGGAACAAAAACTCGACATGTTCTATATATCTTCTATTGATTAATCTTCTTTGGCCTACACTGGAATAAAATGGCGATAATGTAGCTTTCTTTAAATACAAGTCTACTGATGTATGATCAAGAAACTCCAAACTGACAAGCATCTGATCTTGTACTTGTTCTTGGCTCTCATGCAATTGTTTTTTCAACTCCTACGTCTTGAAAGACACTTCCAACTAATCGTAGGTAATGGTAGAAAACCTTCTATTTTCAGCCAGCGATTAACGTTGACATAATTGAAATATTTCGGAAGCCTTCGGTAGAACCACAAAGTCAAAATACTGCTGATAGCTAAACTACACGACAACTTCAAACAATAATGAACTACCTTTATAACATCAGAAAAGGTTTAGTTGTTGTGAATAATCAAAAAATTAGAAACAGTCTTGTAATACAACAATAAAAAATCAGCTGATTACAACTGGTTTACTTCCCTATCAGCTGATTTAGTCAAAATGGTCAGTTAATAAAGAAATTAACAACAGTATTGACTCATTCTGTATAATAATTCTAGCTAGATGTTCAATAATGAAAATGAAAATAAAGATTTATTCCAGCAATTATTTACACAATAAAAATGTCAAAAACTCATTTCCATAGAATTAAAAACTGACAAATATAGTGGTCAGATAACATAAATAAAATTCCTTAAAATACTTGAGTTCACTACATACTATTTAATAGCAACTAATCGTAGGTAATGGTAGAAAACCTTCTATTTTCAGTCAGCGATTAACGTTGACATAAGAGAAATACTTTGGAAGCCTTCGGTAGAACCACAAAGTCAAAATACTGCTGATAGCTAAAGTACACGACAACTTCAAACAACAATAAACTACCTTTATAACATCTGAAAAGGTTTAGTTGTTGTGAATAATCTAACAATTTGAAACAGTCTTGTAATACAACAATAAAAAATCAGCTGATTACAACTGGTTTACTTCCCTATTAGCTGATTTTGTAAAAATGGTCAGTTAATAAAGAAATTAACAACAGTATTGACTCATTCTGTATAATAATTCTAGCTAGATGTTCAATAATGAAAATGAAAATGAAGATTTATTCCAGCAATTATTTACACGGTAAAAATGTCAAAAACTCATTTCCATAGAATTAAAAACTGACAAATATAGTGGTCGGATAACATAAATAAAATTCCTTAAAGTATTTGAGTCCATTACATATTATTTAATAGTACTAAGCCGTGAATGGAAAATAAATTAACATGCTAATAAATTACATATTTTCTTGAGAAGATTTGTCATTGACAGATACCAAAAGCAAATATGAATAAACCCAAAAAATTCCAATAATCCGTTACTTACATTGTTTTTAAAAATACAGTAAGTTATTGGTTAATATGATGCATATTTATGTTACAGACTTTCGCTATGAACACGTTTATTGTACTGATGCAGCTTTGCACATTCGCTGTATTGGCAGCAGGCAATGAAGAACAACCAGATCCTTCGAACTTCACCTATCACCCCCAACCCTCTCCAGCCTATGACCACGGACCACCCCCTGATGGACCGGGAGGATATGAGGGCCCTGAAGCAGCAAAGGGAGTTGGTTAGTCTTTATATACAAAAATGTATGTATGTATGTCCTTTATGCGTTGCCAAAGTACTCATCCGATTGCCATGAAATTTCAGGGAGTTGCTCTATATATGCCAGGAAAGGTTTTAGCGATAACATTTATCGAAAACTCCGTAAGTTTCCATTTTATGGAGTTTAAAAAATCTAATGTTAACCTTATGGGGTGTAGGTTTGTTTACAAATTTTCTGCAATCAAACAGTTTTATTTCTTAAGCTACAACTAGTTGGTTTAATTTCCATTAGCAATGTGTTTTACAATCCAATGCCATCTGACTCATTCATTAATGTAAAACTATGAAGTAAATATGTGCTAAAAATTGACAGCTTTATTTAACACGTTAATAGTTAACAGTTTTTGGGGATTATGTATTTATATTTTTTCTGTCTGATAAAAGTCATGTGTTCATATGTTGGCTAAATAAAATAATTACAATGTTTATACATATTACGTTTATTATAATAAAAGTCGTATTACAGTTAGGTTTGGTTTGGGTTTAGTTTGGATTATAAAGTTGGTAATCAATCCACTCTTATTGTATCACTATTGTTATTAACTAGCCCGCGGAATATCTAATTTATCACAACGAGGCCGTAATGCAATTCGATTTCAGAACATGGTCAATCTTAAAGTTAACACATATTTACTGTTAGGCATTATTAAGTTCGCTGGGTCAGCTAGTAATGAATTCAGTTAAATTTACATGAATACAAAACATGCTGCATAAACGATTTCAATATTCACCTACATTATATTCAAACATTAATACATTAATTAATACATAATACATTAATGAAAACTAAAATATCGTTTATAAGCTTTATATACATTTCAAATTCTAATTCAACTTGTGTTTATATGTTTAAATGATTACACCAAATTAAAAGACTATTCTACACTTTTAATGATAAGTGTAGAATAGCAAGGCTCTAATATAACCAGTTAAACTATATAATAAAACTAGCCAAAGTACCCGTTCTTCGCACGGGTAAAAAAGGCTGAGAGGTGTAGGCTCTACAGATACATTTAAGTTATTGATAATTAATTCTTTATTGTTTACAAAATGACAAAACACGTGTCTAAGTATATATCTAAACATGACAAAGTAACATATGTAAAATATTGGGAGAGGATAAGCATTAACGTAATAGAGGCAGGCATCGGGAGAAAATTAAAAATCTACCATTCCACTATTTCGAACTAATAATTCACTAATTTCGATCCAGCAGTTTATGTGTAAAAATTAACTTTATTTATTTTTCTTCCCGAACTGTCAAAATGTAAAGTAAACGGATGTTGACATTAAAAACTGTAAACATTGAATCCCAGGGTATTTACAGCAACCACGTCTTCTGCTTCTCGAACTGTCAAATTTTAGTGTTCACAGCTGTTGACATTCAAGTAATTTTATGTTTTCATTTTCTAAAAATGTAAACATTGAAACTTAGGACGTTCACAGGGCGTAGCCCAAGAGGATTTTAAGGAAATGAGTATGCCTATGTGTTGCATGAGTTTAAGATCTGTCTTTGTGTAAAATTTCAAACTGTTTGGTTCAGTATTTTTTGCGTTCACTTGCCACAACAAACACACAAACCCACAAACACACAAACCCACAAACAAACATACAGAAACCACCTCTTCTTTATAATATTATAGATTAAATGGTGAAGTAATTAGACGAAACAGCTTAAATATACATTATAGACTTTAATTCAAGAACAAGTAGTTTCTTAATCACTGAGTATGGTGAAGTTATATGTATACTCATATTCTAACATGTGTTATTCATATTCCTATCAATTCTATACATGATAAGCCATATTGGAAAGTTATAACGGATTACTTTTCATTTTCAGGAGTTCAACATTTTGATCCCTCTCAAGTTTCAACGTTCGGGATCTTTCACAATCTTCCGGAAATATTCAATGTTCTAAAAGACATCGTAAGTAGCTCTAAATTAAAATACTAAGTGATTTTAATACTTTTAGCGTGAAAATAATGCCAAGTTGTTATTTAAAAGCACAGAATAGAAAAAATATTATGTGCAGAGTATATATGAATGTAATTATTATATACAGTCAGTCCATCACAGAACATGATTGATTTTAGACCTTTCTTCAATTTTTTTTAATTTACCTAAAAATGGTCCATTCATGATTTTTTGTTTTTAATTGAAAAGAAAACCAATTGCAAATATTTGAGGGATTCCCCTACTTAATTACTTAATTTGAGATCACCTCATCATATAAAAATTCTACTTTCATCCAATGTGAGTGGTCAGTTAACTACCTAAACGAGAATGGTTGGAGATTTAACTATCCTAATAGCTAGTGACTTCAATCCCCGGGATAGCCATAACAAATGTATTCGGTCGTTTTCCTTAAAACACATTGGTTATTGTCATGTAAAATGCATATAGAGTTGATATATGAACATTAATTAAATACAAAAACTGCCCAGAGGGAGCTGATGGCCATCCCCCAGGTTCAGGACCTCTACCAGAAGATGTTGGACAACCGGTTGTCGCAGTGGCCGAGGGAGAAAGCTGATGGAACACCAGACAGGAAGCCCTTCATAGTCATCGAGGGCATTAAGGGATCGGGTGAGTGTTCTCTAGCCTTAACTGGTTTCATGAGTACAGTGGAACCTCTTTTGTAAGAACCTTTATTAGACAAAATTTTCTAAATCCTTTTGAATCCTTAATTACTTTCAATGTTAAAAACACGTTCATAGAGAAAAAATAGAAAATCGGGAGACACCCTTCGATGACAAAAGTTTTTGTGGTCTGTGATTAGGCTTAAACGGCCAACCTCTATAAGAAGTAGTTTTTAAGACAAACAGTGACTCAGACGAGTATTCAGATATGAAGCATTAAATTTCGTCCCCAATTCCCATTCTTCTCCTGTCACCAGTAGCTGTTCAGCGTAACTTTTAAATTAAATGCCTTGTTAATCTGATAAGTTGCATATACAGTGCCCACATTTTAAAATCATTAGTTTTTCTTCTTCAACCATCGCATTTTTAACTTCATTGAACAATAGTTTAATTGTAGAGGTATGTTTATATTATACTATTTAGGTTGGCTACTAAATACTGCGTTTAATAGAGATCATCCTAGAGCTATGAGACACCTCTAGAAGATGAAGTTAAAAAAATTACTTCGTTTAGCAAACACTTAATGTCTTAATGGAACACTTAATGGAAAATTCAGAACCATTTTATATTTTTTTTAGTTAAATAATTTAATATTAAACATTTCTCTGAAACATTTAGTCGTAGTCTAACGGTTTGAAACGTTTTTTTCAATATTTTAGCCGGTTTAATGGCAAAAGTGTCGTTTTACCGGACAATTAAAAAAAGTTAATCTTTTACATTGAAAAGCCCTCAACTGTGGAACAATTAGTTTTACGTAAATACAGGTTTTATCATTATTATTTGAGTCAATAAAAACTATAAACCATAAAACTTGAATCAAAATCATTAGAGTGGATTTGAATGTTTAAAACTTTTAAGGAGTTTTAGGGGTAAACTACACTTAGAAATCAAGAATTCCAAAAAATTATCAGGATAAAGGGACCCGTTTACCAAATTTCATAGACGTTGGACGATCAATGTGTTCTAGGAGTTTCTACATGAGCAGATAGACAGACAGACAGAGAGACAACAGTCCGATAACAACTTTTTGGTATTCAGGAAGTCTCAAAACGTAATGGTCTGTATCCACTCTCAACTCAAATTCAACAATTTTTACGAAAACAATACTTTCTCAACATACTTTATATAAGGGTAAAAAGTAAACAACTGGTTTAAAAGTACCTAACGACAGGAAATATGAGTAGTGGACCCCATGGAAACGATATAGTTTAGATTAGATTTTTCCCATACATTCATGTTAATAATTTATCTTTATTCTCTTTATCTTACAATATCTTGAGTCAATCCAAAACATAAATGACAGTAACAATGGCTAAGATGTGTGGATTGTTCAGGCAAGTCCGCCACGGCTCGGTTGTACACTCAGCGCTTGAACGGCACCTACCTTCGTAGCCCTCCCGACTACCTGGCCAACATCCGCGGTATGATGTCCATGAAGCCCAGACTCGTCCGGAGTGCCTACCACGCTCTCAACAACTACCTCATGGCGGAGCTCGTCAAGTCCATCCTCAAGACGAGGCTGGTCGTCATGGATCAGTAGGTTTGACACGTGTAACAACTCTTTGTTCAGTTAGGAAGGTTGCTGGATCGAATCCAGGACCGACAACTCTTGCCATATTATAAGCGGTCACCTCTGGATTAAGGAGACACCTATGGGACACTTCTATTGTACCTCGCTGTCTTTAATATACCTTTAAGGCTCTAGTGTGAGACTAGAGCCCTAGAACCCTCAAACCGTGAGGGTTATGGGTACTTTTGAAATGCACAGTATTTACTTCTCCGTTGGAAAAAGGATAGGTCATAGATAAGTCTGAAAGAAATGTTTTCATTTCCTCAACAGCAGTTCTCATAATGAAGTCTCTTCCGTAACCCTTTTGTATCCCGAAAATTATTGCGAAAACCCCTATTCCCAGAGCACATATTCATGTCAAAAACGTTTAAATGGAGTTCAAAAACCTTGTTTAACAAATAATAAATTTCCTCAGAATCGATTTTAAAAGAAATCTTCTTTTGTTTTTGCTTTTTTGCTTATATTAATAAATAAGCAAAAAAATGTATTTGACTCCCTGTGGGAAATAGGTTAGATCATGGATATTATTTTAGGAATGATTTAAGTTTTTCTAACGACTGTTTCCTTATAACGATAAGACGACACTTCCATTACAAATTTTGGTCTGACGTATTGATAATACCCCGCAATACCCCCAAAGCTAAGACATTCCCATGTCACAAACCTACTTTTACAAATCACTTGTATACACAAAGTCAACCTATTCTGATGGGCGTTTGAAGTAAAGTAAACCCAAAACACTCTCAAATTGTTACCCTTGGTGTGGAATAGATTTTTTAACTAGTAGCTTTTGTTCAAATTTTGTCAGGATTTGATAAGTCTCCATGAATTATTATGATGTCATTATAGTTATTGTCATGTCATCCTAAATATTCTTCTTACATTCATTTGTAATGTTTGACAACATAGTGAGTTCGGCACCTATGAATTTCCGCGGTGGTAATACCAGAATAGGAATACCAGAAACACCCAAAGGGTAGTTTAGTTAAAAGTAAGTTTAGCTTAGCTTAACTCTGGGCGTAGCTATTACGACATTATATATTACTTTTGTTACTAATATCTTCATCAGAAATACAGTTACCTCTAGTTAGAAAAATATTATATATCAACAAATATTTTTACACTACCACTTTTTAAGGAACAAGAATAATCTTGTTTGAAAACTAATCAATTTCCTCTGACTGTGAAGAAAAAACAATTTCAAGGTTATTAAGGTAAACTCCTTTGGACATAGATATGTCTTATGTGCATGTTTCAGTTCAAGTAAACATCTGTTGTTGTAACCATATCTCGTCACCAACTATATTACGTCATTTCCATTTCAAATATTGGTTTTAAATAAAATAGAGGTCGTCTCTCCCCAGGTACTGGCATGGTCTGACCGCCTTCGCCCTCGCCAAGTTAGCAGGCATCAGACAGAACCTCCCCGTGCCCGGTTCTCCAATCTACAACTTCCCTCAGGACCTCCTCACCCCAGACATCAGCTTCTTTATCGCCGCCAACGATGAGAGGCGACTGTTCAAGCTGCCTGACACTGGCAAACCTGCCACCTCCAAGGTCTTCAGGGAGTCGTAAGTTAACGATAATAATCATAATAGTCCTAGGAATAGGGGTCGAACTCGAACTGAACACCCTGATCTATAAAAAACTTCCGTCTCATACAACAATCTATCCCTCTTACATACCTAAAAGAACCTTAAACACTATGTATATCGTATCAGCATTTGTATTTAAAAATTGATTTTGTTATAGAGTTTTTAACGTCATTGAAAGATTTTTACATTTTATTGGGAAACGGTCTAAACTTTAAAATTTTTGATAAGTAGTGCAATGTGGTTCTAATAATTATTATTTTCTAAAAAATTGGGTCTAGAATCAAATTGGTTACCCTCGGATTTCGATTTTGTTTGTATTCAAAACCACCATTTCATTGGCTAACAGTTGGCAATAAGTTTGATGTAGACCTTTTACTATTATAGCAAGTGAAAATTCTACTGTTCATCCTGTCACTCCATTATTACTAATAAACTATTTAAATGAGTGAAACAGAGACGAGACGACAAACATTGTATTTCTAAAAAAGGTTTACCAGTCAGCGTTTTACAATATCCTGTTTTGTCCTCCATCCAGAACGTACGAGGCGTACAGCCTGATGGATCTTCCGAGGATGATCCCGATCAACGGTGACCGACTAAGAGAGGAAGTGGAGGCAGAGATGGTGAAGGTCACGCACGAAAATCTACAGGGATTTATATAACATTTTAAAACACCTCTACTGGATTTTATTTTGTCCCGAATCAAAGATACACACAACCCCCTGAAGGTCAAAGCTTGTATAGAATCTTAGCTATAGAGATTTATCAAACGTAAAATTGGCTGGACCCCTATAGGAATTACAGTAGGCTACCAGCCAACTGAATCCTAACCTACTATTCCTAATATATTTAAAATTCTCATTCACTTGTTGAACACTTAGATAGTCTTCGTTATTTATAAAGATCACAATCTATGTTCAACGCAAGGTATAAAGCAATTAAATGATATGCAGTACAAATAATCCTGTATTGATAACAAATGTACAGGAGTGGTATTTCCATTAGGCGTTTGAGATTCTGCCTAACATTAAGTAAAGCTTGGGACTTAAGGTTGATAAATTACCCAGTTGCACAGTACTTTTTTTCCTAAGAGATAAAAAAACTTGAACAAATATGAACTAAAACACGTGCTAGTAATATACATTGCATATAAGTAATGATAGAACCTGGCCAGAAAAAAAAATAGAAAACATTGGTACAAACTTTAACGTTAACCTAACATTTATTACTGATCAAAGACTAGTGTAACTATAAACAAGGAATAGCATCTGAGAACTTCTTTTGAGAATGCTGTCTGACAGCATAAAAAATATTAATTCGCCAGAAAAAATTAATAAAGGATTAAAAAATAACCTCCTGCCAATTGCTCCTTACTACACGATGTATTTCCAACAATAGTATAGGTGTGACTTCTTAATGTATTTAATGTACATAAATTAACTATTGCTATTGCTGAATATACATTGTACATTAATAAACAAATGTGATGTTAATTATCTTGGACCTTCCTTGTTTAAAAAAATATATTTCATGTATCAAGGAAAACATTTTAACTTACGTACCGGAAATACCCATGACAGAATATTGCAATTCACCTTGAACTCCTTCGTTGTCCTATAAACAGTGGACACATAATTAAAACTCTGAGAACTTTATTACCTAGACAAACTGATATTTTAATAGACACAAATCAACTTAGTGTGAGTCATTATTTGAAAGGCTCAAGTTACCTTCTTAACTTCCTAGATTAGGTACAAGATTTATATTCCACCATATAAGGCACTGAGATGAGTAGTAAGCACTTCAATTAAGGTTGTTGAAACCTAGTATGCAGGTGCTCATAATTATGATACTGCATACTCATTATTAAAACCTGTTTATAAAATAGGTCGTAACTGGTTTTATTATGACATGATCTTGTTTTTAATTATTATATATAATGTAGAAATAAAGTAGTGCTTAGGTGGTATCGTCAAGTAATAGTAGCTGTCTAAAAAAATAAATATTAAATATTCTATTAGAAAACTGTTAATTTTCATACACAGGGTAATTTATAATTTTCATTCCCTCATAAAGAACATAACCACAAAAACTTTTATTTAATACCTCAACTAAATTTCTATGAATACAGAGTGACTAGCAAAATTGAAGCAGGTAAGCCAGTCAGTATTTCCTACTATAGAATACAACCATGGGAAAGTATAATTTCATGAGGAGGGGGGAGGTAGTAAAACGAGGGTATTGTTTGTGGTGGGTTTTACTATTCAGATCTTTATGAAGAACGTCTTCCATCATGATTAATTAAAAAATATTTCATGAAGTTTCGAGGTCCGAAATCTGATTCTGGCCTCAATTGAGCTGAAACATAGAACATTACAAGATTATTACTTAATCTGGATTAAGCCAGTAAAAACCTGAAAATAAAAACGTTTAAAACAATCAAAAACGTACAAAAAATACCAGGCAACGAAAGTCGTGCACACACCTCAAGAGGTCAAGGAAAAATGTGTTCCTCTTTTAACGGCTTAGTCCGGATTATGTACTGGTCCTGTTAAGCTATAGGTCCAAGCTCACCTGATGACGGAATCAGATTTCAGATCCCGAAGTCAAATCCACCATATTTGAAGTCGAAAGTCATTGGTTTCGACTACTAAATGTAAAAGTAAAATACATTCAATCTAGCTTTACAATATGGAAAACATACTTAAAGTAAAGAATAATTTAACTTTTAAGCCAGGAAAACTCAAATCAATTAATTTAGTTTGCATCGCATTAACGAAAGAGAATTCTTGTATCAGCCTATCCATGCATTTTTCACCGGATTAATCTCTCAATAGTTTTGTTAAGATTGAGATTTAAGATTAAGATCAAGATTATCTCCAGAGCACATAGAGTAACCATCCATCCACCATCTAGATATTTTTCCTTCTAGGATTCCAAGTATATATGAATGACAGATTTTAAGAAACTATAGGGAAGTTTATCATAAGGAATTTCTTTGATGTCATCCTATAAAAATTACATCTTTAAGCCTAGTGTATCCAAACTTATCATAGCTTTGTTCCGTCTTAAAAAAATGCCATTCAGATAATAGCTAAGCTGCAGTTCATATAGTTTTGGAATATCTTTAGTGGGAGGGGAATTCTTATTCAAGGTGCACTTGTACACAAGTACCCCTCGAGAGGTAGAGAGTTGTACAGACTATACCAGAACATATCCAAAGCTGCCGTGAACCTGCCATATCCAACAGGGGTCAAATTATTAAGTAGCCTCTATGAATATATCAGGCTGGAGGGAAACTCGAGGAGATTCAGGGATCGCCTTAAGCAATTCCTGGTTCAGGTAGAGTTTTACTACTCTAACGAGTTCATACAATACACATGGTATGGTGACTGTGTCCCTGGGGATATCGCTGGGCGAAGTGTGTATAGATTGGGATGGTGGCGTGATTTATAATCTAGCTACTTAGGTGGGTGGTGTATTTAGTATTCCATGGTGTGGATTATTATCCGATATATTGAATACTACTCTCATCAAAGACCATTAGACCAGATCGTAATTCGTTGGCAAAAGTGGTTCAGATACCATAGTTAAAATGTAGGTCCCTTAGATGCCATCAGCTTTTGGGCTATTAATTAATAGTCCTATCTAAGGAACATGTCAGCCCTAGTCAGTAATAAGACTACAATATTCGAGCATTCGGTTGCCATTGCGAGAGGTAATTGTAAAAGTTATTAAAGGAGAGCAGGGAGGGTAAACAATTTTTGTTACATTTTCTATTTTTAATGTAGTTTTAAAGAAGAAATTTGTTTTCAGGAACTGGTCTTAGTATTGTATATGATGATCCTTAGTATTTTTAAATAAATTAATATCATTTGTATCGAGTTTAATGTTTGATCCTAGTAACGCTGTATGGCTAATTTATCGATATAATCGATTTCCTTTGTACAAAAGTACACTTTTCTCAGGAATTGTAAGAGATAGGGAGCTGGAATTTTTTTTAATGTACAACTATATAATACCAAGCTACAGTACTAGAATAATGACATTAGTAGTATTGGTTGCTGAGAAAAGATTTGTATATAGAAAATTTTTAAGAAAAATATCGGTTAAAAAAACTGCGATTAAAATGATAATAAAATAATTCTAGTGATATAGATTTACAATACATAAGGAAATACATATTTACAATCTCAACTCCATATCTTTTATTGTTTCTTAGAAAAGTGTACCTAAAGTTCACAAATTTAACATGGTGGAGATAGTGCATCACCACCACCCTTCTAAGGCGATTTCAACATAAATTTATTGTGACTGTTTCCCAAAAATTTAATAACTGTTCCTGGCAATAAATCGATATCATATCGTGGTAATATCATACCTAAATATAGAGTGCTATAAGGGCAGTAATTCAACAATACCCAAATCTGTCCACTTAATTTACAAAAAGTTGGGTCTGGCCGTTTTCAGCCCTTGGTCGTGTGGTGTGTGGTATGTGGTGTGCGGTGTGATGCGGTGTGCTACGTAGGCAGAGGCAGAGGCATCGTGGGACGGCCGCGAGCAGCAGGCGGCAGGAACGGCGGTACCGCACCGATCACAAGGTTTAATTGGACCAATCTGCGCTAAACTGGTGACACACCGGACGTGAACCGCATCCCTGCGCCGAATAACATAAACCGCCTTGTCTAACAAGCCGGTGCTTTCTAGCTGCGCCATTTAGGGCGTATTTGGAAATGTGACGTCCGTCGGCTCCTGTGTACGCCTGCGCAGACGAGGCGCGCTCGCCGTGATGCGCCAGTTCACTGAGCGATGTGTCGTTTTTTGCATCATCTACCATTTACTGTGTAGGTGTAGAATTACGTCAGTAAAATTTAATAATATTCACGTGCTACGTAGTTTGTTTCACAAACACTTTCACATTTACCTAAATATAAATATATATCAAAATAAAAACAGTCTCATTCCTATACTTTTTATTTTTATATTACTTGATCTTTTTTAAACAGTGTGCGTAAATGTACAGTGTGCTAAACAATAATAAGTTGGCTAGCCAGCTGGTTAGCACATTAAACGTTCTGCACGCTATAATTCACACGCTCTTAAAAGTTGCTCATCCATAAACATGACTAATTTTATCCATACTATTCCTAAAAAGTAAGTTAAGGAAAAAATAAATTTGAAAACAACTGTAATGTTTAATCTGAGAGCAGAATCATTAGGCTACATCTTGGTAAGCCAACAATGTATAGCTGCCTTTTAACATTTGACTTGAACTAAACAGTTTTGTTGAGTTATCCCTTATTTATACTGATTTAAATATTTTAAGCATATTTATTCTGATTTAAGTTACAGAGGATATAATTAAATGTATGTATTACTTTTATCTTATCTTATTTATATTTTACTGATGGAATCTAGATAAACACTGCTAGTGTTGATATATTAGGCTAATACCGATATGATATGGTGTTGACAAAAATACACCATATTATATCTAACTAAGCTTAGTAAACAATAATAAAATATGCATAATTCAGACACTAATGTCTATGAAGGGGAAGGTATGTTTTCATTCAAACAAATACGAAAAGTTGCAACGTTCAATGGTTGAAAGAATACGTTAACACACCAGCCTGTAATATTTTTGAATTCACCATAACTCCAGTTTATCTTACTACACTAAACAAATGGCCTCAACAACTTCCACATGATAGCAAGTACACACGCAGTACCATTCATTCTTTTGACTGCAGTCATCAAAGACCACGAAACACAAATCCAGTCCAATATCACCCGCTATTAACAAGAGGTAACGGCCTCGCATGAATACAAACCAGATCACCGTCGCCTAATAAACAGTGTATACAATGCTCTCTCTCATGCGCGGGCATAGTTATGCTCCATACAATCAGATGAAGCTACAGGGGGCCGAGCGGCGCGCGTGAATGGGAATGAGAATGGAACTGCGCAGGCGCGGAGACAGCGCAGCCTGGATTCTGCGCGGCGACAACAATACTGCGCATGCGCGCTGTCCGGCGGCTAATAACCATAAATTGGCGTGGTCACCAGCGTTGTCAGGATCATCCCTGTATTGTAATTGGGAGAGCGGGACCAGCGCCTTATTCGCGTGCTAATTGCCTCCAGGGGATTTAAATAGAAAGGGCAATTAATTGGGAGGTCGAGAATCTCGTGTTTTGACTGCATTAACCTTATCTAGTGGTTTAAGACTAATAAGATGGGTCTGAATTAAAATAAAAACTATTCTATTTTCAGAGGAATAATATGGTAAATTAGAACATTTTAATTTAATGTTCATTTTAAGCGTAAAACTGTGGCAAAAGTTGAAAAATAACTCTTAAAGTTCCTCAAATAAGAATGAAAGAAGTGCTTTATTTTTAACAATTTTTTACAATATACATCTTCCAACACTCGTAAACAATGGTCACTAAAGGACCATCGGTTTGGTTTGCTCTACAACTATAATAATCTGATTTAATATAAATGTAGCCTGTTGCAGAAACAATATGAATACACATGCAATACATAATTAACTATTAACTTAAATCTTCTGATATAAGGAGATCAAAACAAATACAAAAATATTATTTTAAATGTATACATTGATGTATATATTTATATGTGTGAAATTTTTCCACCTTGAATTCATAGTTAAGTTAATTAAATATGAGGCGAAAGTTACATTAATAAAGATTACATGCTATCAGTAGATCATATAAATAATTGACATTACCATAACGTAGATTATATTACTTAAGTTATCGTTTTCAGTGCCTACGGAGATTATCCCATGAGCACATACGCATGCACACGTTCACATTCACACACCAACTTTCTTTAGATATATTGATAGTTTTATCATTATATAGTATCTGATTCCTGGAGATCAGATTTTTAGAAAAACTAAAAGTGCACTGAACTAGATTATCCAAAGCTAAACGATAACTAATATAAAATATATAAAAAACGTTTCTGGAATATTGCTTGCTTAGTTAGTGTGATTAATTCTAAGATACTTCTATAGTCATATTAAACGTTGTTAATGCTACTTTATTGCATTATATAAATAATTGCATTATAATTCTATGTACCATATTAAATAATGTTGATGAAAAAAGGATATGAAGGTTTTTTTCGAAACATTCTATAGAGGAAAAGAAAATATAAATGCATATCAGGTGTTGAAGATAAAACAAACTGTAAGCTAAGAAAAAAAACTCTTCGGATTCTTACATACTAATATATTTGTATAACAAAGTAAACTTTTGTTTAGGTAGCTCAAAGCTTTAATTTATTTGATAGGATCTGCGGTTGGTTGTGAATATAAACATGTTCTATTATTTATCATGTCATGAGAAAAATATTTAACTTTACAAATGGTCGTATATTAAATCTACAATAAAACTGCTATATATTCTGTATGTTTATAATGAGATGACAAATAAAAATGACAAACATTAAAACATAAAGCAATTAACTATAAAACTATGTTTTAAATATTTAAACACACTTTTGGTCTATATTTTCTAAATTATTGGGGTCATTTTCTATATCGATTAGCAAAAATACGTTTCGGGATGGGAGCTGAAACCTAAAACATAACAAGATTAGCGCACAATCTGGACTAAGCCGAAGACATCATGAAACTTTGTTTTACTAACGTGATGGAAAATGTTCACTACAAATATCCAAATAACATAGGTCCATCACCACCAAACATGAGTTTCAATTAAAGAAGTTTTAATTTAGTTGTGATCATTAACCATAAAAATGTTTTTACTTCCCAGTGGGAATAGCTTAGATCATCGTTCCAGACTGGGACGGTGGCGACGTCCTGTAATCCAGCTACCAGGAGGTCACGAATTGTGGATAGTTGTGAGAGATGGTCGGTGGATTTAGTGTTCTCTTGTGTGGATTAACGTCCGCACCATTTAATACTACGTTAATCCGCAAAGACCATCCTCATAATTAGATCAGTTGATAATTCAGAGGTCGTGATTCGGATTCCACGTTAAACTGTAGGTCCATTAGTTGCCATCGGCTGTTGGGCTATTAATTAACAGTCCTGTCTAAGGAACATGTCAGCCTTAGTCAGTAACAAGACTACAAGATCGCGCCACAATCATTCTACATTCATACTTGGTTTAAAATACCTACCTGGGTAGGTCGCCATTTCAGTTAAAAGTATAAAAGTATACAGTATCAAGGATAATTCTAAAGAGAAAGTTGCTTTAAACAGCTGTCCTTATAACTATATGAAGTCATTTCCATTTAAAATTTTACCGTGACGGATTGCCAATTCACTACCCCCCAAGCTAAGACATATCCATGTCAAAAATATAAATTAATACATTAGCTTAGAGGGTAAAGCATTGCTTAAGAACACCATTCTTCGTACAACTCTGAATCCAATCTAATCCGACCTGAGAATACTGCACCCGAATCTTCCACAAAGTGCTCTCATCAAAAACAGAATATCACACAAATTTCGGCCGCTAGACGGCGCCGGGTCATATTTCCTCGTTGACAGCCAAAACCGCAGTCCAAATGGGACGGAAGGAAATGACCGGGTTGGTAGATCGTCTCACAGAGAGCGTAACCTGTCTGTAGAGTAATCGCGCAATCTGGGGGTCCGGGCAGTATGACGTTATGACGTTATGACAGCGCGGTAGTGTCGTGTTTGCTGCTGCTAATCTGTTAAATTGGCCTGTTACCCTTACTCACTTATCGTGGTCACAACTCTTTGCGGGGGCTTACTCTAGTCCAGGAATCCACAATTGCTGGAGAGAATGTGTTTACAAACACTACTCTAAGACAGAATCCTCACTTGCGGCCCACGGGCTGCTATAGGACCCTTGGAACGTTTTTGACCCTATGACTGTTAGAAGTTTACAAAAATCTCCAGCTTGGTAATTTTATGTTGTAATATTTTGTTATTATTGAACGTTACTTGTACTTTCGAACTGTTTTGTCTATGCTTCAGGTAGCTTTAAATGATGGTTTCAAGTTTTATTTGCAAAAGAATTTTTGGGGAGACACTGGACGTCCTTTTTACTGGGTTATATTCTATCCCTCCGGATGTGTAAACCTACAGAAGTGATTAAGAGCCATCACTAATTGTGGCTATGATGTTATTTTATGCTAATCAATTGGCTCTTGGAGAAATCCTAGAGTGAATCTCTGCTTTAAGCTTCAGTGGGTTAGGTAAGGTTCCATTGGGTAGCGCATCCAAATCGTCTCAAGAACAGTCAGACATGACAGAGTGTACAGTCAGGTCATGGCCTAGATAGACATTGTATGACAGACGGGACAGTAAAAAAAATGATTGCTACGAATCCAGTGGCGACTCCTCGTTAGATTATGAACGTAACCACTTGCTAGCTTGTGTGACCTTGTTACGGTAAAAATGAGTATCTGTCTTTAATCGGACCACACAGGAATAAGTGATTAGTAGCTAAGGATATAGCTTTTTTTGGTTTTAATAAACACAAGTAAAACTAAAAAGCAATTTTTATTAACTTATGATATTTTCTATAACAATATTAGTCTAATTACTATATCCAAAAGCAGTTAGGAAAACAGATTTCCTTCAACAGATTTTTCACTTATTTCTTGTGAACAGAAATTTCTACTAGATAAATAATTTGTCAGGTGTCGACAGTAGAACGTTTTACCAGGAGACTTATAAAATATTTTTAAAAACAATCTTTTTTTAATGTTTCAGGAATTCTTTTACGTATTATGGTTGCATAGATTTCTTTATGTGTTCAGTTGTTTTTAATATGGGGAGCTTTAAATATGAGTATTTAAACATTCATTGTTCGCTTTTTCACTTTTGTGGGAAATATCTATATCCGGGAAAATTATATACTGTTATTGTCAGTTGTGGTTTTGGGGAAAATAATTTGAAATTTATTTGATACAGAGAAAAAGGTACACAGGGTGTACATTAAAAACGTTTCAGGACTTTGTTGAATGATTAGGTACATTAAAAGGAAGAAAAAGTTTCGATAGAGGTATGGCCTAAAACCCTTATTTTCTCAGATATCCGACATTTTGTATTTTCCACAAAATATTTTTATTTCAAACATTTTTAACGGATTATTTTTAAACTTGGTACGTGTTTTAAACTCATAGACTACTATAAGTAAAAAAATAACTAGCATGATCCAAGCTCAAAATTTAAAATGGCGGGTATTTAAAATTTTAATTTAAGTTTTAAAATAATTTTAAATGGCCGCCATTTTAGGTTTTGAGCTTGGATCATGCTAGCTATTTTTCCTAATATTAATCTACTAGTGTAAAACACAAACCAAATTTCAAAATAATCCGTTAGAAAAAGTTTGAATTAAAAAATATTTTGTGAAAAATACAAAATGGCGGATATATGAGAAAATAAGCGTGTTAGGCTATACCTCTATGGTAAATTTTCTTCCTTTTAATGTACCCAATTTTAGGACTCACCGAAGTCCTAAAACGTTTTTCAAGGACACCCTGTATAAAAACTGGTTAAACGTTTCTATTTTAATTCATTTAAACATCATATTATTCGTACAGTCACTATGTCCTTTCCTAACATAGTTATACATATTATCTGGTTTTAAATTACTCACAATACTGTTGATAACTTAATTTCGTTAATAATATATTCTAGATATCGAAGTTATTCGAACTTTATTTGCATAAATCGACAGTCTACACTCTATGGGATTCTCTAAAACAACAATGCCATTGTATCACACGTATACCAGAGTGCGAACATCCCTAATTGTCACTAACAGCCGAAATAACCTTCGACCGAGGTAAACGGGCCATGGGAACCCGGTCGGACGGCGGACCGCGGGCGCGTATTAGCATATAGATGAGAGATACACACGTCGACGGCGTATCCGCGATCACACCTGTCTTATCGACGCGCGTGAAATCGATCGTCCAGTGTCGCGAGTTCCCACCGATTTATGCGCTGCTTTCCCAATGAATCACTAATGACCGCTTATAAGATGGCCGGACGATAATTAGCCGGGTAGCCAATGACATCGGGGGGAGGGTGCGGGAGTGGGAGGCAGGCGGGAGGTGCTGCTCTCTCGCGGACCGCCGGCGAACTTGGCGAAGATGCGCCTCGACACTTATCCATCGACATCGTCTCCAGAACCGCGTCCACGTGCGGTTCGCACTTCCGCGTCACGTGGTTCCGGTCGGCAAAACCGGGGGCGGCAACGACGGGGGAGGTGTGTGGTAGCACTTCACAAATAACAACGACCCTTATAATGTCCTCTTCAATCATAAAGTACTTTAATTTCATCCAGTTGAAATAAAACCAAAATAGAATCGTTTGCTCAAAAGTTAAAACTGTTTTCGAATCAAGATAGTGTGGATTTACAAAGAGACTTGAACGCGCGGTTTGACCGGTGTCTGCGCTCGGGGTGAACTAAGTGTCGAGGAGTGATAAGAAGAGTGATAACAGAGGATGGATGGGAGGTGATGGAACAACAAGCATCCTCCCCTCAGGCGACTCAGGGCAGATGGTGGGGACAGAACAACGCACCCTCCGCCTCCTCGGACGTGGTGAGTCACTGATAACTCATATCTGATAACGATCATGATCTTATGTTACTTACTCATACATATTTACATACTACTTTTTTTCTTCTACCAATATATGTTTATAAATTAATATTATCTGTTAATTCAACACAGTACACTCAAAACCTCTATTCTTTACTCTACACACAGCCGCTGTACTAAAAGTTGGTTTTTAAAATTTGTTTTTACAAATTTAAGATTATTTTACAATGTTGCAATATCTTTATAAATTCAAACCAACCTGCCCGATAAAAAGGATTTTTGATGTATATTAAAAGTTTTTATTAAACATATTATTTCTTTATTACTAATATTTTTTATTAATGTTTCAATTATTTTACTAATTCTTTATATGCTTTCTTATTTCTGTAGAATACACTTGACTTGAAGTATAGAAAAACATTTACACAATTTAAATTCTTTTTTCGTTTTTCTGGAAATCCTATTCTAAAATAAATACTCTGATGTTAATATGTGCTATAATTATTGTGGACTAAGGTTAGTGTGTTAAAGTTAAGGGAATTCTATATTTATTTATGTATAAACTAAACAATATATAGGATAGAAACAACTTTGGTTTAAAAGTGTAAGCTCTTTAACTCTAAATTGATTAATGTATTTTCTCCATTTATAAATATTATATTTTAATTCTCCCTATTGATGTCTTTACAATTATACTTTAACATCGTAGTTTAAAGACAATAAATATTATAAATCCATAAAAGGCGAGATAGTTTAAATTTAAACGAAAAAACTTAGGAGATTTATGATTTTGTTTATTTTTTATACTGTAACTGATATCCCAAAAACATAAGAAACGAACTTTTAAATATAAAACAATAATAAACTACACGAAAAAGCATAACATAACATTATCAATACCTTATGAAAAATAATCTTAGAAAATTAAAACGTTAAAAATAATTAACGTGAAAAAGTGTCAAAAGAAATTCAAGTACAGCTACATTTAAATTAACCCTTTGCTACACAATAAATTAATTTATTTTTGTAGATTATAACTGCTGGAAGTAAAAGTGTTAGCTTTGTTAATCAATTTAACTAAGCTTAACAGTAAGTTAACCATGTTTTAAAATTTTGTTTCCGTTCATGACTGTAAACAACAATTTTCAATCATCCTTAAAAAATCTATGCATGCTTGTAAACTGTAATAGTTTCACAAATAAAGAAAATACTAGGTCTAGTTAAAAAAACTAAAATTCGACATTTTAAATGCAGTAAATAAAGAATACGTCTAATGCAAAATTATTGTGTATTTTAAAATTTAAACTGACTATTATTTACTACACTATTTACAAATATAAGTGGTGGGTTTCGGTTTTTTTAATAGCTCATGTTTTAACGACATTTTTTTATTTCGTCATCCTAAGAGTCCTTAGGTCTGAACGGTTGCCTTCAAGACGACGTCTCACGCTCCTCTTGTAGCGCAAAGGTCGGTCACACATTAACATTTACTAACGCGCATCCTTGCTCAAAACTATCTGTGGTTTGCTCTCAAGGTCATTGGAACATTATTGAGGGCAAGGTGATAAAACTTACCTAATAACCACTGTTAAAACTTGATTCCTGTTATCAGGGGAAATCAATTTTTGCACCACGGATACTCCATCATTCTTAAAAAATCCCTTCTAAAGTAGGAATAAGGTATTCATATGGAAAATAACGAGTTATGTATAATTTTGCATTTTTTCTCAGTTTCATTCACCCAATATTACCTTTGTCTTATCTGTTATTCCAGGGTGTCCAACAATACAACTAATACCTCCAATATAAATGGTTTTATTGCAGTATACGGATAAAATACTTGATTTTTTACTATTATGTCGACATTAAAAAATGCACATACTGCTTAAAACTACTATTTTCGCCAATCAAGATTGAAGAATATAATTGATCATTAAATAACATAAATGTTGCATTATGCTTCGTCAATTAAAACTGAAATAAAATTAACACAGTGTATCAAGCGTACAACATAAATAGTTCCGTTTAGCACCCACTTCTTTAACTTCTGATGTTTATTTTTTTATTTAGGAATGACTAACTAACTAACTAGCTTTATACAATCAAAGCAGTCACATCACTAAACCAGGAATCATATAAATCAGGTTTACAATCATTTTCACGGTGTTAAACCACCACTTATTGTGTTATTGTAGCTATATTGTAAGAAATATTACCAATAGCTTAAAATTTGTTGATGATAGATAACTCTCTTATGCAAAACGTTACTAGCAATATACTTAGAATATAACTGAAGTTGGAAAAGAAGCAATGCGATTTAATTTAAAAAATTTTACCAAACAATTATTAAATTGTATACCCCGGAAAAAAGGTAAAAATGAATTTTTTCTTCTGCCTTGTTACTGCCTCTAGATATACCTATTCGGGCTGATATTTTATGGTTAGACTTTCTTTTCATTTGTAGCTGTAAATAAAAAATGTCTGTTATATCAGTGGTTTCTTCCAAAAAAGGATTACAATTTTAAATAAAAATACAGCCATATAAAACAGTTGAATTATATGTACAGGATCTTATTCATCTCAAAAAACTATTAATACTTTTTTATAGTAAATATTCTTAATTTAACAGAAATTTTAGGAATAGAATTCAAAATTCATGATATTAATAATATGTTTTTACTCCCCTTACTATGAGTATATTTTTAAAGTTTGAATACCTTAAATAAAATTCGTTCTCTTACAAGTCGTTGAACAAAATTATGTTCTAAACTGAGAAATAGAAATTAGGATATTGAACGTATAGGAATATTTTACTATATGGATTCAATAAAAATAAAAGTACATAGTAAACGTGATAAATGTATTGTAAATAGGTAAGGCTCCATAATTAATTACAAGAAAAAAATTAATATGCAACAAAAATTAATACTTTTAAAGGAATAAAAAAGTAAAAATTTGTATTTTAAAAGATGAAACAAGAATAATTCTTCATTCAATAATTAAGTTAATAACATTTTCTAATTTGTAACTCTGAATAATACTGTTCTATACATTATATATAACATGCATAATATGGCTCAATTTATAAGGTATGAGATAGCATAAGCAAGTTTTATTGGAAAATATTCATATTCTTTAAAGTTAACTAAATATCATTTAATAATAAATTTATTGTTTCAAAAATAAGCATCCAATTTCAGAAAAATAACAAGAGAAACAAAGTTAAATTAATTGTTAGAATTGTATGGGGGATAACCCCCCTTCAAGCCCGTGAATAACAAGCTTTTTTGAGTGGGGTTTGTTTTTGTGATATGACCTTACACAGTATACAAAGGAATTTGCAAGGGATCATTTATATAGTTTTATAACATTATTTAAACACCATTACTTATTTATTAATAGGTTCCACTTACGTTTTCGATAAACTTTATTTGAAAATCGTTATTTAATTAATATTTAAAACTATGAAAACTATTGTTACTGCATTTCACCCTTTCACCGTGATAAGTTAACACATGTACCATACACATTTAAGCATTAAAATAGTTAAAAGTTATTGTTTGGATGTGTTTGTGGTTTGTACTCTCTAGAAAAAGATTTTAAATAAAATTGTGTACAACCTATAAAATACTAAGTAGGCAGGGCTAAATTCTCATTGGTAAGAAACATTAATTTTAGTAATAAAGCTGTTTTCTTTAAAAACGTTATTTATAGCTTACTTCTTCACTAATACTTAATTATTGTTATTGTGAGATTCATTTGACATTACTTATGGACGGCCTTAAAAAAACAATGAACATTCACATTAGTAATATATTTTTATTATCTATGGTAAGATCAAATATTTAAAGTTTTGAACGGAACGAAGTAAGGTCATTCATCAAGTTTTTTTTTGTTCATGGCAGTAAAACCTAAAAATATGTACAATCTATCGTAGCCAACATGCTTAAAAATACTTTTGTTTTAATAATTGTATGTTTTATGTTAAAATAATGTAAACTAAGCGAGTTTGGGTAAGGATCTTCAGACTCTTAAGGTGAAATATATTTTTTACATGAATTAAACTATTATCACAAATTATATTTTTACTCTCATAATTGCCTTTGGAATATTGCTCCCGAACATGCGTTATGTCTTTAATATGCAACAGTAAATTTCAGTTCATAATTACTACAATACTCTAGCCTTCACTTCTGTGGCCACTCAAATTCAAGGAGATTTTTTACTTTACCAATAAAATGTCTGTATATTTTTGCATTCCCTGCCAGACCTACATCCAAACACAATATTATAACATCTTCAGCAGCCTGGCCATCCCATCTAAATCTCTGCCGGGAAACGGATTTTTGGCAACCGCCCAGCCCCCACCGAGGGTCGGCACCCTAATTAGCCCTCGACCGCGGCCTTTTGGCAACTTCAGTTTCATCCCAAACATTCTCCCTTTTCTCCATGAAAATCCCTGCCTCATTGTTTAATCCCACAAATTATCACTCTTATCCCTTAAAGTTCCTCCCTCGCCCCGGAATCACCGAAATCAGGAGATGTAAGAGCGAGACGGCAAGGGGCAGTCGATATACAAATCGTATTGTAACAACATCACGTATTGTACAAAATTGTAACAGATTATTTCATCCCTCCATTGTATTTATTCTCTCTCCAGTATTTGTATTTAGAATTTTTGAATTTTAAGGTTTTAATAATAATTTGTTATGCACTTGTATAGGACCCTTTTTGCACCTAGCTGAGAATTTAAATTCAACTTATGATAGAGAGGTTTGTGACCACATTAAGATTTTTTAATAAAATATACAGTGAACTTTATATATAAAGCCTACTTTTTTTAAATGTCTTATACCAATTGCATTTGTAAAAATTAAATAAAGTGTATGACAGTATCTTTTGTTTAATTAATTCTGCACATTGTGAATATCTTTATTTTGGTTATAATATTATTACAGTATTATAAATTGAAAGTTACAAGTCTATCTGATTTCAAAGAAATATCAATCGTTAATTCTTTCCTCAAGAAGTTATTTATGGGTTTTAAAATAAGACCGATTCAATTCATAATATTGTACCTCTAAACATAGTTCAAACTTAACAACAGACAGTTCTTAGACGGTTAGTAATCTCACACTTGAAAGGAATTGGGTATCATGCGTTGTACTTTGTTATCCTTCGTATGTCTTCGCCCGCCGCCTCCTCTCTCGCCCTTCTCTAGCGCGCTTTCTCCTTCACCCTCAACCCCGCCCGGCACGAACGAAATCCCTGAAATCCCCACCAGGGAGAACAGCGGTTGCCAAAAGTCCGGACCACGGGTTGTGACACTTTTATAACCCCCTGCGATGACGAATGGGATAGCCGAGGTTGCCAAAAGTCCTAGACCCATCTCTGCCTCCCCAGTGGGTGACTTCTTTCATGCCTTCCTCTCCACACTCTTCCTCTTCTCCCTTTTTGATGTGTCTAAGCCATCTGATTCTCCTGCTCTGGATTACTGCTACAAAAATTGGTCTTCTTTACAGTTCCCTCAGCCCATTTACTTTTGTATTCTCAGGTTTAGAAAACCATCAATGCATCTAGCAAACCCATTCTGGCACGAACAACACAAACTATAAGACATTGAACTAGGGTACAAATCAGAAGGATAGAAAGTTGGTGCAAACATATACAAGTAACAAACCTGCAAATGTAAAAGAACTTTTCTCATAAATTTTACACGTATTCAATTTTCAAACAAAGATCACAATGCAGGTTTAAATATTTTAAACCATCTTTGTGTTATATATCATTGTTTTCAGGGGGGAACGCGGTTTTGACATAAGTAAAAAATCTGATTTTTTTACTTTACCAACTTCCTTTAGTCTGTTAAATTTCTATCGCTGAACATATAAAATCCAGTCAGAGTTTGAAACACGCGGACATCTTGGTACCCCCTTAATGTTCTCCAGTGCTGGAGCCATAACATAACCGCGCCCGCGGAGGCTTGCCTGGGCACATGACGGAATATCTTCGCGTTTCTCCAGCAGTCAGTCATTGTTCATCGTATTACCCATCATGCCTTGCACCGCCTGTTTCCAATCTGTCCATCAACCTCGGTTGTTCCATAAGCAATATTTCTTCTGTGACAAATGGGATTCCTTTTGTTTCAAATGTGATTTAGTCATGGAGAACATTTTGTAGTAAAAGTCGTTTTGTTGGATTTTACGGTTACAAAGGATTGTAAATTGTTTGCTAGTCAAAGAATAGCAATTTTGATTTATATTATGTTTAGTGTGGCTCAAAGTTATTAAATTACTCTTTCTAAGTAGTTACATCTAAACAACAGGGTTAAACATATATTGTGTTTTCAATTTGTTAACGGCTGTGACCTTCTACAGTAAAAAATCCGACATCAATTTTTTTGTGGTATTTTTCAAAGTAGTGTAAACAAATAATAAAACTCTTTTAGGAATGAGCGGGCAGCATATCACCTATCACCTCCAGCATATGATTTTGTTTTTCAACATTTATTTGTTTCTTACAGCTGTAAGTCTCGTCACATTGTCTTTCATATATCCTTACTAATGTTATTTCATTTCATAAGTATATTTCATTATCTGATGTTGGCAATACTAACATCAGATGGACTGAAAATTGAGTATAAAACACTTACAACTGCGTAGTGCTCTGTCGTTAGCACGATGTTCTGTTCTGTTGCGTTCTAAATGTAAACTTATTGTTGTGTTGTGTTTATTTTTTACATTAAATAAGTAGTTATAGCATTCATGCACTTATCTATTTCTTAACTTGAATTGTGTCTAAAGCTATGTGATAGAAGAATAGTAGATAAACACGTATTTAGGTCGACGTTTATTGTTATTGTTTATTGGCCAAAAATCTAAATTTGTGAATTTTACTACACAATGTTTTATATATTTGATGAATTTCACTGTAACTAAATTAAACCTTGTATAATATACGAAAAATATCTAAAAATGGGATTGAGCAAGTTTTCTTCTGTAAAAATGTTTCTAGATTTTGAGCTACAGTATATACGGTTGCAACGTCCTGTAATCCAGCTACTTGGAGGTTCCCGAATTATGGATAGTTGTCAGTGATGGTCGGTGGATGTAGTGTCCTCTTATGTGGATTAACGTCCGCGCTATTGAACACTGCGTTAATCCGCAAAGACCATCCTCATAATTAGACCAATTCGTAATTCAGAGGCCGTAGTTCGGATTCCAAGTTAAACTGTAAGTCCATTAGTTGCCATCGGCTGTTGGGTTATTAATTAATTAACAGTCCTGTATAAGGAAAATGTCAGCCTTAGTCAGTAACAAGACTACAAGATCGCGCCACAATCATCTTACATTTATTTCTCATTCATACTTGGCTTAAAATACCTACCTTGGTAGGTCGCCATTTCAGTTTAAAAAAGTATAAAAAAGTATTGATTTAATCAATTTTTGAAATAAAAATAAAATTCATTTTAAAAAGTGGTTATTATTATTTTGCTTGTGCTTGTCTAAAAAAGTAAATTTTTCCTAGTTAATTACAAATAAAATTGCGTGTCAATTATTTTCTTTTATCTTTGTGATTGATGATTATATTGGCGAATTAATGAAACATTTTTGTTTTTTTGTGGTCTTTTTCAACTGAACCTATTAAAATCTAAGCAACAACAAAAACTGTACAACAAAATTGTTGAAAAAATTTAGAGTACTAAAAAGAGGTATCCATCCTACAACAGAGGTATTTTAAAACAAACAGGTAGTAGTAAAACTAAACTCTTTTTGGGAAATTAGTACAAACCTATATGAGCATTTCGGGATTCGAGTCTGTGTTCTCCTATACCAAATTTCCAAGTAGATGCTAGATATTATTTATATTTGTTGGGGGGAATACATTTCATTTAATAATTTCATATTTTATTATAAAACATTACATTACCCATAGAAAAATCACAAATTATTATCGAACTATATTTTGTTCATTTATAATGATCACTTTGTTGGTTCATATAATGTAACTTTATATTTATTTTACGTAACGTTCATAAATGTAATACAATTTATTTTGAATCTGATATTTATATTGAATAAAGATTTGTAAAAACTATATTTATTATTTTTAAATGTCTTTGTTGTAGTATTAGTTGAATTGGGTACAAAGTGAAACTTCTTCCGCAAAATTCGGTGGATGCAAAACATCTGGTAAATAATGAAACAGATTAAGTATATTCATATCTTCATTTCACATACAACAACGACGCTTGCAACATTTACACTCACGAAACCCCATAAAACTATCTACATGGATCAGAAAGCTACCGAACGACATGGGAAGTCCGTAACTCGCAGGTCGCCGTCAGATAGCAGCACCTGCCTCATCTGATCACGTGGTCAACTGACGACAGCCAATCGAGTTATTGTTATGGCGGGGTGAGGTATTGTATACACCAGGACAGATAAGTCGTACAACGGCTCGGTGCGTGTGTATAAACCAGGCTAATATCTGTAAGTTGCCGTATAACTCTGCCAGATTGAATCGAACATGGCCAAATGATGTTTATTAGCAAACGTTTTAGAAGGAACGAGGTTTTCATGGCGTAAAACACTGCTCGCAATCACATATTGACGGTTGAAATGTGATTGTGATTTACCATATTAAAACTGAATGTTAAAAGTCTGATAAAAAGTCATGTTAAATTAGTTAAAATAATAGATGAGACTAGCAGTACACCCGTAAAAAGTACGGGTTCTAGAATTCTTTGTTAGGGGGAAAATATACTTATTAACAAGACAAAATTAATTTGGTTAGAATAGACAATACGTTTGATTATTAAAATTCGTTACACATCAAGATAAAATTTTAATATAGTATGATTTCGACGTGGGTCTAGAATCAATGATCAATGTAAATAAACATATTCATTTTAATTTGACAGCTGTTTGTTATTCTTTCTATTAAATCACTTCAAACATCACATGTTCTCCATATTAATGAACAATGCTCAAACCATAGTGTTAAAAACTACAAAGACAGCTTATTATTACCAGTAGGTGATTCATTGAAAACTGAAAGCAAAATGCGACTAATATCGTGTAAAAAGTGGGTTTTAAATGCTCGTTATACACTTTTAAAGGGACGAGGGACAATTTCAAGCATTAAAAAACCTTCTCTGAAATGTAGAGAATGCATGAAATTAGTTTCATTCTTATCAGTTCTCCCGTTTTATAGAAGAAGACGGCGTAAAATGTCTCCTGGAGCTTAACAGACAGACAGACACAGTTTTAGATAATACTCGTTTCGGCTTTTCTTAGCACGAAACGTAATAATAATTGAAAAATATATAGCTCTGAGCAATGCACAGAGACAATTTTATTTTTATAAATAATGGTCCTTGCTGGTTCTCTGACTGGTTTTTACTTTTTCAAAGCTCAAAATTAGGTAAATTAAAAAGCTGCCCAAGTCCTCTAGTGGGTTTCTTTTAAATCTGGGTTCCTTCTAGTCTCTTTTGGGGATTTTATTAACTCTTGACGGAGCCTAAATACCCATTCTGTACGAGTGATGTATCCCCTTAATGTAGGGGTGCTTCTTTGACATGCTTTGTTTTTCAGATAGGGGATATACCGTCCTATATCCTGAAATGAAAAGTCGAGGGTTCCTTAGTTTAGTACCTTACCATGTATCGTTGATTTTTAAGTTATTGAGTTATAATATGAGTTATACCAAGGAGAGTTGTCTTGGAGGAGGGACACTTGCTTGGAACTTATACTTGCCTAAGGTGTAAACCGTCAATTGAAAACTAAACCCATTTTTGGGTGTCTTACTGGCCTCATGATTAGCGTCTTGGACGTTAGTGCACGAGGTCACAAGTTCAAATCCAGGGATGCCGATTCGGGTTTGTACCGCTTTCCCAGAAAGTGTTATTGTGATATCACTTATTGACAACTAAATAACTGATAGAAAAAGGCTAAAGGCTCCATTGGTTAGAGTCCTTACATATTTTAATAGACATTGGCTTTGAAGTTATAAAAATATATGTATATAAATTTTCATATGGCATTGTGTGGCCCTACTCTAGATCTTGATTCGATTAGAGGACCTTTTTACTAAGCTATTAACACCTAGTTTGACCAGAATTTTAAGGAAGTCCCTAGTGTATCTCCTTACTGTCTACCTATAAGGTGTCCTGAAGGAAGGAGGCTAAATTGGCTCTCTTGGTATGGTACAATATGTAAACGTAAAAACGAGTAGTGGTGATAAGGATCCTGTAAAAATCCATTCTATAAAAAACCATATTTCCTTAAAAGTATAAGTACTTTTCTTATATGTTTTACGTTACAAACCCCAAGAAGTATTTACCTCATTATTACTTTTCTCAAATTTCTACCTGGCAAGGTAGGTTTTTAATCCAAGTATGGTTGAAAAGTGAGAGTAAGATGATTGTGGTGTGATCTTGTAGTCTTGTTACTGACTTAGACTGTCATGTATCCTGGATAGGGCTGTTAATTTATAGCTAACAAACCAATATAATCTGAGAGACCTATAGTTTAATGTGGGATCCGAATCACAATTATCCTTCAATTTTAATCTAATTAAACTCTTGGTTTACAACGATAACGCTAAAAATTACTATTGCATTAGAAAAGAATTCTTCAAAAGTATCGTGTTTTCTGAGGTAAAAATAATAAGTGTTTATAGACTAAAATCATCTTGGTCCTTTCGTTTAAGGCGAAAGTCCTTCCATTGAGTTCAACAGCTGAAGAAAGATCTATTTCTTCCTCATTTTCCAAACATTTTCCCTTAGAGAAAACATTCAGCGTAAGGTCAGATCACCCAACAAAATCAACTCAAAAAAGCACGGAATTACCGGGAGGGGGGATTTTCCATCCAGTTATATTCTATCAATAAATAAAACTTTTTTCTTGTTGTTATTTTCAGAAATTTGATGTTTTTAACACTAAATTGTTAAATGATTGGATAATCTTCAAAGAATATTATAGTTTAAACCCTAACTATGACGTCACTGTTTCAAATTTCTGGCGTGCAAATTACCAACACCCACCCCTGCTCCAGAGCTAAGATAAATTCATGTCAAAAAAAGTGTAAAACTATAAAATATTAGCATACAAATTGAAAACACGAGAAGCACACTTATCGAAAATTTATCCCCTAACATACTACTCTAAAAACGAGAAGATAAAACTCGTTCACAATGTTGCATCTGCTTAGTCTATTCACCAATGAGAATCAGCTGCAGTCTCATATAAGTAGCGATAAACAAAGATACGCAAGTCATGTTTGTATTTACAGAAGCTGACACGACCGTGGTTTACGCCCGAGACAAAAGACATCCGCTAAGAAAGAATTGGAGCAATTATGGAGTAATCTAGTTCTCACTGCTGCCACGAGGGGCTCCTACGTCGACGTTGTTTTTGTAACCTCACTTATTGAGTCTACTTACTAGGTTGTTCAAGTGAATGGAGTGTTTCAAAAGACCTTGATGATGTTTTAGAATTTATTGGGAGGATTTTATTCCAGTACTAGTATAAAAGAGTTTTGCAACTTACAGAATGTAAAAGCTGAATGTTACAGACAGAAAATTTTTATACAAAGTATAAATCTAATGAGTCTATCCATATAAATAACGTTGCAGTTTTGACGGTACACTTCGTGGAGCTAATATACTTTATGTTTTCTAATCCAGAACAGCCAAAATAGGTCTATCTCAACTTCTGTCTGACGTACTGACTGTATCTATGTAGTGCTGGCCAAGTTCTTTTTTTAGCACTCATTTTAAAACTAATTTTCATAATTCTATACATTTTTAGATGTTGTTTTTAGAATCCTCAAACTAAACCACGCCCTATTAAACACAAGTATTTATTTCAGAAAATTCCAGTTTTTAGCAATGAGTTAACTGATTAAAAAAGCTGTAAAATTATATAAAATATTTTTTCACTTATTTATAACTAAACTACGTTGAATTGTTACTCCAAAAAAATTATACCTACAGGTAAGAACAAAAGTGAAGAAAATATATTGTTTTGATATTGAAGTTATATATAAGTCCATTTAAGTCCTTTAAAAATTGTATAGAAATATTACAAAAACACCGCTGATAAAAGGTGCTTAAATTACAGATCATCGGTTCAAATTGAGCTGAGAAAATTCACGATGTAATTAATAAGATTCTTATTATTCTTTAATAGCATTACAACCATGTTTGAAGTCAACTTATGTATTGCACAAGTTATTAATAATATGCATTATATTAACTTCAGTAAACTACACAATAGCAATCCAGTCAGAGTGTAGTAATCAGACATACACATAAACAGTCATATATGGCAATATGGTCCATTAGTTAACTGTTGTGTCTATGGAATTACCCAAAATTTAGGTACAGTTTTCAAATATATTTTAGATCCCAATTTTAGTCAAAATCACAGGAGTATAACGTATAGTCTCCGATGTTATATTACATTCAATAGTTTTGAGAAAATTTATATAAACGGAATATGACTCTTTTAGGTATCTTTTTATTCAATAACTTTAAGGTTTTCATGAGGTTTATCCGCCGCACTGGTGAATTTTAGACTAATAAACAATAACAATATCTTAAGGAATTATATCTTAATACTTACAGTTTTGTATCATTAAATTTATTTTCTAACCATTTTGTAAAATATAAATCGATGAGACCTAGTGTGTATTTTCTACGTCTATATCTTAATTCAATACTGTAAGAATTCAAATTTCATTCATTTATCAATTAGAGTCCATCCTTTGTCAATTCTTTGCATAAATCGCCTTGGATTTAACAATTTTTTAAATGACAATTTAAAGATATATGTAGGGAATACCGGAAACCCGTCTGAACAGCTCGTTTATCAACCCAGTTAGGAGATGTCTCTTGTACACAATCAGGCACCGCTACAAGCCTACAAGCCTTACAAGCCAACAGGACTTTGCCAACAAGCTACAAGCTCCCCGGTGGGCCACGATACGAGGCGACAAGAACATGCAAAGTTTCGGAGATAGATTACACATTTCTCTTTCGACGAGGTCGACCTGCATTCCAAAACCATCCTTGTCCGTTCTTCAAGTCCTTTGTTTAAATGCTTCCTTATCTAATGCATAATTTTACATTACATGGTTGTATTCACTTTTAAATACTCGACTGGGACAGTGGCGTGCCCTTTAAACCAGCTACTTGGAGGTCAAGAATTGTTATGAGCAATGGTCGGTGATCGGATATAAACTACAGACATAACGCGAAACAGGGCGTCCATTTTCACAGAACGGTTAAACCTTGGTTCAATAAGAATCTATTTGCAGTCCCTAAACTATTACATATGAAAAATATAAATAAGTAAATATTTATGTAACATATATGTTATAATCATTACTATGCACCTATGGATAAGTACAGCTTATGCTAGTTTTATATTTTGAAAGTCAATATTTTGAACAATTTCTTTACCATTCAGCTATAAGCTATCTAAAATTTATCACTTTCCAATTTTTGGTGTGGCAATAGAAAATCTTGTAATTTCAGTTTTTCGAGTAAAGTCTTAGTTTAACTATATAGCAATATATTTTTTCTATAAGTTTTTCATGGATCTACTTTTTCCGATAGGCATCTGCTAGCCTAACGGATAGTGTCCTGGACTTCGGTGTGAAACGCGACGGGTTCGATCCCAGGATGACCACAAATTTAGACGAAAATTCCATAAGAGAAAATATTGTACTTCGAGGCTGCATAGCTGGCGCTGAGCCTGCCATTGGCAAAACAGAAAAAAAACTCTTCCCGCTTTTATTTTTAAAACCAGATGCAACCATTCTGCACCAAATGTATCTCGTTGTAAATCATTAATTTACGAATAAGTCAAAATTGAAAAATATTGGCCAAGGATTTTCTACTTCTGTTGAATATTTTTTGGTATTCTGAGGAAGTTAAGAACGAAATTTTTTATTACACAGTCATACTGGATGATGTTTCTAATGGTATCAGGTGGTAAACCTCCAAAAGATCCCTCCGGCCACCTCATGGCGCCCTTGGTCCTACGCCAAGCCCCCAAGGGTCTGAGGTCCTAAGGTCCTCGCACTTGCTATGCGACAGGACTACAGTTTACAGCCTACGTGACACGCCCACACTGCGGCCAGTAGCATCGAACGAACCTTCCATTCGACTGCTACCATAAGATAGAGAAACAAAGTACTCCCACCTGGAATTAGATTTTTCGTTTTCTCTTTGTTTTCGGTCCAGAATGTGTTTAGTGTTTAACTAAAATACATAAGAAATGCCAAGAATTTTTAAAGAATAAATTAAACTAAACAATCTTCATGGATCGAGAAAAACTGATTTTAACAAAAAAGAAAGTAGTAGTTAAAAAAATATCTATTGAGAAAATTTTACGAACTGATTTATAAAGATGGACAATGGATAGTTAGACACAATTGGGAACTATTAATATCCGTTAGGACACATCTTAAGGAAAGAAGAAAAATTAATAACCAAGAAAATTTTAAATAACAACCCAGACCGAAACTGAGATGGGGGATATTAAGTGTAAAAATACCTCAGAAGACTGGGGAGAAGGAAGGTGAAGGTGAACTCTATGGAGTTACAGAGGTCATCTAGGGGAGTTAGGGTGTTTGTGTCCACAGAACTAAGCTAGTAAGTAAACAAATACTAGTTTACTAAAAACAAGTACTAATTGTTAATAAAACATCAATCGTACCCTAAAAACCCCCAAATAACGCCTATCATTGCCTTTACCTTGTTTCATGAATTTGTAAAATGTATCTCACGTTGTTTGAGAAACAATTTGTTTTATTTTTAAATATAGTTTTTTTAAGAACTACATAATTTATTCGTTAGTAATTAATATTATTTTAATTTATTTAACACAAAATGTTTGATACAAAGGTTTTATGACAAAGAATAGAGCATGAAAATACTAAGTTTTTATATATTTAAAATATTACGTTTCTTCCAATATATTTTTAATTATTCGTGTAGTTTATTTATTGTCATACATATCAGATCAACTAATAATGACTGTTTATAACAGTTAAATATATTTTTTTACTCTTATAACAGAGTATAAAGGAAAAGTATACGTTACAGGTGAGGATAGCTTCAAAAATAAACATTATTAGGAAATGTAGTTATTTAAAAAAATTATATAGTATACGAAATTCTAAGAAGCCGTTATTTATTTCCTTTCCACATAATTATGGATCAACTTTTTTTATCTCAGTTTTAGCTTTTAGATAAAACTTATAAGATAAAACTAAGATAAAAAACTTTTATCTTTTTATCTTTTTTTGGATTATATTTTTTTATATAGTTTAAAACGATTCATGAGGACAAACAGGAATTTTAGAAGTTTATTCTAGAAGTTAAGCATAGAGCAAATTTTATTATTACATATGTCTGGAAATTCTTTGAAGACAACTATGGTCAATTAATAATCTCGCTTGCTATTCCTAGATTGATATGTAGAATTTGTGAAATTCTAGACTAGCCTAATAGACAAAAACGGACAGTCAGTGATTTCCCGAAGTTTAGGTTTAAAACAGTGACTTTCAGGGACTGTCAGAATGGTTTTCATATATTTTCTATATTTCAAAGATACATACTCTATATCTTCTCGAACCTTTTGTTACGTTTTACGAGGCGTGAACTTGGAAACTGCAAGAAATGTAACTGAAACAATTTTAATCGTTTTTAAGACTGAAATCGAAATAAGCCATTTATTTTGTCCTTTCCAATCATACAGTTTAAAGACTCACAGATAATACATGTTACATGAAATGTTTCATTTGATAAAACTCGCTAATGAACAATTTTCAGATCAATGTTATTGCATTACTACTTTATTTTCAAAAGTAAAATAAGTGCCTAACATTTCTGGATATAATTGCAAAACAATGTACTTATTCACACAATTAAATAACGAGAAAATCTAAATTATTTATTACAACACACATCTTAAATATAAACAATAACAATTATTTGCTACAGTCTCCAATGAAAGTAAAAAATATGTATTTGTGAAACATCTGTTAAGACCTTCCCCAATATTTACTGTGTTGTGGTACATTCAGAAAAATGAGCAAGTCTACATTACGTTTCATAATCCGTCTATCACCTAGTGCAACAGTGTACATCGCATTTCCTTAAGTACATGAACAATCCAGGAACAAAAAAGAATATTCTGAACGTTTGGGTTCCCTCACATATTAGTGTAATGGTGTATTAGTGATAATGGTAGACAGTTCGTTTCCTAGGAGTTCAAAAACTTCATTCATAGAATATCAGCATCATACCTCCCTAGCTCAAACAGTCAGGCTGAAAGATATGTACATACCGCCGAGAGGGCGTTAAAAGCCATGAGGGAGAAAAGCAAACTCTACAGCATGAAACACAAAAACTTCAAAAGCTACTCAGGCGGTCTTTCAGTGCTACAGGAACATCAGCAAACCTTTCCATTATTGCCCCAACATTATGAAATATAAATTATTTATTACGCCTCAATTCAAAAACGTAAACAATAACAATTATTTTCTTCAGTGTCAAATGACAATAAAAACATGTGTTTGTAAAACATCTGTTACCAGTACATTTACACAATAATAGAGAGAGACCAACCAGTGAATGTTATTCTTGTGAGATTCCAAGTTGAGATCTGCTACAGCCGAGACCCTCAGCGGTTTCTCGTACCCTCCACCGGCGGCGCCACCGGCCTCCACACCCACGGCCTCCGCCAGACAGTAGCCACAGTGTATCGTGTTACCATCGACGACCTTAGCCGATATACGACCAAGAGCCGTTTTGTTTTATTTAAATTCTAATGCTTGGAGATCGCCTCTGTTTCACACGTTTTGAATACATTACCCGATACGTATCTGTTCGTAAAATAAACAGCGGGATCGTGCTAATAGTTTTTCTGCCGTTTTACGAATTATTATTTACTTTTTGTTGCACTTGAAAGTATTTATTTACGATATCAGACACAATTTGCAGCTCATTGTACAGATTTTCCACTCTCTTCTAGCTTCTAGACATGTCTCTTAACTATCATAAATTTCCAATTGTTGCAAGTTTTTGAATCAGCCAATTCATCTTTATTCGTTTTACACGAACTCTAATACAACCGTTAAACAATTTTAAGGTTTTCAGAAGGTCTGTTGTAATCCTCCAATAGTTGTAATTTACTCCATGCCAATACTGATAAATATAGTCATCCCTTGTATTTATTATTTTCCTTTTTTTAAATTATTTCGGTATGATGTCTGTCATTGAGATACTATATATATTGTGATGATGAAAAACGACGCTATTAATTGTCTGTAAGATGTAAATTGGCGTGTCTATGCATGTAACCATGCAATTTCAGACAAACAAACATCTCGTCTTATTCTCAAAAAACAATTTTCAAGTCATTGGTTTGGAGGCATTGTAAATGTAAATGGGTTGTTTTTCTACAGTTTTCAAGTATTTAGGAGTTAAATGAACTGAGGTTTGTAAAATGTAACTAAATTAAAGTGCATTTCGATAGTATAAATTTAACTTTTAATTAATTAAAAATTTTGATACATTTCAAAATCAATAAATCAGTGCAGGAATCTGTTATGTCCTATTTAGATTAATGCCTAATTCGTTTAAGTGAAGAAAACATCATCGTGAAAAAAACTTGATAATGCCTCTTTCCAAAATGAACAGCTGCCTCGTACCTTGAATTCCTTTTCTGCAATGGAGCCTACCTGTTGAACTATGGTACCCTTTTAAACCAAGCTCCACTTGGATCTACTATAGAATAGTGACTTTATTGGTGTCCAGTAATCCGGACTTCTGGCATGACATCTCGCCAAGGAGCTGGATAGGCTTGGAGTAGTTGTCTCTTCCTGTATTCGGGTCCCCATTTGTGACCCAATCTGGCCTTTTCCTTTAGTGGTTGTAAAAAACACCAAATACGGTTGCAGTATCTGACCAACTTTGCTAGGGCACAACCTGAACCGAACCTAAAATTGATATTTTCGTTTCTCAAATTTGTGAACAACTGGAGGCAGTTAAATTTTATATTCTATAAATAAAGTTGAAGGACCTTCACCTCCAGTAGGAGAGTGCGGGTGGATGTGGATGCCAGTGGGTGGGAAGGAGTAGGCCGCCGTCGTCTCGTGGGCAGTAGATGAGCCTGGAAGTGCAACCGTGCGCTAGAGCATCCACCCACGTGCAAAACGAAGCGTTACTCTAAACCGATGAATCAAAAGGATTCTAATATCTTTATTTTAGTATATCAATAGCTTTAATTGAACCAAAGTAAAATAACACTGTAAAGATCTCTAAAAAGGAGCAATTAGTCGTAAAATGGTCAATAGGAACCGAAAAAACAACAAAAAGTGTTTTTGATTCCATTCTTAATGAGAATGTCCGAGACAAAAACCAACCAATGGACTCAAAAAGGTAAATAAGGGAGGTCTCACAGGATATAGTTTTACAGTTCGATACATATTCATGAGAAACAAGAAAAATACCTTAAAACTGATGTCAATTTTAGTGTGTTCAGCCTCCGAATTACAAAGATGTATAGATATCTGTTTTCATGTAATTCAAAACGTGCTAATGACAAATAGTTTTGGTTACTATTTGGAACCCTCATTAAGCTGGACTTCTCTTAAACTCTATATGTGGGACAATTTAATATATATAAACAATGATGATCATCAAATGAATATAACTACAGGGATATAGACTAATATTTATGGTATTTTAAAAGGGATATGAGTAAATTATTAATTTGATGAGTTTGATAATGCAGTATGTAGCTTCGTTACTGAAATTCCCTTTTTTCTCAGAATCATACATCAGTAGAACCACGGTCAAAGACAACTGGACCCAATCCGGGATCTAACCGACAACTTTTAGATTATTATAAAGCAGGTTCTATAACCACTCAGCTATCCAGCCAGCTTATACCAATTTACTTTACTGTCATATAAGACTTGTGTAAATCCTAATGTTGTGTTCAAAATTAACTTTACTCAACCATCGAAATCTAAGTAAGACAAATTTCATTAATAATTTATTACTTCATAGCTGTGTATTGATACGTAGATATGCTTAAATATCGTCTTAGAGAAATGCTTTGATTAGCTTGAACAAATTAGTTAACTGATTGATAACAAACCTTTATTAGATGATTAGATATAAAAAATCGTAAAGTTGTTTTTAAATTGTGACCAAGCTCAGATTACTGGACTGATGCGGTGTTTAACACTTGTAAAAGGGGTTTTACTGCCTATATTTTTAGCTCCTCTAAGAGGTGTTTCAGCAGTTACAGTGGAAACGCGTACGATAGTGTTTATATGTTGCTCACAGACGTTGGGGGATGGGGGAAGGTGAGTTTAGTTTGATTATGCACTGCTCAATGGCGTGGGTCTCACATTACCCCCGCAGAAGCGAGATTACTCATAAAGAGCTACTACCTGCCACAAAAAAATTGAAGAAGATTGAAGTATTGCCATTTTACATCCAATTAGTTATGTTCAATCCCTTGTCTTTCTTCACTTCAGGTACTGGAATTAATCAATTAATGATATAACTGTCACTTTAGAAACAAAATTGCAAAGGATTCAAAATTACTGTATTCGATGATTGTACCCATAACACAATGCTCAACGGATCTATTACAGTCACAGCTTGCTATCTTTGAAATACTCTGTCGTACGTAATAAAGAATAAAGGTAACTGTTTACAATACTTGTATGAACTCCAATATCTTCAATACTTCTGAAACAAACTATTTAGGTCCTAAATATGAAAAAAAGTTTATAACGTAAGGACTTAACTCCTCAGGGCAATGTTTGCTGGCGACCAATGTATATTGCGTTACATTGTAATCACATCTAGCTAGGGGATCGGTGGGAATCGAGATCCTCGGCTGAAAAAAACACTCACACAGATATCCATCACTAGCAGGAATGATAACACCGTATCACTTTGAACTTTGCCCATTACCTTATCAGTGACGTCCATTCCCTTCTACAGTTTATTCACCACAAACAGTTAGTTAAGGACCCAAACAGTTAAGAGATGTGTGAAAGATGTTGGAGTTGAGTTAGATGATCCTTTCAAGGTGATGGTGTTGCTGAAGAAATATTTCCTAATTAGGATGACAGTGGCCTGGGTGTAGCAGCTAGTGGATGTTTAAGTGAATTTTGTACTTTTTTGTTTATCATGGTACACCCTAGGGATTTTGTAATAGATTCAGAAATTGTATACATACTTTTTTTGGGAAAGTGGTCCAAACGCAAATGGGTATCCCGGGATTTGAAACAGTGACCTCTTGAATCGAAGTCCAAGACGCTAACCACTTGGATAGCTAGACACTCATTTTAATTGTTGTATTTTTGCATTATAATTGTTTGTTTTTATCCTTTATATATTTTCATAACTTTATTTACTACTATCTGACCCGGCGAAATTCGTAACGCCTCACAGTAAACACATGTTAACTTTAAGATTGGCCATGTTCTGAAGTCGAATAGCAATGCGGCTTCATTGTGAAAGGTTATATATTCTGGGTCGCTGCATAGTGAATAACAATACTGAAACGATAAAACATATTAATATCATTCCCATAAAACAAATAAATCTGAGCGGATTAATTCACAATTTTCAAATCCAATCCAAACCCAAACGAAACCTAACTGTAATACGGCTTTTATAGGAAAGATATACAACAGCTGATTATTATAATAAACGTATACATACATACGCAAATATATATATGCATTATATACATTGTAATTATCATATAAACACGTGACTTTAATCAGACAGAAAATAAAAATATAAATACATAATCCCCCAAAACCGTTAACTATTAACGTGGTGAATAACAGAGTATAAAGGTAATGTCCAATCCCTTGTCTTTCTTCACTTCAGGTACTGGAATTAATCAATTAATGATATAACTGTCACTTTAGAAACAAAATTGCACAAACAACAACAAAAGGATTCAAAATTACTGTATTCGATGATTGTACCCATAACACAATGCTCAACGGATCTATTACAGTCACAGCGGCCATCTCTGAAATACTCTGTCGTACGTAATAAAGAAGAAAGGTAACTGTTTACAATACTTGTATGAACTCCAATATCTTCAATACTTCTGAAACAAACTATTTAGGTCATAAATATGAAAAAAAGTTTATAACGTAAGGACTTAACTCCTCAGGGCAATGTTTGCTGGCGACCAATGTACATTGCGTTACATTGTAATCACATCTAGCTAGGGGATCGGTGGGAATCGAGATCCTCGGCTGAAAAAAACACTCACACAGATATCCATCACTAGCAGGAATGATAACGGTTGTATCACTTTGAACTTTGCCCATTACCTTATCAGTGACGTCCATTCCCTTCTACAGTTTATTCACCACAAACAGTTAGTTAAAGACCCAAACAGTTAGTAAAAGAGGTGTGGAAGATGTTGGAGTTGAGTTAGATGATCCTTTCATGCTGATAGTGTTGCTGAAGAAATATTTCCTAATTAGGATGACAGTGGCATGAGTGTAGCAGCTAGTGAATGTTTACGTGAATTTTGTACTTTTTTGTTTATCACTTTTTTATACACCATAGGGATTTTGTAATAGATTCAGAAATTGTATACATACTCTTTTTGGGAAAGTGGTCCAAACCCAAATGGGTATCCCAGGATTTGAACCCGTGACCTCTTGAATCGAAGTCCAAGACGCTAAACATTTGGATAGCTAGACACTCATTTTAATTGTTGTATTTTTGCATTATAATTGTTTGTTTTTATCCTTTATATATTTTCATAACTTTATTTACTACTATCTGACCCGGCGAAATTCGTAACGCCTCACAGTAAACACATGTTAACTTTAAGATTGGCCATGTTCTGAAGTCGAATAGCAATGCGGCTTCATTGTGAAAGGTTATATATTCTGGGTCGCTGCATAGTGAATAACAATACTGAAACGATAAAACATATTAATATCATTCCCATAAAACAAATAAATCTGAGCGGATTAATTCACAATTTTCAAATCCAATCCAAACCCAAACGAAACCTAACTGTAATACGGCTTTTATAGGAAAGATATACAACAGCTGATTACTATAATAAACGTATACATACATACGCATATATTATATATGCATTATATACATTGTAATTATCATATAAACACGTGACTTTAATCAGACAGAAAATAAAAATATAAATACATAATCCCCCAAAACCGTTAACTATTAACGTGGTGAATAAAGCTGTTCATTTTTTACAGTACACATTTACTTCATAGTTTAACATTAATGAATGATTCAGATGGCATTGGATAGTAAAGCATACGGTATTGCTAATGGAAAGTAAACCAATCAGCTGTAGCTAAGAAATCAAATGTTTTCATTGTAGACAATTCGTAAACAAACTTACTCTCCATAAGGTTAACATTAGAAATTTAAAACGCCATAAAATGGAAACTTATGGGGTTTTCGAAAATATTTTTTCACTAAAACCTTCCCGGACACATATAGAGCAACTTCCTAAAATTTCATGGCGATCGGATAAGTAGTTTGGCAACGCATAAAGGACATACATACAGACATACAGACAGACATACATTCAATTTTATATATAGAGATTATTTTTATTTTTGTTTAATTTTAAGAGGTAAACTTTAAGAAAGTGCTATTAGATCCTATGCTTCGCCTAAATAAAAAAGTATGTGTTTATTGAATGCTGGTCCAAAAAGTTATAACCAAAATGTTCTTGGCCCGAGGTGATGTTCTAGTCAGTGGGACAAATGATAATGGGTAACTGTGTAATTTAAAACCTATTGCTATTATTTATATGTTTATAATGTATTTTAGAATTAGCTATCCTGTTGACTTGAGGTTTTTTGTAAAACAACTGCTATGTTGGAAAACGCTTACGAATAAAAAAAACAATCAATACTGCTTTATACGACATAAATTATACACTACCATATTATTATCTATAGCCTATATATTTTCATGATGAAGAAATTAATTTATTGATAAACTAGATTCAACAAGTTTTGTATCGTGGGGGAACAACTATGACCAATAAGTCCTCGCGTTTTCATACCGCCATGACCATACGCAAGCGCCCGATGTGACTTTCAGCCTTGACGTGAACGACACATTGCCAACTGCTTGTTATTCTCTAAATGTAGAACGACCACTACTTTGTATTCCTTCGACGCCGTTCTTCCTGAACTTGAATTTTGATACCGAAGTTTAGATCGAATCTACGGTCGGCATCGGGCGATGCAGGACCATATACTCCTAATCAGCTTGTATTTATGTGCCAATTTGTTTCAATTTATGCAAATGTTGAGCACACCGCGCTGACCAAGCGCCATTGTTATGCCGTTATGCAGACATACCGTATCGCGGCCATCTGGTAGGAAATGGGAAATGTGCGAGGGCTCGTGGGAGCCAGGAGAAACAGGACTCTGTAGACTCGGGAGTTTAAGGTGGTATTAACCCCATGACGAAATTCGCATCGAGACGACTTTTATCTATCCAGATAGAAAAAATTGCAGAAGCTTCGAATAATATTTTTTTGATCGCACTAATTGAATTGGTAATAAGCAGTAAACATAATTTGATAGAGGGTAAATAACAGTTCTTACGCTGGCTTGTTCAAGTTCAATAAACTAATTTAGTTAGGCTTTTAAATTAAAATAATTAATGGTCCCGCAGTAATTACTTGGTTTGTGAATGTACTTTGACTTTATTTGGGTCTAAGCACGATGTAACCTTAGTGAAAGTCAACCGAAGCGCTGGATTGGCTGTGGTACTGACGACAATATGAAAATCTTACGTTGGCTCACGAAGCCCCGACTACACTCCAAGTGATTTTTCTAGTGGGGTAATGACAAAGACAGAGTTTTTGTACCTCATTTTTCGTCAAACCTCTTGGAACTCAGGTATCGCAAACTACTGTAGTGCAAAATGTAAATGAGTCCACTCTTCAAAAGGTTTGGTCAGAATATGAAAAGGTTTGGTCGGAGGTGTCTACAAAGAAAGTCTTGGTTGACATTTCGTAGATACCTGTAGCACATAAAAGAACTTGACGTTTTTTTCTAGTGGTATTTTTTTCTTTCTAAGTCAGTAAAACTTCACAGCCATTTTTCAATAGTTTTTTTACTTCTTTTTGGCACACCCGGTGTAGTGTAAATCAGTTTAGCATATATTTTATTAAAACGGACTCAAATATGGACATCCTAGAAACTATGCCACAATGCATCCTCCGTAGCTGTGTAACCAATTGCTAAATCACACCACAAGAGCGCGTTGCCGTCCACACACTAGTTAGAGCCCACCGACTCTCATGAATGCGAACTGAATGACATCTTTCTTGCGCTAAAACCGTCAACATTGACAAAGTCACTAACACCTACACTGACGCAAACACAGGTCATCCTGTAGGCGACCGAGCACCGGGGAACTGTTGGCTTAGCTGAATGACTCACTTGAGTGTGCTTTACGGTGAAGAAACCAGGCCGCTCACATAAGAATAGACAGCCTTATGAGCCAACAGAGATGGTGTTTGGGTGAAGTATAACCTTTCTTTACTGGATTGGATTTTCTATATAGACTTTAAATATTCCTATTTTAAGAGGGGATTTTTGTTTTGTATGGAGTGGATTCTTAAATTTGGTGTAATTTTTTTAAAGGTGGCATCTTTTAGTTGTTTACTTTGTCCACCTACATACACAACCGGTATTTTCGAGGGACGTAACAAGCAAAGATTGGGTGAGCTAATAAATAGAAATCCAAACAGTCCCATCCCTAACTCCGGTTAGAGTCTGCCACGCTACCGCCAGAACCACTTGCTCACATAATTAAATGTCGCCAAAATTAGTCTAACATTTAAATAACTAAAATATACAACGTCTTAAATTGAACTTAAGCTTTATTGTAGTATAATTAAAAAAGTTAAATACCATTTTCGTTTGAATTGGTGTCTTATATTACTATCTATATATTACTATAAGAGTATTCAATCTCGTAGTCGAAGGTTTTATAAAATAAAATTAGATTTTTCGTTTGATGTCTATTTAAAGTATTTAAAACCAATGCAAATGTCAAAAAACTCATCAAAAAATGCCGACGAAAACAATTATTTCTCATTTAAAACCAATGCAAATGTCAAAAAACTCATCAAAAAATGCCGACGAAAACAATTATTTCTCCTTATACTATCATATAGGGGTTGCTCCCCCTGTATGATAGTATAAGGAGAAATAATGTTAAGATATCAACATGTTAAGATGGATGTTATAAGTTAAGATATCATTATATTAACTTGCTCGTTAAGATAATGATACGAGAAACGGAAAACCCAATTTATAACCATTCTTAACACAAAGAACCTACAATATTTATTGAAGTACGAGTACTTACAATGTAAATATATTTCCACTCCCACAATGTGATTTTCTTCAAATACTAACTTTCAATTCACAAAAAACATGTAGCATCCTAATTTATTATATTTTTATAAATGCAATTTACATAAGCTCCACTGAGGATCAACTAGTAACGAATGCGTTCAAAACCACCCATTAATCCTTACCAACGCATCCCCTTCGCTCAGTCCTGCTAGGAACATTCCACCGTGACATACGCCGCCTGCCTCGTTTCCCTTGAATTCCCTCGTCTGCTCCAGAACAGATTCCAGCACAGCCTCGATCACGACCCGCTACATCCTGACAGCACACAGCCATACAAATCAATCCCGGTAAGTGACCGAGGATATTTAAAACTTAATGAATCATTATGCCCGTGGTGCGGAATCCGAGCGATTGTCCCCATGCAAATGGCGAGCATCTGCCTGCGAGAATGCCGCCTCATTAGGGTCTAACGCGAGATTAGTGTCTTAATCAATAATCAGCCTGAGGATGAATGGTGATTGGCTGGGTCGGTGACCACGTGACCACGACCGGGCTACCGCAGGGTGCCGTTCTCGGGCCCGCACTATTACCGCGTTGTTTACACGATTGACGGGGACGGGTGACGTCCCTGAATGAATTGTTTGCTATTATGTTTTCTGTGCTGGTTAGGAATAGAGAGGTTAAGTAAAGGTTTATGTATTCGAAGGTCACGAACTGTGGATGTTCTATTATCTGATGTGTATTAACGTCCAAAATGTTCAATTCTACTTTCAAAAACTATACTTAAAATAAGCCTAGTTCGTAATTTAGAGGGAAATTTTTGGTTTTAATCTTAGGTTAAACTGTAGGTCCTATGGATATCATTGGATATTGGGCTATTAAATAAACAGTTCTGTCGAAGTATCATAGCAGCCTTTGTCAGAAAATACAGAATCATGCTAAAAAATTCTAACCCTCATTTATTAGTATTATGCTTGACTTAAAATACCTACCAGGGAAAACGTAATTTCAGAAAATTAGAAGGTAAAAACAAATCAAATAAAAACGTATTAAAAGATCACACTGTGTTCATTTTTTAAGTAGGTGTATGTAGCTGAGGTAGCCAAGGACTATTTAATGCAATCATTAATATGTTTTACAAGGTGACCCGGGAAACTTCATAACGCCCTACACTAAATATGTGTTAACTTTAAGATTGGATAATTGAATAGCATTGCGGCGTCATAGTGAAAGATTAGATATTTTGAGCCATGGGCAAGTTCATAACAATATTGAAACGATAAGACGTATTAATAACATTCTCGCAAAACAAATAAATCCGAGTGGAATGATTCACAATTATCTAATCCAACCTAAACCCAACCCAAACCTAACTGTTGTACGGCTTTTATAGGAAATATATTATACAACAGTTGATTATTATAACAAACGTAATATGTATAAAGATCGTGATTATTTTTTTGGCCAAGATATAAACACGTGACTTTTAATCAGACAGAAAATAAAAAATATAATTCCCAAAAACGGTAAACTGTTAACGCGGTGAATAAAGCTGTTTGTATGTTTTGTTGTTGCATTTTTACACCACATATTTACTTCATAGTTTTAAATTAATAAATAATTCAGATGGCATTGGATGGTAAAGCATATTGCTTATGGAAAGTAAATCAAACGCTGTAGCTTAAAAAATCAAATGTTTTGATTGTAGAAAATCTGTAAACAAACTTAATTTCTATAAGGTTGATATTAAACATTTAAAACAACATAAAATGGAAACTTATGGAGTTTTCGAAAAATAAATTTCGCTAAAACCTTCCTGGGGCACGTATAGCTCAACTTCCTGAAATTTAATGGCGATCGAATGAGTAGTTTGGCAACGCATAAAGGATATACATACATACATTTTTATATACAGAGATTGTAAAGGACGATTATGTACGACACACGCACCATCTAGCACACTAAAGTAAATATTTAGGGCACCCTCATAGTTTTTGTGTATACGGAGAGATAATTTAGACGGACAGTCCAAAACACATTTGATTCAAAAAAGTATAAGTTTGAATAAATAGTTGATCCTCCGTGAATCATTGCATTCGAATTGCAAATTATTGTGGTTTCGAAAACTGTTTAAAAATCACTTCACGGCCATTCCTGTTCTCTGTAACACTAAAGTATTAAATATTTACTCGAATTGACAACTACAACTTGTGCAACTCCAACCTGTGTCACCACACCGGTCTCACAAGACTACGACCAGTGACTAACGTGCTTGTAGGAGTGTTCCTCGGGTAATGATAGCCTGCTAGCACACTAGCGCACTCTGCCGATAGTGAGCATAACAATAATCGTTGTGAGGATATATTGGCGGCTGTGATGCGCATGTCCGACGCCAGATAGTGCTGGGACGGGGGTGTAGCGATAATGTCAACAAGGCCTGTCTCGCCCTCCCACATTAGGATGATTAGATCAACAGAATCGTGGCCTTTGTCGTTACAAACGGGAGGTTGTGGGTTTTATGTTTCTCAACGAGCACAATGAGAGCTTAACATAATACTCGTGCATTGTTTAAGTCATAAATCTGAGGGTCATAAACATAAAACAAATCTAGTTGGCAATACATGGGAATATAGAGTTGAACTACTGGGAATATAGGAGTTGAGTCATTTGTATTTTTCCTCCACTGAACCAACAATATGGTACAGATTTCATCAAAATACCTGTAAATTACCAAAAAATATCGGAATTTTTTTACATAATTCATATAATACATATTTAGTATATCAAAGAAAATGTAATAACTTAGTAGTTAATAGTTTTTAACTTAATAGTTTTTTACAATTATCTATGAAGATTTTTCTTAGAATGTAGAACTAAAATAACTTTTTGATCCACCATTTTGAAAACAACACAAACAACAAACTTAACATGCATACTTCGATTGCCCTAATCATTAATTAACCTTATACAATGTTAATTGCTTTGCTAAGGAAATTACTAACCTGAGTAGTACAATATTTAAGATCAATGATGTGTACAAGATGTGGTTTAAGATGCCCCATATCTAATTGTTCATATTACAAAAATGTCTTGACAATTAATGAAATTTGTTTAGTCGTGTTGTTGTTGAGTTTAAAATAGGGAGATGCCCTAAATACACTTTCCACTAAGATTAACATTGAAAAAAAATTGAGGAAACGTACCCTTTGACCAATCTATAAAGCTTACCCAAAGTTCATTTTAAGAAGTAGCATAACAGTTTTGAATAATAAGATTAACCTCTTTGGAGTTTTGTTTAGCATATCTCTTTTATTATATAATTTCTGGTATTATATGACATCCTGAAAAGCTTTTCACACGTCTCTTCACCATTAAATCATTTCAGCTGTCCCTCTAGCAGAAATGAATTGCTTTGATCACGTGACCCGACTAATCAGCTGATTTGTTGCAGATGAACCAGCTGTGCCGGGTCTGCGGCGAGCCGGCGGCGGGCTTCCACTTCGGCGCGTTCACCTGCGAGGGATGCAAGGTGGGCAATTAGACAATCACACAGCAATGCGCGCATGTCCCATTGTGCTACTGGGGAATAAATACTGAACCATTTCACCATTTGCATCCGCAGACAAGTTGCCTCTTGCTGGATTCAAATGAGGGAGAAAAGAACTCGGCTGGGGAAAAGAAGAATGCAGGAAATGGGATTTGTACCAGCCCTGTTGAAAATAGCTGTTGTTTTAATTAGTATTATTTTCGTAATGATTTTGTTCTGAATAAAAATTTCAAGTGATAAAAATCCATATACCTCTGACCGATGATACCATTGCTAATACTACTACGTATGTTTTGTATTTCCTAAATTTAAATTGTGAATGTTTACAATCATTTGAAAGTACGTATAGAACTCTTAAAAATGATTATAAACAAAAAGGTACAGACAATTACTTATTATTTATATATTTAGCATCACTACGGCTATTACAAGTATCTTTATCACAAACATTCTTCTATTAAATTAAAAAATTCATAAACATAACTATTAGGTATAGTTCTCTACATATTAAATGATTACTGAATGAATATTTTAATATGTTCCAGTCCTTCTTCGGCAGGACGTACAACAACCTCGGTTCAATATCAGAGTGCAAGAACAACGGCAAGTGTGTCATAACCAAGAAGAACCGTACGTCGTGCAAGGCGTGTCGGCTGAGGAAATGTCTGGTCGTTGGGATGTCCAAGAGTGGATCTCGCTACGGGAGGAGATCCAACTGGTTCAAGATCCACTGCCTACTCCAGGAGCAGCAGCAGAGCCAGCTACCTCTACTTCCACCCAAGGGGAAGATGTGGGAACTTCCGTTCCAAGGGAAGCAGACTGGTAACATGGACGTTGACAACAACAACTCTACCATGGCGAAGGATGCTCAAGAGCGGTCCATGTCACCGATGATGCTTCCGGCCGGATACGGAAGTCCTGAAGCTGCAGCTGCTTTTTGGGCTGCGAGAAGCTCTTTACTTCCGGTACACCCTCATCATTCGGGTATTCCATTTTTTCCTCCCTCTTTCCTTCAGAATCCTCCTTTCCATCAACCGCCTCCAAATTTCTCTCTTCTTCCCTTTATGCCTTTGAGACATTCACTTCCTAACGCTCCCACTGTTCCATCTGAGTCTTCAAATTCGTCTTCGCCTTCAGCATCACCAACGTTGACCAACGAAAGGCCGAAATCTCCCTCAGAAGGTTCCCCGACGGAGTCGAATAGAAACTCCTTGGAAGTTTTGAGATCCTTAGGACCTGTACAAGACACGCCGATGGACCTCTCGTGTCGAAATTATAGTGCAAAGAGTGATAAAGAAAGTGAAATTCAAGACCAAAACAGTAACATTGTTGGAGTGAGTGAAGAAAGTAGTTCGAAAGAGAGTGAAGATGGGCTTAAAAAGACACCTTTAGACTTAACTTTTTCAAAGTCATGATGAGCGTCTGGTTAGGGTTACCACAAGTACAACTTAAAAATGTATCAGTTATAAGTTCCATGTGTAACTTCAAAATTTGTATGTATAAATCAAAACAACAAAATTATCTCAATCTTAAACCAGAAAAATTAATTGTTATACAACAGTTTGTTAACATTGAAACTACTTGTAGCTATATTACTAGAAATGTGTTATTGAAATCATTTGAATTCCTGTTTCAAATTTTTTCTATAAATAATATATGAAATTATAAAATAAACCTAATTTAACGAAAATCTTATGTTATATTGTGTTGTAACGGAAACAAACCAGCGGTAAATTTTTATTTATTTTTTTACTTCATAAAGGGGTTTTTTGACATTAAAAATTATAGTATTTCTCAAACCACTTGGGACATTGGAAAGTGACATTTATTTATACAGGAAATACTTTTTTTTAATGTTATAATAATGATTTTAAATGTTATGATAAAAAATTTTAAAAACTATTAGTTTTACTTGAGCTCATTAGATCAAAGATGATTTTTAGTTTGTTATCTTCATTAATTGTAAATATAAGTGTAAATTGTAAACTATGATTATAAATATATTTATTTGTTTATAGTGTTTACAGATTGATGAGTGATGATTTGGGATATTTGTGGCCAGTTTTTATTGTAGCGAATATGTTGTGAATAAATACATTCTAAGGTAATAACTGTTCATTATTTTTCATACTGCCCACTTTACAAATTATGGTTTTTGTTTCCTAAAAAATAGTGAAATTAAATGTCTTAATATTTCAAACACATTTAAAATAATAAAGAAGGGATTTTGATAGCATTACAATTTTAAAGGAAACTTGTAAACTAAAATTTGTTTTCAACTGATAAATGTTGTACTCATACATAGGTTTAGTGATTTCAGTAACTTTTAACTTTTAACTAACTTTTAAGATTTTGTATAGCTTAAGTAAAATAGAAGTTATTGTTGAATTATTATCGTATTATTGAAGGCCTAATTAATTGTCAGTTAATTATATGCCTCATTAATTGATATGACGAAACAATAAAATCATAAAGTATGTAGATAGGAAAAAGATAGTGAAGAATCTGGATAGAAATACTACATAAAATCTGTGGCATTTTCATTTGTTTTACATTCAAGTTTTTAAGTGTGGTATTTTCTTTAATACCACATTTTTAAAGGGATACAAAATATATATATTCATCCAAAATGATAAGAGATTCATTACATTGTTATGTAAAATGTCTGTGAATATTACAAAAGTACGTATCGAGTTTTATATTAATAGGTCAAAATAATAACAAACATTCAACAATTTAGGTACGTTACAATATAAGGTATATTTGCCTTAAATTTTAATTTACCTCACGATGTATGTATTTTTAAGGGAACCATTAGGAGTGTGCTGGTCAAAAGGTAGCGTAGACATTTGATTTTGAGGTGGTAAAAAAATCCAGTCTTTCAAAAACTATAACATTTTCCCATGTTCAAAACATAAAAATTGGTTTACAATAATTAGTAACATGTACACCAACCTAAAAAAATATAAAGTAAAAATTGATTACTTTACAAAGTTTTATAACCTAACTAGTAGACACTGGATATTCCAAGAAAAGGCATCATTAAAATTTGTATCTCAAACCGACAGTGGAGCCACTGGTAATGACTGACTACTTTAGCAATTGATAGATCACGAGTGACATAAAATTGCCGAGACTAAGCTGCGGTTTAAGAGTACTAACAGGTTTACATGTATACTGTATCTATATAAATAGGATTGGATTTTGTCTGCACTTAAAATTTTTACATTTATACCCCCAGAATAGCAGAAATGGGTCTTATTCGAGTTTTTGTTATTTTTTGTATCACTTCGCCGTGCAAAACTAGAGAAAGCACTGGGATAAAAGCTATTTTCATTGTTCTATAAATTTTGAAAAAAAGTTTTTGAATTCCTTACTGAGCTATCAATAAAAAATATTAACCTCTGAAAAATCTAGTTCAAGCAATATTCGGTTTTTTCAATATTACACGTATTTTTTACAGTTTTACAGAACATGCGATCTGTAAATGTATCCTCCATCTGTAGAATTTATTAATTCATTTACATTGATAAATTATACTAAAATAATATCTTAAGTATAAAAAAATTTATTTTATCTAACTGTGAATTACTATTAAATAATTGAGTCTATAATTTATTATTTCTTTTTTATGACTTCAGGTTTATAATTTGACACGTTAATTTAATAAGCATTTTTCTTCCAAACACGGAATAGTACTACCCTAAACAAAGATACTTTGTATAATCCATTCTTTAAGTTTTAACTTTTAGATAGTACGTAGGTGTATATATAAAAAAATAATCATAAAAAAAGTTAAATTATTAAATTTTCAAACCAACCAACAGCCACGGTTGAGGTGACCACTGTTTATAGGACATTGTTGTCTATACAAATTGTCCGGTGTCGGGTGTCCGAGTGTACGGTTTCCTGCGTCGGTCACTCCTGCTATCAGATCGCATCCTCACGCCTCACGTCGCGCGCCGAGAGCCTCTTACCCTCATTGAGATGGCGCGAGCGCATGTCGTCTGCTGTCGTCGTTTTGGTCAACCCGGTGCTTCTGTATGTCCTCAGTTACGGGTAAAACCACGCAACTAGTAAGTTGAGAAGTATTCGTTTTATAACTCTTCAGATAGGTAAATGGTTAGGGGGAGATGTATGCCCATAAGCCACGTATGTACATTTTTTCCATTAACAACTGTTCACACAGTACAAATCACAGTAGTGCACTCACTCCTAACAATTTCACAATTTACTAACATTTTGGGGGGTGAGCCCCCCAAAATGTACAGAAAAGTTCTAAAACATTTTTCGTGTTTTAGTAAAAAAGTATTTTTTGAAACTTTAAATCTATGAAAATATTAGGGGTTGCGTATATATGCACACTAATTATTAGAAAAAATTAGGTGGATAGCTTAAGTACTTCCTGAGAAAAATTTAACATAAAAGAAAGAAATTGGAACTTTTGGGAAATGGCTAATGCTTGAGTTGCTATTTTTGGTGAACAAACGTACGAAATATAGCTGGTGAATTAAAAAACACATTAGACGACAGCTGATAAACAAATAAGCTCAAGTAATAGGTTAGCCACCTGACTATTAAGTAATTTTTCACAGTGCTGCAGCATATGTATACGATATGTATGTATAATAATGCACTTGATGACCAGTCACGTAAAGTAGCTCTTTTTATTCACATATACTACACAATTATAAACTAGGAAAAACATATACTACTGAAAAACATACTTTAATTCCTAGTTGCAAGTGCCAAATTATCATTTGAAAATTAGTATCGTTAAGGAGGCTGACCCAATAGAAATTATAATATTTAACAGTTTTATTTGTTATAGCTCTTTACGACTAATTTGGTGTTACTTTCATCCCCTAGCGATTTTTGGCCTAAGGTTAATCGTTTACTATGTGGGCTCAAAATCAAATTTATAAAAAAAATCGTCCAAGAACTAATATTCTTGCTGTTTGGTGCAACAGATTTTTGAATACCTCTGTTACTTTATATATATTCCAAGGGATTGATCTAGTTTGCACTTGAACAGCTTTGCATTTTACAACACTATAACTTCAAGAAAAGGCTCGGGAAGTAGATATGGAGGCATGACCGAAACTTAAATGTATTGCATACAGATTTGTGCCTAGAAATCTAGCAATATTTTTTTAATTTTTACTGAAGATAAATATAACTCAAAAACCAATACTTCTGTGGTTTAAATATATTATTCTAAGTTAAATACATATCAAACTCTTCAGTAGTTTAATAACTTACTAAATTGATCCAGCTAAACTTGTAACAATTTATTATTAGTAACTGTCATAGCAAATATGGTATGAATTGAACTGAGGTTTGTATTGAGGATAAAGAGAATTTGATGTACATGACCATGTTTATTTATTTATTTATTTACATGTCAAACATACCGGACAAGCCCAATTATTTGACAGTTCAGATAAAATATAAAGATACATTTATGTTTATGTGATGCACTGCATTTGCCCACTAAGAAATAAAAATTAATAAAAAGAACTAAATAACTGAGCCTTGTTCCTCTGGCCATAAAAAACCATCGTAGTAGTTCAAAATCATACAAAGAATCTTAACTTAAGTCTACCAAACAAAAAAACAATTAACAAAACAATTGATTATCTGCTAGTAGGAGCACGAGGAAATAGTTTACTCATGAAAGACTAGACAAATAAGGAAGAGTTCATAATAATTAACCCCAATTTCAGATTCTAATCTAATGAAACACCTAATTAATAGGTCGATAAGTAGAAACGAAATACCACAATTTATACAAAGTCCTGGGTTGAAAGTATATGCCCTTTGGTCATACTAATTACTTGAGTCTACGGAGCCATTGTTATAAAGAAATGCAAAAAGCCTTCGAGATTCTAAAAGCCCAGGATAGCATCATAGTTAACAGTAATTAAAAACGTCTCTTCAAATTTTGAATCTCTATGGATAAAAATTCACTATGAAGTAAAATTCAAAAATAAATATATTAGGTTAACTCACTAAAAATAAATTGAAATACAAATCTAAACAAAATTGCAAAATTACCATGTCGTTTGATGTTCAATTCTAATTGATGTTGTATATTAAGCTTGTAGGCTTTGTACTTTGTAGGCTTTAAACTCCCTTAGTGAAGGTTAAACACCAAAAACACAAAAAATTGTACAAAACTGGTTTTTACTTCACTGTGAGAAATAGTTGTGGGAATGTTTCTAATTCGTCTAAACAGCTGTTCTCATAACCATATGACGTCATTTTTTTTACACCTTCGTCTCGCAAATTTCAACACCCGCTCCCAGAACTTAGAAATAGTTGTGTGAAAATAAAACTACAGAAAACTCTTCTTTATTTACGGTTATATATCTAACTCTGTTCATTATTTGCTAACCATATGTGTATGGTAAGTTGACAAACATGTATTACAAATTTAGTTACTAAAAAATATAGGTTTCGTTTTTTCAAGCACAAAACTACTTACTTCAGAGATCTGTAGGCTTCATTATGTACTGTACGGGTTGCACAAGAGCACTAGGTTGGACAAAGAGACCAGTGACCCGTGAACACACCCAGCTGGAGAGCTAACACTTTGGTGTTGTGGACACAACGAACTGTGCCAATCTGGACTGAGGGCAAACACCATTAGGCTTGGTCGTTCTACAAACTTGCAAACGTTTTAGTGGTAAAAGGCTCAGCTAACTCGGTCTACGTAACCAAGATGCATAATAGGATCAGTAGATGATTGTTGCGTGATCTTGTGGTCTTGTTGGTATACTAAGGCTGGTTCCTTACATAGAACTGTTAATGAATAGCCCGAAAGCCAAAGGCATATCTAAGGGACCTACATTTTAACGTGTGCTTCTAAAATATGAACTGGTTTAATAATGAGGACGACATTTGCGTATTAACGTAGTATTCAACAGTGTGGACGTTAATCCACACCACCGCTCGCAACTATCCACAATTCTTGACCTCTAAGTAGCTAGATTATAGGAAACGCCACGGTATATTTCTGTCTTGAGACTCCTTGAGTTCAAAAGAGTGGTTTTCAAACTGATCTCTCTATGTGTGCAACCTTGACACCACACTGATCGTCCGATGGTTATAAAATTTCGTAGACGAGAACATTTTGGCCATATCTCTTAACCATTTTTTTTTGTTTTTATTTTACTCAATAGTTTACTCCTAAAACCACTTAAAAATACAAGAAGAGAAAAATACAATTCTTTAGTATTCGACGTTTCACAAACTTGCCAAACATTATAGTTGTAAACTGAAGATAGGATATAATACGTTTAGACAGTTATTTTTGTGAAAAATTGTATTTTCTTTAATTATTATATCTCTGTTATAAATATAAAATTAAGAAAATTAGACCGGTAATAAAATATTTATGTAAATAGGATTTGATAGTGTTTTTATGCATACAGAACTGTTTTTTAAGTTTTTTCAACGTTGCATTAAAAGGTATATACAATTTAATTGTATATAATCCATAGAGGAATTGGTATAGTACATATCACATTAACCCATGTACATTTGTTTCACCCAGCACCATTGAGTAGCCCCTGATACTTATTTGATAATCCTATTAACAAAAGCTCCTTTTTGGAAAAATATCCAAACATAGTGAACTTCAAAATTTGTTTACCATCACCTTGTAAAAAGCCAATTATTTGTTTATTTATTTGTTTAATAATATATTGTATATTATTTGTTTAACGTAAAAATGATGAAATGAAAAAAAATTAAAACAAAACAAATTTTTTTTAGTCTAAGTCGTTCTTACGTAGCAATGACTGTAAATTATGGTTTATAGATTTGACTTCTTAATCGTAAAAATTCTTGTGTTTTCAAACACATAGGTTGGAATATGTATGCATTCTAAAGATTCACTGATTGGAAACTACGGGCCGCCGGCTAAAGTTTGGATTCCGTCATGCTACCAAAAATTCCACCACTTCTAAAATACTTTTTGAGAGTGATACAGGGGTGTCCATGAAAAACGTTTCAGGACTTCGGTGAGTGATTAGGTACATTGAAATGAAGAAAAAAGTTCCAATAGAGGTATGGACTAAAACGCTTATTTTCTCAGATATCCGCCATTTTGTATTTTTCACCAAATATTGTTTATTTCAAAAACTTTTTACGGATTTTTTTCAAATTCATTATGTTTTTTACATTATTAGACTACTATTCTTAAAAAATAACCAGGATGATCCAATCTCAAAATCCAAAACGGCGGCTATTTTATTTTTTAGCGTTTTCTAAGTATTTTAGTTGTAAAATTGTAAGTTGTAAAGTTGTAAAACACATACCAAATTTGAAAATAGTCCGTTCAAAAATGTTTGAAATGAAAAATATTTTGTGAAAAATACAAAATGGCGGATACCTGAGAAAATAAGCGTTTTAGGTCATACCTCCAATGGAACTTTTTTCTTCTTTTAATGTACCCAATCACTCACAGAAGTCCTGAAATGTTTTTCATAGACACCCTGTATAATAGAAATCACTTTTCTAGCAATGATTCAAAGAGAGTTCAAATATCGTCCAGTCCGGCGATGTGGGAACACCTCGCGGGAAACAATTACCACGACCAGCGACACTAGGATTTATAGCTTGGTAATGCAAATGGGCTAGAGACAATCTACAGTAATTCAAGCCGCAGATATTTATTGCCCTGCGGTGATAAAGAGGTTCGCGATGCCGAGTTTGTCTGTTCGTCAGTTTGTGACGCGTCCGTTGACTCGTGCGCGACCTGGCGGTCAAACCGGCATTACACGCTAAGGAATCGATTTTACAGACGGAAATTGTCATCCCGGTCTGAGCGGTGGTTTGATTTGTCAATTTTCTCCCAGACAACAATGGGACGGATTCGGAGCACTTGTAAAATTAAATGTAGAACTAATTTTATTTCCAATAAACACGTCTTAAAATACATATTTTTATAGTACCGGGTATTCACAATGGTATGCCCCAAAGAACAAAACAAAAACTAGCTAACTAACTATTCACCTCTACCCCCCACTGTAGTATCTTCCAGGGGACTTCTATTCAACAACTTGATTGGTACGCGGGACTCGGGAGTAGTTACTTCCTAAAAAATGGGAGTACAATCTCTTGATACTTTTAACATTAGGTGGAGGCCTATTCTTTGCATATTATTTTATTTTTATTCATAATGCGTGTTTTGATACAAAATATGTATGCAAATAATTATACGCTAAATAAAGAATGAATTGATAAAAGATTTTATTTTTAAAATATAGGTATTACGGTACAATAATATATCTATGACCGATAGGACTCTGTGTTTGTATTTTGGTAAATTAATTTCATTTACGTATCATATTTAAGAAAAGTTATTTTGACTAAAGCATCTATAAGCTACTAACCTATCGTAAATCGACCTTTGAATATTTTTTCTAGATTACTATATTTTCGGGGGTATAGTTCTATTTTCAAATCTTTTTTGTCAAACATCACTTTTCTTTTGTCCAAAAAAGGAATAAAAAAATAGAATTTTGAAAATAGGGCTATAGCTCCGAAACTATTGTAATACATAAAAACATTCAAGGATTTATTGAGGACAGGTTAGTAAACTTTATAAATTTTATCAAACTAATCAATCCATGAGTCATACTACGAATGGATCCAATTTTATCTCTAATTTGAAGTAGTATACTTAAATTGGTGTCAATTTAAATGTGATACTTGAAGTGGTCCTTTTTTGAGCTATGAATGATGAAGTGTATTGCACTTGAAGTTCTTCTCTCAAAAGTAAGGTGCAGAACTCATCAGGGGTTCCCTATTTTCTAGGTGTTAGGAAGGGAGTTCTTTTAAGGATGTTTCTTGATTCCAACCCCTTTCATTTTTGTTAACCCCTTAATTCAACCACCTTGATTGTTAATTCCTATAATAGTATCAAGCATGCTTACTAATCATTATTTTTACAATCCGTACATTTATTTATCTGGCGGATGCATCAATCTATATTAGTTTTCGGATATGAGAATCATTTAATACTAACTAGACAAAAAAATCTAGCATTTAATGTAAATGACACAAATAAACTCACAGAAACACGTCTAATATAGGTTAAAAATCTAAATATCAAAGAGAGCATATCAGCTGTAACATTTGTATCAGTAGTTAAAACCTTGCCAACATTACAAACTTATTTTACGTATCCTGTTCGCACAGCTCACATTGCTAATTGTAGCACAGCCCACCTGTATTCATTGAGATAACATCTGGGCCCTGAGAACGTCGATGTAGTGGGTAGAGGGTAGAGCACGGCCCGCCCACTCAGATGGCCGATAACACGTCTTCTGTTCATCCTTCTGTCCTAGTTGATCGTGACTCTGTGAATGGAAAATTAAAGTTTTTATAGTCACTTCACTGTAACCCGCCCACGTTATCTCCGCAGACTACAAGACGCTTCGCGACCTACCACTAGGACCCTTTCACGGTCAATATTTAAGAGTAGAACATAAATCTTAGAACCTTTTACAACCTACCCCTTTTTTGAGCGGAAATGCTACAATGCACCAGGACTTACACCAGCAACGAGGACTTACACCAGCAACGAGGACTTACACCAGCAACGAGGACTTACACCAGCAACGAGGACTTACACCAGCAACGAGGACTTACACCAGCAACGAGGACTTACACCAGCAACGAGGACTTACACCAGCAACGAGGACTTACACCAGCAACACCAGCAACGAGGACTTACACCAGCAACGAGGACTTACACCAGCAACGAGGACTTACACCAGCAACGAGGACTTACACCAGCAACGAGGACTTACACCAGCAACGAGGACTTACACCAGCAACGAGGACTTACACCAGCAACGAGGACTTACACCAGCAACGAGGACTTACACCAGCAACGAGGACTTACACCAGCAACGAGGACTTACACCAGCAACGAGGACTTACACCAGCAACGAGGACTTACACCAGCAACGAGGACTTACACCAGCAACGAGGACTTACACCAGCAACGAGGACTTACACCAGCAACCAGGACTTACACCCACTGAAACCCATCGCTTCAGGCTAATTCCAATATTGAAAGAACCTATTTAGGTCAAGGTGGAGCCTCGTTCATGAAATGATCCTAGAAGAAGATTAAAGATGATAAGATCTATTTTCTTTCTTTTGAGAATGCTTTTCTCTAAAGTAGGTATTCTTTAGTAGGTTTATTTTCAAGAGATAACATTACAAATTTATGGAAATGCTATCACGTATCTTCAGGGAAGAAAAACGGCACACTCCCCAGTGCATGGGACTTCACTCACTCAAAAAATCCCTGCTCAGGATGGTTCCCACATTGAAAGAACCTAATATTCCGTCAAGTTAGAGCCTCTCATTTGAAGCCAAATATGGCACAGTTTCTTAACACATTCCCGCTCCCTTCTTCTGATTCCGCGACGAAATAGAAATCAAGGTTACCGCGTTCATTCAGCAGTATAAACTCAGGTGGCTAATAAGTTGTAGTTCTAAATATATCAAAGTTTAGATGGTTCGAAGTATCCATATGGATACCACCACACTCAATGTGTTGATCACTTTCTTCCGAGGGAACATGAAAATGACCATGATTTTCTATTTTATTTCTCTTGTGGACGGTCACATACTTGAATAAGGTTAGTTTATTCTATGTAAGCATGTACATAGGGGAACCAACAATTCAGTGACCAAATACTATTAAGTATTTACTGAGTAAATATTCTAGAATCACAATAAAAATTTTATAAATTTTATTATATTTTGTTCGTATTGACAAAAACCAACTGATTCATCTGCAAGAATAGTTTGTACAGTGAATATGATTTTTGTAAGAAATGTTATAATCATCACATTAATTGAACCGGCGTCTTCAAGCTTTAGCCTTACACTATTTAAATTTTCAATAAGCATATGTGCTGTTTGTTATGACAAATAAACATTATGTTTTTGCAATAAATATGTTATAAGGCCCTTAAATAAATCCAAGCCATAAATAACTGAAGAACTAAAAAATGAACTAAGTATGGGTAAACCTCAAGAAAATACAAGCTATAGATTAACATGTGTAATAAACTGTCCTATAATTTTGATGGATCAAGACGTGAAGACGTAGCAAAAAATCATATTTCTCTTGTACAAGAGCGTAAATATATGAGGGTCTTACAAACCTAGTGATGAACGTTTAGGACTTCAGAGTAATAGGATTTCAGAGTAAAAGGTCATGGGTTCGAATCCTGGGATAGCCTATAAATCCTGGAATATTTTACCGCTCCCCAATTCTAATAAAAAACATAAAACATTTGTATGCTGTACCATTCTATAAGAGATACTTTGCAGTGGAAACAACATATAAATTAAATATTAAAATTGTTCTAAAAGGTTCAATAGTAATTTTGTTAAAGCTGAATAAAGGAAAACGCATTAAAGAGTACTCAGTAGAATGATGAATAACGGACATTGCTCTCGCTTGTGAATATGAATACGTTATCACAAAGAATAATAAAAATATCATTAATTACGTAATAAAATTTTTGTTTAGTATAAAAATTAGAGTACATTGTTAGAAGTCTTATAATTGTCATAAGGAAACTGTAAACATATCATAATTGCCAAATTCGTAAAAAGATATATTATGTAAAATGTGTGTATATTTGTTATATTAATTAATTAATTTATTCATTTGGCATTTTTATTTAGCGTAATTTTCGAATAAATCAATGATCAATGTAGATAGAGTAATATTGATTTGATGTTGACAGATGGTTATTTCTTTTTAATAATTACTTAGATAGATAACATTTTCAGTAAAACTTTGTTTAGAGAGCTCATTACCTTATTTTATTCGGGAGTACCTTTAAAAACAGACAAAACGCTATAAATTACAAAAAGGAAAAAATAATGAAAACAGGTTTATTATAGTGGCTGCTCTTCTGTTCACGGATGTGCAATGCAAAAAGCGAGTCGTTAACAGATAAACAGCCAGACGGACATATATTGAGATTATAGATCTATTTTGGGTATCTGGGGTTGAACCGGTTAAAATAACTGAGAATTTTATATTTTAAAGTAGTGTAAAGACTAAATTCTAGTTTTATTTCAATATGTCAAGGTACTTTTGAACAACTCTCTAACGTTACCTTACCTGATTATAAATCAAATGTGTACAAAATCAAAAAGTCTTAAGGCTTATAATATTTCAATTCCAAACCAACCTATATTAAAAGTCAAGTATCAATAAAACGTATGTCGCGAATATCTCTTTGAAACATGAAGCAGAACACGTCCTTCATAAACACCCACACGGGCGCCTATACGCCAATACGTCGATACAGCAAGCTGCAATACGTCTGTTACACATCCCACCTTGTAATAAGCAATATTGGAATGGGCAATACATAGATAGCGCCAGTGGTATATGCTCGAGTATGAAGACGTGTCGAACTAATCTATGGCCTGTTGTATCGTTCTAGTATGGTAATGAAGCTTTCGTCCACCAGCCCACAGAGTGCGCGCGTCTACACGACGCTATTGGTGTTGTTCGGGTCTCATACAATTTATGGGCAAATTTTTATAGCTGATAAATTGTTTTTAAAAACCTAACTGTTATTCATTCTGTTGATAATCTGTTGTTTTTATTTACAGTTATTGATTAAAAGTAAAATCCTAATTAGAAAAAAAGAACATTTAGTAATATTTTTCCTCGGGCAGCAAACTTACTGTATTATTTCCTATGTCAATCTTATACAGATTCCGCAAATTAATATAGCTTCCTTATTATTCTTAATATTTCGTTAAAACCTGTTAAACAGCTTCTCTAGACAACGTCTTATAACGTTATAAAAACATTTATTTCTAATATTTATGAAGACAGTGAACCTACTTACTGTTTCCACGTAATTTTTAAGGAATAAATACATAAAAGCGATATAAAATAAATAACATTTTGAGTAAAAATTATCATACAAAGTACAAAGAATCATTAAGCAAGGTCAAAATGTTGCTTATAAATTAGCTTTATAACAAGATTTAAATAATAAATTCATTCATTTATAAATGAATGAAACTTCACTGAGTGCACAGGTCTGCTGCAGCAGGGGTATTTATTTATTTATATTTGTAATCTTTTAGTTAGTTCCTTAATTCCTCTTTGGAGTTCATGATTTGTAAAAACTGATAATCTTCACATAACTTGAATCAATTGTTATTTCCTTTTTTAAATCTCCTTTTTATAGTGATAATAATAAATGGATTTTCGTTAATATTATTTATTAAATTCCACGTATATTTATTGAGCTACTAATCAAATGTTTATTGAATGTTTTTGTTATTTGATATATTCTATTTTAATATTTTTCCGAAAACTGTTTTAAAGCTATTAATTTAAAATCCTTGTAGTTTTGTTACATTTGAAATTAAAGCTTGCAATGCAATATTTATTAAACACATTAAAAAACTATTTATCTTATCCATAGATTGGCTGGCAACTAAATTTTAATTACAAAATATTGAGTATAAGTTGTCCAATTCCATAAACATCCTGTAGGCTGCTAATCCGGTTGTAGTGGCGGGGCTTTAGCATTTTATGGTTTTATTCGCCACTTCGCAACCAGAGCCGCTAATGCATGTGAAAGATGCCCAGCCACCTACGACTCTCTCTAGTTCTGATTAGCGGCTTTTCCAACCAACTGACTTTAACACTATTTACGATTGCTGGGGCACAAAACGAAAGTTAGTATAATAGAGTGACGTCATTGATATTAGCAGGCCTAAACGCTGATCACTTTTACTTGATATGAAATATTAACAAATAATTCTTTAAGCTCATGTAGCTAAATTACTATAGATATTCTGTGTCAAGAGAAGCACTTCGATTCGTTTGAGCCAAATAAGTTTTCATCTTCAATCCATTAAACACAGTTTTGGATCTCGTAGCTGTTTCACCATAAACATTTTCCATATTTTAAATGCCCTAATGTATAACAATAAAATAATTACTTTAGTGACTAATATAGCAAAATGTACAGTAAAATACTAAAAAATATTTTGAAGAATCGTTTGTACAACAATTATTAGGCTCCTGTGTATAAGCATAACATAAAAGCATAACATTTTATGGCTCCTGTGTGCCATAAAATAACATGACTTGGTTTCCGAGCGTCATGTCGCCAGCACGAAAAAATGACGGCGACATCGCGTCGACGATTCCTTAAGCGATGACGTCGGTGGTTGACGTCACCGTGAGTGTGAAAGGAAAAAACACATACGTGCTGACGTGGTGAGTTGTTCCAACGTTGTTTCATCTCATCAGGTATAGATAGACAGCAGATTCCAGCCGTCACTGTAAAAGCTCAGTTTTAAGAACTTCATCTCAGCCAGCATGGGAGAAGAATCTTAACTGCGACATATTTTTTTAAAATCTATATAAATAAAATTAGAGTTTTGTCTGTACATTGCTCAGAATTATAAATTTTTTAGTTACTTTTACGTTTCGTGCTTTTAAGAAGCCGAAACAAGTCTTATCTCAATTTGTGTCTGTGACGTTCCAGGAGGCATTTTACACAGTCTTCTCCGAAAAAAACGGGAGAATTAATAACAATGAAACTTATTTCATGCATTCTCTATATTCCAGAGAAGGCTTTAAAGGCTTAAATTGTCCACCGACTCTTGAAAAGTAAATAACGAGTATTTAAAAACCCACTTGGTCACATTTTGTTTCAGTTTTAAATGAATAACCTATTGGCAATAATTTGCTGTTTTTGTAGTTTAAAGATTTAATAGAAAGAAAAGGAAACAGCTTTTGAACCAATATTAGTTAGTTTATATTGGTCATTGATTTAAACCCATTTCGAAATCATACTATATTCAAAAGCCATTTTCACGTAACTTATAAGAATAACGGTATAAATTTTCTAGTCTATTTAATTGTAAAGTAGTGCTAAATAATAAAGCTGGGTATTGATTTGTTTTCTTTGTGTTGATTTATTTAGGATTTAAGGTTTACATTTTGGTATGATGATCTTTCTTCTTTAAACTGAATCCTACAACCCGTACAAAGGACGGGCTTACTGATAGTTATAAAATAAAGTTATACCTACACAATCACCAACGTTTGCTAGTTTTTAGGATGTTTTATTATTGATTTATAAACCAATACTCAATTATAATTTACAGACTCAGCTGATGTGTTTGGAACGTTTATAACAAATAAATTTAATAAAGCTCATTTCTAAAATAACCAATTGCTTTATCCAATGTAATTTGACCACGAGTATTCAGCATTAGCTTCACAACCAATCCAATACCTGCCGTAACCTTTGGCCTTTGTTACCAAGCACCATGACATCCCCTAGTTCCTAGAAGTGCGGTACGTGTCGGATGGACCCGCATGGTCCTCAGGCTCGTGGTCGGGAGCGCTGTCTCCTATTGGTCGACGAGGAATGAGCTACGCGCGGATTCGTCAAGGAGCGGCTCGTAAACGTAACAATTCCATGGTGCACTATGGGTAATCTCCGTGTGCCGCGAGGGCTCTATGGAGTATGACCGGTTGGGTGAAATGGCACAAAGGTGCTTAGAGGTATTTTGATAATCTTGAGTCAATGGGAGAAAAATCAATATAGAAACATTTTATCAAAAGGTTTACTTCAACAACGCCTGTGACATTTTTTACATGGATACGTTGAAGCTCTGGAGGTGGGTTAGATAGTTTGCGAGACGCAAATAGTGTAACGGTAGTGACCTCGTGTGGTTTTGAGGACAGTTGATTAGATGAACTGAAAACAATCCTTTTAGACATTTCCATGATTTAAGTTATTTCAAAAGCAAGTAAATAAGTTTTAAGTTGTTACTTGGAAACGGTCGAAACTCTTGTTTTTAACTACCTAAAGTTCTTTTCTTGAATAGCAGTAGTAGGATCAACCATGTAAGTTTATATTATGTACTATCGGTTAATTGGTTTAAAGTCCTAAGTATGAATGATTCCCCTGATATTTTATGTTTTTACACAATTTCCAGTATATTTTGTAGTTTGGTGTTATAATCACAGTTTGATATTTTTAGGTACTCAAAGGTATGGATCTAATTTTGAAAACCTTAATTGTTTATCTATAAAATATTCTGTATTGAAAATGTCTGTATGTTAGATAACTCCAGCCAGTCGAAAACGTCTATGAATCTTCAAATTTGTTGTTGAATTTAGATTAGATTTTTTTTAATTTTGGTGTTGTTTAGTGTTATAGTTTTTTTTCTAAAATATATAATGATTCTGCAAAAAACACATTAGTGCTTGACACCTTAACACGGTTCTCTTTTACAAAACAAATAAAGCAGTTAAATACAATTAACTTTGTTCACGTTTAATGCAGCTGACCGTTCCAAAGACCCTCAGCTCCGCGGGAAAGGCTCACAAATCAGCTGTTGGCGGCGATCAGGTGCGACAATCACGTCAGCTGACGCTTCTATCAGCTGTGTCGGTGCGCGCATGCGCCGCTGTCACCGGCCAGCTGATGACCTCCGGACCTAGGGTCAGTCCGTTTCCAGGAAGCGCGGCAACGGGACGTGAGAGACGCGCTGTACGCAAATCTTACCCGCATTCCAGTGTGGCGCTCCTGTGACCATCCCGTTGTGATGGGATGCGATACGTATCGACCGCTATTATCGTATCGTATCGTTATCGATTCCATTGATCGCGTTTAAGTATCGAGACATTGAACTAAGTGCTATTTCACAATATAGAGTCACTAGTATGTAAAACTAACCTACCAGAACAACATTTTTTTAAATGGTTTATATAATTTCATGAATTATAATATTTAAACGTACAAATTCGTGGTAATTTTTGTAATGGCGACTATTTTTTTGAGCATTCGACCTTCTTTAACGTACCCATTTTTCTTTCCCAACATCTACTTATATCTTGAATGTATGTCGTATGAATGTGAAAGTCATCTGATCGATACTGAACCACGTCACCGTATGTAACTGTGCATACGTATTTCGAGCAAATGCCCACTGATACTAACAAAACATCACCGTACACAAAAATACACTAGTTGTATACTATTAGTTTTACTGGATGTTACAAATAATTTCAGCATTTACATATATCGAAAAAGCTTACTATAATCCTTTTTTAATTTAATAATGAATCGTACTGTACATTCTGTGCGTGAGAAATACATCGATACATATCGAATGTATATTTTACCTCCCGTACGTCCCGTACGTGTACATACTTAATGATCTCATGATTACCATACAAGTACAATAATTACCGACAGTCACTCGATAGTACGTATTTTGTACATGTATACGTATTGTACGTACGTACACAAGTACCAAGCTTGTATGTGTTGTGATCAACACGTGTAAGCAAATGCAAATCACAACGTAATGAAATCTACAATAACACTTCTAGCAATGTACATTTTCTACTTTTCGCTCGGTAATGTTGGTAGATAATGGAAGGAAACTGCACTAGCTAATTGAATGTAGGAGGTAATCAGCTCCGTTGCAGTTTGGATTACCTTAATGGTCTACGGTAGATAACGTCTGGTGACACGGGTTATGTTTGGAGCGCAGAAATAACCTCAGGTGATACGATCTTTACAGGTTTCCAGATCTGCGTTACTCTTCAATGTCGTTTCGTAAAACAGTAAGACAATTATTGAGCTGCTCACTTGTTGCTCGGCTCTTGGAATGGTTTTTACTGGGTACAGATATAGAAATAGGGTATTTATAAAAAGAGTTTTGCAGTGTGCCAGGCTTCTCTATTACATTAGTTCTTCCCTATCCTTCTCTCTCCTGGTAGCTTGATTGACTCCCGGATGAACCCAAATTCCCAGTATGACCAGAAATTTCAAGGAATGGTGTTTATCTTTCGGGTCAATCTAGGAGTGGTATCCTGAAGGAAGGAAGCTTACTTCGCGTGATCTTGAGGTGTTTCGGGAGGATGTGTCGCTCTAAGGCTATTTGTGCCCCTCAAACTGTTAGGAATTAAAACAAAATTTAGAGCTGAACAGTATTTTAAGAACAATCACAAAAATCTTTATAAATACAACGTGTTTCATAGGTGAAGTGATTAACTCTGAATAAAGGTTGCATGGGTTAAAATAAAGATAAAACTTTGAATACATTTTTTCCGAAAACACTTTGTGTACCAGATATCCGCCATTTTGTATTGTTATACAAAATATAGGTTATCTTTAGAATTGAATAAAACTCAGTCAGTAGGCTATGTTTGGATAAATTATAACTGCTGTAGAAAAAAATCAACATAATCCAATTTGAAATTTTGAAAATGACAATTAGATCTTTTACCGTTTTTCGATCGTTGTAAATTAAAAGTTTAAATGGCCTCCACTTTGAAATTTTAAACTTGACCAAGATGAATTTTTCTACTGTAAGGATCATATATTTAAAAACACTTATATTGAGTTTTACAAATAACGGTTGTAAAATTTCAAAAATATCTGGTCAAAAAATCATTTTTGAAAAAAAAACGTTAATTCTTAGTTTTTACTTTAGTTGTACTGATACAGCCTTTTCCCAGAGTTCGGCATTTTATTAATGGGTCATCCTTTATATGTATAAACTTTCCTTGTTAAAACGTAACTAGCTTTACATTCTATATTTCAATTAATTATAATTATCCATCTAAAATTAATTAATACAATTTTTAAATTATAAATATGTAAGTCATTCAACGCGACTCTTACTTGCGTGATTCTTTATCACGATTAAAGAAAAATGGTTTTAAGTTTTATTACCCCAAGACACCCCAGGTTTGTACTCCCCCCAAAATTATAACGTGGCGTCACTGTCTGCGGTCCTGACGAAAATTTGTTAAACCCAATTGGCTCTCTGAGAAAACCTAGTAAGGATCACTGCCTCAAATTAAAAGTTATGAGCTTCCTAGGGAAGATATTTTTCTTGCTGGTTTTTTTCCTTTGATTTTTTTTCCTTTGCTGGAGTTTTTGGGTTAATGTATGAAACTCTTTACAGTGTTTCATGACCCGAGACTGGTTGTGGGTTGGGTTAGAGGTTAACTGAGATTAGGTGAACTGACTATTTCCTAAATTTGTTATCATAAGATCATATACCACAGTAAGATGTCCCTTTCGTGCTTTTATGGGTCCTCTTAGTTCTCCATTATCCAAAACTACATATTGTTCGATGCATTTTACTGGTACTCAAAGAAAACTAGGTTTTGTATTCAAATTTTTTTCTTAAGCCTTGGTTGTGTACAAAATGGTTGAAGTGAAGGGTATAAGATTTATCCATGAAATGATCTTGCACATGTTATAACATGAGATATATGCAGCCTCTATAGAGGCTGCATATATCTCTTAAAATTTATAACCCTTATACAAAGTAGCAATTATAGTTTCTGTTAATGACGAAAAAGATAAAGTAATAGAAACAAAAAAATGCTATTTTTAAAATACTTGGTAAAACCTTTTTATTTACGACAAGACAAAACTAATGAATGGTTAGAAGTTTTGAATTCATTATTAAAAATAAGGAGATGATTTTTTTAATAGATACTGTAAATGTAAAGTTTTTTTTCGCCTCTTCATGCCGCTGGTGTATTGTATTGTTCAATGATTTACTTTTAAAATATTTGATTATCGGAGATATTGTTTGGCCGATCTGGAGAGTGTTAGAAGTAATGTAAAAGGAAAAATATTTTCATTTGTTAGTTTTTTATTTATTCTCTTATCGTTCTCATTTTATTTTAATATCCTTCTAATATATTACATGTTAATTTAATCAAACTTGTCTAACATCACTCAACACTGTTTTTCGCACTTTATTGTAATAGTAAGTGAACAGTTTGAAAAAAAGCAGAAACCTCATAAAAAATGTAAAGAATAGCGTAATGAAATGTAAATAATTAAAAAACCAACATTTTAAAATATTCAATATATTATTTTATTTTTATTTTAATTATTTAACATGGTCATTTTGGGGGCTCTAATGTTTACGTGAAAGTAGACTAGTAAAAGATAGTCAGAATTTGAGAAAATACCAATTTTAATTTCTTTAGGGCATAAAACAAAAATATTATTCCAAGAAACTATAATTCTACCTACGGAAAACTAATCAAATAAAATCCTTAAAACACCCTGGATTAAAACGTTCAATCTTAATAATTCCATGGAAAATTCTTTCCAATAGCTTGATACCATGAAGGGAATTTCCTCATCTAATCCAGACACGCCACTACAAACAACATAAATATCCCTGTGGATCCGCTTGATATATCTGCGCTATGACAAATACAATGAATTACGAGCCCAGATTACAGAAGCCACATTTAAATATGGAAACCGTGCAATACCCGTGATATATGCGGGAGGAATCCTCTAATGTGGCGGCCCCATAGCTTACACCATAGGTTCACCCCATAGCTCACACCATAATAGGCTGTACATCACTGCTGCTGTGGGAACCACAGTTGCCTACAGCTGAGCACGTCGGTTGGCAAACCTGCGTTTCTTCAATGTGTTAATTGTTCTACGATTTTTATTTATAAATCATTGATGGATCCATATATAAATAAAAGGTATAAATTGACTGATCCATACTTTCTCCCTTAAGTAAATTTAAAAACGAGAATCCTTAGTAAAACTATCATATTATTCTTTAAAGTTTATCTAAATAAAAGTAATAAATATTGTTTCAAAACTAAATATCCAATTTCTAAAATCACGAAATAACAAGTTAAATTAGTAGTTGTTATAACTTTTGAGTCACACTCCAACAAACCTTTTGAGTGGGCTTTCTTGGGTGATGTAACTTTACACTGGATAGCAAGTTTCATAGTCTGGGAAATAAGGAATATTTTGTTCTCCATAAGAATCCCATTGGGTGCTCTCAGACAAGGTACTGCGTTTAGGACACACCACCACTAGAGTGTGGTACTTGGTAAGACCAACCACCACTGAAGTGTTGTACTTAGTACCACCCACTACTACTAAAATGCAGTACGTGGTACAAGCCCCAACCATTAGAGGTCGGTACGTGGTACGAGCCGATACCATTAGAATTCGGTACATGGTTCGATACGCCGCCACTAGAGGTCGGTACGTGGTACGACCCACAACCACTAGACATCGGTACGTGGTACGACCCACAACCACTAGACATCGGTACGTGATACGACCTACCACCACTAGACATCGGTACGTGGTACTACCCACCAACACTAGAGGTCGGTACGTGGTACGACCCACAACCACTAGACATCGGTACGTGGTACTACCCATCACCACTAGAGGTCGGTACGTGGTACGACCCACAACCACTAGACATCGGTAAGTGGTACTACCCACCAACACTAGACATCGGTACGTGGTACTACCGATCACCACTAGAGGTCGGTACGTAGTACGACCCACCACAACCACTAGACATCGGTACGTGGTACGACCCACAACCACTAGACATCGGTACGTGGTACTACCCACCAACACTAGAGGTCGGTACGTGGTACGACCCACAACCACTAGACATCGGTACGTGGTACTACCGATCACCACTAGAGGTCGGTACGTGGTACGACCCACAACCACTAGACATCGGTACGTGGTACTACCCATCACCACTAGAGGTCGGTACGTGGTACGACCCACAACCACTAGAGGTCGGTACGTGGTACGACCCACAACCACTAGAGGTCGGTACGTGGTACTACCCATCACCACTAGAGGTCGGTACGTGGTACGACCCACAACCACTAGAGGTCGGTACGTGGTACGACCCACCACCACTAGAGGTCGGTACGTGGTACGACCCACAACCACTAGACATCGGTACGTGGTACTACCCACCACCACTAGAGGTCGGTACGTGGTACTACCCACCAACACTAGAGGTCGGTACGTGGTACTACCCACCACCACTAGAGGTCGGTACGTGGTACGACCCACAACCACTAGACATCGGTACGTGGTACGACCCACAACCACTAGAGGTCGGTACGTGGTACGACCCACAACCACTAGACATCGGTACGTGGTACTACCGATCACCACTAGAGGTCGGTACGTGGTACGACCCACAACCACTAGACATCGGTACGTGGTACTACCCAGCAACACTAGAGGTCGGTACGTGGTACGACCCACAACCACTAGACATCGGTACGTAGTACGACTCACCACCACTATACATCGGTACGTGGTACGACCCACAACCACTAGACATCGGTACGTGGTACTACTCACCAACACTAGAGGTCGGTACGTGGTACGACCCACAACCACTAGAGGTCGGTACGTGGTACTACCCATCACCACTAGAGGTCGGTACGTGGTACGACCCACAACCACTAGACATCGGTACGTGGTACTACCCACCACCACTAGAGGTCGGTACGTGGTACTACCCACCAACACTAGAGGTCGGTACGTGGTACGACCCACCACCACTAGAGGTCGGTACGTGGTACGACCCACCACCACTAGAGGTCGGTACGTGGTACGACCCACCACCACTAGAGGTCGGTACGTGATACGACCCAACACCACTAGAGGTCGGTACGTGGTACGACCCACCTCCACTAGAGGTCGATACGTGGTACTACCCACCACCACTAGAGGTCGGTACGTGGTACGACCCACCACCACTAGAGGTCGGTACGTGGTACTACCCATCACCACTAGAGGTCGGTACGTCGTACTACCCATCACCACTAGAGGTCGGTACGTGGTACTACCCATCACCACTAGAGGTCGGTACGTGGTACTACCCACCACCACTAGAGGTCGGTACGTGGTTCGACCTACCACCACTAGAGGTCGGTACGTGGTACGACCACCACCACTAGAGGTCGGTACGTGGTACGATACGCCGCCACTAGAGGTCAGTACGTGGTACGACACGCCGCCACTAGAGTGCGGTCTCATTCCGCTACGCCGGGTCCAGTTATGACCACAGTATGACTGATTTTATTATTGAACCAGACTCGTAACGTTCTGCGGTGTAAGGCAATAACACCGACAGTGACACTATGACTTATACTCTGGCACTCCGGCTATGACTTACAACACGTTGTATGCAGATGGTATTTCTTTATTTGGTTAGGTGTTTTACAACCTAACTTCACACAAATGTTCGATTCTAGGGAGTGGCATTGGTTACTATTTAAAACCATTGTTCTACAGTCCCATTCAAATCAGATCTGATTTGAATTTAATTTGTGAAAATTTTTGATTTTCTATTAGTGGTACAGCAAATAAAGAAAAATATTGACCTCTGTGGTTTTGATCAAAATTACCGGTAACTCATAAATATCACCCCGGTAATATTAAAACGAAGCTATTTACATTGCACTCACCATGTCATACATTAATGTAAACAAGTAAAAAACAATATATTATATATATTAATGGAGGGGTTTTACTCGTCTTAGGTGCGCCGTCAATGTGTGAACGCAACACGTTCCTCACTAGAGAAATGTGGTATGCCTAACTCAGGCAAATATGATCCAGTTGTAGATCAGTTGGCAATTTTTGGGACGCAAAAGTCTTACATTGTTTGTTATGAGAATGTAGCTGTAGAGGATGTTAAGCCACTAACTAAAGATTTATGTTTTTCATGTTCATATTTTTTCTGCTATCTATATAACAAGGTGGAAGAAAATTAATTTCCTTATAGTAATATAGATGTTATATGATGAGGAAATGAAGTATTAACACGTAAATACTAATAAAGAGGATATTTTACTCAAGAATAAATTCATCAGCGCGCATGCGTCTAGCACAAATCATAACGCGAACTACCAGATTCTGTCACAACATAAACCCTGCTCGCAACGAGATATCCGCCTTAACAAACAGTCTCTTGTGTGGACCTCCGCGAGGTTACGGAGACATTCCCTGTATGTAATTACAGAGTTACACGAGAATTGTGTCTCATTTGTCACAAGTCCCTGCAGAGCGCATGAGTGTAGAGTACGAGCTGTGCGCATGCGCAATGGCCACCTTGGCTCCGCGCACGCTCAATGGGTGCTGCTGGACTTAATGGTAATTAGTTGGCAATTAAGTAAAACCATTTCAATGGGTATTGTTGTTGGTAAATGTTTTGTTTAAATAGGTTTTTAATTAATATGTTGTGTTTTAAAAGCTATTTCTTGGGTCGTATTTAATACGTTTAAAACGTTACGCGTAGAAACCAATGATTTTCCAATATGTATTTCATAAAGAGATAAGTTTAAATATTGTGTTGAACTCAGTTGCTATTTAAAATTATTTTACTGTGGTTAAATTAAATCAATTAATCTGTGAAATATTAGTTTTGAGAAGTGGTTTCAATGCTTAGGAGACAAACTATGATGGTATTACCTTTGTTAAATTTGGTATGTGAGGGATTGTCACAAATTCCATTTAGTTTTCGTCATGTAAAGTTTTTTAACTGTGAAAAGTGCAATAATTGGGGTTTTTACAATCCGATTGTCTTAAAAATTAAGGTATCATTAAAATATGCAAATCTTAGTATACTTTTATTACTTAATGTTGGACATATTCAGGTATGTTAATTTTATTATTTTAAATAGGAGCCGTTGTGAAGTAAGATAGAATACAATTGTTTTAATATGGTACTGATTTTTTGGCGTTGGTTTACAGTTTTGCATTAAATTTAAAGTTTCAATGAGAAAGAGATTACGATATATTATAGAATTTGCGTAAGGAAAATACAGACACTGTAGACCCATTTTTATATCGTAAAACATGTTTTTCTTAAAAAGACCGAACAGACTTCGTTGTAGATTCGTTACGTGTATCAAATCTTCATTGAAGTATGTTAGCTCTTCAAAATGGACATACTGAAACTCGAGTTAGATAAGGTTAGGTTATAAGTTAGGTTATAAGTTTGGCTAGGTTATGTTTTATGGTTATAAAATATAACATCAACGATTTCAGTAAACGACGAATCTTTACTTTTACAGTATACTAGTTTTTCTAAGAAAATCGCGTTTTGACATGGATATGTCTTAGCTCTTGGAATGAGGGTGTTGGCAATTTTCGAGACCAGTGGCGTATTATGGCTATAACAACAGCTGTTTAGAGGAACTAAAAACATTCCCTTTGACTGAAATTTGAAACAGTTACGTCATATGGTTAGTGAAGTCATATAGCTGTAGCGACAGCTGTTTAGATACACTGAAAATAAATTATTCCCACAGGGGGAAGTAAATACAACCATTGTTTCTAAGACATATTGACGTCATGTGGAACAGACGTGTGCGGTCACAGCGCACGTCTGACGTGTGTATAGCCTCTGTCAATCTAAAAAAGGGGTAGTACTCATAAAGGAGAGAGGGTAGTTCTGAATTACCCTGTATTATCAGTGCAACAGTCCCTAAGACGTGTTGCGAGTACGCGCACTTCACGGTAGGTATATCAGACCTACGATTGTGCAAGAACAAATGAGCGTCTGTTCATCCTAAACATAAATCATAGAAGATATCCCGTGTCTCCTTGACCTCTGTGACGGCCACTTGTGATTTATCGCCCCTCGGACAGTTTAAGGGTACCCGGGTCATCACTTGTGGCGGTCGCTACGTCGCCCAAGTGACATTGACATCACAAGTGATTTCATCACAGTAAATACATTTTTGAAAATTTAGATTTATTATAGGTAACACTTTCTCACGAGACCTATTAGGTAGAGGTTGTTCATACGTTGGACGTGTGCCTTTACCACACACGTCCGTTCAACATGACGTCAAAGAACGTTCTATTTTTTAACAGGCCAAGAACAGGTTATAACTATACTTTGAAAAACTAATACCCCGGAACAGTTGAGTTTCATCGTTCACCAAAATGATTGATGTATAGTTTATAACAATACAAATGACATAACCTAAACCAAGTATCAGTATCTTCGTCTAAATTTGGTTACAACTATCACTCCATTTTACCTTTATAAAGAAACTGGACCTGGGTAGGGAACGATAAGTGACGTCATTTTGACGTGTAAATATTCACTTTGGATTTATTATCTACATTAAACCCTTAATCTTTATGTTAAGGTAATATAACGAATCTAAAGAGACCATATATCAAAATGTTATATCAAGAAATATGATACATTGAGGTTCCTTAAATTGAGGCTAGGTCAGGAAAGATTTGGCTATGAGATTTATAGATTTGTTTGTTAATCTCTTCATAAGAAAATTTAAGTAAATTTAATCCTGATTAAACACGCGCTTTCCAAGGATATATTTTCTATATAGTTAGGAAAATTAAGCAAAACCTGTTTCAATTGAAATAGTCTCTAGGCTACTAAAGACTGGGATGGTGGCGACATCCTGTAATCCAGCTACTTGGAGGTCACGAATTGAGGATAATTGTAAGCGATTGTCGGTGGGTGTAGTGTTCTCTTGTGTGGTTTAACGACCGCACTATTGAATACTGCGTTAATCCGCATAGACCATCCACATAATTAGACCAATTCGTAATTCAGAGGTCGGATTCCACGATAAACTGTAGGTCCCTTAGCTGCCATCGGCTGTTGTACTATTAATTAACAGTCCTGTTTAAGGAACATGTCAGCCTTAGTCAGTAACAAGACTACAAGATAGCGCCACTATCATAGTACGGTATAATCTCCTAGGTAATGAAAGCAACTATACCCCAACGGTAACTTAGGAGAGTCGGATGTTGTAAAAAGTCTAATATTATGACTTTCAATTATCTGATTGTCTTATAGGAATCATTAAATTTGCATTTCAAGTATGAAAATTTTATGTTAAGTTAATTTAGTTTTTTTACTTATGATTTGTAGTTTTCCCCTTATGATAATTCGATTATTTAAGAGACGCCATTTTGAAATAAGATAGACTACACATTTTAATATTTTACACTACTTTGTGGAGTTATCATACAGGTTTGTTTCAAATTTAAAATTTCTATGTCAAAGGGATTACGATCTATTACGACATTTGTAAAGGAGGAAGGGCTTGTGAGAACTATTTCAGTTTGGTTTAAATTTGACATAAATTCAGCTTCTTGTCACAAAAGCAAACGAATATCGTCCAATAGCTACTGGTAAGGTTCACTACTGGTATTCATAGGAGTGAACACAATTGAAAATATAACATTAGAGATATACTGGAAGATGTGTATATTCCAGCTTCACTGCTGACTACTAGTCCTAAAATATTAATTATCAACCATTTACCCTCCTTAACAATTAATATACTTTAAAAATAACTCAATACATTCCGTATTCCAATATACACACATGTTCAATTTAGAATTTAATATGATAAATGTCCCTGAGAGATTGTATTTCATACCCATATCTTTGTGTAAAGACCTATTCCATTTCAAGTTATCTGCAATGCACGAGCAACACCGAAAGCTAATAACCTATCACCATAGCATATTGTACTTATTTAAATTTCAAAAACTCATTACCGACTTTCGTCTCCCACACGTAATGCGATTTCCGACCATTAATATGCGATAAATAACGTGGTCGGATGTTCATTCCCCACAATGATGCCCACATTTCGGACGCCTCGGCCACCTCTGACCCGCGCTTATCTATAAATCTCGCAGGCACCTCGCGCATGCGCGCGGATAATTGAAAATAAACGCCGAACGCGACGCAACCTCGGTGCGACAAGACTGATTTATCGATGCATTTCGAATTATCGGTCGTTTCGAACGAGGTGTATTTGTTAAAAGGGTTTTATAGAGAAAAATCAAACACTTTCCCAACAAACATGATATTTTATTTTAAAATAAACTAACACGTATTAGGAATTCGTATAGAAATCATAATAAACACATTCCAAATAGAGAGTTTCATTCGGTTGTAGTTAATCGAAAAAGTCATTCACATCGAATAATTTAACTTTTTTTCACTTAAGGTTAAGCTGGAACTAATACATTCCAATGAATTATTAATCCTCTTGTTGAAAAAATACAGTAGGTTAGTTTGTGAAATGGCGACCTACGCTAGTTGGTATTGTAAGCCAAGTAAGCTAAGTGTAAGGTGAATGGGGTACCATATTGTAGTCCTGTTACTATCTAAAATAATCGGTATCAGTGGAATGACACAAAATTTCCCCCTGACGTAAATTTAAAAACGGCAATCTGTAATAAACAATCATATTCTTTAAGGTTTCTAAATAACATTAAAAAATGTATTGTTTCAAAAATAATCATTCAATTTCTGAAAATAATAAAAGAGAAGTTAAACTAACTGTTAGAATTCTTGGAAGAAACCCCCCCCCAGTAATACCAAGCTTTTTTGTGTGGAGTTTGTTGGTTAATTTGACCTTACGCTTCATACCAAGTTTAATGAAAAACGGTTGGAAAATAAGGAAGAAATTGTTTTTTTAATATTCTCCAAATGAATAATTGAGCAGAGCTGTTAAATGATAGCTAAACAATCAATGGCAAATCTATGAGACCTACAGTTTAACGTGGAGTCCAAACCACTGTGTCCGAATTATTATAAATTTGTCTAATTATGAGGATAGTCTTGTGTGGATTATCATAGTATTCATTAGACCAGACGATAATCCACACAAGAGAACATTACATTACTGACCATCCCTCACAACTATTCACAATGCGTGACCTTCAGGTAGCTGTATAACAAGACATGCCATGGTCTCAGTCTAAGATAAAATGGGAAATGCTTTATGCACCGTCAGGGATTGATGTTTTCCCTGATCTGTTAGACTCTCTTCCATTAAAACCTATCGGTTTACACATTGGATATCCCTCAGAAACATATCTCTGGATAACTACTTTACCCAGAGGGCACTACCAAGTAGTTTACATCAGCTGGTAGAGTGCATAACAGATAGTCTCCTCTTTTTGACATGGATATATATCTTAGTTCTGAGGTGGTGTTTTTTTTTTGCTATTTGCCCGACCAAAGTTTGAGACGATGACGTCATTTTATTAGTTACGTTATAGTTTGGTTATACGAACAGCTATTTAGATGAACTGAAAACATTCCCTTTAGACATATTCATAATCCAACCTATTTCCCACAGGGAATTAAATACGATATTGAGTTTTTTTCAGAAGCCTCCGCAGAAAAAATACACAATTTGCCTGGAACTGGACAATCTGCGACTGAATAGTAAAAATAAATAAATTGTAAGAATGTTATTTATACTTTAATACGATATAGCATCAACTACCTTGAAACTATATTTACAAATATCATAAAAAAAATAAATGTGCCTTTCATATTGTTAAAGTATAAAAAACCATATTTGTGGTTACGATTTTGATTGGACTTAAATCGTATTATTTATATTGTTATGTTATATTTAATCTTACACTTTTTAGTTTAATTTTGTAAATAGTAATAAAAATGTATAACACATTGTAGGACGGTCAATTATTCATAACCTATCCCAAATATATTCTGTAAGTCAGCTTCTGAAATTGTCCGAATTACACATATAAATAACTATAAAACTGTAAACATATATATCAGTATAAACGTAATATACTTCAACATATATCACAGTACGAGTGTATTTATTCCTCATTATCATACAACGTTTATAGCTATCCATCCATATACGTTTCACTGCCAGCATCTAAAATGAATAAAATAAATCATATCCTATAACCCATAAGTTACCGCATAATTTACATGTTGTTCCTTCATATGTATATGTGCTGGTAGACACGTTGAAGAAATACCATTAAGTCTTATATATTAAGGTTGAATACAGATGACTGCTGTATTAGGAAATTCAAGTTCGGTCGAAAGGCACGTCTACCAGTCTGACATTCGGTAGGTCAACGGCAAGGGTATTGCAAGAAAGAAAAGGGTATGAGGGCGATCAAGTTGGATAACTGACCTTTCACAGGGCTCCCTCCCATGTTTCTGTAATGATAGATTTTAGACTCAGACAGGCTCTCCCCCCTCTACCAATGATACGATAGATTTCAAAACTCAGGCGAACTAATCCTATCTACTCCGGGTAAGAGTGCTGGTCTACTAGTATAGATTCATGTCCCGAGGTCTTGGTCTCAAATACGAGTATTGAATTTCCGATCACCTTAGGTTTTTTGTTGTATCTAATAGTTTTCAGATTCTAAGATCATCCAGAAAGAAGTTACGTATAAAACGACTCCGGACGATGTCGTAGATCATCCTGAAATGAAAATGGGCGTAAAAAACTTCTCTATACCTTATTACCAGTCTAATGTGGCGACCTATCTGGATATTATGAATGGAAAACGAGCGTAAGATAGTTGTGAGTATAAAATGTCTTGGTACTAAGGCTGACATGTTTCTTAGACAGGACCGTTAATTATTAGCTGTTAATGACTGTTGATTAATCAACAGTCATTAACAGCTAATCAGACTGTTGATTAATCAACAGTCAATTGCATTCAAGGAACCTAGAGTTTAACGTGGGATCCAAACAACATATTTTCCCCTAAATTACGAACCACCTAATTATGAGAAGATTCTTAACGACGGTGTACGAACTTAAACTAAAAACTTAACCTAATGATATACATTTCATTTACACCTATTTAAAGTAGATAAAACCAACAAATGAAATATTAGGAGGATGTTTTTCTTACATTGTTAGAAGTTCCTGTGATACATAACCTTTCCAATCAGTCAAGTCGATATAAAGTGTCATTCATTTTTACATATGTATTTGATAATTTTAGAGATATAATTCGTGAAACGGCCAAGATAAAAGAATAGATTAAGGTAAAAGAATAAATGGAAAATTGTATCTTATTAAAGAGCTGACACTCACACTGGTACTCTAAACCACAAATGATTGGGTCAAGTAGGAACTCCGTACGTGCTCTGGATCCGGCACGTGGTGGACCAGTTGTGAAGGGCTCCGCCCCTCGTGCTCTGTAGAGCTCACGTCCTCGGCCCGTGGTTCGTGACCGAAGTCCCAGGTCACGTGACAGAGCGTGATGAGCAATGGTCAAAACGAGGACGGTTTATTAGGCTTGTAGAGGACTGACGCTTGAGCGTGCGGTCTGCGTGATTTTATGCTAATGGTAAAAGTAAGGTAAAGGTAATGTGTTCACCAAAGTTTTAAATCAAATTTACTTACCATATTTTATTGGCATAAATCATAGTCTACCTAATATTAATTCAAAGTGTGCAAGCAAGAAGTACAGAGTTTGAACTTTACCCTTTGAAAAGATAAAAACTGCAACTAAAGTCTACAACACACAACAAAAACCTAATAATTAAAAAAAGTGCTGGCTAAAATCTATTAAAACACAGGATTTTTATAAAACTTTTACAATATTCAATAACTCAAGATCATATTATATGTACTAGTAAATACGATAGTTTTTCAAAAATGTATAACCTTTTAACCTCAAACAAAACCATTACCTATTTTCCAGGCGGTAAATCATAATGTTCGCTCTCGCTCAGTATTTATGAAACCAAATACTACAAAAACTATTTCCCTACATGGCTAAACCGATCTGCATAAGATATAAAGTTAATTTAAGCGGTTGACTGGAGCTATATTAATCGGCCGCGGGTGACCTGAGGTCAAAGGTCGGTGAGACGTCACCGGTGCCCCACCACGCCGCTGTATGCATAGCAGTTGCGTACACTATTACCATGCTTCCCGTGGTGAAAACGTTTTATTATAGCGTTTATTTTTTTAAGTGTAGATTTCAATCGAATAACCTATTCCAAAAAATACATACAAAGAATTTAAACTACAAAAAAACATTTAACGGGACCAGTAAAAACAAAAAATAGTATAGAATACAACCAAACAATTCGTGTTTGAAGGTTCAGACCAATTGAATTCGTTTTCACCGTGCTAAATTCACTTCATGAGATATTAACAATAAACAAGGGTTAAGTTCTAAGATATCAAAGCATAAGAAACACATTGAATATGAAATAAAGTTGTTTACCGTATAAGCAAAGAAAATTTACATTTCCCAAGTGAAAAAATTACATTAACAAATAATTTGTTGTACTGTTACTAATTTTTATGAATGACAGTAAAAAACCTATATACCTGTCTAATTACCTGAATTATTGTAGAAACAAGTGTGAATCTTCATCTAAATAAACTCTAATAATATAAATACAAATACTATTTTCAAAACTTCTCATTCCGACAGATCAACTTACTCATTTATTAGAGAAAAACTACAAATTCGTGGACTTTAAAATTGTGTTTCTCCTCAATTTATCCACCTCATAACGTGGCTGTTCATCTGTACACATAGTTATAGTTATACAAGTTCAACAAATTTTAAATATTAAAGATCCAGTTAAAAAGGAATATATGGACTTACTCAAGATTTATCGTTCAGAAAACTTTGAATGGTAATCCATGACGATTTCCTTGTTTAAAACAAATTTAATGTTAAATTTTAGTTTATAAATCAATCGATACAAAACGTTATGGTCAGAAATATAAAACACAATGAACCTTTAGAAAAACCTATGATAGCTATAAGAAAACATTGAAAAATCACAAGACAGACAAATTCAAGTGTACAAACCCGTTGATTTTGTTTAATACACTTTTTTACTTACACCTATTAAGCAACGGTATATAAATCTACGAAGTGTCCTGTCCACGTGACTTCATTGCGTAGTAAATTGTCATGTATTGTACTTACATTTTCAATTATATTTTTGTAGAATACTATCATTTAATTAGTTTTACTACAGTATTTTACAGTAATAGTGAAAGAGATCGAAGGAATTGTTCAACAAACAAGAAAACACTAATAAGAATATATCATATCATACGTCAAAAATTTTATGTTTTTGTTTGTATTTTTTTCTGCAATTTTGAAAACTGCTACTTATAATACATACTTTTACTACACTCTTCTTTAAACTTACACTAACTAAAATTTTAAATGTTGATTATATTTACTGTTAGGAGCAAAATCTATATTATATTAATTTTATTTTTTCCAACACCTGTCTCCTATATCAAATAGTTAAAATATATCTTTTAATTAATAGTAAAAATGTACATTTCAGTTTTCTACCGATAAATTCTGCAATGATTGTTATTTCACAAAGTAATGAATTTTTATTTGGTACAACGTAACATACCACTCCAGCATTTTCAATGCACATGTTTATAAATCCACTCACAAAGTCCGTCACACCAGTCTTCATTGTGTCCATAACAAGAGAATAAAATATTACCTCTATATTTTCGTCACACAAAAACAGGATTACCTACATATTTACAACCGGAACAGTTGATATACGCGGTTAAAAATATATTACAAGCTGTGAATGAAAGATAAAATAAACTACCGAAATTGGCTACGGCCGTGCCGTCAAGGTTCTCCAGAGGAATACAAAACAGCCAGCGACGGACGGTTATTAATTCTGTCATAATTTACGCGCCTTTGAATGTTTAGCCGCTATATTTACGGATATAATTACAATGTTCGCTATAAATTGTGGAGGGTCTGAGAGTTTAAATCATGGTCCCCGGCCGCTATGTCACTCCGACAGTGTTCGTAATAGTATCTCCAGTTAGCTGTTGGGGTGGTTGAATTTCTATCTTATTATGTGATTGCGAGAGTGGAAAATCTACGACTAAATAAATGTTATCCGTACAATTAAAAACGTATAGTGTATGAAATAAACGACATCAATGGCTTTAAGTAAATTTAAAAACAACAATTTATATTTTTGAAACATTATTTCATAGTTAGAATTTTATGGGACAGACCCACCAGTAATACCAAGCTTTTTTTGATTGTATTTTGTTTGGTTATTTGACCTTACGCTACATACCAAGCTTCATGAAAAACTGTTGGGAAATAATGATGAAACTGATTTTTTTAATATTCTGCGTAAGAATAACATTGGGTGCTCTCAGACAACGTACTGCGTTTATCATTAACAGTAAGTTTAATTTTCCTCTGGAACTGTAGCCGTAGACAAATAATTCAAAATACTTATTTCTTTAGTTTTCAGCTGTTTTCAATGGTGGTAGTCTAATTAGAAAATAATCTTGAGAAGATCAAAGAATTAACAAGTCAGTTGTTACCTGACTCTTCGCATATGCAGAATGAAGATCCATATAAGAAGTTTAAAAAATATTGTGATTGTAAACATGACTGCTATTCTTGAAAGGAAATAAATCCTTAATTTTAATTTTTCAAAAACGAATTTTTGTCATTTTATATTTGTAGTCAAGACGTAACTGAACTAAATGAATTTAGTCTCCTTAATTAGCAAAGGTAGTCCAAAATGGTATTTTAGAATACCGTATGTACATTTTTTTAATAATCGAAATCACGTTGATTTCACGAAAGCTTGGAGAGCTGGAATAGTCCATTACACGCATTATGTGAATCTCTGCTAGCTAATATAGATCGGTTTCAGTATATCCGATCGGTTTCTAATTCGGAACAAAATCAGGTGAAAGGAGCGGCTTGGACACGTACAACCCAAATCCAATTGCCTCGGCCACGCGATATTTATGCCCAGAACGTGTATACGGCACGTGGACGCGCGTTGAGAAATGGAGAATGTTTTGCAAAATTTTATTTCCAAAATTATCCGAAACTCTCTTTTCGTAAACTTCTCAATATTTATCTAAAAATGATGGATAAAACACTTGCTAACATTTATAAAACTCAATGATTTTAAATCTCAAATAAAAAACTTAAGAAAAAGAAAACAAAATTGGTCCAAAAACATAACCTTGCGGCACCCCGTTTCACGAGCTCATAATGCCCAGTAGCATTCGCTGGCACCGGTAGCAAAGCTCACCACGTGCTAAAACACCTCACTTTGCACTCTGTTCCTAATTCTCCCCTCAATCATTTTACGGCGCCGCATACTCAAAACTCAAAAGCCCCGGGCATACACGTGTTTGTGGCTTTTAGACTACCGGTGGCGATTAGACTTGAGTGGAGCGAAATTGTTTTGTGATATGACACTAATTTATATTTGTTTTCATTAGAAATAGCTTTTATTTACTTCTTAACTAAATTTCCTAAAAAATTGGTCACTGATGAAATGCCTGCATAATATTATGCAAAATTGTATTAAACCCATTTAACAACAACAAAATTAGTATTAATATTATTTTAATGGGCTTTTTGAACGCGTGTTTTTAACTACACAACGTTTCTGGAGGTGGACGTGTCCATTTTCACATTGCACGTGGTTAGCTAAGAATTACATTTTAATGTAATTGTAATCCTTATGTAATCTTTTTAAAATTGGAGGAGTTTGTCAACCTTCAGAAACATTGTGTAGTTAAAAAAATATACGCGTTGGAAAAGTACAATAAAATAATTATCTATTCCTCGTGAGTATTAAAGATTCGTATTAATTAATTAACGCCTCAATTAAACTGTCACTCTTAAATATCTTGGTTCAATGTTACGTAGTAGCTAATTTCATGAGGAAAAGCGAGCTATTCACATGACTCGTACACAATTTAATATTTTCAATCATGCCTCTACGTTAATCCACAAAAGACCATCCTCATAAATAGACCAATTCGTAATTCAGAGGTCGTGGTTCGGATTCCACGTTAAACTGTAGTTCCATTAGTTGCCATTGGCTGTTGGGCTATTAATTAACAGTCCTGTCTAAGGTACATGTCAGCCTTAGTCATTAACAAAACTACAAGATCGCGCCACAATCATCCTACATTCATTCCTTATCCATACTTGGCTTAAAATACCTACCTGGGTAGGTAGCCATTTAAGTTAAAAATATAAAAGTATAAAGGTCTATTGGTTATTTAAAATGGTTAACGCAGTATATTGTACAATGTTAACTTTATTAAACATAGCTAAAATCAACAACTAATTTATTTACTTAAACATTCTTTTCATATCTATATGCAAGTCCATCTAATTAAGTTTTATCATCAAATCCATAAAAACCCCAAATGTAATATTTCTTAAGGCAGCAAACCTACATATTTATTGTAATTCTTAGAGAAACTAGAAAAATAATTTGGTATAACTAGCTTAGTTACTGACATACTGTGATAAAATTTTGAATTTGTAACAGCCTTAATATAAGCACATCACCACGTAAAACAACCCTTATTGCAGCAAACCTACACACTCAGTACTATTCTATTACTATTGTTGGAATAAGTTCTGTGAAATTCCATGTAACTAAAATACTGTGGTAATGAAAATAAATAAATAATTATGAATATCGAGGGTGTTAGCTATTGGTTAAGAATTTATGATGAATACGTAAGGGTGAGTATTTATTTTTGGAAACGACGGATTCAAATAGAACAAATTCAAATGCACGTATAGTACGTACACGATTCGAACACGGTCTTAAACTTAACCACCAATCAAGGAAGGAAAGGTGTGAAGATCTAAACGGGACACGGTTATCGCTTGGCCAAAATCTAAATGGGTTTTATATGCAGATCAGATAAGTTATACTCGCTATAGTGCGCTAATGAAAGTGACCACATGGCAAGAACGTGATTCCAGGATTGGGTCATACGGCTAGTTTGGCGTTAATTACTATACACCCTTAGCTACTAGTTACACAATGTACTCTGAAATAAAGCATTTGCATGGAATCGTCATTCATCGGTGGATTAAATACCTAAAAAACAATATTAATATCAAAACCTCAAGAAATATTAAAATTTTATAGTTAGTGTGAAATCACGGTTGTACTAGTAAATATTCTACTTTAATAAACAATAAGATCTATTTACCTCAGACAGTGGATCATTTTATATGTAAGTATTGGTAACTATAAAATGTTGATTAGTTTCTTTTTCATTGATTTCGTAAATTGCTCGATATTGTTTGTTGTTTTTTATTATAACCATGAAAAGTGTTGCTGTTTCATAGATTACTTTTAATAGCTTATAGTTTTATTGTACGCGTTGATTACATACATATTTTATTCGACCTTTTAGGCATACAGAATAAAATTTTTCTATCTATACATTTTCCCAATTCGATCCTAAGAAGTTTGTGACACAATTTTGTGATATTTTAAACGTCCATATATTGTTCATTGAGTAGTTTCATTTCATCAATGATCCAAATAATAATTAGCTAGTTTTCAACAGAAAGAAAACTATAAGTAGTAAAATTCATTAGACTCATAATATTTATTCTTCACTAAAATCCAGCAGGGGTTTTCTTTATCTTGACTGAATTTGTGACTGTGAAATCTTTAAAAAGTAAAATAAATAGTTTTCATTACACTGTATGAAACCCAGATGTTTTCAACGTTAGTAGGGACTACAGTAAGTAGTGTTATCCCAGCCTAGGCTGAGAAAATCAGCTGGAGATTTTACACATACTAGTATTTAGTTACAATTTCTGACAATACCTTGGTGCTAGTGGCTTTAAAAATACTGCCATTTAAGGTTTTAAACATTGAAATCAGCTGTAAAAACAATATTACTTTTGCCATTGTCTGGTACTGAGGGAATCAATTGGGCAACTAAAGGTAGCAGAAAATTTATATTTAATTAGTTTTTTTATATGATTACAGTTTAATGTAAAACATCGTTCATACATGCCTTGATCATTTTTACTATTTTTCGTCTCGTTATTTAATACTAATTTTTTGACTAACTTTTTTCTGTTTTAAATAATAACAAAATTACTTTAATTTCTATAACATACAGCTATTGTACACACACACATGAAACCCATTTCTTACACTTACTCCCAAAACCCTAACCATACAGCTTCATACTCAACACATACATCATAGACGTCAAAATAGCTTATTCCTATCACATTCCCAACTCTATCTAAATAAACACACTACTAACCTCTTAGAATACTCATAGATTACACTTATAACAATATTTCTAAACATTATCACTTTAACTTCCTAACACAATTATCATTTACAAACAATAAAGTATTTTAAAATAATAAAAAAAAAAAAATAAAATAAATATAAAAACTTAAATAAATAATAATTTTTTAATACAAATTAAAAATAACAAAACTTACATTCCAATCCAGGGCTTTTTTCCTTTTTCTTTGTTTAATACTTTACATTCTTTCTTTTTTTTCCAGCTTTCTATTTCTCTTTTTTCTGTTTTTTCCTTTAATACCACACTGAACAATAACACTTTCTAAAGTTGTAGAACGTAACCCCGGGCAACGATCTAGCCATGTACGCCACACACAGTCATGAAACCGCATGGTGTACAGATTACACTTCCATCTCCCATAATTCCCAGACGTCTAGCCAGGTCACAGCTGTCACATAAGTCTCAAACACAGCTGTCGCTACAAATCCTCGGGTTTATAGCGTCAGAACAAGCCGAACTCTTGATATTCCGTTCTGACATTGTTGTGAGGGAGATCTTCCTCGCTCCACAACGTTAGAGACTCACTTTCCTTAACATGTCAATCATAGTACTATCGATAGATTACGGAAACTATATTTCTGATGCAACATTATTTATATTTGTATTTAATTTCGTATTTACTAAAGAATATAAAGCAAATAAGGTGTATTTGACAAAGGTTTTGCTTTGAAATACAAGACAAGATTGTTTCACGTTCAAGTAGTAGATTTTCTTTAAACAGCAATAATTGTAAAAGGGCCAGTTACGTATGAATATTAGTAATAAAAAAAATTGTATGTACTTCCATGTGGGAAATAGTTTAGATCATGTTTATATCCAAGGGTAAGGTTTTCTGACCTCCTTATCAGCTGTTTCAAATTTTCATCTCACAAACTGCCCACCCCCCACCAGAGCTAAGACATATCAACTTCAAAAGGACTAAATAAAGAAGGGCTTTGATAGGTCAGAGTTCTTTGATCAATGTGTTGCTTTTACAGTTTCAAAGGTCCTTTACTATTCAAAATTTTCGTCTTCTACATCAAAACACTAAATGTTCTGTTAATAGCGAATTGATATTGTATTAATATTACTGTAATTAATAGTATACACCTTTAGAGAACCACAAGTGATTCCGAAATCGATTGTATTCAAAAATTTAAATTAAAAGTTGTAAGAAGTATTCTGGATGGTTTCAGGCCAAAAATAAAATTTCAGAGTAGTTTAAACGTACAAAGTGAAACAAGTCATCGTTAAATTTAGCAACAATGTTTGCATTTTTGTTCCAAAACACCTATTTTAACTGTTATAATAATTTTTTTATAAACAATTGAAAAAACTGTAAATAAAATTAACTAGATTCATTTCAAAATGGCGACCATTCTAAATGTTGATCTAAAATGTCGGATAATAATCTAAAATCTAAAACTTTCAAGGATATTTTTAATATTAATTATATTATATTATTATTTAATTTTAATAATATTATAAAAGTAATATTCTTTAATTCAAGGGAAAATATTGTTTTACTTATCACCGAATATTAGTAAATAAGTTCAAAGTTTAATTTTTTGTAAAAAGAGGGAACTGGAAACCCAGGACTCTCCAGAATCGAAGAGTCTTAACCTTTTCATGATTAGCTAACAAATACATCTCTTAACCTTCTGAACCATATGGTTCCCTATCTCCCCCAAATATCGAATGCATACTGGTGGTATTACGGTTTTAAAGGGGTAGTCACTTTTCATTATTGGTCATTTTCTTTAGGCAATTTCTTGTTTTTGGAATAAGATTTCAGCAATAAAACATTCCTCAAAAACAAAAAACCTAATAATAAAGAAAATTTAGTTATCAGGAGTGAAAAACACGAATGTTTTTATGTGGATAACTTTTAATCTGTTCTTTTAGCTGGAAATCAGGTGACGGAGGGAACAGGGAATACTCAAGTATAATATTTATAGTTTAATTTACAGTTTACTTCGAATAAACATTACGCTTTTATTTAGGATTCCAAATTTCATTTGAAGGTAATATCACTCCAGAATGTTTGGGCCCAGCAGAAATTCGGTTATTCTACAATCTCATATTTAAAAAGTAGTTCACCTCCATCGAGGTGTGGCCCCTCCCACCTTCGTCCGGGTCATATTTCGGTGGATTAGGAGAAGCCATGATAGTAGACTACGAATACTTTTCTGTGAAATTAAAATAAAATGATTGTGATAAGGTAGGTTTATGGGTACTCAATTGGACAGTAGAGAAATACAAAAAAAAAACTAGGATGACCAAACTCAAAATCCAAAACGGCAGCCATTTTATTTTTTAGCGTTTTCAAAGTATTTTAGTTTTAAAGTTTTAAAATGGCCGCAAGTTTAAATATTGAGCTTGGATAGTGCTAGTTATTTTTTTAATTATAATAGTCTACGAGTGTAAAACACAAACCAAATTAGAAAATAGTCCGTTCAAAAATGTTTTAAATAAAAAATATTTTGTGAAAAATACAAAATGGCGGATATCTGAGAAAATAAGCGTTTAGGCCATACCTCCATTGGAACTTTTTTTCTTCCTTTTAATGTACCTAATCACGCACCGAAGTCCTGAAACGTTTTTCATGGACACTATATAGTTTGAGATGCTATTTTTTTGGTAAAATGTCTATGAGTATATTCTGCCAAGTTCAGAGAAACGTATCTTCATTCTCTCTATTGGTTACATAAAGAGCTCATTTACTTACCGCTGAGCTGGTTCCTCACCTTTCCCCTCCTCCTGTAAGCAACGTCAACCCCTCCCACTCACTTATGTTAACTCCTCCTCCTGTTTACATAATACGTTTTCCCTCCACCTTCTCCGATTCTTGATGTAATGGATAAACAAATCACTAGGTTCTTTGACTGCATCATGATAAGAGTATTTCCCCAGTTTTCACTATTGAAGCTTTAAATGATTTCTATAACGATTTCTTTACGTTTATCACTCTTATTATTATTTTTCACATTGCTATGTCTTAGCTCTGGGAGGGTGGGGTAACTGTCAATCCATAAGACTAAAATTTAAAACGAAAGTAATGTCATAAGGATTTGAGGACATATGTTTAGAGTAACTGAAAACATTCGCTTCAGACATATCCATGATCTAAGCTATTTCATTCCAGGAAAACGTTTTTTAGTAAGGACAATGGCGTTATGTACTTCCATAGTTTTATATAGGGTAATAACTGTACACTTGGACCGTGGCATGTCCTATAATCCAGCTACGTGGAGGTCACGAATTGTGGATTTTTGTGAGCGATGGTCGGTGGGTCTAATATTCTCTTGTGTGTATTAACGTCCGCACTATTGAATACTAATATCATCCTCATAATTAGAACAGTTCGTAATTCAGAGGTAGTAGATTAGACTCCTCGACAAACTGTTGGTCTCTTAGATACACAATTGACTGTTGGGCTATTAATTAACAGTCCTAAGGAACATTTCAGCCTTAGTCAGTATAATGACTACAAGATCGCGCCGTAGTCATCTTACACTCATTTCACATTCTTACTTGGCTTAAAATACTTACATTGTTAGTTCACTATTTCAAATAGTAATCTAATTTAATCTGTACTGAAGTGTATTTCATAAGGAATTCTTATAAAAGCATGGCTGAGACGGTTAAGTGCCAGGACATGATGCTTACCTTTGGAGATAAATAGCTAATCACAACAGATGCCAATGATCCATCTGACTGGCTTGGCTGGCTTTAGTTCATTTACTACGTTTACAACAGTTTATGCCAAACAAGCCAAGTCTTTGTTAGACGGCGGACACCGACAAATCATTATAATACTGCATAACATTTACAAGTTGCTTATTCACTATGACAACATACGACTTTTAAACTAAATTTGATTTTAATTTTAATTAACACCGTTAATTCCTTAGAAATAAGTCAGAGCTAATTCCAGATTAGAATTAGTAATTATTTTTCCATCATAAAATCAAATCATTCCCCATCGTAAAATATTGAGTATATCATTGACGTCAGTTCATAACTGTCATTGAAAAAAATACTCTACAATATTAAAGGTTATATACAAATGATTGTGTCTGTTCCGTAATATGTCAATGTTTTCTCATAGCTATAATAAGTGTTATAAATAGGTGTATTGTGTTTTATCTTACTGACAATAACTTTTTTTATCAATTAATATTTTAAACAAAAACGTGCATTAAATACTACTTCCATCTTTTGAAACAAGTCAATATTACTGTTAGAACTATGTAATTTTAATAAGGAAATAGTTATCCATCACCATACAAATTTTCTAAACAAATAATTCTTTTGTGTATTCTTTTTTTAAACCAGAATATTAAAAATTCGTTAAACTTTTTAAACTATTACTAAGCGTACAGAAAAAGGGAAAAGGGAAGGAAAGTACAGTAAATACAGTTAGTTTTTTTCTTGAGACACTGGCCCAGGCTACATGGATATTTTAAGAAATGTTTAATATTAATTCTATAAAAGGGTGAATGTGATGTATGTACTTAATCCTATGACAATCCTTGATACTCACAAATATCAGCAAATTCATTTGCCACGATCGTAAATTTAATATTATTAATTGTGATTTGTCTATTGATTAGTTACTATATAACAACATTTTGACATTAGGTAGTAAAAAACAAGCGTTTGGACCATTACCTACCAAAAATTAAAAAAGTCACTTGCGTTGTCAAACAATAAAATAAAGTTAAATAGCACAGTGGTAAAAAAACTGTGGCCAGTTTAAAATAATCACAGGGATGTCTCAAAAGTTTGCTCAGAATTGAACGACACGCTTCAGGATATTCAGTTGATATATAACTACTGCACCTATAAGAAGTCCAGCCATTTATAAGATAAATTTCCAAAAGATTTTTAAGGAATCCATGGTTAGGACATTGTACAATACGTGCATAAAGGTGCTGGAACTGTAGTTTTCTTAAAATGAATATGAACATCAGCGAATTCTTAGATTAGATTAATGAAATGGTGACCGTACCACAAAGTAGGTATTTTAAGCCAAGTATGAATGAGAAACGAATGTAGGATGATTGTGGCGCAATATTGAAGTCTTTTTGCTGATTAAGGCCGTCATGTTACTTCGACAGAACTGTTAATTAATAGCCCAACAGTCAATGGCATATCTAAGGGTCTTATAGTTTTACGTGGAATACGAACCACGGCCTCTGAATCATGAACTGTTCTAAATACGAGGATGGTCTTTGTGGATCAACGTAGTATTCCAAAGTGTGGACGTTAATCCAAACAAGAGAACACAACGCACATCAACCATCACTCACAACTCTTCACAATTCGTGATCTCCAAGAAGTTGGATTACACAACAATCTGTGTTTTACCTGAACGAAAGACTCAAAACTATATATTGGAAAATTAGCAACATTGGACTAAAATTGATAAAATAATACATTGTATCAATGAACACATAATGACCCGTTGGAGGGAAAGAGTTCTACTTCACTTCAATACTTTTAATCAGATATTGCAATTTTAAAGTATTAAAGGTCACATTTAATAATTTCAATCGAAAACCCCGGGATTTCCATATTTCTAACTTTTTACCAACAATAACGTAAACAATTACTACGCGATAGTGGATCCCTCTAACGGGCGCGTTGGTATTCACAGCACGTACACACTCGACGAACGCCGCCTCTTTTTAATAATACTCGCCACTCTCTAATTATAAATTAAATACACCTCACGCTGGGATAATGAGGCTGGACTATCCGCTAGTCCACGACTGTGAGTGTGAACGTTGAGTGAGGATTGCGAATACTAGTGAGGATGAGCTAGAGGAAACGTTTGTCGACATATATAAATCCAAGGAACTATGAAAATGTTTCGATAATCCTAAGCTTTGTGAAATGTTGCTACAGTTAAAATATTGCAATGTTTTTTTAGGAATTTCAAAATTAGGAAGAAAAAATATGGAGTATATCTGGAATTGATATATTAATATATTTTCAGAACACTTTGGAAAATTTAATTTGGTTCAAATTATTGTGTGCGAAAACTAAAAAAATCCCTGAAGATGAAGATGAAAAAGCCCAATATTAGTCTTTAGGGGATACATTTCGTGCAAGTAAAATAACGTTTAAAATCAGAATCATCATTTCCAAACTAGAAACAAAAAAATTTAACACCTACAATTCAGCAAATCAGGTTAAAAATGTTTACAAAGCAAACAATTTTTATTTGGCAGGGAACAGTTTTGTTGATTTTACATAAATTTACAACATTTTTCATTTTTATTGCTCCTTTTTGTGAGTAAAATCTTGAATAACTCCTTCTTCATGATCTCGTACACTTATTTTCAAAGTTCACAAACCCCAGCCCGGATAATCTTCAAATACTTTAAAATTAACCATGTTTTGGGGGTAATCCCCGATAAGCCGCCATTAGTAAAAACTCAGAAGACGAATTAGTGAAATTTAAAGGGGGTTAAATTTGTGTGAAGCTTACATTATCTATAAATAAATAATCTTAAACCGGATTAAAGAACTAAAAACCCAAAAAATTGGTACGTTCCGTTATTAGTGTTCATCAAGCAAACATTTCTCATTTATCAAGGAACTGTTTTGTTTATTCGCATAAATTTACACTTTCCAAATTATAGATATGTCTTAGCTTGGGGAGTGGTAATCTATCATATAAAAAATTGAAACGGAAGTGACATGATATGTTCATAATGATATCTGATGAGAGAAACTGAAAAACGTTTCCTTAAGACATGCCCATGATCTAAACTATTTCCCAAACAGAAGTGAATACATTTTATTTATTGTACCTTTTTACAAACAAAATTTCCAAAATCCTCCAAGTTTCACAATTCCCGGCCCCAAGAATGTTTAAACACCGAAATAACGGTCCCCATTAACACGGTCGCGGCCGACCATCGTGGGTTTCTCTCGTGGCTTCCGCGGAGTTTCGGACAGCGATGGTCATTAAGAGGATAATTAACGTATCTTGGGTCGTTACCTGTGGTCGCCTCTGGCCCCCGGCACCCTGTGACCCCCTGGACCCCCTGTGACCCCACCCCTCCACTCCGCAGGGACACGGGTCCCCATTACACGTTATTATTGTAATTTACATTCGCTCGCTTACGCGTCCACTTTCCCGCCATAATGCCAGCTTTGGGTGATTTTTGGCGGTGATAAATCGATCTTTCGTGACGGCCGTTGATGGCTTTGCAGTGGATATTTGTGTAGTTTTTTGTTTATCGTGGGGATTTTATATTTTACTTTTTTTAACAATTTTGTCAAAATGAGTAAAATACCGTTCAATAACTTCAAACTTTCATATGCAAATGTATCCTGTCCTTTAAATATAGGTAAAACATATATATTTGTATCATTTTTGACATGGTTATATCTTAACTCTGGGGAATATCAATTTGAACGACCGAAATTTTAAACGTAAGAACAGCTGTTTAGATGAACTGAAAACATTCCCTTTAGACAAATCCTGGTCCGTAATATTTTCTACAGGGGACATTTTTTAGCCCTCGTGGACTGCAGCAACTCAAATTAATTAGTTGTCTAAGAGTGTCTAATGGCATTCTTATAGGGAATTTCATTTGTTTTGCATGGAATCTGAACTATACGTTACATCGCCCAATAATTCTGACGCAAAAGTAATGTTATTGCCAGCGAGGAGAGGGGTTTAGTTGCCCTCTAAAAATATTTAAACTTGCAGTTAGAGGAAATGTGAATGAAATTGTATGAGTAGTTTTTAGCCAATACATGTTATTATTTTAAACAAAATTTAAGACTGCGCTGATACATGATAAGGGGGGATGGCCAAGGAAGGCAAAGTAAGTAAGTATTTTTGTTTTGGGTTAAGACCTGGTGTACATGCTTTGTCTATACAGGCTTGTAAACTTATATCATGTTATGTTTTTGTAACATAAATAAACTAAAATTAAGGCTTCAAATCACTTCTGCTTTATTAAAGGTTTTTAAATTCCGAAAATTCTTTTGATTATATTTTACACTTGCATGATTTTTACGTGGATTTCTGTTTAAGATAATAAAATAATATAACTCTGCCGTTTCCTATGTAAAATAGTTAATATATAGAGCTATTTGATATTGTTTATGTTATAAGAGAAATCTTTTCTTTTTTAGCTTGATTATTGAAATGTAATACATTCATATAATTTAGTTTGTTATTTTCACAGATAAATTATTTTGCCTTTTATTTGATAACCGAGTTATCTGTAAGCTATCTCTGAAGTATTTTTTTATATTTTTGAATGGTTACTCTTTCATCCAAAATAAAAAACAATAAAATATTAAATCATAAAACCTTAACCTTTCTTTAATTTTTGAACTAGGAACTTAACTTGTCAACGGCTAAAGATTAAAGTCATATATTCCATGATATAATTTTATATATACTTCAATAGCAACTTTTCTCGTTTTCTCAAAAAAATCTTGATCCTTTTCCACACACAAACACGCTACATTTTCTTCACGCAACCACCCACGGCGCGCACGACCTCTGTCGGCGATCCCTCCAAACAGCGTGACACCAGTACCGATTACGTATTTAGACATTTAATATGGATCATTAACTATAATGCGAGGTGAAATTGGTGCCTCAAAATATTTATTTTCCCACTTTTCCGCGCGCCATTAAATTTCCGCCGGTGCAAACTCGGCGCGGGACACGGCTTCGTTGCCATTTGCGGTAATTCGATAATAAATTGCATAATTCAGGGGCGTGCCGGGGTCGACTGAGATTAGCTCTATTACTTTATTGCCATCCGCGCCCGCCGGAGGTCGATACGTTATCATAATGTTTGTTGTAAACGTGCAATTAACGTTTTGGGGACAGCTGGTGGCTGGGGACGCAGCGCGGAGGTTCCATCTGGAACATTTAGGCTCTGAGTTGAAAGTGAGCAAGGAACTTGACCTATGAACAGATTGGGTAAGATATTCATTGTATAGGAAAATAAATACCAAAAAGTAAAGTTAAGTTTCGTAAAATACTGGTCTGACAAAAAAGTCTGTTATTTAGATTTTTATCGCGGACATTATCCATCACGATATTATGTAATAAATAAATAAATTCTTTATTCATCAAAATTTTTACAATTACACAAGACACAAGCTATACATAATAAAACAACACAAAAATTGCATCAAACTAAAAAAATTTTACATTAAAAACATACATTTTTGTAAGCAAAATTAAACAAGAGATGAAGAAAAAAAATTAAAAATTTTGATGAATCGGGTTGCCCCAAGGCTAAGTCCGAATCGGGGTCCATTCACTGAGTAACTATTTAAGAACAGAAAAGAAAGGAAGTAATGCTACGCTCTAATACTACATAAAATTACAAATAAAATGAAAGTAAAAACTCTGCATTTGCTAAAACAACAACAACTATACCGATAACTTGATATTTCACATCGTCTACTTGATAAGTGCAGAGATAAATGAAGCATACAATCCCTTCATTAAAATATCTTGTACTAGGCCATATATTAAATTTATTCTTATCTAGTTGCACATAAACACTGATCATAAATCATGTTAAACATTTTCTCCACAAAAATGTATTTATTTGACTTTGATGATTTTTTTTATAAACGAGGTTTGTTTGTAGTGGTTTCAATGGTTTTAATAAATGCTCAATAAATAGTTCATATCAGATTATTGACTTTGAGACCCAGTTTATTTGTTATATCCCACAATACCTCTTATAGTCCAAAATATTAACATAATTCTATGAAATTTTGAGATTAAAAATCCTTAAGTGCAGCCCAAACTCAAGAAACTCCTAACTGAGTCCAAAAAAGTCTTCACTGCAGAACTGGCATATATTTTAGTTAACACTAACATTTTTCAACAAAATATCAGTTAATATATTTTTAAACTTAGTCATTTTGTCTTTTAAGTCCTTTGGTGCTCCAATTGGTGACCCCCCTCCCACTCCAACCCGATCCCTCGATCATATCGTGGGAGACGCGCTATCCATCTGACCTTTCAATAGAGTCATTTACCGGCCCGTACAAGATTATAATAATTATGGAGTAATCCCTTCGGCATAACTCATCCCGCTTCTCACATTGTCAACTCTCCCCCTCCCCCCTTCATAACTGTCTTCTAACGTGATAATCCTTGTACTAGCATCCTCAACAGGTAATATGATTATTATCTTATTTATTTATTTGCCTAATTTATTTTTATGCTATAAAAACAAACCAGTAGGTTGAAATAAATAATTGAGACTCTCTATGGTAATATTTTTTCCGTATGTTCTTCTTATTCTTAAGACGCAATTACGTGATTCTTTTTAGGTGGATGTACGTTAATGAATTTATTGTTCGTGATGGTGGGTTTATGTCAGTAAGCCTATTGCGGATATTTTCCACAACGACTAGTAAATGAAATTTTGTCTTCAGGTGAGCTAGATCCCAGAAAATAACGCTGGTAATATGCTAAAAAATATCTGAAGCAGCCAACAACTTAGACAAGATACCACAATACAAAATTTTTGATGTGAGTTTTTCACTGTGTGGTATTAATGTTTCAGCTTTTGGCTGGCTTAGCTTTTAAGTACTAATCCAGTAATTTTCTAGGTTTCAGGTCACCTGAGAACAATTTGGATTCTAGATCTGGAAACGACATGATTAAATTCCCGCATTGAATAAACGAATTGTCTTCCCTTTGGGTAATAGTTTAGATCATTGATATGTCTAAAGGGACTGTTTTAGTTCCTGTAAACAGCTGTTCTTATAACCATATAACGTCACTTCAGTTCCAATCTGTCGTTTGACGGATTGCCAGTCCCCCACCTAGAGCTAAGATACATTCATGTCAAAATCTGAATAGCATGAATTGAAGGGAGTGTAATTAATTAAATTTATTGCAGAAAACATAATTTTGATACTAACTAAGCTCAGCTGGTTAATTTTCTTGGATCATAAATTAATATACCGACGAACAAAGATATCTGTTAATAAGTTAATAAGAATTGTGTTTTAATCATCTGTATTGTCAAAGACAAAACATAACAGTAGGAACTAAAAAATAACACATTAATGGCATAATATCATTATATTTCATTTATTGTCCAATATGGTTTCATAAAATAAACTTCTAGTTTTAGTCTCTGCTGTTTATTTCCTTTCAATCAGACGGACAGCATTTTATATCTCAATATGTATGGTTAAACATAAATAGATACATTTAAAGAGGGTTATAGTTATTAATTTTCTTAACCATATCAGGTATATTTTACTGAAAAAAGGTTCTTAAAAAGTTGAATTTATATCAGATTAACCTAAGTATAGCTGCCAATCAGATAGCATCTTAATTCCCTCTAATACTTCTTTCATCCTATATAGAGTCGTTAGTCTGTCAAATATTTAGAAAATCCATTCTATCCAGCAATTATAAAAATTTTACCTCATTTTTACTCATTTTAGTCTTTCTAGAGTATAATTCTCCTCTACCATTAAAATTTCTAAAATATGATTTAATATGATTTACGGTGTTTTTAGTCATGACTGATAAGTTTACGACTTCCTAGGGTGATGTAAAACATGTAAATATAAAAATACATTGTAATGTAATAATATAATATAAATCACTTGAATTACTTTACTACCTTTGCCCAAATGAAACTCGAAATATTATATTCGAAATGTAATAATAATAAATAACAGAAATTTAGACAGACAGGTCACGGCGCGTCGCACCCAAAACTCCATTGTTCATTATCTGACGATAAGTTCAAGGTCAATTTAATCGTGGCTAAACACCCAAGCCAAAGGTCAGTAGTCCAGCCAAGCGATCTGGCGATTGTATTGACTTGATCCCTAAATTTGTAATTACCAACAATCTCAGGACCGATCTGGAGGTGGCTGAACGATTGAAAGGAGAGCAGATTGTCTCAGAAGAGATACCAGATAAGATTCGGTGGGAACGGCTGAGACCTCCGTAAACGATTCATTGTCCATAACCGTCTGCACGTGAGCCCTCGACCAATGGGAGGCGATTATGGTGTTTACCCGGTGGTTAGCACATTTGGGCATTGAGCGTTGTGGAATTTCAGCTTTATGACTCTTTCTTTAAAGTTCGATGTCTCAATTTGCCGGTTTTTTGGCCATAGTTAACCTTTATGGGCTGCTGTGAAGTGAAAACGGGGGTTTTAATAGGGGTGGATTCGTAACGCTATGTTTATAACGGAATGAAAGTGATTTTTGAAAAGTGTTATGAGTAGTTTTCATACGTTGTTATGAAATATCACTAGTTCACAAAAACCTATGCAGTTTTGAACTGGCAACATTTAAATAGTAATTTGCAATAGAATTACCCGTCAACAGTGACGAGAAAGTTTTTATCTGTTAAACCAGTTTGTTTTGTTTTCTTGAATTGAATCCACACCGAAGTAATATGAATTGAAAAACAGAAAATACTTTTTAAGTTCATTTATAATTTTTTTATGTATGTCTTGTTTTAGGTTGGTAAGATTTTATGCAGGGCTTTCCTACGTATTCCGGTTTATTTTTCAAATTGGCATAAATATAAAGGGATTACTGAAATGTTGTATTGCATTTATAATTTTGTCAACTGGTTTATATTTTTATTTCTGGTGTGTGTTGAGCTCTCTACACTATAAAAAGTTCGCGACTGTCAAATTTTACTGCTTATAATTGAGTTGGAATTGGGCACTTTGGGTAGGCTTTTTCCGGATTCTTTTTGTATAATAATCTTCATCAACAAGCTTATATACTTTAAATTTTGCTGTGTTATTTCTTCTCTAAAATAAATATAAGGTTTGTGACAGTAAAACATGATAGTTGATGAAAATCATACTGGAAGTGGGCACCACTTTTGGCTTATCGGTTAGTCCGAGAGTTTTTTTCCTGCACCATCTCTACCTCTTTTTAGAAATAGTTTTTTGTTAGGGTTCACCATGCGTAAGGAGCAAACTAAAGGGTTTGTCTTAAGGCTGAACATGGAGTGTTTCAATTTGGGCCCGTAAAACTTTGTGACGTGGTAAAAATTGTTGTTGCGTTTTTTGTTTACCGAATAATAAGTAAAAACATAAAAATGGAAACAGCTCCAATTAAACCTACAGCTACGAACCCTGGAAACAACCCAGGTAGCAGCGGTGCCGGGATAAATCGTCCTCTGGAAATATAATGTTACTGTCCCAATTACCCAGACTGGATCAGTCGACCGCCCGGCCAGCTACCACGAAAGTTACGCACCCGTGGTGATGTACAACCCCGGGTCCAGGATGAAATACACCGTCTGTATTGCTTACTAACTGGCCTGGGCCGAGCGAACCAAATTATGCCTTCCTGGTGCGATAATTCTCCCCGTCACCCGCTGAGAACAGTTTTGTAACGGACAGATTGAGACGCTCTTCTTGATTCGTAATTCAACGAAGGAATTCTCTTCCTCGTTACTGTATCTTATGTACAATCATAAGAAATTTTTAATACTAGACTTTATGATTCACGTACCTTATGCACTCTCAATTTGAAATTTATTTGCTTGATATACATTTATTTATCACACTAAACGTGGATGATACAATGTCTTCGAAAATGTAGCTACTACATTCGCTAAATAACTGATCCGAGAGGTTACTTATTTTACTCATCACATTAAGGCCATCAGATCGAATTAGGATATAGTTAACATTTGCAATTTATCTACTAACGAGTTGCCTATACGTTTGCTGCGTTTTTCTTACAGAAGAAAAATGTTTGCGCTGATCCTTAACAAAATGAACAAATACGTCGTTTTGTTGAAAACCAAAAAAAGCGTTTGTTAATACTAGTCGTATTAGTTTAGTAATAATACTCAATTTTTGTATTGAAAATACTAACAATTGTTTAGTTGTTAATGTTTATCCGTCAGAATAATTAATAATCTAGAAGCAATTAGACGTATAATCATGACTAAAACACATATAGATTGAATGCTAGGAAAAACCCTTCAAAAATGTTTACATTTACTTCCCTGTGGGAAATAGGTTAGATCATGGATATGTCTAAGGGAATGTTTATACTTTATCTAGACACTAAAACTCAATACAATAGCTCTGATAGTTTCTATGGAATCCTGTTACATATTTTCCATTAAAACCATCACCAACCCCCCCAAATCTAAGACGTATTCATGTCAAAAAAGACAAAGAATGAATTTGGCTATGTAACTAGAAGGTGACGTAATTAACTCGTGATCTCAAGATCAGCGTCTCACTTCCGACTGTTCTCAATTAAATTATGACAGAAGTGAATCTTAGACTGACTAATTAATAGTTTGTAGCAAGTTCAACTAATCTTGGTTTGCTCCTAAAATATTAAATCCCCAAGGATAACCCCAAGAAATTAAGTGCAGATCACTTGTAACTGATACAAGCTAATCCCAACAACAGGGCGCAGTTCCCACAGCAGACCACTGAGACATCCACGACACCAGGGCATAACTAACGCCCCGCATCCCGTACAATAAATACACCCTATTAATCCCGTACATTGACTGATAGGCGGTGGTCGTTTCATCAAGTGAAAAATCAGCTGTGCACATGCGTCGATTACAAAGGGGCTATATGATTGGCTCATTACGCCCGGAACAAATTCCTCTCGTATGTAAATACGCCTGCGCGTAGGCGGGTTCTCACAGTCGCAGGCTCCGGCGCATGCGCATGGACACTGTTTATGCGCGGATCGCTCCGCAGCCGTTATGTTTTAATTGTGTATACGATGTGGAGATTCACCCGGTTTGCAAGGTGGTGTAATTGGTTACTTGTTTAACTGGTGTGATCTTCATTATTGTAAATTTAAAGTTGCAATTTTAAATCACATTTTGAAACACCAGTTTTGTTATTATATATTGGACATTGTACAATATCACAGGTAAAAAATATTCAAAAGTATATGTTAGCTATTAGATTCTGGAGGATTAGGAAGTACCCGCTGTGTGGAATACAGCAAAATTACCGAAATAATGGATTACCCACCTAATTATTTCATATTACAAAAAACCTCTTAAGTAATTTAGATCTGAAATCGTTCCACGCAACACCTTGAGACATTGATATTCCAACTCAACAGTTTCTAGGTGACCAACACAAGTAAATAGTTAACCTCAAGGAACCATCAGCTTTTTTCAGGATACTAGAAACCCCCGAGAACACGCCACCAAAACACCCCTCCCCAAGATACAAAGATACAAAGAAAAGAGATACATTCCACCTCAAAAATCCTGTTGAGACTAGGTATTAAGACTCACCCATGAGTCACGTCAAAATCCAAGAAGAGACAAGAAGGAACCAAGGTGCTGGAAAACCTGACACCATAACGCCTAACTAGATTTTGACAACTTCTTTTAATTTATCGAATTTAAATAAATGAACTATTAGAAACCAGCTCATGAAGAAGTTACTTTCTTTGTTTTAGGCCTATTTATAGCAATAATATCAGATAAGCAATTTTAATTTTTTTCTGTAAAACTCCAATGTAAAACAAATGACTTACAAGTACTGAAGTATACAACGGCACAGCTAATTCACCTTAGTTCGTATAGGCTACCCAATACCTAAATGAGATATAATCACATCACGGCTCATATACTAGTTCACTCCCTGCTTAGCGCCGGATATAATTTTAATTAATCTATTCGCTCAGTCGAGAGCCGTAACTCCACTAGTTCGTGAGTTGGCGAGTGCCGTATGTAAACAGGAATATTTGCCCTGCTTAGCGGATTAGTTACGAGCAAGCATTTCACGCGTGTTTGCGACGAGTCGCCTCGGGATGTTGGCTCAGTGCTGGAGAATTGACTCGTATATTCAAGAGGCGCCCTCCGGGAGGGCCCTGGAGTTACGTCTCAGAGCTGTCAAGAACAATCAGGTTGTTTCTGTTTCAGTCAGTGTTGTGAATGTGGCTAAAAAATTGCAGGGAATTAAAATACGGATAATTACTGATAGATAATAGGGGGGGGGTATTGGCAATCCGTCAAACCAAAATTCGAAACCAAAGTGACGTCATATGGTTATAAGAACAGCTGTTTAGTGGAACTGAACGGCTACAATTTTCCTTAAAACATTTTTATGATCTAAGCTATATAAAAAAGAGACGCAATTTAGTATAATTTTTCAAATTGAACAGTCATAGACTGTTTAAACAAACTATCTTAATAGTTCTTCCAGCTCCAAGTTTTTGTATCGTATATGTAACTTTATACTCATGTTTTAAATTAAATTAGGTAAGGTTAATGCAATAAAAAATGTAGATTTCATTGAAAATAACAAAACATTAATCACCTACAAACTAAAGAAATCCGATTCTCGTTACCGTATTATTATTTGAATTTTGTATTGATTTCTACATGCATAAAAGTAGAATCTTAGAACTATGATATGTTTTAGTTATTTATAACTTTTCCAACCCATAGAAGCTAAAATGGTTTTTAACTTACATTCTGTCAGTCAGTCTCTCTACCTGTTAAGCTAAACAATGTTTTTCTGTGACGATTATCATTGAAAATGAGAGCACTCACAGTTATTGAACTTGTGTATCATTCTATACAATTTGGAGAAAAGGTTTTTGTTCGGTGGGATTAGGATTTTGTCTCAAAAGATTCATTCAAAATGAAGATGAAATTATGAGCTGTCAAAACGTATTTTTTAGCAATATTATACCTTTTTTTGGTTTTACAGTAGGTTTGATAGAGAAATAACCAACAGCTGTCATATTTAAATAAATATAAAGTTATTTTTTCATCATGTCTGTAGAATAAATAATACTTGCTTTCCATACCTTCTTATACCAAGATTCACACGACAGCTAAGAAGGTAATGCAACCTATTATGTATTAAGTTATATATTTGTGAATATTGATTAATGATTTCAAACGGATTTTTAAATTATACAAATAAAAGTTAATTTTATCTCAACGTCAATAAATTTGTATAGTAATAGTTGTATAGTTTTAATGTACCGTAATCTAATTTTAAATTTATACTATATCATTAAGCTGAGAATTTATTTTTTCTATGTATTTAATTGAATGGGTCCCTCAGAAAACGTTCTAAGCGACAAAATAAAAAAGGAGGTATTTAATGGAGGTTCTAGACGCCACGGACTATCTCATTGTATATTTGGTTTCGAAGATATTTCAGTTTGCAGCCCTGATTTCGTCTGTCAGAATAGGAGCGCTCCATAAGACTCCACGGTAAATCGAACTTTCTACACTTGATATCTCGAAACTAGGTTTTTGTCGCTAGGAACGTTTTCAGGGAGACTTATTCAATTGTAAAATATTTTAGGATAATCTTTTGCTAAATAATAAACACTAAATCCTACAATCAGTACAAAGGACGAGCTTGCTGCTATTATAAAATATTTATCTTAGAGAATTCAACAAATAAAACCGGATTTACTTGAAAGGTTCCTGGACTGTCCTCGGTTGGCAATAACCACTTTCCCCGACAATAGTGAATTCAGTGACATCATAATCAAGCACAGCTGTCCGGGTCTTACAAAGCCGGTAAAAAGCGGTATCAGCAGATCTGGGCGTCGCACTGCGGTCCACCGTCGGAGACTTTAACGGCCGGACCGATGGCGTGAATGGTATCCAAATTGCTCGCCCTCCCGCTGCTGTTCACAAATCCAAATTTAATCAGAACGATTTATCGAGCTCACCATTTATATTGTGGAAAGATTTTAATCTATTGCGGCGCGCCTGATTGGCCGTAATGTTCGATCTATCCGTTATTATGTCTAACAATAAGGGATTGAAAAGTGACAAGGGTGTTTGTCATGTGATAGTGGCGGCTGTACAGGGGTTAGTATTATGGTCTCAGTAAATAGGTTTGATGTATTGCTTATAGAGTCATGAGTTTTTTGTTTAAGTTTTCTTTAAGCACTTTAAATATCTATTAAATTTTGAAAATAACACTTATTTTATATTTAAACTAAGTATTACTGCGGGGCTTAAAAATGTATTAATGTATTTGGTGGTATTTAAACAGATTAACTCAAATACTAATTCTTATTATTTTACTATATTTTTAGAAAATATTATTACCTTTAAATGTTTGCATTTACTTCCCTGTGGAAAATAGGTTAGATCTTGGATATGTCTAAAGGGGATGTTTTCAGTTCTTCTGAACAGATGTACTTATTCTTATTAATAAAAATATAATACTATAAATGTAGTAGCTTCCATGGTAACCTGTTTCAAATTTTCATCTTACAAATTTCTAACACCCAGAGCTAAGACATATCTATGTCAAAAAGCCAAATTTATAAATTAGCCGAAGCGCTTGAGCTTTGAAAATAGTTAGAACCAACATTTTATAAGAGATGATCATGATATAAATAGATGATCATTTTATCATATTCCTTATATGATTTCACTTGAATTGATATTTATCCTTGTTTTACTTTAATTACAAATTTTATATAATTTATAAGATACCTTTAATAATAATACACATAACAATAAGTAAAACCTATCAATGTTTATACTATCATCGTTTGTAAAGTTAACGGATTGAAGAGAATTACGTTCATTGTCAAACCCCCTATTAGGCATTTTCATTATTTTCTTTAACTAAGAAATGGTCAGTAGGTAAAATGACACGGTGCTGACACTTTGACTCCCTTAAAACATAACTTGGGTCGAACTTGGGTCCTCTTCTGTTATTAATATTTATAAATGACCTTCCTAGCTGCTTTTCTAATTATAAGTGCTTATTATTTGGAATTAACTAAATTCTTGGTGTTCAATTAATAAATTATATCTAAATGTTGCTAAATGTTTTTCTATGTCCTATTCCAGGAAAAAGATTTCACTGGATAGCTGTTATCATATTGGAAACACTGCATTAAAGTCTGTTACTATAATTAAGGATTTAGGTGTAGTTTTTGATACCTCTCTGAGTTTCAACGATCATATTCGGGTTTTGCTTGCTGAGTGTCATAGGCTTTTAGGTTTCCTCAGAAGAAATACGGGTTCTTTCAGAAACTTGGATGCTGTTATCAAACTGTACCAGACTATAATCAGAAGCAAATTGGAATACTGTGCTGTTGTTTGGGATTCGATCCATCTGTCTGAATGTAACATCCTGGAAGTTTTTCAGAACAAATTTTCGCGATATTTATACTTAAAAGATTTTCCCGACCATGTCCTTTTGATTTCCCATCTTCGACCTTAAGAAACATTTTTTTCTCTTCCAAAATTAACAGTTAGGATTTCTAACAGTTATTTTTCTGGCATGTCTTATTCATAAAATCATAAATGGTTCTGTTGATAGTAGGTTCTTATTAGAAAACATTTGTCTTTATGCACCATTCCGTAATATAAGAACATTTAATTTATTTTATTTACCTATATGCAGAACCATAGCTCATTATAATTTCCCTTTATTTACGCCATTAAGGTTTATAAATGACCATGAATCCGATGTTGATATTTTTTATGATAAGTTGAATGTGTTTTTAAAGAAATGTGGCAACCTTTTTGTTTAATTCTTTACTATATAGAATATGTTATTTGTTCACTTTTTTGTCTTTGATTATGTTCCATTTATATGTAAGTTTTCTTTTTGTATCTAACAACTGTCAGCATGATTGTTCATTTATTTGTACATTATTGTGTTATTTCTTTTTGTTATGAAAGAGATTTAGTTGAGATAGCTGTATTGGAAAAATATTTCTGTAGCTATCATGTAAAATATGTAAATAAATAAATAAACAAGAAAGAAAGTGCCTTGCTCGGATGAAAATCAGGTCATCTCAATAACATAAATACCTTCAATGAAATTTAATTTTTTAAAGGTATACAAATATTTGTCAATTATTCTTATTTTAGACATCGAAACAAAATACGTGGGTATTTTATGTTAAATATGATTAAAAGTGAGCTTGATAGATGTAGTGAATTTTATGACATTAAAACTATAACCACTGCAAATTTAAAAGATTCATTATTGTTCCGGTTTGTAGTTTGTAAACCTTTCGGTTGACTGAGTCTCTAACAGCTCTTGTCTCTAACAGCGGAGGTCAACATGTAATCAACGTCTTGCACATGAGCAAAACTGCCTAATAGTCGTATAACACAAGTATGAAACTGACAGTCGGCACAGTGGGTAGCACGCAATGGAATTAGAGTTGTAACATCTGTAATAGACTACGCACACGCAACCAGGCTTAGAATCCTGTTGGCGAATTTGCTAGGAAGTTGTAGAGAATTAGCATGATTCTCAATTCTAAGACCTCTTCCGCAGCAGAATTTAAATTCATTTTGGAAATAATTACCCATTTTATTGTCTTTAAACATTTTCTTAACTTATGTGATAGTGTCTCTTATTATTTATCAAACTAATTTTACTCTAACAATCTACTTACATCAGGCTAAATAAGATACTCAAGATGATCTAGTTTGAGGCAGTATTACTATTTCGCAACTAGCCTAAACACAATCCAGTTGTCATTTAATGCGTCGATGAACTAGAAGTAGCAAACAAACAAAAGGAGAAAATGTATTTTTCCAACTTCATTCATAGTTAAGTTCTGCCAGTTTATAATGTGGCACAATGTTTGGTTTTCAAACGTTCAAAAGTTACCAATAAATACTATTACTTTTTTATTGCTAGTTCTTTTTCAAATTGGTAACCTACCTCGGTAGGTATTTTATGCCAAGTCAGTGTGAATGAGAAATGAGTATTATATGATTGTAGCGCGATCTTTTAGCCTGTTCCTTAGACTAGACTGCTGACTAATAGCCTAAAAGACAATGGCATCTAAGGGACCTACACTTTAACGTGAGATTCGAACCACAGTTTTGCCTATGAATTACAAGCTGGTGTAATCTTTAGATAGTATTTACGGACGAACGTGTTATTCAACAGTACGGGATTTGATTTGCACCGTAGAATATCCAATCCATCAACCATAACTTATAGCCGTACAAAATTAACTATATTTTGATTTCATTATTGTTTGAGGCGTTTGCGTTGATTCACTGTAGTTTGTAAAAAATCCACAAAAAAACTATTTAAGAAATAACACTAAACATTTTACAAATCAAAGTATAATTTTATAGTAACAGTACTAACTAAGCATCTGTTAAATTTCATCATTTTTATAATTCATATTCATATCTACTCTCCTTCTCTACAGTGCAGGGATCTCTTGAAGACACCTCCTTGGAAAAAGGGCTCTCCTCCCCTGACGATGTGCGAGGGTAGGGCATTGGAGGTTCTTCAGAATGCGGAAGATCAGTTTCTTCCAGAGACTCGGGGGGATCTTTATCTTTCACTTCAGGAGGACCATTATATATGTAAGGAGCCATCGAAGAACCTGGCTTTTCCTCCGGGGGTTTTGGAGGTTCTTGGATAGGTTTAGTAGTGGCAGGGGAATATCGTTTCTTTAATTTGTACAGAATAAACGATCCCGCGTAAACACTAAGCCAAAGTTTCGCAACGTTTGCTCTTCCCCGTTGAGTATACCCGTTGTACCAGCGCTTAAAACCCTTCAAATTTGGGTCGTCGTAAGGGCCATCGTCTGCCCCCATGTTAACGAAGTTGTTACACAATTCGGTCAATGTAATTTTGTTAAATAATTTTAAGATTTTTTTAACTCCTCATGTTTACTTGGTTACCTTGGATACTTATTTAAACTACTTTCAATGTCCAGGTCACTGCAGACTATTAGTATTGGTAATTTTGGAAACCCATAAACCTGGCGTCTTTGAGAAAGTACGTAAAAATTGTGAAGTGTATTTTTAAAGGGAAACTATAAAATACAGTATTGAAACAGTATTAATGATTGCGTTAAATAAATCACAGATCAATAGACTTGTGTTGTTGCGATCCCTCAACACGTATATTTTGTGTTTTAGAACTCGACAGAAAATTAAATTAACTGTTTATGTCTTACTTGTATTTTTAAACCACACTGTCTAAGGGACGTTAAAGCTTTCTAAATTTAACATAGTCTACGTGAAAATGATATTCTAGATGTTTACTATAATTTTAAGAATACGTTGTAAAGGTTGGCGCAACAAATATTTATTGGCACATTTTCAATATTGATATAAGTAAAAACTTTAAACATGATAGTGAAATGTTAGTCAATTATTTTTTGGCCACATTGAGAGTATTTACGGAACTAAACAATTTTAAACAGTATTTTATCTTATTTTAAGGTATCCTTTAAAATACAGCACAAATGAAATCAATGCTATATCCTTATCGTTGTAATACTCTTACTACTCTTTAGTTAAATAATTTTTTTCAAATTTAATAGACAATTTAATGAAATTTTTGTTAACACACTCATGCCTCTCCAGTATACGTACTAAAATCGTAAATATGATATTTTAATTATATTTGTTTATTCAATAATTATATAAGGGCGAAAATATTACTTTTAGAAGTACAATCTATTGTTTAAAACTAATTTTATTATTTAAAGGGTTTTAGATTTCTCACATTGGTTTTAATCATAAATTGAAGATTTTGAAAACTATTGGGTCAATTACGCTCATTTTTATGGATTTCAATATCAAAATACTATAACTATATAGTGATAGTCTGAATAGTTTTAGAAAACTTTAAGCGTATGATATTCTCGAGCAAAAAAATGAAGTTTTAAGATTCTGTGAACTGAAGTAGACATTTTTTGGGACAAATCTCTAAAAGTACACCTTGGTAGAAATTAGTAAAACAACCCCTACCTCGTAGTACTCAACAACCTCTTTAGTATCCATGACAACTGGAAATTGTTAATTTAGAATAATTTTTCAAAATTGCAGTACCAGTAGCAAGCATGTAAATGGGCTGTGAACGATGTCGGCAGATGCGGATAGTCATCAGGAGAACGTTTGGCCTGGAGTCTTACAGAGGAAGAGCTAACGTGGTCAAGCTATGCTTGGTGGCCAACTTTGCCCTAGGCTACCTGCTATGGAGCAGACTCAAAGGCACGCCAAAAAAAGACGGCTTGTGAAAACTGATTTGATTTTAACTAATATATTAACACATACATATTTCACGTAAAAAAGTTCGTTATTTCATTCTATGCCCAAAACATACTCCTTTACATATTCATTACCTTTTGTGAAAGCCTTATAAATTTTACAGATATAAGACAACGATCAAATGTAGCTAGAAATGAAAGGCTTATAAAAAGGAAGCAATTTGGCGAGAAATGTTCAGAAATTATTAATGACAAAAAAGTTGTAGAAGCACTGGTATATTTTCCTTTTTTTCAGATTGTAGTTTTCTATATTATACAGTACTACGAGGGGGTACCCAATAGTAACCGGAATTTGTCTGCCGAGGTCGGAGCTTTGGTAGTACGAATGAACGCCACTAGGGAGTGTCTAGCGCAACTTTTTGCCAGTTCAGAACCGCACGGTTAGTTGAGCTAGCACATTCTGTTAGTCTGTAGCGTCATTTTTTGCAGTAGCTGTTTCACTGTTGTTTCGTTTTTGTTGATGGCAAGTTTAAGTGAACAACGTGCCGCTGTGAAATTTTGTTTTTCCATGATTCATCACCAGTACCTTACCTTTTTTTTTAAATTTCACAGCGGCACGTTGTTCTTGCCATCATATAAAACGGTGAAACAGCTACAGCAAAAAATGACGCTACAGACGAACAGAATGTGCTAGCTCAACGACCCGCACGGTTCTGAACTGGCAAAGAGTTGCGCTAGACACGCCCTAGTGGCGCTCATCCGTACTACCAAAGCTCCGACCTCGGCAGACAAATTCCGGTTACTTTTGGGTACCCCCTCGTATACTGTTCCTTAAAATAGTCACAATAGCTTAAACAATCTGTGCCTATTATTACGTATTATAACCATGGAAAGTAGAAATTAGTCCTTTCTCAATTTCTGTCTCTCTCTTTCTGAAACTCTAAACAAGACCTTTAGTAACGCTTTGTTAACGCGTAATAAAAACGAGCACTCCCAATTATGAAACGCATTTTAAACGTTCTGTATCTGTTTTAAAAGATTTTTGTTAACCTTAAACCGATCAACACACTATAAAAATAATATAAACGAGCTCTTCAAAAAACAGTTTTAAGTATTATTATAAACTTTTGTCTATGAGTTTTACAGGACATGTGATAAAAATAGTAGATTTAAACACCAGGACCAAAACCATTGGGCGTTTTCGATACGAGCACAGTTGAACAGGCCTGTTAAAGGTGCGAGTATATATCAAAAAGCCGTGTGATGAGCTATATTTTTCGTCATATACTGCAAAGAAATGAAACAAACTCGAAAAAGATAAATTATCACCTGATTTAGTATCAATAGTTCTCAACCATTTTTATCGCTTAAGACTAATCAGCTGTTATGTTAATTACGTTGTAGCAGTTCTCACTTGATTCCTAAATGCTTTTTAGGTTTTGTCAGGGTTATTTATTTTTATTTTGAATCAAAATTATCATCATAAATGATCTTTTGCGGCCTATGACTAAAAAACTATTATAATAATAGGTTTCGTCCTAGGAATAAAAAAGAACAACTTTTGTTCTACAATAAATGTATCTGAAACAGCTGTTTTTGTAGCAGTATGATAACAAGTATTTTTATAGAAGGAATAAAACAGATGCTAAACGACAATATGAGCTCGGTTGAATGAATCATAGGTATTGAAACTATTTTATAATTAATTATACTATTGTAAAAGTTATCTCAATGTATTACAAATTTTAATAATGATATAAGTAGAAGGAAGGTGCCATTGGAAGATATTTTATTGGTATATAGTAAAACTATATAAACATGATAAAATTGGATTCACATCTTCGGTGAAAATGCAAACGTACTCTGAATGTGAAATTTTACCTTATGATATGGCTAAATGCGATTAAGCTGGTACGATAAGGGAGCTTATAATCGTATATAGTTTTTGTAGAGTAGTTTTTTAAAACGTCTATTCCTGCATCACCTCCTAAAACTTTACCTCTGATGCAAATTTTTTAATTAAAACAAGTTTACCTTATTTTAAACTAATGCTAAATAGTTAAGCTAAGTTCATTATATTTATTTGTTATAATTTCAGGTTTTATATTTTGTCATGTTAATTCTGATCCTCCAACTTGCAAAAAAAGGCAGGCTTACTGTTGGATTAGTTATAAAACAGAATGATTAAAAAGTCCTATGCTAAAACCTTTTCGGTGAAGAAAACAGTGAACGTTTTTTACAAATCTTGAAAAGGCCGGAGCCGCGATATATACAGCACTGCTGCATCCTATCCTACGATCGGACACTCCCACCTTGACACTGCCAGCCCTTTTCACTTTTCGGATTTTAATCTGAACTATTTACAAGGCAGTCGAGGATGTTTACGAGTCCAGGGTCCACGGTATCTGACGATTTGTGGGTGTTGGGAGGGGAGGGTATCAACAAAGTCATCGGAGCCGAAAGTGGGCGACTTGAACATAATGGGCTTCCTCACTTGGCTCGGCGGCGGTATGGCTACCTGGGTTATTGATACATCCTGCTCTAGCTATGGACATTCCCTATATTAATACTCAGTTTATGCACGCTCTACCTTTTATAACTGAGTTACATAGTGTGTTCTGATGCAATGTGCAATTGAAATTTTTGAACAGAGTAATTAATTAGAAAACACGGGTACAAGAATGAAGCTGGTAAATGCAATTTGGGAACGAACAATTGGAAAATGTACAGTATTTTCATATTTGTGAGATATAGTGGGAATCATGGATACGTCTAAAGTAAATATGTTTCAGTTCTTTTAAACACGTATCCACATGACGTAATTTCTATAATACTTTTACGTCCTAAAAACTCTTAACAACTCCCAAAGCTTAGATATATCCATCCCAAGGGAAACAAAATATTAAGCTAATATATGTAAAGAGCCAATTTATGTTAAAAAGTTTTTTGGTCAAAATAAAAATAAAATCAAGAGTAACATTATTTTTAAAAACACTTCGTATACCATATATCCGCCATTTTGTTTTTTTAGAAATAATTAATATCTCAAAAACAATTCGACTGATTGTGTTCATACTAGGTATGGTCAAGACCTAATTAATAAAAATAACCAGCATAGTTTGATAATACATTTCAAAATGGCGGCCATTTTAAAATTTAAAAAATACTAGACACCTGTAGCTTTCATAAAAAAAGTAAAGACTACTTTAATGTAGCCATTTTTATAACAAATCGAATTTTGTAGCTGTCAAAACAATCTAAACCATCAAAACAGTCTAGTATTTTGTTTATATTATAAAATGGCCGCCATTTTGAAATTTACTATCAAACTATTCTGGCTATATTTTATTAATTAGGTCTTCTTGACTAAGCTAAAAACCATACTAAGTATGAACTCAATCAGTCAAATTGTTCATGAGATAATCTTGTTTGTAAAAAAACAAAATGGCGCATATCTGGTAAACGAAGCCTTTTCCTAAAATAATATTAATCTTGATATTCTTTTTATTTTGACCCAAAAAACCATTTAACAGATTTTGGCTCTTTATATATGGGACACCCTGTATAAATAGTATTAGTTAATCGTTGTGGAACAACGTGATCTAAAATTCAGCTATAAACTTGTTGATATCATTCATGAATAACTTCTTTAAGAATTATTTCCATACCAACTTGTAGCGTCTTGAACATTATACATTGTTAGGCTAGCATATTAAAATATTGCAATGAAACTTTCTTTCCGAAATCCATGGTTTAGGTGAAAATTAACATTGCATTTTTTCAATAAGTTAATGTAATTGGTAGTTACAGACAGATAAACTATTTTCTTACATTAATGCATTTCAAACGAATGCAATGAGTATCATTTGTAGCTTGTTACTTACAAATACCAGCTGAATTATTTATCATGGCCATTGATCAATAGCACAGTTCTAATAATGAAACATTACAAAATTTCTTTACAACTTCGCTCAAGAACGGATTGGTCAGATTATAAAATGGGTGCTACAACCACAAAACCATATGAGTGTCAGATGTGGTTAAAATCTGCTGAAATAATTTTATTTATATTTGTAATGGTTTGTTGTCAACGAGTAACTATAAAGTCAGATGACAATAAAGTTGATCAGTTTCGTCATAATTATATGTGCCTGGAAGTGGAAACTGTAATAATTGGAAAAGGGAGAAAAAGTATACGTAGAAGACTTAAAAAGATACGGATGGGTTTTTTTCAACAGGGGTGAACGATAGATATTATTTGGAAGAGGTCCATGATAAAAACTTCGAAAGAAACCAAGTACTTCATCAGTCGGCTCAGTTAACGGTGAAAGTGTAAGACAAGATGATACATTGGAGATACGATGGAGAAAGAAGCTAATTATTACCAGTAAGGGACAGGAACAAGACGAAGGCCGAAAGGCGAATCGTAATATCGGAAATATTTGGTTCGGATCGAACATTTCTAGGAGTCTTACTTTGTCATGAAATAAGGTGTTGTCAGATGTGGTTAAATTATGCGATATTTTATTTAAATTTTTTCACTATTGAGTATATAGGATGTTTTTTGACAATACAAGTTATCCAGTTTGTTATAATTAAATGTGTTCTAAATGTGTAAAATATAACTGTTGTTTCCTTCTATGTACGCACTGAATCTGGAATGTGTGTTATAAATTACAAGAGCGGAATCGTCTGCAAAGGATATGGATCTGGCACACATCCCCGAGTTAATTAAAATTTAAATATCGCAAGATGGTATCGCACGCCGCGCGAACTCGCCAATCTCACGGTGCAGATCGCGGCGAGATTGGGCACGGCTGCTTATTGAGTGCAAACCTTCCTACAGCACTCTAGTGACCGAACTCTACCTATATTGTAAATTAAATACATATTTATACTCATCAGTCATCATACTATCATAATTTTTATCAAATTCCCCCCTTTTCTTAAGAATAAAATATATCATAGGTATACATACATATGATAAAGATTTGTGTGATAAGGATTATGTCGATAACGTAGTACAGTATGCAGTATTCATTATACAGTATAAAGTATGCAGTATGCAACATACAGTGTAGATTAGATAAGATTAGATCATTGAAACGGCAACCATACTACAGTGTAGGCATTTTAAGCCAAGTATGAATGAGGATTTAGTGTAGGATAATTGTGGCGTGATCTTGTAGTCTTTTTACTGACTAAGGCTGACATGTTTTTTAGACAGCCCAATAGCCGATGGCAACTAATGGACCTACAGTTTAACGTGGAATCCGAACCACGGCCTCTGAATTACGAATTGGTCTAATTATGAGGATAATCTTTGCGGATTAACGTAGTATTCAATAGTGCGGACGTTAATCCACACAAGAGAACACTACATCCACCGACCATCTCTCACAACTATCCACAATTCGTTACCTCCAAGTAGCTGGATTACAGGACATCGCCACCGTCCTAGCCAATGATACAGTATGCATGATAATATGTAGCATGATGTATGTAGCATGCTGTATACAGTATGCAGTATTCAGTATACAGTATACATTTATTCAGTATCCAGTATACAATAAGCAGTATGTATATGTTATTAGTATATATATAAGTGTATATATATATATATATATATAGTATACAATATATATGTATATAGTATACAGTATGCATCATGCAGTATGGAGTATGTGGTAAGTAATATTATAATGATCAGAACAAATATTGGTACAAAATAGCGAAACTGAGATTCCTTAACCATAATTGTTATTGTTTTAATAGCGTTTCTTATATCAATTTATACAAAGAAAATGCAAAACTACATATTTTGTAAAACAGTGGACAAAACAAATCGTACACTCATTTAAAAGAAAGAGTTTAAAATAGTTGCTTACAACTAAATTAGTTTGAAACATAAATTTTATAATAAATCTTGGTTGAACTTTAACCTAGATGGATGTTTTGATCGGTAGGACAGGCATTTCTCGTACACGTATGTCCACGTCACCATTACAGTGTATCCCCATAACTACAGCTAGGTCTTTTATAAATCTCGCAGGCTACATCCACATCGCAGGGGGCGGTGGATCTAGCTCGGACGTGCTTTACATCAGGATAAGTGGGTTTAATTCAGTCACATCTTCGGGTCTTCATCGTTTCTCCAGATTGTTGATGGATCCAGCAGTACCAGAACTGGTTCAAAAAGCAACAAGAGGATAAATATAATTAAATGCTCTCTCTCGTTGTGACATCTGGAGGCGAGGTTCCAAATGATGGAAATCCTTGGAGGGATTATCATGCAAAAAATATTAAATCACTGTTGATTACTGTATTATTTACATCCTAAATAATTAGTGTTTAAAATAAATGTTGACAAGGTAGTCTGAATAATGCTTAGAGTTGTGATATTTTGAGTAGTATAGTTAAATACAACAGAAAAGTCAAACTGGGGATTACAACAATATCTGAATAGTTGCTTGCCTATTCATCTACCCTATGAATATGAGAGTAAAACTTTCATAAATGTTTTATAATTTTCGACACTTTTACAGGATTCTATTTTGTTAGTGATGACTTTATTTCACTTGATATTGCAAACATTTTCCATCACGACTGTCAACTTTATCCCAGTTTAGTCCACATTGTGCATTAAGCTCATGTGAGGATGGACCTAGATTCTATATCCAGTACGTCACGACTTAACTACTCCTTTTTACTAATCGAGATGAAACCCGTTTATTTTACCCAAGGTTTCTATTTGATACAAACATAGTTATACTCATTATAAACTTACAGAGCCCCAGTTTTACTTATTATTAAACAATTTATTTAATTTATTTCTTATAACAGTTTGTCATCTATTCAATTACTTAACAGAAAAAACAAATTTCGTTGTACGCTGTTTATAAATTTGGCCATTAGTTTATTTAAATTGATAATTAATTTTTTGTCTTTTTAAGAGATTAAACATTATGTAAATTTTCTCCTAAATCTATGCGTTATAGTAGAAAATCATCCCTTCGTTTTTAATTTTGGATAAACAAATTCCAAGAAAGATTTTTGAAATACCTTTTTTCCGTTGGTTTGTTGGACTTAGTTTAATATACTATGATATGAATAATATTGTTTCTTAATAACTTGAACAAATGTTGGATCACTGATATTACATAATAGTTGAACTAATATATTAAAAGTAAAATTTAATAATTAATTTAGGTGCTTTCTTTGGTTTGTGCATTATAAAATGTAAACGTAACTTTATAATTTTTGTAGTAATACGGATCCAACGTTGATAAATAGGATTAATTAATACATGATAAACTAATTAATTACTATTTATTTAGTTCGGATAATAAGACTAAAACTCTTTTCTAAATTACTCACACTGTACATTGTACCCTAACAACGTAAAACCTTTTTAAATATTAAAAAAACTTGAGCATCATGCTCATTTTGCTTTATTGCTTAATTTCGTGTAATTAATTTTTCCTTTGTAAATTTTATGACACCGGCTTAGAAAAATTTAGAAGTCGGTAACTGTATTTGATACAGTCACAATATATATTTTTTGAGTTATAATAAACTATTTTAAAAAGTTGTGTACCAACAAAGACATGGAGCTTCACAGATCTAGTTGTGGTGTTTGACGCAGTTTATAATCAGACTATAATAATACCACTGATGTTAACTGTTCTTTCAATATTTTTTTTAAATCTATTCCTAACAAAAACTAATTGAAGGTCAATTTTAGTTTCAATCAACAGGAACGTATAATGCGCGGAAAGAATATTTTTACAACATAAAATAAGGGATGTGAACATAACTAGTGGATTTATTTTAAAAATTCACCTTCTGTTAGCGAGCCGAATTCCCGCCAAAAGGCACAGTAATCAGCTGATCTTTATAATCGGCGCCGCATACACCGAGCAAATATGATACAGTCCCGAACCGCCCGCAATTAGCCATGTTTACAACCATCCCGTGTCGACCGCACCGCATAATATGCACAACTAACGCAGGTATGGAGTGAAAATATGTAATCGTCTGCAAGTTACGAGTCAGCTGTGTAATTAAGTGTAAGCATGTACAGCAAGTAGCCCGCCATAGAGTGCAGTGTAATACAGCCGGCGATGTTATGTTGTTACTCTGTGGCGGAAGAGGCGGTTCTGTCATGGCAGCGTGTTGGGTTTAGTGAGGTTATGTATCAAGAAATGTAGATGTGAGTCGGATAAATATTAGTGTTTGTGATGTTTAATGATTGAATGTATGTATATGGTAATCGGTAGTTGGTGTGAGTAAATTATTTTGGCTATAAAACACACTTAGGCGAATAAAAACTCACAAACAAATCGTTTTCATTAAAAAACTCCAGTTTCTAAATTTTCTCTGATCTTATTGACAACAAATTATGCTGATATTATTTAAAATATCAGAAAATGTTTACGGGGTATATCAACAGTTAGTAAGTCCTTTATACGGGTTGTATGACTCAAGAAGACTGGTACTTATAACTAAATTATTACTTGGTATAAAGAAAAGTAAAAAAACTAGCCTTAAAACGAAATCTCATTACGTATTAGTGATTCACCTTAAATTAGCTCTTCTAGGTTTAGTTACAAAATTTTATCATTAGTAAAACTTGGTTTATATTTTAATTTGGATAGCAATTTCGTACATGGTATGATTTTGAAATAGGTTTTAAATTAACAATTAATGTAAAAAAACTAATACTAATTTCAATTTGACAGCTTATTATTTAACTATGTTGAATCTATTACATAGATCACAAATTAGCAAAACTAAAAAAATATGTTGCTAATTTCATTCAAAACTATGTTCTTCAGAGCGCATTACTTTTTTTAATAGGTCGTGGGTCAATTAAAAGTAAGCAAAACCTTCTCAAAAGGTATGGAATAATACAAATGAGATTCATCATTGAGACGCAGATTGCAAGACCCATTCTGGAGCAACTAGGGTTTTACGCGTCTCGTATAAAAATATAAAATATCGTAGTGTAAAGTAATATTACTGAGAAAACTATAGTATCATTGTATTTATATAGACGTTGGCTGTCCAGAATAAAGACTAATGTGTGCAAATAATGACAATTTATGGTCTTTCCTATTTAATTTTCAAAAAAAAAACTAGTTTTATATAAAATTCTTTATATTGTGTTTAAAAATTTAACAATGCCACTTTGTTATAACCTAAGGAAATATTTGGATCCTGGGCAAAAACTTAAAAATATTTTTGAAATTTTGTTATGTTTACTTTATTTTTACTTTCTCCCCTTATACCGTACGTAGTATATGGAGAAAGTATTGTTTTCATCAAAATTTTCGAATTTGAGTTGAGGGTGGATATATCCATTTTGGGGTCCCCTGGATCCAAAAAAGTGGGTTTGGACGTGATGTCGTCCGTCCGTGTGTCTGTGTGTGTGTCTGGATGTGTACAGTGCCACAGCCTACCCCGTTGGTCCAATTTAGATGAAATTTGCCATGTATGTACATATATACGGTATCTCCAGGTATTTTTTCATTTTTTTTGAATTTTTTATTTTTAAGGGTAGTTCACCCTTAAAAACCCTTAAAAAACGTGAAAAATCCAAATTTCTCAAAAACGGCTCTAACGATTTTGATTAAAATTTAATCGTTTGTAGTGCACAGAGTACTAAATAATTTGACACCACCCGAATGTCTGTAAAAATGACGGTTCAAAAGTTATTGGCCTTTAAATGTCAGAAAAACTTTTAAATTTTCAGCGAAAAAAATGAAGGTAAAGTATAATTTGACTGGCACCATTGAAATCTGCTTAAAAAACTAAACAAATTAGTATTTTGAATTATTTATCTACGACTAACGGTTCCAGAGAAAAGTTAAATTTACTGTCCATGATAAACGCAGTACGTTGTCTGAAAGCGTCCAATGTTATTCTTATGGAGAATATTAAAATATCAATGTCTTCCTTATTTTTTAACCGTTTTCCACGAAACTTGGTATGAAGCTTAAGGTCAAATCACCCAACAGAACCAACTCAAAAAAGCTTGGTATTATCGGGGGGGGGCGTTTCCCCCCCATAAAATTCGAACAATTAATTTAACTTTGACTCTCTTGTTTTATTTTCAGAAATGGGATGATTATTTTTGAAACAATAGATTATTAAATGATATTTAGATAAACTTTGAAGAACATGATAGTTTTATTACAGATTTTCTTTTTTAAATTTACTTAAGGGAGAAAGTATGTGTCAGTCCACTGATACCGTTTATTTTCTTGGTTGCCAAATAAATTAATCAAGTTTCTTGATTAATTAAAGAATCACTTAATTATCTATTAAATGAGTCGACTGATTAATGTTGTTAAACATTCTACACACCAATGAGGTTCTTTACACTAATCATAATTAACTTACACCCGTATATTCAACTTAAAGTACCTACTAACTTAGATCGTTATTGACAGAAAATAAGCTTTTCATTATGTTAACGTTCAATTAATTTTATTAATGAGTAACTTATTTTCCTGACACTTTGTTACAAACTATTTTGTACCATTAACAGGGGATCATTTCGGGTGGAATTTGAAATAGTGACCCCCAATAACTCCATGTTGCCCAAATTGGTAGACCGAGACTAAATAAGCGCTGTGACCCGGCGTATAAATGCGTTGTAAATTTTTGAGCCGAAAATACAACAAAAGCAGTTTAGTAAGGTGGCGGAGAGTTATTGAAATAAGAGTCTGCAATAGGAGGCTCAGCGGGGTCTCGGTCATTAAAAGGAATTGCCCCTTAAAATGTCAGCCCCTAATATCTTAACCGGGTCGGCTATTTTACCCGAGTTTCCCATCCGAGATGGGACTGCTTTTTGGAATTCGGAATGGTTCCTAGGCATGCTTGAAGGTTGATGAAACACATTTTTATATTCATGTTAAATTTGCCTTCACTAATCTAAATGGCACATCTAAAAACTGTTTAAATATACATGATATATTTAAAAACAATGACATAAACCACGGTCATATAATAATTGTTAGATGGAAAGCTATTTTGACCTTAAGTTGAATTAGAATTCATAAGTTGACTTTATCTGCAGGAAGGTTTCAAGGATATCCTATTACACGAGGAGGCGTAAGGACGTTGAAAGTTTTGAATAGTTAAAAATAAATTGTCTTTGCTTTCTCCTAGTCTTATAGTTCCTCTTAAGTTTTTTTTATTTGAGTCACGCAATTACTACACTAGACATAATTTTAATAAAAAAATTTTGGAACAATTTTTAGATTAAGTTGCACTGAACATAGCAAGCCATTATTAATCCTTCTCAAACCCATGACAGTAATTAACCTTTAGGTAATATACAAAATAATAGCCTACATCAAAATGCAATTGCATATTTTGATGAAAGAAAAAACATACGTAATTTACAACACGAGAGAGAAAACAAGATTACATCACAAATTATCTCTAACGGAACAATCTTACAGAATTACCTGTGTTATATAGATTGCCTGACAATGCCAAGCGTGTAATCTCAAGTGAGTGACTCATTACTAAGCCATTTAATTCAATAAATAAATTTTTGAGCCTTCACTTGAACATTTGAGCTTTCACTTGAATATAAGATTTTTGATCTCTACATGTTTTTTCTAGACGGCATCAAGTGTTCCTCTAGGAACGTTATATTTGTAATGGGCTCTGGACAGTGTCGCCTGTGAGTCTACCTTTTACACGATTGTGGGCATTGCTGGGGATGAACTCAAATTTTCGATAAGTAATTCGTTGAAAAGCGATGATAAAAAGTCAAACAGTGAGAATCGAGTCTATTGTAATGTATGTGCGTGTAGACATCGCCAACACTATCACAAGCAACAGTGTACTACCACATCCGCATTCTTGATATATGTGAGACGATGACACAACTTACATACTTGCATGGGTTAACAGGATTTATATGTTACATCAATGGACAAAATCTGGATTCTTATGTTCCGAAAAGTAAGTTATTGTATTAAAATAACATTGTTATATGTAGTAATGTACAATTAGTGATACAATCATGTAAAATAAAAAGCCATAATTTAAAAAAATATTCAGACTTAGTAACCTTTTTATTCATTAGGTAATTTGGATTAGCTAGATGTTTGGATCACTTGGACTCTGGTGTATTTTGTTGGGCTGATAAACGGAAGGTTTTGATAGGAAGCAATCCAAGCCTGGGTTTGTTCTTTCATGGCATCCTGTCGTTAGATAAGTAAATGTTTAATAATCGAATTTCAAATGTTGATTGGTTTAGAACACAAAAGGCGATCCCCAGACTACGATGTGAGCACGCTAGCTAAGAGTTACTCAGCTGTATTTGGGATCCCCTTGGACTCTCCTCGGCGATCTTCATAATCTGACCGAGGTCCGAGGAAGACATGAGTTCCTCTCTCACTGGTCCTGACACTTGGCGGCTTTGTAATTGAATCTGCCCGCGCCGACGTGAACTGTCCCTCACAAACTCTTCCGGCCAAGTAATTAATTCACGAATATCCCACCAGAGTCTAACTCTGTCCAGATATACTCCTGCACTATCCTTAGCTTTCTCTCCTTCTTAAGGCTTGGGTGGAATATTTTTACATCGCTTTTTAAGTATTGACTGCTAAAATACACACAATATCCTGTCAAGAATGCTATTTTTATTTACAATTTCAACAAACTTTTACATATGGAATGATCAATTATGAAACCAAAATCATATCTCAGTGGCCATTTTGAAACCGTAACTGGGATCCCTGCCACGCGCACCCAAGGACAGATATCTGCACTGTCTGGAGTTCTTCTGACTTGTATAATATTGATAATATATGTTTTCGGCTATAAACAACTTTTATAACTTATTTAAAGCACACAATAAAAATAGTTTTAGTAAAATAAAAAAAATAGTTCCACTGGAGAGGGTTGTGTTACCGTCAGGTTTATCAGCCTTTGACTCATATGTGTCCGAAGCAAGGTCATTAAAGGCCACGCCCAGGTCGTCTGGCTCATCGTCATCGTCGGACTATTGAATGATGTCTTCTCGAGGAGTTTTTGGATGGGAATTGTATTAGTTAGATTTAAATCCATTGCCGAAAATATACTAAAAATGACGGGAGACAAAACAAAAACGGGGTTTACAAAACTGAGGCACGTCCCGAGGAGCGACAGCCACACTTGACTTAGCAAAAGTGCTAAGAGCAAGCTGAGCCTATAAAAACATAATTGACGGGTGGCAGGGATCTCTGCTACACGCATTTGGTCAACGTGTCACAATGAACGGGAGCCCTCCCAGGCATAGCAAACGTGTTAAGTTTATTTTATTGCTTTGAAGTATTTTGTTTCAAAAAAGCCACAGTACCTCAAAACTTATCCCATTGTAAAACTAGACACATATTTTCCTTTTTATTTGAGATCCTCTTCTGGTTTGATGAATATGAGTGAATTGTGAGTGTGATTCATGTAATCGATAGCATATAATGTAGCTTTGTTACTAACAAAGACCTGTTGAAGCATATGGAAGTATCATTAATTAATAGTCCGATCTCAATTGGCAGCTATTTAGTACAGAAAAATCACAAAATTGTATAAAACTTCTACTATCCTACGTAGAATTTTTATCTATCTACCTTCAGATTATGGAGTTGGTACTATAATCACTAAACCACCTAGGCTGATCTTTATGATCCCAAAAATAAAGATTAAACTAATTAGATGGATGAAAATTGTATTTTATAGAGTATGCATATTTATAAAGAATCTGCAGTTATGTTTTCTGATTTAACAAAGATAAACACCATGAAGAATTCAGGTAAATTATTAATTGATTTTTCGCCATTAATGTAAATAACGTTTTACAGCAACGCGATTTCAACATCCAAGTTAAGTTCACTCATATCTAAGGTCCACAACAGCTTAAATCCAGGATCTGCGGGGAACAAGACGATACTGCCGCGTGCCCGGGAGGTCCTGACAGTATTACGACCACGAGAACGGCAACAGCCGCAACTGCGGTCAACCAGTTGATGTTTATACCGCGGATAAAAACACCAGGATAATTAAACGACCTTAAAATTATTCGTTGGAGCGTCAGAGTTGGCGTTCAGTCCATCCGCGCGTCGCAGTCTCCGCATACTGGCACTCCGGCCGCCCGCGGAGCGATTTGTATCACCGCTATACGCTAGCTCACATTTCCCGTAACGCACGGGGTATTACCCTGTCTAATAACTGCTTGTGTTGACCTTGGGCACCGGTTTGGCCGTTAGTTCTGGTATGAGTCTGTGAGGTTGACAAGTTTGATGTATTTGGCTTTAACGGAGTGTTTTGGAAAGTTAAATAAATTTAACATTAACTACACCCAGTGTGATTAAAACTGACCTGATATTTGTCACTATCCACACCAATACTGGAGTATATAAAAGAATGTAACAATCGAATATAGTTTGTAGATGTGATCCAAGTGAACACCATTTGTGCCCTAATAGGGTAGGTTAAGTTAGACTGGTTGGGTTTGGAGGCCAAGCTGGAGATTTCTTACTCCATAGAAGTAAGGGCTGAATGTGGGCCCACCTCCTCTACCTTTTTATGGATAGACAATGGACTTTATCAACAAAATACTTTTAATATTTAGGCACTAGAGGCAAGCAATATTGGGATCCTAAGTTTCCCTTCACTGGCATACACTTAAGCTCTTGTTGACGGATTTTGATGTTGGGATAAAATTGTTAATCAGTTGATTAAAAAAAAGTATCCAAAAATATGTCATAAACCGAACCTAGTCCTTACAAAAGGTCATATGAAAGTGCCTATGTACGATTGTAGAATTAATTTCAATTGAGATTTGCTTAGGATGAATATTTTATTTTATATTTTAGATCTAACAACACTTTATCATTAAAAATTATAAAAATATCATACGCTCTTTGTCATTCAAACATTTTGATTGTATTACCAGAACAAGCCTACGATAAATAGACTTTAAACACTATACTCTTTTAGTAAACTATCTTGTAACTCTGTATCTGCAACTATTGAAACATGTAGAAATTTTCGTTTACCGTTGAAAATCTAGTAGCTTCAATAACTATTGAAATGAAAACGTTACTTTTACGAAAGGTTTTAGCGTGACTGTTAGGAGTATTGATAAAATTATACTCTAGTTTATTAATGCTGATGTCAATTTACATCATAAAAATTATACTATAAGATTCTTAAATACATTTAATAGGCACTATCTTTCTAACCAATATTATTACTAGATTGCTCGCAATAATACTAGCCTCGACTGTTATTGCTAGAAATGATGGAGAGATTAGTGTACTATTATATGGAAAATAAATTTGTGTCTTGCATCGCAATACAATAAAATTGTGTGGGAATGCATAAACAATACATTTTTATTTCATTCAAACAAAACACAGCATAATTAATTTCATAGTTCCTTATTTCGTTGTTGTTTAATTTTTTTTTTTATTTTGTGTATTTCTACGCCAGTGGAATTTTTGATGGGGAACGGTCCAAACCCCGGACTTGTTACTACCTAACGTCGACCTGTTGTTAGGAAGCATCATTAATTAGTAGCCCAATGACAAATGGCGACTGGGTCCAGATTCGACCCTTGCGGGATTCGATCCGGCGACCTTCAGTTTTGAAGGCGGGTATTATAACCACTACAACACCCAGCCAGTAAGTTGTATTTTTCTCCTTTGACCTTAATTTGCCTAGATTATAAGGTTATAATACCTGTTGTCTTTGATCCAATCTTCTTTTTAACACATTTTAATGCTCCTAATTTGTCAATTATATTCTGATAAAAACTGTGAATTAAGCACAAATATTATGCCAATTTAGACCTTTTCTCATAGAATTGATTTGTAAAATAATTAATTTTTAAAAATTATGTGTTAGTGTTATATACGTTATTGTCAAAAATAATAGTTATTAAATTATGTTCGACTATAGAAATAACCTATGATTTCATTTCATTACACTTTCCCTCTCGCCTTCTGCAAATGCATAGCAATAACATCTTAGCCTCTAACCGTTTACAGTGTTCACACTATCGATAAAGTGGCTTATAATCCAAGAAATGATGATAGTTAGAGGTCGATTCGTTAGTCCGTGGTATAAATCATCGAGAGCGCGTTTCTCTCGTAAAGTCTGTGTTTGATGATTGTTTACGACTCGGTGGCCTCAGCAGGGGGGCAGCAGCGTCACCAATTACAACACCTTCGCTGGGCTGGGAAAAGTTTGTTACACGTGTTTACAGCTTGTTGGAGACGCTTAACGTATTAGATGTACGAGTGTCGTATCGGATATGTACTGAGCCTTGGGTTAGCTTCTGGATGCCGTTTTTATCGACTGGGACGGTGGCGTTTCGCAATATTCAATACTATCCTAATAATTAGAACAGTTCGGACAGAACTATGGATCGGATACAACGTTAAACTATAGATTCCTTAGACGCCAATGGCTCTAGGGTAATCAACCGTCATTTATAAGGAATGTCAGCCTTAATCAGTAATAAGTCTACCCAAGATTGCACCAAAGTCATCTTACACGCAATTCTCATTCATACATGACTTCAAACTGGCTGGGTGGTGTAGTGGTTATAATACCCGCCTTCAAAACTGAAGGTCGCCGGATCGAATCCCGCAAGGGTCGAATCTGGACCCAGTCGCCATTTGTCATTGGGCTACTAATTAATGATGCTTCCTAACAACAGGTCGACGTTAGGTAGTAACAAGACCGGTGTTTGGACCGTTCCCCATCAAAACGTTAAAAATGCCACTGGCGTAGAAATACACAAAATAAATAAATACTACCCTAAAAATTATTTAACTACTGTCCTAATAATTGGACCAGTTCAAACTAAATTATGGATCGGATCCCACGTTAAACTACAGGCTCCTTAGATGCCATTATGTAAACAACAGTCCTGTCTAAGGAAAATATCAGTCTTAGTCAGTGATAAAAACCATAAGATCGTGCCACAATAATCTTACACTCATTCCTCATTCAATTCTTTTTTAAATACCCACCTGGATATGGGTAGGTCATCATTTCAGAAATTTGAAGGCAATTGTTTGTCTACATCAGTGGCGTTTTTTTACATTTTCATATAAAACGGTCGAACCCCTGAACACCTAATGTTAGCTATTGTTGAATAGGTTGCTGAGTAATGACTATATCCATTACTCACTGTACTAGCAATATTTCACAGGAAGTGTGAAACGTTAGTCAAAATTGTTTTAATTAAGAGTTAATATTAATCCTAAAACACTAATCCTATACCCAGTAAACCAGTATGTATTGTTAAAAACACTATTTTACTAAAATCATTATTTAACAAATTAATTATTCATACGCTGTATTAGACACTTTATTTACATCCAAAATTGGAGGGGTGGTTTAGTGCTGTCATAATAAAAGTAGGTTCCATAAAAACTGACCAATTGTGATATGATTATAATATTGTAAAGCATCAAGAAAGAAAGGAAAAAAATGAGAAGGAAGAGGATCGATAAGGCAGGAGAGGGCAGTATGGTTGACCCAGGAAGGAAAAGCAACAACTTCAAGGTTCTCCAGCCCCAGGAGCCAAGTAAGAGTATGAAGCAGACACCAATTTCGACTCGGACCGTGGCGTGTCCTGTAATCCAGCTACTTGGATGTCTGAACTATTGAAAACTACGTTAATTCACAAAGAGCATCCTCATAATTAGACCAGTTCGTGATTCAAAGCAAGTGGTTCGGAACCCATGTTAAACTGTAGGTATCTCTTATATATGACTTTGACAGTTGGGTTATTAATTAAAAGTTCTGTCATATTATGTACATGTCATATTTAGTCAGTAACACAACTATAAGATCACGCTACAACCATCTTACACTCATTTCTCATTCTATACTTTGCTTGAAATACCTACCTGGATAGGTCGCCATTTCAGTAACTAACTAACTAACAAATTTCTCCCATAGAGGTCCAACTTTTGAAGTTAGTATGGAACATAAGGTGCAAGCATATCTGTTCACTTTGGATATCAAAAAGACCTAATAATGTGACAACTTAATTTTTCATACTTAATTATGGCCTCCAAAATACAATAAAATAGTCATGAGGCACTTTTAGTGGAGTCTAATGTAGATGACTAATTGAACCATTTCCCATCATGCCCACATGTTGTTACCCCACAGCTGACGTGTTATTGGTCCCACACTTCACGTGTTATTGTACCCACAGCTTGAAGTATCAACTGCTTCATTGTCCTGGTAATGGAACATCCAGTTGTGTCTCCCACGTCGTCCGCTCCTCTTTCATTCCACGCCATTCATTGCTAACATCATGTCGAGGTTAGCTCGTTTTTCAATTCAAGGCAAGAAGTAGGATGGAGTCTTTACTTCGTAATTAGTTTAATATACTGTGAATCTTTTGTGGGCTTGAAGTGAATAACAATTTGTTCAACATGAATATATTTTTAACTAATAACTCTCGAATGGAGAAGTATTCAACAACTAATATTAGGTTTCAGAATCCTTACTCTTCAATACATTTAATGTGTTTATATTGCTGACTATTTAAAAAGAACTGAAGCCTAAAATTTCTGTAGCCTACGTATTATTAGTAGTATATTACTTATCTTCATAAAGCTCCTTTAGCCTGGTATGTTCCTGGCTGGGCATTATATTAGTACTGTATAATAAATAATATAATAAATGTTAATACTTTTTAACAAAATTATCTTTGTGTTTTTAGAGGCTTAAAACCCCCGTATGTGGATATAAAGATCAACATACCATTGACAAATATTGTGAAGTAATAAGTACATAAAGTACAGTGTGATCAAACACCTTGATCAGAGTGCTTAGTTTGACCAGAGTCCAAGTACCTTTCAAGTGACATCGCAACAGCCCCAAGGTTGAGAATGTTTTAACGTTGTCAGGTACCAATTTCGTTTTAAACACTTCAAATAAATTTTATTACTTCAAATAAAAAAAACTCTAAACAAAAATATCTCCGTTATTACTTTAAATCAGTAATAATATGAATTATTAAAATGTAATTGTTTTGATATAAAAAAATACAAATACAAAACTCACTCATATTTACCTTAAAATATTCACCGAATTAAGATAGTGTTTTAAATTGCATAATACTCCCGTCGCAGCAAACCTGCGTACTCAGAGAATTTCCAAATCAATAATATGGCAATAATAGTACAAGTATGTGACAAGATTTATAATCAATACCTGTTGATAAATTAGAGTATTTGCATATTTTCCGTAACATTAACATGGGAAAGAGTATGCAGGTTTGCTGCTTTGAGGAACAGTAAAAGTAGGCAATTTTACCATAAACTATTATTATTCTGACCATATACCAAGTGTTATCATTATCTAGGCATATATAAAGGAGTTAGCCTATTCTCCATAAGATTAAAATGGGAAAGATTATTCAGGTTTGGTGATGTAAGGAACACATGAACTATGATTGTTCAGCATAAACGTATGGATCCCAACCACATAAAGCTAAATACAGAGTTGCATTCCAAATTATTGATTAGTAAGGGAAATATTAATTTTTTCCTAATCCTCCATAAGATTAGAATTGGAGGTTCTAAAAACAATGCACTGTGTTTAGATTTTTTTAATATCTCGGTAACCGTTGGAGATAGAGAAAAACTTTATGGAACTAAATTAATAAGTAATTCCTAACCATATCTGTGATTCTCAAAATTAAATTACTTTAAGTGAAACTAGTGTCTTACTAGTCAAGATAGTTTACGTATTCGACTTCAACGTGGTCCTAGACATATCCTAGGACGCCCATTTATGTTTGAAACGCACCCTTAAAAAGCGTTCGTGTAAAATCACTACTACTTATCGTTTTAGAAGCTCAGTAAAAATGTCTGGATTTCTTCAGAGGTCGAGTTTAAATACAAACGACGCAACGGTTCGCGTGACCGTTCCTGTTGACATTTCCACAACACAATGGGGCATCTATCGCCCCGGCGATGGTCTGTATTAGTTGCCCATTGAGGCGGTCAGGGCCGACACCTACCGTGCCCTCTGCAGTCTGCACCTCCCGTTCGTCGCCCACCTCCGCGCCTCCGACATCCTCCGGTGAGTAATTCACACACGCCATGGAAGTGCTGATACAATTACTGCTGAGAAAAATCTGGTGAACGAATTCATTTCATTTTTTTTCAAGAATCTGCAAAAGCCGTCATTTAGGATTAGCTTTTAGTTTTTGACATTGATATGTCTAAGCTCTTGGAGGGGGTGTTGGCAATTTACGCGACCAAAACTTGAAACAGTGACGTCATATGGTTAGTTATGTCATATGACTGGGATGGTGGTGTCATCCTGGAGGTCACGAATTGTGGATAGTTGTGAGTGATGGTCGGTGGGTGTGGTGTTCTCTTGTGTGGATTACGTCCACACTATTGAATACTACGTTAATCCGCAAATACCATCCTCATAATTAGACCAATTCGTAATTCAGAGGCCTTGGTTTAGATTCCACGTTAAACTGTAGGTCCCTTAGTTGCCATCGGCTGTTGGGCTATTAATTAACAGTCCTGTTTAAGGAACATGTCAGCCTTAGTCAGTAACCAGACTACAAGATCGCGCCACATTCATCTTACAATCAACCCTTATTCATACTTGACTTAAAATACCTACCTTGTAGTATGGTTGAAATGTTGAATATTCTAATCTAATTTAAGGTTAGTGACGTCATATTGTCATAAGAGTGGCTGTTTAAGGGAACTGAAAACATTAGGTTTAGACAGAAACAAATTGTAGTGAAGCAACTTAAAGTTAATTAATTTGAGCCATACCACTTTTATATACAAGGGAAAACGTACGAAATATTAGTAATTTTCACTGAAAGTACAAAATTATAATATATTTTCACAACTTATGAGCTTCTTTACTTTTGAAAACAATAGCTTCAATATAAATTTAAACACTAATCTGTTACATTTCACTTTCAACTCACCAATTTTTATTTTACAAAACCATTCAAAACATAAAACTTCTGCTTCAAAACTGCACGTACCAGCACTATCCTCCGGGTAATTATTTTCAAAAGACCACCAGGATAGATATCGGTCGGTAATTACTCGCTCACACTCATCGCCGTCGTGTGATACAGAATCAATATTTATGACAGGGTTCACCCGCCATTACAGGGTTCACAAGGCCGAAGGTACAATAGTGCTAATTAAATTTAAATGAAATTCCACTGCGCATGCAATGTCCACCATAATTAGCGAGATAGGATCGAACGGGACACGCGATCGGGAGACACCTTGCGGAATGTGCGGAACACGCTCACGCGCACGCGCGCTCACGCACTGACAACAGCTCGCGTGCGTGTGAACGCTGTATACAGTATACACGGTGAGAAGATTCAAGAAACTGTTAAATGACTTTGTGATTCATTGCAATGTTGTTTTGACAAATTTATAAATAACCTTTTTGAAATTATCAGTATCACGTGAGCAGATACAAAAATACACCTTAATTGTTAGTATTCATTGACGCTAGTAAATTGTTTTTACCATCAAACGCTGTAGATGTTTTTATAAATATAGTATGACTAGTGTGCTGGCACGCTGATTTACCTTCCAGGGGCAACATTAAACATATACCAATTATATTTTATTTATTTCTCATATCAGCTGTAGATAAAAATGTACTATTGTAGATGTAGGTGGTATAAAGAGGGTTTGAATGCGTCAGTGACTCTGTTGGTAGTGTGACGGACTCCAAATATTGATCAGTGATGGACCGGAGTTTGAAATCATATATTATCAGTAATGTAAACCTTTACTATGTCGGTTCACTTTTGTCATTACTTGATACTTCAAACCACAGATGTAGTTTATGAAGGTGAGCAAATATGTATATAAGATATGATCGGGCTTTCTTTAAAATATATGTTATATATTGACTGATTAAATTTACACTACATTTCCTTAAGTGTTATGACGAGTTGATCTCTAAAGATTTTGTCTACCATAAACCCCATGAAGGAACTAATTTATCTTCTTTCTAAGTTAGCTGCCAGAACGTATGAAATAAATTGTAGTTATTTAGTGAGGTAAAATTTATAAAGTACATTCTATCCCTCCTATATTGTGTGGGAAAAGATGTATTTATTTTTAGGAAGTAAACATGTTGCGGTAAATTTTTGTAATAAACTTCAACTTTTGCTCAGCAGTGGGACTACTTTTCTGTTTTATTCCAGACTTATTGTGCTTATTGATTATTTTATTCCATGTTGAGATCACTATATGATAAATATAACTTTGATTAATGCTTTTGTATATAATTATATTATTTCGCATAAGACTGGGACGGTGGCGACGTCCTGTAATCCAGCTACTTGGAGGTCACGAATTGTGGATAGTTGTGAGAGATGATTGGTGGATGTAGTGTTCTCTTGTGCGGATAAACGTCTGCACTATTGAATACTACGTTAATCCACAAAGACCATCCTCATGATTAGACCAATTCGTAATTCAGAGGTCGTGATTCGGATTCCACGTTAAACTGTAGGTCCATTAGTTGCCATCGGTTGTTGAGCTATTAATTAACAGTCCTGTCTAAGGAACATCTCAGCCTTAGTTAGTAACAAGACTACAAGATCGCACCACATTCATCCTACATTCATTCCTCATTCATACTTGGCTTCAAATACCTACCTGGTTAGGTCGCCATTTCAGTTAAAAGTTAAAGTTAAAGTTAAAAGTTAAAGTATTTAACGTATTAAGAATATACGAAAATTTTACAAAAACCTTAAAAAACTCTCCCACAAAAACGAATACCGTTAACAGTCGCTAGTGTCTCCAGAAGCCTCAAATCAACCGATAGTGTTCCCGTGCTCCCGCTGCGCAGCGCCACCATCGCAACACAGCCCCCCGTTATGACACCATTGTCCAAACACCCGTCATAAACCCGTGGACGAATCCTCGGTCCCGGTAACAATTAAAACCATAATTGGCTCCGTCTGTGGCGTATTTATCGGACCCGGGTTCGAGCCCCTGCCGCGAGATCGTATCTACGTCATAATTCGGACACCCGGCCCATTCCCGGGTATCGCCAATCTGGTCAGATTTCATCTTCCGGTGACAATGGAGGTTTCGGTGTTTCCGTTTTTGATTTACGGAGCTGGGTTATTGTGAGCGTTCTTTTGATAACTGCTGGATGGTATTTGATCTGTGTATCGTAGTTTTGAAGTAACTACAAATGAGTGTTAAATCAATTCTGGATAAGTTTCAAATATCAAAATATGGTGTGTTTACGAAAACTTTCCATGGCCTATATTATTTATTAATAGTTCAAACTTAATAATCATCAACGTCATTTATTGTAAAATTTTGATAATACCGTATGTTGATAAATCCTATCACCGTTTGTAAGCATTTGTTGCGAGAAAACTATCAATGCTGCGCTTAACTTTTTTGACAAGCCTTGTAGGCAACTTAATCAAGTGTATATTGGTAGTTTTTTGTTTAAAAGAAAAACTAATAATGATAAATCTTAAAGAAATCACATTGAATCCAATAGTTCCAAAACCAAACACATTTTGTTTTTACTTGTGGGAAAGAGATGTGTGCGTAATTAGGAACAAACTTGGCACTAGCGTACCAAACTAAATAGTTGCATAAGAAGCCTGAAGGTTACTCAGATTACTATAGTGCACTCAGAGGTTTTTAAACATTGTACATAAATATAAAAAAAACCTAAAATGTATCTTAGCTTATCTGTGTACATACAGATAAGCCAAGATACATTTTAGGTTTTTTATATTTGTTAAAGTAAAGTAATTCAGTAAAGTATCATTATACTTTACCCAAATTAACTTTACGTATTTTTTTCGTAATATTTCGGTTTCTTCTTCATCGGGAAATTACTTTGAGGACACCCGGTATCTTAAACACATTAGATATATTTTAATGAAAGGATAAATGTGTAAATTTAATTCTACATTTTGTTTTTAAAGAGTTTTATAATCTCACTCAGTCTCTCAAAGACTTACTAAAATCACTCGTATACTATAGTTTTCGTGAATTGATATCTAACATGTTATGTCAATTAGAAGCAGTTAGGTTAGTCACGTTCCGTACTTTTTGACTTTTTATTCGTTCATTACTTATTGGATTTTAAGAGTTTGGACACATATATATAAATAAAACCAAGAACTCTAAAAGAGAACTGTAAAGGAACTCTAAAGTATGCAAGTTTAAAATGAACATACTCCGCCATAAATGTTTGTATTTATTTCCGTGTGGGAAATAGGTTAGATCATGGATATTCGTAAAGGAAATGTTTTCAGTTCATCTAAACAGCGGTTTTTATCCAAACTATGACGCCACTAATCATATTATATCACTGTTTCAAATTTTCATGGCGCAAATTGCCAACACCTCCCCAGAGCTAAGACATATCCATGTCAAAAAACTCTTAAACAGTATCTAAAATCAACTCGTACGATTTTCATTTTGCAACGAGGGTATGGGTGTGTCCAAGAGCTCATCTGGCCATGACTGATGTGATCTCTAGTGGGCATCGCTTTGTGATCAGATGTTCAATTATCTTGGAATATGTGAGCCGTGGCGATGGTGGGCTTCAATGACAAGTGGGTACAGCACACCGACACCAACATGCTAGGTGTGTATGAGTCATGCGCACCGCACTGGGAAAATAAAACAAAATTGCGGTCGTCTGTTAGTAGGATGACGAAACTGAAATATAAAAGAATGAATATCGCATCCACCCTGATGGTGTTTTCAAGTTGACGACTGAATAAAAGTTAGCTTATGTAATTCTATGTAAGTATGGGTATGAGGCTAAATTAATCGCAAAGACTAAATAATTACTTTGCACGTATAATCTGGACTGGAACGGTGGCGACGTCTTGTAATCCAGCTACTTCGAGGTCACGAATTGTGGATAGTTTGAGAGTTGGTAGGTGGATGTAGTGTCCTCTTGTGTGGATTAACGTCCACACTATTGATTACTGCGTTAATCCGCAAAGACTATCCTCATAATTAGACCAATTCGTAATTCAGAGGCCGTGGTTCGGATTCCACGTTAAACTGTAGGTCCATTAGTTGCCATCGGCTGTTGGGCTATTAATTAACAGTCCTGTCTAAGGAACATGTTGGCCTTAGTCAGTAACAAGACTACAAGATCACGCCACAATCGCCATACACTCAATCCTCATTCATACTTGGCTTAAAATACATACATTGCAGTATGGTTGCCATTCAATGATCTAATCTAATCTAATCCATATTCATATACGTCAAGCCACCTATCAACTCTGGTGAGTATTTATTTATTAAGATATAAAATATAAAGATATATTTATGTTTATGCACTGCATTTGTCCACTAAGAAATAAAATAAATTAAAAACCTAATTAACTGAGCCTTGTTTCTCTGGCCATAAAAAACCATCGTAGTAGTTCAAAATCATACAAAGAACCTTAACTTAAGTTTACGGAAAAACAATATACATTCCAACATAGGAAATTTGATAATTTTCACTGAATAATTAACATCAAAATAATAGTTTTGAATTTAAAACTATCTAAAACTATATTATTTAAATAAGCACAATCTAACAATTTATAAAATCGCATCATCCGGTGCAAAGGAGATGTCGCATGGGTCAACGTTCGTGCATAGGGTACCGCAAACAAATACCTAGTTCTGCTATTGAAAGCCGGAACACGAAATGATAAGCTTGGTAACAATTCCGGGTCTTCCAACATTCCATTGATCAATTTAAAAAGAACCATCACACTGATCAATTTCCAATCAATTAAATTTTTAATTTAATTTCTGATCAATTTTCTGAGTATTATAAGATAGGTGTGAATGTAATTAATTTATTATGTATTCGTAGCCTCCAAAATGACTAAAACTGTCCGATTAATACTTTTGAGTAATTGAAATCAATTAATCACCAACGTTTCTTCAACCTCAACAGTTTATTACTATAAACCTAGCCTAGAGCATGCGCGGTGAATTAAAGACAACAAAGGCTAGCAAAAGGTGACCGCTAATCTGACAGGAGTGACCGGTCATTGGTTTAGCTCTAGCAACCTTTGAGTTACTGGGCAATCGCATAGCATTAATAACCAATTACTAAACCTATCCCAAGATTTTTTATAAGGAGCAAACAGTCCTCTTCCATTTCCAACAAGGCTATAAAGGTCCAAAATGATGCAGATTACAAGAGGCACAAACAAAAATCGGCTCATATAAAAAAAATTGCTCTCTCATGACCGTTGCGATTCTTGGGAAACCGTTGCCTCAAAAACCACCAACCCACGAGCATTCATAAAAAAATGTAGCAAATAATATACTGTACAAAGTTTATAGGTTTATGCAGTTTTTTATGTGAGAATCTTATTTTCATTTACTTCTTTGTCTCATTAATCAATTATTGATTAAACGGCGCATTACTCAATAATTAAAAAGTCAATCCTTGTTAAGAATGTTAAGCAAAATTCAAAACCCTAGTTTATTGTTTAATATTTTTTAGATAATTACTTACTTATCTTACTTTTAATCATTTATCAAAGTCTTAAAATTTAACTTTCAACTACACTAGCTTACCATAATTAATCTTTTAGCTACCAAAAAGTGTTTAATTAATTTTTAAAAGAACCAGTTTTACTATTCTACGGTTTTTCAAATGTGTCAGAAAGCATGGTATTCACATTTTTAGTCCATGTTTTGGTATGCCCCTGAACTTGTAAGAAAAATTATAGTAGTTTTTGTTTTACCTTCATGTTCCAGTTAAAGGTTGTTTACTTCAACAATGGTTTTTAATACTGATACCGTCATGTCTTGGACAATATCATAGTTTTACTCGTCTCTTGGACGTCGTCTTGGGTTGGAGTAACACTTAACATAAAACAAAAAACAACCAATCACAAAAATTAGCTTTAAGCCTATTGAAGTTGTACATGTAGTTGATAGCTTAGCAGAGGGTAAAGCAGAAATAACTAACTCTAGTACCTTAGTAGAAGGTCAAATACCTTTAAAATAGGAAAGCGGTTATGTAAAAAAGTTAATGATGTCGTGTAGAATAAATTAAAATCTACTCTTTAAAAATACTTTTATTAGAGGTCAGTTATGGAGATAAAACACGTGTAAGAATCCTAACACTATTACGATAATCTGAATCAAAAATAACGTATTTAATTGTTCTAAAATACTAAATAAAAAAAATCTATGTTACAAAGTAAATGCAACTACAGGACTGGATCGTAAAACTAAAATATTGTAATTTACAGGGAAACAAAATCCCGACAGTGTGTGGTGAGAAACAGAACATAACATTAGAGTTTTACAGCAGTTTAGAGTTGCACATTCCACACTGGCGCCGCCGGTAAAAAATTAAATTAACAGTTTTGTTCTTTGAACAAACTTGCCGTTAAGGGGTCAAAAAGTAAATTTAAGTAAGGAAGAATTTGAAATTACCCCTCATAGCTTGTAGGACGTGTTTAGATTTCTACTTTATTCCCTTATACATTATGCAGATAATATTCTTTTCGTCCTCAATTTGGAATTTGAGTTAAAAGTAGATATTTACATTTTGAGGCTCACTAAATCTAAAATATTAGTTTTTGGACCATCTGTCTGTGTAAAGACAAGACCATACTGATCGTTCGATGTTTATAAAATTGAGGTCAGGAGTGCACATTGGCCATATCTCCAGACCATTGTTTAAATTGTTTATTTACGGTTATTTTCCCCAAAAATCTTTAAAAATGTGAAAAATATAAATTTATCAATTTATCGTTTCTTTAACGATTTTTATTAAATTTTAACGTTTTATAGTTATTAATGTCCTAAATTATAAATGATATTTGATTTAACTAGCTGACCCGGTGAACTTCGTAACGCCTAACAGTAAATACATCATGTTCTGAAGTCGAATTGCATTACGGCTTCGTCGTGAATGATTAGATATTCTGGGTCGCGGCATAGTTAATAGCCCGGTGCAGCAGATCTGCGTACCCAGCGAATTTCCACCTCAATAATATGCCAATTATTATACAAGTATATGACGAAATTGATCAATCAATACCTACTGATAAAAAAAAGTATTTGCCTATTATTCATAAGATTAATATGGGAAAGAGTATGGAGGTTTGCTGCTTTGAGGAACACTGAAAGTAGAAATTTTTACCATAAACTATTTTTATTTTGACCATATACCAAGTTTTATCAATTCAATAACAATACATAATAGGTTTAATTAATATCCGTAATAAATAAAAGAGTTTGCCTACTCTCCAAAAGATTAACATGAGAAATAGAATGCAGGTTTGCTGCTGTAAGGAACGCTGTAAGTAGGCATTTTTACAATAAACTATTTTAATTTTGACCATGTACCACTTTAAACAATATCTGTCTATAAATAAATTAGTTTGCCTATTATCCATAAGATTAATATAAGAAAGAGTATATGGGTTTGCTGCTGTGAGAAACTCAAAAAAGTAGGCATTTCTAGCATAAAGAATTTTTATTTCGACCATATATACCAAGTTTCATCAATATCTGTCCATAAATAGATGAGTTTGCCTAGTTTCAAGAGTATGCAGGTGTACTGCTGTAAGGAACGCTAAAAACTCAATACTATTGTTTTTAAATGAAGCGTTTTAATATGCATACTACAAAATTTTTAGAACTAGTAAAAACTTCAGCGAAGTGTGTAACAATGTAACAGAAACTCGTGTTAATTTAAACAACAATAAATCAACCAACCGGCGAGGAAATAAATTAAACGCTCAAAACCAGAAGCAAGTGTTAATTACTACGTTAATTACGAGAAGATATGCGACTGTCTCACCAGCCGCTCGGGAAAAACTCTGAACTGGTTCCAAACTGGAATAGATTTCGCCGGCCACACGCTCCAGTACCGTTTTACATATCGATTGTTATGCAGACCTTGAATCGATTCGCAAAGATTGGTCGCGGTGCCCAAAATGGAGTTCCAGTTTTTCTCCGTGTTAAAGTTTTTCACCCGTCTCATGAACGTCTGATATAATTAATCGTGGCAAATTCCTTAACGATGTTTGATATTCGTTACGTCTGGCGAGTCGGTTCTTAAAATGCGGGCAGCGCGAGGCGAGCTTGTAAAAACTAAAACACACAAGCCTGTTTTGCTAATTATTCTGCATTGTCTGCAGTTAGCAGTGTGAATTGCTTCGACTCGAATAAAAGTATGTATTCTGTTAATTCAATGCATAGTTTTAAACACGTAAAAATTACGAATAGTTTATAAACCATACCATTTAACGTAATTTTTCCGAATATAGTTTATTTTAGTAGCTACTGAATGAAAGCTATGCTAGGCCGTGTAGTGTAGCTAGCATAAAGAAATTTCTACTAGCATAGAGTATAGCCAAATTACAAATGGAAATATATCAAAACGCGCTAAACTAAAAAAGTCTTAAGTAATTTGTTATTTAGATTTTTATTGCAAACACTTTGATTATGATTATTGAAATTTAGTTTCAAGACGTTTCAGACTCTTGGATCTTATCCTTAGAACATGAAAAGGCTTGTACATAATCCAGACTTATCTGGTACAAAACAGAAAAATTTTGAAATCAGTCAAAACCGTTGATAGTGATAACGTTTCAAGGTATGGAATCTGATGTCTCCCTCAGTTACGCTGGAACCTAGAATATAACGAAATTAGTACATAATATGGACCAAGCCAGTATAAAGCAGAAATATAAAATTATTACATCAGGCAAAAAACTTCAAGTAAATACCAAGCAAAAATAGCAAGAACATAGTTTTACAACTGGGACGTATTAAACGTAGGTGTATCCTGCAATCTGGCAACTTGGAGTGACGTATTTTGGGATAATTATTAGCACGGGGCACTGAATCGATCAAAATACCTGAAGTGGATGAATATAACGTTTATCCGCACAGACCATACTCACAATTTCACCACTTTGTAAACATTCGGGAGTAAAATTTGTGGTTTAGATCCCATTTTGTAAACCGTTGATCCTTTATATGGCATTTGCTGTTGTGCCAATTGATAGTGATTTCTAAAAAACATGAGAGAAGAAGATCACACTACAGTAATCTTAAGGTCATTATTCACCCTTTGCTAAAACTACCTATTTGGGTAGGTTTGGATTTTAGTAAAAAGTCTCATACTATACGCAATAGCTTTTATAATTTTCAGTCGATAAGATATCTACATTAACCACTCCCATATTGCTTTTAAAAACCTAAAAAGACCTCGTAATTTACCAGGAAACTCGATTCATACAAAAAATAAACTCTTAAAGAAGCCCGATCTCCGGAGCCGCCCTTATAAGACTTAAGTCACGATAATTAATCGAACCACATTTCAATCAGCTTCTGTGCGAAGCCGCCAGGAGTTTTATATACGTCTGGCCTAATGTAATTAATCCTGAGGTTTTTGCCGTGGTCGAGACAATGGGTTGAAACACTTTTCATTTCTTCAGCCATTCCGTACATTTTAATTGCACGCGCCGGACAGAGTTAAGTGTACGGCTGCTTCATAAATCTAGCGGTAAGCTTGTAACCTCCTGATTTACGCGGGTTTTTAGAGCGAATTGAAGCGAAAACGTCTACTCGAAACCAAAAAATATGAATTTTTCGGTTTCCATGAATAAGTTTACTTAAAAGAATGGAAAAGTTTAAATTTTTTGAGCATAAAATTTTCCATTTTTTAAAATTTTAATAAATAATTTTTTAGGACAAATATTATTTTACATAAAAAGTTACAAAAACGATTGTTATTAAAAATTTTTACTTCTCTGAAAAGAATTTACGTATAGTAGGTCATATTAGAGCCTAATAAATATTGTATGTAAAAATAATAGTCCATACAGATCTGGTAGAAACAGATACTAACAATAAGTAATGGATATTTAATTGTGTTTTCACTCGTCGCAGATAGTAGGTGGCAACAAATACTAAAATCAATGATAATCATTGTTTCCTGTGATTGCCAGTAATGTTCATGGACAAAGAACTGTTACTTCCTCCCCTTATACATAGTATATGGAGAAAGTATTATTTTCCTCAAAATTTTCGAATTTGAGTTGAGGATGGATATATCCGTTTTGGGGTCCCCTGGATCCAAAAAAGTGGGTTTGGACGTGATGTCTGTCCGTCCGTGTGTCTGTGTGTGTGTGTCTGGATGTGTACAGTGCCACAACCTATCCCGTTGGTCCGATTTAGATTAAATTTGGCATGTATGTATAGATTCACAGTATCTCCAAGCGTTTTTTTTTAATTTTTTTGAATTTTTGATTTTTAAGGGTAGTTCAACCCTAAACACCCTTGAAAACGTGAAAAATCTAAATTTCTCAAACTCAAAAATGGCTCTAACGATTTTGATTAAAATTTGATAGTTTATAGTGCCAGAGTACTAAATAATTTAACACCACCCACGTGTCTGTAAAAATTACGGTACAGGCCTTTAAATGTCAGAAAAAAACAATTTGTTTTAATTTTCAGCAAAAACAATAAAATTAAAGTATAATTTGACTGGCACAATTGAAACTACCTTAAAAAACTAAACTAAATTAGTAGTTTGAATTATTTGTCCACGACGAACGGTTCCAGAGAAAAGTTTAATTTAGTGTCCATGATAAACGCAGTACGTTGTCTGAAAGCGCCCAATGTTATTCTTATGAAGAATAATAAAAAATCAATTTCTTCCTTATTTTCCAACCGTTTTCCATGAAACTTCGTATGAAGCGTAAGGTCAAATCACCCAACAGAACCAACTCAAAAAATCTGTGTACTACCGGAGGTGTACTGGGGGGTGTTTCCCCCCATACAATTCGAACAATTAATTTAACTTTGTCTTTCTTGTTTTTATTTTCAGAAATGGGATGATCATTTTTGAAACAAAAAATATTAAATGATATTTAGATAAACTTTGAAGAACATGATAGTTTTATTACAGATTTTCTTTTTTAAATTTACTTAAGGGAGAAAGTTTGTTTCAATCCACTATTACCATTTATTTAGGACAACCGATGAACGAGGTCCGAAGTCCGAGGTCCAGTACGTCAGCCGAACATGTCCGCACCGCAGGGAGCCAAGTGACCGGCGTTCGTCGCGTGATCCAGCTCCGAGGACCATATCTCGGTGGTGGGTCCATCTCCGGGTTATACAAATATCCGAAACATCCCTTTTATCACCGGGTGCCCGCTGACTTGCCATTACCAGACGTATAAATCTGGAGGGAATGTGACCGAGGATGTAACACAGTTTAAGGTAAGAGACGGTACACCACCAGTGGGGACGGTCACGGAGGTCATGGAGGTCGCGAAGAAACATTCAACAGGTTTGATGAGGAATCTAACTCTTTTCTATAAAATATCACAGTTAGAGTACTGGAAATATATGTAAAGATTAGATTAGATTATTGAAATAGTAGCCCTACCAGGATTTAGGATTAAGTGTAATAAGATTTTGACGCGCACTTGAAGGATCGTTACTGATTAAGGCTGACAAGTTCCTTAGACAGGACTAAGAAATTAAGGAGTTAATAGCCCAATGGCAGATGACAACTATGGGGCCTGAAGTTTAGCGTGGGGTCCGAACCTTTGAGCTACGAACTGGTCTAAATATGAGATGGTCTTTGTGGATTAACTTAGCATTCAGTTGTGCACACTGTACCCACCAATCATCACTAAAAACCATCCACATTTTGTGACCTTCAAGTAGCTGGATTACAGGACGACACCACCGTCCTATTCATGTATGTTAAGTATATTTTATATAGAGAACATATCCGTATGACACTTACTCTTGATTCGAAAAATATGAACTGAAACAATTTTTATTAAAATGTAGAGGTAATTAAATTACGTAACCTCACCAACAGTTAAATAGACTGTAAAATTTTTATTGCATACACACTAAAAATTGTTGTTGAATTAACTACTCTTGAATGTATTATTTTATATGTACGACTTTTATTACACACTCCGACGATATCCTACAAATTAATGCAAAATTATTATTACTAAAAATAATAATTTGGCATTAGTTTGTAGCTTGAGTATAATATACGGTGTTGTATTAGGAATATGCATTATCTATGTAAATATAATCAGAGTTTTGTTTGAAAATTACTTAGAATTATGATATTTCCGGTATGTTTCGCTTTATACAAAAAATACGAATAGAAATTGGGTCCATCTTAATTTTTGTTTGTCATTTTTTTTCTGAAACGTTTCTCTGTGAAAATCACATACTATGATGAAACTTATTTTCATTATTCTCTTCCTTTTTGAGAGGGTTATTGTTCACTTTAAAATAAACCACACACTATGAGCTACGATATTTTTAGTAATTTTTGCTTTAAACCACGAAACCCTTGAAAATAATATCTAAATTTCTTATTGTCGTAACTGCGTTTAAATTAATACTTGTGATTATATTTCAATATGTCTGACATCATATGTAATTAAATTTGTCAGCTTTAAAGCAAGAAGGCTGGTTTTCTTTCAAACTAATAGATTGACCTTTGTCAAATTTATATTCTGGAAGCACACCTTTAAAGAAAGCGCTTTAAGTCAAGGCTAATTTGTGATTCTGGTCACAAATATTTAAGACGCATCGGCCCCGCAGCGACCTCTAGACGACCTTTGATGTACCAGAGTATCGGTCTGGCCGTTTACTTATCTTAACGACTTCCTTGGTGGCTGTTGCGTTCCCTGGCCTGCTACGAGATCGCGCTGTTTACTATGAGGTCGTTAACCATAGTTTAGTAAACATTCAGTTAGTTAATTTTTATATTCTAGAAATTTACTGAAACAACTTTTGAGCATTAAAAAAAATTAGTTTAGGTCATTTTTTATTCAATGAGATAAATACGACCTCAATAGTTTTATGTCAGATAACTGGTTTGAAAAAATGTATAGTTAGTAGTTCTTAAAAAACTTAAAAAGTTAAAAATAAGAGTTTACGTAGTATGTCCAAAATAAAATCAGTGTGTACATTTTTTTTAAATTTAGGTGAAAACACAGTTGAAATGCATTTTAGTTTACCAAGGAAAACGACAAATTATGTACTAAATACTAACGTTACTGAATACTAAAATTTTAATAATACGGTTCGAGGTTTAATTGGGCTCTTGGAATCTTATAAGTCAGGGACATGGAAAAGCGAAAGCCTAACCAGTAACTTTGTATGGCCAGCTGACTATGCACTTCTTCACCAATTTAACTCTATATTTTTATTGTGTTAAATTTTTACTTAATGTGTCCTACTTAAGGCAGTTATTTTTCCCCGTCTGGTAAATATCACAATACGTGTCGTTTGTGTTAAACCATGTCTGTTTAAAAATTCTCTGCGGAAAAAAATGGGAAAATTTACATTTAGAATTTTTTATCGTTTGTACTCTAGCTTTTACTCTACCTCCCGAAGTGCACGGCTCCCATATTCCACGACCAGTCGTTCACCCTTCACCAACCTTTCACGAGGCGACACCGCGGTTGACGCAGGACTCTTCCCACGCTGACGAGTTGTGAGTTGGACTAAATCCTGCCGTAGAAGGACCTGTATTTAAATAAGGTCCTGGTAACAATACTGCGGTCAGCTGGATCGTGCATATGTTTAATTCAGCGTCTCCGCAGGTCAGGTCCGGGATACACTTGTCCACTGGGGTGTTGCGGCATCAGACGTATTGCCGCCAATTTGCAACTCTCTAGATGGCTTGCACGACTCCTGTATTTAAGACTTGTTTCATCAGTTGAAAAGCTGTTGGTGCAATTTGATCCCAGGTGAATAGAATGGTCACTTCACGCATTAACTCACGTGGTCACGGTGTAATCCTTTGATTTGCGTAACATTTTACTGCTTTAGGATTCGCGTTGCGTTTACACTAGACAAATGTTAAAACCAAGGAAACCAAAAAGACAGAGAGGTTTGACGTCACGTAATTAAAGTCTATGACGTCACTATTGTGAAAATACTTATTTCTACACTTCAGCGACTAGAAATATAAAAAAAATTTCAAATGTCATCATGTTTAATCCAATCCTAAGTTGTAAACAATTTTTAAAATTAGTTAATTTTTTCAAACTGGTAGATTAAAAATTTAAAAACTACATATTCTGCTTACTACCTACAATCTCTACCAAACATTTTTCAATGTTAAACAAATCATATTTTTGTTAAATGTTTATAGCATTATACAACAAAATGACAACAGTTTTCATGATTTATTTCACCGATTTAAGAATTTTTGGCAAAAACGGTAAGAAATAAATTAGCATCTGAACTTATAAAAATACAAATATGGTACAAACGTATTATATCACTCCTAGTTTGTGTTGCACATTGATTAAAAACGCTGCCTAGCCAAAAATAAGTAGGTATAGTTCTAGGAGTTTTGGCACAGAACTAATATTATTCCTAAAAAATAGTAATGCATAAAAGCTTGGTTGGAATATAACTTCAGACACAAACTACTTGGACTATATTTATTGCGAAAGTAGATAAATAACACCTCAGGACATGTGGTGAAAACATTATAACAACTATAACAACACCTTTATTCTGTTTTACAGCCTAACACACAACAACTAGGCAGCTAAAAACTTAAGCTACACAGAAATATAATTCATCCATATTGTAAAACCAAGTTAAAAAAAACTTCAAAATAAATATTCTTGTTAATTTATGTAAATTAACAACAATATGGTCAGACACTACCATACGTTCGGTGGGAAGTTTGTTTGTGACTCATATTTACCTCTCTGTACGTTTATTTACATTGGTTTAAACTATTCCGTTCAAAGGTAGTTTAGACTATATGAACAACTTTTAATTCAGGAGAATGAAGAATATTTAAATTTAAATTTGTATAGCTCTATTAAATCATAAAGTCATTTACAAACCTATTATATTTGAAATAAATGTTAGTTTTTGAAGCAAGTAAACTTATAATAATGACACATTTTAATTCACATTAGAAATAAAACACCATTATCATCCACAAATTTTCTAATTTATATCTCATCCAAGATCTTTTAATCCCAATCAATTACACTTTACGAAAAAAACATACACACTAAATATAAAACCTAAATTAAATTCAACTTTACACTTCAGGTCTGTGTCTTAAAGTTTAATCCTGTTTAAATATTCTCCACCGAAATAAATCGAATAATTACAAAGCCTGGTTACTTTGAAAATATTATACAGTTTGGAGTTCAATATTTGAGTTATAATATTTAAATTTAAAAAAATAGGATAGTTATGTCCAGAATGTTTCAGTACTCTTTAAGAGTGTTTATTAACTGTCGATGACTTCTGGAAAATATTTTTTTACGTAGTATTTTCTAAATAAAAAAAATATTTATGCTCTGGTGACAAAAATGTGAAACTAATCTATACCGTATTAAAGTATAAAATCCATTATGGACGTTTTAATTTTTAACATCCTACCTGAAATTCCATAGAAATTCAAATCTAACAACGAGTTGAGTCGTAGCCTCGCTAAGACAATGTCTCGCCATGATTAACCTCACCAATTGCGGGCTGCAATATCGTAAACACCCGTGCGAGGCTAGATGCGCGCCTACATTAGCATAGAGATAGCCAGCCGGCTGGATAGCGGCCGACATGTGTATGCTGATGATTCGATGCCTATCTGGCCATTGGGATGAGTTTGTAGCTTGAGTGCGCTCAATGTTCAGCAAAATCATTAATTCAGTTTTATATAATATCTATTATGAAAATTAAAATATTATTCAGCGTAAGTGATAGTAATCTACATCATGTTAATGTAAATGCGTTTGATATTTCATTTACAATATCTACCTCACCTTGTTCCAACTAGTTCTCACTAATGTGTCTTGTCTACTTAAAAAATTTCCAATCTCCAGGACGTCTGTTTATGCCTTGAAATTCAAATTATAAGCTATCCCCTTTTCCAAAGAGTGTATTGTCCTACAAACTGAATCAAACATGGCGTTAAATTTCCTCGTCAGAATTGTGTTCATTATAATTATACACCGTCTATTATCCAAATTGTTTGAACTAACATGTAAGACAACTTAATAATACTTATTGGTTGAAAAGTAACTTTTGTAGTGCCATTTTGTGCACAGCTGACTATGACTACTGCTTTAGCAACGGCTAGTTTGTCAAACCCTAAGACTCCTGAAGGTATATAAATCATGTTAAAGCACTCGTTTTGTTTTAATAAATAAATTTATTTTATGTTTAAGCGTAATATTTTACACTCTCCTTACAGACCTTCATCCTTGATTAGTCACATATTATTTATAGCCCTAAGGAATAGGATTTTTCCAATAATATAATAATAATAGCCAAAGTACCCGTCCTTCGCTCGGATCAAAAAGTCTGAGAGGTGTACTAATATATTTATTAATTGATAATTACAACATGACAAAGTAAAACTGGTCGACCATTGGTAAAGGATAAGAAATAACGTAATAGAGGCAAGCATCGGTAGAAAACTTAATATCTACCATTCCACTAGTTTAAACTAATGATTCGATTACTAATTACAATCCAGCAGTTTACCTGTGAAAATCAACTTTATTTCTTCTTCTTCCAAAACCGTCAAAATGTAATGTAACAGATGACATTAGAAAATGTTAAACATTGAAACCTAGGACTGTCACGGCAGCTCTTACTTCTTCTTCCCGAACTGTCAAATTTTAGTGTTCATAGCTGTTGATATTCAAGTAATTTTATGTTCTAATTGAAATTTAGGACGATTACGAGGCGTAGCCCGATGGGATTCTTAGGAGATAAGATCTACCCTTGTGTAATATCTTAAAACAGTCGGTTCAGTATTTGTTGCGTTTACTTGCCACAAAATACCCACATACGGAAATCACCTCTTTTTATGATATGATAGTTTCATCCATTAATTTTACAGTGAATTCATTTGTATTATGGTGGTTTAATAGTATACAGGCTTTTTTATTTGAAATTTTTAATTATTGCGCTATTCACACTATTATACATACAAAGTGTCTCATGTTCAATGAACTTGGACTTTCTTCATGTCCGGAACTTCTCTTGTCCACATTCCGGTAACAAACTATCCCCTTTTCAGCAATTTTAAATCGTATTTTTTAAACTATTTAAATTGTTTATATTCTCCTATCCAAAGTACACGTCTAGCTAGAATTTCAGTTAATGTTAACCATATTTATTTTAGTATTTGGAAATTACTGATTTCGCATAATTTTAATTTATTGGTTAAGAGACAATATTGGAATTCGGCGTCCAATTTTAAAAGAGGTTTATAATTTTTTAACTTTTACCTTATATAGATTAGTGAACCACGTATGCTCCGTTACATGCCAATGCCGGAATGTCAGTGCACATTGCACACTGTACACCAATGCGAGACAACGTCGATGGTGTGAACGATTGATTTACACCTTTGCTGGCCTTCTTGTGGTTCTGCGGTGGTAAATCTTCCCGGGCTGACACTGTGTAATGACACGGGCTTGTCGCTGTAGTGTGATCTGTGATGCTGGTACTGTATCGTGGTTTGGAATGTGTCTCAGAAAACGGGCTTGCTGAACATGTAAATAGTCACGTACTAATTATCCTAATACATGAAAAAGGATTGTAGACTGTTATGGAATTTTGAGACATTTTTTAGTATGATTTGAGGATCGTTTCTGTGAAGTTCGGTGTAAATCTGTCCGAAGAACTGCGCTACAGAGGGCATAAAAGGAGTGTTTTATAAATTAAATGTTTTCAAAATTAACAGCTGTGTTTAGTTGTTAAAGGTTTATTTTTACTGTCATTTGTTCAAATATAGACAAATGGCAATAAATTTTATCCAATGCCGTCTGAATCAATCATTTATACAAAACTAAAAAGTAAATATGTACCGTTCAAAATGAAAAGTTTTTTCACCACGTTAATATTTTACAGTTTTTGGAGACTTTGGACTGATTAAAAATCACATATTCATTTATTGTACATAATCTGTAATTGTATATAAGTTTTTCATATATACTTTAATGTTTCAAGTCCACATTAATATAATCAAATATTATATATTATTTGGCTTAAAATATTTAAATAGGCCATCTTTCTAGTGAGGTCAAAATTGCTAGCCAATCTAAGCCTAACTAACCGCCTTAGTACGTCACAGCAATGTGCGTCGGGTAGCGTTACTTACATATAAAATTCAATAATAAACCATAGAAATGATTCTATGGGTTTTATTATTAGCCAATGTTACCATATTACGATAAACATGTTTGGAATAATACACACTTTAAGAAACTACAGCGGCTTGAAAGTGAAATACTAATCTGTAATCGTTAGAAACAAAAAAATTGTTGAGTAAACAATTGATTGTATTTATTTCACATTGGGAAATAGCTTATATAATGTATGTGTTTAAAAGGAATTTTTTAGTTTCTCTAAACAGCTGTCTTTATGACGTCACTTCCGATACAATTTCCGCACGACTAAAATTGCTAACAACCCTCAAAGAGATTACACGTATCTATGTCAAAATACAGTAAGTTTGCTCGAGTTTAAGGTTGTAATCAATTTAAGCAACTACTATCCCTATTAGATCCTTGCTATAAACTGCACTTATTGGATTTTATGGCCGAAAGGGTTGCTTCCATATTGTTATAGTTTCAGTACATTACCATTAACATTTCCAATTTCATATCGATCAGCTTATGCAAAGCAGCCCAGAAAGCATTTACTAAACCGTCGTTTCGCAGCGGGATGACGAAAAATGTATTCTATATACCCTTTACAGTTCTATAATTGTTTAATACAATTAATTGTGTGATATCATGCTATTCGTTGCATGTAAATGCGCGTTAGTTGAATAAATGAGATTTTGAATTGAATTTCGTCACATAAATTATGAGTTTCCAGAAATTTAAATATCTAAAATCATATATGTGTCAGTGAGATACATAATTTATTTGTCATTTTAATTAGTATAAAAATAGTTTGAATTTATTTCGTTAGAAGCATTAATTTAGATAGGCATTTAATATATTTCCGATCCTACAAATTAAGACTACCTGTGCACCAGCACGAAGCCCTCGGAGATTTACAGGACCACGTCTCCGGGAGGGCCGTCTCCGACTCTTCGCTCCGCTGATTTACATCGATACCGTGGTCGCCGATAAACGGCCTCCAGGAATGTCCAGGGACATGATGGACTCGCGGCGCTGTCCGTCTTCGGCTCCTAGACAAGTGAATAGCGCCGGCCATTTGCATTTAAAAGGGGGAACAATCATAAACAGATCGATGGCACGATTGTGGGATGGATGTTGAATGGTTGCAACTTGTCGTGGCTAAGGTATGGTATCAGTCAACTGGTTGGGCTTTAGGCAAAGTGGTCAAAGATGAGATGTGGTCCAGTTCTGAGGTACGGCATGAGGAAATTCATTGAAGCTGCGAACTGGTTTCAATAAAACCTTTAGGACAGGGATATGGAATCGTTTATCTTTCGTGGCTGACGAAACAACTTGTCGGATCAACTGGTGAGGGCTAAGTTATGGTATCGGTAAAAACTTCAAGGCTGGAATACGTCATCATTCAGCTTTTGGGGCTTAAGTATTGTACCGTACAACTTGTTGGGTCTTAAGTATCAGTGAAATGGTCAAAGCTGATATGTGGTATCAATCAACTAATCCGTGCTGATTTATAGTATCTTTAAGTGGACGAAGCTCTGGTGTGGTATCGATGAAAACTTCTGGGCTAGGATGTGGAATCGTTCAGATTTCGTGGTAAGTAAAGTAAGGCATCAGAAAACTAGTCGATATGGTATCGATCAACTGGTCAGGGCCAATTTATGGGAGCCTATTGGTCATGTGGGCGAAGCTGTGATATGGTATCGATGAAAACCTCAGGTCTGAGGTATGGCATCGTTCAGCTATTGTGGCAAAATTATCGTATCAGACAGCTTGTCAAGTTTGAGGTGTGGTACAGATCATGTGATTAGGGTTAGGATATACTACCGGTGAAGTGGCTAGGGCTGAGGCATGTCACCAGTCAGGTTAGGGTTCATATATGGTAGCCTACCAGTTAAGTGGTTGAAGCTGTGATATAGAATCATTTAAAACTTTAAGTCTGGAGTATAATGTCGTTCGTTTGGAGAAAATTAAGAGGAATAAATTAAATTATGCTACAGTATTTAAAATCATAAATCGAGCTATATAGACTATATGTTACTGAGAGACGAGTAAAGATCACTTTGTAGGACTTTCGTGTTGGTGTTTTATAAATATTTAACGTGAAAAATCTGAAATTAAAAAAAAACTTTCCATCACCAGTGGTAAAATTGCACTGAAAAACTGAGGATATGAATAATTCCCAAGAAAATTAAACAATCTTGGAAAATTACGCGTTAATCATATGCCTACAGCCTTTTTGACGTTAAGGTTCCCGTAAATGATCGTTTTATTAATGATTTAACAGTTGATAAGCTAAAATACGTTAGTTATTGGCAAAATGTGACTACTATGACAGGGAAATTCAGTATACATTTTTATCAAGAGTGTAATCCGAATCTGTCCAACCAGCGCGAATCATAAATTACTCCTTGCTAATTACAAGACAGCTTTCACATTTAAATTACTCATCGTTTTAAGACCCTTCCCGTTCCGTATTATATCTCCAATCACCCATCCGTTGTAAGAGTACCCTGTACCCTGACAGCAGATCCCTGATCTCTCTAATTGGTGGTCAGTTCCTGACCTACCGTACGCTGTAAAATTACAAGTTTAATAGTTCGCTTGGAATGTCGCGTGCGGTTCATATCGGAGCTGTCCGGTGAAAACGTATACTTTATTTAAATAATTTAGTAATCCAGTGATCATACGTCATTGTGCTTACGTCATTCGTTTGGAGTAATACTCGTAAATTAACTGAGATTTTTATTTTTATTTAAAAAATATTACTTCTACCTTTAAATATTAATTATTATTGCCATACTATTATTTTGTAAACTTGCTGGGTAACGTGTGTGTTATTTAACCTTTAGTACTCATACGTAGCTGGAGTATATCCTCGGTCGCACATCTTCTGTTCTCCTGTTCCCCCGTTCTCCTGTTCTCCTGTTCTCCTGGCTCCTGCAACTCCTGCCGGTAATACTTCCTAGAACTCTCTGTCACGCTCAGCTCGCCAGCTCTATTTCATCCGCAACGTCATTGTCATTTCTCCAGCCATGCATGCGTCCCGCTCATTAAATTGTAATAAAATCCAGTTTCAGGATAAAATTAGCGATTTTCTAACAAAGCCGCGCTGTAAACATAATTATGACGTTCCCCTCCTTATGGTCATATAGGTACTCCGAGTTGTGCAAAGGTAGACTTTCTACTCTATTTCGAAATTAACTGTTTTATTGCCATTAAAAATATTTAAGTCTAAAATGTTTCTTGGGTAGGCCATACTGAAGTAAGATCATTTTAAGGTACTAAAACTAAAAAAGCTATTTTTTTGTTTGGACGATTTAATAATTTTAACTCTGTAAGTTTTAGTTTTGAATACATGTCCAAAAATGTGTTTGCTATGGAACGAGACTTAAAAAACAAAAATAACATATTAGAGTTAAAAATATCGAATAACGATTAGATTAATCTGATCAGAAAACCTAAATAATTTTTTGTGTGACGCACTAGGTCATACAGTAGTTAGAGTTATTACTTTCAAAACTAATATTTGTTAAGTTTATATTTCAAATTTACTATTTGAATAACTCAAAGTGATTATGCATTTTAAGGTAGTTCGTTAATATATTGTCATTACAATGTTAACTCAGTAAAATATGTCAAATGAAAGTATTTTTAAATGAAATACTTTCTATCCTACCACGACGTGTTTTATTTTTGTTATGTTTGCAAAACTTTAAATAATATATTAACGAGTATCTTGCTGTGGCGTGCCACGTGTTAAAGGATCCAAACAAGCTGTCAGGACGACTAACAGCACCGGATACACTAACGATCAGAGTAATCTGCCACACCAGACAACAGACAACCTGCCCTATTAAATCTTAGACGACAAATCTGCACTGAGAATGATATTCTAGTATTTTCAAAAAGAAAAATTGTTAGATTATGATGCATTTTTTGGGAAAATTATTCATTTTTTACTAACTACTAAAATTTTAATAAAAACTCTGTGTGCATTGAAATTTAAATATTCAGCCATTTCTTTGTACAAATGGCAAAAAGCCACAAGAGACATTTAACGGTTCATAAGCCATATTTTTAAATGAGGCTAACTTTATGCCCAATTTACTCAGATTCTAAAAAATGATATATGGTTTTAATTGTTATCACTTATTTAGATGTATTTGGTAGATTAGTTGATCTACTTCTATGTATTTATTTTAAGCAAAAATAAAAATGTTTTTCCCTTAACCCATGTAAAAAATATAAATTATTTTATTTATTGTTATCATTCAGTTAAATGTCAACAAAATAGCTTCATTGCAGATCAGTACTTTGTTTACTTAATGCACGGTTAAAATTTCAGTAAATGGTTAATGTTTCAGTAAATGGGTTAATTATATGAAGAAATCCCATTTACCCAACCACATGTTAGCATATGAAGTTAAGATACCCGGGGGCTGGAACTGAAAGGGCAGAGGTAATTTAAAAACTATTTTGGTATGTTGGAGTACGTTTTTCCTCTTAAGCTTTATATTTTATTGTTCTGAAAATACTAATTAAAATTTGAAAATAATAGTAAAAATTAAAATCACAAAAAACATTTTAGTATTCTAAGAAAAATTTTCATTTAGTCATTTATCGTTTTATTAATTTTTTTATTCACGTAATAGAGAGTTGACAGGAGTTTACAGACATAATTAATATTAATAGTTTATAGCCACCGGGTTTAAAACATATCTATGCTTATACCATTAGACAACGTATGTGAATGAAATTAAAAGTAATATATCACTTTCTAAAAGTATATTAGGCCTGTTTGGGAAATATTTGTTTACCTGAGTGTGGTTGTCCCGAAACTAAACAAAGTCAGGTATAGGATTGCCATTCGAGTCTGGTGGTCTACGTCATATTACGCTAACATCAACCTAATAAGGTAAGACCAATTATTAAAATACGTTACATGTTCCCATTAATTAGAATATTCTAAGCAATGTGTTTACATAATCAACTAATTTCTGTAATAAAATTTCTATTAAATAAGTTTACACGCACAGGAAATCATTAAAAGTATGGTGTAAAATATTTTTTGGTAACACTCTAGGATTTCTAGTGCGTGAAATTAGTATCCAGTCGTATCTATGACGATGAAATATTGAAGACCTCTTGATGTGACGTGGAGAATACCAAGTATAAATATAGTATTTTATATTAAAACGTAAAAGTAGTAGTCAACTATCAGTGTTCCACATCCTTCCCGCCACCCTCCGACTTCTGTATCAATTCACGACTACGAGCCGTAGTGAACCGTCTATAAATCAGTGAGGCGGCCCCTCTCATCAGCTGATCTCAATCAGCTGTTTACCAATCACCTGTTCAGTCAGCTGTTGCTGCAATCAGCTGTTGAGTAGCGTCTGTGGCTGTGATGTCACCTCGACACCGTCACATTGTAACGTCACTTTTCCAACTCTGGATTTACGTTCCTGTCGTCCTATTGAAATTGAATGAGGCAATAACTAAATCCGAATATTCTACGGGTAAATTAACGACATTGGAAAGATTTTTATTGTTTATGCTTTAGTTTTGTTGTAAATTAATTACTTGTGTTTATTTAATAAACAATTCACTTTAGATGAATTAAAATATTTGCCTATGAAGTTCGATCAAAAATTACCACAGTAAAATCGTAATAAAATATTTTCGGTAGAAATGTAGGTTGTTTCCAATCTGATCATAAATTGAATCTGATTTATACCTCTCCTATAAATTACCCATAAAGGGTGGTTGATGAAAAATTACGACAAACATTAATGTACTTATTGTAACAAGACTGGCTACTGTTAGCTAGTGTGTAAGGGCAGGAAGCCTCCAAACCTCCGCTGATTAAGGTTAATTTTCTGACCATCAGGCCTAGCTAAGACAAATCCCTCCAACCACCCCAATCAGTCATCATTACACCAACAAACATTGCAAGGGTACTCAACTGTAGAGCACAGTGTTGATATTGGAGAGTATTTTCCTTTCACTGATGGTATTCAGCAAAATATAAATAGTAGAGGCAAAATAGTGTTTATTATAATCCATAAGCTTCCTACCCTCTAAAATAAAACTGCTGTAGATAAAACGATCTTTTAGTTTTTAATGGTTTACTGAGGTCAACATTTTTGATCGAGATAGATCTCCAAATGGTATTAAAATCAAGTTTACGCCAATAAATATTTTTTCACGTTGTTTTTAGTAAAGAAATAAATAGATTTTTTTAAACAGGTTTTTTGTAAAAGTAATTTATATATAAATTTAATAGACGTTAATATTCATCCTAACAAATAAAACTGTTAAAAGTTTTCTGTCATCAGATTAACAGTAACAAATTTCAACCTTTTAACGTGTGAAACATTAATAATAAAACACGACAATATTATGTGGAAAGCAGTTGTGAATTTGGTAGATATATCCAATTATTAAAAAATAATTGTTTGTTCATTTTAAACGAATGCGAGCAAGCGTTGTGGTTCGCCTGGTTGGGTTTCGGTTTAAATAATAAAGAGGTCTTCCCGAGCCAGCCGCGGGCGTCCCTCGCGCCTCAGTCCCGACAGGAAACATCTGTCCGTTGTTTCGGAAGATTTCATTCATAAATTTAGCCAGATTTCGTCATCACGTTTATCGTGACTCTTCTATTTCGAAACTGAGACGTTCTTGTAATGAATTCAAACGTTTGCTACGGATCTGACGTAAATGCTGTGAGAATCTCGGGTTAACTAGTAAATGTAGAATGCGGCTTATTAATATTCAATAATAATATATATTTAAATTTAGGACTAGCTTATATTTTTCTAGCAATAATATATTCATGAGGTCAACATTTAAAACAATAATTATTTATTTTAACTGTCAAACTTTATTCTTGGCTTTTAACCTCCTCCACAATCACCTGGATTGTTTTTCGTTTCTAAAAAGCTATTTAAATATAAGCTTACAAAACATAAAAACACATAACATTAATGTTACTTTTCAATTAAATCAGTGATACAGTCTTGTTACAATGGGTTAATGTGTAGAGACATCTAAAAATTATGACAAAGATTTTGAACGTGGAATTTTATGTCTTTGCCACGTATTGTTTACTACCCAGGAATACTTTAAAATGTTAGTGTAAATGCTTTTACCTCTTTTTACTAAACGTTAAATTTTGTAGCATTAAAGGTCTATGGTTAATCCGGATGGGTAAATTATAAAGCATTATTGCTCAGACTCTGGGAAAAAATACATTCATGAGGATGGTAAAGGTTGAAATTAATATTCTCCATATTTCTTTGAAGAAATGGTCCACCGAAAATCCAAGAGTATTTCGTTTACGTATTAAAAATCAGGATCAGGATTCAGGATCACCGGACAAGAAAATGTCTACTCAATAGCCCATAACGTATAATATACAATATATACGCCCTGACCAGTGTATCTCAGATCACGCCAAAAACGCTTCCCCTTGGGCAAACCTTTTGGATGTTCAGTAATAATGCATAATAAAATTCCCCTGAGAACTCCAGGTGAACTATTTGTTCAGAAGGTCCACAGTAAAATCCTATGAAGAACAAAAAGGAATCAATATGATAGTCACAATAGATGATCTACTAGGTAGTTAGTTACCAGTTCTGTAACCAGTTTTGCATTTAAGTACCCGAATATTGACAGTTGAACTCAAGAAACCAGTAAGAGAGTCACTACTTCATCGATACTTCAAATTGAAGTATTTATACAGGCTGTTTTTATACTAGCTACCCTCATTACTTGTTACCTAGAACAAGTAGGGATGTAGGAGCGATCCAGAAACGGAAGAAACTAATTCCGTTTCTGGATGTACGGAAACTACCATTCTTGTTTCGCACGCTTCGCACACATGTTAGGCTCGCCATGATCGCTCATGCATGACATTAAATTAAAATATAAAATTAAAATGTCTATACAGGGTATTTTTTTATAGTGACTCTATTTACTTGTTACTATGAACGCGTAGTGAGTTAGGGACGTGCCAGCAACGGCGGTAGTTTCGCACGCTTGGCACGCGTGTCGGACTCGCGACGTTCGCTCGTGCATGACAAGGTTTGCTGCGGCTCCGTCACAGTGTTATACAGGATAAACGTGGTCTAGCATAACTCTATGACTGTAGGCTAAAACTAAGATCACTACTACACATGAAGTTAGAATATTCTACCTCAGTAAGAGAATCTGTAGGAGATTCTTTTACTGAAGTAGGACGTACAAATAAAGTCCTGAAGTTAGGGTCAAATTGAAATATTCCAGCTTTTTTTAATGTAGCTACTAAATGTAAAAATATAAAATTAAGGATATAACTAAGCTATTTATCCAAGAGACTAGTATAATCGTGTTACAAATAAATGATGAAAAATAAATGTATAAAAATCATAAAACTATAAATTAATCAGTCAAACTAAATTATCATTAAATTATATATAAAAAGCCGAGCCTAAAACTTTACATTAACTTACATTTACATTACATTAACTTAGAACTATAATTGCTTAATATAATCAAAATAATTTTAAAAGAGTAAAATAACTTAAACACATAATAATATTATTATAGAATTGAGTAAATGCACTAAGTAAACTTTACAACAAGTGTACAACTAAGTACACTTAATAGTTGATGGTTTTGTCGTAGATCAACGTTTCGGTTGTTAAAAAAATATTGCATTTAATTCAAATTGATCAGGGTAACCGTATTTAAAATGGTAATCAAGGATATATTCATGAACCACTACAACTCATAGTATGCAGGCTATTATTTGAATTCATATTGATACCAAACATAAATAATATGATGTTAGTTTCGCGCATGGCAAACTTAGATTTTTTCGTACAAAAAATGTACAGTATCCACTTCCATTGTGGGAGATAGATCATGGATGTGTCTGAAGGGAATATTTTGCGGTTCCTATGAACAGCTGTTCTCATAGCAGTTATCACTTTCATAAAACTTTTACGTCTCAACAATTGCTAACACCCCCCCCCCTAAAGCGCAGGCATATCCATGATTCCTAAATGAAAAATGATAGGAACCATAAACAAAAATAAATTACGTTAGTAAATCGAATTTAAATAATCCCACAACGTATGGTTCTAACTACATTTAACCGTCAATTAACTCATTTACAAAAAACCATGATTAATGTTCATTTTAAAATAATTTGAAAAAATGATATTATATTTAAACAGTTTTAGATGTTTAAATATAAATAAAATGTGTTTAAATTCGATTTTAATTAAGTAGGGCTACTTTTTTGTACTTAATCCCTATAGTGTGTCTTTTAATAGTCATGGGCATACCTAATGTCAAAAAAGCATTAAATCTAAACGTCCAAATAATTAATTTGCTAGTACTCTATCATCAGGTTTTAATTAGAGAATTCGATAGCAGTTCTGCCAGGTGGTTTCTATATGGAAACCCTGATACCATATGTGTTTGATTAGAAACAAACGGCCTAACATTAGCCATTTTAACCAGTAACAATTTAACCGGGAGACATTGATGACTGGTTGTACCGAAGGCGTTCAGTGGCCGTATTACCAGATGGTAACTACAGTAAAACTACCATAGCCATGTATGTCGGATTCTATACTAATAGCGCAACATTAATAAATATATCTATTAACCCGAATAACGATTTGACCTGGAGACTTTAACGACTGGTTGCACTGAAGGCGTTCGGTGGCCGTATTACCAGGTGGTAACCATTGTCTTACTGCAGGTCGTTAACCGCACATACCTAGACGGTTTACTACCTGACAAACCGTGCCATTAAACTATTACTCAGCCACGAGATGGCGCTTTTTGCGACTCTAAACCCGGTTATTTTATTGGTTTTCACGCCTCTATTTGTCTTGAAAAAGTGTTATCCCAATTTGCACTTTAGTCACATGGAGAATATCTGAGTTTGTTTTATGGGTTTACAATGCCGTACACTGTGTTAAATACTAATATTGCGTTTTTCTAATTTATATTTAATCATTCCAAATTGCTCTGGGTTTCTAACCCAATTTGCTCTTTAGTCGGATGGAAAATATTTCAGTGTAACTTTTTGGCTTACGACGTTGTACACAGTGTTAAATGCTATTATTTCCTTTGTTCTAGTTTAAATTTAGTCGTTCCAAATTGTTTTGGTTTTTGTAAACAGAGGTAAGATTCATTACTGTATAGTGATAGAAGTATTTTTTAACTTCCTATTCAAAGTTATTACAATTTATGATGACAGTGGAATTAATTTACATTAATAAGTTTTCATGAGATTCAATTTTCGTTACAAAAATGCTAATTGAAGTTTATGCTTTTGGTGTTCCTACCATAAATTATAGCTTTAAAAAGATCTTACAGCGTTGTAATGTTGGGTTACTCATTAATTTAGTCAAATATACGGTAGCACATTGTCAGCTACGAAAAATTATTTAAAAGCTATATTTTGATTACACTTTACCTTAAAGGACTGGTTATCATGATTTACATTAACTGCACATACTCACATCATGTTTAAAACAATAATTATAGAAATGAAAAGCTAGACTTTGTTGATAGAAAGCTTCATCATATTATCAAAACCATCCCTAATATTTAGGTTAAATTGTTGGACTCATTGAGTATTAGTCAATCAATATATGATTATTATAATCAAGTATAGTTATTAAGACATAGATCATATTTTAACTGATTAGAAAATGTCCAAGACTTTAATTTAAACTACCTTTATTATCAGTAGTTATTTACCAATTTATTATTATGTATACTAAACTAAACAAATAATACAAACCTCATATCATATAAACCGTTTTATACTACCATTGCACTTTTTTCCAAACGAATGAAAACTATTAAATATATCACATTATTTGTAGTGTTCTGCGCTTATAATTCAGTAATTTGCATTGCCGTTGATCTGTGCATCCTCATTTTCTCTTAATATGAAATCGAGAAAAAACATAGTTTTCTTATTGATTTTATCCACTTGTAATAAAAGTGGATAGAGGGGGCTCTATAAAATCATTGACATGAACCCAGTGTAGTCTTTAACGATGGATCAACCTTTTTCAATTAATATCAGCGAGGGCCAGGTTCATTAATTAATGCCATCCACTTTTTCCTCCTTATTGAATTATCGACGATAAACCAGTTTGCACACTGACGTTGGATTCATACTTTTCTCTTTACATAAAGTCATCCCATTGATGCCATTCACATGTTTCCTCTATTTATTGATTGTCGTGAACACAATTCACTCATTGTCGTTTGAGCCACTATTTTCTCTTTGTTGAAGTAAAGTGAAAATCCAAGTCCACCCATTGATAACATTCACCTATTCCCCTCTATAAAATGTCATAAACAATAAATAAATGTTATAAAAGTTAAATATTAACGTGTACCCAGTTCACAAATTAATTGTTGTTGAATTTACTTGTTCTTCCCGATTCAATCCTTGACATTTCCCCATTCCGTTCATTGACGTAGAAGATACTCGTTTTTCTCGTCAACGATCGACGTGCCCTCAGTACGCCCATCCACGTTGCATCCACGTCCTCTATTGCCCACAACCGACCGGCACAGGACGACCGTCTTCTATTAGTCGCCATATACTATATTTATGGCATCCATAACTTAATGTGGACTTTAACGTGCCACATGAGTAATAGTGTAGGAGACAGAACCGATAGTCCATTTCCTTTCCTTGAACTTCGCCGCAGTGTGGTTGAGGTTTTGTACACCTGTTGTTTTCAATATTCCTTGTAAACGTCTACAACGTAACGGTCTAAAAACTAAACAGAAGTTTATATTTGAAACCCAATGAGTAATCTGCTCAGTGTTATTTAAATGTTCATTAAAAAAGTATTCCGTCTGATATAGCAATACTTTAAAATAATTACAACCCATATAATCAAAGATTTGTTTGTATACTAGATTAGTATGTCTAATCCTTCATGCAATTTTTAAATATAATATTGTTGAATTAAACATAAAATTACTAATATTATTTTATTGAACTTTTCTAAAAGTTTCTGCATTTTCTGTGGTTTTAACTACACGTTTCTGGAGTTAGATAAACTATTTTTTATTTGTTTTTAGGTATTGAGCATGTGTACCACTTATTGTTTATGAATTTATTTGTGGATTTCATATATTAATAATTTAAGTTTCTCCACTTGAACAAACGTTGAAAAGCTAAAAACTTAGACGTTTTGAGAAATTCCTAAAAATAATATAACTGATTAGTAATTAGTAACTAACGACATTATGAAATTTAAAAATATTAGAGTATAAAAAAATATGTTAAAAACAAAATATTGAGTTTAAAGGTGAAACAAATGTTCTAACGGTAAATTGACAGGATAAAACACAAAGCAGTTTTGGAACTACGTCTCCAACGCATGTAAGACAGTAAACATACACAATCGCTACGCAGAGCAATGCGCGTGAGCACGATTATTAATAGCTGTGACGTAATGATCCGCTACGCAGGGCGGGATACGCACGACGCATGCGCGGGCAAGACGCCTGCGCAGTGATGACCTGTGATAGGCGACACGCAGCGATGTCTAGCGGCCATGCTGTGTATCAAACATCTCGCCTGTCTCCACGCCAATTAACCGAGTGTGATACAGCATTGCATGTTGCATACCAATAATCAATAGGAGACATACGCCGACACTGACGCTATCGTCATGGGAAACTGCGCCGTGCTCAATAATTGGTGTATCGATGGCCTAGAAGATTTGCTTGTCTGGGGAGTATTAGTTTGAGTAGAGCTTTAGGTAAATTAAAATGTTTAATTCATATTTGAAGTGTAAAATGGTTTTACAATACTAGTTTACCTTATATTTTAATTATATTCCCCAACAAAATTTGTTTATATCAAAAATGTCGTTGTATGTTAAATTGTTAAACATGTTATACTTTGTACTTTACTTTACTTTTTACTGAAATAGTCACCTACCCAGGTAGGCATTTTAAGCCAAGTATGAATGAGAAATGAATGTAGGATTATTGTGGCGCGATCTTGTAGTCTTGTTACTGACTAAGGCAGATATGTTCCTTAGACAGGACTGTTAATTAATAGCCCAACAGCCGATGGCAACTAATGGACCCGCAGTTTAACGTGGAATCCGAACTACAGCCTCTGAACTACAAATTGGTCTAATTATGAGGATGGTCTTTGTGGATTAACGCAGCATTCAATAGTGCGGACGTTAATCCACACAAGAGAACACTACATCCACCGACAATCTCTCACAACTATCCATAATTCGTGACCTCCAAGTAGCTGGATTACAGAACGTCACCACCGTCCCAGTCTAAAAATATATTATGTTATATAGTGTTAATAATAGGATCCAGTAGGATTACTTATTATATATTTTCTTATATGTCGAGTAATAAAAACAAAACGTGGGAATGCAAAGAGATAATAATGAATATAAAAAAAACACATTGAAAATTCCACAAACTCGTGTGTTTTTGTAACGTTTATTCTAGCGACGCCATGCTTTCGGAATATTAATCTTGGAAACGTTCAAATTGAGCTAACTATAAATAATTAATGTCCCTGCAAATAAACCAGCTGTTAAGTCTGTAAGAAAAAGCTACACGGCATAAAGTCCGTTAGACTTTTTATACTAACTGTTTCCTCATAATCATCTTATTATTATTCCCATGAGTGTTGGTTGGTGTCTAATAAAAGTTTATTATTTTTATGCCACACATTAAAATAATTCCTGTCTAAATATTGTACTAGTTAACGGATAATGTTATATTTAAATTCACGATGCAAAACTGATGCACGTGAGTTTATTGCTCTACTTATATGAACAGTTCAGATCCTGTGTTCCCCCGTTCCATCCCCGGCACAAGTCTCCCGTTCCCCGTACTGGCCGACTCGACGCTTCTCACTTCTCACTCCGTAGAGGCATCCATCTCCACCGTCGTCGGGTTCTGTTTCACGCTATATATCCACACCCACATCTCCGGAAATCTAAAAATTTACAGCCCCTATCGAATTTCTCTGCATTGGGAAACCGGTTATTCGCGTTCCTCAAGTTAACATATCTATGAAGTCGAAAACCGGTTGTGAATTAGTCGATTATGGGTATGAAATATTGAAATATAAAAATCACTATATTTTTTTTAATTTTAGAATTTGTGTTCAGATAACATATTTTCTTTTTGAGGCTCATTGATTCCAAACATGTGTTTTTGGACTGATGTGTGCCAATCTGTACAGTTAGTCTGTATTTGTGGACCCAAGACCATATTGATCGTCCGACTTCCATGAAAATAGATAAACCGGGGCACTTTGGCTATATATCCAAACCATTTTATATTTGTAATAATTATTGATTTTTTTAACACAAGAAACCTTAAAAATATGAAAAATAGAAATTTCTCAAATACGTTGGGACGATTTTGATTTTAATTTCATGGTTTATGGGTATTAGGGTCCTAACTAACGTGACATAACCCGTATGACTGTAAAACCTATGGTTCAAAAGTCAAGGGCGTTTAAAAATTTTGAAATTATTTCTGACAAAACGATAAGTTTTTTTTTTTAATATTTGACCATCACCATTGAAACCAGATTTATAGCAAAACAAATTAGTACTTTGAATCGTTAGTCTAAGACTAACTGGACCAAACAATTTAAATTTACTATCTGTGGTAAACGCAGTACATTGTCTGAGAGCGCCTAATGTTATTCTCATAGGTAATGTTATGAAATCAATTTTCTAAACCGTTTTTCAATAAACTTGGTATGCAATGTAGGTTTACTTTACCCAACAAACCCACTCTTAAAAGTTTGGTATTACCTTGGGGGAAGGAGGTTTTACCCCAACATTCTAACAACTATTTCAACTCTTAAGATCAAATGTTCTCTTGTTTTGAGTTTTAAAAAATGCTGATTATTTTGGAAATATTAAACTATATACAAAACAATAATATTAGATTAAATTTAGGATATTTTTACCAGCCTAAAGGTTGTATTTTTTTATTTACTTAAGGGATAACGTATGTGTCATTTCACTGATACCGTTTATTTATAGTTCACTTAAACCAGATAATCCTCGCCTGAGATACTTTGAAATTTCACTAAGACGTTTCTGTGCCTCAATTTGACTGGTCATGTGCGGGTCGAGCTGAAGCTTTTAATTTGTTTATGACCACTAAACCAGACAAGAGTGTGAATGCATTGGATGTAGAGAAACTCAAAACTGACTTTCCTGCTTGGCAATAAATGGTGAAATTTCAGGAAGCCGCTTTTAAAATCTCTAAATCTCTGAACTAATGGTAGTTTAGATAAAAGCTATGAAGAAACCATAATAGAGATTTCGTAAAAAATTACGAAGTATAAAACGGTTAGGAGTTTTTCTAGTAGAACCTTTTGCAGTTTCGGTTACGGGTAGAGTTATAAGCAAAATTTTGGTTTGTTTGAAATGTAAACAAAATTATTTACAAAAAGCAAAGAAAAAAAGTTTTTTGAAAAAAATTATTCAAAAAAGCAAAGAAAGCAAGTACTGTACGTGTAAACTGTTATGTAAACTGTTGTATCTCTTGGAAATAAACTATTCTTATTCTTATTCTTATTTGGTATAAAAAACCTTATGACTAAAGTATTGAGTAATAAGTGTCAGTAACTAAAGGTTTTTATGTTACAATAATCGTCTCAGAACACGAATTATTTAAACATTTCCAATGTAAAGACTCACCACTATATAGATGTTAGCATCTAGTTAAACTTTACTGTTAAATAGACTCTAGAGACTACCCAAATACTCTCTGTATTAGGCCTAGCAATTTTCGAGACGCAAAGTGTAACGTGTAGGGCCTAGTTGTAAAATGTATAATGTATGTGATATCACATAGTATTTATGAGAACAGCTGAGTAGGGTAACTGTAAACATTCCACTCGTACGTATTCGTGACCTAAGCTATATCCCATATGAAAGTATAAACAATTTTTCGGGGGGAAATATAATTATTTACCTTACTGTATCTATGTGTAAGATTGGTTGTATGATAAAAAATGGATGTGTAATTTCCTAAAAACCACGTTGCCTTGACACTTACACCATATTTTTACGAAAATCGAGTAATAAGTAATATTGTAGAAAAATCAACATTGTTTTTATAGAACTAAAACGTCCTACAGGACAACTCTACACACCTGCATAGCGGTGTGCTAGATGACGAAAGCCACTCAGGCGGCAAGCGTTTCGCCACAGGTCCAGTTTTAAACTTATCTTTGGCGTCACTTTGTTGCGCTTTAACTCAGTTTTGACATGGATGTGTCTTTGTTCTGGGTGCAATCTGACCAAAATTTGAAACAGTGACGTCATATGGTTATAAGGAAAGCCGTTTTAAGTAACTAAAAATATTCCCTCAAGACACATTCATGAACTATCATATTTTCCACAGGGAAGTAAATCCAACAATTTGTTACCCACAGTTTTACAGATTTTTTTAGTTCAAGCGGCTTGGAATTAAATATTAAATCTCTATATATATATAATTGAAAGTATGTATGTATGTCTGTATGTCCTTTATGCGTTGCCAAACTACTCATCCGATCGCCATGAAATTTTAGGAAGTTGCTCTACATGTGTCCGGGAAGGTTTTAGTAAATATTTTCGAAAACCCAATAAGTTTTATGGCGTTTTAAATTTTTTAATATTAACCTTATGGAGAGTAAGTTTGTTTACAAATTGTCTACAATGAAAACATTTGATTTCTTAGCTACAACTGATTGGTTTACTTTTCATTAGCAATAAGCTTTACTATCCAATGCCATCTGAATCATTTATTAATTTAAAACGATGAAGTAAATGTGTACTGTAAAAAATGAACAGCTTTATTCACCACGTTAATAGTTTACGGTTTTGGGGGATTATGTATCTATATTTTTATTTTCTGTCTAATTAAAAGTCACTTGTTTGTATGTTGGGCAAATAAGAAATAATTAATTACAATGTTTATATATATTACGTGTATTATAATAATCAGCTGCTGTATATCTTTTCTATAAAAACCGTATTACAGTTAGGTTTGGTTTGGGTTTGGATTCGATTTGAAAATTGTGAATCAATCCACTCAGATTTATTTGTTTTATAGGAATGTTATTAATGTGTCTTATCGTTTCAGTATTGTTATTCTCTATGCCACGACCCAGGATATATAACCTTTCACAATGAAGCCGTATTGCTATTCGACTTCAGAACATGGCCAAACTTAAATTTAACATGTATTTACTGTCAGGCGTTACGAAGTTCGCCGGGTCAGCTAGTACAATATAAAGCATATGCTTTTGAGATAATTATTGAAACAAAGGTTCAGGTAGGTTACATGGGTAGAAATCACTTTTTTAATGTGAAATATACGAATGTTTCCTCCAAATTACCACATAGAAAATACTACTCTGCAAATAAGAATGTGAGGATTGAAAGTGTGAATAAATTTACTTACGGTTGGAAACTCTATCATTTTAGTGAAAGGTAATATTAGCTTGTATAACGCATCTCTAAGCGAGAGGAGGAAATCTTTCACCTCTTCAAAATCTGAAACGAAAATAAAGTTTTATTTTCTATTGCGGAAATGATAAATCGTTTCCTAATGGTGTCCACTCTAGACAGAATGAGAATTCTAGAAGTGCTGTTTTTTTATAAATGTTTATATTGTGTATATTGACAGTATGGGTGTTTTTACAGTTAAACGGGGAACTTTTCAAGCTCTGACCTTATTACTACCTAGCGTCAACCTGTTTTTGACAGATAATTAATAAAAAAGGCTTATTACAGGTGTTAAATGAACCCGAAATAAAACCTGTGACCTTTGAATTAAAATATGAGCACGTTGCCTATGAGCTAACCAGCTGTTTAGGTAGGATCATCCTCAAATTTCACCAAAGGATATGTTCAAGAAAAATTATTATTCATTTTAGCAATTTTTGCCTCCCTTTTACGGGGTAATACTGAAAGTGGTTGAAATACCTTGTTGTTTTGCATTTAATGCTAATAATGAGTTGTTAAATATTTAGATTATCCTAGACATATTGAAGAAAGAAATATTTATTCAAAGTTCATTCACTAAACAAATTATTATTAACAAGTGAACATGTATACAAATCTTAACGTTTACATAAAGGTATTACGATTCACTTTGGCGGGAAAACACAAGCAGAAACAGCTGTGAGAGGAATCGCACTTCTGGCGGGATTAAAGGCCTTCCAGGCGGTAATGCCTATAACAATAATAATAACAGGCGGACGCTGACGCGGTGCGATATTTTAAGGCAGACGCGGGACGCGATGGAATTGCAGACCTGGTTCTCACGGCTGGCCGCCCACACACCCACACGGACACACGCGGACACACACCCACACGCGCGCCGTAATTGTGTGGCCACGCACACGCCGCGTGAAAACTGGATCATATTCTATCAACACGAACAAGACCGGAACGAATGGGGCTGTCTGTTTTCTCAAGGTAATCATAAGTTTGGGCCGGACATAATCCGAGCCACGAGCGTCCAGGTTGTAGCAAGTGTATCGGACGTGTTGAGAGACTAATGGTTGTGGGAGGACGGCCGATTTGTTTTGATCCATGACTTATACCTGGTTCAACCCGGTTACGGTTACGTGTTAACCGGATCGTGCAATGTGGAGAGTACAGAATCAAAAATCCGAACCAATTGGGGCCGTAGTTGGATTACCAATGTATTCGGATTTTCAAACATAACCTAAATTTATCAATCCTATAAACATATACATAAACACTGGGATGGTGGTGTGTCCTGTAATCCAGCTACTTGGAGGCTACAAATTGTGGATAGTTATAATCAATGGTAAGTGGATGGGATATCCCCTGGTGTGGATCAACCTCAGCACTATTGAATATTAAATCCATCAGCAAATACCATCCTCATAATAAGACAAGTTTGTAATTATTCAAAGGTAGTGCTCAGACTCCCAGGGGTTCAAAGGGTTGCTTGGACTCGACGTAAACTGTAGGTTCCCTAGGTACGACATTTACTGTTGGGCTATTAATTAACAGTCCTGTCTATGGATCATGTCAGCATTAGTCAGTAACAAGACCAAACGATCACGTCACGATCATCTTACACTCATTTCTCATTCATAATTAGCTAAAAAATTAGGTAATCAATCTGGGTAGGTTGCCCTTTCACTAACTAAATATTCTGATTTTCAATATAACCCATAATTTGTAAACATAATCTATAAACTTATTAGATTGTTCAAAAGCTACCCCTATGATTGAGAAATGGTGCCTGTTGGAGTGGTATTTGCAGCCATGTATGTATGCCTAAGATAATTTTGTGTTATATCCGTTTTTTTGTTACAGTATTATTTTGTATTAGTTCTTCAAATTCAAAGTGGATTGATTCATGTTTATACTAGAAATAGCTCCTGAACACATAATTTTAGACCTACTAAATATAAAGTTTACGTACGTCCATTACTTGTGTATTATTGAGTTTCATTATGACTTTTTTTAAAGACCACGTCATTAAAAGACGTAATAGGTTAAATGCTTTCATAACTGCCTCGTGAAACCTAGCGTAGTCGTTATCGGTGGACGCGCGTTTCAAAACATGCAATTTAATGTAAAATTTACTATTTAAATTTTAAAATTAGTAGGCAATTAAAATGTACATAAACTCAGTGCTATACGAATGTTACAATACCGGTATATTAACCGTTAAATTTCATCATAAAAAGCTATTGGCGCTTTACTTAATAAACACCTATACATTTTCAACCTCTTATAGCTCATAATACATTCAATATAGCCAAGTAATATAGCCCCTTTATGGTAGTTTTACTACAATGGTTTTAACTGATATTCAAACATTTATGGATAAGAATAAGAACATATTTACTGTCGTTCAACACACAAGTATAATAGACAATGTCAAAAATGTATTAAAACTAATTAATTAATGATTAGTTTAATGAATTTTACGTATAATCAAAATACTCTTTACATTTTCTTGTAAAAACTCAAATAAGTAAAAAAATCCATTTAAAAGTCAACTTGACAACTTATTTCTAAATTGAGAAAATTTTTATTCTTGAAAATCAGGAGTCAGATGTATAAATGTAGCTCGTAAAACTTTATACACAATTTATTTATTTATAATTAATATTATACTAGCTACATATTTATCTACAACAAATTATTTGATTAGCTGACACCTCAGAAAACCCGAGTTTAAATTGTAATAATCCATACAACTTAGAATAGTAAGAGAAATTATCTTCCATGTCCATAAAAAGAACCAAGAGTTCTTACTCTGCAATCCAGCTACTTGAACATCGCGAATTGTGGATATTATAAGCGGCAGATTATGGATTTGATAGTCTCTGGTGTGGATAAACGCCCGCTCTATGGAATGCTACATTAACCCGTAAAGACGGTCCTCATAATTAGACATGTTCGTAATTTAGAGGCAAAAGTGGTTCAGATTCCACGATAAACTATAGATGCTGTAGGGCTAATTAACAGTTCTGTCTAAGGAACATATCAGTAACAAGAGTACCGCAATCATCTTAAACCTATTTCTCATTCATACTTGACTTAAAATACTTACTTAGTTAGGTTGTCATCTTCAAAAGGTAAGGTAATATAAAACATAAAATAAAGGAATTTTTAGAACCACAAACAGACCGAACTACAGAAATTAAATCATTCAAGGAATTAGCTATCTAATTAACTTTACGAATTACTCGATGTGACTGTTTTAAACTTTCGAACGAATGATATTTTTGGGGAATTAAAAATAGAAATAACTTAATCCTGTGTCTACGTTTTGACATGACTAACTCGTGAATAGACCTATATTCCCTACAGGAAATTCGTTAATGTTTTAAGACCTTAGGAAAAACGTCAATGAAATATTGCACCAATTCCAGTAGCAAATAAATTGAGAGGAGGATCATATTTTAGAATAACTAATGTCGAACAAGCTTCCAGATAATATATTCGATCCGGTTTTGATTAACTTATCAGCAGAGACTCGTAAAACGGAAGCCACATAGACTGGGCTCCCATGATACAGGGAGCTAGTTACCCAGCCATCTGGGCCCACAACCTCGTTAACAGGGCTGCTAATATACTGGGTGAAAACATTGCTTAATTTATGACTAAAATTATCCCACGTTCATTTAAAATTTATGTTGTGAGGGTAGTATTATATGACAATTAGATTAATGATTGATGCTTTCTTATCTGATTAAGATAAATCGTATTTGACACAAAATACAATATAAAATGATATTTAAGTATGAACAAAATAATTTTCCTCCATATACTACGGAAAGCCTTACTTTACTCTATGTAATAGAGTGCTAAATAGTCCTTTTAGTCCCAAGGGATGCAAAGTTTGTAGTTTTATGTCCCAAGGTAGTAAAAGCAATCCATTGAGAATAACATGAGAGAAATCTGACACACCTTGTGCTGAGATCTCAGAAACAAAAGTGGCGGTCAGAAATAATTAATTATTTATTGAATTATCAGCTGATAGCTTTTATTGATTACTTTAAGGTTATGTTAGCCAACTTGGAAAATGATAGCAATTCAGGCTAGTTGATAATCGGTAATTTGTAGCTTATAGTACTTGTGTAGGTGGAGAAAAATGTTGTGTACACCATGGAGTTAGAGTAAAACATGTTCACGATAGGAAAATGTTCCTGGGGAACCAACAACTATTTCATCATACTGCTGAATTTAAGGCTTTTTAATATTTGTCATCCGATGAAGAGAAAGATCAGATTACGCCAAGATCTCTCAGACGTTTGTTTTATAAACAATGAAGATACGTAGGCATACAAGTCATTAGTAGTTTATCGATAGTTGAATCAAATCGAAATCGATTTTTAGTATCAATCGGTAGGGAAGACAATCAACTCTTTAGGCTGTCTTAAGGTTTTTGATCAACTACTACACACCTCCCACATGGACACGATCAGTTGTAAGTTAACGTTTTAAATTAATTTATTATTATTGGGAGGAGAAAGTAATGCTATATTGAAAATCACTTTTCGTGTAGTACCGCGCTTTTTGCCCTGCGCAAGTATTATTCTCGTAAAATCAATCGCACCACAGTTGCATTCGCCAATAGAGACTGTAAATTTAAGCACCCATAAACGTTTAGTTCCAATTACCTTCAGGTAATAAAATATTATTATTAATGATGCCCTGTTTTATGAGCTACGCTTCTAAGGCTACAGCTGAATAGAACTATATAAACTTATTTATGTCCTTCGCTATTTGACTGATTTATACAGAAGCAGATGAGTAATTGTGTCGTATGAAGTGGGCTGAGTTGAACGTTAAAAGAATTTACATATAATTCCTAGAAGATCTAGGAGAAGGTAATTCAAATTTATTTTTTTGTAAAAAATCATTTTTATACTATTAAATGTATGTAATTAAACCTGTTATTACAACCTGAAATTTACTCTTCCATTACGTAATTTGTCATTTAAATGGCTTACTGCCTGAAATGTAGTTTTCGTTACCAGTAACATTGTATGTAACAATCCATAGGTATTACTAGGTCCCATAAATCACTGGTATATCTTTGATTTTAAATTGTAGAACTCCTATGTATTACTAATCATCATTTTTAATTCACTTCATGTTTAACTGACTCATAGACAATTAACTTTCAATAGCGCAAATTATTTAATATTATAACTACTGAAAGAACACGTGTAAGTCATTTGGAGTAATAAAATATTATTTACAAATTTTCCAAAAATTATGCAAGATACATACAATATGTTTTTAAACCCTGTCTAATTTTTATATCCTGAATATTTCAATGACGTAGGGCCTATTGGGCTTGGGAAAAGTTTGGGTTTGATATTAGTTTTATTCCATTTACCAGCATTTCCCGTTAAAAACGTTAAATATAAAATGGAAATGTCTCTATTAAGGCTCACCGAATCCGAAAAAGTGGTTTAAGGACTGATACATGTCCTGTCTATCTGTGTACAGAACTACAAGACTACACTGATATTTCCAGATTAGTTTTCCAAATCCCAATTTTTAAGTGCAGTTAAACTTTCAAAATCCTCTTAAAATATAATGATGAAAATTTATAAAAATCCACTCAAATGATTTAGGCGGTGCGAGCGACGTTAGGGACAACTGAAATCCGCTAGGTTGGCGCTAGCGTCGCTTGTTCGTTACGCTAATGTGATTGTTTCGTGAAAGGTTCCTGAGTGACTCGTTTAAGATAACAATTTTGTTTTTTTGTATATTTTTAAACATTTTTAGATCTTAAAATTACATATTCATAAGATTATCGGAAGAAAATGTGGCCTTAAAAATTAATTTTCAGTAGTCTACGAATTTTTTTTCTTATTTCAAAACTTCACATAGGTTACGTGAAAAAGGTTTATTATTCATCCACGTTTCCAAAATTTCAGCTCAAAATCATAAGCAGTTTTCCCACACTCCTTGTACGAAAAACTCCAAATTTCCAAATTAATTCCCTATTACTCGAAAGGTTTTAACCAAAACTTTTTATATAAAAGTATCTTTATGATGCAATCAACAAATAAACGATAAAATTGTGAATTTTTAAGATAGTCGATTATTTCGCTCGCGCCACCTTAAAATTTCATGGGTAAGAATAAACAAACTAGCGTTTTAAATTAATAGTCTACGATCAATAGTACTAGACTAAATTTAAATTACTATATGTGGTAAGCCATTTATGTTGCCTTAGAGCGCTCAATGTTATTCTTAAGGATTTTACAAAAAATTTTCTTTCTTATTTCTCAACAGGTATAATAAACATGGTATGCAACTTAAGTTCGCCCTAAAAACCCATACAAGATGTTGTTATTTCCTCGAAATAACAACATTTTGTATAATTTTTGTATGGGCGGATCCAAGTTGGTATCCCTAAAACTTTTCAACTTGATACAAAAAAGATTTTTGAATCTTAAGATTTCAAAACGTTGTTCTAGTAGGCATTAAATTGTGTAATATTGTAATATATTTGTGTAATTGTGTATCTTTGTTCCTGGTTTTTTCCATTTCCAACTTCAAAACGTTTACTTTCTCGCTGAAAATCTCCGAGTTCTGAAAGCGTTGCCAATTACAAATCAAAGTCAGTCAATAGGTGGGCGTGTGAGCGTACTTGCGCGTGCGGGCGCGCGTCGTGACCAGCCGCGTATCGCACACGTATCAGACCCACTTAGATCTATGGTTTCATTCATTGGGCAGAGCGCTGTTATTACTGCCTCATATGTGGTATTAAATACAAACCCGGCGAGACTGTGGCTTTCACACGGCCTGGCTACACCTCCAAGCCTTGCTCTGTAAACTGAGCTGGTGGCGTGTCGTGGCTGGGGACTGGAGACTTACAGTATTATCAGTATGAAAATAGAAGTGCGTTGTTGACAGTATTACCTGCGACAGTGGCGTGTTCTGTGATCCACCTACTTGGAGGTAAGTAATTGCGGATTGTTATGAGCGATGTTAGGTGGATTTGATATTCTTTGGTATGAATTAACATCCGCACTATTGAATACTACCAAATACTATCCTCATAATTAGACCACTTCGTAGTTCAGAGGCGAAAGCGATTGGGATCTTATGTTAAACTGTAGGTCCCTCAGATACCTATTAGGCTGTTAGTTAATACTCATGTGTAAACACTTCAGCCTTTTGTCAGTAACAAGAAACCAGACTAAAAGATCGCATCACAATCGTCTAACACTTATTTCTCATTCAAACTTGGCTTAAAATACCTACCTGGGTACGTCACAATACCAGACAATATACTTTTTCAGTGGGATTTAGGGTTTAAAGCCCCCTCATCTCTGATTTTGGGGGAGGGGTTTAATGCTTACAGCACGTCAGAAGCTGTTGGGGATGGAATAATGTAAATAGGTTATTTTATAAACCTAAACAACCACTGAAAAATAGAACGTTAAACTGTAAACATTTTTTAAAACTATGAAGATAATTTTTTATTTACCTACATTTTTCCCTTAATTTAACACTATAGATTTCAACAAAGTATGAGATGAGTTTTTGGTGAACGGTATAAGTACCTTTAGTGGGTAACATTCGTAGATATAACGGGGTAATATAATCGCTGAACAAATTGTTCTTCCTTCACAGTTATCCATATTCATAAACCACTTTGTTTCTGTTTTCAGGCCAGGTCTAAAAATAGGGAATGATAATGGTTTCATTATGTGGCCCAATAAAGTATTTCCTGTTATGAATAGACCACGCTACAGGAATCAGCACACCAGACACTGTTAATCAGTTAAGGAATAAAAGTTCACAAATCAGTTAAGGAATTGGTCCACCAATTGTGGCTAAACTAGGACCGGTGGAAATAATACTTTCTGGCGTAGATTAACGTTCTTAGTATTGGATACTACGTTCATAAACAAAGAATATGCGCATAATTGGGCCAGTTTACAATTCAGAGGCATAATCGTGGTTCGGATTCTGTAGGTCCCTTAGTCGCCATTGATTGTTGTATCTACAAGATCACTCCAAAATCATTTTACTCTCATTAGTCATTCATAACTTGGCCTAAAATACCTACCTGAGTAGGTCACCATTTCGTAAAAGGTAGTGTAAGACGTGAACCACCCAGAAGGATGGGTAAACGCAGACGTAATCACATGCATGTGACAGGTGTCATTCACACGGCCATCCCATCAATACACGTCCCTCGGTCATCCCTCACAATCGACACTCACAATGACCTCTCATCGTGTTAATTACGGACTAATGGCTGTATGCACATGCGTAACCTCCGGGTCGACCGGGCGGAGCCCTACAAGGCTGGCAATGGGCTACACATGCGTCCTGGAGACACTCAGCAATGCCAAGTCATTGTTGAACTGTATTTTGTATTATCAGAGATTTGTATAGAAAACTGTTTAAACTGTAGTCTTGTAAAAACATTTTATTGGTAGTAACGAAGTATGGCAGTTTGATAGATAATTAATTAATAGTGTAATTACAAATGGCAACTTGGCCGGGATTGAGCAAGCAATCCTTGAATTATAGTGTAAGCTTTTCTAGTACTTAGAAATCAGAAATCTTATAGAAAATTAATTGCACTATATTTTGAAGTTTGTTTGAAATTTTCCAAAACATACAAAGTTTCAGTTAATTAGCATACAAATACTAAGAGTCGTACGCTCTAAAATAAATGAATACGTTATCAACCTCTCTGTTACACGCTGAATTTTAGGTTAACATTACTTTTAACATAATGTACAATATCTGTACTTACAATGATGAACCTTTTAGGAAGTCTTGAAATTAACAAATGCCCACTAATTTTCACTATAAAAACTGAGTTTTATTATTTTTCACTAGTTATCTACTTTTATAAATAATTATTCTCACAGAAAAACTACTTTTTGATTTGCTTACTTAACCGTAGGTTACACCGTAGGTATTTTAAGCCAAGTATGAATAAGGAATGAGTGTACTATGATTGTGGCATGATCTTGAAGTCTTGTTAATGACTAAGGTTGATATGTTCCTTAAACAGGACTGTTAATTAATATCCAAACAGCCGATGGCAACTACTACGGGACCTACAGTTAAACGTGGACTGTGAACCACTGCTTCTGAATTACGAACTGGTCCAATTTATACAGATGGTATGTGCGGATGAATGTAGTACTCAATAGTGCGAACGTTAATTCACACCAGAGCATATTACATCCACCGACAATCGCTCATAATTATCCACAAATAATTCTGATAATTGAAACTTTCGAATTAATAAGAAACTTTTTAAGGGTCATTTCTTTTAGGTTTTTAAGGGTCCGGTGGTAGATATCCTAGAAGAAGATAAGCAAAATATCCTGGATATGTAAAAAAAAACTAAAAAATATTAATTTGACCTTGCTAAACACTTCAAAACCTTGGTTTTCAAATTAAATATAAAATTCCTACTGAAATTTATTTAAAAGAAACGGTATGAGTGAACTAACACATAGTTCCTCATTTAATGAATTTATAAAAAAACTAAAACCTTCAATAGAACTATAACTTTTTAAGTTTATCTAAATATCGTTTAAAAATTTATTAGTTAAAAACAACTATCCAATTTGTCAAACTAACAACAAGAAAAAACAAGTTAAATTTATTGGTAAACGTATTTGGGCATTCCCTCCCATAGGTAATAACAAACCTTTTCAGTGGTTTTGGGTGATGTGATCCCTAACATACGGGAGGACGGGATATCAAATTTTATAACAAGTGGACGGTCAGTCAGTGGTTCAATCATCAATCCACATCATCAATCCAAAAACTACTTTTTTTGACTCAGAGACCCTTAAAACGGATATGCTCACTTTCAACACACAATAAAACTAGAAAATGTTGACAAAAACAGTACCTTCTCCATGTGTAAATGGGGAGAAAGTTAAAAATATATATAATATTATTCGTGAAAAGGAAGAAATAGGTGTATAACACTATGACTGGGATGGTGGCGTGTCCTGTAATCCAGCTACTTTGAGATCACCTCTTGTGGATAGTTATAAGCAATGGTTGGTGGAAGGAGTATTCTTTGTTGTGGATTAACGTTCATATGATTTAATACTAAGTGCATCTGCAAATACTATCCTCATAATTAGACTAGTTCGTAATTCAGCGGAAGTGATTCATTGACTGCTGAGCTTTTTAAGTAACAAGACAGACTACAAGATCGAGCCACAAAAATGTCACACTCATTTACTCATACTTGTCTTTAAAAACCGGAACAGGTTGCCATTTCAGTCAGTAACTAACATTATTTATCTTCTACATAAGGTGGACACGTTCCTTTGGGCTTTAAAAGAGGTACAACGTCCCAATATGCAACATGACGGTTTAACCACTACGGCCGTCCAGTCAGTGTTTCAAATTCATTAGCAGGTTTGATTCATGCTGGGTTCCCTGGGAACAACCGAAGGCGAGGTTCTAATCGTTGGTTCGCACTTATCTAAATATTGTTATGCGTCCCTCCTACGCCATGTCTGACTCATTCTCGACTCTATCACAAACGCGATTTGCATACGTTTCCTCTTTCCTCTTCTCTGAGATGCACGATATAGATTTTTAACTAGACGTTCCCTGCAATGAATGTGATATTCCCTGGTGTGGAAAGTCGCCCTATGATGTGTTATGTTAATATAATTAACATACACATACACATGTACCAAAAACAAAATGTCTCCTTAAAATGACGGATTAAAAATATTTAAAATTAGATTTTTTTATGTAAACTGTTCAAGATTTTTTAAGCAATTGATCAGAAATACACCAGACCTAGACACCAAGACTAAATTATTCTTTATATGAGTGTAATAAAATTATTCCAGTAAATCTTTGTCGTTTGTAAGATTGTTTACTAACGTGATATAGTAAAGATATTGCCATCGAGTTTTAATAGATTATATGTCTTTGGCTTTGTAAAATCATAGCATCATCTTTATGTCTTAATATTTTTGTCCTAGTTATTGCCATAGTTGAGTTTCTTAATACAGAATTGGTTAGTGTAATCTGTTATTTTTATTGAAGAAAAATATTGATATGGAAAGTATATTTTACGTGTCAACTTTAGGTACTTATTTGGCCATATTTTTTGGAAAAACTTTGATTTTTTAAATCATAAAATAACATTGATAAATAGATCGCAAAGTTAACAATATATCGGTATGTAAATGAAAGCTGTACATATTTTATGTCATTTTCAATACATATATTTGCAATCTTTTATATCTATTTTTTAGACGGAAGGGAGTATTTTTCATCCAACGAGTGTATGAGTCTACTATATTGTTTGATCGAAGTAATCTCATGTTAATACAATACTGCTTTTACCCCACCAAATACAACTCTAACTCGAAAAGTTTTCGGCAAAGACCACCAAAGACATGTGGCCCATAAACCGTCGGGTTACAGGTGATTTGCGGATTCGCCGCCAGGGGCCGCTACAAATCACCCGCTACAATGACCCGAACCGCCGCCATTTGTCATAATTTCCTAATGCATTCGTGTTGGAACGGTCGTAAATAAATTAGCCCAGATAATTAGTTGTCCGGGGAGAGAAGTTTGTTTAGCTGGGGTCGCGGTAATTGGAAAGAGCGGTAAGGGCGTTGGGCAGTGCGGCTTCACTTTATCGCTTAGTGAGCGTATAAATACGTCAGTGTTTTGACCGAAAATGTATTCCAATTATTCTTTTCTCATCGTATCCCCGGCACCGTTAACCATGGTTTATGCGCTTTATTTTTGAAACGTGACTAGACTCGGTGGGATTTGGATTGTTTACGGTTTGAAGTTCGCTTTTGGAAATGGACTTTAATTTTACGTCACACTCGTTGAGTTGTTTTGATGATTAGGAACCTCCAAAATATAAGAAGAAATAGCTTTTTCATAAGTTTTAAAACATCTTAGGACTATGAGATGGTGAATCTATAAAACAAATTATTTAGATTTTAGATATTTAATTGTAAATTTTAACTACATCTTAACTATCTAGACTACTAATCTTTTCAATCTTTTTAACTCTCTTGAAGATGAAAACTACAGTACTTACAATCCTGAGGGAATACTTCCAACATAGGGTCAATCAAAAGAGCTTCCATTGTTGTCTATTCCAATTTTTGAGTAATTAATTAATGTCTTATTTCCTATATGTGCAATATCTTCAAATCCATTTACCCACATAACATTTATGAGTACTATTTATTATAAGAATTGAAATTTTAACACAACGAGTTCACGATCCTAGATCATCCGCACACAGGGGAAGGGAGGGGAGATGATCGTGTCCTCTTTACGTCGTGACCCACATCGGAGTGGTCGGTTATTATTTGATTATTTCGACACTTGCGCGGACGTCGCGTCGTGAGTGTGTAAACCGCCAGTGTGCATGCTCGCGCATGCGCCGTGCTGATGACAGACCGGGCCTGCGCGGAGCGACCTGTCATCAGTGCGCTGCGCGACCCTCGACCTCTTATTAAATTTGGACTTTTGTATTTCTCGCCATCTCGGGACACGAGCGAGGTGTGGGAAATGTGGCGCGGACGTGCGGATTGGCATCGGTACCGACGTAAATACTGACTGTGCGGTTCCGACCCGACCGAGACTGAGGACATTGCTGTGAGTTGCAACTAGCTCGGGCACCAGGGAAACACATGTACATTCTTTTAGCTAATAAAACCTTATTCATTCATGATTATACATATACGTCTAAGAAAACATTTTATAGTGGGTTTTCATGTTAGAAATATGTATTGGATGTAACAGAAAAAGTGTCAAATGCTGTCCAAGTATTTGTCACCTGTTAGCTCCATATTTGCCATCTCAGTGCTAAAAGGCGGCTATTTTACAACGGTAGTGCTAAAATCTGACCGTTGTAAAATACTTACGCATTAGTCAAAATGCATTATGTAAAGTTTGCTTCCTAACTTTCCTTTTCCTAGCTTTTCATTCTAAAAAACCTAACGTGATATTGTTGATTAGGTTTGATAGTTAAAAATGTTACGTTTAACTGAAGTTATGATCTTCCCAGGTAGGTATTTTTTTGCCTTTCCGATATGGCAAATTATTAAATAATAATTAGAATAACTGGATCTACATCTGAATTAACTATTTGCCAGTAACCTCTGTGCTAAATATACAAACAAACCACCCAATACTACTGTTCACGTACTTGCATTAACAGTAGGATGAAAATAAGCTATTGGTTTCTGGGGATCTTCAAGTGAGATGTAAAGCGTTTTCAGGTTTCGAAAACAGATTGTCCAGATATTAACTGTGACGGTGGCGTCGTCCCGTAATTCAGCTACTTGGAGGTCACGAATTGTGGATGGTTGGTGAGTGTAGTGTTCACTTGTGTAGCACTATTGAATACAAAGTTTATCTGCAAAACCTATCATCATAACTAGACCAATTGGTAATTTGGCTGTTTGGCAATAACTTAACAATCCTGTCTAAGGAACATGTCTGCCTTAGTCAGTAACAAGACTACAAGTTTGCGCCACTATCATCTTACACTCATTTCTCATTCATACCTGGCTAAGAATACCCACCACCTTGTGGTAGAGTCGCCATTTCAATAATCTAATATAGTTATCTGTAAGTGGGTTTCCGAGATTATTGCAGACTGTTCTTTCAACAGCTAAATATTTTAACCCCTCCAAGACTCTTAGGCTATAGGTACGTATTCTTGAAGTTATATCTTAAAAAACCAATTCTAATCTCTTTAAAAACAACTCTGCCTGGAATATACCACGCGCCATAGAATAATTTGGTATATTCTACACACAGACTGACATTCCTGGATAAGTGTATTAATTACTCTACCCAGCGGTTGTATAATGCGTTCAGTTAATAAAATCCTCCCGGACCGTCAAAATTTAATTTAAATAATAAAAGCCTGTATTTTATACCTCTCTTGTATGCCTTGATATATTTCATGTAACATTTGCTATTAACGAGTTTACAGGTGTCCACCGGAGAGCCACAGAAGAACAAAGACCCGGCACATCACCGGTGATGGCTCTGGTCGTGTAATGTGTAATGTGTAAGCCGTGTAATGTCCAGTGTAATGAGGGCTGGTCCCTTGTAATCACCGACTCCTCCGTCATCGACTCGTTAGCTTGACGATCACGTGACCCGTCATCAGTTCATCGCTCGCATCTGCGATTGCTTGATGATCGTTACGCAGTCAGTTGCCGATGATCCTTGATTATAATAGCCACTTAAAATCGAAACCCTACAATATTTCACATCTGGCTGCTAGTTTATATTTGATTTATATCTAGAATAAGATGCAATCCGTTTCCAAGTTACTTGTTTCGTTTCATTTTTTATACCGATTGCAATTGCGACATCAATGTATTAGTCATAATTGTAATACATCACACTAAAATTTATTTTCAATTTCGGTACAATTTTTTATAGATTCACGACAGTTACTCCAGTTTGTAATTCGAATATAACTGCAATTTTAATTTTTTCCTCATTTATTGATAAATGTGTAAAAAAACCTTTACTCCACATTTTCCTTGATTAGTTACATAGATAATTGGCTAACTTTAAAATAACATGTGTGTATACAGTATTAATTTTAGCTTTATTCATATTTCATACATTATTTTTATTATTATTTTTTAACATAGTGATTATTGCGTGAGAAAATTTTTAGTTACTCGAGCTTCTATATTTTTTCTTTAGTTTACGCTTGTTATGGGTATGTGAGGAACCTTGACATTTACTGGAGCATGTGGCTAACATAGTAGTTGTTATAAGTTGGTTGAATAACATAACACTGAACATTTTCAGTGCTTGAATGGAATGTTGTTGTGGAAAAGGAGCTTAAAAAACATGGTGGTTATATGTTCAGAAGGTCTGCAAACAACAAAAATGGTTAGGCATCTTGCTAGCTTAATGGTTAGCCTCTTGGACTTTGGTGGAAGAGGTCTTCTACAAAATTTGATCGGTTTGGACAGCTTTCCTATGAAAACCGCGTTAGTATATACATAACCATAAAAGAGGTGAAAGAGAATGGTTGTAAAAAAATGTATTTACTTCCCTGTAAGAAATAGGTTAGATCATGAATATGTCTCAAAGGGAGTGTTTTCAGTTCACCTAAAGAGCTGATCTTATTCCTTTATATTAAAAATGCAATACAATAACTCTGGTAGTTTCTATGGAAACCTGTTACATATTTTCCATCTTAATCACCAACACCCCCCCCCTAGCACTAAGACATATCCATGTCAATATGATGAGCAGGAGCAAAAGAGGCAAGGATTTTGAGGTAAAGGAAAATTTTTTTATGTTGTACAATATTTGATGTTTTGGGTTGACCTATGGGTTGAGACTGATGTGAACTTTGGTAGACGAGAAAAAGGAACCAATGGGATTGGTTGGACAAATCGGTTGATGCCATATCATATTTCTAACATAGGTAAACATTTAATTTGTAATATCACTCCATTAATAAGCGTCAAGTTGTAGATAAACAAGCTATACTCATCCCCCTCCCACCACCAAACAGTGACCAGCATTAGCACCGCATACAGTGAGCGCCAGAGGTGGAGCTATCAGTTACACCGACGGCGGACAAACTACACGTACTCCCCAGTATCGCAGTCGCCATGTACAAGAAGCCGACTAATGGTGGAATACATCAACCCGTGTGGGAGGTCCCCGCTCATTTTTATCTGCTGATTTTTGCAAGAAAGTTGACTCGAAGGTTTCGCGTTTGCATACTGTTAAGGTGTGAGTTATGGTACGTAACAGGGTGCTGTGTTGGGGCCGGTGTTGTTTATAACATTCACTCAATGTGAAATGTTTAATTAATCCTGTTAAAATGAAAATTTTGGTACGTTACAAGGTCGTGTGCTGGAACTGTTTTTGTTTGTAAAACCTAAGATTTTATACAATATATTTATATATATTTATTATATTTTTAATATAATAATACGTATATAATATATTTATAGTAAAGCTTGGCGATAGAAGGTTTAAACTAATGCTGAGTTTAAAAGTGGGTATAGAGATAGTTAAATAAGCAGTCCAGTCTGAATCTTGACACCCAGTTTGACCCAAAAGTATTAAAGAGGATGTTTTTTGTCCACGTGAAAGGAATGCCAAAGATAAAGGCTGGTTATGTGGTATTCTCTTGTGATTTTTTCAATATTTCGGGGTAATGGGGAGTAACAAATTAAATTTTGTCACATTGGAAGTAGTTTAAAAAATTTAATGTTTAACAAATTGAATTTTGTTAACCACATCAAAATTTATAACCCTGTGGGTAACAGGTTAGGTCATGCATCTTCTTTGAAGGGAATGTTTCAGTTCCTCTAAGCAGCTTAACCGATACCCATATGACGTCACTTCCGTTGCAATTGTTGCGTTACGCAAAATAACTAACTTACCCCCTCAAACTTTAGACTTATCATTGTCAAAAGGATTTTTATATTTGAATAAATCAAAGCAAGGAGAAACCGCTAGGATAAGTAAGTGATGATATATTATGTTATGTATTTCCTAAGACAATACTTTTACAGTTTACCTAATAAATGTTATTTTTGGAGGTGCTGCTACAGTACGTGTGTGCCGTGTGACGTGTGTGATGACGTCACGGCCAGCCCGTTCCCAGGCCGGTATCAGATCGCATCTCCCTCATATCTCGCGCAACCTAGACTCATTGTCCCTAATTATAGTCTGGGTGGCCACAGTCTGTATTTGGATCACCTCGCTAGATCTTATCTGCCTTCCATTCATCTTCACTTGACCTTTCACCCTTCCTTTGTACCTCTTCATTTTATTATGTATCGAGCAGTTTATACCTCTAAATCGTCCCGAGTTCCCATTCACATCGGAGAGTTTGGGATTGTATCGGATGGGCTGCAGGGTATAACTGCATGACCTACAATGTAATGCAATGTGTTAATCTTTAAAGGGTTTTCTTGCTTTTGATTTTTCCCTTTCCTTTAGATTGAGGGTTATTCCAAGAGGCATATGGTGTAATTTTACCCTAGAATCTATAAACTGTCTCGCCAAACTCAATTGTTCGTCGCTCGGTCTGGGCTCTGTTGGCTACGCCGTTCCGTTGAATTGCACACTTCTATTTCTACAATTATCATTTAGTAATTCCACATTTTATTCCATATTTTTAGACTTCAAGCTCTTCGTATTTCTTTCTCTCACAGTTTTAAAACTATTTCCCAAGTTCAATTTTATTTTAAAATTTATTAATTTTATTTTGAAATAAATTACTTGTCTTAATGTTTTCATAGCTATGTGGCTTATAAGTAACAGCGGCTCGTGTCTACGCACAGGTGACCAGCCTATGTAGGCATATTCCAATATGTTTTTGTAAAAAAGGCTTTTCATTAAAAAAATTAAATAAGCAGTAGTATAAATTTTAATATTATAGTATAAGTTGTAAAAATGTATGTTTATTGTCATATTGTTTTAAATTTTGGAATAAAATGTTTTGAGTTGGGTTGAGCATATCATTGAAATTTAAAATTGTAAATGATGAATTAGAAACGAACAATATTTATACTGTATTAAAATACAACGATGATTTCAATTTCTCAAATAATATAAACATTTGTGTACGAGTCAATTACAACTTTCCAATTAGAAAACGTACTTTTAAACTTATTAGTGTGTAATTGTACACATCGTTTTCATTATAATTTCTTGTTTCACGTTTTAAACTTTCAATATTTAGTTATTGTATCAAATAACAGAATCATTTTCACAATTAATCGGTAGAAATCTAAACGAAATAGTAAAAACTATAAGCAGCAGTTCCACTATTTTGGATTATATTCCTATAAGAACAATTTTAATTTTGTATAAGCGTTACTAACTACTCTACAATCGTAAAATGATCGTTAGGGTGTTAAATAAAAGGTAAAAAGGGCATGTAGAGAACCAATTTTTCCTTTTTTAAGATTTCAATAAAAGATAATTACGTGTTAATTAATTATCGGATATAATTGCTTGTTAATAACGTTTTACTCTGGAAAAAAACAATAAAATATATAGTATAATTCCCTAGATAAACTTACTATCTATAATTTGACACCTCAGCCATTTTTTGAATTGTAACTAGTAGTGCTTTGGAATGTTTTTTGTGGGAATAAATACGAAATATTTGGAAGTAAGGCTATTGAGGTAGCATTCCATTGCAAAATGGTCATACAGCTGTTCAAATTATAGTTTCAATGTTTGGGTTACGTATTTGAAGGCAATTTATGTACCGCGCATAGGGCACAAATTAAGGACGCAAGTGTAACAATGTGTTTACGAGGGTCGGCGCGTCACCTGATATCGCAGCGGCTTGGAGGAAGGCCGCGATATTGCTGGATATTTGCGACCGCGGGGTGCGATATCTTCTCGGCGGCGTCTGCGACTGTAAAGGAGGCCGTGATATCTCCAACTTACAATATACCTTTGTTTAAAATATTTGTACTAAAACTACCCTATTATGTGGTATAGCTTTTAAATGCTTTATTACAAAATGAGAATATTTTTGTACCATTAGTTAATAGAAATGTAACAATAGAGGAGAATAAGACAAAATTAAGAACTGAAAATACTCTAAACCACCCTAATATTGTCGGAGTAGTGAAAGCAAACAGGTTATGTTTGATAGGACATGTAGCAAGAAAGAATGGAAACAGATGGTTTGAAGTATGGAAAACCCCACCAAAAGAAAAATGTCCGATGGGTAGACCAAAATTAAGATGAGCCGATCAATTATTGAATGACGTTTAGGACTACCAGTGCGGACATAAATTTGGGTGAAAACAAATCAGAATGGGAGAGGCTGTAATCCAACTACTTGCAGGTCACGAATTGTGAATAGTTGTGAGCGATGGTCGGTGGGTGTAGTGTTCTCTTGTGTGGATCAACGTCCGCACTATTGAATACTGCATCAATCCACAAAGCTCATTCTCATAGTTAGACCAATTCGTATTTCAGAGGACGTGGTTCGGATTCCACGTTAAACCGTAGCTCCATTAGTTGCCATTGGCTGTTGGGCTATTAATTAACAGTCCTGTTTAAGAAACATGTCAGCGTTAGTGAGTAACAAGACTACAAGATCGCACCACAATCATATTACACTCAAACCTTTTTCATACTTAGCTTAAAGTACCTACCTTGTAGTATGGTTGCCATTTCAATAATCTAAATTTAATCTAACCAACTGAGATTTGTAAAGTAGATGCAGTAAGTACTCATAAATATCAGAATACTTGTAATACAAATAATTATAAGATATTTTACCTATACAGGATTTATTTCAGAGTCTTTTCTGAGTCATTTCTATTCGATAAAATGTTTAAACGTATTTAGAACTGATGACAGTGAAGTGGATGTTTCCAAGACAAAGCCACCGACGGCGCCGCGACAGCTGACAGATCGAGGCGACCAATGACAGTTTATGTCCAACAAGCCTCGAGTTATTACCGGGCGACCCAATAAACAGCGCATCTGCGCGCAATTTGCGACGTACATCGGCGCCGATTTATCTATCACTGCGCCGCATTGTGAGAGGACTCTCTACGCATGCGCGGGGTTCGGGCATGCGCTGTGCACTCCGGCATTAACTGAAACAGTGCCTGAACAATCGTGAGTCCTTGAAGTGTTTTATGGGACACATTTGAACTATAATGCAGCGTGCGGCAGATAAATCGGTTCATTTTAAAATTATTATGACTCCAGAATTGAAAAACATTTTCATCAAAACATACAACTTTAGAAATCTAATTTAAAATTACCATGTGTTCCAGATTTAAAAATGTGTCGTTGGATGTACTGTCTTAAAAATGATGAGGGAAAACACTTAGTATCTAAGAAAGATACCTCTGAATATTGAACACATTTTTATTATTTTTTACTGAAACGGAAGGTTTTTGGCTTTTTCGTGGACTCGTCATTTTCGCTACGGATGTTACCGTTCTTGGTCCGCTCGCTCACTCAACCTAGTTGTTGTAACTTTTTGACATGAATATGACTTAGCTCTAGGTGGGGTGTTGGCAATTTACAAGACCAAAATTTGAAACAGTAAGGTCATTTGTTTAGTCTCAGAAAGGCCACTAGGATGAATACAGTTGTGATTCCAGGAAATGTTTGACATTTAAGCTGAAACAGTCGAAAGAAATATACTGAAAGAGGGTCAGCATCTGAAATAAGACATTTTAAAAATATACCTGTAACTTTGTTTTCTTTTTTTTGTCTTAAATATTTTTAAAGGTAGTTTCTTCATTAACTTATATGATTTGTTGTTCTGTATAATGAAATATATGTTAGCAAAAATGTTTACAAAAACTTGAGTTATAATAAATCATCAGGTGTCACCAAGCCCTGTATAGTGTAGACCAATTAACTTACGAGTCAAATTCATTCCTGCTAAAAGCAGTTCAGTCATTAGATTACAGTTTTTGGAGGTAAAAACTGTATAGCAATTTTTAAATAAAAAATTTAAAATAAAAACATTATATCTATTGTAGTTTTATTTCTAAATCAGTATGAACTACAGTTTACTTTTGGTATACTTTAATCTATTGGAAGTTTACTTTTATTTTTTTTTGTTTTTATTCCCGTATGAAAAAAAGGTTCCATAGTTGTTTAGTATTATTAATACTTTTCCATAAGTCTAACGCTATGTGTATTCTCTCTACCGTTGTATAAAAGGAATATGTAAAACACACTAATCTTATTTTAGGTTTTGCAAATGTTTTACGGTATCAATGAGTACAGCCATTACTCACAAACCCGTTCCTCGACCAATGACAATCTCTCCAGTCGTGTGACGTCACCGTTGAGGACCGAAGCACCGCCAGAACCACACGCCGCTTGTAAATACAAACATATATTTCTAATCCGCTAATGTGCTGTGACCTGGGTCACCATCTCCGGGGGACAAGGGGACAAATCGTGTGTGATTTGCGGACACGGGCCCCCCAACAGCCGGTGCGGTGGTCCCTGTACATCACCTTGATAAATAGCACACTTGTAGGGCAGTACTGCGTATACTCCGGAGATGTGTCTTCCTCCAGAGCTGTTACTGTGTCCGAATGTAACTTGAACTAAAATATATAAATAGGATCTTTAACTGTGCCCTGGTCTGTAATTTATTTTAATTTACTCTGATAATGGAAATTTAAATTTGAAATTGGTTCACCTAAAAAATGATTTAAAATAGTTACAATTTGAAATATGATAAATAAAGGTAACGTAGATTTTTAGGAAATTACACTTTTATGGTTGTAAAAAATTGTTCACGGTTACAGTGAACTTTAGTGAACTATTTAAGCGGCATACCTGATGAAAAAAAGTTCAAAGTAATACAAACACTTAATAAACCATTACACACAAAATAAACCAAACACGTCCGCTCGTCACGGAGACTCAAAGACAACCCAAAAACACATAAACACACAAACACATAAACACAAAACACATAAACTATGATTTTTCAGCATAAATGAATGGATCTGAACCACAAAAAGCTAAATAGTAAGTTCCATCTAAAAATGTAGATTGATAAATGAAGTATTAATTTATTCTTATCCTCCATAAGATTAGCATTGGAGTCCCAAAATACAACGTTCTGTGTTTAGACTCTTTAATATCTCAATAACCGATAACCTATAGAGAAAAACTTAAAAGTACTAAACTGTGTAGTCTGTTGAGTTGATTCTAATAGTATAAGTTCAAAAATTAAAAAAATTCCATGTGGAAAATGCCATTTTTGGGCTACGGCATCCCCCAAAACTACCCGTTCCGATAAATCCGTATGTCTAGTTTATGAAATCGTCCAATTAAATTTAGGAATACACGTGTCTACCAAATTCGGTCTCGATTAGACTATTTTTTTAGTGAGTTATCGTGTTAACAGACACATATCTATATATAAAAATTTTAAAAACTATTTTTTGGAATCTGGGCACCTCAAAACGAAAAAATGCATGGTTCTATAAGACCTACGGTAATAGCTTTTTTATGGGAAATTAAAAATGAATTGCAGAAAAAGTTTACTAAATTGTCAGCATTGGCAAAAAGAAGGTATAAATACATCAACCAAGAAGCTTGAGAATAATATGCCTCTCTGAAGCAGGGCTGCACTAAGTCAGTTTTACTTGTTCCTCATATTTATGGTTGTTTTCAAAAAGCTTTAATTGACAATTTAGTTTTTTTCATAAAAGAATATTTTATCAAAAACTGTAATAAATATTTTAATATTTTCCTCTGCTGTTTCCCAATTTAACCTACACACAAGAAACCGATTTTTCTCGTACGAGTATGTTGAAATTTCACAAAAAATAAATTTTCATTTTGAATATATTTATTCAGATGTATTTGAATCCTTTATGTGGTTTTGGAGAAAATGCACATTAAATTTATTGAATTTAACATTTTAATCCACGCCTATTGGCTACCCTTTAAACATATACCCGTATAAACATTGAATGGAATAAACAGGTCTACAAAATTAGAAAATAGTTGATTCCCGGGGAACGTCCTCGGCATTCTCAACGCCAGATGCGACCGGCTGACCCCGGAGTGCCATAAACCACGGGTGACACCCTTAATATCGTATATTTAATTTGAGCGGTATGGCGGTGTGATATATGCGGCCACAAACCATCCAGAGCGTTATTGAAATTGGATTTGGATTATGTGGGGCGGCTGTGGGAACTCTCACTCTTCTTTTTACCCGAGAACCTCGCGGTGTCTCGTGCTATTGATTGCCTCGATGTCTCGGTCCGCTGGCACGTGGGGGAGGGTAACACATCTGTGACTGTTGAGGTTTAATTGGTTAAAAGTATATTTGTCATAGTGTACAAAAAACAGCTGTTTTAACATACAGCTTTTCATTCTTTCAAATAAGGGTATTAAACAACATCAGGTATTCTTTCGGTGTGTTAACCTCAAAATTATTTCAACTCTAACGGATAACCTCTAAATAGTTGTAAAATTAAAAAAAATTGAAATAGAATAACCACTAGGTTTAAATTTTATTGTTTACATTTCTGAACGATTTCTACATACATTATTTTTTTCAAAACGTACTCTGGAAGTATATAGGTTACTAAAACTTAATATTATTTCTTCACGATGTGATGAATTACAAGCGTTACACTAATAGCGCTAGTTCTAAAACCAGTCTCATTGCACACTACAAGAAAAAAACAGAATTCTTGCTTCTCGTGTTGAACACTAATTTTATCATAGAGCACGCATAAAGATTTTTCATACTTTAACCACCTGAAAAGCTGACGATTCGCATCCTAATGAAAAACATATGTTTTAAACCCAAAATATTCCAAAATAATTGGGTATCTGCGGTTTTTAAGTTAAATTTTAAAAATTAATGTGAAATCCAACATGTAGATAGATATTGACAGAACTATACCAGATAACTTGAATTATTTTTAGATTTTTTTGTCACGTTTACCCTAATACTATTTTAAGAGAGCCTGAGAAAAGAACTGTTTTAGTAATTGGCTTAATGTCCTATAGTGTCAATTTTTTACTTGAGGTCAATACTTTATATAGGTGTTGGTCCAAGTCAGAGGCGAACTATAGTTTTCGTCTCACTTTGCATTAAGTTAAGCACAATACTGTAAAAATGGGAATTTTAGAAGCATTTCCGTTGCTCAAGAAATGACTTCCAAATCTTACATGCTATTTAAAACGAATAGCTGAATCTAATTTAATAACCACTGATTTATTTTTGTTATATAACGGAAAATACGCATTTTTTACATAATTACCTTAATGGAGAAAAATTCTTCAAGTAGTATGACGATTTTTTTACTTCATAAAAGACGAATGCGACCATAAAATGGTTCAAATAACATTAAAATCCACATTCCGTACGACGGCAACCCGAGAGTGGTTATTCTGAAGCTGAATGGTATCTAAACTGCGGAGTGATAGGAACGGTATGTCTCGGGGGTCGGTTGTAGCCAATGGGGTTTAGTGTGGGAATGGGAGGTACCCAGCTCCTGGGCTTCCAGGGGTTATCACTGCATTGCGATATCTAATGGGACTTGATATCAGTCTAGATCACGCCTGGGTGCCGCGGTTTTCTCTTTATACTTTGTGATAAGCTGGACTCGGCTACGATAATCTGAAAACTACTCTTGTAAGTAAATGGAGGCCTTATGAATATAAATAGTTTAGATATTTTACACACTACCATCTCTACGGATACAATCTTTAGTAACAATAGTTTTGTTCATTTTGTAAAAGTATTCATCATTTTAAGGAATATTCAAATGGGTAAGTTCTATTTCCAATCGAAGTTAAAATCTTTTTACTATTATTGACATGGATATGTCTTAGCTCTGGGGGTGGGGGAGGTGGTGGCGATTTTTAAGATGGAAAACACGTAACAGGTTTCCATAGAAACTACCAGAGCTATTGTATTACATTTTTAATATAAAATAATGAAAACAGCTGTTTAGATGAAATGAGACCATTCCCTATAGACATATCAATGATCTAACCTATTTCCCACAGGGAAGTCAATACAAACATTTTTTATTTATTATTTTCCTGCACTGGTCAGACAATTTTACAAAAAGCAGTTCACACTTTAAGTGTAATTTAGTGACATTTCTGTATCTCATTCAAGGTTCCAGCCAGTAATGTCGTATAGTATAAAACATTAACACATTTTTCTCTAATGTTTACTTTGTTACTTTACAAGAACTGGCGGAGAGTTGACAACAATCTTTGCAACTCTCAACTGCAAGTTTGACCACCAGTCAAAAAACTCACAACTAAAAAAAATCTCTCTGACAAATGACTAGATGGTTCAGTACGCAATTTCTATCCTGAGGAAATTCTATCAAAATTTTGTGAGGGTTTATATTGGACCCTGCAATCTTTGTCAGTTGAGCTATTAATTAATGATTCTAACTGGCGAATTAACCGATCTTTGTCCGTATTATCTTTGTAATCAAATACATTACACTCACTAAACACGTTTCACTCACATTTTTGTTTCAATTTTCCTGATTTTAGATAATTATTTAATTAATTGGCCAGATTTTAAATTAAAAGACCACCAAGGTCAAGATGATTTACCTTATCATTGGTTTATCCTACGGATCTGTAAATATAGACACAAATTATTTTAAATGTATAACGTGGAATAGCATTAAATTTTAATTTATTTATATCACTCATAAAGAAGAAAAAGTTTTAGAAGTTGAAATTTAGAAATTCAGACAATTTTTAGCAAAGCTGTACCAAAATAATGTACAGTATTTACTTCAATAAGATAAATAAATCATTTATATGTCTGAAGATCATGTTTTCCGTTCTTGTAAACAGCTGTTCTCATAACATATGACGTCACTTCCTTTACACTTTTGCTTACCGCAAATTGCTACCACACTCCAGAGCGTAGACATGACCATGTCAAAATACCAAGACTAAAATCTTGAGAATGTTACTACATCATTACTGTTTCGGCCACAGGAAACATCTCAAGGTGAAGACGATGACCAAGAGCCAGACCAGCTGACATTAGCCGTTGGCGATCAGCTGATGGCTTCATCTGTATCAAGTGCGCCGATTATATTTTCATTTATCGCTCGCCCCGCCCCTTTCTCACATGGCACGCATTACAGACAGAACAGATTTGTACAAGTCTCGGGCCCTGATGCACCTTAATGCCTGGTGTTTAACTTGCCGATCCGCAGGCCGACATTTCGGCCTTATTTATGAGGTGTAATCGCCCAGAACGACATCGTATTAGCGGCAAAAGTGTGAGGCATTAGAGGCGGGCAAATAGAGCTAAACAAAGGACGGTCGTTGGGAGGCGTTTAACAGTGACTTGCACTCCTTCTGAGGACCCGACAAGCCTTTGTTTCCTTTGGTTTCGGTCGGACTTCACCGATTGTGGGTAATTTTAATTGCATCACCACTTTTAAGTGAGCTTTGTTCATGTTTGTAATTGCCTCGTTATAAGTGTATCTCAAAACAATGTTTGCCTTGAATAACCTCTTATGAATTGTTTCAAAACACCTTTTTAGAATCGGTTGTGGTTCGGTTGGTAGCGTGACAGATTCCGAACCTTGTGTCCGATGAGACTCATTCGGATCTCACAGTTTCCTATACACTTACTATGTCAGTCTACCTCTATATTTGATTGATAAGATGCTGTTACTGTTTTTTGCTGAATACGAATCCCCGTTTCGTGAATTTTCACTTTAAAATTCCTATTTAACGATCATCTATTTGGAAGCTGAGCCACAGAAAACATTAACCCGTCCATTAAAATTGTCTGGAAGGTTTTCTTTATTCACCTTATTAGACGACTCGTATTTATAAAGGTTAAATGAAATTTTTTTATGCATTTTATAAAATATGAAACACCCATCAGATCAGTGTTACAAAATGTTAGGTTGACCAGCGAAAGAAGCATCTCTGTATACTAAAAATTATATTCAAGCCATATCTAGCAAAATCTCCACCTTGTGAAACAAAATTGGCTGTCAACGGCTTACCTTTTCAAACCTCACAAAAGTTTTATTACCTTTACCGTATATCATAGTCACTGTAATTCTATTTGTACTACAGTATTTCTTCAATTCTCTCCAAACATTGTCACATTTACCCACAATACTTTATAATTACCTGTCCCTAAGATTCCACTGGCACACCGCAAATGTCATTTTATTCCTTCACTAGACAGACTAAACTGAATCTTGCGTATTCATTCTTACTTCGTCACCTGGATGGATTAATTTTTACACATTTTTATACATTAAATTATGTGCAGTCAGACTACTCATCTTCTCGATTGTCTATTCAACATTTTTTTTAGATAGCAAGACTCAGAGTCAACGTGTCTGTCTATCCTTTTGGATCGTCTACTACACGTCATCTTGTCTATCACTTTATATGCCATAGGATAATCAGATCGGCCATCATCTCCTATATCCCTTCGTACTATATCATCTAGTCAGACTAGGTGTTTATTGAGTTTCCTTTCATATTCAGTCAGCTGTTCAGACCGGCCATCATCTAGTCTATTCCCTTATATCCCATCATGTGGTCAGATGGTGTGTCATCTCGTCTATCTCTTCACCTTCCGTCAGCTGATAATAATATGCGTCATTTCTTTCACCACATTATAACATTATATTCTGTCAGCTGGAAATACACGTCATCCCGTATATCACTTACTATTCTTTCACATGGCCAGACTAACTGTCACCTCGTCTATCCCTTCACAATCTATCACTTGGCCAGACTGAGCGTCGCCTCGTCTATCCCTTCACATTCTATCACTTGGCCAGACTGAGCGTCGCCTCGTCTATCCCTTCACATTCTATCACTTGGCCAGACTAACCGTCACCTCGTCTATCCCTTCATACTTTGTTAGCTGTTCAGACCGGCCGTCACCTCGTATATCCCTTCACATTCTATCACTTGGCCAGACTAACCGTCACCTCGTCTATCCCTTCATACTTTGTTAGCTGTTCAGACCGGCCGTCACCTCGTATATCCCTTCACATTCTATCACTTGGCCAGACTAACCGTCACCTCGTCTATCCCTTCATACTTCGTCAGCTGTTCAGACCGGCCGTCACCTCGTCTATCCCTTCACATTCTATCACTTGGCCAGACTAACCGTCACCTCGTCTATCCCTTCATACTTTGTTAGCTGTTCAGACCGGCCGTCACCTCGTCTATCCCTTCACATTCTATCACTTGGCCAGACTAACCGTCACCTCGTCTATCCCTTCATACTTCGTCAGCTGTTCAGACCGTCCGTCACCTCGTATATCCCTTCACATTCTATCACTTGGCCAGACTAACCGTCACCTCGTCTATCCCTTCATACCTCGTCAGCTGTTCAGACCGGCCGTCACCTCGTCTATCCCTTCACATTCTATCACTTGGCCAGACTAACCGTCACCTCGTCTATCCCTTCATACTTCGTCAGCTGTTCAGACCGACCGTCACCTCGTCTATCCCTTCATACTTCGTCAGCTGTTCAGACCGGCCGTCACCTCGTATATCCCTTCACATTCTATCACTTGGCCAGACTAACCGTCACCTCGTCTATCCCTTCATACCTCGTCAGCTGTTCAGACCGTCCGTCACCTCGTATATCCCTTCACCTTCTATCACTTGGCCAGACTGAGCGTCACCTCGTCTATCCCTTCATACCTCGTCAGCTGTTCAGACCGTCCGTCACCTCGTATATCCCTTCACATTCTATCACTTGGCCAGACTAACCGTCACCTCGTCTATCCCTTCACATTCTATCACTTGGCCAGACTGAGCGTCGCCTCGTCTATCCCTTCACATTCTATCACTTGGCCAGACTAACCGTCACCTCGTCTATCCCTTCATACTTCGTCAGCTGTTCAGACCTGCCGTCACCTCGTCTATCCCTTCACATTCTATCACTTGGCCAGACTGAGCGTCACCTCGTCTATCCCTTCATACCTCGTCAGCTGTTCAGACCGTCCGTCACCTCGTATATCCCTTCACCTTCTATCACTTGGCCAGACTGAGCGTCACCTCGTCTATCCCTTCATACTTCGTCAGCTGTTCAGACCGTCCGTCACCTCGTATATCCCTTCACATTCTATCACTTGGCCAGACTGAGCGTCACCTCGTCTATCTCTTCACACTTCGTCAGCTATTCAGACTGTCTGACACCTCGTCTATCCCTTCACGTTCTATTACTTGGCCAGACTGAGCGTCACCTCATTTCTCCCTTAATACTTCGTCAGCTGTTCTGACCGGCCGTCATCTCGTCAGCTGTGCGAGCGTGTTGAGGTGTCAGCTAATCGCCCAGTAACCTCTAGTTAGCCCGCGCGGGCGGCTGTGGGGGCGGTCTTGGGGGCGGTCGTCGTTATCCTCTAATGTTACACTCGAGATCTTCAATCTACTCTGCGAATGCGTTTTATAATTGTTCCGCCAGTGCTTCACAGTTCCACCAAACCGTGGGAACAACGGCGAATACCAATGATGGTTCATAATATCCTAAATCTTTAATTTATGATAAATTATTTTAATGGTGTATAAATTCGTATACAGTTGTCTTTTTAGTCTCTCTCCTATAATATTTTTCCGTGACTCTTTTAACGTTTTGAACGTCCTAACTATCAACTTATCTATCTATTATAGATAGTTAATGAAATGGTGGTGCTAAAACTAATTTCATACTTTTAATATCCAGGCGAGCTAGTTAGTCACCTTTGAACCTGATTGGGTTTCTAACTTCAATGCGGAATCATTCACTACTAGTTTTTTTCATTAATGGGGGTATAATATAAAGGTCATAATTGTATAGAACTAATACTAAAGTTTTGACATTTTACTCAAATAACCTATGAATTAATCCTTCTATAAATTAAAAATTATTGTTTCACGATAATTTTATTCAAAATATGAATTAAATTTACGTTCTGAACATAAGTAAGATTCGCCTGTTTATGACATTTTGATACTAGACCTTTACTCATTGTACTAATAATTTCTGGAATTTGCAAGTGAATCACCTGGTCTGTCACAGGAAAAGCTAATATTATCAAATACATTTAACACATCAAACCAAACCAGCCCAATAGCTAATGTCAACTAAAGTACCTACATTTTAAGGCAGAGTCAGAACCATTGCCACTGAATTAATTACGAACTGGTATAATTATAAGGATGGTCTTTGTGGATTAACGTAGTATTCAATAGTGCAGATGTTAATCCACACAAGAGAACACTACATCCACCGACAATCGCTCGCAACTATCCACAATTCGTGACCTCCAAGTAGCGGTATTGTTATTACTATTATCTTTTGAAACAGTGAGATATCCAGGTAGTTATTTTAATCCAATTATGAATGAGAAATGAGTGTAAAGTGATAGTGACGTGGTCTTGTAGTTTTAAGGCTGGCACGTTCCTCCATGGCACCAGATCTAATTTTCACTGATGACTTAGAATAGTCAAACCCCAACCACGGTCAGCCTGGTGCTCCAATTTTCTCGGCCCACTCGACCGGCCACCACAATAGTGTGCGCGAGTTACCGCATATTACCATAGTCACGACTCAGCTATCTGTATTGTCCTCTTAATTATGGGCATAACTTCATTGCGTACATCGACAACGGCCTCTGGGTGCATCTCATGTTTACCTTGTTAGTGATCTAGCAATAAACTGCCCGGCACTATCTCCGCCTGCGGATGTTTAGCACTAATTGAGATAACCGAACTGCCCTCTGACGATACCGTGTACGCTCTCAAATGTTAATGGGATAAGGTTTACCAGATGAAAATTCTTTATAATCTGTTCATTACATGTTTGACCTTTCAAAATAGAAATCTACAATATAACTTAGTAAATACAAATCATAAAAGTGTCACACTTTTGATATCATCTATAGATAAATAAAAAACAAATAAATTGGTATTCCTGTTTAGATTTGATAATATTCAGAAAAATCTTTCACAAGTAAAGCCTATTCACATAACACTTTGTTGGCTTTTGACTTCATGATATTTTGAACAGTTTTACCTTTCCGAAATGGTCACCGACATGGTTAAGTATTTAAAGCCAAGTGTGAATGAGACATGAGTGTAAGATGATTTTGATACGATCTTCTAGTCTTGTTATTGACTAAAGGGTGACATTTTCCTTAGACAGGACTGTTAACTTATAACAGCCATCACTAGTTTAACAATAGTTTAACGTGGGTTTTGTGGATTAACTTGAAGAATTCTGCGGACGTTAATGAATACCAGGGAATAGGGTATCCACTAACCATTGATATCTACAATTATTAAGCTCAAAATGTGGTACTGAGGTACTTGAATACTACTCGAATATTGTAAATACTAAGGGTGGAAATACCTTAAACACTGGATTGACACATACTATTTATAAAATTGTTATATATTTTTCTATACAAGTTATTCCTTTGAAGCCAAAATCAATTAATGAATTAACTTGTAAATTGGGATTATGTGATTTTATTACAGTTTTTTTGTTCTTTTAACACTAGAGACAGTTTATTAGAGTCAAACACAAACGCTTTTTGGAAAAGTGGTTTAAATCTAAATTGACATCCCAGGATTTTAACAAATGATTTCCATTACTAAGGCCGAAGATGCTAACTTCTAATTCCTGTATTACAATCCGAAAATATCTCCAGCAAATGTAAAAACACCCCAAATTCCTCACGTGTAAAACCGATCCATCTTAACATTGAAGTTCACGCTTTCACAAACACAAATTAAACCCCCAAAAGGTTAACAGATTTCGACTGTCCCCATAAATCGAGTGACCGAACCCACAAATCTCCGGTCGCATAGCTCGATCCTGAAACATTAACACAATTCCGTTATCTCTTATCACCGACGAGAGGGAATAAATCGCTCAGGTGTTGAAATGAAATACGGTCAAAGTAGATGGGAGATGGGGAGAGATTAAATGGAGAAGTGATGTCTTAGGTTATATACTGTGCCGGTAAAGTCGCTGGGTTTAGTGCTAATATTTCAGCTCCTCTCGTGTGCCGGGCACCGGTCCCCGTATTGTCACAAATTACAAATTAGCCGAAAAGGACAAACGGGAGGTCAGCGCGGGCACTCGACAGGTGGTCCTCCACGGGCACCTTACACCCTGGGCCATATGGCTCTCGACCTGCTCCAAAATAAATATCCAAAATGGCCCGGTCAGGTGGTAAATCGTAAGGAATATCTCGTGTCGGCCTCTCAGGTATGTCTGAGTGTTTAACGTCCTCGGTTGAACTGAATGTAGCATGAACATTAAGATGTGCGTGGTGTTCGTAGTCAATATTCATTAGTTTTGGAGAGAACCTAGGGTAGGGGGGATGGCGGACTTAGTGGGGAGACAATGCTTAACGTTAAGTTCCACATAGCCTCTGCAGGGGCGGGATACTCAAGACATAGGTTACCACCAGAAAAAATACTAATAAAGTTTACAGATAGTAGAATTTATGGAAACGTGCACAGATTACCAGAAAGGCTAAGAAAATAAACAGTACAATACATGAAAAGTCTGAAGGCGGGTCTACATATACGTATACCACTGTTTAATGGTTATCTTGTGTTATAAACATAATAATTGGAATGGTTCAGTATTTAAGCTCTTTTTTAAGAAGTTGGTACACAAAAATTTCCAAAATGGCACAATTAATTGTGGAAGTAATCTTAGTAAAACACATATTAGTTACGTTGAATAAAGCAGAAATATAGGTTTAAGAGAGCCAGTGGTTTTCTAGAGGTTGATTACACTATATTATTTTACTAACCAAAGAAAAATATCAAAATCTTACCTAACTGAACTTTGCACAGCACTATGGTGTTTTTATATAATTAATTTTATTTAGTAAGTAATCCACTAGAAAACCACTAAATCACTGGTTCCTTAAGGCAACAAAGGATTGGCAGCAAAACACCCAGAAAGTTCTTTAAAAAAGATCTAAAAAATTTCATGAGAGTATAATAATTAAGAAGTTATTTAAAACAATTATGACTTGAATGATATTTTTGCTCTTGACGGTTCTGATGTAAACTATTTCTAGTTTGTTAATTATTTCAAATTCTAAAAGCCTTATAAAGTTAGCTAAAATTAGCTTTGTTCGTCGTAAACTTTAAATAGTTTTGTGCATCAAATACAACTGTTATCATTCTATGTTTTGTGATATTCTTGGTGCTTTTACGGTGTGTCTTATTACTGTGCTATTTATTTGAAATGGTTTTAATGATAAGACTGCGTATTCTACAGTCAACGTATTTAAAGGCAATAATTTCTGATTAGATTCTGACTCTTCAAACATACACATTTAAATATTTTTGTTTAAAATATACTGTCAGTAGTCTCCTCGTCATACTCATACATACCACACAACAGGTAAATTCATAAACGGGAATCGTTTGTCATGTTGATAAATAATATCACTCATCTGCACTTTTTCTGATTTCGTTCATTCAACTTTTATACGCACGGTGGGCGTGTTTGACATACACACAACAATCGAACCTGGATCCATTTTAATTAGCATTAATTACTTAACCCTTCGCAGACCGGGTGGTCGACGCGGCTCAGACACTTAATTACCACTCGCCACCGCACCGCCGCGCCACCGTAGCACGCAGAGCGGACACGCGAGCACGCCTCTTAGCAGCTCTCGTGCTAGTTACAGTTTTTGCTCGACGAATGAGCCAATTCCATTTACGCTGAGCTTTGAAGTGACCGTTCCACGCTCCTGCACGCCAATCGTAAAGGGATGTGGTGCAGCATCGCAACCAGGATCGTCTGTGAAGTGTGTGAATACACGGCAACCGTCAACCGGCACGTCGAAGGAGACAAGAGATCCTGGCACACCGCAGTCTTGGACGACCCACTGTAGAAGAATAATGGAACCTCCCCATCCAAAAGCGTGGATTCTTCACATTTGTTTGCCAATTACGAGTACCATTTAATACGCATCGGCCCTGTTTTGATTTGATTTTTTTCAGACATTGCCCTGTTGTGTAGCTTACAAACTGCTTAACGGCGGAGCCCGCTATAACTAATGCAAGAGCGGGAATATTCATTATAAGGATATTTAGAGTTACCTCTAGCCAAAAAAACCGTAACACGTTCCTTTGACAGATATTAGTACAAAACGATGGAATCAACGAACACCAAACTGTGCGACCACTAAAAATGACTCCACACAAAAATTAACAAAGGCTTTCAGGTTGTGTAAAATATTATAAGTGTTCCCACTCACTTTGGGGTTTATTCGGGGGGAGGGGGGTTGTTGAACGCTTAACGCACGCCAGCAGCTACCGGGAGTGTGGGACTCACATCCACTAAAAACTCTCCCTCTTCTCCAAGGGAATAGCCTAAAACTGCTGTTATCAAAGCTGATCCCGTAGTATCTGGCTCGTTAGGGACTAATTCTACAGCTAAACTTCAATAAAGCAGATCCAAATCGGTCTTCTTGGCCTTTAGTATATACTAAGCAAATCTGGCGATACGGTTCCAGTTCTCTTCAGAACGGAGCATTGTTATCACGAAGGACTCAGGGCTTAGAGGCCTAACCTCGGACACTTCAGACTCGGCTGTTGTGCCACCTGCAGCAGGATAAGATGGTATGCGGTATCTGTGACATCGGGACAATAAAGGCAGTGAGGGCTGCCGCACTCGCCGATCGTCTTCAAAAACTTCCGGAAGTATCCGTGGCCAGAAAGAAATTGAGTCACGTAATAGCCCACCTCTCCTTGCTTCCAGTCAATCCATGGCCGAACGGTTGAGATTAACCTCATGGTCCACCGGCCCCGCGACTCAGACCCCAGGTCTCTTGCCACTCAGCTAGGGTGCGTTCACGTTCTTCGGAGGCTATGTTTGCCTCGAAACTCCGGCAATGAATTACCTGGAGCTCCTAAGTCCGTTTATCTAAGCGAATGTACAATGTTTTGCGTGCATTTCTCATGCCCAACTTACAACAACTGAGGTTAAACGTATAAAAAAACATACCCTAAAAATTAAATGTTTGTATTTACTTCCCTGTGATGAACAGGTTTGATCGTGGATGTGTCTAAAGGAAATGTTCAGTTCATCTAAACAGCTATCCTTATTCTTTTACATTAAACAATTCAATACAATAGCTCTGGTAGCTTCTATGGAAACCTGTTACGTATCATCTTAAAAATCACCAACACCTCCGCAGAGCTAAGACATAATCCATTTAAAAATAGCATGCATATGAAAACCATTATGTAAAATGCTAAATGATTACGTATTATATTTATAAAATCTAACTCACACGCTTGACATGTTGGTATTCCCCAGCTTGTCCAGGGCCTCCCCATGTTTACGGAATGCGCCATTTCCCTCTACGCCCAACCACAGGTCGCCATTCCGGTCAAATTGAGCATCTGCTTAGCATGGCCACAGATTAGATTCGTGCGCCAAATACAAATCGATTCCCGATTGTAATTCAATGCATTAGGCCGGAAACAAATACGAGTCAGGACAGTGTGGTCGTGGCCGCCCTATGGTAATCGGCTCCGCTCTCCTCCGCTCCATCGGTACTTTCACGTTTTTGAAATTAGTCTCTTAACTTTGTTACACTTAAAATTAAAAAAAATTAAGCTACCTTTAAAGAAGCTCTGAAGTAAAGTCAATAGTCACTGGATCGAAACTAGTGGCGGAAGATTTCTGTTAAGTAAAAAGGTTTCCGTATAATCGTGTAACCTTTTAGCCAAGGTTTAGTGTTAAAAGTTTTCAGATTGTTCTAGCGATTCTTAAGTGATCTAACGACAACTTATTTAGCCTGGGACACTGGGTTGACATGCCTTCCAAAGCACGGTGGCAGTCTAAGATATTACATTTTATATGCGTTATAACAAGAATCGAACCCGGGTCTTTGGGATGGTAGGACAGTATTCTAACCACTCTGCAATGATTGCCATTACCTGGTTGGATAATGAGCGGTCACCTCTGGCTAGTCTATGTTACTCATGCTCTGACTTTTAAGGGTAATGCACGCCTAAATACTCTTAAAAAAGTAAAACCTCAAATTTCTCAAGAATTTGCTATATAGATTTTGATTAAAACTTAATAGTTTAGAGTTCATAGAGTATTAAACAATATGACGCCACCCGCATATCTGTAAAAATTACGGTTAGAAACTTATAGACTTTTAGTTTTTGAGAAAACAATTAAGGTAAAAATCATAGTTTGACTACAACCATTTAAACCGGCTTTAAAAACTTAACAACTTTGTATCGTGAATTATTTTTACACGACTAAAGGTTCCGGAGAAAAGTAAACTTTACTGTCCATAATAAACGCAAAAAGTTGTCTGAGAGCGCCCAATATTATTCTTATGGATCCTTATTTCCCAACCGTTTTCTATGAAACTTGGTATGCAGCGTAAGGATTGAGTTTAAACTCAAAATGTTTAGTGTTACCAGTGGTGGTGGATCTAAAATTCTAACTATTAATTTAACGTTGTTCTTCCTGTTGTTATTTTGACAAATTGGATGAATATTTTGACATGGATATGTCAAAATAGCTCTGGGGGGTGTTGGTGATTTTTAATATGGAGTATACGTAACATGTTTTATAGAAACTACCTTGGCTATTGTATTGATTTTTTTATATAAAAGTAAGAACAGCTGTTTAGATGAGCTGAAAACATTCCCATTAGACATATCCATCATCTAACCTATTTCTCTCAGGGAAGTAAATACAAACATTTGAACCAGTATATTATAAAATAATATTTAGATAGCATTTGAAGAATATGATAGATTTATTTCAGAAAGTAGCTTTTAAATGTAGCTAATGGAGAAAGAAATTATATTTCAGTCCATTAATACAGTTTAGTTTACTGTTGAATAGTGGAGTTTCAGTTTCATTTCCCGTTTTAGTTTATGGCCAACCGGGTTCAAACCCCATAAACAACATGACCCCCATAATAGTTGAACAATCGACTCTATCTTGTCTAAAAGACCCCGCATAGCACTATGAGCATTACAGATATTGGGCCGGACCTGTTAAGAGATGTAATAAACACAGACAATCTTGCGGCCACCCACTCGGCGATATTTGCGCTAACACAGTCCCGCTTTTAATACGCCGTTTACACCTCGGTCCTGTCCCTATTAGTCACCTACCACCTCACTCCGGCCCCGTACTGAACTGGAGTGAAATAGTGAAGCGGCGCTGGACGAGAGTGTAAATGCAGTAAGATTTGTTCGTATGTAATACGCTACATGGTCCGTATATTACTCAACGTCTTTCCTAATGTATGGTTTCGTGTACGTTGTCTTCCACGTTTGTTTTGTTTGTAAGAATGCAGTAAGATGTTTGTTAGAAACAAGCTGTTTTAATTTAAGTGCAGTGTAAACTGTAAAATTGCAGTGAAATTGTAAACTTTAAACGTTATAAACCAGTTTTTCTACAGAGTTACACGTAAAACATATATATTTTATGGTCCATTTTCCCCTCGGCATACAGAGTGAAAACCAACACAATACTCAACTACAAAATCATCAGTCACAACAACCAAAACCCTGAAAATAAAAAGGTGTCTACAAAATCACATGTAAATCTCCATGCAACAAACAATATATAGAGTATACTAATCGATCCTTCTTACAAAGATTCAAAGAACACACCACGGAAAATCCCACCTCAATAGTAGCGAAACACCTTAAAGACAATGACAGCCACCACATAAAATTTCCAGAATCTTTAATAAACTTACACAATACCAAATCAAAACCAATTGCAAAAATTCAAGAAAGCGACGAAATATACAAACACATCTAGAATTTTAGTAACATCAATTTATTAAACAAGGAATAAGATTATTTAAATTCAATACTATTCAAAATTATTAACAAAATTTGAAATACAACTACACTACATTCATGAAAATGTCCATGACGAGGAAGATAGGGAGACGAGGGAAGACCCTGTGATGATGCTACACAACTTAGCGAAATGTACACTGGGAGAATAAACACTTTTTAGATCTACATGCGAATGAAGGTAAACAAAATTTACTATATTTATAAAGGTCTAAAAACTGGAAATCACAAAATATATTTTATCACAAGATACATTTTACGCAATATTAAATTCACACCTCATCCGTGTATTTAAACATTAAAACACACTGACAGTTAGACCCTAGCCTCACGCCAGAACCGATGTGCCAAACTCCACTTTCGATACTTTGGTTCAATTTGTTAAAGTGTAGAATTAGTCCGGACGGTCACCACTATATATTTATGTTACAGTCTTAGCTGTCTATTAAATTTAAATTCAAGCCGAGAACCATCCAATTGCAAATTTCCCAAGTACCCTAAAAGCAAGCACCAAGCCTTTAAAAATGAGACTCAATTAACAGTAACGTTAATTTTACTCAACATATCTCTGGAACCAGACTACATAGGGATTTAAAATTAGTTTTGTATTAAATATTGTTTTATTAACAATATCAGTAGGGATAATTTTTATTTAATATCACATAAAAATGTTTAAGAAATTTTGAGTTTTAAAACAAAAATGTTTAAAGTTTTAATGTTTACCTTTTTATTCTGAGGATATCCTCATATATATTGATAAGTGCAACGTTCGTATAAAATACAAACTTTATAGTGGTTAATTTAACGGTTCCTGATTTATGTGTCTTGAAACTTTAATTATAGAAAATGTCAAAAAAACCTAAATAACTCTGGAGTTCCTAATAAGTCAATGTTTTGGGAGTTCGAGGAATTATTATATTCCAGAATAGGTCAAATTTAAAAATAAATAGTATTTATGATTAATTTGAATACAAAAACTCCAACTGGATGTCAAAAGGTTGTACCAAAACAAAATGGTGGTGGTTTTAAATGTCCCACAATCCATCTGTAATAAGGTTAAAGATTTTGCATATTTTTCAGTAACTTTGTACAATTTCAATATTATGTGTTACTTCCCATTAGAAAGGGGAATTCTAAAGAACAAAAAATTAGTAAAAGCTTAAATGTCTAGACATTATCTTCTGGAAATCTTATAGTTGAGATAATTTCCCATGAGTGAAGAAGCAAGTATCATTCAGAAAGTTAATCTTGCCAAAGGACGCGTACTTGGCACAAAGCAAATACCACGTCACCCTTTACGCCTAGTACCAACCGCATAACACTAAATTACCATTAAAACCATAACTGTTCCCTGTACAAGAACCGAGAAACATCTCGACTTGCGTACATATATCACACGTGTGGGACTTTGTAAGCGAAGCGCTTCGAACATCAACAGATGTGACTGAGCGCTCTGACCGGCGACGCGTCTGATATGAGCAGATAAAAACTTGGATTTATAGTAGCATTCAAAAGTACAAGACCGGAGACATATCCGCGCAGTTGGATACGAAACTTGGGCGTTATATTATACGGTTGTTTTATTCTCGGAGTATACAATAAACAGTTGGATGTATGCGGGAGTTGTGTCTTCTGCCGAGAGAGATTCTCGGGATGATATGATGGATCTTGATCTAATTTAGAAATTTGTTATTTATAGTTCAAACAACAGTTCATCTGTGGCAAAATCAACTTCAGAGCTGCAAAATAACTTTTCTCAAATAAAGTAAGCGGGTGTGAAAAAAGATAAGAAAATATAATGTCCTCTTTCGACTCTAAACTAACATAGCCTACCTAAAGTACATAACCTTAGGGCAATCAAGCAAATTTATGGCGTAAGCATGAGTGGATTTAGAGGTTATTTGTTGGAGGGGGATATGGCATCCGGAGTTTGGGAGTATAGAATACCCACTTTTTGGGGGGGATAGGTTACCCCCTTTAAAAAGCCCTTTTTCGGGGGCCCTGTGTCGGGAAATGTTTGAAAATTAAATTAAAAACGTGTTTAATGTCATTGTAAGGGCATTTTTATTCGAAAGGTAAAGAAGAAAAATTATGATTTAGAAAATTACTATTTAGGGTTGAAAACTGTTGCGACGTTGATATTATAATCTACATTATTGAACAAAACATTATTTTTTATATTTAAATTCTTAATATAATTTGTTTTTGGTCAGTATAGTGCTCAATTTCAGACAAATAGTACGATGGAACGATGGAAATGTACATATTAACTAAAAAGCTTGGAGGCAATGCCCCCTAAACTCCGCCCATGGGTCTTACCCGGCAGTCACTATTAGGCAAAACCCACAACAGAGTGACAAGCTAACCTTACTAAAAATAAAGAAAAAAGGTGTTGTACACAGGAACATATCAGAATGTTCTGTACCAATCCAAGCCTAACCGCCCTAACCCAACATGACATAAGGCAATCTAATCTACCTAACCTAACATAACGTAAGCCAACCTAATCTACCTAACCTAACCTAAACTCGCCTTACCTAACCTAACCTAACCTTATATAGCATAAGCCAACCAATCTTCACCTTAACCAGCAACAGTACAATTGTAAGTTGTGAGCGATGTGTAGTAGTCCTATAACTACTATAATACTACTAATCCACAGCTACCTCATAATTCAATAATTCAATGGTTATTCCACGTTAAACTGTAGTCCCTTAGTTATCGGCTGTCATTTTAACATGTCAGAACTGTCATTACAGTAACAAGATACAATCGCGAATATTTATCCTCATTCTACTTGTTATCTCTTTTTTGATTTCAAATAATCCATTTCTATCATCTAACTCACATAACCTACAAATATCTCCCCATAGTAATGACGAATGTAGTCCTTTACTACACTATAGAAGTTTTTGTTTCAATTTTGCTCAAAGCTCGGATACAAAAGTTTCACCAGAACTGGGTTTTGAATTCAGTTTCTTCGTGAACAAAACGTTTCACTTTAATCCTTTTTTGAACAAATAACCATTTCTTTAAGTATTGAAATTCATATACATAGACGAAGAATATAGTCACATCGAGCAAAATTATTTTCATTCTCCACAATGATAAACAAGATATGCATAAAGTCCTTTTGGATTAATTCTGAAAATGACATTGTTAATTAATCAGGGTAAATACATTTACTATTATTACTATTATAAAAACTAATACAGACCAGCAACCATGTCAAGTGAAGAGGCAGTCCTTTAAAACCCAGATTAAATTATTCTTCAAAACAACTTAAATCAAAAATCAGTCTAGTGATTTTCTCGCTAACACATTTTCCTATCTTTGACTTAAGTACAATTGGAAATAGAATCCCAGGATATTAAACAGGGTTAGACTAGGACCGACTGGGTTAGATGGATAAGACTTGGTTAAACTGGGTTAGAACGGGTTAGACAGGGTCAGACTGGGTTAGTTTCTAGAAAAATCGTTTATGTAATATCCACACTCAAACTAGTAATTAATTTATAATTACTACCACCATATACCACCATATAAATATACCACCATGTAAATATTTTACATGGTGGTTAAGTATATAAGTCAAACTTGTATGATAAACAACAATATTCACGGTCTAAAAAAATAATTTATCGTCTTAAGCAGGTTATACCTTTGAAACGCAGGTCAATTAGACAGTAATTTATAACGAATGGGAAAACCTGAAGTGTCGTCCATTTCTCATAGGACAGTCGAGGCTGGCGATGCAAATACGTTCTAATGAGAGTCTGCGCAGGCGCCGTGAGAGTGGACGATTAGTGACAGCGTCGACCAATCAGGAGACGCCAATTATTGGCTCCTATTACGGACAATGGGATTATAACAGTGTGATTGGTGGACAGGTTGACGACTAGTTGTAGATTGGGTGAGATCATCGCAGTCATGCGTGCAAGTATAAAATGAGAACTGTGGTATTTTACAATGGTTGTATTAGCGTCTATGGATGAATATTATGAAAATCCTGACACTTTTTGAAGATAGATTTCTCGTAAGAAACTTGATCTTATGTTAGCATTAAGTTAAATTTTTATAGCTAGTTTCCATAATCTAGTAATTATTTATATGTAAGTAGTTTGACTTGTAAAATTATGTCCGAAAGTATTTGTTTGCATATCAAGCCATCAGTTCAACAACGGAGCCTTAAATCGTTTTCTGAAAGAGTTAACGGGTTCGATTTGAGGAAACTGGACTGCTCTTTGTGAAAAGCAGTCGTGGCTAGTGGGTAAATGTAATGACTGGGACGGTGGCGACGTCCTATAATCCAGCTACTTGGAGATGACGAATTGTGGATAGTTGTGAGAGATGGTCGGTGGATGTAGTGTTCTCTACTGTTGAATACTACTTTAACCCAAAAAGAGTATCCTCATAACTAGACAAGTTTGTAATTCAGAGGCAGTGGTTCGGATTACACGTTAAACTGTATGTTCATTAGATATGCCATTGACGTTGGGGTTATTAATTAACAATTACATCTAAGGAACATGTCAGCCTTAGTCAGTAACAAGACTACAGGACTGCAACACACATCCTACACTCGTTTCTCATTCATACTTGGCTTTAAATACCTACCTTGTGGTACAGTCGCTGTTTCAATAGTCTAATCTAATCTATATATCTCTATAATACTTAGTTGGCCTACTACGTACACGATTATATCAGTTACTTCGTTTGACAAATGGATGTAACCGTCCTTATACTTGCAAATGTTATAAAACAATATGAATGTAAACATTGTTTTCTGTCTTGGAAGCACGCATTACTTCTTTAACCACCGACTAAGCAGACATCAGGGATTATTCATAATAGTTTGAGTTTGTTCATATGCCTTTGGCGCTGTAATTCGGTCCGGACGGATACATACTACCATCTCTAAAACATCACTAAATCCATTACGAAAACATTGGTTCATTTTCTTCACAGCTACTGCATATCATAAAATCGTTTTTGGGAACATAAAATTATGCTATTCATTGACTTTTATTTATGATTGATTTAATACATTTATTTTTCTTTCGTTAATGGACGACTCCAACCTAGTTTCCTTAGTAGTCTGTAGTAAGTCTTAAAGTTATGTTAACTAACTGAAACTACCATTTAGTAAGAAAGATATGTAACCGTCTTATTAAAAAAACGGTTTTTTACAAAAATTTAAATTTCACACTTTAAAAACCTTGTATGGTAAAAAATAATACACGTACTACATCTGATATACAGAACGTAAGTACAAATATTACTAAACATAGTTAATAAACCATTAAAACATAATTAATATTTTTAAACGGTAATATAAGCAGTCTTGGTAGTGTACCCACATCATAAAATTAACAATAAACGAGACCCATTCAAATTCAAATCGGTAACAGTTTTATGGAGACTTATGTGAATGGATCGGTCCGTATAAGCATCTGGGAGCCTACAAAGCGAATCAGTCAGTTTATAGATTAGAGTTTAATCTCTAGGCATATTTGTGACGTCGTAACGTGAGAAATTAACGCCAGTTTACGAGCGTGGCCGCGGCAAAGACACTCTTGTGCTGTAAATCGCGCGTGATGGCCGAGCGGCTTGAGCGATGTCTGGCTTTTACGGCCTAAACGGGGTTTAAACCACGGGATAAGCGATTAACTAATAGAATTACTAGTTTATGTGACCATTCAGGCATGCCTGGGTAGGTGTAATTGTTTAGGAATAAATAATTACGTTCAAATATACGTACAACTCTGGTGCGGTTACTCAGGGGAACGCTCTCGCCTAGTAAGTTAAGAGGGTTCCCTACACCCATCAAAAGTCACGCAAAAACCGCTTCGCGCGGTGGCCGATGTTGTCCTCAATTTTAAAGATAAAATTATATTCAATATACCATTTTAAGGATAAAGAAATTTGTAAACAATATTGCTTTTTAAAATTTCAATAACTAATCAGAATGTTTTTCTGGAGGTCGATAAAGTTGGCAAAATTTGAACTTAAATAGTGAAGTTTTATAAAAACATATTGGAATGCGATAAAGCAATGTTGATTGCAAATCTATTCAACAATTTCGTAATATTTTTACTTTTGTGATAAAATAATTCTTGTGCGAGTAAAACGCCACCGTGTAAACCCCTACACGCAGGAAACCCAATGATTCTGATGCTACCTGGCTAGTGGATCGAAACCAGTGGCCGGCAACTCCTGACAGATCATGAGCGGTTGTCTCTGGCTACCCTTTGTGACTCATGCCCCCACGGTACCTCGATGTTCTTACTTTAATGTCCTTCAGTGACCCTAGGCCCGTCATATGAACACCCATTCATGTAAAAACCAGACAGGTGTGCAAATGCGCAAGTTGTGAAAAGTTGGTTTCAAAAAAAACTTTTTGTGGTACAGTCTACGATATATAATTTTTGCAACGTTAATTTAGGAGGGGGTATTACGCCCAATTTTAAACTAACGCAATTCAAAACAAAACAGGGGCCCCAAGATTCGAACCTGTTACCTTTTGTAAAGAAGTTCAAGACACCAACCTATAGGCTGACATGAAACAAAAAAGATGTTAAATGTAAATATTCGATTCAGTTGTGTTGTCCAATTGATAGGGTCAGGCTCCAATGTTGACCATTACATAGTAATGTGACCTCTGGATGTAAACAGCATACTTTTTGTGTACAATTTTGTAAATTTTTGTTACAACTTTTCCACTTGAGAGTGCGTTACGGTATTGTTTGATTTCGATGGTTTTTATGAACTATGCTTACAAAAAATGGCAGACTACTCCTGTAAATCGTTATTAAATTGGCAAATAATATCACTGATTTAAATAAAATATCAAAAATAAATAGAATTTGTTTAGCAGTAAGGTAACATCTCTATATCGTGATTTCATAACTAAATTAAGTTATAACATAGACCTCTACAAATGTGGATGAACAATCCAATCCAATAGACATTTCTATGCGCTTACATTTTTATTCATATAGCCAAAAATATTAAGGGTGAGCTTAAGTTTGCGCATTGGTATGGCGAGTAGAATTGTTTCTCACGGTAACTTACGAAGGTGCGATGTTCTGTCCACGCATGACCGGTAAGTCCGCGGTCCCGGTCCGTTCGTGACGCATGCGCAGTCCGGAATGAAGACGCCGCCACGTCAGGCACGGCGCGGCATCCCAGTGATTCCTACAATGGCCGCTAATTAACACGGTCTTGTACCGCGAGATAGCGCTAGTGTCCCGAGCCAAATATTTTAATTCGGACACGATTCCGCCGGCGACAATTTTATCGGAACACGATCGAGCGCGGGCTCGTTTATCAGCCTGGCCCAGTTGAAGTGCGGAGGCTTCATGGTGCCGGCTAGAAAATTATCGTATCCTTGAAAAATTATGGTACACTTATATTTTTTTTATATTTCAACCTTCAAAACCTTTTATATCAAATAGTCCTGATTGTAGTTGTTGGCGAGTAAGAACGGTTTCTCAGAAACTCCTTCATCGATGGATGGGGACAGTAAGTATCCCAAATTTTGGAATTTCACAAAATGAAAGCTCTTGGAATGTTTCAGAAAGCAGAAGAGTACACGACTTCACAGAAGACTAAAAACATACCCTTACCATCTTGGCTGACCCATCGTAGTAGGTGCCAGCTTGATGCCAAGTGTATCTGACCAGCAAAGCGCTTGCTACAAAGGCCGCCAAGTCACAAGGCTCCTTGTATAACCTGGGATATTCCTCCAAGGTCTATGGATGTGAAGTCGCGGAGATGAATGTTGTAGCTCAACTCAACATTGTCCTTAAAATGGTCCCGTGAAAACTTTCATATATGAGTGAAGGAAAGCGAACTGATCGCTACCTAAATAAATTCAAATTTGTCATATTGCATTTAACATTTTGTATCATAAGATACTTTACACGTATTTTTCGCTCATAAAACATATTTTGGTATGATTATGTGTAAGCTCTGGGGGGAGCAGGTGTATTACCAATTTGAGAGATATTTACTAATGTGCAGTATAAAATACGTTCTGTGCATTCATAACTTTAGACTATTTGTCCACATTATTTCACCCAGGTGAATAAATAATAACTTTACAGATCACTTCACAGTCATTTTACGCTCATTTCCCATTCATACTTGTCTTAAAATACGTACGTAGGTAGGTCATCATTTAAATTAAAAGTATAAAGTATAAACGAGCTCCATCAGTGATAGTAAATTATCAACAGACTGGAAATATTTAATTATTTTGTTTTTAATTTTACTTAGCTGGTCATCGCATAAATCTATGCCATATATTTATTTCGAATAACAGTTGACTACTCTTGTACAATGAAGGTCCTCAAAATTATCGTACATTCACCATAATTATGGTGTCTGCGCCACCCTGCTGCGCGGTGCCAGTAATCTGTTTGTGCGCACGCGTGACAGCCGCTGCTCTGATGTGCGCATGCTCAGTGTCACATCTGATACACCACACAGGACACCGCTCAGCGCGTGCTCGGGCTCTACGTGATGTGAGATATCCGTTACACAAACTTGTCATCTTTGTTACGATTGTTTTTCATTTTGTTTCGTGTAAAAAGTACAAAAGAAAAACACGATAAAATTACAACTATAAACAAATTACGTTAACAAATCGCTAAATACACTAAAAAGTGTACTTATTAAATTTATTTTCCTTCTATTTGTTAGTCAAACCGATCATACCTGGCACTTGCTAATTTAGATACATTTCTGACATGGTATAATATGTCTTAGCTTTGGGGGAGGGGGTGAATCTGTGAAATGAAACAAAAGTGACAAAAGGTTTAGAGGAACTGAAAACATTCCCTTTAGTCATATCCTTGATCTAAGGTATTTCCCAAAAGAAAGTAATTATAATTTTATGTAAGTTTTCAGCGTCTGAAAAAATAGTGGAAACTCGGTAAATATAATTTTTATTGGAAAGATTTCCAAGAGGATTTTTCAAAAACATCATTAAATTTGTTCTAAATAAGTTTTTTTTTATATTTTGTATGCATTTGTAATCTAAAAAGTAAATAACTTATGCTGTGTATGAAAATACTATATTTTTAACTTATCGTTTTAAACAATAAACTTCAGAAATTAAAAATGTTCGTATATTAAAAATGTTGAAAAATGTTTTATTATATAAACGGACAATTTTTAAATAAAAGAAATGTTTACTTTATCACTAGTTTAGCTAAAAAAAGCATGGCGTATAAAACATTTTTAAAACATGTTTTAGCTTATACAAACGTCTTCGTTGTATACACACCGTTTTGTGGCAATGCTGTAGACAGTTAGACCAGTTCGTAGTTCAGTGGTTCGGACTCCACGTTAATCTGCAGGTCCCTTAGATATGCCCTTGACAGATGGGCCAATAATTAACAGTTCTGACTAAGGAACATATCAATCTTAAACAGTATAAACACTACAACATCGCGCCACAATTATCCTAAACTCATTTCTTAACCATGCTTAGCTAAAAATACTTACCAAGGTAGGTTGCCATTTCAGGTACAAGTATAAATTACAAGCATAATGTTGAATCAGAAATAGTTCTATAATAGAACCAGTGTATTACACTCTTGGCCGATTGTGTAATGTATTGACTATATTGACTAGGTCGATTGGTTACTGAGATATTCAAAATGGTAAACATATTGCAATATGTAATGTTAATCTTATAGATAATAGCTAAAAGTCAATTAACTCACCTATTTACAAAATTAGGTATAAAAGTTTATCTAGTTAGGATTTATCAACATATCCATAAAAACCCTAAACGTAATGTTTCTTATGGCAACAAACCTGCACATTCATCGCCTGTGTAATTTTTATGGAGAATAGAAAAATCGGTGTAACTCGCTTAGTTATTAACATAATTTACAAGACTGTTGTATGCGTTTCTACTTAGTGAATAACCTTAATAAGCACATTCTCTAAAACTACCCTCATTCCAGCAAACTTGAAAACTCGCAAAAAGCACTATTCGATTATTAAAATTAATTATTATTATTCATTGCCCATGCAAATCTTACGGAGAATAGAAATATAACCCTCTTAATCATTAATATAATTTGATAAAATATTGTATGTATTTTTAATTAGTGAATACTCTTATTTAAGGCACATTATAATGTAGAACAACCTTTATTGCAGCAAACCTGCATACTCAGTAGGCACTACTCGATTACTATGACGAGAATAATAAAAGTTCTATGACATTTGCTCTACTCACGCCAGCATGCTGCGTGCGTATTCTCGTATTCAACTTTAAATTTTCATCAGAATGGGCCTAATCCATTAATATGAGTTTAAAATGTAATGTTATTCAACACTTTTAAAGCAGTGATTTTAAAAAGACAACTTCAAAAGATTGGCGCCGTATGAGTAGGCAGAATGTGACGCCGGCCTGTGTTGCGGATTGCATTCAGCACCTGCACCTTGCTGTCACGATTTCTTGCTTGCACGATTTATATAACTAACTTAAAAACTTTATATAACTAAAGTTAGCAGAACCAGTAAAAATTATTTTCAGGGAGCATATATTTAATGTACACTTATGAATTGTTTTGTTCTTTTATTTTAAATAGTTTACGAACATAATTTTTTATGAAATGAATCCATGCACTAAGATCAGTAGATATATCAAAATATCTTACTAGAGTAAGGTTAAAATATGTTATATTTTAATTTGTTTTGCACAATTACACTCCTAATAAGGTACTTTGTCAAAAGAACTCGTTCTTTAGACAAACCTCAGTGGATAATTTTCTGCAAACTTAACGGAAATAGTGTACTCATGATTTTGAATCAGAATAAACTTTATTTGAAAACATGGCAGGGACATTTAAAATTCGATTAGTTCTATTTAAAATAAATTTTTAAAATAAAAAGTTCAAATATATTTTTAGCAGTACAAATTTTAACTAGTTATACAATTCTATTTTTTTACTCTTATCATTACTTCTTTTTATCTTTATAATTCAAACGATGCAGTTTTATACTTAAAATAGTACAGCCTGAAATTAAAACAAATACAAAACTAAGATCAATAAACCTAAAAACACAAACAAATCAACATGTTACTCTAAAGGTGTGTTGTTTTGTTATCAATTCAGTGGGTAATGTAGATAAAATACAGAAGTGAGCAACACTTATTAAATATCGTGAATTTCATGTAAAACCAGCTGAGACAATCGAGCTGTTTGACGATGGTACAATATTGTATATTTAACAACGTTTTGACATGGATATGTCTTAGCTCTCGGGGGGGGGGGTACTGGCAATCCATGAGACGAAAGTTGTTTACGGAGGTGACGGCGTGTGGTTATAACAACTGTTTAGAGAAACTGAAAACACTCTCTTTAGATATACCTATGATCCAACAAATTTACTACAGGGAAGTAAAAGTACAATCAGTTTTCCATACTCCATACAATTATTATTGTTACAGCAGTTTTTTAAGTGCGTAATGTTTATCTTAATTTGATCAGGATTCTTTTGGCTGAAACAAAACATATTATTATTCCAGTGAGTCAAACTCCTCTAAAGATTATACATTGCGACAAAACATACTAAAGAAATAGTTTTTATATTAGAGGGAACACAGCGAAAGAAAACAAAACCCACGTTAAAAACGAAGCTGTCTTTTACGACATTCTAGAAAATATTTCGGTCGGTCTCCAGACGATAATATAAAAGCAAAATCAAGTCCAATCCCATAAAACTCGCTGCCTACCCATATACGTCGCCGGAAACGCATTCTAGTAGAACTATCCCTTTAAAATACCATCTCACTGGCCCCCATGAATCACGAAATCAATCCCGGGCAACGCCATTAACCCCGAGGAAATCAAACTTTGGGAATCCTGATCTGGAAGATTTATTATAATATTCAACACGAGTCGGATTCGGCAGAGGTCCGGATGGGTTGGACCTCGCTCTAGGTCCGCAAAAGGAATTTGTCTCGGGTAAAATATGAATTTTAATTTGTCCAGACTTATCAGGCAGCCTGTGTGAGTTATGGGAGTTGTGCTTTTAGAAGTCGCCGCCAGGCCGCGCCACCATCTGCTGGGCCGTCACTTGTTTATTATGAACACATGTTGTGCTGCGCCTAGCTCATTGTTGTTGTCGGTGCATGCGCTTTGAACCACGTGTTGTTGGCGGTTTATCGATACAATGACGATAGTCAAATCAAACAAAATCCACACTTTTCTAATGCTATACATATTGTTGACTGGTACGGTGGCGTGTCTTGTAATACAGCTCCTTGGAGGTCACGAATTGTGGATAGATATGGATGATGGTCAGTGTATATGATATTCTCTGAAGTGGATTAACGTCCGTACTATGCTCATTTTTAATACCATCCTCATAATTAGATCATTTCGTAATTCAAAGGCAAAAAAATGTGGTTCGGATTTTACGTTAAACTCTTGGTTCCTTAAATGTTATTAACTGTTGAACTACAAGACCACGTACACAATCATCTAACTCTCATTCCTTCATCATGCTTGGTTAAAAATATCTTCCTGGGTAGGTTGCCTAAGACGATAACATGTAATACAAATTATGTTATTAAACTAAAGTTATAACTATTAAACTAAAACGAGTTCTTAATACATTAAAACATGTACTCTGATAAAATAGTCAATTCATATTTTAAAATATAGCCAATATGACACTACTAAATTTTAAGAATACCCAAGGTTTATTAAGGATTTGTACAATTAGCGATAAAAATATAGTTTTTTGACAAAATAAATTATAATAATGATCAATTCAACACTAAATTAAAGAAACCGAGTCTAGGTGGAAAATGTATTATTTAGAAAGAATTCTGCTAAGCGGCATTAATGGTTAGTTATCGGTCGTCATGTGCATCTTCAGTGGTGCAGTCAGAAGTGAACATATAAGAGGTATTCAGAGGGATAGAAGATTCGGTCAAAGCCAAGGCCTAACAGGTGACTAATTGTGGATAAAATATGTGATGGTCAGTGGATGGGATATTCTCTGGTGTGGATTAACGTCCGCAATATTTAATACTAAGTACATTCTCATACTTAGACCAGTTAGTAATTTTGAGAAACAGTGGTTCAGACTTCACGTTAAATAATATGTGCCTTAGATGTGCAATTAACTGTTGGAATCTTGTATAAGGAACATGTGAGCCTTAATAAGTAACAATAATACAAGATCGCGCCACAATCATCTTACGCTCATTTCTTATACATACTTGGCTTAAAATACCTGGACAGGTTTCCATTTCAGTAACTAACAAACAAACAAACTAACTTACTGGTGTATGTTTCATAAATACTTACACAGACCTGCAGGTCCTCGATCTCAGGGGAAATAGTTATTAAAGTAAAGTTTGCTATGTAAAAATAACTTTCAATATTGTTTATAATTTTTAATATTGATATATTGCTTAGAAAACCCCTAAGAATTCAGTCGTAATTTAAAACTATTTCACCGATCAATACACATTCTAAAAAAAAATTTATTGTACTTTCACCCTTTTTGTTCAATTCCAAGCTTAGTTAGACTTCTTCTTAAGAGTCTCCGGAGGTGCTACATTGGATTTTAGTCGCTTCATCTATATCAGTGTAGTCTCGGTGTTTGTACACAGACAAAAATACATCTGTCCGAAAATCGCGTTTTTGATTCAGGGAGCCTTAAAATGGATACATCAACTCTCAACTCAAATTCGAAAATTTTGAAGAAAACAATACTTACTCCAAACACTATGTATACGGGGAGGAAGTGAAAATATAAATAAATAAAAGAGGAAGTATTTATTTGTTTGGATGTTGGTAAGTATGTTGCCTATAAAATCCATAATCGCTCAAAAGGTTGTAATGCAACTTTGAGGCATTTATAAAGCATGATCCGAAGATGGTCTCTGTGACGATTGGTTCAAATCCGTTAAAGGACTCCAACCTTGAAGGCATAAAATGGTATAATTTCAGGTTTCATAGACTTAGTGCTTACATAATTAACAGCTGTGATTAAATAAATTGAAAGTTTCTTTAAACTGTCATTTGGTTAAATGTAAACAATTGGAAATATGCTTTACTACCTTATATGGTCTGAATAATTAAATAATGTGTGAATGTGGGTGAGTACGAGTGTGTATTTACAATGTTACAAAATTATCCGCTATAGGCTACTAGAATTGAACTGAAATTAATATACAAAAGGTCTTCAACCTAGAGGGCATCAAAGGTTGTAGTATCAGGTTACTCGCGCCGGGCAGAGCTAGTATTAATAATTCCGCTCTTTGCGCCAAAACTGACAAACTAATTTTAATTTATTTTCATTCACTTAACCACTAGAATAAGCCTTGATTACGGGTTTATTCTGCTACAAAAAAGTTAAAATATAAAAAACCATGATTAAAATTTTTGGATCGTACTGACAGTTTCAATATCCCTCCGCCGCGCGGCGCTGCAGGCGTATTTAACCAGGTGAGGACAGCCCGAACCAAGTCTTCCTGGTCATAAAACAAGCGGCGAGATAAATGAAGAGTGTTCGCGCCAAACGCTAATGGGAGTGTAAATTGCCTTCGTACTCTATGTCGCGACCCGTGGTTTTATACTCTGTGTCGCGGTGTTACGCGATATATCAGCGCGACGGCTCAGGTGCCTGGGAACGACCGGCGGGATGGGCGGGAGTGTTACATAGAGTAATAAACATATAACATTATACTCTGATACACTTGTACGAGATTACATAGGACTTAACGGTAAGTAAAGTGGCGATTCGTTAAATCGATATTTTGCTCAATATCCAACAAAATCCATTGGCCACTTGTATTGTTATGCATGACAGATATGTTTGAAAAATAAAAACATGCACAATGCACCATGTGATAAATTAATGAAACAATTTATTAGCCTCCAAGCCACAAAGCAATTGACATTGTCAGAAAATATCATGTATTATCAAAAATATAGCAATAAAATGTAAAAATGTACATGTATAAATATCTGTAACACCAATAATAATAAATTATGAAATCTCATAAAGTAAAAAATATGTTAAAAATACCTGCAACAAAACTGCATATATACAATATAAAAACTATGAAATAAATGCCTGAAAAAAGAAAAAATCACAGAAACCAGTCAATAGGCCTAAAATGCACGCATAAAATAACTCCAAACGATTAAAAGATCACAAAAAATAAACAGCAGGTACCAAAAAATAGCAAAAATAAGTACCTACTATGAAAACTATAACAATATTAATAAATATTTATAATTTAATTAAAGAACACATCAATAAATATATCCTTGTTATACCTACACCTAAATATATTATGCTTTCCATGCTCTAAAATTCACTAACACTAAGAGGGTGCAAAACTAAGAAATCAAAAACTTAACTCTTAAAAGTATTAAAATTAAGTGTTTTGGCATACTGGGGAGTTTTGTTAACAAATTTTATACCCATCACAAGATAGCAGCTTTTGGCCTTACTTAATCTGGCAAAAGGTATCTCTAATAACTTAATATTTCTAGTTTGGATGCTGGGAATATTGCTTTTTAGTTGTAGTCTAACATAATTCTTATAAATATACCGCATGAATTAAAAAAATATATATGTAAATTAATAATTATGAGAATCCTAAGCTCATTAAGGACAAGTGGCTTATGTATTTAGCACAAGCCAATATTCTGATTATTTTCTTTTGTGGGAGCAAACATCATGCATCCCCCCTACTTTTCCCCAAAATATGATGTCATAACTCAGAAGGGACTAAAATAGTCCGAAATTTATAGTCCTGGCATAATTGGGTGGGACAAAGCTCATCAGCCTCCTAAACAGAAACACTAACCTAGAAGGTTACTAGATATTGGTTACAACATGAAATGTAGGGTGGATTTTACACCACAAATAATCTACGATTACTTATTGATAACCGTTGAAATAGCGATCCGCAGATGGTGGCTGAGGAGTTCAACTCTTTCCGACGGTTGGGGAGAGAAACCCATATGTGAATTCTGTTCCCACAAATTTGCGACCATGGCGCAGTGCGGTATCGTCTCTAGTACTGAATCCTGCGTGTGAGGCTGAGGTCGCATCTATTATTAATGATCTACCAGCCAAAAGATCAGACGACAATCATGGCATGTCTTTGTGGCTGGTGAAGCAGATATATCTTCCTATTCTTGTCCCGCTGACTGTCATAAATCTCTCGCTTCAATCCGGAATTTTCATATCTGCACTCAAAATTTCCAAAGTAATTCTGATCTACAATAAAGAGGATTCCAATATCCCAAGTAATTACCATCCAGTTTCAATCTTGCCAGTCGTCAGCAAGATTTTTGAGAGTATTTTTCTTCTAAGGCTATATATTTTCTAGAAAAATTTAATATCCTCTCAGAGAAGCAGTACGGATTTTGGCTGGATGAATCCAAAATTGATATAGTATATCAACTGATTGATAATATTCTCAGTGGACTTGAGAGACTAAAGAGGACGCTTGGTGTTTCCATGGCCTCCCAAAAACCTTCGATTGCGTAGATCATCGGATTATTCTCCGAAGGTAGAACTTTGCGGAATTCGTGGAGTTCCGTTGCAATGGCTGAGCTTTTACCTGCAGGGTAGAAGCCAATTTGTTGAAGTCTCTTCAGTGGGATCACAGACTGCCATCATTCAACAAGGTGTCCCACAGGGATCAATACTTGGTCTGATTTTTTGTTTAGTTAAAAATTAAAGGAGAGGTGCTAGCTGTATTCCTATATATCAACTGTTTACTTTTATAATCATATGTTTTAGTATATATTCTTTCCTAACTTGAGGTTAATTTTGTGAAACAATAAAACAACTCTCAACATAATTCTATTCTCTTATTAATATCTAATAAGTGGCTTTCCCCGAAATTGTGAATAAGCAAGGTTTGACTGTGTTTGCTAAAAATTATTTACGTAAAAATATAATTTGCTATTTAGTCAGTCTCCGTGAACATTTTTCCATGTCACCGCGTCACCTGCTACGATATTGCAACACTAGTTAACGCATGATTTACAACTAGATGCTCCTCAGAACCAAGGACATTTCGCTATTTTACATTTTATTACCCATGTTGTTACGGCAAATTGTTAATATCTCTTGTAAGCTGTGGTGAAATGACTTAGCTCTGCGTCAGGTTAGAGGAGAAGTCGTACGCGTGTGTGCGTGTGCGCGCGTTTATGAGGATTTTATTGGTCGTTGGGTAATGGCTTGAAGGTTATTATATTTTTATGTATACACTGAGCAGATTCAGTTAAATATATCGCGTATTATGGAAGCATCCAACGTAAAATATGAATGAATGAAGAATAGAGAACGTAAGTAGTTTTAATGTAATTTATATATTTGTATTGTATACTATTTATATATATTATGGTGTTTAAAATGTTAGAAAATTTGAGAAGGTAATTCAACTTTAAGGTATCAAACATAAGAAATATTTAAGAGTAGCAGAAAATCTGTTCTTTTTAAGGATAAAAAATATATTAACCTGAAATAATAAATAAACTAATAAAACGATATTTTCTGCTCAGTTATTTAGTATAGTTTTTGAAATAAAAAATTAAGTTCAACTAGATAATGTTCATTTAACTAGTAAGGTTTGGTTTACTTGATTTTAATCTTACAGCTTGTTATGTTATTTTTTGTGTTAAATTATTTTGAAAAGAGATTATTAGAAAGAAACATTACAAAGGCAGTAAATTAGAATCAATTTAGTTTTTTATTGCTTTTTTATTTTAAACATTTTTCAACAAGATACTAAATTACAATACTATTTCAAAATATAACGAATTTGAAAAATATATATAGGTTTTCATTTGATATTTTACAAGTATTGTAATTTATCTAATCAAAAACCATGCAAAAGGTTGAGCTTAAAATGTATTTTTTCTAAGTATAGTATCATTAATTTTAAACGTAATATTTCAAAGATTTATTTTAGTATATAGAGGTTGGTATATTAACGTATAAACGTTTTTATAATGATAAAAATTTATTTTAATCACATACAAAAATTAATCGTATTTTTTTAAATTGATCTACTTGTAGTTTAGTAATTATAATAATTTAGTTTTCTTTGATTTTGTTTAGTGCTTAGTAACATCGTTAAAATTCAGTCATTATGTTGTAACCTTTAAGCAGATAAAACTATTTTAACGAAAATGTCCTATTTATTTAATATCCCGCCATTTGTCCCAATGTGTTGGAATTAACTGATAACCACCGGCATTTCTTTTGCATATGTTTATGTTAGGACTGTTGAGTCCCAGGTCCGTCACACCAAAAAATAGGGACTTTCGTGGGACACCCGATATTTTGTCATGATGAATATTCCTTCATAACACTGAATCATACAACCCTTACATTAGACGGGCACACAGATTATGTGATCTAGGTTACTTGTTCAGTAAAAGCTTTAACTGCTAAAAAAGGGGACTTTAAAAGCTCATTATTTTATTTTCATAGTGCCTGAGTGATTGAAGTTAAAAAAAATTACCTGAACGTATAGAATAATGAAAACAGGTTTCAAAACTGTGCGTGATCTCTTTTTGACGGAGAAGAGTTAAATATAATTTTAGTGTTCCATAGAGACAGCCAGATAGTAATTAAGATAAGGTCTGATTTCGTATTTTTCGGCTAGAGTGTAAGATGTAAAACAAATGTAACAACAATGTCGGTCGGCGTAAAATAAGTGTTTCGGCCAAACATACTCTTAAGGTCATAAAATGACCAAATGGAGAGACACAAAATTACATTTTTTCCCTTAAGTTCTCCTAATGCAGCCGCAGCAAAGCCCCGTGTTCCTGGAGGCCTGGTCACATCGTCGTTCGCGCCAGTCGACAGGTTGGATAAACGTAACCGGTAATTAAAAATCGCCCAAATTACATCTTCAGATCCGATCTGGAGTTGATGACACGAAAGACATAAACAAGCGTGTTATTAGGGGGCTTGCTGCGATACAGGGATTTATGTGGTCTGCGCCGGAGACGTGTGGGTATGGAGAGGTGACAAGCGCTCTTCCCACGGGCGCCGGGGATCGAGCTTTGCTCAATGAATTTGAATCATTCCAATTAATGAGTGGCTTAGTACAGTTGTACTTTTAATGTAATGGTTTTATTTCGTTTATTGTATGATCCTGTTAAGAAGTTTATATGAATACAACATTTTATTTACTTAATTTTTATTTAATACAGTAAGCTACTACTTATAAAATATCGTAGATTGTTATCGATATTATGATTCGGTGGTCGTTCACATCCAACCTTCCACACGTCCCAGATAACTATGTGGTAGTCAATATTTAACCCTCCACACACCACAGATAACTATGTGGTCGTCCATATTTAACCCTCCACACACCATCCATGACTCAGTGGTCGTCCATATCCAACCTTCTACACACTACGGATGACGCGGTGGTCATCCATATCCAACCTTCTACACACCACGGATGACGCAGTGGTCATCCATATCCAACCTTCTACACACCACGGATGACGCAGTGGTCATCCATATCCAACCTTCTACACACCACGGATGACGCAGTGGTCATCCATATCCAACCTTCTACACACTACGGATGACTCATTGGTCGTCCATATCCAACCTTCTACACACCACGGATGACGCAGTGGTCGTCCATATCCAACCATCTACACACCACGGATGACTCAGTGGTCGTCCATATCCAACCATCTACACACCACGGATGACTCAGTGGTCGTCCATATCCAACCTTCTACACACCACGAATGACTCTGTGGTCGTCCATATCCAACCTTCTACACACCACAGATGACGCGAGGGTCGTACATATCCAACCCTCGGCACACTACGGATGACGCGGTGGTCGTCTATATCCAACCCTTTACACACCACAGATGACTCGATGGTCGTCCATCCAACCCTCCACGCCCGTCGCACACCACGAATGACTTGCCGGTCGACCACCCACCGAGGATGTTTGCCCTCCACTCAACATTGTAGGTCGTGAGCCTGCGCCATTTTATTGAAAACTAAAGCAAACTCCGACACAAGAGCGGTCGAGTGTGTGCTATGTGGAGCGCCGCACTACTCCAGATGGCTCACTGAGCGATCACGACCACAGGGAGCTCTTGTGTACGATATGAGATAATACGGTGTGTATGTCGGTTGCACAGCGTACGAGTGGCACCAGTTCGAAATATCTCGTATTCGCTTTTTTTTGTTCCGTTAAAAGCTAAAGATCTATAAATTTAGACTGGGACAGTGGTAACGTCCAGTAATCCAGCTACTTGGAGGTCAAGAATTGTGGATAGGTGTGAGAAATGGTCGGTGGATGTGGTGTTCTCATGTGTAGATTAACGTCCGCACTATTGAATACTACGTTAATCCACAAAGCCTATCCTTATAATTAGACCAATTCGTAATTCAGAGGCCGTGGTTCAGATTCCACGTTAAACTGTAGGTCCATTAGTTGTCATTGGCTGTTGGGCTATTAATTAACAGTCCTGTCTAAGGAACATGTCAGCCTTAGTCAGTAACCAGACTATAAGACCACGCCACAATCATCCTACAGTCAATTCTCATTCATTTAGCTTGAAATACCTACATTGTAGTATGGTTGCCATTTCAATGATCTAATCTAATCTAATCTCAGGATTATTAAGCACGTTTAAATATGATTTATTTAAAGTTAGCAAAGGAAAGGAAGCCACCCACGTTTAACCTAAATTTATGTCGTAATATATGTACCTAAAGTTGCTACAGATATGTGAGTGTGTTGTTTGAAGAAAACATGAGTAGAAAGTAAAGAAAAAAAGTGATTGACTACACAAAAACCTGAAATAACACAGAACAATACTACATGATAACGAAAAACATAATATATATAGTGAACAGATAAACATAAAATTAAATACATTTTTGGCTATCGCTAGGAAAGGCAAATTTTGGGCTACTATAGCCTACTAAATTTTCATTAGTTACCACAATTGGAATTACATAGCTTCACGAAAACAGGAAATATTGTTCGAACAATCTAAAGAATATGAATAAACCCTAACATGCAATTGAATGAAACACTGTCATTAAAACTGCATGATAACACTTAAAAATAATCGTATCTTACAATCAGTATGTGTTTACATTGCCATTTATTCAGGGTGTCCCATAAATAAAGTTCCAAACTATGGAAAAAGGTTATAAGTGTCTAAATAAAGAGAAACTCAAGAACAATCTTTTTTTAGAAAGTTTTGTTTAAAATGTAACCGCCATTTTGTATTTTTTGTAAAATAATCGTTATCTTCAAAAATCTTCAGCCGATGTTTATAAGATTCGGTAAGTAGATTTAAATAAAAGAGACCTACTGTAGAAAAGGATCAACTTGGTTTAGTTAAAAATTTCGAAATGGCGGCCATATTTAAATTTGTATCTAAAATGGCGGAAACGGTAAAAATACAAACATGTATAAGGACAATTATTTTTAAACCATTTTATTTATAATACGTCAACACCAAAAAACATAAAAATGGAATAAAACATAACCTAAATGTTTTAATGGGGTATAAAAATCAAGGGCTCTTTACAACAAATAAACTTTTTTGCTGTCCCTTAATTCACATTTCAACATTATCTTGGTTATGTTTTGTCTGATCCTCGTGTATGTTGACGGATATAAAATACAATTTTCCCAATAATAACTGATTTCAGTACATTTTTGAGAATAAAAGTTTACAACTGCCGCCATTTAGGAATTCGAAATTGGACTAAGTTGATTTTTTCTACAGTTGCTCTACAGTTTTCTACAATGTTGAAGTTAAAACTATTTTATAAAAAGTATAAAATGACGGATATAGTGCAGCCACTGGGAATGACTTGGTCAAAAGGAGAACATTCGCCATGAGATTCGTATCCACTAGTTGGTCGACCCAAAAGTCCCCAGTCGCATGACATGGACAACTTGGAAGCAGGACATGGACATGGGCGATTTCTTCAGGATTAATATACACTGACACGTCACGCGATTTAAAAGCCATCCGTTTCACGAATGTGATATGAGTTAGTATCAACAAGCCAAAACAAGTCGTACGTTTTGGATAAATTATGTGCAGGTGTGCGATCTATACCACGTAAATCAGACATTGGACAGAACTACCTACCAGAACTAACCTTTTATTAAAAAAAGTAATGAAAATACATAGAAGCAGTAGTAATATTTATTATCAACTAGTTTTAGTACTATATGAGCTTCGTTCTGCTAAATATCACTAAAATATAATAATTATTCAAATAATTTGATGTATAGTTTCAATAGGCCCTATTTAGATACATAAAAGTCGTACTACATTGATTATTGAATTTTTTATACCGGCTTATTGGGCAATGAACTTTTCGTAAAACATTAAGTTGTAGATAAAAAACAGATGTTCAGGTATCAACGAATATCTTAAAAATTAATAGATCAAATTAGTTTCAAATCAGACAAGTGTCCCTTGCGAATCGATCTATTTTAATTTAATATATTCTCAAAGAGCATAACGTTGGATCTTAAGTTAAAAATTATTTTAACAATTAGTTGCAATGCGAGTCTGTTTTATTAAAAACAGACTCGCATTGCTTTTTTAATTACAATCATTTATAATACTTTAATAATCGAAGGTAAAACTTATAACAAGATTTGTGTCGTGTGCCTATAAAAACATCTGTTTTACTTTCCCCCCACGTACACATAATATAATAAATGAATAAATCAAGTTTTGAATAAATTTTCGCTGCAGGTGGGAAAATATTCAGTTGACGTCGTCGATAACATCAGATGTTTATTTTCACAAAGTAGTAAAACAGAAATTGTATATTTTTAAAAATAAGCCATGAACTCTATGTTTGTAATTCATGTTCATAACAATAGGTACTACCAAGTAATTGATTTATCAACCGTTATATCTTCAAAAACTGAAATGTAAAAGCCATTATTTATTTCAGTTTTCTTAAATATAAGAATATTGAACGTATGATCAGCAGAAATCATTTTTGTATTTTGCAGGTAAATAATATATCCTCTGTGAAGTTGTTAGCTACATAAATGAACCAGTACGATGAAAATTTAGCTTACCACTCTAACCTAAAGCTGTGTGTAAATTATAAGGTTTTTAGTATTACTGAAGGAAAATCAACTTGCCTATCTAAGTTCAATCTTGTTCATTGAATAAATATTTAATAACTAAAAATGTTATTAAATTAACTTTAAATTATTTTTCACATAGAACCTAAAAATAATTAATCTTGCTATCTGTTTTATAAAAAGAGGGGTGAAATCTTGCTCTGGATTTTCAAAACTAATTTTTATCGGATTTTCAAACCCCATCAACCTTTAAAAGTAGTGATATATAAATAATGGCAATGACGTTGAATATTTTACTAAAACAACGCTTTACAGTTTGAGATCTACAATACATTATACTATCTTAATCTGAATTAAATGTGGAAAAAATCGTTTTAAACTCATTTAGAATATTTTTACACAAACTACAATATCACCGTTATGGAATACACTTTTTAAAACCTCAAACATTATTATCAGATCCTGTTTAAATAAATATATATGTAAGAAATTGATAGACAAAGATAATATTAAAAATATCACAACACCTACAAGGTTTATTTAATCCTGGACAAACACTCTGTTCAATATTTAGTACTATATTTAAACAATAATCATAAATAGCCAGCTCGTTGAATCTCAGCGGGAAGAGTGCTTTGGAATAACTTTATAAATTGAATAACTTTAATTGCACCGCAGTAATAAAAAAGTGTAATTTAAATAGGAATGGATACATATTTTAAATATAAAGGTATCAGGGAAGCATGAGCCGTCAGGAGCGTAAGGGGTGGTAGGGATTGTAACAGGAGCACTTGTGGGAGTAGGGTGGTGGGTGGGGGTGGAAACACCGACCAATAAGCGTATTATATCACAAACGGGGAATTTCTGTTTGTTTCTTTTTTAGATGACACCCAAAATTGGTTATAGTAAAAAAATAATAATTAGTAATCTAAAACGTTGTTAAGAAGTATTAAACTTTTAGTGATTAACATAGCCTTGCTAGATTTATAAACATTCTGATTACTGAAGGATTAAAAAGGAACAGACAAAATTATTTTTTTCTATACACGATTCTTGGAATTGTGAATTTTTTCGAAATATTATCCTCTAACTTTATCTATGATTTTCTTACTAAAAATTGTACGAATAAAAACAATTTTATTTATAAGGTAGAATAAACAAGAAAGAATATACCACAATACATGTAATGTAATGTACATGTAATGCTCTAGAGTAATACAAATTTTGGTTACGCAATTGGGTAGTTTTATTCAAGTTTTCAACAAAAATAAACCATTTTTATGATTTTCTATGTTGAATATAATGTTTTAGTTTGATAGGTATAAAAGCCAGTTACCTAATCTTCTCGCAGGAAAATTAATTAACAATAGTATTCACACCAAAACTACCAAATAAACAGAGGTAACGTTTGATTATTTATTAGCTTAGTGTTAAGAATTTGCAGGAATGGCGAATATTTCGTTTCAGCCCCATAAGAGTAATATCAAATTTGAGACCACAATTTAGGGAATTAAATTAATATATTATTTATTTTATTTTCCATGGAGGAAAAATAGCTTTACCTCGCAATTATATTGTCTATTAACTATTACATATTACCTTTCTGAAATGGTGACTTACCTTTATATTAATGAGAAATGTCTGTAAGATGGTTGTGGCACTATCTTGTAGTCTTGTTACTGACCGAGGTTGACAAGATCCTTAGACAGGACTGTTAATAAATAGCCCTGTTATTATAGTTAATAATAACAGTCAATTGCATCTAAGAGAAATATGGTTTAACGTGAAATCCGTACCACTGCCTCTGAATTAACAAAATGGTCTAATTAAGAAGAAGATATTTTGCAGATGAACTTAGTTAGGGTGCGGACGTTAATCCACTCCAGAGTAAATCCTATCCACGAACCACATAACCAATTATGAGAACCACGAACCATTTTAACGAACCATAACTATCAATAATTCGTGTGCTCCAAGTGGCTGGATTACAGGACACGCCACAGTCCTCCAATGATTAACAAGTAATTACCCTTTTTACGCTGGAAAATAAAAATTAATCGAAAATGTAATTCCTTAGATATTTTTTTACCTCATCCACTTCCTCATACCTCATCTGTTAATAACAATCTAGTGATTTGTAATGCTGACACAAAATCAACAATGTTCTTTTGGTACTAAAGTCCAAAATGATGCAGGTATTAAAGACTCTTTTTAAGTTGCGAAATCACGTTTACAAGGGGCCCCGCTGTCTTGAGTAGGGGGTAGGGGGGGAGTCGGTGAGTAGGGACGTAACGATCTCTCCCGATGGACCAGTTCTATCAGCGTACATGCGCTTCGTCGCTTTATTGATTTGGGGCACCGTCAACCAGTTTGTCACTGCAGCGGCTTGCCCGTAGATAACCTAGTGATTTACCGCGGAGCCGCCAAAAGGATCAGCTGGCCGGTCCATTTCCCGCCGGTTTATCAGCCGGGCGGCCCATTTCCCCGCCAGTTTATCTATCAGCTGACCGCTCCACATTGAGTGTTATTGGTGGGCTCACATTTTCCCAGCACTTCGACACCCACGTGTCTGCTCCTCAAGTTACTCTCTTGTGGAGGCGGCCTCTCCCTGTACGTCGACGTGTTTTGTTGTTAGTTTATCAAGCATACTACTTATTGGTCTCTAAAAGACATTGTTTTATTGGGTAGGTCTCAATATGTATTTTTTAATTCAGTTTATTTTGCCACATTCACCTAATTCACTAGTTTTAAGAGTAGTCTGATTTAGCAAAAAAATAAACTGGACAAAAACTAAAATTTCACAATAAAAAAGTTCACAGTTGTGCTAGAGAACCGCTTCCCATTAGCACTTAAAAAAATTAATAAATGTAGAAAAGACACAAAACTCGAAGATAATAATCAGGAATGTGTTCAATAAAATTTATGTATATAATAATGATCTAATAAATAATAGAAATGTAATTTATACGTTGCAAAACGTATGGGTAGGATTTTGCGGCCGGTATCAATAATGTCAAGTTGGTTTTTGGTGTTAACCGCATCATCATGGACGACACAAACTCCATGATGAAGTGGTTGACGCCGAAAAAATAGCTTGACATCAAATAGATTACCTTTCTGAATTGGCAAACCTAACCTGATAAGTATTTTAAGCCAGGTATGAATGAAAAAAGAGTGTAAGATCTTTATTGTGCGAACTTCTAGTGTTGTTACTGGCTAAGGCTGGAATTATGTTTAGTTAACCATAAAAGCGTATGACAACTAAGGGGCCTACACTTTGACGTGGGTTTCAAACCACTTTTGCCTCTGAATATGAAATGGTCAAACTATGAGGATAATCTTTGCAGATGAGCTTAATGATAGTGCGGACGATAATCCGCTCTAAACAATATCCTATCCACCCACCTCTACTCATAGGTATCCATAATTTTTATTGCGAACATTTTCCATCACGACTGGTAGAAACAAAGTTTGCAAAGTTGAGCTTTATACAAGTTTAGTCCATATTAAGTTCTAATCCTGTTATGTTCTACCTTCCAGCTTTCGTATGCTTGGGATCAGGTTCCAGATCCTGAAATGTCTATTGTCTATTGCGTTACATAAGTAGTATAACGTTGTAACCACATTATATATTTATCTACTTTTTGTCGATTGCCTATAGATGACGCAAAATAATATATGTTTCTAAGATAATTATGCACTAAAAACATATTATTTTTAATTTCTCTCCGATTAAAGTCAGTTCCAGCAATCCCATTCACGAAGGGAGCGCGAAAACAGTGGACCGAGATCACTAAATATCATGTCACTGGGGTAGGTTCTTGACGAATCAGAGTAAACAATAGGGGTGCATGACACGGATACTTTAGGAGGGGACCCCACACGGAGCGACCCTCGAGTGGCATCAACTAACCGGCGACAGCTGGTGTGTAAACAGCTGATCACCTGTCAGGCGGTGGTTTTGGCGCCAAATAAAACAAGATGTTGTCACAGTGACGTCACCGGCACTTGTTGCGTTTTGCATATCGCCGCAGACAGTGACGCGCATGCGTAGGCCGTGCGACCGCGCGCAATTAGGAGGGGGGCTTTCACCAGGCGCACCCTCCGTTTATTACCGATGCAATTTACTTTAATGCGGTCCGGTCTTTTTAAATGTATCAACGTAAGTAGGGTGTAAAACCACTACTCAATGATAATTTATAAATAGTTTCGTCCTACTTAAATTCTGTAATGTAAGGAACATAAAAATCCAAACACAGTACTAAAGAATTTCTTTACATATTAATGTAACTGATTAGAGAAAATCCAATAAATATTTCATTCACGAAAAAATCGTACAAAATAATAGACGTAAAAACGGAGTATTATGTATTAAAAATTGTTTTTTTTCTGAACAAACTACGAAATTTCATGAACAATTTCGTGTAAATGGAAAAAATTGGAGTAAAATTATATTTAATATCCCTATTATACTTCCAAAACTAAAATGGTTCAGCAAAAACTAAATATGAATACCTTTAACTACATTTGACAATCCCAAACATTCTAGGTTAGTTTAAATGACTTAAATGAAATTAATGAAAACGGTCATCCTTGTATCCTATTAAGAACTACTAACTAAACAGACCTCTCCTTGTAGACCTATACGGGTTTTTACATATACAAAACTCAAGTATTCTATTTTTTATACTGTAGTCGTTGAATATTAATTAATCTATAAGGTTGGTTATTGACCATGGTTATCTACACATGTAATGGTGATATATTTTTTATGTATCAAGTGAATTTAGCTGGCTATAAGGGTTTAGTTGTACAACTGTCTACATGATTTAAGGTGTACATAACTGAGATTTTAGGTATATAAATATTTCAATTTTTGACTTTATGGTTTACAAATAACAATCATTACGGTCAAAATAATTCATGTCCTTTACTTGGTCCTCTACAGGCTAGTTTCGTGGTGCAACAACCTCTAGTGTTAAGGCATTTTTAAAAACGCTTCTAGATGATAAGGAGATTGTAAGTAAAGAAGGTTAATTAATCTTAATTTTATACTTTTTGTATAAAGTACTTAAAACTTACCAAAAATATACCACATTAAAATCTTAAAGTATGATGCATTTTTATAATTACACAAATTTTTAAATTGACGCGAAATAATTTAATTGAAAATTTCTTTTTTATATTAATTTGTTTAAGATTTCAGGTTATTTTATGAGCCGTGTTAATTGGATTAGATTAGGTGATATTATTGAAATGACAACCGTACCACAAGGTAGGTATTTTAGGCCAAGTATGAATGAGAAACGAGTGTAGGATGATTGTGACGCGATCTTTTAGTCTTGTTACTGACTAAGGCTGTATAATTACTGTTAATAGTTATAACTATAATAAATCGTTACTGATCTAATTAGTAGACTGCTTCTTAGTAATGAATCATACAACCCGTGAAAACTACGTTCGTATCAATATTTAAATGAAATAATATTTAAAATGCATTTCTCAAGAACACCAAACTGGTCCATGGGCGCCATCGGTCCCGTGAACAACACAGCGTTTAAGTCTCCAGGTGGGAGGCGAACGCCGATAAACTAATAACATGGATAAACACACGGTCTAGAAAAATTCATAATTCACCCGAGTGTGAGAGCGATCCAAGAGTAAATAAGTTATAAAATGATGGGTGGGGGGCGGGGCGGGGGGGCCGCCCCCTGAATGGTGCCTGGCCCGGGTCACCACCCTTTCCCACGTACTTGGGTACATTGTTCAATCCCGGGTAATTTAATTATATCACGCACCGATATGTAACTTAGGAGATAATTAGGGGCTGGAAAGTGTATCGGGAAAATATGACCTCGGGACAATAGGCGTTATATCAGACGCTGTAATGGTCCGCCGGTCAGATTTGGCACTGAGCGTGGCGCCGACCGTTGGCTTTTAATGGTATGGGGATCGCGTGCACGAGACGGTTCAGGAAGGTTTTGTGTTGGACTTATTTTTATGTTAATATATGTTTTATTTAGTAATTATTACAATACATAAGGTTATGGCGCATGCAAAAATATTTACGGACCGCGTTTAATGTACCTAGCTGCTAGACAAGGTTTTAAAGACAAAGCTATTCAAAAGTCTATTTCGAGTTTTAAGGTCATTATGAACCCATCTTCACCCATTACATACATGAATTTGCCCAAACAAACATTGACATCTTCATTTTTCGCCACTCATCAACCTTAGAAACACCATAGGAGAATTAGGACAAAAACCTACACATCAAATTTTTTCACACGCCAACCCCTCCCCTATTTTTTCAGATTCTATAATGTTATGTCTCTTACAAACTTAAAACCTTCCAAAATCAACTTACCACGTTTCTATCTCATTACTTCCTTCTTTAGTTTCCTTCTTTTCTCTCCTTCCAGTATCTCTCTACCTTACCGTTACAATATATTCCTACCCAGTATATTTTAAAATATATCTTATCCGTAAATTTTATATCAACCATCTCTTCTTCACGTAGCCTTCACAATATTCCCCCTTAGATGAATATTCCTCATGACCTAACCCACATAACATTTTCTACTTAGTATTTTTCGTTTAGCAACCTCTTATACCCTGTATCCCGTCTGCACATTAGCCTATAACTAATCCTATGAATATAACCCCTTTTTTAACGTAATCTCATGAAGATTTATCTTCACGCATCCTTCCCTTCACCTTGCTCGTATGAGATTCTGAACTCATAGTTTAACTCGTCCCTATATCACCTACTGACTACCCATTACCTCTCCTTTAGTTTATCTCCATAACGTTAACCACCACATTAACTACCACCTTTTGTTCACAATTTCCCTACCCTTAAGGATAGGGACATTTCTTTACCCACGGGGGTAAAGGGGAAAATCCCTTAACCATCACCCCCTTCATCTTGCTCCCATAAGATTCCCCACTCTCCATATTTCGTTTACCTCAACCTCGTAACGTTCCCATACTCATCACCTCTCCTTACACCCATAAAATCTCCTCATCGGTAATCCTCTTTCACCACACTTCTTAACATCCTTTACTTACCATCTCCTCCATGTCACCCTTACATAATAATCCCTGCCCAGCAACGCTCCTTTACCCCTCCCCATAATATCCTTCGCCTACCATTTCTCATTCACTACGTCCCCAAAACATTCCCTGACCAGCATCTCTCTTTTACCTCACCCCATAGCATCCTTCACCTATTATCTCTCATTTACTTCGTCCCCATAACATTTTCTAACCGTCAATTCTCTTTCACCACACCCCATAGCATACTTTACCCAGCATCTTTCTTCCACCTCGCCCCCTATAACATTCCCTGCTCAGCATCTCCCTGCTCCAGTTGGCGCGTGCGCGTGACCACGCTACACGACTCGTGTATTTATGTATCCCGATAATCAGTCCAGGCCTATCAGCGCGGGGGCGGGCGCTACGCAGTAAATCTGTCATCGCCCGCTCCCAACTCCGGACCGAAGATCACAATTCATTACTCTTTGTTGGTTTTCCATTTAATTTTCTGTTGTGCACGCCGTTCCGCCCCCGGATGATAAGGGGGATATATGGGTTAGTGCGCTGTGGCCGCCCCCTCCTTGCTCTGGTTCGTCGGACCTCCCGGGTAACCCAGGTACGTGACCGGTTAATTGTAACTCTCCGCGTCTTGAAATTAATTAATAGGAAAATTTAATAGTTTTTTGATACTTAATATCCACTGAAATTACAATCGAGGTCATAATATAATTTTTGTAGTTGACCTACAGAAAGCATTTACTCAAATGTATAACATTTTATTTATCTCCTATTATGTTGTTTCTCGAGCTTTTTGAGATGTTTTTTTTTAAATTATTATACTAACTACCAAAAATATTACTTTAAAATTGTAAAGTCGTAAAGTCTTTGAAGTAAAAATTGCCATTCAAGTAACAACTTAAAATAAATAAAATATATTGAATTTATTGAGTATGGGGACAAATATCCTTAGAGTTTATTACTAAAATATAGATAGTACATGCAAATATGGTTATAATGCAGAAAACAATATATAGATATTTGTTTAGAGGTCATTAGCTAGCCATTACAAATGAACCCGTGGGTGGAGAAGTTTTGCTTGATGCAAAACGTTTTTCACATTCTACATTCGTTGTATTGCTTTTTTTAATTATCATTACAGTAATATAATCATCTCCAACATTAGTACTAACGTTATCGTGCAAAAGATTGTTCTTAATTACCTGTGGCAAATAGCTCAGATTATGGATACGTCAAAGGGAATTTCTTAAATTCCTAAAAAATAGTAATTTCATAAACACATGGCGTAAATTCCGTTACATTTTCTGCTTTACGCAAATTGATAAACCACCCCCCCCCCAGAGATTGGGCATATTTACGTGAAAACTCGTTTTTAACATAATATACGGATTTTATTGTTTTCATTTTATTGTTCGGTAGGAATACGACAGTATTTTTCCTAATTAAAACGTGCTTTGCATGTAATAGCAAAATCAGTTCACAGCAACAACATGAGAAAGTACGTTTATTCGATTAGCGGCGGCACCTCGCATCGGCGCAATGCTTGTCACGTGACCACACAAACGACTGCGAAATCCCACTCCATTATTCGAGATTCCCACAGTAAACTCTCTCGTATTTCCATATAAATAAACCAAAGGTCACAGAGAGCGTTGAATGGAGCTGGAAATCGCTTCTTGGGAGGGACAAGCGAATGCTGCAAAGTGGTCCATTTCCATGGCACTTGACTCTGGTATTTATAGAGCTATGAATAATACATGAACGGTTAGCTCCCCCACGTGCCGGCGTGGTTAATTGAGTGTGAGATGGGCGAAGGAGAGCGGCGAGTGGTGGAGAAGTTGCAGAAGTTGGTAATAGCGAGTGTACGATCTAGGGTAGGATGGTTAGGGATACTGAGGGTAGGCCATCGGTGGGCGGTAGAAGCGGTAGAGTAGTTGAAGTTGGGAGATAGCGGGGTGTATGGTCAAGGGTACGATGGTGTGGGATACTGAGGGTGGGATATCAGTAAAAGAAGCGGTAGAGGAGTTAGAGAAGGTAGAAATTATCAAGGTGTACAGACAAGGGAGGAAGCATGTGGGGTCTAAGGGGACCAGTGCAGGAGTTGAAGAAGATGAGAGATGTTGAGGTGAACAGGGGAAGGGTGTACGGAAAGTGTGGTATACTGAGAGTGGGTGATCAGTGAAAGAAGCAGTGGGGGAGTTAAAGAAGTTGAGACATTCAAGTGTGCGGACGAGGGAGGAAGGTTGTGGGATACTAAGGGGTGAGAACGGTGGATTTAGGAAGTTCAGAGACAGCGAGGTATATTGTTGAAGGGTAGTGAGCGCGAAAAAATTACCCCAGAATATTATTCCTAAAAAAACCTCCTAAAACGTCATTATGACGTCAGAGGTTGGAGGACTACTTTTCATGCCAAGAACGCTTAAGAAAAACGCATTTTGTCCTTTTGGTATTCTTACGTAAAATTTTTATACATTTGACGTGGCTATTCAATAAGTACCGTATACGGAATACAGGTTATGTTACTATTAGAAAGGCACAGAATATACCTACAGTTTAACGTAGAATCAGAACCACGGCCCCTGAATTCCAAACTGGTCTAATTATGAGGATGGCCTTTGCGGATTAACGTAGTATTCAATAGTGCGGACGTTAATCCACACAAGAGAACACTACTCCCACCGACCATCGCTCAGAACTATCCACAATTCGTGACCTCCAAGTAGCTGGATTACAGGATCCCAGTATTGATTAATCAATACTGGGATGGTGGATCAATCAATACAATTCATGGAAATCAATCTCCTCAATATACATATTTTGTAATGTCCTACATTTTAGTTGTTCATTTAATAAATTATAACATTATTTGTGAGTGAATTCTTGTTCAAGACTGTGCTCGTCAAAACTAAATATTTAACTTAGTTCGAAGTAAATCTTTTAGAAGTCTCATAAGAAAGTTGAATGTGGAATTGATAGATATGTAAAAAGTACGAACATTTTAGGTTTCATGACGATTTCAAATTTACTAAGGTGACTGTAATGATAAGTTTTTTATCCTGAGAGGGGTTTATTTAGAAGAAGATTATAATTTTAACATTAAGAGACAATTGCTTTGAGTTTATTTTACGAACCGAAAGCATCAAGAAAAACGACACGTTTATGGCACATGCGATTTCTACCTTCATAGAGAGTCGGTACGAAGACCTCAACAGAAATAAGGCGTGTTGTGGGCGAGCCACCAATCAACCCAACATTTTCCCGTCACGAAAAACAAACAGGTGATAAATATCGGTCGGCCCGAGGCGAGCGTCTGATACACTAACCGCACCGTATTTCAAAATTGAATTCGACAACCCCCCCCCCTTGAGGGCTGGCCCGACCGCACGCCACTTTCGATTTTCGATAATTTATTCGCGCGAGCGGGCATATTTAAATGAGGGCGCTAGCCGGGCTGGCCGGGTTTTAATTGTAAGCCCCGCCTCCAGACCTGTTATTATGGCTGGTCTAATTTAATAAATCAGACGTAATCGGACACCGATATCTAATGGAGTTGTGGAAAGGCAATGGTGTTTGTTTCGGGACAATCTTAATTACGGGGTGGTGCTATAGGCTGGAATAATCTAACGGAATTGAGTATTAAAGGGAAAATAAATCACATACTCATTTTTATAGCTTTAACTGTTCAGAAAAATGGTATTGTGACAGTGCTTTATTAAACAAAATAACTGCAGATAGTTTATTTTTTATGAAAAAGTGTTGGGATTTAATTCTAGTATGTAAAAAATTACAAATATGTTTTTTTTGAGTCGTCATACTATATACGAACGAGTGCACTGCCATACTGGACTATTCGTAATTTCAAATTCTATGAGTATTTTAAAGTATTGTTATGGCAAACTATATTACAAAAGTAAAATCCAACAAAAGTAAAAGTAAAAGTAAAATTTACTTTAATTTATTTTTAAGCACTGTTCAAATTAATTTGTCGTCTTAGTATATCGACTAAAATGTTTCCTGTATAAATTTAGAAAATGTTTATTTCATAGAATTGGTCGAACTGAATCATTATATGCTTGTCAGATATTTATAAATCTACAGAGTAATATGTATTATTACTTATTGAGTGAGCAAAACTATCTGTCTTCGACTTAATTTCTGATTTAGTACTTTTAGTACCTAACCTAAGATACCTGGTTAAATCTTGAGCAAATCCGAAAAATCTATGTTAGTGTATTACTGGACCTTGCAATCTTTGCTAGTTTGGTAATTTACAATTGAAGACACTGATGAATTGATAAACCGGTCTTTTTTAGTAAAGAATATATTTAATAAAATCCATAACAGTTATCAAAAATTTCAAATTTGTAAGATTATAACGCATCATAGTTAGAGCTAGTTATAAACTTAAATTACCGTTATCTACGTTTAACAATATCCTTGCGGTTAAATAATGTACCAAATTTTGCATATATATAGTTCAAAAATATGGTTCTGGGACCTTTTCTCATTTCCCATAAAACACATTTCATTTTCACTTAGGCAACTAAGTTCGCCCATTGTCGACGGGGGGCGAAATGGCACCTGTTGGGTCGGGCCGGCCAGATTCAGAATCAATTATTTCCAGCAGGGGGCCTATTAGGTAGGCGTAATATCGACTGATATGCGGCTTTTGTCCTACTTTCTAATTTGAACACTTATATATTCAGCATCACTATTTCACCTAAGCCTTGTGAAGCATCTCACCTAATTTGGCTACGTTGTAAAGTTGTATGTGAAAAATGATTCAATCATGACATCACACGCAAGTACGTAAAGGTAAATTGCATTTTAAGAGCTTATAATTTTTACTGACTAATAAATATTAACATAACGTTAAGTAGTATAGTCCAGGATTGAAGATAAAACCAAATAAGTAGAACCATGTACTAATATTAATTGTACAAATAGACTTATCGGTTGCGAACTACCGATATTGTACCTTCCTCACAGTGGTGAGGAACTGAAGATAGTGATCTTCAGTTTTGTCTACTAGCTAGTGCTAGACATTTCCTGGTCATTACGAAAGATGTAAAAACTATTTACGGAATCGTTCCCTCCACAGAACTCCCACTAATTATTTTCTAATAAGTATTAGTTCCTCAGAAGTGTTCGCCTTTGCCACAACAGTGACAACCATTATGAATGTGGTTCCAGCGTATGAATCGGTATTAGTTCCGTAATAGTCAGATCCAGAGACGTGCAATCCTTTTTGACAACAGTGTCACCCACTCAGTATCATTCAGTATCAGTTCCATAGAAGTCAGTTCCACAGGAGTACCACCTTAGCCATAACAGTGATCCCAACTCAGTATCAATCTGTATCAGTTCCATAGAAGTCAGTTCCACAGGAGTACCACCTTAGCCATAACAGTTGAACCCACTCTGTATTAATCTGTATCAGTTCCATAGAAGTCAGTTCCACAGGAGTACCACCTTAGCCATAACAGTGATCCCAACTCAGTATCAATCTGTATCAGTTTCATAGGAGTCGGTTCCACAGGAGTACCACCTTAGCCATAACAGTTGAACCAACTCAGTATCAATCTGTATCAGTTCCATAGAAGTCAGTTCCACAGGAGTACCACCTTAGCCATAACAGTGATCCCAACTCAGTATCAATCTGTATCAGTTCAATAGAAGTCAGTTCCACAGGAGTACCACCTTAGCCATAACAGTTGAACCAACTCAGTATCAATCTGTATCAGTTCCATAGAAGTCAGTTCCACAGGAGTACCATCTTAGCCATAACAGTTGAACCAACTCAGTATCAATCTGTATCAGTTCCATAGAAGTCAGTTCCACTGGAGTACCACCTTAGCCATAACAGTTGAACCAACTCAGTATCAATCTGTATCGGTTCCATAGAAGTCAGTTCCACAGGAGTACCACCTTAGCCATAACAGTTGAACCAACTCAGTATCAATCTGTATCGGTTCCATAGAAGTCAGTTCCACAGGAGTACCTACTTAGCCATAACAGTTGAACCAACTCAGTATCAATCTGTATCAGATCCATAGAAGTCAGTTCCACAGGAGTACCTACTTAGCCATAACAGTTGAACCAACTCAGTATCAATCTGTATCAGTTCCATAGAAGTCAGTTCCACAGGAGTACCACCTTAGCCATAACAGTTGAACCAACTCAGTATCAATCTGTATTCGTCCCATAGAAGTCAGTTCCACAGGAGTACCACCTTAGCCATAACAGTTGACCCAACTCAGTATCAATCTGTATTCGTCCCATAGAAGTCAGTTCCACTGGAGTAGCTACTTAGCCTTAACAGTGATCCCAACTTAGTAACAATCTGTATAAGTTTTATAGGAGTCGGTTCCACAGGAGTACCTTCTTAGCCATAACAGTTGACCCAACTCAGTATCAATCTGTATTCGTCCCATAGAAGTCAGTTCCACAGGAGTACCTACTTAGCCATAACAGTTGAACCAACTCAGTATCAATCTGTATCCCATAGAAGTCAGTTCCACAGGAGTACCTTCTTAGCCATAACAGTTGAACCCACTCAGTATCAATCTGTATTATAGAAGTCAGTTCCACAGGGTAATAGCATAACAGTAAACTCAGTATCAATCTGTATCAGGCATAGAGTCGTTTCAGGAGTACATTAGCCATAACAGTTGAACCAACTCAGTATCAATCTGTATTCGTCCCATAGAAGTCAGTTCATAGGAGTACCATCCTAGCCATAACAGTGATCCCATCTCAGTATCAATCTGTATCAGTTCCGTAGCAGTCAGTTCCACAGGAGTACCACTTCATAACATTGAACCAATCAGTATCAATCTGTAATATATATTCCACAGAATACCATTTTAGCCATAACAGTTGAAATAGTATCAATCTGTAGCATAGAAGTCAGTTTTGGAGTACCTTATAACAGTATATGTATCAATCTGTATCTTTTTTGACATCACAGGAGTACCTACTTAGCCATAACAGTTGAACCCACTCAGTATCAATCTGTATCAGTTCCAGAGGCGTGCCACTCTGAGCCTGTGTTGAGTTACAACTCGCGACGACCCGATCAAGATATCTAGGTCTAATTGAAAGGGGGTTTGGTTTTAGCCTGCGATTTTATTGTTGTTCGGCCAAGGGTTATCGGGGTTAAGTGAATCTGTGGGTCCCTCTTAGATTTATGCGCGGACCTGTTTCATATTCCTGTGTAATTACGCGATTAAATCTCCCGTCTGGGGTAATTATTATTCATCCTATTCTCCCATTCATTAGCTATTCGCTCAACGTGCGTCGAATGGGGACGTAGAGCATTTGGGAACGACGTCGCGGATTCGGCCCAGGCGAGTATCGGAATGGGAATGAATGAGACGTTTATCGGCAGGTGGCGCGGTTATCTACCTTGAGTTCAATCTGCTTATTCCATCGTCACTCCACACAGGCTGAACGTGCCTAACAGTATAAGACTAGCAATAGGCAAAACAAGTTAAGGAAAAGTTTTTTCACATACATCTCACGAAACCTAAAACCGCTTTAATTAAAATAAATACCTAATATATCAGCCTCGAAAATAGAAGGTTTTTCACTAATGGAAACTATGTAATGTAAGGAGACTTTTTAAGGTTGACATATCATTAAAACTTTGAGAAGATAAACAAAATAATCTTTCATGTATACATAGATTTTATCTATCATTAAAATCAAAATGAAACCTTTTTTATTAAAACTACACACATAACCGAGATGGTTGTTTATGCCATACTACTGTTTTAATACAGCCTTTATATAGCTAATATCACCAGAAGGAAATATTTCAAGCATTAAGGAACATTTATAACTGGTTTTAGGCTATGTTAGAGTAGCATATTTAAGATTAATTTATGTCCATAAAAATAAAAATACATTTGGGTATATTTTTGAAAGTAAAGGAAATTTTTTTCTCGCAAGACTATTGAGCCTGTGTGTGAGGAAGAGTCTAACATCTAATATGTAATAATAGAGTCCCACAAATCGGCGGAAACACTCACAGGAAACAACTTACTGTGATATACAGTACTATATAAAATTAATGGAAGGAATACAATGATTTGATTTGTTTCTAGTTTCATACCTTTGTTCAGTTGCTTTAAAAATGTGATATTTATTTTCTCTAATGTAAATGATCAACGTTTTCAAATAAAGTCAATAATATTCAAAACTGGAAATTCGAAAAATAGTATATTAGTGGGATATCTTACATTTTTGTCTAAAATTGTTTTGATTATTGATCTTTGGGTTACGGCAAATGGTCCCAGCACTGAGGAGGCGGCCCACTCCACGCCAGGATCCCGTACTGCAACACAGACTGCACATAAGCGTAGTACACACTCCTGCAGCGTTCCGCAGTCAGCACCCGATTTAGCTGCCCGAAGGCGTTAATAATCTTTCTCAGTTTTTGCTCAAAATATTTGGGTCACACGCTCAATTACATCGCAAGCACAGGTTGAGGACGGAGGATCACCGCAGGAGTGTATTTTTAGCATCCTGAAACCTGGACCACTGTCATTCTTGAAATAAGTTGACAAAACCTTAGTTTTATTGACATTAAGAGAGAGGATATTAGACAAAACATTTTAAAAGATCGTTTACATTATCAGTGATACCCTTCAGTTTCAAGTGTTATATCCCGTTTAAGGTGGTGAGTGTGATAATTAGAGTGTAATCCAAAAGAAGTTACTGTCTTAGAACTGGTTGTTAATGTAGATAAGAAATAATAACGGGCCCAAGGTACTCCCTTGAATCACTCCATAATCAACTCCAGTGGGCTCACTGTCAAAACCGTCAATAGTGAAAAATTGTTTTCGACTATCGAAGTAAGACAAAAACCAGCTTCAAGAGCCATTTTAAATTCCAATTGATCTGAGCTTACTTAATAATAGATTTATATTAGCAGAGTAAAAAGCCTTTGTTACGTCAAGAAAATAAATTAAAACACGTTGTCTACCAGCCAATAGCTCAAAAATGAGTTTGTTTAAGTTAAATAAGGCATCTGAGGAATTTCTTCCCTTTTGTAAAACCAAATTGGATATCCGTAATTATTCCCTCTCCGTTAAGGTAGTTGGTCAGTTGAGTTTTGACCCACTTCTTATAAATTGTATCTAAAACTGAAAGCAGATAGGTAGACCTGAAATTGTTCATCGATGATTTTAAGCCACTTTTGTAAATCGGAATAACCTTAGCAATTTTGAAAGCGTTCGGGAATTTACCTGTACGAATACTGAGATTAAAAAAGTAGAGAAGGGAAGGAGCAAGATACTCAAAGAACTGCTTTACAATTTTGGCTGGAATCTCATCCTTCCCTGGAGCTTAACCCCCCTTCATACTGCCAACAATATTTAAAAGCTGTTCGTGGTTTATAGGCTCCAGCGCGAACTCAAAGCTCCAGACGTGGTCCGCGTCCTCCACCTCAGGTGGTTGTGTTGGGGTATTAGCGTTAGCTAAATTAATTCCTACATTAGAAAATTAATTATTGAATTGATCCCTGATAACTTTGATATCATAATTTGAGACAGTCTCACCGTTCACCCAGAAACCCCAACCTGAAACCGGTCACCCTGTCTGGGACGACCAGACACCTCGCCCATTATATTCCAAAACTTAAGAGTCTGCATCAGTGGTAGCCATCTTGAATTTTAGTCCCGTAAGGGCAATGTTAAATTCTGGCGGAACATACCTTCACTTTGGCGTCTGTAGTGGCGTTAATTATCAATGTATCAATGTAAAACTTTGGAAGTACATTGATGAGATGTGGCTCAAGGGCATGACCTTTTCAATATGTTCAATATGTTCAAAAATTCAACTTGATATAAAAACAAAATCCAGGAATATATTACAAAATAAATCATTATTTTTTTTATTGAGAGCGAAAATAAGAAGTTCTGTAAGGTGGCGCCCTGGAGGACTGTAATACCTTTAATTTTACACCTCTTCCTCACTTCTTCAGACTCTTAAGGGCATCCCCCGCTGCCTCATAAGTTTTATCTTTATATGATTAGTACTTCACGTGTTTTATAAAGGAATGTAAAATGTGGCGATATTTGCCATATCGATTTCTGAGTGTTATGTTATATGGCTCTTTTCAATTTATTGTGTATTGAATCACGTTTTCTAAATGAATTTTGCCAAATAGCTTAAGCCATGTTTAAATAGGGAAGCATATTCTTTTATATACACGTTGTCTGCCCGCATGGACTATAGATTTGTAAACTAAAAGTGGAGTCAGCCAAATACTAGATGTAAAGAACTGATACAAACTGATAAATAACTGAGTGAAATATAATATTTTTATAGTGTATGGTTTCAATCGATAAATCTATATATCGAATATAAATCGATAGATCGATAAGTCGATAAGTCGATAAAAAGTTTGCAATAACTAACACAAGTTAAAAACCGTACATGTTTAAAATAAACAGCAGAAACGCAGTCCCCAAGTTACGTAAGATCCCGGCGATATTCTTATTGCAGAACCGGTAAGGTTCGACGCACAGACGTTCACTTTTTATCCGATATCCAAGATAAGGTTGACCCCGGCGAGATAGGAAAGTGAAAGGCTAATATTTTACTATTCCAGCAAAGATGAGTGGATTAGAAGCATTGCCAGTTTGCGCAACTTGGTGACCTGTGTGTATCGATATATTGACTACACCGAGGAACTTTACGATCTATCGGTGCGAAGGTACTATCTGTTATCGATATAGATTAAACCGATAACATTTTAAAACAAATTTTATTTGAGTATCATTTTTTGTGCCAGTTTTGAGGCATTTTAGGAAAGAAAAAATTAAATAAACAAATAGTTACTACTTATTTCATATATTCATATTTATGAATACTCAAAAAGTGCATGAAATGAGAGTGTATGAACTTGTGGCACTTTCAAAGAAATTTTAGTGTTTATTTTATGTAACTAAAGTAAAAATGAGTATTTATAAAATATTTATTAGTAACAAATAATATGATTATTTATAAAATGATTTAATAAAACAATTTAATTATAAATAAAACACAAATTAAAATTACAAATATAACATTTTTATATAATCACATAATTTATTTTTTATATGAATTATATCTATATATTATTATCATATACAAACATAAAATATATTGTATATATTACAAATATATTTATAAAGCATTTATAATAAAAATTAAATTTTATGATATTATTTTTTTATTATTATATTAAATTATCTTAAATATCAATAACATAAACTATTTAAAACTGATAAAGAAAATTATTAGAAACAATTATAATAATATATAAATTCAATATTACTTTATTTTTTTACTTTATACTATTATAAATTAGCATAAAACATATTAATTATATTATAAACTTAAATAAACTATATTACAACTAAATTATTATATAATATATTCAAATACTATTAAACTTTGACACTTTTATAAATATTCAAATTACTTACTTTTAGTACTATTAAAATAGACTATGACGGTATACAATTAATGAATTGAAAAGCTTCTGTAAATTAAAACATACGGTTAACATGTTATTATTACTGAATTCTGACCATAAGTGTCTAAAATGATTACAGTTAGTTTATTTATATTTTCAACCAGGAAACAGAAACTGACACCAATTGATAATTATTGGGTGTCACTGTTTTGGGTAAAAAAGACATGAATTTAGCCTCGAATATCGATACTAACTGATACGATAAAGATGGCACAGCGCTGGAACTGTCTGCTAAGGAACTGATACTAATTGATATTTATTGTTTGTCACTGTTTAGGGTAAAGGAGACACGACTCTGGAACTGACTGTTGCGGACCTGGTATCGATTTATGCTCAGTAACTGATACAGTTAAAGACAGCACAGCTCTGGAACTGTCTGCTAAGGAACTAATACCAAATGATATTCATCAGGTGTCACTGTTTTGGGTAAAGGAGACACGACTCTGAGACTAACTGCTGAGGAACTGATTCCGACTGAGCAATTTTCGTTGGTGTAACTGGAGTGGCTGAGAGCTTCTCAAAAGTTTGTTATGTTAAGATACGTGATGTTGAAAACACTACAGGTAATACAGGAATTGATTGACTGCATTTACCAATGCACAATGTTACTGACTTGACCAACCCCAGGTGAACTCTGTACGGGGGAGGTTAACGAGAAAATTGAATGAAACTTGATAAACGAGTGATTGCGGTGCTGAACATCAGCTGATCGTCTGATCAGCTGATCACGCAGCAGCTGATTCATAGTCCTGCGATCCTCGCTATTAGGGAAGTCTCTCTCTGGGTCACATGTTTGACCTGTTCCCATACGAGACCATCGCTAAGTGAAATACAATGGGTGAATCGAAAATTAAGATTAGCTAACAGCCGATTTGGACGGATCACGAGTTACCAGTCAGACTGCTGGGAATTATGGGTAATGTACGATGGAGGCAGCGAGAGCGTACGTCACTCATCAGTAGGGATCTCAATCCCGGACCTAAATTTCAATCCCGGGATTTCGGGATCGAATAAAGCCGATCCCGGGATAACCGTTTTTATAAATCTGGAATGTTTTGTTTGGTGAAGACACTCATAAAAGAGTTTATCTATTAAAGTTGTAAACTATCAACCATTTAATCTTATAAAATCGTAAAATCATGTAGCTTTAGGAACTTTAAACAGTTGTATTGAGGCCTGATCATCTATTAGATGATAATAGCCGACCATTGACAGCAGCGCACTTATCGACCGTACCTCACTTACGCGCCTAAAATTCAGCGAAAGACAGATCATTATATTTCATTACGCTCATTTTGTATTTACTTCAATTAGCTACTCATTTTAGCAAAAATAAAAAAGGCTATAATGAATTCGACTTTTGCATTATTTTATTAAGTTCATTGCATTCACTAGCCCTTCAAAACGTGTTTTCTCATAAGATAAAATAAGGTTAGATGCTATAATTATATATATGCAGTAACAATGCTAAACGAAAGCCAACGATAGGAACTAAAAATGTTGATGATTAGTTTAACATCATGAAGTAAAAATATCAAAATAAAGCCACCTGTGCGGCTGTAGGATACCTGGATTCGTGGGAATTATCTGCAACGGAAGTTTGGAGGGATAAGAAAACTGCTGAGTATCATGTTCCAGGAATAAGTTGTCATTGTTGAATAAATTGTGCTTCGGGTTAAGGAAGTATTTAAGCTTTGAGAAAGGTAAATTGGTAAATACCAGTTTAAAAGGACATAATAAAACAAATAAAAAATATTATTCGTTATATTCACAGATTAATGACGACATTTAAAATGTTTCTAGTTTTTGTAAAGACGACTTTTGCAGTAGTTTGAACATTTAAACAACGAAAAAACTGTTAAAAATACAGATTTTTCACAAACCCGTTAATCCCGGGATTAAGCTACTATGATCCCGGGATTGATAGGTACCCAAAAGCGACTGAAATTCCGGGATCCCGGGATTAAGAAGTCTACTCATCAGGTACACTCTTGGTTCTCACTTTGACTTTTACCGAAGTAAGGGGTTGCTGTTTACACAAAATATGTCTATACTCTAGGGAAGGCGAGTAGGGAATTCGCGACACGCGTAAATTGTAACGAAAATGACGACATATGGTTTTAGAGACAGCGGTTTATAACAACTGTAAACATTCCATTTAGACATACCAGTTAACTAAGCTGTTTTCCAAAAGGAAGTAAACACATTACTGTTTTTCTCTATTAAAATGGAAATACACTTTTGATGTTCTCCATTTACAATGCAATGTACAATATGAAAAAACTAATTATTTTTCACAAGAATGGGTGTTCAACTAATTTTCAAATTAATATTAGTATAGTTATAAAAGTGAATGTTACTTGCTGAATGTTTTATTTTGTAATAAGTTAATTATTTTTACTAAAATTAATGTTACTTATTCTATGTTCCTTTATTATGAGTAGGATTTTTTATATAAAAATTAATTAGATCTATTATAAAAATTAGAACTAACTGTCCATTGTATAAACTTCTCAATAATTTCTCATTTTCAAGACGAAATCCCCTGATTTAATTCAAAATAATCTAGACTTTTACATGGCACATCTTCCATCACGATAAGTAAAACAAAGTTTCATGACGTTTTCGATCTGGACTCAGATCTTGCCCTCAGGTGAAAATCCGGTTACAGGGTGTCCATGAAAATGTTTCAGGATTTCTGTGAGTGATTGGGTACATTAAAAGAAAGAAAAAAGCTCCAATTGAGGTCTAAAACGCTTACTTTCTCAAATATCCACCATTTTGAATTTTTCACAAAATATTTTTTATTTCTAAAATTTTTAACGGATTATTTTCAAATTTCGTATGTGTTTTATACTAGTAAACTACTATTATTAAACAAAAGAACTAGCCTGATGCAAGCTCAAAATCCAAAATGGCGAAAATTTTAAACTTTACCGTTAGCAAAGTATTTTAGTTTCAAAGTTTTAAATGACCGCCATTTTAGATTTTGAGCTTGGATAATGCTAATTTTTTTTAATAATAGTAGTCTACTTGTGTAAAACACATTTGAAAATAATCCGTTAAAAATGTTTTAAATAATTTGTGGAAAATACAAAATGGCGGATATCTAAGAAGAAAAGCGTTTTAGGCCATACCTCCATTGGGACTATTTTCTTTCTTTTAATGTACCCAATCACTGACCGAAGTCCTGAAATGTTTTCATGGACATCCTGTATATATCTGTAAAAAGTTTAAATATTGAATAAGTTAAATAAGCTTGAATATTGATCAATCAATATTCAGCAATCTTCAGCTGATGTTTTATTGTAATGATGTTAGCCTAATTTATTAAGTCCCCTGCAGTAGTGTAGATTCTACCCTCACTTATATTCATATTCCACATTCACTGTGGACGAATAGTTAAGTTCCTGAAACCTAGCCTCTGTGCAAGCCTCAGCTACTAGTCTCATAACAAATATCTCCAAGCCTCGCTACAGGGTCGTGGGTGGATGCGGACGAACCTGTGGCATTTAACGTACATACTACTTTCCCAGCCTTGATCCAGAAACGGAGAATTTCTTAATCAGCCAGTGGATAATGTGAGCATATAATATCAACAGTAGACACTGCGGCTGCCATCACGATCGTCATGTGGCGTAAGAGAGGTTATTGGAAACCACGCAAAGTTCATATTACGCCTGACCCTGTATACAGAGAACGGAGCCTGTAGGAAGGCTAGAGAACTAGATGCATATTCATGTTCAATCCACGGCCTTTCTTCCAGTAGTTGATTAGTGCAAATACAAGTTTTTTTTCAAACATGTTCATTCTGGATTAATGTTATTCACATTATTCACAGAAAGTGTAGGAATACATATTACAATTTTTAGGAACACTTTTTTCTTAGAAAATATTTTAAGGATGCTGTTTATTTTGGATGCCACCATGTACTTTATAGGGCATCCAACACTACTATAGGTACGGTAGATTTTAGAAATTCCTGTACCATAACATAATTTTAGGATTGAACAAATTTTCAAAGTAGTCAGCGAAAACGTTAATATTTTCATATCATCATACTTCTCGAAAACGTGTTTATTATAAGATTGGATTAGATCATTGAAATAGGAACCATACTTCAATAAGCCAAGTATGAATGAAGATTAAGTGTAAGATAATTGTGGCGCGATCTTACTTGACTAGTCTTGTTACTGACTAAGGCTGACATGTTCCTTAGACAGGACGGTTAATTAATAGCCCAACAGCCATATATAAGAAAGCGGAGGTATGATTTTTGTTTCTTTTTACAGTTCTGTAGTAGTCTTCTTGATTTTTCCACGCAGTCCTTGGGACTAGTATTAGAAACTTATGACCGATACTAATCAATACAATATTTATCAAGTTTATGCCGCAAATGCGAGTATGTTCATTCTGTAATCAAATGGAGCTATTTAAATATTTGCCCTTATGAAAATATGAGTGAAAAGCTTGAGTATAAGGAATGAAACAAATTTTTATTTATATGTAGCTTTGTTGATCACAAATGTTAGCTGATTCACTTGTGATGATCATTATTTAAAAGCCTAAAGTATAATGGCAGTTAATTAGATTTTGAATTATTACAAATTTTTATCATTACATTGGCAACCTTTATATTACTAAGAATCGTGCACAATAACAACTTAAATTATACTGATAAACGTTAGTATGTTTAGAAAATCTGAAATATATTTTGGTTTGGTATTCAAAATTATCAAAGAATAAAATATTTCACTCTTACATAGAACATTAATCACTTAACTATAATTTTATACATTTATCTATTAAAATGGTTAATTTATATCGTATTTAGAACAATCATTGTATATAAAAGCAAATGATCGAAATACACACAAGTTGTAACAATTAATCACAATTCTTGTACCTACAGAAAAGAAGGATAAGCATAACCCACTAAAACCTTTCTACAGTCGTAAAATAAGTAAAACAGGTGTCCACTGCAATCCAACTATGCTTAAAAATGCCATCTACTTGGTACACCTAAGGGTGTAAGAGGCTGGAAGAAAAACGGTAGCGTAATATCAATCCCAAACAATGCAGATTAGACCCAAAAACCACATTAGTTTTTGGCTCACATTACAAAGGTCTTCGCTATGTTTCTTTGAACTCACCTCCACTGTCGACAACCATCCTAATACTGACTGTGAAGCTGCGTACATTTGGACCCCATATTTAAATCTTCAACATTATCATGATCATCCGAACTGCAAAGCCAAATCTACCTCTTCAGATGAAGGGTAGCTGTAAGTTTAAATTAAATAATACAGCCACTAGGTTAAAGCTGGACAATCACATCTTACTGTTGTATCGTATCGTATTTAAAAAACGAACTCACAAATTAAAACAAACCCGTAGATCTTCGGCGCTTCCAGGACAGCGGAGTTGTTCCGTTCAATGCAAATATCACACGCCGTCCTGGTGACAACGGGCGGCAGCCGCTGTGTTATTTAAATAGGATCACCGACCAGCCTTAATTGTGGGGTACTGCCGCGTTTAATTGACTCTATGTGACAAATAGGCCTTTCAGAGCCCACGCGATTGTATATTCTATTAGCTAGAAACACTTCACATGTGCACAGTGCACCCGTTCAAATTAACGAATTCGATTTCTCTATTTATATTTTGAACTATATATAGTCCACAGACATTCGGTCCAACCACCGTCTCCCCACTTTTGTCTGATGAGGGAGGGTGTAGGGGAAAGACGCCCCCAGGCGATATTATAAATACATAAATATAGGTCAGAGGGAGTTTTGGCTGAAAAGGACATAGTCTTATAACAGCCGCAGTGGGTCCCCAGTCCTCTGAAACCTCACATCCTGTCCTGTACCGGAGGTAGTCTCCGTTTTTTCACTCTAACGCTTCCTCCCGCCAAGATACGGCGAAGGGCACGGTGTAACCATAAAGTAAAAAAATATATTTTTTGTTTGTTTTTAGTTTCCATAAATTTTACACATCATTCTGGTTAACATATATATCATGTTAATATCATGGTCATATCAAGTTTAATGATCTGAAGGATATAAGTTAGTAAAATAATAATCAGAATAGTTTTCTGCAGTGCGAGAAAACCAACTCGATCATTTTTTACGTTTTTCCGAAATTGTCGTTTTTTGGGTTTAATGTAACTTTTTCTCAGGAACCATACTAGATATCTGGATGTAGTTTTTATTCTATTTCTCTCTTGCTAATACGAGTTTTTATAACACTTGGTTTATCTAAGGGTAATAGTAATGTACTTAAAAAATTGTCAACTCAGTTAAAAATTAAACAATTACCAAACATCTTAAAAAATACCATATCTTTAAAAATATCAGAACCACTCACTAATTTAATTAAATTTTATAAATATATACACAAAGTTACGTGAAACTTACGGTATCAGGCTCTTATACCTTATAGTCTCTATATATAAAATTGAACGTATATCTGTCTGTATGTATGTATGTATGTATGTATGTATGTCCTTTATGCGTTGCCTAACTACTCATCCGATCGCCATGAAATTTTAGGAAGTTGCTCTATATGTGTCCGGGAAGGTTTTAGTGAAAAAATATTTTCGAAAACCCCATGAGTTTCCATTTTATGGTGTTTGAAATTTCTAATGTTAACCTTATGGAGAGTAAGTTTGTTTACAAATTGTCTACAATGAAAACATTTGATTTCTTAGCTACAGCTGATTGGTTTACTTTCCATTAGCAATATCGTATGCTTTACTATCCAATGCCATCTGAATCATTCATTAATGTTAAACTATGAAGTAAATATGTACTGTAAAAAATGAACAGCTTTATTCACCACGTTAATAGTTAACGGTTTTGGGGGAATATGTATTTATATTTTTATTTTTTGTCTGATTAAAGTCACGTGTTTATATGATAATTACAATGTTTATATTATTACGTTTATTATAATAATCAGCTGTTGTATATCTTTCCTATAAAAGTCGTATTACAGTTAGGGTTCGTTTGGGTTTGGATTGGATTTGAAAATTGTGAATTAATCCACTCAGATTTATTTGTTTTATGGGAATGATATTAATATGTTTTATTGTTTCAGTATTGTTATTCACTATGCAGCGACCCAGAATATATAACCTTTCACAATGATGCCGTATTGCTATTCGACTTCAGAACATGGCCAATCTTAAAGTTAACATGTGGTTACTGTGAGGCGTTACGAAGTTCGCCGGGTCAGCTAGTTTCTAATAAAAGGTACATAAATTTGACCAAAATAACATGGAAAGGATATTGATCACAGGGTCTCTAGGAGCCTAGACTCGATTAATGGATGGCCGTGATGAAATATGATCCAAGTAAAATAGGTTTGACTTATTTACTCAACCCACTTTATTTATAATGGTAAGAAACAATATACTTAGGATAGTATTTACTGAAAGAAATCATGACAGAATAACGTGAAAAACACGTATGGTCATTTAGTCCTTTGGGACTAAAAGTATAACTTTAGTACTGTTTTGGGGATTAAAATACGGGTTTAGTTTTTGGAGTAAAATGAAATACTCTTTACAACGGTTTGAATATGGAGCTTAAAAATAAACTTATGAATTAGTTCAAAACTGTTGTTACATTTATAACTACAGTATCATTAATCATTGATATAGTACTGTTATTCTAAATATCTTTGATTCAGGGATCTGATGGCCACATATCATGCCGTTTAACAACCTTTTCTCCAAACGTACGTTTTCACCCAACACACATTGACGCAACGCATAAACAACATCCATAATCCCTCTCTACTCCAGGTAAACAAATCACAAAGCCGAGATCTCTCGATTCCCAATTCCACGCACCCCTCGTTAACCCCTGGGTATAAACCACGGCCGCGAGACGGTAAACAAGGAACGGCGCGAACGATGATGGGTGTAGTGGTTAGAACGCGGGACTCGTCCGTATTTTACAGGTCGGGAGCACGCCTTATATAGGGAGAACACAGCGGCTGACCCCTGGATCGGCACGGGACTTTAATGTATATAATTACGTTTACGAACGACCGACCTGATAGAATTCACAAATTGATAACAGGCAGGAACAGCTAGCCTAAAGAGGGTTGGAGGTGAAACTTTAACTGGCGTTGCAAGACGTGCGCGAGTGCGCGGTTGAGGATAGTTACGGAGGAAGGGTTCAACACAATTAGAAATAATGTTCCTAATATAAAACTAATAACTTTACATTTTTAATTATTACACAATAATAAAAGTGCTAGTTTTATGTCATTATATACACGTTAGTTGTACTAGTATGTGTTTAAACGCACTCACATGGACTTCAATGTTAATTTTTAACAAATGGTGAAAGTACAAATATAAATACTTCAATGTACTTGCACCTAAACTCGTACTGCGTAGTTGCACCATAGTCTAACATTCTCTGATTCACAAAAACCATTTAACAAACCTCAAAATTCCAAAATCAGGAAAAGGAATAATATTATATCATATACTAAACACAATTTACCTTTCATCAACCTTTGAATACATGAACAATCTATTATTTTTTTAGAATTAATTTTCAAACGTGTCAAGCTTATAACTATTACTTTTAATTTACTTAACTAATTGTTTCCCTGTGGATATATCTTTAAACGAGAAAATTTAGACAGACTTTGTTTTCCTTTTATGTTTTAATACAGTTGTTGGTTATAAGAGTTATAAAACTAATAATGTTTTCTACCTCACTAAACATAATATTTAAGGTTTTAATTTTTTTAAAGATGGAAAATATTATTACACCTTGATTAACATTACAAAATACATAAACGCCCAGTAATTTCTCACCTCATTCTGCAATAATTACCGAACTGGTGTGATTTACAACACGTATCCGTTAATGGCAGCGCCCAAATGTTCCTGATGTGTTAATCACGCAGGGAACAGTAAAGGCCCCAAGCCACGGCTCTGCGGTACACCGCACCGCACGAAACGGAGTCGCCTTCATTTAATTTCCACTCATAACCTGACCGACATATGTGGTGGCCTTGTCCATGCCGTGGGTGTTATGAAATTTCGTTGTGGATTCAACGCGGTCACTCCTAACTGGGTTAGACTACGTTTAAGTGGTGAACAATTATATACGTGGTACTGAAATACAATAGTGTTATCCGTGTTTATACAGTATATCAATGGGTACTTATTTCGATCGTTAAACCGACCCGTTGTAAAAAGTATAAGGTCAACTATCTCTAATACCGTGCACAACCCATTACATTTTCTTCTTATAATGTCTTATTTTATTTACGTATCAGTATAGTAAATGATCGTACAGTACCAACAGCTCTCAACACTTATTGCTTTTTTCCTGCAAAGGAGAGTTAAATATCAACGAAATCTGTTACCTCTTCCACATCACTGTCAAAAGAACACTATTGAATTATTTTTGCCTTCTGTCAAAAGATTGTACGTAGAAAAATTAAATGCTGTCTTGAAAACAGATCTAATTGTTAGGGAACTACGTAGTAGTTGCATTGTTGGGTAAGTTCCCTTCTGAATACTAACATGATGTAGTTGTATAATGTATGTAGTATGTAGTCCTCTCCTGAAGTAGGATCCGCCTGTATTTTATTTGCATATTTGGATTACATCCACCTGAAGCATCTTACTTTTAGTTACATAAATTGATTCGCTCCTGGAGCAACATCCTTCTACTCTTATATTGCATCTGCTTTGTTAGGTTTTGTTCCCTTCTAAGGCAGGATCCTCTAACTTTGTTGTTACATAGTTTACTTACGTCCTCTTCTCAAACAATAGCCTACTATGTTGTAGTTTTATAATTAGATTTCGTCTCATCCTGAAGTAGGATCCTATCATGTTTCATATGCATAGTCGGATTTCATTCCTGCCTTAAACAGTATCCTACTACTTTGTTGTTGAATTGTTGGATAAGATTCCCACTTCAGCAGTATCCTACCGTGTTGCAGTTGCATAGTTCGATTTCGTCCTCTCCTGAAGCACTCGCTACCCAAGGAGGATCCGATCTCGCAGGCGCATAGTTAGCCAGGTTCGCGTGTCGCGCTAAATCGAATCGCTCTTTATGATGTAGATTTGGCTTCCAAACGGACATAAACTCGCCACTTACCACGTTTACGATCGGCTGGCCGGGTCGAAACCTCCGTAAATCACTTAACACGGGTTCCTACCGGGCAACGTAATGGATGTCCATTGTCTGTTGTAACGGACGCTAGTTAGGCTGTGTTCATAACCATGGATGACGGATCACCCGTTTGTGGACATTCTATTAGTAAAGTTATAGTGAAGAGGATATTAGTTTGAATTTATACTCATATTAGAATTCCATAGCTAAGAAAGAGACTTTCATAACAAAACTTTACCATTACCCCTAAGAAGTTAGTATGAGAAAATTACTGCGCTTTTTACAGGGAGTAGTAAAAATAACTGGGTTTCAAGTGGTACAGCCACTTGTTCAAACGTTCGTTAAAATTTTTATACCATTTCTACTAACTTTATTTTACAAAAGACAGTGATTAATTTAAAAATACACTACAAAGTACATAATTACATTTGTAAAAAACACAAACCACGCATAACTGTGCTTTTCCCTACTTCCACAGTTTGTTGCGCTTCGTGCTGTGCGATTATGTTTACTGCGTCACCGCAATAATGACCAACAACTGGTTGCATTGAAATCAAATGGATTTGATGACGGTATCATTTGATCTCAATGCAACCAGTAATTTGGTCACTGTTGTGGTGACGTAGTTAACTTAATCAGAAAGTACACGAGTCAACATACTGTGCAGGTTTTCATATTAACACAAAAAATTACTTCTAAGTGTTATTTTAAACTCTAGTACAAAGTTACAGTCGTCAGGTTACATCTGAGCCCTGAGTTTTGGATGCGCAGTAAACTACAACACAAATATGGCGGTGTGTCGTTTACGTACCGGCTGATAAAGAAATAAAATAAATCAAAATATAAACATATTTGGTATATGTAAAAAATCAAATATGTAAAATCTCGTGCATCTCGGTGCTCAGATAAAACCTGACGAACCTTTTCGTACAAAACAAAGCAAGTACAGTATCTCTATACAGTATGTGCCCAATGGGAGGGGAAACCCAGCCACAGTGTTGCGAGTTTAACCTCTCACCTTTGCACGACTTCACATTATGGAGCAACTTCGGACAATCCGCAGTGTGACACGATATCCCTAATTTCCAACACTAGTTCACCTTCATAGTTATCTAGAATTTACGATAATGCCCAGTTCGGAATTAGGGTACCTGGAAAGAGGCCCATTAGTTCGCTAACAGCCTATTCGCGACGTTTACACGTTTCCAAATGTTCTGAATTTGTTGTCTTATTATCGGGAGAACACTTTTATGGCGCAAAATTGTTAATTCTCAGCCGTTAACACCGCGGGCAGCCTTGTTTATGGGATTGGACTGGCGAAAACGCGTAAAGACTTAATCCAAAGTTACGTCATCCGGAGAATAAAATGGATAGGTGTGTCCCGGATCCGTTATTGTTTCATGAATGTTTCAACAACGGTACGTTTGTTCGTTATAAATTAATTATTTAAATCTCAGAAAACTTTGCCATAAGCAAAACTACGATATTTTTCCTTTAAGCCTAGCAGACACCATTTTAAATAGCACAATATCTACAAATTCTTTCTGTTTTGAAATACCTTTGAAAGAGGAAATCGTCAACAAGTTCTAACATAAAAGAATTTTTATTTTTACTAACTAACATATTAATTAGTTACGCTAATTCTTGTTAAGTGAACGTAGTTGTAATGGTTCCACAACGAGTTTTAAGGAGGAAGTGGCCGGATGGATGAATATGTACCAGTGTGCACTCAAAATTCCCAGTGAATGGTCCTAATATTTTAATATGTAACTATTAAGTTATAGTTATTATAGTTAAAGAAAAAATCACCTTCAGGTTCAAGTTTTTTTTAGCAACCAAAGGAGAAAGTTTGATGTAATTTTATGCAAATGGGCCCTCGGAAAAATCTCAGTGAGAATTCCTGAACTGTATTGACTATTTGGTTTTCCGTCCAGTCTTGGTTTCGATTTTAAGTTTGTGGTAGCACATTTACGCCGTGGCCTCTTAAGATGACGGCACAACACCGACACTGAGGCTTTCCGCCGAATAGTTGGACCGTATTAAAGCGCGCTTTGGCGGTACAATCAAGAGTGGGGGGGGGACAAATGGGGATCAGCCACTCCGTACAAGGCGCCCAGGTAATGAGTCGCATTCATCTGGCCACCTTTCTTGTTCTATATGGGCTAATCGCTGCGGGGTATCGGGAGCATCGTCTCCAGGCTGTTAAACTTGCATCTAGAGACCAACATTAACTGTAACTGATCACAAAAGAAGCCATTAAATACGGACTATTAAATTCAATAATAGGTTAAGGTATTTCTTATAGTATTAATTGACCTATTAATTAAACTTTATCGTTTTGTCATTAGTAAGTCACCATTTTAACGAATTCTAAGCAAAAACTGAATGAGAAATGAGTGTAAGAGGTTGTGGCACGATATTGTAGTAATGTTACTCACTAAAGCTGGCTTGTTTCTTAGACAGGACTGTTAATTAATAGCCCAACAGCCGATGGCAACAACTAAGGGACCTACAGTTTAACGTGGAGTCTGAACCACGGCCTATGAATTACGAATTGGTCTAATTATGAAGATAGGCCTTTGTGGGTTAACGTAGTATTCAACTGTGCAAACGTTAATACTACACCCACGAACCATCACTCACAATTAGTGACATCCAAGTAGCTTGAGTACAGGACGATGCCACTATCCATTCCAAAATTGAATTCAGTAAATTTATCTCATTATCATTTAAACTGTTTTGAACCCAATGGTTAACTCTGAAGCATATTCAAAAACAAGTTAGAAATCCTACTGCCAACATTGCTAGCCTAAATTTTGTCTTAAACCATTTCCTAATTTCTTACAGTAATCCAGAAATCTGGGTCAACTACTAGGATTTTTAGCATTTAACTTTAAAAAAAATTACAATAATTTAGATTCATCTTCTTTAATGGTTTGCCAACAAGGTTCCAAACAACATTTTTCCAAACTAAAATAATGCAGGAAATGATATATTTTATCCTTTTTAATTTTAGTTGGTATCATTTCAGGGAAGAAATGTATGTTACCTGTTTGATAAGTGTGTTAGAAAACATCTCTTAGGTATTAATAAATATGGGGTACGGTTTCTCAGTGTAACGGTCATGTGTGGTCATCCCCTCCTACTTCATTTTCCACATCCAGTGGTTTTGAATCTAGGCCTGTTTGTTTGCGAACACCATAATTACTTCTGAAGAAATCCCGATATAATTTCATGAAATAATTATTTTCATACCACACATCTTGGTTGGACGTTGAAATTGAAACCGTTTCTGAACGAGAGTTAATTATTCTACGCCACTGGTCATTTCTGAAGGACATATGCAATGCTATGGCTGGAAGGGTTTAAGTAAAATATTTATTTCACTTTAAATCTAGGACCTGCCTTCTATAAAGCGTATGTAGCAAAAAACAAATTGTACAGGCTTACATATAACAATACAAATACTGACAGAAGCTATGGAGAGAATCAAAACCTTCACACCCTTAAATTGAGGAAAATTTATTTAAAAAAACACTCACCCATATGAATTAATTGTAATTAATTCATAGAGTTCTGTCCAGATGAACTGCATCTGAAACAAGAGACATTAATTAATTAAAGTTCGTAGTTTATACTGTACTGTTTTAATTTAGGCTGCGAAACTGAAGCAAAGTAAACAAATTGTAGGCTAGTTTAGGCAGAATATAATTAGCAACGATAAACATCACTGGTGACGTATCGAGATAGTCAGTTGATTGGGTTTCAAGGATTTGAAAATGAGGAATAACCAGCATCCCAACCGGTAGGATATTGAACAAGAAGAGGTAAAAATCGTCATCTACCTCCTAAGCTTTGGTTTTCATTAGAGTAATCTAAAACTTAAGCTGAAAAGACTTTTAAAAAGCTCCAAGAGTGATTAAATGAATTGAATTCTAAAGGTGTTACTCTGGGATATGTTTAGAAAAACTAATATAACTATGAGCATTACGTTTTGTTTTATTAAGTTATACTTACAATTAAAAAGAGCAAAAACCAACTAAGAAAAATCCTTCACAACTATATTTTCTGTTGGTGAAGGTTAAAGGATGATCTAATATTTCAAAGCAATTCATAAAATGAAAACCTCCAAGATTAACATAATACATGTTTGAAAACGAACGGTCATGGGTAAACAACTCCAGATACAGATCCTCAATGCGTTTCCCATGTTCCATTCAGGTCTCATCGGGGACGGTCCGAGGTGACTTGCCAAATGGAAATATTCGGTCAACATTCGTCAGATGTCCGATGTCTGCCTCAGAGCCTCTCCCATCGGCTCTGTCAACCATTCATCCTTTAGTCTCCTTTATGTCTACGTAACCGTTAAAACGCATTAGTACAAACTAAAATCTGTTTGCACCATTTCAGTTCGCATTCCTTAAATCCAATTACTTGTCTCTTATTACTTTCAGTAGTCATCGTAGTGAAAATGAATGATTTTCGTATTAGTACCAACAAGACCTTTTTCAGAAACGATTTGCTTACATCTGATAGTATTAAATTCCGTAATAATCTACTGTTTGATCACTCAACCAGTAGATAGCTTGAGTTCCTAGCCAGTCACAGACGTATTGGTGACATGGCAACAACACATGAGGCTACTCATCATTAACCAAAATCTTTGATGTTCGATACGATCATGGAAATCGTAGGTGACGTCGGGAGGTTAAAGTGGTGAAGAAACAACAATATTGCATAATAACTTAATAACTAAAATATGAAGAAGAAGAAGAATCAGAAGTTTTTGAACTCCTGTACGTTGAGAGGAGTTTTCAAAATAGGTACTTTGTCAGTTCTAAAGAAATTAACTTATGTGATGCAAATCCTATCATTCTTCCTCATTCTACAGAATGAAACAAGAATGTTATAAGATGCAAATCCTATCATTCTTCCTCATTCTACAGAATGAAACAAGAATGTTATGTGGAAGTTGAAAGTTATTTCTCCGTTTAAAGTTTTCTAGAATAACTAAGAAGGTTGAAATAGTATAAAATGGGATATTTTCAACTTTCCCAACTTTTTTGATGATGGAGTGAACTTTTGGTCGCTTCGATTTTTAAACTAAAATAACAAGTATCAGTATCGCGAGTCAAAAGAAACTAGTTGCTAACTAGTGACTGTGAATCACATTTAAGCCAGCAACAAGTAGCGCTGTGCACAGCGTCCCATTGAATTACATACAAAGTGACTCAAAGTAAACTGGTTACTGATTCGCGTTACTGATCAGTAACTTTTCAGTAATTACATGTTTAGTAGGACTTACTTTACTTAGAGTGTGTGTGTATCGGCACTTATCACTACCTTTCCTCAACTCCGAGTCAACATCAACACATCACGATCCATTTCCCATTTCCCCCGGTGGGAACACCGACCACACATGCAACTCCATTGATCCTCCGTTCTCACGCGGTCTAACCTTTCCTTGAATGGACGCCTTGTGTCATTAGAAGCACTTTTAAGGCAGCCATAACCGAGAAATGGACTGAACTCCAGCCGGCACTCCGGCGCGTCCTGGGGCGGCTATGAAATATGTATTAGCGACATGCTGGAGCTGGAGTCGTCCTGGAGAACGATGACAATAGAAAAAGTCATGGAGCCAAAATATTATTGTCCTAATTCATTAAACGTAATGACATGTGGCCACAAAAGATTAATCAGGTTTTAAAGCATTTACTGTTATGACCTATACCATTGGAAAGAAAAACATTTAGAGGTTCTTCCAAACTCCTATAGATGTTTAATGTGCCGCAGATTGATCGAAAAATAGGTTTACAAGCGAAGTTGCAGACTAGCCCAAACGAGCCAGCATCTGCTGATTGAAGCCACTGCATTGGAACTTTAGCATTTAAGTACACTTTTTGTGGCTTTAAATTGGCAACCCCAACGAAGCATACTCTATTGCGTAAATTAGTTACTATTCTATTATTAAAAAACAGAAGTACAGAAAATATACATAAAACATTTTTATGACCAAACTTTCCTTCATTACGGGACTATTTCATAATATAGATAAATGAACCAGCAATTATACCTATTCTTCTATAACAAAGTTATATATAATTATATGCACTACAATTATAAGATTCGACTTTAATTAATATTCACCAAAAATTTGTTCACAAGTCAGTGTATATGAATATGAATTGGAAATACATGAATATGAAGAACATTTTTGTTTCATTACAGTACGATTTGGTAGCTCAAAGCAACTAACAGACTCACCTCATAATCTGGGGCTTGCTCATTCCATTTCAGTCTCAGCTACATTTCTTGGGGTATTAAATAATTAATTACGCACCTGACAAAACGTCAAGGTCAAACAGTAACAAGACCGATCCGACAATTAACTAGAGATAATCTATAGCATAATCTATATTCATGATGTCTCTTTCAACTCAATTTATTGATACGAGTTAAATAATTAGTAAAAATAGCCCATCGTCATAGTAAACGTTAAACAAGCTTTATGGGCGATGGTAAACACAAACAAAATGAGATGAAATGTAAATAAATACCTAAAACAAACTGATTCAATGTATTATTTTTTTATTTTTGTCCGATGAATTTTATTTTTTTATATTCACCAATAAATAAAAGTGATTCTATTTACTTCCCTGAGGGACTAATACTATAAATCATAGATACGTCTGAAAACAATGCTTTCGGTCCCTCTAAACAGCTGGTCTTATAACCATATGACTTCACTTTTTTTCGTCTCGCGAAATTTTAAATCCCCACTCTTAAGCTTTAGTCATATCCAAATCCATGTTTAACGACTGTAACTGTTTAAGAGAACAACTTAAATTTCACAAACAGCTAAGGAACAATACTGAGGAAATTCCAGTAATCGTTTAAGTAAATCGCGTGGAAGAACGTGTGAATGGGACGAACCTGCGGAACATAAAGTATAGGCAACTCCGTGCAAATGAAAACACACAACCGTGTGGACTGTAGACCCATTTGCATTGGACTACGCCCCCCATTCTGTGGCGGAAATATGGAATTAGTTCTGAGCGCGGTTTCACAATGGATGTTACCCGCCACGTACTATAATGAATGACGAGGTTCCCATTCATAAATGTTATACTGAATATTTATGCTTACACTCCGGTTTCTATAGCTTTCTACGAGTATATTAAGAGTGGTTTTAGACATTTATAATAACAATATTTATCAAAGGCGTTTACAGTTAGTCTGTTTAATTTTGAAAGGTTTCTTTGTTTGAAATTCATTATTGGTGATGGTGGATTGATATTATTTAGAATCTTATTGCGGACATTTTCCATCACGATATTATGTAAAACAAAGTTTCACGACGTTTCGGGATCTGGAATCTGATCCCGTCCTCAGGTGAACTAATATCTAAAACATAGCACAATTAATTAACATATAATCCGGACCGAACCGGTATAAAGCTGAAAACATAAAAAGATCCCGAAACGTCGTGAAACTTTGTTTTACATAATATCGTGATGGAAAATGTCCGCAATAAGATTGAAAGGTTTGTTCCATTAAATTTAATTTTTTGGAATGCGTTTACGAAAAGAATTTTGCTGTGTAAAAAAGTTTCGAGAGCTTTAAAGTTAATTTTTTGATGTGACATACATGTTATTTAAATTGTTCATTTGGGGTCGAGAGTGACCCAATATTCAGATGAGCAGAAACTAAAAATATTACATAACTATTACATAATCCATACTATATAGGCTGTATGCCTATACAGCCTATATAGTATATAGCCTTATATACTATATAGGCTATATATTCCTGTATATATGGTATTCAGAAATATTTAATAATATTGTCATGTTATAGAATCCTACTCGTCTGAGAAAAGGATTAAATTCCAGACCCCAAAATATCGTATACGCTATAAATACTATAAATACGCTATAAAAAATACTTTTTTGATTGAAGCAGTTTCGAGTACATAACTCATAAGTATCCCCTTTCCAAAACCCTCACTAAAAGCCTAACTTAATTTCAAAATATATCGCGCTAACAGTTCTACGTAAGTGGCTTTGGTAACTTTGTGCTAACAAGAAACTATTTTAAATTATGTTTGAAATGGACTACAAAATTTATAGTTTAGGTTACATTAAAACTTCAAAACTACGCTAAAACAAATAAATACATAAAATAATTAACAAAAAATTAAATGAAAAATGAAAAAATATACTTTTGAAATGTAATTAAAAATTACATTTCAAAAGTGTTACAATTACATTAAAACAAATAAAAATAATTTTTAGCCCTCCAGTCACGTTCATTTAGTTACGAACAAGTCTTTAGCATCCCAGCCCGCATTCATTGCGAAGGCCGCATTAAACGTATTTATAGCGGACTTTATTGGCACTGTAAACCAGAATCAATATCACTCCAGCTTGTTAAAGATCCTCATTTACATTTATATATGTCATGAAACCTAATAGCTAGCTGTGAATATGTTGGTATTCCAGCTAAGATTATTTTTATTTTTATTTCACCCATGTTCCGCTTTTTCAACTTGGCAGTTAGTTTTGATTTATAAATATAAATTATGTGAGAATCAAGATTAAATTAAAAACTACCTGTTAGTTTTTCTAATTTATGGTAAATATGGCTATGAAAGTATTTAGTAAAACCGATCTTAAATTAATAAGCTTTCCAAAGGTTGGTTTTCTATAACTTAGGATAATTATAAGCTGAAGGTATATTTTTCTATACTATAAAGTTATAAGTTTTTTCAAACTTAACTATTTAAATATAAATTTATATTAAAATCCACTTTTGTGTTCATATATAACATAAATATAACATAAATATATTTTATAAATACACACTGAATACTTTAATTCAAAAGAGTAAGAACATAAACTAATCGTGTTTAACCAAAGTATCAATTAGGTGTATTTTTAATCTAGTGGTTAGCGTCTCAGACTCTATAAACTTAAAATTTTTAAATCCTAAATCCAGGTTAGGTCTTTACTAAAATTACTTGTGTAATACATACTGAGGGGACGAATATTAAAATTATGGTTTCAATGAATTACTAAAGGTTAACACATTAAAACGATAAAAATTAATCCCATAAACTAATAGTATTTGGTTTAAAATATTAGTATAAATCTAAACCATATACCAACTCCTTTCACCAATACAGCCTTCTCGTTTTGATCAACTATAACTTAAACGAAACGCAGAAGCATTATTATGTCATTAATCACGAAATGGAATGGTGATCCGAAACAAAACGACGGCATAGTTGGCATGATTGGAGAACTCATGTAAGCGGATACAGGGGCGGCATGTGCCTAAAGGAAGGCATTAAACACATAATTAGTCAGACACGGTTCATTAATAATCCTTGATAAATGGTTCTTCAGGATACCTTACTGTTTGGTCCAATTACATTGTGTTGGAATGCGCAGGTCTGAGATGCGTTTAAAATACCGCACCAAACTGCTTACTTCTTGTTTCAACTGTTTTCGTTCGTCGAGCAAGTTTTAAATTCATTTTAATTGAAATACTTAACATCGAAGGAAAATCGATTATCAAAAATGCGTTCTACGAAGTAAAATTTATACGTAAATTATTTGGACTGAATTTATGACATTCATGAGTGTACTGTATAAAAAAATCGACGGATATTTATTTATTTACAGCACCGTTGGAATCAGTTCGAAAGCACACGTTATTTTTTTTTAATCTTTGCTTTAGCCAAGTGGCCAAGTTATAGAAACTGGCAAACAAACACATACATTGTCTTTTGAGCTTCAATTTTAATCTTATGGGAAAAAGTTAAGATTAATACGTCTTTCATTATTTAAAATATTGTGGTAAAACTGTATAAATCTTTAAGTAGTTAAAATATAATAATGTGTACGCTAAAAATCTGTTTTTGTTCCTCGTAGCAGAAACCCTGCTTAGGAGTTAATTTCTTATATTATTCTTACAGACAATAAGTAAACTGACATAAATTTATTATTGTGACAATATTGTTGTAATGTTGTGATAAAACATAGACTATAGCTTTATCTAGTTAAGGTCTAATACTATATGTTCAAAAAATAACTAATAAAAATAAAATATAAAATTTTTCCTCGAAGCAGCAATAGCTATTTGTGTAACTAGAGGGGAAACTATGTCATATCGAGAACTTCAAGGGCGGCCATGAAATTTTGCACTTGTATTACACACACGATTTTTCCTACAAAAAAGTCATTTAGGTTATGTTAGATTTTCCTGTAGGGGTAAATGTAAACATAACGTTTATGTTTCCGGTAACCTCGGTTTCATTCCGCAAATCCGGAATTTAGTGTTGTAGGAACGGCGACTATCAGCTGACTGAGCGTTTAGCGCATGCCATTGGTTAGTTTCATATAGATTTGGAGCGTTCCGCGCATGTGATTGGCCGGTTACTTTGCCGCACTAGGGTGTTAATGAGATCATATCCACCCTAGTGTGGGAATGTATTACTTATACGTTCTGCCAATAGTGCGATATGTGCCTATTATCGCGCGCTTGTAGGAAAACTCTTCCCTTTTCCTGTGCTATTCTAATAAAGAATGTGTAAATAGATATAACTGACTTATTTAATCTATGATTAACATATTTCAAATCACCACAATTTAATTAATTCTAAATCAGCTGAAGTCATTTTAGTAGATAATATTATATAATGTTAAATATTAGGATATTACAAAATATATAAGACAAGTACAATTTAATGTATGATACACTAGATAGTTTACTTATTTATAATTAAAGGTTATCAGCTGTTTTTAACTGCATTGAAATTCAAACGAGTGTGTGTAACTAGTTTAACTCATCAACCGTTTAAAGATGGCACCGAATTATATCTTAAGAGTTGACAAGAGTTAAAGGCTACAAATTTTTAACATAATTTTTTTGACTATTAGTTAAATACAGCGGGTAATAGAATGGAACTATTTGTTATAACAAGGGTCTCTAAGGCTACTTTTTTAACTTGATAATCTTATTAACCTTAATTTGACAACTCAACCATCTGTTTAGGACGATCTCGTAAACAGTAATGCTGGTACAAAATTAACATTGTTTAAATGGTCCTGAAACGAAATATGTCGCCAAAAGCAGATTTAACATAAGTAAAACTATCTGACTTAAAATATATGAGTACAATTCAAAACCAAAAAAACAAAGTGTATTCTTTAAATTAAATCCTTACTTTCACTAAGAGGTAAGAAACAGCAACAAGCCGAGAGTATTTTTTCGTCGGACTCGTCGTCAGCTTTCCCGTTGCCAAATGAGATCCACAGCTTCCAGGCGACTTGTACATCGTGCGGCACGCTCGCTGCAAGAACACCGCGGGACATTTCGGCTAACGGACGAGTCATTCTGATTTCTTTAAAAAGGAAATTCATTTCAAAGAAAAATGACATTTATTAGACGTGGCTTGTCGGTGTTTGGCGGCAGTAGACGGAGGTAATTTGGTCATTATTTGAGTGCCGGTCGAGTTCCCACGTTTGCGGGTAACTACGGTGACTGGGAGGCGACTTGTCGGCGCGGTGGCCGCTCCTACGAACCTCACTAACCTCACACTTACTATACTAATCGAATAAAATAATTGAGTGAGCTTAATTAAATATATTTATACAATTTTCTAATTGACTATTCTTTTAACTTTTATTGATGTATTCATTACACCGCTACACTGGTTTATTGTACCGTTATTCCACAGGGAACACTACTAGGCCTAATTTTGTTAAGCATTTAATTATGTTTATTTAGTAAATTAACTACTTCAAACATATCAAAATAACTCATATACCTTTGAACCCTTAAGTTTTCCTAATTTATTTTATTGAAAGTAATGTGAAACCTCGTACAATAAACATTGATCACATGTCAATAGGGTACAAATAAAAGATATTACTATTACTTCAAACTAAATTCCATTTAATTAAGTTTATAAACAAAAAAGATTCTAAACTTTTTACTTCTGATAATGTAAAGTACATAAATAAATCATTGCATAGAAGTTCAGGGTAGTGTCAAAAAGCTAAATGTTAGTAATTGGAGATTTGGAGTTTTTGAACTCTTAAAGAATCTATCTCTCTCGGAAGGTATGAACTCTTGATACTGTAACGGTGGAGTGTCTTGTAATCCAGCTATTAGGAGGTCACGAATTGTGGACAGTGTTAATCAATTTTTTCCCTGATGTTGATTAGTGTTCGCACTTTTAAATACTACGTTCATCCGTAAAAATTATCCTCGTAAATTAAGAGGCATGGTTGTGGTTCAGATTCTATGCTAAATTCTATGTCCCTTAGATTCCATTGGGTGTTGGACTATTGTAAGACTACATCGCCACAACCATCTTACAAATATTCTCGTTCATACTTGGATGAAAACACCTACCAGGATTGGTCCCCACTTCAGAAAGGTAAAAACGATACACAAATAGATGTAATTCGTTGTATCGGGATGGTAAACACAATAAACCATTTAATACTCATAATTTGGATATATGTACCAGGTTTGACCTTTTTATCGTGGGTGTTCCGCAGGGGTCACTACTCTGACCGCTTCTGTTTCTCGTTTCACCTAGCGTCGCACGCACCTGATCCGCTGACAATACCTGTCGCAGCCGGTGGCTCGTGCATCCCTCGCCTTTCCCTGGTCAGGCCGCCATCGTGACCCGGCGGACTTTCCCATGGGCGAGTACTTTCCTGCCTTATAGGTAAATGAAGAAAGCCACATAAATCCCGTGGTACAGCACAGTAGTAGATTGATGCGCCGATAGAGCTCGCTCGGCATTCCTGCGATACCATCGCCGCATTGATCCTCCAATTATACTCGAGGCGTCTGCACGAGATTACTTATAGACATGCGTTCCCCATTGAACGCCTGACTCTGATTTAGTGGGTTATTGTACGACGCGTGACGCGTGTTGACCGGAGGGCCCCGGAGAAGCTAGAAGGTATTTTGGTGGTGAAGAATAAAAGAAGTGGATTGAGATAAGGTAATACTACATAGATAGCCTTTGCTTGATGGGAAAAAGAAAATTTAGCCGACCTTATGAGAAATTAATGTCAACAAATGTGGTTGTTCTTACCAAAGAGTTTTTTAGTAAATTTTGCATAGTTTTATTCCATTTGTAAACAATCGTAAGAATTTAATAAAATTTTATTCTAAATAAATATTATGTGTGGTTTTAATATCAATAAAAACGTTTTCCTCACATTTTATGAATTTAGAGCACGTACACTGTACAAATAGTTTTATGAAATAGTATTCCTATATACAACATAAAAGTTGAATAAGCGAATAGTTAACTCAACAGAAACAAGTCTCAACCACACACAACACAACTGAAACACCGCCTTTGAAGAAAACCCCTCCAAAACAGAAGATTCGGCGGGAGAATCACCAGCTGTTAGTAGGCGAGCAGACAAGACGTCAGACGTCCGGCTATCTGGCCAATGAGGGTTAATTGTTTTCTTAAACGAGACCCAAGTGGCTGCGTTGTCGTCCGGGGCCATAAACCCGGGATGGTACGGAGGATGGGGTGATTTATCGGTGACGGGTATGTCGTTAAATGGACCATTCTAGTCATCCTCTGAGCAGCGACTAGATCTGCCGATTGTGCAATTGTTCGTCTCACGGGGTGGGGACTAAAACAGCTGATTTTAATTTCTTTTCTTTTTCTAGTGAAATAATAATTTTCTGTCCGTATATTTTTTTTACTGTAAAAATAATGCTTCAATAAAAGGTGTATTTTTAGCTGTACTACCCAGGAAACATGACCCTAATTTTATGATATTTTTGGACAGTAAATATACTTTTAAGACATTATATAACTGAGCAATTCTTTTTAACATCCAACCGCTTACGTTAATGTAAAACAGGATACTTCCTCTTATGCAAAGCTTACTGTGTTATTGCAAAGTCTATGTCTCTACATTCTTATAAAAAATGTCTATCCCTCTGAGAAATGGGTTAGATAATGGATATGTAAAGGTAATATTTTCGCTTCATCTAAACAGCCATTTTTATTCCTTTATATTGAAAATTCAATACACTAGCTCTGGTGGTTTCTAAGGAAATCTGTTACATATTTTCATCTTATAATTCACAAACACTTCCCCTGAGCTAAAACATACCCATGTCAAAATTGGAACAGCTATGTACACAAACTGTAATTAATTTTATAAATGTTAAAACAACAACAATAATATGTGGATAACATACAGCAGATAATGCTTATTAGGTGATAACATCTAGTATTTATATTTTTGGTCGATTTTTAATGCATATTGATATCGTTTGTTTGGTTAAAATAAACGATATTCCTAAAAATGAAATATATTAAATCATTTTATAATGTAAGTGAATGCCGAAACAGTTATAAAATTATTTAAACTATACGATTTAGTTGTAGGCCTATATAAAACACTACTTCTCCAACCCAGATCTGACAACCACCTCTCGTCTACTACCATCCATGACGACTGAAGCCGCATCAGTATGCCAGTTCTATCTGTAGCTCAACACAGACCGAGTCCTTGTAGACGGCCGGAGGTGTGACCAGGTTTATTTGAGAGGATTTTAAAAGTGCATTAGAGAGGATGATTGAAGTGGTTCTCTCACTGGGGGGTCTCTGCATTGCTCTACATCCACTCCACTAGCAATACCACTACTGCTGCTCTGGTCTTTCCCCACTACAGTTCTCAGTTTTGTAAGACTTTGAATTATTTTGAAGGAGTTTTGATTCATTCCTTTCCCAATAAACATTTACAATTTGTTAATGGAATAAATATTCGGGTTCTCAACTATTTTATAAAATGTTTCTAAACATCAGAAACGTCTTTGCTTGTTCTCTAGAAGGTCAAGCAATTTTGTCAATGAGGCACCAAAAATGTGATTTACATATACTAAAACGGGTTTTACGACCAAAATATGTTCGTTTTAAAGAAAATATATAAAGTTTTAATGTAACATAATCATAAGTTTTCTCACAATCATTACTTCCATGTGTATCCTTGGGTTAATAGATCTTATAAAATGTATTTTAATAGTGCAAACATATTGATAAAGGTAACGTCTGACGATAAATATTTCGTTAAAACAATAAAACTACAGTATTTGACAAATATGAGAAGCTAAACAGAGTACAAAGTATTGTAAATAAATACAATGAATGATAAAAAAGTAAAATTCAATAGTTAGTTACAATGTGATGTAACTATGGAATCTTTAAATTGAAATTTTCATTACATAAATCTAATTAAAATATTATTAAGTGTATAAATTGTTTGCATACTGGTTTACATTATGTAATGTATTGTATGGTAACTTTAGATATGATAGCAGACAGTTAGTTTCCAAATTTACACAATCGAAGGTATTTTTTTTGTTCAGGTCTACTTCTAATCCATGAACGAGCACACTAATCTTGATCAAAATTTTATGGACTTGGTTTACGATTGACAATGGACTGTTTATGATGCTTTCTAAGGAAAAGTAGACCTGTATAGTGACAAACCTAGTTTTATAGCGGTTTCTTGTCACTTGGCTCAGATAAGCTCACAAAACAACCTCTAGAAAGCTGAGCCACATGGACTACATTTCTTTCAACACCGTTGACAATGTTTAGAATCAATCATTTGATGTGAAGATGAAATAATGTACAGAAGTGTGTCTAGTAGTGATCCCTGTGGAACGCCCACAAACTATATTTTTCAGGTAACTTTCATCTATTAATGCTTATAATTATGTATTGTAAAACATATCTTTCGTTAGACATTTCAAAAACTTAAATGGAATAGCAAAGTTAAAACCTGTTTCGAAGTTGATTATGTGTGAATATTATTATGAAACCACTGAAGCATATTTATATTTATTCAACCGCACATAACCCCTTCAGCCATCCACACTATCCTAGACACTTGGCAACGCACCACAAGCCGATTCCACTTCATTACCACTATCGCACATCTGCCCGAGAGTTATTGAGCAGTCCAATCAGGTGAAATTGAATCCAGTGGTGACATTATAATATATCCATGCAAACATCCCACCGCACAATAACATTAACATAATTACTCCAACGGCGAGAGACAACCGCGTTTTAACGTGGCCATAAATCTGAGAAGGGCGAAGTCCCTAGTGTGACACGCGTGACGAAAGGGGTGAGTTCCCACAGGACCCGTAGTCTGGAGGCTCGGGATTATCCCGTTGCACCGGATTACGTGACTCCGGAAATGTTTAACTTGGCCAAATCATGTTAGACCATTTCCGTGTCGTGTTCTATTACAGGATTAAGGGGTTCTTGCGTTTTTAGATTTGAGAACGACGTGTACGATTGTATTGAAGGCATTTGTAAGGGAGGTCCCCTCATCAAATGGTTTGACGGTTATTTTAATTCGTATAAATTGTGTTTCTTTAACGTATACATTTATGCAAAAAGACTGGAAAGTAATTATTCTATTAGATTTTCATAGTGGTTTCCTTTGAGCCCTTCAAAAAATATTATTTTACGGGATACGTTTTTACATGTTGTACATAAAACTAAATCTTATGTTCCTATTTATTTTAGAAATGCATTATATATAAGTTTATAAACAAATAAAAACATATTTTTATGCATTTTTAAATATTAAGTATTCACTCTAGGTTCGAAAAGGTATCGTGAATCTGATTCTATTTCAAAAATGTAATACAACGCACATATATAAACTAACCACATGAAACTTTGATTATCAGTTTTAAATTTGTTTAGTGAACGCCATTTCTCATAAATAATTACATGAATTTCATTACTATCCTATGAACTAAGAAAATGAAATTTCAAATATACAGTATGAACAAAATCAATGTTTTCTTATTTTAATTATTTGGAATTTCACTTTTAAAAAGTTCAAATTTTTTGTTTATATCCTTAACATATTATTCATTTCACCGTTTTTGATAATACCTCTCACTCAAGGATAATACCTTTTGGATAAGAAAAAAAGTAAAGCATGCAAACACAATACGTGCATTTATGTAAATGTTGATTAAGGTGGAAAGAAAAAAAAACTAGTTCATTATTGTTCCACATATTTTCATCTGTTAGTAGCTTATGTGCTAGCAGGCCTACACGTAGTACAATAATTCACCCAAACTTATCTCACGGCCTAATGCGACGTCCGGGAGACTTGAGTGAACGTAAGAACAGACCGCGCGCTGCGACCTCTCACAGATTGGTCTAATCTAATTAGCTATGGGCCAGCATTAATCACAACATCTTGACAGCAACCGGCTGAACAGTCTAGAGGAGGAGGTTCTTGTAGTGCTGCTATTACACTCAACACTCTTCTACAAATTGTCATGGATGGAAAAATTAATTTTGGATAAACTAGTTTTGATAAAAAAACTAAATAATATAAGAACATTAATAAAAAAATGTATGACATGCAACTACTTTAAACAGTTCTAGTGTAAATGGGTCTATAATGCTTTTAAAGGTATTTTCCAAATATTTGTTTAATACGTACGGTAAGTATTATTATATGTACTATAGAGATATTTCACCCACTTAAAAAAAGTTTTTCATGTTGTCAGCTACTGAACTACCTTTTCAATAAATTAATATATGGTTTATATGTTTGGTATATATACATATATAATATATATATATATATATATATATATATATATATATAAATTGGTAATATCTTTATTAATTAAGACATTCCATGGCCTGATGATAGTTCCATCTAGGATTCGACACTACAATAGCATACAAAGGCTACAAGGATTGCTTTGACAGTAAGATGTTCAAACCATTTATTCATTTAATTAAAATTTAAACTTGAACAGTATTGAATGAGGTAAAATCTGACTAAATTATTAGTATAAATCTCCTAGAGTTGACCACTAATTATCAATTAAGTTATACGAGTTTGTTTTATTTGTAGGTTTTGTTAGGATAAATTATGAAACCAGCCTAATAAGTTTTTTTATAATTGTGTAATGTTTCATGTTTTTTCCTGTGCAGTATGACAAAACTTTTAGAAGTTCAAGAAAAGTGCTTCGACGAAAACTGACTAGGAATGTCATAATGTTATAGATGCTGTGACAATAGGGTGACGGCATATTTTCCCTATACATTGCCCAGCCACTTCAAATGCAGACAACTCAACACAATAAAAGGTGGTTAGTACCAAAAAATAACTAGTTAATCAATCCTAAACAGGGAAATGGCCAACCGACTCAACTATATTTTAGCGATATTGTGTCTAGTCAAAACTTTCAGTACTTTTTCTCACTAAAACGTTTTCTTCATACTTACTCATTCAATACTTTTTCTTACTAAAAATCGTATGGCTCACATCCTCGAATAACAATAGCCAACATGATTGAATGTAATTACGTGATATAATGGATATAGAAGAAAATCCAAACAAGAAAAAAATCTGGTACTCCCACTTTTCTCCAATTTAACACTGGAACTTCTTTGTTATATAAAATTCTGAAATTAAGAACTACTATGGTATTTTAAGCTACATTATGTATGGGTGTAAGATAGCTGTTTCATGAAACTGGTGTCTCGTTACTGACTATTGTTGACATGTTTATTAAACATGGCTAATAATTAATAGCTCAACAGTCAATAGTCTAGGGGATCTAGAGTTTAAAGTTGGATCTGAACTATAATCACGAATTGGTGAAGTTATGGGGATGGTATTTGCAGATATACGTAGTGTATAATACAAATGAGGGAAAATCACATTCAAAGATCATCGCTCATAGCCATGCAGAATTCGTAACCTTCAAAAACTGGATTACAGGACACGTCATCAACCTAGTGTTATTTAAATTAACTCTTGTTTCCCATATTTAAAATGTAAATGTAACCTTAACTTTTGAGTAGAAGACCCTTGGAGGATCAAAACTGGGATGGTGGGATCAAGTTGAAAAATATCTAAAAAATCTGAAAAGACAGGAGGAAAAAATATACATAGACATACAAGAGTAATATAAAAGAGACATATTGGAAGCAAGTCTTTGGAGAATCTTAGTACCATTATGCTACTTGTACAGACGCAGCAGTAAGTAAATGTAACCGTAACAACGTAATAAAAATTAAAATTGGTTTACTTCTTTTTGGAAAGTAGCTTGGATCAACATAAAAAGGGTATGGTTTTCAGTTTATTTAATAAGCTGAACTTATGTCTATACGACGACACTTCTGTTTCAAATTTTGTTTTAGATTGTTTTGCCATCCTCTCCCTCCTCAGAGCTAAGACATACCCACGTTAATAATAACTTCAACAAATCCGTACAACATAAAATAAAATACAATTTTAAAATGTTCCGATATATTTGTGTAAAATTACACTTGTGACTTTAGAAAAGCTCAAATTGTAATCCGTGGGTGTAAAAAACCTAGACTTCTCACTGGATATTTCCTCCGCATAAAAATGCAGAGCACGCTGCCGAGTCTGAAGCGTCCGAGGCGCCGGCAGTCACAACAAGAGAGGATTGAGTGATTGGGTGCAATCATCGGGAGAATGAGGACATTACCGCCAGAGGGCATTAGCATCACACTGCTGTGAGAACTGTGGACAAACAACTCGTTACGGGAATGTTCAGCATGGAAATGGACCATGGGACGGCGAGGCGACGCGGCTGCGTGCCGGCGACACGCTTTGATACCCCAATGTCCGAGAGAATACACTTACGATTAACATGTAACATGCGGTATTAACCGTGTGATACGAACAAGTCAAAACTGAGAGTTATGTTGCTGTTAAAATAGTTAAAATAAATAGACGTATTTTTAAACATAAAAAACTTATTTGGTTTTCAAAATATCATTAGGTTTTCAAGCCATAAATTACAACATACATAAATTATTATGTTATCAGTTTCCCTATAAAAATATGATTAACTAACGACAGTTGCTACTTCAGTGCAGACTCATAGCATATATGCCTCAAGAACTCTCAGATAAGGGTAGACAACTGAACATATTGTCTCCTAAGCAAAGAACACTGACCTGCATCTCCGATGCAAAGAGCAGAACACTGACCAGAGAATCTCCAAAGAAAGGAGCTAAGCAAAGACCAAATAATCTTTGAGGTAGAGAACATAGCACTGACCAGAGCATTTCCGAGACAGATAGCACACCACTAATTGGAACATCTCCAAGATAAAGAGCAGACCATTGACTGGAGCATGTCTGAGACAGAGAGCAAACCACTGACCGAATCATCTCGAAGACAGAGAGAAAACCACCAAGACAGAGAGCAAACCACTGATCGGAACATATCGACGACAGAGAACAGATCACTGACGAAGCATCTCGAAGACAGAGAGAAAACCACCGAGTCAGAGAGCAAACCACGGATCGGAACATCTCGACGACAGAGAACAGATCACTGACGAAGCATCTCGAAGACAGAGAGAAAACCACCGAGTCAGAGAGCAAACCACTGATCGGAACATCTCGACGACAGAGAACAGATCACTGACGAAGCATCCCGAAGATAGAGAGCAGACCACTGACAGGGGAATGTCTGAGACAGAGAGCAGACTACTGACTGAAGCATTTCTGAGTCAGAGAGCAGACCACTGATCAGAACATCTCCAAGATAGAATGCAGACCACTGATGGGAGCATCTATAAGACAGAGAGCAGACCACTGACTGAAGCGACTCAAAGACAAAGAGCGAACCACTTACCTGAGCATCTCCAAGACAGAGAGTAGATCACCGACGGAGCATCTTCTAGACAGAGATCAGACCACTGACCGGAGCATCCCCAAGGAACATAACACTGACCGGAGCATTTCCGAGACAGAGAGCATAACACTGACCGGAGTATCTCCAAGGCAAAGAGCAGAGCACACATTTTAATATACCGCGTCGTTTGTTCACACGGAGAACAAATATTGTTATGTAAACGGGGTCGGAGCTCTGCATAATGAAGGGTCCGACGCTCGGAGACTACACACGGACACTTGAGGAGGAGGTGGGACGGCGACAGCTATTGTGATTAATTACCTGGGTTGGGTTCGTTTTTATGCTCCTTTATTAGTAGATCCCTGCATTGACCTATCACTACAGTTCTTGAATAGTTCCCTAGTAGTATTTTTATAATCATAATCCATGTTATATTTTATTTGTATTATCCTTGAGAAAGAACTCATAGCTTTGAATGCCATTTTGCAAAGTAATTATTATTGATAGTAAACTTGTGTACTGGAAAACACCTGGCATAAATTATGTTATTTTTTTAGAAAGTATATCCAGTGTCATAAGAGCATAAAATTACCTGAACAAATCAAGTCATAAGATAAAATATGAGTCCCACCTTGTTTAAAAAGAGTGTAACATGTACTCGTAACTAAGGAATTCGAAAAGCTCTCCTTTAAATGTGTTCTGTGATATCCTATACACATTTTCAACCTATTATATAGTTTTGGAACATAATCAGCCTTTTTCTTATAGCTTTTATTAACGCTCAAGATCCTCAACAATCTTATCATCGACCTTAAGATATTACGATTCTATTTTTAAACTTCATTTTAGTGGTTTTTAGCCTCCGGATTAGAGAGGAATACTAAAAGTGGTTTAAACACCATCCTTGGTAGGCATGATGATGGTTCATATATGAAATAAAGTAGCTGTCATTAGCAAAAGTTTGTATTACACAAGAGTAAGTATTAAAACTAATCTTAGTACATTTCGACAACATTGTTTCAGCAACTTCCGTTTCATAAAATCTCACCAAGTCAGGTAAGGGAGGGTTGAGCGTAATTTTATTCACACATATATCGGCAGCTTCATAGACTCTATCTAACTTCCTGTTCCTCGACGTATCAGAGCCCTCAACGGAACCACTTCTACATCCTCATTAACTCGGATTTCCAAACAATGACGAAACCTGCGCTAATTGCAGAGTCGAGCTGCATAAAATCTGGATCATAGCCAGTTTGTAAACCAAACATAGCAGGAGGTAGCGCGGAATCACCAGTAGTTGCAGGGCTAAGTGGCAGAGTGCGCCACTAAAGGTGGATAATTATTGGTTCTGGAGAAACGCCGCTGTGAACACTGCTTCACGGCGAATCACGGTAAAGTTCAGCGGACGCCCGACAAATGTTAATTGGAGGGGTTACGATCATAGACTCATCAGAGGTACCTATTAAGATGGTATAAGCGTCAGTGGCACCATCTGGCCCTGCGGATGTGTACTATCCCATTGCCTACACGGATCAACGGCTTGATGGGTGAAGTGATTGTATATTTACGATGCAAATCAGTATTGTGATTAAAATGTGGATTGCTCCCTGTGGAAAATAGCGTAAATCGTGGATATGTCTAAAGGGAATAATTTCAGTTGATCTGAATAGCTGTTCGCATAGCCATATGACGTAAAATATGTTACACCTTTTGCATCTTGCATATTGCTAACACCCCCCACCTAGAGCATAGACATATCCATGTCAAAATTAAAGGTTACACACCTCCTCTCCTGATTGATGGATAAGGCAACTACCATCATGAACAATGCTCATCTCTCTCAGATGACTTCTGAGTCTGCAATGTCCAGTTAGAAAACACGTTAACATCCTTAAACGGGGTTTAGTCTGATCTTGATCTTAGACTTTCTTACATTATGCCCTCCGAGAATTTCCTTGGCCTGCCGACTTCCCCAAAGAGCAACCCAAATTTTTTCTCTGGTTGTATCTTCTTCCTCCTTGAGCCTCTTTCTGAATAAGGGGTCATCCAGTGCACAACCTGGCCCTGGCTCTGGCCCTACAAAAGGGGGGGGCTTCCCCTGCCTTCACCAGCTTATCTGCAACTTATTACGCAAATATTTAGGCGGTTACTGAAACAGCTTTTTCTAGGCCTGTTGGAATCTTTTGCTCTCATATATTGCTAATAACTGTTAATACGTCACATTTAAATATGAACTCACAACGATTAGAACGTACTTTTGGGAGTGTCCAGAGTTGCATCCCAGTGAATGTGGGAGGTTAGATCCTAAAATGGGCCGATCAAAAATTACCAAACGAAAATTTGTTCCTGATGCTTCTACGGCAACTACCTCAGAAGTATAGACGGTTTCCATATTCACTCAGTATTGGTGAAGCTAAATCATCCTTTCACTTTTTATAAACAGCCATTTAGGTACTACCCACTGAAAATATGAGATTTGACAGATGATAAGTAAACATTTTAAATATCTGCAAACTTTATTTGTATGATTACAGAAGAATTTTCATAATATAGAACCATAGTTTGTAAAATATGATTTTTATAGAGACATATTACTAGCAAGGAGCCTAAATATTATTCTCTAAGAGAGAAACTGATTTCATAGCACTGTAGATAAAACAAAAAATTCAACCACCTCCCTGTTTTGAATTTTTTTTTCTTTTCGTACTTGACTTCGCTGATAGTAGGAGGTATCTTTAATATACACATATAACCCACACAAATCCAATAAAAATAAACCGTAAAGAATGAATGTGAAATAATAATAGTTGGCATTTATTTTTGGAATTTGTTTAAAGGATATTAATATTTTATACAAGTTTCCATCCTCTTCATTGGACTGCAAAGGAAAAAGGTAGAGGAAACGTTTTACTATAGTTTACCTACTTTGAGCTCCAATCTTGGCAATGTGATTAAACAAAATACAAAACCAAAAGGAGTGATTATAGCTACCGTCAATACTTCTTCAGTCACCTTAACAGCTGTGTTAGTGATAACGGTCTTTAGACATAAGGGATAAGATATATGTTGTATTTACAACAGTCTTTCGTAGATGTCCTGAAATTGTCCTCCATACACTCAGATACTCGTGGGAAAAGGTTGACACCAACATATGGTATCCATCCCTAGATCCCTAGATAGGGTTGTCGGTAAAGTAGGACCGAAATGAAAGTGGACCTGTGAGTGAAGATGTTATGTTGCTAGGCGTAATGATAATCATCGCACTGTCGTAATGAAGATTGAAGACGCTGGCGACCAGGCCACATCGCTCTAGACAGCTGTTAGAACTGTTCTAGACCTGTGTTATAAGTTTGGTTGGCTTATTTGTTGGTCCACCAAAAAATTATGAGCTAATTAAAAGTTTCCTGAGATTTTAAACTTGGATATTTTGCACTGAAGATTGCAATCTATCCAGGTAGGTAATTTCAGCAAAGTATGAAAGAGAAACGAGGAACATGATTGTGGCTATCATTTAGTCTTGGGACTTAATAAGGTTGATTTTTTCTTTAAACAGTTTCTTTCTTTAATAGCCCAACAACCAATTAATGTTAGTTTTAACATTTTTAGGTAAACTATTGTGAAAGTGGTTACATGATGAGTAGTTTCCAGATCACTATAGGTACATTAAATACCTATAGTATCTAGTGATCCTGTAGTCGTATGCAACCATGGCTTAGAACTTTTTATGAATTGATTTTTAAGCTAAAAACTTTTAAGCAGTCTTAGAAATTATTTTTCCATGTTGGAGAAAATGTTCTTCAGCACTGAGAAATAATCGTTACGCCTGATTGCAAACTATGTAATCAGAAAGTTCGAAACCACGGTTGTATACAACTATAGAACCACCTCAGTATACAAGTAGTTTAACCACTTTGGAACGTGATTAGCCATAAAAATGTTATGACTAGTAATTATTATGACCAATTTTTACTAAGAAACTATCTGATAGTGTTTAAAAGTTATAAAAGGTATAATTAATACATTACTTACTCAATAAATAATAGGCTACATATTGCTTGTGTTTTTGTTATAAAACACATATGACAAAAAATAGTGGGCTACTGTTATAGGGTATGGGTGAAAAGTGTATTTTCTTAGTATATTATCAGAGTTTTAAAGGTTATATTATATGAATTTATTTACGGAATTAATTTTACTATCATCTTTAATATCTTTTTATCGTACCTTTAATCTTCAATCTGTAAACTTAGAGACCCTACAGTACATGCATAATAACAAGGACGTTGAAATCGTTTTGAATAAAGTCCTTGCGTAACTTTAAGAGAAGGAAACGTATTCAAAACTCAGAATTTACAGCTGAATTCATTTAAATACATCATCGAATGACCCTCAATTACAGATTGGACAGTCCTAAACAAATTGCTAGATTGGATTAAGTTGTACCTAGTGTATTATTAGCTCTTCATATTACACGGTGAAATTCGAGTCAAATTGAAATGTGTTCCAATCAGAACTGGGAGATCCGCCCACCGATGATGTATCTGTTGTGTAATTAAAATAATTAATATTAGGGTCCAAAACTGAAACTTTATCTGAAATACCCGTGACCGGTTGGAACCTGTTTCTTGCCAGGTTGTGATTCCTAGTGACCCAATAGGCCTTGGTTAAATGTTCCTATGTAGATGTTTAAAATATTAACGTTGTTTTAGTTAGTAAAATTATTTTTATATTCGTTTATAACTTTTTTATATTTTTAAACGTATTAATACGCATATTTATTTAATTTGTAGTTGTTTCTGTGAAAGTATAGGCGTTAAATGTTTATTTTATTTTGCGCCTTTCAACGTTTGTGCAATTATCCCGTTATACGTGTTGATAGACAACGATCGAAACTCTGGAAGTTAGGTAGTAACAGCCTTACTTCGACGTTTTAATATATAAGTAATGAAATTAATAGCCCATTTTATAAATGGTGACTACTTCTGGATAAGCCTCGGAGTAAGATTCAAACCAGCTACTATTAATTTACGAGATAAATACGTTGATTAATATTAGCCAAACAATTATTACACGTGTGTTCGAAAATTAACAGTAGGTTTCTCCCTCACTGTGCCATCAATGAATAGCATACATTATAACGTTTGATGCCGGTTGAATAGTCAATTGTGAGCAGTTGAGAGTATTATGCATACTTAATACTTTCAAATATTAATAACCCTAGAACGGCCCGATGATAAGCTTCTGTAGGGCCATATTGTCTTTGGCATTCAGTATTGAAATTTATGGTAACTGTTCTAAAATACATATTTTTATCAATACATATAGCATTAGATTTGGAATATTTTTCAGAATCAAAATATATAAACTAACTGTAATTTATGCTACAACAAAGTGTAATTATGCATAAAAAATGTAATAACTAAATTTCAAAAGTAAAACCATTGAAAATATAAAAAAATACCAAATAATTTGACACATACAAAATATTTTTATTTATAATATTAATTCTAGTTTACATTAAAATGTAACATAAGCACCTACTGTGCGAATCAAAAATATTAAATATATATTAAAAATATGTTGCGTTTACATAACATATACATAAGTGTAAATTATACGTTATTTTAAGTTAATTAATATTTTTACTAGCACATACATGCAGGGAACTAATGATATCAAAAATACTCAACAGCATTTGATGAAAGGAGAAGGAGATGATGTTTAATGATATTAGGCTGGGTCAGATTCATTGTGATTGGCTGTCCATGTTGGGCGTTGCCCAGGGCGACCGTCATTATTGATTAGCGGCAGTAAACGCTCAGCCGTCTACGGCAACAAACTGTTTATTACTGATAACGTGGCTCAATTACTTCGGAAACCATTCACGATTGCCTTCTGACTACTAATGCATAGAAGCATCGGTGGATAAATTGAATACGGTAATCCACACAGCGATAATTATATCCAGAGGAGTAGTTACCAATCTAAAGGAGGAGAATGAACTCTAGAGAAACAGTAATTGTTCCTGAATATTAGCAAGCAATTCAGAAGAGCAGTAAGTACTCTAGAGCAACAGTAGTGGAACAACTACTGCTGCTCAGCAAAAACTAATTCATGTATATAGTAACCGATCTAGACAATCAGTACCCACTTTAGAGTGGCAAGAAGCACACCACAGGATCAGAAACACCTCCAGAGGAACGGAAACACCTCTAGAACTGCAGTAAACATTCGAGAGGACCAGCACCTGCTCTAAAGGATTGGTAACATATCCAAGATAGAAGCAAGCACTCTAGAAGATCAGAAACCACTCCAGAGGAACGGTTACTTCTTCAGGGCAGCATCAAGCACTCCAGGCGACCAGCGCATACTCTAAAGGAACGGCTACATCTCTAAGACAGCAGCAAGCACTCTAGAAGATCAGAAACCACTCCAGAGGAACGGTTACTTCTTCAGGGCAGCATCAAGCACTCCAAAATGTTGCTCCCAAGAAACGGACTCCAAATATTCATCTAGATATTCATCTCTTAGTAGTTACTGAGATGTAACCTGAACAAGAATACTCACAACTCCAGAATATCAACAGTTTCTGCTGAGGTCCAGTAACCATGCCAAAGATATTATAAGTTCCAAAGGAGCAGTGGCCATGCCTGAGGGCAAGAGTCGATCCACTGACCACACTGGGAGGCACGTGTTTCGCTCTTTGAATTGCGTATAAACGCACCAGAAGCCGTCTCCACTTTCGAGATTGTAGACGGGCATCCAAAAATAACGATAAATAACGTAATGTGAGGCGGGTGGCGCGCCGGGGGCACCGCGATGTGGGTTTAATCCGGGGAAATTACAGATTAAGGGGCAAATTACCAGAGCGCCGCCTTAGGCCGCCGCCCGGCTGGATTACCGGCGGCTCCGGTCGACGTCTTTGTCCTGCTCAGTCTCAGCTGATTTTGGTTCTGGTAAGAAACTAAGCTCATATATCTCATATGTTGTACTTATTTATTGTGCGGTGGCATGACCTGTACTCAAGCTAATTGGAGGTTACAAATTCTAGATAGTTATGAGCGATGGTCGGTGCATGCGATATCCTCTGGTGTGCATTATGGTCCACACTATCTAATATTACGTTTACCCGCAATGACAATCCTCATAACTAGACCATTTTGTAAATTAGAGGCAAAATTGTGTTTCAAATTCCTGTTAACCGTACGTACCTTACATAACATTGGCTATTCGGCTATCAACCGTCCTGTCAAAGGAATATGTCAGCCTTATTATGCAACAAAACTACTAAGATCACGCCATAATATTACGCTCATTTCTCATTAATACCTACCTGGGTACGTAGCAATATTTGTCAAAAGTTAAGTACTAGTATTACATTTTTAGAATTGATATGTCTAAGCAATGGGGGGGAGGTTGTTAGCGGTGTAGTGTAACGCAAAACAAAGTGCAGAGGAAGTCGTTTACATAGAAACTACTTGAGCTAGTGTATTGATTTTTTATAAAAGAATAAGTTCAACTGTTTAGATAAACTGAAAACATTCACAATAAAAATGTCCATGATCTAACCTATTTCCTACAGGGACGTAAATACATAAATGTTGACAAGGGTATGTTTCAGTTCTGGGAGGGGGGTATTAGCAGTCCGTCCGACCGAAATTTTAAATGGAAGTGACGCCATATGGTAGAAGGACAGCTGTTTAAAGGAATCGATAACATTCTCTTTGGACATATGTGGGCTAATTTCTGAAGATCCCGAAACGTCAAGGAAGTTTACCTATCGTGATTCAAAACGACGTAAGAGTTTTATGACGTGAGCTGAATGGACACATTTATGATATTCGGCTTTGTAACATACGTGTCATTCCTATGCCTCGCAATTGATTCCAACAAAACTCATATTCCCAGGGTGGATGATCGGCAGGATTCCATTACAACCCCAATTTCAGACCGGATCTTCTCCGGAAACGAGAACTGAACAAATATTTGGCGGCTACCGGCGCCCGCACAAAGCCCACGTTTAGTGCACGCAGGGCACAAAAAGGCGGCACTATTAACCAAACTCACGGGCGGTTGTAATAGTTGTGGTTAGGGCGGGGCCGGGACTGTGGTGACTGTGGTCTGTGAGGCGTCCGAGAGGCGCTGTGGACTGGGCGATCCTGGTGGGCTGGACACGAACTATCAGAAATTACCGAAAATGGTATACGTATTTTTTTATTTATTCGTTATTTTGGAAACAAAAAAATACATATGCAATGAAACCCCTATTCACCATTCGCTGTCATTGTTCATTGGACCATGGGCGTCGTTCAAAATCTAAAAAATTACAAATAATGTTTCAGTGTTATATGCAACGATATAAAATATTAATTTTAATAGACAACCTAGGTCGCAAACCTATTACTTAATTGTATAACCTAGCTCATAGTATTTTCGATGCCTAAGGCCTAAGTGGTTTGCCGTTTCCCATGGTTTAGGAACAGTTACAGTTCAAAGTTTCAAAGATATGTATTCGAAACTTTACACTTGCATTTACTTTATCGTGATGGATGTTGGGTAGTAAAATTGTAATTGATGAACTATTGGAAAATGAATTATTGTTTATTTATAAAATATTTTGGTGAAGTTGTTAAACACGTTAGTTCTTTATTTTGTTTTATTTTTTCATGTCCTTTTTTATATACATCATTGAGTTTACTACTTAACCTAGACAACAGTCAGACCTATGTATGGAAAACATTACATGGAGCTACACTCATTGAATTAATTGAGAAAAATGTTCCTACAATTGCTATGTATTTTCTTATGATCGTGGCAAATGAATGAGCTGATTTTTCTTAGTAATTAGGTTTCACATGTCGTCAAATTCATTACAATCAGGTTGAATGGGTAAAAATAAATAAATGTTTTGAAAACCCATGTTTAACATGAAGGTGCTATGCACAGTTAATAGTAATTTACTTCCAACACCACAAAAATATAAAGTCCGATCGAAAGTGGTTGAAAGGAGACTTAAATCTTCATTAAATCAAACAATTGATTGATTGACTCATATAGTCCTGAATTCCACTAAATTTAAGACATTTCTACAATACTCTCACTTCATCTTTCGTCAAACTATAAACATAAACGAGATTCTCACCTTCGCAATGTTAACAGTCCCTAGTCTTTCAGAAAATCCCATCCACATTCCGACGTCGCAATATATCTCTCGCGTGTTTGAAATTCATAAACCTAAATGAAAACCAAATGGCGCAATGGAATTACACATTGGACTCGTCGACAAATCCAGTCGATAAACCGCTGATCTGATACAAGTATTATGGTCCAGATGATCAGGAATCTGGGTCTATAACTATCGCCGGGTATCGCCGCATCGGCAGTAAAATGAGATGGAGGTGTTGGTCAAGGTACGACCTAGTTACGAACGGCAACACCTTATGTTTCTTGTTTTACGACCAACTGCATAGATTAATTTTAATGTTTCACTTTTTACACCATATTGAGTCCGCTATATATACATATTTTTTATTGAATTAAAGTAAACAACATTGAAGCCGAAAACGTCATGTTGACTCAATGGTCAAAACTAAATCATATTTTTGTATACGTGTGTGTGTATTTCCTTTATGCAATGCCAAACTACTCATCCGATTGCCATTTAGTTTTAGGAAGTTGTTCTATATGTGTCCGTGAAGGTTTTAGTGAAAAGAAATTTACGAAAACTCCGTAGGTTTCCATATTATGGTGTTTTTAAATTTCTATTGTTTGCCTTATGGTGACTAAGTTTGTTTACGAATTTTCTAAAATCAAAACATTTGATTTCTTAAGCTACAGCTGTTTGTGTACACTCCATTAGCAATATGCTTTACTGTTCAATGCCATCTGAATCATTCATAATGTAAATGAACAGCTTTAGTTTACGGTTTTTAGGGATTATATATTAATATTTTTTATTTTCTGTATGATTAAAGGTCACGTTTTTATATATTGGCCAATTAAAAAATAATTACAATGTTCATACATACTACGTTTTTGACATGGATATGTCTTAGCTCTGGGGGGGGGTTGGCGATTTTTAAGATGGAAACATGTAACAGGTTTCTATCAAAAGTACTAGAGCTATTGTATTGAATTTTTAATACAAAAGAATAAGAACAGCTGTTTAGATGAATTGAAACCATTCCCTTTAGACTATCCATGATCTAACCTATTTCACAGGGAAGTAAATACAAACATTTGAATGTGGAAGTAAACTAAAACTTTTTGTAATGATAATCAGCTGTTGTATATCATTCCTATAAAAGCAATATTACAGTTATGTTTGGTTTGGGGTGGGATTAGAAAATTGTAAATTAATCCACTCAGATTTATTTGTTTTTTTGGCAATGTTATTAATAAGGGTCTATATCTTTTTGTTTAAGTTCTTTTATTCACTATGCCGCAATCTAGAATATTTACAATTCATTCACAACTAAGCTCTAATACAATTCGACTTCAGATCATGTCCAATCTTAAAGTTAACATGTATTTACTGTTCGGCCTTACGAACTTTGCCGGGTCAGATAGTTGTTTATATCATTTTACCCCCAGTTAGTTTCAAAAACCGTATTTTTCATTTCCTCTAACCAGCTGTTCTTATAACCATATGACGTCACTTGCGTTATATTTTTGGAGTATTGCCTTCAGAGCTGAAACAAATCAATTTCAAAATATAAAAGTGAAAAATACAATTTAGTTTTACAAGTTTTACAATTAGTTTTTAATGGCAAATTAACACAAATTAACTTACAGATACAGTTTATGAACCATGATTTATTGAAGAATTATTATTTACTGGTTATTACTATTCTGTATATAATACTCCTAAACTGATTGGGTTTAAAGTATTCACACTACTGAATAATTTGGAAATTAAATTGTAGATTTAGAATGTGTCATTCTTTTGTACGAATAAAAGGCGTAGCTACAATTTGAGTCCAAGACTCAATTTGGTGAGTTTTGTTATAAGTACGGAGAAGAAAAACATTTTTTTGAACAGACATAATCCTGTCAAATGGGTTTTGCCTTACTTAGCTCGAAGAAATGTCAGACAAAATCTGTTTGATTAATCTAGAAAACTTAACAAAACCTAACCAACCTCAAACCAGATGTGGGGAAGAAAAGAACCAGCACTATCACAAACTATTGCAAATCATCTGGGCCCGAGGGGGAGGACCAGAACACCTGTGGGTATCGATGCCACATTTGTCATCCGACTCGAAAAAACTGACCTTTGTGGGTCTCCCAACTACTCGTGTCGATCTCAGATAACCTTCACAGACCTGGAACAGAACCGCCCCAACCGCTCGCTAGGAGGCACCGGTGCGTTGCTTGTTGTGACAGCGGTGGTGTTGAAGATGGACTAGGAGTTTATTGCCTGAAAACACGTGTTCACAGAACGGTAAACTTGTGCTGAGGGGCCTAATCAAAGTGGAAGAGGAATTTTGGTACAGCTATCATCAAACGTGCGAAAATTGATTGTACGTTGGAAAATGTAATTAAAATACTCCTTGAGTACTAAAAGAGTACTCCAGGTCAACTACAGAATTGGTACTGTACTCTACATTACCCTTATACCTTTAAAGGAAATACTTTCCTACCCAGGTAGGTATTTTCCAAATATGAATTAGAAATGTATGTAATATGATTGTGGGGCGATCGTTTAGTCTTATTACTGATTAAGCCATGTTTCTTTAGCATGATTGTTAACCTTATATTTGACAAGCGTCTCTGAGAGATGATTTTAGGATATGACTTATAAATTGATAACTCCAATAGCCAACAACATCTATAGGACCTACGGTTTAACGTAAAATTTGGATTACAGATTTACCTGTGAACTACGAACTAGTCTAAGTATGAGATTGGTATTGGCAGATGAACGTATTATTCAACAACGTGTAAGGTGTTAATATAAATATGATGTAACTAATAGATGTCATAGTGGACTAAACATTAAGATCCTGAAAGCTGAAAAAATTAATGATATTTATTTTGATAAACTTTAAATCTATTGGCAAAGATTCAATAGATCAACTATTGCTGAAAACCATTTTATACAGAGGAGGAAAAATGAAATACAATATGATATTTAATAATAACTAATACTGTATTATTTATTTATACTTTTACTTTTATCGTCTGTCTTACTGGAAATATATTTTCTGTTAGCCTCATAATACCAATCTAGATTTTTACGGCATTACTGGCTACACGATCATCGTAAAAGAATGGTTGATTGTCAAATTCAATGTCTAGGACAAAACATCATTAGCTTTATCAAAAAAAATTAATAACGATGCAATTTTTTGTGATTTAAAAGTTACAAAATGTACCACTTTACCTCATTTATCTTTCAACTATCGAGTGGCCTGTAATGCTGCAAAAAATGTAGCATTTTTCTTATGGGGCTAAACTCTTAAACGGTGGAAGTGTTGCAGATTCTTCAATGAGTGATAGGGAACACAAAATTGTATTGGATAATTTAACAAAATATATTAAATGAAAAGGAAAAAGTGTTTGTATTTACTTCCCTGTGGGAAATAAGTTAAATCATGGATATGCCTAAAGGTAATGTTTTCACTTCATCTAAACAGCTGTTCTTATCCATTTAAATTAAAAATTTAATACAATAACTCTGTTAGTTTCTATGGAAACCTGTTACATATTTTCCATCATAAAAATCACCAACACTCCCTAGAGCTAAGACATATCCATGTCAAAAATAAACTACGTTATAATCCTAAATGTTGTTACCTAAGTTTTTTTTACATTACGCTTCTACATAGGCTAATTTCCTAATCAGGAGTGAGATATATTTCTAGAAATACAAACACATCATCGTTCGTGACGGAGTCTCGTAAAAGCCGGCCGCGAGATAGTCCAACACTTGTCACTAGATAAGTTATAGTTGTGACTCATTTAATGACTTCACCAGTTCTTTCATTTAACACCTAGTGATGACGATGTTCACTAAACATCCAGCGTATCTTCCCTCGTAAACATGCTAAGTACAAGTGTAATTTGAGAGTAGGAATTTAAATTACAGAGACGGGAAATAGGATGTGGAAAACCTTTTAAGGCGTGCAATTGATATTCCGAGATTCAGCATATCCTACAACATTTCTAGCCGTAAAAATCTAACAATTATAACTCTAAATAATGTTAACTATGTTGTTTGAGGATGATTTCGATTTTATAAATTAAATAAATAGTATTTGTGTTATAAACATATTTAGTTTTAATACTACGGATACGGTAATAAATTAATATATGCTATTAACATATAAATTTATAAACGTACCAAATAACGATATTTATAACTTAAGGTGTACAAATATTTCTTAGGCAGTATTTTTTTACTAGAATCATTATGGTTCGTTCTAATGTACTCAAAGGTTTCTTTTGTTTCAATGTTCAACAGTTATACAATAATTTTTTCAAAATCAAGTCGAGTCTTTTCTCCTCAAAGGCATATATGTCAATACAATTTGTTTGGGGCGTTTATGCTTGCTAAGAGGGATTTAAAAATTTATTGAAACAACACACTGTGTACAAGTGCACTGTTAATGAACTATTGGCAAACATTTCAGAGATCTAGCTTAAATAGTTTCTGGGCGAAAACCATTTTATGAATTAGAACAGAACTTATAAAATACTGAGTTTACTTATATACAAGTTCATTGTGTGTTATATAATCCAGCTACTTGGAAGCCTCGAAAAGTGGATTACAATGATCGATGGTCAGTGGATGTGATATTCCCTTGGGTGGATTAAAGTCCACACTACTTACTACTTTCATCCATAAATTACATCCTCATAATTAGACCAATAATTAGTCTAATTATGAGGATTTTTCTCAAACATCATCAACGATTTCGCCTCCGAATTACGAATTATTCGTAATTGGATCATAAGATGAACCAAGGTCCCTCAGATTCCATTGGCTGTTGGAATTAACTATCAGTCATATGTAAGGAACGCGTAATTCTTAGTCAGTAACAAGACTATAAGATCGTGCCACAATCATCTAACACTTGTTTCTTATTCACACTTGGATACCTACCTGGGTAGGTATTAAGCCAAGTTTTAAGGTTTTGACCAGAATATAATATTCTGAATTTAATTAGGGCAGCTTGATTCTAGAGTAACTCCTCCTGGTAGTAGCCAAAATAATGAATAAAATAATTATTTTAGGATGAGAATAATTGCAGTGTATTAAATACTATGGAAATAACCTACGTGAAAACATTTTATGTTAATACTTTATAGCCTACAAACGGTATATATCCAATGACAAATAACTCCAAGATAGAAGGGGAAACCGAATACTAAAACCCAGTGAATACAAAGCCAACGATCGATATGCATGATCGATATGATCAGATGACTTATAATGCCATTCAAGACTGTCTGATGATCCCGAGTTGACAACAAAGGGTGGATGGGTGGGGGTGGGTCCGGGCACATTCCTTAGCCGGGTCAGTCGAGTTTTTGCTGACTCAGGTCGTGTTACAGTTCTCACAAGGGATGACTTTGATCCAGGTATCCGAGCAGGTGGATCCATTAAATCTGCTATGATGCCGGCTGAAATATGTCCCTGAGATCACAAAAGCTCCGCTACCCTCGTCTGGTTTATGGCTCATCCTTGACGTGATTGTAGTTTTGATGCGATGGTAAAAAGTGGAGACGTACGTAAGTTATAGGGGGAGTGTGCTCTAGATTAAAATTCATGAGGGTCGGACAGTTTTGGAGGGTTTGGGAAGATTGGATTTAAAAATTTAATTAAAGTTTATAACTCGAGGAGGTAAGGATAAACGTAAACAAATCTAAAAATCAGTGTTAATAAATTTTAATACTAACGTTAACTAACATATTAAACAAAACAACCATACTTCTTTTCATTGTTCGACATATCTTATATGTGAGATCATTAAAATCCAAACCCAAGATTATAACTACTATTACGATGAATAATTGTTTAGAATGTTTATTTAGGGAAAATGTAAAAAAAAATTCATTCTTCGTAAAGTATTGGAGATAAAAAACAAATTAAGAGAGGTAGACTTAAGAGAGATAGAAGTGACACAGTGTTTTATTACTTACTGTAAGTATTTGATAGGATTAACAACAAAATTTAATATTAAATGTTTGAGTATGTATGAGTCAAAATAACTTTAAAATATTGCATTATTTATTTGGAAAATGTATGATTTATTTACTTACCTCAACCTCAATAGTAGATTTCAGTTTGCGTGTATAACCCAAAAAATGTTAAAATTGTTCAAATTTGAAGGTTGAGAATTAAAAATACGTAATCAACAAAACATTGCAAAAAATATATTATTAATATATTTTTTGCAATGTTTTGTTTTCAAAATAGTTTCACAAGATTTTTATTACTTCAAGGTGCAGTTTTTTCATCCTTTGAGCCTTCCCCTAAATGCATGACGATTATAAACTAAATAGGGTCTATCAGCTTCTTAATTAGAATGAAGTCCCATAGAATCAATATTGAGATCAAATATTTATAAACCTATGGTAACCAAGTTTTGATTCCTTTTATAAAAAAATAGTTCAAAACTATGTCAGCAATTAACTACAATCAACAATTAAAACTATATTATTTTATTTTGGTTTCGTTTTACTAAGTTTCAAGAACTACACATATTATATATTTACCTTGTGATTTAGCCTTTGTTTCTTGATGTGTTTAGATAAATCACTATCGATATCTTATCTTGCACGTATTTTCATCTGTTTTTCATTGTAATAACGACGTCAGCTGACTAAATCAATAACGAGAACATTTGAAGAAGCAAAGATGTAAAGACAAGATAAAATAAATTAAATATATTTTAATTGCTATCAATCCGTTCCCATTGATAAATAGTTAACAGAAAGCATAATAAAAATAAAACCACCCAAATTCCTTTTATAATCTGTCTCGATGACAGAATTGTCTCTTCATCAGCAACCATTGAGGATTCTGCCTCGACTGCGACAACATACAATCATGTGTTTAGCAACGGCCCACCGGAGGTCCAAATTGGGGCTTGACCGAGGGCCGACTGTGGGGACGTGATCTGGGAATAATAACAACTAGATTAGAGCACGAGTCAGCCGGCCACGCGCCAAACAACAATGGGCTAACTGGGGCCATCGCGGGGTAGCAGATTTGTAATGGGGTCGTGATATAGGCCTAATGAGCCCGGACCACACGCACTTACCGCCGCTTACCGACTCACTACTTACTGCACGATCCTCACTTGGACTCAGAACAAGATACTTTTAATTTTTACCACACATTTAATTAATTTTAATTTTCCCCAGGATTATAATACAGATTAGACTCAATTAATTACATACTACAGTAGTACTGACTAGTACCGCACTTTGTTTTTATTATCAAACTGTAACTGATTTTCACCAAACACTTATAAACATTGAACGTAAAATAAACAATATCGGTAAACTGAAACACACTAAAAAAGAATTGCACTTCATATAAATATCATATTCCTAAACTATCAACGAAATGAATCAATGTATCTCTTCAAAAATGTTTGTAAAATTTCTTTTCAACACTCATAATACAAGTTTAAAAATATTGGGAGATAAGTTTACCCTCCCGCTCGACGTAAGAACAAATAATTTTCATGTGAATTATTTGGTGATGTGACCGGAAGCTGGTTACCACGTTTATTAAAAACTAGTTGGGTAATTAATTAGTAGGGAATTTATTTTATATGAAACTCCTTACGAATAACAGTGAATGCTCTTAGGCAACGTACTGTGCGTACCACTTACACTAGATTACATATCCTCTGGAACCAATTACCAATAACTAATAATAAGTAATACTAATTTCTTTAGTTTTTTTAATCTGGAGATTTTAATAGTGGTAGTCACTTATTTATCAAAATAAAAAAAGTAGAAGTCTGGTGTATATCCAAGTGCACCCTTGAAACAAATGTATCTTCTTACAACTCAAATTAGGAATTTTTTTACGCAAACAACACTTTCTCCATTTATAGTTGAGGGAATAAAAACTAATTGAACTAAAGGTAAAAAAATTATACTTTATCTTACAAAAAGTATTTGTTTTAGTTAATGCAATAAATAGTATGATTGAAATAACAATGTATTAAGAATTTTAAATTTGTGTATTGAAGGTACTATGAATTGCACTATGCTATAATTACTATTTCTTTACTACTACGTTAAGGACTCATGGGATATTGACCGTTTGATCGACTGATATTATGATTCTTTGAAGTTAATTGTTGGTGATGGTGTTTTAATGTTATTTAAAGTAACTCATTGAGCTCTTGATCCATGGACGTGCTTTGTTCTTTGTGCTCTGGCACCACTTTTCACCGTCTTAGTATAGATTATGCAGTATCTTGTTAAATTTTAGGTTCCAGCTCACTTCAAGACGGTATTAGATTTCAAATCCCGAAACGTCATAAAACGTTTTTTTACACTCGTGATGAAAAATGTCCGCAATAAAATAAAATAACATTCTGATAATCAACTCTTTACTGGATCGAATTAAACGGCATTAGTAAACTAAAATACTATACAAAAATAGTAACTACTTAACATTAAAATAAACAAGCATGAAGTTTAGATGTTTCTTGGGGGATACAGTTTACGTAGGTTAGTAAATGTTTTCGAGAAAGTAAAAATTATAAAATCACCACAGTTGAAATTGCACTTCTGCATGGCTACTTTAACATATAAAATTTGCATTTTTATCTTCGCGACTGGTTATGTTGGCCCAACTTATGCATTTTTCATTGGGAAATCCATGTTGGATCTTGGCAAATTACTCTATAGGTATTTGTCAATATCAAGATATGTGTTTGTTGATATGTCCTCATATCGATTACACTTATCATACTGACTCTTCACTCATCTGGCTCCAGCTAGTTAGCTCTAGTAGTTTATATGGAAACCTGTTTCAAATTTTATCTAACAAATTGCAGAACCCCCCCTGAGCTAAGGCACTATTAAAAAAACAACCCTCTGGTTTACTTTTTCAAAGTTACTATTGGTTACATTTTTAAAACATTTTCCAGTTTCCCTTTCTGAGAAACACATAAGCCTATATAGATTATTTACAAAACTAACAAGCGTTCATATGCAATGAAAGTAACAACAAAACCTCTCGAAATTTACGTTTCAAAGTAAGTGTCCGTATTTTGAAAATTGTTGAAATAGTCTAGAACAACTGGTTCATTAATTTTTATTGTTGAACATATTTTGTTATTTAATTAGTTTTTCATTTTTCATTTACTAATCAGTTTAAAATCAATTACATACTATCTCGTTAGATTATTTTGAATATAAATTTGGTCCTTCGAGCCGGATCACAACTATGTTCTTTACTGTCTTGTTATCTTTTCTTCATTATTAAATGCCTTTTTATTATTTAGTTTGCTTACATTATTTTTAACAGCCTCCCAACTTTTTGACTTTTGCAACATCCTCCAGTCCCTCTCGTCCTGGAGACTCTCCGCCATGGAGACCGCTCCCGCTGTTTGCCTATAGGATCGCCCACTAATCGCCCTCTCCGAGATGCAATCCCAAACCGCCACAGGCTCTCGGGCGATTTTCTGACTGGGATTACCTTTAATTGATGCCGGATATTAATGAGTTTATTTTCATTCAAGGGGAGGCGGATGTGGTTGTAATTCAGTTTTTGTTGCTCTGTGGTAAAATGATTGCTGCCAGGGACTTTGATTTGGTTTGTTTCTGGAAATGAGTTTAAATTATGACTCCGTCTAAGAAAATATAACAAAGACCACGAATCATTTAAAATCAGAATAGGATTTGTATGGAACGTCTAAGTTGTCTACCTTTGTGGCTAGAACGGAAGTAGTAGCAACATTAAATTAATATCACGACATAATAAGTGTAAAAAGCCTCCTTGTAATAACAACTAATCTCTTAATGGTTGAGAAAATATATGTGTATTCAATTAATAGTTTTTTTTAATCTAAAATTAAAAACCTCTTCTTCTCTAAAGAATCAAAATATTGAAACATAAAACTATTTACCCATTTATTGATTTTTCTATGGTTATACTTTGACGGCCCAATAAAGAAAGTATGGTGGTTTAGTTTGTAACCGTAACACGTTTTGCGTAAAAGTGTATTAGGTTTGCTTGTATTTTTATGGATGGTGACCTTAGAACATCAGTTAGAGAGTACTGTGATCCAGTAGACTGGATAGTGAGGCTTATAATCAAGCTACTTGGAGATTACGAATTGTGGATAGTTATAAGTAATGATCAGTGGATGTGATATTCTCTGGTGTGGTGTGATGTCCACACTTTAACTGCTAAAGTCATCCACAAAGACCATTATCATAATTAGACCGGTTTAGTCATTTAGTGGTAAAAGTGCAAAGTAATATTTCATGACTATGTTGTATATTATATGTATTATTCAAGAGATAAGACATATCCATGTCAAAATACTATCCATTTAAACTCCAACAAAAACCTAATACACCCTCTTGCATTAAGAAACTCAAACAAAACCACAGACGAATCAAAATTGCACCCCTCACAATATGTCATGTTTAGCCGTCACGAAAAAGGAAATTGACTAATGACCTAAACTAGAGAGACAGGAAGTGCTGTTAACAAGTTCGGTTCAGGAAAGCCACCCTTATTTGAGACCTAAGCCGGGTGAAGCTACCCTGCAATCAGCTACCGGCCGGACCGACGACAGGAAGAGTATGATTAGATATTGATTTCCGACCAGGAGACCGGACCACCTACGGCCAGGAGATCCGAGGAAGGTAATGCATTACGTCTGGCCTTGGGTTAAACAGTTGATGGATTCCAGGGTGGTTCTATAATCAGACGGGTACTTAGAACGTATCAGGAAGTGGTTGTGGAGAGAGGAGCTGTTTACTTCATCTTTGGATAATTTTATGGATGAACTTTACCTCTCGGAAAACCTTGTGGAAAATTATTTTGTTAAATACTAATAAACGCGGACCGTTACGGATGATTGAATGTTATGCAAATTTTGAAAAAGGTAACGTTATGAATACTAATCACTGTTCAACTTAAGTACGTAGAGGTACTTGGTTAGACAATCCCTCCCTGTCTGCAACAGGCAAGCCACAACATTCTCTTTGAATTTACCACAAATTATCGTTATTAAATTTATCTGGACAAAGTGTTGCGTATCGTGTTATTAATTATGTTAAGAAAACTATTAATAATCGTGCACCTTAATTTTTCTTTAGTTTATGTTTAGTTTTTGTTCTAAATCAGAAAACAAAATCAATGAATTACTTATTCAATATCTTTCATTGGTCCTTTCGTACGCGAACTACACAACGTTTCGGGCGATGCAGAAACACCTCTCGTTTTCTGGTGAATACCTAATAACCTACACTAAAAATTGAAAACTTTAAGTTACGGATATTAATTATGCCATGGTATCAATGATACTACACCTATCCATCATGTAAGACTAGTACTATATAGTGTTAATTATGTTAACATGTATCTAACAGAACAACATAACTACAGCTTTGTTCAGTACAGTAGTAGTACAGTAACCACATAGGTACAGTACATAGCTACATGGTCAGTGTAGTTAGTTTTAATCTGGTTAAAATAAAAAGAACGATGTTAGATATTGGATCACTCAATGATTGCTAAACTAACTAAACAATTAATAACAATAAATGTTAATTTTAGTAATCAACATTAATTGTTATTAATTGTTTGAGTAATGGTATTTAAAAATTATTTTGATATACCATTTGGAAAAAAATATTTTTCCATACATGCTATGTATGGTAAAAATATACAATAAATGTGAATCATGCGTCATTTATATTTTATTTAAAAAACAGCAAAATGGTTTAAGTGAGTTCATTATCAAAACTGGAAAATAACTACTTTTGTAAATTTTAGTTCTTTACAGTTTTGGGAAGAATATAATTCATAACAAGACGAATAATTTACCTCGTGACTCGGACCACTTTATTTTTTCATTCTCGCTCATTTACCTAATAAAATCAATTAATTGTCGTTCGTAAAATTGTTATTTACTATCTTCGGTTGCAATCGTTGTTCAATTTGATCTTTAATCCAAAATTGACTATTTCGGATCTAGTATAAATATATACTACTACTTTTCACAAGATAGTACTTTTCTTGTAGCACAGCATAAACACGTTTATTTCACTTTCATATTGTAAATAAAATTTTAAAAACCGATGAGTGTCACGTTTTAAGAATGGATTTTCCAAGAGAAATCAGGTGATGACGGAACTGAATTATCAGCTGATCGAGAGCCGTAAAAGGCGACAACAGCTGATCTCCACGATCACCTGGCTCAATTAGCTGTTACGGTTATCGTTCTGATCAGAGCTGAATGAGTGACGGTGCTGCTTCTACTAGACCATGTTACGACCTACAATTGGTTCCTTCAGATAATTTACCTCTTCCATTTTCCTCTAGTAAAGAGGCACTAGAAATAAGCGATAAACTTATGCAAGTAATATTATTACGTAAATAGGATGTGTAAAAATCAAGTTACTTAAAAAAAATGTTTTCGTCATACTGCTTCATAAACAGCTGTTTTAGATACATGTGTTGAGGACTATTTTTGTGATAACTGTTTTAGTCCTAGGCTGCAAAATTTAATTTTTGATGATACTTTTGATTCAAGGTTAGCATAACTATGACATAACCTAAACAACAAGTCAGGAATCAAGAAAGAACTGCTACAACGTAAGTAATATCATAGCTGATTAGTCTAAAGTGAAAAAAATGGACGGCAACTATTTTGTACTAAATCAGATAATAGTTTATGTTTTACGGGTTTGTTTCATTTTATTTGCAGAATATGACGAAAGGTATAGTTCATCACACTGCCCAAATTTGGCTTTTTGATATTTACTCGCACATTTAACACCCTCGGCTGTTTTTGTGCTTTTATCTAAAACACCCATCTTTGGTTTTAGTGAAGAAATATACTATGTTTAACCTAGTATTTTTAATTAGAGTCGTGAAATAGCTAAAAAAGTTACTTTGACGAAACATATCATTTTTAGGCCTAAACAAGAAGACAGTGGATCGATTTAAAGTGGTTTTCAAGTTGTTCCACTATGATTTCGTTCCGTAAATACCACCCTAAATATACTTACCAATAGAAATAAAGTAGGTGGAGGAAACAAATAAAATGTACTTTTGTCCTTTTGACCAACGGCCATCGATTAACCATTTCTTGGATGGAGGAAACTACAGAGTGAAGGAAACTGTGATTTCCTCCAACATATAGTTGTCTATTTATATTATCAATAACTCACCTAACTCAGTTCCACAGAGCGCTGTTTGGGGACGTCTCCTCACCCATCCACATCAGACAACGGTGGGCAGACGTTAGACCGTACGTACGTACGCCTATGGAGTGAATGAGATCCCCTAATAAAGTTGTTTTAAATAAATACTTTGAGTTTAATATTATCACATTTTCTTTTCAACGGACCGGACTTATTTTTCAAAGCCAAACATATATATTGTAACGACAATTTTTTCTTAAATTGGCAATTCTGAATTAGTTTTTAAACTAAAGGAATGCATTACAACATTATTTACTACAATACCTCAATTTTATTTTTGAAAACTTACTATTAACCACATTAGTCAAAATACTCTTTTTAACTTGTTGTTATGAATGTTTTAAACAAAATACCAATTTTCTGTTTTCATTGTAAAGTAATATTTTTATAAAAATTATGTAAGTTTAGAACACAACAAAAGTTTTTACTTCCCCTAAAACAATTATGATAAAATAATTCTTAACCGGACGAGTGTATTTTTAACTAAAACTAAATAGCATGCGAAACATTTTCAATCAGTAAAACACTTGAAAGTTATAGTCTAATGACCCGCATATTCTTATTGTGGGGTCAAAAGCACAAGGAGACGATGAGTATAAAACGTGATAAAGGCCAAAGGTCTATTAAAGTCAAGGCGTCAAAGTGGTTAACGCAAAGCGTGCGTAGTGGTCCACGCTAACCAGGCATTGTATGCGTGCTGAAGTAAACAACATAGCATAGTCGACACGCTCTCTCATAAATATACATGGGGAAGTGGCAAGTAGCGTGAGGATAATTCTCCAGTGTTTTATACTTAATTATTGGCTAATGTGTCTGAAAAACTTTAATTGACTTTCATTTTGAATTTGATCAGTTAATCGATCAATTTTACCATCGCTCCGGTGTTTTATTCCAGATGTCTCCATTCAAAAATACTTATTATTATTAAAAACCTCTGGTTTTTGTTTTTAATTTGTAAACTACTACGGAAAATACTTTTTTTATATTACGTTATTCTGCTACCATAGCAAGTTTTAACAGGTAGTACTGTATAACCTCTTATTCTGACTTAGACTACATTAAAATTTTAAGAAAACTACTTAAATTTATTTTTTTTAGTTATACAGTTGTAAAATAATGATTTAACAATTCATAACCTTAAAAGAAATCCCGATACGTCATGAAGTAGTTCACATAAAATAATAAATTAAAATAATATAGTATACATTTTAGTTTTCTATTGAATTCCAAGTCTAAATAACTTTTGATCGTAATACAATTTTGATAATAGGTTATCTGTTGAAACAAATGGAAACATTTTACTCATATATTTCACACGAACTACTCACAACAGTTCAAACCTATCATAACAGTTGGAACAACAAAAAAATGCAAAGAAAACTTGTGAACAGATCAAATGAAAAAGAGAAAGTAAGAAAGTTTGGTTGTAACTATAAAGAAGAATGCTTCAAGCTGATAGAAGATCTTTATTTCTATAGATCTTGCAATTCCTCGATTAGTTTTCTGTCGTAGCAGAAAGTTGAGCTTCCTTTATCTGGATTTTGGACAGTTAAATCACCACCAGTAGCTACTTTTTACAATTATAGTGATAAAAATTAAAAAGTTTTTAAATGACTTTTCAAAAATTGTTTAGGACACGATGTATTTACTTTTACAGCAGGATTTAACTTCAAATAATAATTGCCCTAGGATCGGTACAACCAATTGAAAAATAAATATTAAGTGCTTTCATGAAACCTTAATTGAAATTTAAGTTTAAAAAAGTTTTATTTGTAAATATTATATTATAAGTTTGTGTAAGATTTTCTGATAAGGTTAGTCAGCCAGTAAGGTTGGATATTTGTAAAATTGGTTGTAAATGTAAATAAACCAATTGAAAAAAAAATTTAATAAACTTTTTTCTTAACCTTTTTTGAGGAGCATGGTTGACAAACAATAATTGTATAGTCCTACAGAAATGTCTTCTGTGTGTTTTAGAACGTTATAAGATGTAACCCCCATGTTGAAGTATCAACCTAAATGAACCCGTTGCACATTGAACCTGGACTCCAGCTGATATTTAACCTCTGTCAATGAGTCGCCGCCTCCACGGTGTCGTCTGCTGAACCATGACGTAAACAGTGAAAGTCCGGGTGTGACTCTTTCCTTTATGACGCCAATCCCTGCCGTTTAGTGCCACCAGATGAAAATGACATTTGCCCGCTCCGCTCCCGCCACATTCCACCTGTCATCCGCCCGTTGTTCTCTCCGTAACCACCTTGTTCTCACTCCGGACTGAGTGAAATTTCTTTTACGTGACGTTTCAGTTACTACAAAGAATGGTTTGTTACTTATTTCGTGGACTCAGCGTGGAGATAGTGTTATTGTTTGAGTAGCACCTCTAAATCGTCTTGTGTATTTTCTTCACCAATTTTACTTCCTCCCGTCATACATAATACGGAGAAAGCAGTGTTTTCGTTCAAACACAAACTTCACCTGTCTGTTTTTAATGTTTCAGAAATGAAACATTCCGGCGCACTAACAACGGGATCAAGTTCCAGATCCCGTTGTTAAAATTTGTTTTACTAGTCGTGATGAACAATTTCCGCAATACCAGTCTCTTGAGAAGTAATATAAATCAGTCAAAAATTATTCTTAGATGATTTCAGTCCAAAATGGTAGAAGGATAAAAACTATGGATGGTGGATAAAGATTCTAACAACTTTAAAATTTGTTTCATTTCATAACGTATACAATTCGTAACTAATTTTAACATTTTGATAGTTACCGTACTCCTGACTTTTTTATCCCAATTATTAAATTAAAGTTTCACGACGATTTGGAATCTGGACTTCGTGCTTTTTAAGCTCTTTTGATGTGTGTACTTACTCCGTACTTGCACGTGACTTTTAGTGTTTTAAAGTTTAAATTACTTTATTTTTTTCAATTTTATACCAGCTTAGTCCGGATCTATTTTAAAACATCGTCACAATTATCACTTGATACGTCACAATTGACACTTGAACCACCATGAATTCCCTTGGACTACAGTCTGTTAACTCTATTAGCTACCATAAATCATTTTTTATTTTTCCAAAATTATAGATGATGATCTCGTAAAATCAGCTAATGGTTGTCTTGATTAGTGACGTATGATGGTGGGGGAGTAGTTTCCCGTGACGCCGTTAGAACGCCTTCTCTAGAAGTAAATGAACCTCAAAATTATTTCAACTAGTTTTCTTTATTCATTTGACCATTAAATTAAATCTTTGTCAGTAACAAGGCTACACTCATGACACCCTTCAATAATCTTCAACTTAAAATATCCACGTGGTTTGAGTCAGTGTTTCAAGTATAAGAATGAGAACCACTATAGGTAAAGCTATTTTAAGCAAGGATCTAATCACTTTATATCTTAATTATTTCACATGGTTTAATGCAATGTCTCAGATAGACGAGGAGAAATTTTTTGGATACATCTATAAATATTCCAGCTTCTGAAACCCCTAAATTGACGAATTCTTTACCGTTAAATAATTTATTTGAAATTAGCAACCGAAAAGTTGCACAAGAGCGTAGACGTATGTTTCCTAAAATTTGAATCATGATTAGGAACTGTGAGATGAATTTTCAATTAAAGCTTTTTTTGGCAGATGGTAATGTTTTTTTCACAATTTCACATACGTCATACTTTTTTTTACTATTCATGTACTTTGCCAAACTTTGAGCTCAACAAAATCGGTAATTTTCAAACACTCCTTACAAAACCGCCTAATTTCCGAGCTTACCATGTTACTTTAACTATGCCAAAAAAATTATGCCAAAGCATATTTATGATACAATCAACAATAAACGTTAAAACTGTGTTTATTAAGGTGGGTGATTTTTCGCTCGCCACCTGAAATAGTAGACTATATCTAATAAGCATTTTAAACGTATAATATACAGATATTATTTCGCTGCATTACCATTAAGAACTGTGGTGGTAAATGTCGCGCATTTTCTTTCAGATTATAAACCTCATATTATAACCATGGAACAACGTTTTATAATATCTTAAATTTACGTTTCGCAATGGCAGCACCATCATTTGTAACTATGGGGTTAAATTTTATGTTAATGGTGTTATGAAACCAAAAACAACATGACGATGTCATAGAACTGGATACGTAAAATAGCCTAAGTGCAATAGAAAACATTTTTTTAATTAACTTGGACAAGTTCTCTGTCATCTGTATCAAACATGGAAGATTATGTCTCTCCTTTGATGTATATTTACGTGAATCACAATTTCTGACATCAAAACTGTAACATGGTTGAAAGTATTTTTCTCCTCGCGGTATGAACGCAATAACAAACTGTTAGCCTCACACCAGGTCTCATATCGGCCGATGCCCATTCATAGTCTGCGGTTTCGGCAGCGAGGCTACCGGTGGGAGGGGAGGCTAGATTGAAACCTGTCGAGGTTTTAAATCCAATAACTTCCCTTTGATTACAGGTCTCTGTAATTTAATTTGTGGCAAAGATCAGACCGAGATATTGATCGAAAGGGAAAATGTAAATTAGTTTTGTTATTATTAGCTAAGTTGGGACTACATCAATAAATTCAATATAACGTCTGGAGATTAAATAATTAAAAACAAAGTTTTACAAGGTACACGTATTTGTTATTTTAACTGCTAAGTCAGTACATAGTTACTTGTCAAAACCATCTATTACCATTTTTTTAATTATTTGTATAACGATTTGCATGTTTTGTATTCGATTCGATTTTTCAGCATATGTTGAGTGTGTGTCAGGTTTTTGGAATTTACGTCAGCACTTTTAGTACTGACGTAAAATCAGTATACAAAATGACCACACTTATGGTAAAGAAATGTAAATTATGATGCTTAAAACTATACATACGTAAAATACCAACCCATTAAACTTCAAGTTTTATTCGGTTAGTAAACTACATTCTTCCTTCTCATGGCCTATTATAATAAAATGGTTGTTGGTGGTACATAATAAATAGTTTGGTTAAAAATCCAAAACAAAATATGTTTCGTTCTGAAAAAAGTTAAGAATTACATTTACGAAAGATTAACAAGAAGTAACAAGTTCTATTCAAATTTAAACATAGACAATTAGAAGCTTTTTGGAGAACTTCATTTTTTGTACATTTATCAGGAATAATTCAATAATCTGTTTAATAAAGACTTATAAAAAATCAGAGAACGTAATTTTAAAAAATCGGATCTACTAACTTATTTTTTTAATAGTTAATTCATGTTTCGCAACGTTAAAAAAAGTCACCTTCAAATAAGCAACGCAAGCATTTAACAAAGTTTAAAAAATACATTAAATTTAAAAAAATATGACTTAATAAATTAAATGCAATCCAAAAATCGTGTCTAAAATATAAATTTTGAAAATTTAATAAATTCTTCCTTGGCCATCTGAGTCGTGACTTAAGTCAATTTCAGTTACACAACGGTGACAGCCAATCAGAGTACGACACTCGGTAATATATTGCTCCAGTAATTAAGTTAGTCCTGGACCGCCACCATCGTGGTGGCCCAATAAAGGTCAAAATTAGTCGATTGGATTTGGGTAGTGATTGAATTTAAATGGCCCATCTTCCTCGTAATGGAGGCCAATTATAATAAATAACAATTACTCCTCGAATCCATTCCTTTGTATGGGTTTCCCTATCGTTAAACCGTGGCACGATTCGGATTTGGTGAGAGAAATTGGATTTCGAGTCCGAGTGAAGTCGATTTATGCCTCGACTACACTGTTTACAAATTAGGGTTTGGGCTGTGGACCTGTTCGTAAAAATACTTGTGTGCATTTGTTTTCATAGTTTAAGTTTCATACTTTGATTTAATTGAATTAGTCCTATGATTTTTATAGCCTAGAAAATTATAGCCTAGAGTTACGTTTTTGAAGTGTAAAAATATTATCAGAAATTCCTTAAAGTTTTTAAATACATATTAAAAATTTCTATAAGATATGTCAAAAATCCTTTGTCAAAAATATTGGTTGTAGGAAGTAAGAATTTAAGAGAATAAATGTTATCAGCTAAAATATAAAAAGAGGATTAACAATGAATGTACATTTAAAAAGACCATGTCGTTTCTTTTCTAATAACCTTATAATAATTATAAATTTCGTGAGCAATTATTTAAATTTTAGTACTCAATATCCTAATTTTTTGTTTGTTTTGATACTCTGTATTAAATGAGAGCAGTTTTAAACTAAGATGTAAAATAATCAAGTATTACATGCGTTATTGATGGTCCAAATATCCCAAACGAAAGACTTCAACAAAGTTTCCTGAGCTAAGATTTCCATTTTTATATAATTATACTGTACAGCTGGTTTTCCAGGTAAGATTCATGTTTTCCCTATGACAAGTTAGATTGCAAAAGTGATTTAGCCGTAATGTATGACTATAAATCAAGGGAGCAATGAATACAAAAAAATTGAATTTAGTTTTAACTGTAAACCATTGCATTTTTAAAATTCGTTAAAGTTTCTAGTAAAAAATACAATAGTAATTTTATACTCTAATCATTAGACAATTTTGGTTTTATTTGACATAAACAAATGTCTTACCTAATTAACAGTTGTTATAAAACAGATATTCTTATTTGTATTTAATTTGTTGTATATTTTAATGCAAATACTGAATCTTTAATTTGAAAATAGTCTTTCGTTCTTAAACATTTAACAGCATAATAGTTTAATGTTATTGAATAGCATGCTGACTACATAAGACAAGGTATCGGATCTCCTTCATAATTAATTGTGACACTCTACATATATAATTTATTATAAACCTATGCAAATGAAATTACCATTGCTATACAGAGCTTAGTATGAATAACTAAACCTGGAATGATTCATACATTTTTCTAGTTGCATTAAAGTTTTTATTCCAATAACGGTAACATTACCAAACAAGCACACTTGTTTCACATAGCGATCACAACAGAAACATTGCCTTTGATATACAGAGCATAAAAAATAAACCTAGAAACAATAATAAATTTTAACATTTCCATTGCCATATAGATGAAGCAAGTCACACATAAAAATACATCAAATAGAATTTCTTTTAACTACAAGCCAAACTTAACTAAAAACATAACATAAACAGAAAAAATAAATAATATTTGTAACGGCTGATTCAAAAACATAAATAAATTACAATCTAAAATTTAATTCATTGAACATAAATACAGTGTTCATATATATCTCCAATGGTCAAAGACCGTCTTTTCGGTTGCCACACGGTGTAAACTCTACCAACAAAACACAATTATATCCTAAATATCATAACAAAATATTTCTTTAAACTTTAAACCTAAAAAATTATTAATTTTCCTAAATATACAATACAAAATTTGTATTTTATAACTAATTCTATATTAGTATACTATATACTATATTATTATTTAATATTAATAGAAATAATAAAAAACTTAACATTACAAGTGTTTATTCCTACCATTTGAGAAACATAATTATTAAAAACCATGTAAAATAGCTAGTAACTTCTTGGTCATATTTCATTTTCGTAATTGTTAAAAAAAATTAAAAACTATACTCAATAATCACGCTTTACCTTATCTTCCTTGCATCCCTTAAATACCTCCCCAAAGCCAGCAAATATTTTTGAACTAAAATGTCCTAATGTTTCTTAATCTATGTTATTTTCAATATTGGGTAATATTAAAAATAACAGGTGATTATAGATATTATAATAATCTAGATATTATAACACAACAATAATTTTAATCGATAAACAAATAATAAATTTAACATTTTCAAATTAACGAGTGTGTTTAGACAAACCGATCGCAACAGAAACACAATCGGTCTCAGTTCACATCCTTGTGGCACGCCGTGCATCAAAGGCGGACACGTTATAGAATAATCAGCCGGCAAATGCCAAGGTAAGAGACCGGAAAGGATCGGTAGCGTCCCGGATGCCCTGCAGGATCCTCCGCTCCGCAAGTAAACACGGCCAGGCGGTACAACGTCCGTCGTCGTCGTAACGCGCGCGGCGACCTTGCCCGGGCAATTAGTGGAGGTTCGCGTCCAGGACTTGGCGGTGACGTCGGCCTTCGCCGCGCTGAGTGGATTTGCATCCGAGAGTAAATATACTGCGCTACTCTGAGGAGTAATTAGACTGGCTGGTTTGAAGCGCACAGATTGGCTACTTTATGAAGTGTTTATGCATACAGAATCCACATAGAAAATGGTTCGAGAATTTACAACATCCTACAGAGCACCTTACGCTGGTGGTGAACCAAAAAAGTAATTTTAAACTGATTGATAAACCTGGGAGACATTAAAAATATGATACTTATAATTATGATTAAAAATTGATTATACCAGATAAATTGAATTTAAACAGATTTAAAATGAATTAGAATTGTTCAGAATCACTATGTGTAATATTTTACACATTACATATTTTCTTAATAGCCACATATAGATAGTGAGTGCTAAAACAATTTACATTCAAATCGTTATTAATGCCTCCACCTCTGCACTGAAAATAGCTAAGTGATACATTTAACAGGAGAAGGTGAGAACAAATGAATATGAACTCGAAGAAACTAACTAATTAAGTAGGTTTATGATTACGCACGTTGATTATTTTCTAGCCACATGAATGAAAATAATCCACGTCCTGAACGAAAGTAAAAAGAAGCTGGAGTTCATGACCGATTCAATTCCGGCCGATCGACAATAAAGAACCGAACGTGCGGCGAGCGGGCAAATTGAAAACAAATGCAGTCGCCACAAAAGAACACACAGTCGAAATTGAATTTCATTTTTCGGATCAGCGGAGAGGCCGGAGGATCCGTCGAGAACTAATCTAATTTGAGACGGAGAAGCCCACAAATTGTTGACCACTTCAACGTAATTTCGTACAAATCCAATCAAGGCGGTGCTCTTCCCAAACCGCACGCGGGGTGGGGGACAAAGGGCAATTTTTAGTAAACAAAGAGAACTGATTCGGTTTCCGTAATGTCGGTTAGTATTGCTCCGTCGGGCACGCATCGGGGTTGATTAAGCTGCCGAAACCGCAGTCGAAGCGCCCGAGGCGATCCTCGGCTTCCGTGCGCCGCCTCCTCCCGCACCACCGCCTCACTAATCGACTTTCCGCTGCCACTCCGATTACGCCTTCTTTTTCTTGTTCTTCGAGTTCTCGCTGGAAATGGAATATTAGTCCGCTCTTATTACACTTTCCTGTGGGAATTCGTTCTTTCCTGCGGGCACGTAGCCGATCCTGCCGGCACGTCTTGTTGGAATTGTTTCACAATATTGAGCTTACCCCGAGTAATTCACGGGCAGGTCCGGTAGATACGTGTGAATATGCTAGCAAATGCTGGAAAGTGTTCGCTTTACTTTATATATTTACTAAAATAAAACACGATTTCTTAACTCATTCTAAATGTGTAACTTCATAGTTAGGAGTAGGGTAGTGTTCTCCAAACCTACAACAATATTACATGATGAAAAATATATAGTAAATAAGAATCCAATAGTAGTAACTATTATATAGTAGTAACTATTATTAATGTATCTTTATCACTCATTTTTTAAATTATAGCAATGTAATGGTCAGTGACAATGAAAATGTTAAAACGAATGGTATGTGTTTATGCGTTTAAAATGCAACTAGAAATTGTTATTACCTTTCTGAATAAGCAAATTTTGAATGAAAACGCGTGTAGGATTATTGTAGCTTGATTTTGTACTCTTGTTGCTGACTAGAGCTGATATTTCTTATACATAACTGCTCATTAATAGCCCAACAGCCAATAGCGTCCAAGAGAACCACAACTTTGCCTCTTCTAATTATGAGGAAGTCTTAGCGGATGAACTTAGTATTATTAGAACTAAGTATTCATTAGTACAGTAGCATATCTACATCAGAGAATATTCGATCCATCGACTACATTGTGTGACTTCGAAATAAACAGATTACACATGCATATTACATTGAAAATTTCAAAAGTAGCATGAATTAATGTTAGTAAGGAGTGAAAGAGCGTAGGAGTGTAAATACGATTTCTAATAAATTAGGTTACATTCCTCCCAATATACCCTGTATGGGTTGAATGAAAGTATAAAACAATGTAATAAACATAACGTATGTGCTGGTATACTCGGTGACTCATGCGGTAGCGTGGCAGACTCCAGTTCACTTCCTTGTGATACCAATCGGTAGTGTCCACCTACTAGTGTTATTGTGCCATGCATTTCTAGGCTTCATACATCCCACGTACAGATCACAGTAGTCGATGGGACTAGACAAAGTGTGTGTAAAAGAAGCTATCTTTATCACTCATTTTTTAAATTATAGCAATGTAATGGTCAGTGACAATGAAAATGTTAAAACGAATGATATGTGTTTAAGCGTTTAAAATGCAACTAGAAATTGTTATTACTTTTCTGAATAAGCAAATTATGAATGAGAATGCGTGTAGGATTATTTGTAGGATTATTGTAGCTTGATTTCGTTCTCTTGTTGCTGACTAGAGCTGAAATTTTTCTTAGACAGAACTGCTAATTAATAGTCATAATAACATCTGATGGACCCTCAGTTTAACAAGATAACCACAAATTTGCGTCTGAACTACTCTTGCTACATTGAAAATTAGAATTTATTAATGTTATTAAGGAGTGAAAGAGCATAGGAGTGTAAATACGATTTCTAATAAATTAGGTTACATTCCTCTCGATATACCCTGTATGGGTTGAATGAAAGTATAAAGCAATGTGATAAACATAACGTATGTGCTGGTATACTCGGTGACTCATGCGGTAGCGTGGCAGACTCCAGTTCACTTCCTTGTGATACCAATCGGTAGTGTCCACCTACTAGTGTTATTGTGCCATGCATTTCTAGGCTTCATACATCCCACGTACAGATCACAGTAGTCGATGAGACTAGACAAAGTGTGTGTAAAAGAAGCTACTCACATGATAAATCTGCAATAACACTTTTGCAGTATTAGAAGGAAGTATTGTTTTCGAAAACAAATTCGGATAAGAGGTGAATGTGTAACTTTCCGTTTTGAGGCTCCCTGAATAAAAAATGTTTTTGGCAAACTGTCACTATTTTTTTTATCTGTACGATTTTTATGAAGTTAGGTAGACGGGTGTATTGTTGAATATCTATTTAGAAAATTTTTCCAATTGAGATTTTTTAAGGTAGTTTACCTCTAAAACTCTAAAAAATAAGAAAACTAGAATTTTCTCAAAATACGTTCTAATGATTTTTATTAAAACTTCATTGTTTATACTTAATGGTTTATAGTTATCCCAAATAATATGACACCACGCGTGTGTCTGTAAACCTAATGGTTTAAAATTTAAGACCTTTTAAATGTAAAAAAAGATTTTTTCAGCTTTTTACAAAACAATAATCGATAAAATAATTTAACTATCACCGTTATAAATCTTCGTATTTTCAGCAACTTATTGTTCTAGAGGAATTAGTGTACTCAATGTTATTCTTAAGGATTTCACTAAAAAATAAATTAATCTCTTGTTTCTCAATAGATTTTCGTGAGACTTGGTATGCTGCCGAAGGTCCGTTCCACCCCTTGAAACCTACACAAAACTTTTTTTTACCTCAAAAGGATGAGGGGGAGTAGGGTGACGTCATATGGTTTTGAGAACAGCTATTTGGACGAACTGAAAACATTCAGACATAACCATTATCTAACCTAATTCTCGTAGGAAAATAATTAAAATACACTTTATTCTTACAGCAACTAACCTTTTTAAGTAATAAAATTCATCAAACACAATTGAAAACCAATTGTAGTGCGAAGTTTATCGATTTCCTCGTAATCCCTCCACAAGTTCGTAGACACCTCCCACGTACACCTCCGGTGCTATTACCCGAACACCTACAAGAGCCCATTACCTATATCCACCAACCATCTGTAGCACGACGGACACTGATAACGGACGTGCAAATTGATTAGGAGCATGTCATTGAGGAGTCGTGCAGGCCTGTAATGCTAGGTGTTGCGGAATGGTAACACACTCTATCTGATCCTTGGTCTGATTTACTTCCGTGAACTCCGCTCTTCACTTGTGGCAATTTCAGACCTTTGTTGTGCCCTGATAACGGCCAATCCGGGCCCCAAGTGGGCTGAGATTGCCGGTTGCGAGGATGGGAAAAGTAAAAACGTGTCGGGGGTGAATCAGATTTCCTCGCAACCGGTGTGCGAAATGAGTCAGTGTCGGACCGCGGAGAGTGAAAACAACTTGGTGTTGAGGATGGCGTGATCGTGGTTGGAGACCGGAGTGAGTGTGTACGAAGAAGTCTGCTCTTAACCATGCGTTCGCTCCACAGTGCGATCAATCCGCCGAGTTTATCACGTATTCCGCCATACTTTTTGATATGGATATGTCTTAGCACTGGGGGAGGGGGGTTATTGGCAATCTGAACAACCAAAACTTGAAACGGTGACGTCATTTAGTTAGTGACGTCATAGTTTTGTAATAAAAACCGCTGTTTATATGACCTGAAAACATTTCCTTTAGATATACCCATAATCTAACCTATTTCTCACAGGGAAGTAAATACAAACATGTTTTCTATAAATACCACCCTAAGTATATCGTTTCTTATACAAAATAAATTAATTATAATTTGTCGAGTGCAATAGATTCATATGCAATCACCAATTAGAACCTGAAAAGTATATCAGCTGATAATATGACGTATTTTCATCCTTCCCTCTAAACTTCAATAATAGGTTTATGAAATTAACCTGTAACGGATCCAATTGTTAGTTCGGCGTGCAACAAATTTTATTGTTAGTTATATAAACTTAACTTAGGCTTACCTACGCTTCTGAAGGTGCACCGTCATATGTCTGAAACGCGTACAGCGTAAAAGCGTAATTAATTGACACCTCAATACGCTTTACAAAGGTAAATTATTTTGAATCATATTAATATGTGTCAAGACTGTTTAGTGATTGAAAAAATCAGTTAATTACACTAATGTGACAATGAACCGTACTCCTTTCAAAACACCCTTGAGTGCACGACAAGTTTACAAGCACCGAAATGAACTCATAATATGACGAGTATGAAATTAGGTGTGAATAAGTCATTAGTGTAAGCTCGGACGGCACCAGCGTCATCATCGAGTCTGTCGCCTGTCTCTCCGCAAATAAAATTATACTTCCCACATGATTAATGGCCGCTGGAATTATGTCGCGGGAGACGAAATGAGTTCACGTCATTCATCTCTGTTCCCGCCAAATATGAGGCGATTAAAGTCGCCTAACCTCTTAACTTTGGTCTGCTACAGCAGTGATTAATACTGGCATCCGCGCCTTGATTGGAATGAGGACTGGTAATGGCTTTACAGCGGGATGGCTGAGAAAAAGCTGCTGCAGCTACGCTTTGGAAATGTTTGTTCATTTCTGATTAAGATATAACAATTTTAATTAAAACTAGCAGTGTGGCCGTCCTCTTTTTCGTATTTTATCTACGACCATTGCAAAAAGAACCAATAAAGATACTAGAAGTAATATCGTTAAAATGTTCATTAATTGAAAACCATTGCGTTATGAGTTCATAACGATTCAGATTCTAGACCAATCAGAGTTCAGTATTTGACAAAATTAATGTCATCATGGATATAATAAAATTCAAAATCAGTTGGTTTATCCATTTATACTGTGTGTTATAGTGGCTAACCTCAAATGTCGTTTTGAACCATTCACATAAAAAGAACATCGAAATTCGCACATTCTTGGAGCTGATTATCCCAAGAATATTGCAAATGTCGTAGATAAGATAGTGTATGCAACGATTGTATTATACCTTCAAGCCACTCTTGAGATATTTAAAACACTCGCTTCGCTCGTGTTCTAACTTACAACTCACTTGTGGCTTTAAGGTATTCTCAATACAATCGTTTCATAAACTATGATTATAATTCAGCGTTAAGAAACTAGAAATTATTATCAAGACAAAATATAAAATTTAAACAAAACATACAAAGGAAAAATAAATTCTTCGATGAATTAATTATTTAGCACAAAATTGCAATGAGATAAATAAAATAGTTCACTATAGGTTTATTTTTTCATATATTACTGTTTTTAAATTGGGTTAAAACCAGTGATCTACGTAAACAAACTAATATTGATTTTAATTTGAAAACTGGTTGTTATTATTTCTATTAAATAAATTTGTTGTATCACTTTGTTTTGTAAAACTTACAAAACATTTTCTATTTATGCTAAAAACAGGGTTTCGAAGATTTTTTTAGAACAATGGTTAGTTTAAAGTAAACCAAATATTCGTCGAAAGGTTTCCACGAAGAAGTGTTCAGAAATCAGAATCATTATATTACAAATAGCGCTAAATAGTGACGGTCCTCGTGTGTATAGTAAATTTTCAACTATCTAAACTAAAAATTCCTTTTCATATAAGAATACTTGAAATCTACAGATCTTAAAAATTCCAATAGCTAACAAATATGGACAGCTATTAAATAATAATAATAAAATACTATATGAAAACACAATATACTACACAAATGCTTTACTAAAGTTTGCTAACTTGATTAATTTCATTTCACTCTTTCTGGTAATCTGTGTTTTTTCTTCATAGTTTTTTTGTGTATAGGTACATTTACTTTTTCCTCGAAATTATGACTAGTTAACAGAAATGTATATTTTTTTGATTTGATTTAAAAACCAAATTATTAAATCCTGGTTTTATACTGTTAAACGCTTAGCTCTTTCTTATCAGGAACGTAATTGAATGTTTATCGTACTATATGACTTGGAGTATTTTCCGGTACGTTTTACAGAATCGTTGTTAATAGTAGCTTTCCAATGCTATGAATATATATATTTATCCTTGCAATTTGCTTTCTTAATAATGCGAAGTCTTTCAAAAATAGTTTTACTACTCAATAAAAATATAATCACATTACAGAAAGACGTATAGTACTGACAAAGTTTGAGATAATCCATTTCGGATTTTCTTGGGTATAAAACGTATAAATAGCATAACTCAACGTAATGTATACACAAAACTAATTTTATTCATAGTGATGTATTAGTATATTATTGTTTTTCCTATGTTTACTTATAAATTGCTAATCTAGGTTTGTTCGCGTTCAGATTATATTATAACTCGTTTAAATCAATAGGCTAATTAAATTTTTCTACTTTGTGGTATACATATACAAATGGTAATAAAACTGAAAGTATTTTTTGTTTGATCAAGCCTTAACTCTGTTGTTGATCTGTCAGTTGCCTTGTGCTTACAAATTGTTAATGGTGCAGAAAGGGATTACAATACAATCTTTTTGTCCACGAAGGAAACTGTTTTCCAATTTTCTGTGGGAATAAAAAGGACTTTAATCCTATTATGGACACAACACTTTTCCTGCACCTACAAGCAACACAAATGAAAAATTACCCACATTAAACTAACCTAAATCACTTTAATTTTCTAGGTTGGCAAACATAACCTCAAAGAAATCAATACAAGCCATCAGCTGACCGTTAAAGAATTATTTACAACTGTCAGCTGATACTATTTCTGATAGTTCATTGCAGGATGTACCCATTTTTCATGCTATTCTTACTTTTCCTCACTTGGGACTAAAAACTACACATTTTTCCTCCCTTGGTACTAAAAGTATTACCATAGTATTCTATTCCAGAGAATAAAGTACTAATTTACATAGTAGGTGTAGGAAAATATAATTTCTAACTGCTGTTTAGTAATCATAGTATATGTCTAATAAAATAACCCATTTGAATTTAAAAATAAGTTAGTCTCAAGTCTATGATGAAGTTTCACTTGTATTTTGGTCCTCCGCGAGCCGGATTGCCGGATCACCGGACCACCCTCTACGCCAGCTGGAGGTTTATCAGTGGCGTTCCCAGTTCCCCGCACGAACGTGTTCCCCGATTCGCACGCTGGTCCCCGCCTGGGCTCAGTGGCTGTTTTGCGTGCCGAGGCGCGAATCCGTACATAATCCGAATGTTTTGGCGCGCACGACCCGTGGAGGCAGTGGTGCCAACATTACCGCAGATAGCGGCTGTGATAATGGCGCTTCCTAGGAATTACCCGGCATCTTGGGAAATTGTTCTCTTGAAGGTTATTCACGGAAAAAATATATGATGTTTTGAAAACTTTAATATTCGATAACAACTGTAATACTTTAATAAACAATTTATTTTGTGTTTTGTTCTCTATGTTTAAAAACTAGACTTCTTTCTTTCTAGTCCTAATTAGAGTGGCGGATCGATTTTCGCGTGTGTTGTGGGGAGTAGTAAGCTCATTTTGAGGATTTTGCTTACTATAAAATCCAACTTTAATGCAAACATTTACGTATTGATATCCATTTCGTTAAAAAATAAACAGAACAATTTGAAGATGTTAAAATAAAAAAAAACACGTGGGTAAATGTTTGATCAAAATTTTATAAAAAAAACTGAAAATGTTAAAACTTTCGCCACTTCTTGAACACGTAAATATATTGCTAACGTCTAAAATCCCTAAATATATTGAATTAAAGCCGATTTAATATTTGTTGCTTTGCTATTACCCGCTCTCATCAAACACTAAAAGTAACTCAGCTGTGATTTGTTGAAGTTGCTTTATTTCGGTTATTTCGCAACCATAAATGCCCGACGCAATTTAGTACGTGTTTTACTCACAGTACCTGCTGGTAAAATCAAAATACTAATGCTAAAAGAGTTATCATCGTAATAAAACCCAATCCATCGGAATTTAGAATACTTAAAATGTAATGGAAAAGATTTACATCAATAGATTTTTTATACAGCCTGCCACTTCCTACAACAACCTGCAATCGACATTTAAGTCGGTCCGTCACTGGAAGGGCTAGAAATCAGCTACCGGTAGTCTTTATCATTCGCTTATAAATTAACATTAATCGAAGATGTTCGGTCTAAGCGCAAACAGATTAGCAGTTGGCTAGAATCCTTTTCCATACTAGACGATTTCACTGTCTTTAAAAATCTTTACGGATTTTTTTACATTTTAATACCTCCACCTTCTTTCAGGGTCTTTCACATCGTGTTTGAGAGCTCCATCAGAGATAGTTCCTCCCTGGAAGGTTTGAGATGGTTGTTCAGCGCGGCCTCCCATCTCACTACACGATTTGCTAAAAGAGATTCCTCTAGAACTCGCATTCTTGACAGAAAACTCTTCGGGGCCGAAGCCGATTCTACATGTTTCTACAAGGGGCAGGCACCCTTCCTTATGCTGAGACAATTTCTTACAAATAACGCTGACACCAAGGAATCCAACCACCAACTCTCGGATTTCGAGGTAAGCACAAAACAGTATTGAGCTTATGACTTAGTTTTCGTTCAAATCAGTTTAGGATATTTAAGTAGATTAGAAATGTTTTAAGTTTTGAATGAACTGCGCAAAATTAAATTCCTCCCGATTGTCGGAGTACGTAGGACGGAGGATGCACGATTAGCATAAGTGTCAAGAGGTGGGGCGCGTAGCTCACGAGCACGCCACATTAACTCACGTGGACATGATCTGATACGTTCCTCGTACAAGGACCGCGTTCGTTACCTAAACAGTAACGAGTCTCATGTCGCGGCTTGTACGGTTTAGTAGGTCGCTGCGAACGGTCCAGACCAAGCAATTTTTCAGCTAGTTTTTTTCAACAATGACCGCCTACATGTTCGCGAGAATAAGCTAAGCAAGTGCCAGAAGATTTTATGAATAGTACCTTAACTGTACACAATTAGTTTATTTAAATACGTAAACATATTCACCATAGTTCCTTCATGGCGTTACTCATATAGGTTTTCCAAAGATGAGTGATTACGATCTGGTAGGTGTCACACACAACTGGTTTGGAAACAGGTATGTTCGCATACCAAGCAACACCTGTAAAGTGCGATACCTATGAACTTCGAGACATTACCAAAAGGTAAACGTTTCTGATTGAATTGTGAACACATTCATCCGTCCATAAAATTCCAACACCATTTAGGAGTTTGAAGGATATTTTTATTTTAGTTTGGAGATAAACGTAAAAGACATTGTGCTAACTTTATTATCTTTACCATCACTACGCTGTTCACTTTTTATCTTGGATAAGTTATGGTATGCCAATACTATTGAGCTAAAAAATTTTCCAAGAATACATTAATCAACTGTAAAAAAAGATAAAAAAAACTTTTGCCGTACCATTTTTTGGAAAGTATCATTATTAAAAGTAATAATCATAAATTATAACTATAGTTTATAATTAAATTAATTAATTATAATAAATTATAAGTTATAATTGCCAAACATTATCCAGTAGAGTTGAATTGTCTCAGGATGAAACCGGGGATAAGGAGTTTTTGACAGTCTACATCTTAGGATTTCAAAATCAGCTGCGACATGGGAGGACTATTTTGAGTTTGACTTCATTTGACAACCTAGTTTTATACGAACACCAGAGAGTCTAGGAAATTATGATTAAAGATGGGGGATTTCTAAAGATAATATAACATTGGTTTACTCCACAAATTAAGGATAATATAGTTGTTTTAGTTAGGAGCAACATTTTTTTACTGTAAGGTGGATCAAAAGTGTAAAAGAAAATTTTACATTCCGCCATAGAAAATTAATTTTCTTTTATAAATCAAATCATAATTTTACTATGATAAAATTTATGGATTAGAAGAAAGATTCCGTTAAAGAATATTTTAACATAACTTGTAAAAAAAAGTAAACTGATATGAATATAAGTGACGTATTATACTGTTTCCTTCCTCGCCCAACGACCAGTCACAGCTCACTGCCCAAAAATCGTTGTAACTGCGTTCCTTACGTTGACAAACCACTTCCAGGATGCCACCTCTCATTCTCTATGGCGTGTGCGTTCATTTACGCCTCGCTTAAACTTTTTTACTACACTAGTTCTAGATGGGAAGCCTGTTTAGATGTAAATAAACATCACTTGAGAAACATCATCCACCTTAAATAAAATGGTAAAATCGTGTAAACGAAAATTTAGTTTTATTTGCATTTATAAACTTTCTTCCTTTCTCAAGTAATCTCATTTTCAAAACTGTCATGTTTCTTCATCACCTGTCATTTCTTAGGTACCCATTGACATATACAGTATGGTATTTAAAAAACACAAGTCACCTGAGTGTACGTTTCAACTAACTAACTGCATCACCAACGCTGGTATTAGCCAGTAATAGTCGCCAAGTAAACACAACTTGTTCGCCGAACACAGTCATTAACGGCGATATCCAGCAATGACCTCCGTGCTCCGCAAACGTTTGCGCTCCTGTCACGACGGAGTAAGTCATTTGCGATTTTAGCCGCTTGTTTCACCCTCTGCTACCGGCCACTGGCGGTGGTCTATGGCGAGTCAAAGGGGACCGCGCCGATTTCCTGCAAGCGCTTTGGGCACTGGTACATATGGAACAGTCTTGGAAAAAGGGAGTTGAACCTGATCGGTGAAATCTGCATGATCGGTTGGACCGGGTGAAAACACTTATGGTGACGATGAGTTGAACTTTTCGACTTTCATGAGGATCCCCATTTGGCTCCCTGCCTGGACTTGCAAGGTCAGGGGTTAACATTGGGTATAAGCCATCTCAGTACTGACAATTCCTTCATGGTAGACTTCCCTGTCATCTTAGTTCCTTATTTTCTTCTGGAGGCATTTCCTCAGGCTGAGTTGGAAGACTCAGTTAAAATTCATGACTATCTCCTCACTGACTAACTGTGAGTAGTGTCCATGAGGACAGGATACTTACTTTGCATGCCCTGAGAGTGTTTTGTCTTTACTTTTAGTGTACAGCTAAGGGTTAAGGACTCTTTGGGGTAGTAAATTCTTATCTAAAGGCCCTGATAAAGGGATTATTAGATTTCGTAAGAATTTTTAGATGTTTTATGGTCCTAAATATATGGCAATGTTCAATTTTTCTGTCCTTATAAATTGACTCTTCCCATAGTATGGACTGAAAAGTGGACTGAAATATTCCACTGAAGAGCACGTCAGCTTTTCTGGGTCTTCCTTGTTATCAAAATATGTAACATGGGTTCTAGTATTTGTAGGACTAATACCTAATCTTCAATTACTGTTTTTACATTTGAAGGGTAAAGGACGAGCATGGTCCAAAAACCTAAATTTTTCAAGAAAGGATTTTTAGAGCTTACAGAGATGGATCCTTATCGTTATTTCCCTGTGGACTGTACTTGAGACTTCTATGGTTGCTCGTGACTCTGATCTTTACTGATCTGTATACTGATATTTCTAATGTGAATTGCAAGATCCCTGCTTGTTTTTCCTTCGAAACATTTTCACAATGTGATATTTCTATTCTGTAGCAAAATGTATTTATTTTTGGACAATGATCGTTTTTTCTGTGTACCCTTCATTCATAATATGATTTATGAGGTCTCTATTGAATGAAGCTCCGGCAGAACAAATTTAAAAGAAGTTCTAATTATATCTCTTTTAACTAAGCTCTATAATTAATTATGTTAACAAAATTGTGTCTTGTCATGTGGTTTCACAAAATATGGTTCTCCTATTATTTTAAAATACGTTCTGTATATCCCCAATATATCACTTCATGAAATCCGAAAATGCTCACCCAATCTAAAATTAGTTTTACAAAGTATTACCCACTAGAATAACAACACTTCTACATTAATAAATGTTTTGGGCAGATAGCATTCGTTGAAGTAAAGCAACCCATTTTTACCATACTTATAATGTTTATCTTTAATTTACCCATGGAACCGAAACTCCTAACTAACTTTTCCAGCCGAACACATCTCTACCGTTATCCGCTCAGTCTCCCAGCCCCAACAAATCCTCTGTCGTCCCCATACAAGACGCGTCTCTACAACTCGTCCAGATAAAACTCGAGCAATAAAAATAAAGCACTTCGATAGCAGAGGACACCATTTTCTCCTCCCACGGAAATTTCAGACCGGGACCTTAATGGTTTTATTGTTATATTATCTTTAGAGCGAATTATGCCGGGCGGCGTATACGAGCTGGTTTACAGCTATGGTTTAAGGGTGTCATAATTTATCAAAGGTGTCCAGACCCGGTGGGTGGTCTCGGGTTAAGCGTCTTAGCCGTCTACAAAATATCTGTTTCATTTCGGAGTCAATTGGTCTACAATTACTTATAGATTTTCACGGTGTATGTATAACGGAATTCCATGAACTGGTTGAAGTGGGCCTTGTAACTATACAGTTAGACGGTTGGGGGGTTTTGTAGCTTACTTAACGTTGATTAAAAATTATAGGTGAAATGGTACTGTGTATAAATTATTTATTTTAAACGTTCTGGGTACAACTTGAGGCGTTTTCTTACTTAAGATTTACATTTAGTGATAATAAATATGTCCTTTACGTTTTTGTTTAGTATTCAAGTTTTTAAATCACATGAAATTAAATACAGTTAAGTAGTATAATGCCTAAAATAATCATCTGATGTACAAACACATGAGTTTAAAATCTTTAATTTCCGAAAGCATTGCTAATCACGTCTTTTTTATCTATTCACATTATTTTATATATCTTCTTAACACATACCTATTTAAAGTACATGATTACCCTCAACACTCAACAAAACCCGTACATAACCTTAACTTAAAGAGCTCTAAATACTTAATTGCAATAAACAATACCATTAACAGTACAGAATGAGTTTATACCGTTTCGTTTTCAGTTTCATGTTTGTATTTTCAGTGCTGTAATTGACCTTTTTTAGTCACTAAAGATTTTACCATAGATCATAACCTGAAGAGTTAGTAATAAAGAATACTTTTTCGTCAATTTCCTTTAATTCCTTCGTAGGTACGAATTTTTTAATGATTGATTAGGAATGAAAATGTGGAAGATCCAATGAATCCGATAAGTAAGCATGATAGAAATTTATATGCAAAAGTTGAGCTACATTTTCAACAGCCCCTTTCTGGAAGGTTCAGACTGGGTAACCGTGTCGCTGCAGAGTGTGCTCTCTTCTCGGACAGTCTGCAGCTTTTCCGAACAAAAGTTCTTCATCTGCTATTGACTTGAGGCAGCTCCGCACGACAAAGTCTAGTGTGAAACCAATTGAATATTAGTTGTGTTATCAGTCTAGCCTACCGTAGGTCAGGGGTAACGCTCTGGCCCAGTAAGTTAAAAGGTTGCTGGATCGATACTAACGGCCGAAGACTCCTGTCAGATCATGAGCATGCCGCAACATACCCTCTTTAATTCACCGCATAGATCATGGACCGTTAAAGTAAAAAAAATTAGTAAATAATAATTATTATTACTTGATATGTTTCTTATTCATAGCTATAGTCCATTTATGTTAGTTAGGAAAAGCCAAATTATAGTATTTATGGGGTTTTATATTGTAAGATATTGTTATCAGATTGGTAGTATATTTTATTGCGGTTGTTAATGTTTTCTATTGTTTTGTTTATTTACGCTGGTCACCAGCGTTAGTAATTTCTTCGTGTTGTGTTTTGCAATTCTTCGTAATTATTTGCTAATCTTATTAACTAGTCCATGTAATTTGCTGGTTGCCGTCACAAATAAATTAAATAAGTAGTTTTTTAATCAAACTCCTAATTGCTCGAACCAAAGTCAACAATATTACTGAGTTTTTAGCCCTGTTCAATGTTCACATCCGCGTGACAACGCCATCGTCCTTGGAGTGTCAGCACATCTACGACCGCCCCACGAGAAAGCCCGTTGACAAATGACGAGTATCACCCTGTGACACCCGATCAGGTATTGTGGTCGATGACGTCACCGCATTGCTAAACTCTGATTGGTTCCCCTGTCAACAGCTGATTGGTGGTCTAATGAAATCAGTCACATCCATCAGCCGGCGTGTGTAATGATGACTGATTCCTGTTGGTTTAGGCCGCATGCGGCGTCCCTAATACTCACAGGGGTTGTAAATGGAGCGATTAGTCGGGCTGAGAAATCGCTCGGGTATTTGTATTTAGTTGTCTTCCATGTCAGGGGATCACGGTTCGTGACGTATGAGGCGATTTGTCCCGGGAACGTCAGACTCCAGTGATCGATAACGAGTTTTGATTGAGATTCTTCGGTTACACTTTGAACTTTTCCGTCAAGAGTTCGTACAAAAAATTAGAAATTTGAAAATAAAATAAACGATTATTACAATGAAAAACTATACCATTAGCTACACAAAAAATTAGAGTCATAGACCTTTAAACTGTGACAGTTGTTATCCCCCAATGGGGAATCGTCCCCCAAAGGGGTTATCCGGTCGGTAATAGGATAGATGTGTGCATTACTATCACCTTCACTTTGGTATTTCTTTCTATTGTAGTTTGAAAATTAAAAAAGAGTTTCAGACTTAATTTTCACCATTTAATACGTATTCGATGTAAAAATTGTGAACTCACTGATAGGGTCTCTATAGGTTTGTTGGTTTCAAATAATAGTTTATTCTCGATTAATATTGGTTTAATGGTTTGATAACTTTGTTTACAAGATTCATATTTAGAATTTTAATATCTAAAAATGTATTAATAGTTTATTTAACTGTATTTAACATTTTTTGTACGTATTTCATTTGTTATGCCACATTTTACTTTTTCATTTAAAAGCTAAATAAGTACAGTGAGGAACAATGATTTGTGGAATACCTTACGTGCACGAGCATACGACAAACGAGTTTAGACCCAGTAAACGCATTTTCATGATGTAACATTTGTTTTCCTTTAATACTGCAAGGGTATTTTAAGAGATTTTAAGAAGTGCTGAATTCAAATTAATAAGGGAAATAAAAACCTTTGAGACTAAGTTTAAAATATACACAAGTAAACCACGTAATGGTATTTCAATAAGAAAATAATATTAGATCTATGGGAAGTACTTTGTTTATTATTATTACAATCAGATTGTAAAAATTATTGAATCCTCAAAGTCATCTAATTCACGCAGCAACACGCCAACAGTTCAGTCCGTGACGGCTAGATAGAGCAAGAGCTCACGACACAATGTGGGATTTGCATCCAGCATTTTAACAACTGCCTTTATTGCTGCTCAGCTGATTACATATTTTACATTTTGCAGCCGAGAATATCCGTTACGTCAGTCTTGCGCAACAGACTCGTCTTCTTCTTCTGCTCGCCGGGCTGCTTGGCTTGTTTGCTGATTATGCGCACTCAGAATAAAATTACACCTGTTTCACGGGACAGCGTCCATTATCTGACGATCGGTGAGTTGTGTAAGTGAAAAAATAGGTCGGGTCGAGGTGTTCGTGTACAACCCGTAAACCGGCGTAATTAAACTCATCTTAGATTTTAAAGATTTTTATGTTTAATTTTAAAATCAATTACATACGTGGATAGAAGTTTAATACTATCTTTAAAAAGGAAAGTTAAATGTAATGACTGAGTTTACACATAAATGCGAATAATTTCAAAAAATAATCTTTGACAGTATGTGGTGAAACAGGCGCAGATACAAAATTATGACTTAAAACTAAAGAGTAATGAAACTAAAATTAACATACCAATTATAACAAAGAGCCACTTTCACATTGTAGAATTAGTTATGTTATTTGTAATAGTTTTTGATAAGGAGCACATTGCCAGACGATGGGAGGATTACATTTTGAACTCTTTATATATCACAGGTACTTAAAAATTGGTGTTTACTTGTATTACTTAATATATTTACATTGTTTGATAGCTATTAAATTAAACAGCTATACCTACTGAATGAAAGCACCTTTAGAAGTCCGGTTTGTGGCATTGTACTCTACTAAGCGAGACCAAAATCTATGCTGCTATTTAAGAATTTTGTCTGACTCCTTGTGGACCGTCTCATAAAGGTCCACTAATTAATAGGTCGGCAATTGGGCAAATGTGTGCGTTACTATCACCAGTTAGCACTTAGGTATTTCTTTCTTGGTTTAAAAATTCAAAAAAGAGGTTCCAGACCTAAGTGTCACCCTATGTATTATAATCTGAATTGAAAGTCCAATCTCAAAATTTTGTAGATATCTAAAACTTAGGTTTTAAAATAGGTCTACATTACAAACAGTTAGTTTGTCTACAGCTTTCTTACAAAAGTTTTGTTTGTCAAAATGTATAGGATAATTAATCATTTCATTGTATTTTACTAATACGTCAAATAGTTTTCTATCCAGTGCACCTAATTTTTTAAATAATTTTACTATAAGTGCATACAAATTACTGATCTTTTTTCGTTTCATTTTTAAACTTTGTTGCTTTGATTATGTTACCATCCGCTCAGTTTGTTAATGTGCGATTTGTGGCCTCACCCATCAATACGTATGTGCGTATACATCCGCATACACACGTATACGTATACGCAGGCCGCGTTCAGCCGGCTCAGCGCCAGTTTCCAGGTATTAGCTCAGTTTTGCCCGTCATCTCCTAGTTGTAATGAAGGCAATCGCCACCAGTGGCGCCACTGTGATGAAACACTTGGTTTAAAAACTACTTTGTCAAGGCCGTCTATTGTAGAACACGGGAATAGCTACCTCTGGCTATCAAAGCCTTCTGAAACGTTGTTTAGAAATTTTGTAACAACCTTTACCGAGTTTCTTTATTTTCTAGTTCTAATAACGGTATGTGCCAATAAATAAGTTCACTTATGTAGTTATCTTAATTTCATTTTATGTCATTTTTCTTCCTAATTTGTAGCTATCTAGTGTACTAAGCATAAAATGGAGTTGAAAATAATGTTCAAAACACGAGTTTCGGAAAACAAACATATATGTGCCTATATGTTGCAAAAATATGTTGATTTACGTTACTTTTAGCGTTCATTGTTTTTATTTATTATAAATCCTTGTACCCACAAAACAATGGTTTCTATACATAGTTGATATAGCTACTTAAAATTGTTTCGGGAAAATTAATTACTAAAATCATGTTATTTTTGTATTTAACAACAATTTAATGGTTCCCTTAATGGTTCTAATGGTTTAATGGTTTCCTTCTTCAACCTTTATTAGATTAGATTAGATCATTGAAATGGCAACCATACTACAATGTAGGTATTTTAGGCTAAGTATGAATGAGGATTGAGTGTAAGATGATTGTGGCACGATCTTGTAGTCTTGTTACTGACTAAGGCTGACATGTTCCTTAGACTGGACTGTTAATTAATAGCCCAATAGCCGATGGCAACTAAGGGATCTACAGTTTAACGTGGAATCCGAACCACGGCCTCTGAATTACGAATTGGTCTAATTATGAGGATGGTCTTTGCGGATTAACGTAGTATTCAATAGTGTGGACGTTAATCCACACAAGAGAACATTCATCCATCGACCAACTCTCACAACTATCCACAATTCGTGACCTCCAAGTAGCTGGATTACAGGACATCACCACCATCCCAGTCGTTATTAATCAATTACCATTAATTACAGTGTACAAAGTTCAGTGCAATATGCCTCAATTACTGTTATTTTTCAATATTTTACATTCAAAACAATACTCCCATTTAAACTGCTTGGGAGCCCCATTAAAAACTGTTCCCTACCGTTATAACATCACATTATAGAATTGAGAAGGTATCGACAAACTCAGGACTTTAATACTTTCAATATTTTCCAGTTCACCCCTCCTCGACGAATTTCAACTTTCGTAAGTGGATGCCACAGAGGAACCGTAGCCATATGGAACCCGCGAGTCACGAAGTAAAAGAAAAACGGAACACTAAAAAACAATTTATAGCAGAATCCGGACAAAATATTACCTCAAAAGAGTCCGAAAGAACTTTACCGTCCGCAAGGGCACTACCAAGTAAGGCACGAGCTGAATAACCGCTAAAAGGCCGTTGATATATGGAGGGTGGAAGCCAAGAATGCGCCCAGACCCGTCTTGTCCATTAGCCCATTGTTTCTGTGACACACATTTTATCCAGATCATCTGATTCATTGTTGGAACACATTCCCGCTCCGATACTAGCAATCTGATTCGCTTAATCTAAATCCTTAATCTATCTAACCATATATCACGCATTGGTATGCGATTTGTTTTGTATACTTTACAACGTACCTCTATTTTTAGTAAATAAAGAAAGTACTTATATTTACTATAGTATATCTGTTAATTGTTTTCCTGACAAGCTGAAACTTTCAAAAATTATCCCTATTTTTAAAAAAGAGGAAAGAAATAATGTTGTTTTATGACTACCAGGGCCTGTAGCCCTGGTAGTCATAAAAAATATGATTGAAACGGTTAGGAAATAATTGTATCAATCGTCCGTCAACAGAAGAGGAAATTAAGAGTTTTAAGAATGAAAACTTTCATTAGCAGAACATAATTCACTTACTATTAATTTATACTATATCATGTAAATAAAATTAATAAATTTTATATATCTATTATTTTACTCTTATGTATATTCCTATACCTAGTTTGATTATTAATTAAGTTGGGTTTGGGTATTTTTGGCATAGTGGTGCGAGAGGTCATGATTCAAATTTTGGGATTCCCATTTGAGGTTGAACCGCTTTCTAACAAAATGTGATTTCAAATCACTAATACTCGAATCAATAAAAAAGCCTATGTTGTAAATAACAAAAAGTTGTTACAAAAGTTATATTAAATCTCGTAGATTAAATGCTAAAGAGAGCCTGAGCTCCTGAGTACTTCGATCGGTTTGCTCAATGACGCAACAATCAATAGACAAGGTGAGTCATCGATCGGAGGAAGTATCAGGAGTAGGTCGACATGCAAATACGTGACGAAGCCCTGACCTTGGTATGCGTGTGAACAATGTCTGCCTTGGAGCGAGTCCAGTCCATCTGTGGGTAGATGATGAATGCCTGTGGGGGGGTCTGTAATGTGGGAATCTGCGGGAAAATGTGGGAAAATCAATAAGTTTCGTCAATAACACTACTCTTGAATAAATCTTTATTGTTGTATCTTAGAAAGAGATATTGTTCTGCCACTGTCATCTAAAAAGTTGGTGGTTACATATTGCTATAACCACCTAACTAAAAATTTAAAAACCACATTGAAAAAGAAGAGTGTGTAAGAATACATTTATTTTGCCCTATTTTACTTTCTTGATTAATTTGATCTTAACATTTGTTTTGAAATAATAATGCTATGTTTGTATCTAAATTTACTTTAAAAGAAATTTAAAATAAAAGCTAAATGAGTTGATTTTTTTCGATTTGCTTCAAATAGATTGACAAGACTTTAAATATATATAACCTTCAAACAGGGAAGAAATCCCTTGATGTTCGGTGGATGGATTAAGTATAAAAGCAATTTATTACAAGCTAATGAAGATTAGATAGATAATAAAGCAAAAGTATGCAAATACGGAATGGACCTGGCAACTGTGAAAAGGTGTGTTTTTGCTCTCACATTTTTTTATTTTAATATGAGGAACCGACTTCACGGAAAAATTTTACGATAAAAGCACTAGCTTTCATGTTCCAATAGTCAAAACCTAGAGACGATTAAGGTTAGGAAACTACACAACAAGTAAAAATATAGGCTGCAGGGCCATGAGTCAGTTTTCACATTCACGATTGAATAAAAAAAATTAACCTCATGATAGTCCTACTGAATAGAAAACTAATAGATTTGTAATGTTTAATCAGCATTCATATGATGAACTGGGTGTTGTTAAAGAGGTTACTTTAAAACTATTAAAATAAAAAATATATATTTCATAGAATATATTTGAGAAAATTTATTACGAGCTCAAGAGGGTTTCAAATATCAATTACGGACCAGTGTAATAAACTATACATTTCTCAATTCAATGAGCTAAATACTTTACAAAACCAATAAACATAAGTAAAGAGTGAAATTGAGACGATTGGCGGTCATTCACAATAGCATACGATTACCGTGTGTTCTTGGTTACTACTGAAAACTAACAATTGATATCCTCAAAATCGGTTGTTTCCTTTAATACAAAAAAAACTAACCCTCTTTCCACAATGTGTTGGAAACAATTCAAGAAACAAATCAGGGTTTAGACCGTTCCCTTTTCAAACAATAAATAATTTTTACAGTAAAATAGCGAACATAAAGTTTTCTTCCATAACAAAATGTTCCGACACAGTTTCAACACCTCGAGCGCGGGTGGAGCAACTGCCTCCCGCGTCCGACACCTCTGATGCCCCAATTAATATTCCCGAGCCCCCCGCCGCGCCCCAGCCCGCCCCGGCATTCCTCCCGCCCATATAAACCTACTGAATCCGGCCTCCATATATCACTAAATAAAACCGAACCTCGAGGACACAAAGGTTTTTTCTTTTTCAAAAGTAACACGAGCCTGAATTATCAGATACAGTATATCAGGGGGAATTACTCTCCGGATCTTCAAAAGCAGTAAAGTTCGGCCCCGGGACGCTGCACTAACTTTACACCTTATTTGTGACCCGGGACAATCAAGACCGTATATAATATAAGTAGTATTAATAAAACATTAGGCCCGGTGACCTTGCGCGGGCTCTGGTTTAGCACTCGGGAATCCGCGAAATGTCTCGGACTGCAAGGATGGTTCTGTTCCTGAAAATGCAACATAATTATAAATTGTTGAATTAAAGGTACTTCAAAAAAGTGCTTTTGTCAAAACAATAAGCTAGTATGCTGTACTCGAGCTTCTTGGAGGTCACGAAACATGGATAATTATAAGAGATTTGGCCGGTAGATGCGATATTCTTTTTGTATTGTGAGCCATCCATCTTCGAGATTTTTGTTTGTATAAATTTTTTATTACCTTTTTTCCTAGGTTTATACCCCTTGATGATGCCACACAACGTGAAAAATATACTTCGGGTACACCACCAACATAAAAAATTACAGCAAAAAGGCAAATAGACTCACCCTATTCAAAATTTTTTTCTTGTACGAATTTACGTTCACACTTTTTAATGCTACGTTCGAGAATGCCACATATACCACAAAGACCATCCTCATTATTGAAATTTTTCGTAGTTTAGAGGTAAAACTGTGATTTATATTCTCCGTCCTGTATGTCCTTTAGATACCATTGGCTGTCGGGCAATTAAATAACAGTCCTGTCTAGGGAACTGACAAAGGAAAGTTAGTTAGTAAAAAATACTACAAGATCGCACCACATTCATCTTACAGTCATTTATTTTTCATAATTATTTAGCTTAAACTAAATTTGTAGCTACGTACTCCAAATACTAGAATAAACCCTTTCCCAAGACTGACATTACCACATAATGTTTGATAGGGGATAGCCCATTGTATGGTCAACACGTTTGTCAGATCATACATTGATTTCTCGTTTACCAATATTGTGTACTAGGTAAGAGTTAAATTATACAGGAACTAAGACATAGGGTTGTAACTGCAGATGAGAGGATAACACCAGTGTTAGGGAGATAGATTATCGGTTGGACCTATTGAAAGCAACATCAATAGGTCCAATTTAACTTGGTAATCATATTGAACTTTTTCTCTTTTGGTTGTTTTAATAACTGATGGAATAAAAATTACATTTTTATATTATATGAGATAGTTGTTTCTTAATACCTCTAGTCTGAACACGTTGTGTATTTAATACAATGTATCAAATAACCATTTGCTCTAAACCAAATTTCAATTTCTCTCCTATTGTATTGCTATGTTCGACAGTGTTTCAATAATCTAAATCTAAATCTAGATCTAAGTGGCTTTATATAGATTGAGAAAGGTACAAGATTGTCTTAGATATAATATTATAAGGTAAATTAGGAACAAAACCGAAGGTTTAAATGAAACACAATCAATATACATATTTTGCAGGATTCAATAAGTTGATGCGTCATTTTAACTGTTATAAATTTGATCTATGATAGATGAAATAATCTGTTTATTTTAATATTTCTAAAAATACATAATATCTAAGTTTGCAACATCTAAGTATCTAAACCTCTAAGTATCTTTAGTTGAAGCAGTTGAAATTGAACACAATCAATAAAACATATTTTGCCTCTTGTTCCACCAAGTTAGCACGTTGTCATTTAAAATGACATTTTAAATGTTGGGTGCAGCAGATCCTAAATAAAATAGGATCTGCTGCACCCAACATTTAAAAACATTTGTTGAAACTATTAAATTACTGATCTAAAAATTTAATTTTTAAGACAATACGATTTAAATTTAAAACAAATTCCAAATGAATGGAGGAACTAAGTATAAATAACGACAGTAAAAAGTTATATAGTGACATTGGTTTTTATAAAATATTCAAAGCTGTGACGTTATATTACATATATAAACAAAATATTACTATCGGTTAAAACATTTAGCAATTTAAACAAGTTTGATGTGGGTGGTTGAGATCCCTACCTTGCGACAGACACAGTCGAGTCAGAGGTTGAAGGGCCTAACAGCAACACCAACCATCCTCATGGTAGGGATCCCTAAAAATTACTAAAAATGTCCATTGAGGTGTGATTATGACTTTTATAAAATTATAACTTCGTTGAAAGCTTTTAAGAGTTTAAAAGTTAACAAATTAAACAAAGTTCCTAATTAAAAATTAAAAAAATTATATTTAAAATTTAATTTTTTTACTACTGTTCTTGGGTGCGCAGAGCATATAGCTTGAGACAATACAATATTTTATTGAAATAATTTTATTTAATATTGAAAATATCGTAGGCTACATGCACGGTAGGCTAACTATATTATTTTTGGAATATAAAAAATGTGATAATGTAATTCCGTGACAACTTTACCTGTAATTTCATACATACAATCTGTTTACGATACAGATTCTGGTTAGCTGGCACAATATTATTATTGTTCTTATCGGCCTAAAACAAAATAATTTGTTAGTAAGACAGAATATTTCACTAGAATGTAAACTAAGTTGGAAGTTTCAGATTGAAAAGTAGAAGCAGCAACGAACATACAGCTGTGAGACGTATAGCCGGTACAACTTCGGCCGGATCTGCCAGGCCGTATACCAACCGGAGGCACGAGGCACGGACGGTCTGTACCGGGTGATACCGTCTAGGCAGCCGTCGCGCACCGCACGACCTCCGTGTACCTCGGGAGGAAGCTTTAAACCAGAGACTGCGGCAATCAACTGAGATACTATCTGGGGTGTGTAAAGACCATTCAATGGGGGACCTCGCCTCTGGTATTTCACTGCTTCACCAATACCGGCCGTTCAAGTCTCTTGTACCGGCTTTACGGATACGCTTATTTTACATGTGGATTTTTAGAGTTTAAAAAAGATTTTGTTTCAGCTACTGAATAGAAATTTACTCAACTAATTAGGCGTTAAAAATATAATCATCTTATAACTTTGTTTGTGATTTTAGAGATTTTTACAAGGAGAAATGCCTATACAATAAAGTATAAATGAATTACTTTTAACAAGAAATTTACTATTCATACATAAAGTAAGACAGGATTGATTTAATTTAGTTTTGAAATAGTATCACAAAATGTGTAGTCCCATTAATTTTAGTGTACAACGGCCGACCAACCTGTTTTAATAGTTAACAATTAATTAGTTTCATGTTTCTATGCTATTTTAATTTGTTTTTTTTCGAAATGCTATACGAATAATACTTAATGAAATTTTCTTCCATAGTGTCTATTATAAAACCGACCTAGCAATTAGCAATAATGCCTACGCCTAATTGCTTTTGGGAATGGTAGAAGACAAAAGTATTTATTTGTTCTAAAAACTAGAATTCAACAGGAACAAGTACTCGTTCCTGCTATTTTTAAATTTACTTTGTATCATATTAAATACCCGTTAAGTTTATAAGCTAACAGCGAATTATGACCAACACATATCCCATAATTACTCCCATATCCCATTAGTATACGATTGCTAAAATAAAACTGTAGATTAAATTATAAAATACAAGGGTAAGAGTGCTGTATTTTTCATTTGTTAAATTAAAATTAGCCAAATAATGATTTAGTCTCAATATTTTTCCGATAAAATAAAAACTGGAAAATGTTTACATAGCTTAGATATTGTAATAGTAATTAGTTCACAGGAACAGAATTCATGTTAGCACACAACGAGAATTCGAAGTGCATTGATACACATACTACATAATACGAAATTATGGGTAAAAAAATACGAAAAAATACAAAATTTTTAAAAATAATTCATGTTGCAGAAGATATATCTGACTAGCTTTATGTTGTCCCTATTCAAATATAGAAAAACTATTATGTAGCAGTATAGCAATAACATAAGTTACATTAAAAGCAATTCTGCCCCGTGTTAGCTATAAATTTAGTCCATTTCAAAAATATCCGATGGTAATAAAATCAGAGGATTTTGCTAAAATAGTTTTTTAGTGTTAGCACTTTTTGTATTTGCCCTACTTAACACCCTATAACCTAGCACCCTTTAACCTTAAACAAGGCTAAAGTATATAAAGTTGTTTAGGAAATAAATAGAATTGAATAGAAAAAATATACGAATGATAATTCCCCCGAATTTTCTCCACACTTCCCGACGTTCCGGCGTCTCTCATAAATATCCGCCAGTAATTAAACAGACGGTAAATCATGCGGCAACACAAAACCGTACTCTTCCCGCTGCCATAGACCACATACGTATCTCCATCGCAGTAAATCAGCTTAGAGAAAGTTGCTGATCCTCGTCAGATACGCTGAAGCGATCCTGCATGCGAAAAAATATCTGCAGCCTGTTAAGTCCTCCGATTAAAATTGCAGAAACAAGTTATTCCTCATAACTTAAAATTCACGAGGCGTTGGCTACGTTTATCCGTTGTGTCTTGTTTTCATTTTTTTACACACGTAATGAGAGAGGAAGTACAAAAAAGGGAAATAAATTACCAAACTCCCCCTCCAAGGAAATGGTCTAGCGTGTCAGAGTGTCAGTGAGTGCACGCATCACGAGTGTAAATTTCACGGATATAGTTTACTGTTTTCGTTATTTTGCATTGAAAACCCATTATCGTACACCTTTTTACTTTTTAAAACACACGATGTTTTAAAACACAAACAAAAACCGTTCCAGACACTGAACTCTAATGTTTCGCCTGACTAAAAACGTCTCATATTTAGGTATTTTATGACTTTCTTCATTTACCGAACGAAGGTTGAACGATTAGAGAGGGTTCGAGAAAGAAAAAGACGAATGATTCCTAAAGAACTGGGAATTTTAAGCATCTCCAGTCAATAGGAACGATTTTGTTTTGCGTTTTTGTGTAGTGGTTGTGAATTGTTTTGACAACAATACAATCAACCCAAAATCATAAAAAGTTAATTGTACCTAATACAACGGATAAAACAGTAGTAATTCTATTGTTACACACTAATAATACATTCTGAAGCGGTTAAAGTATCTATTTTTATTCCCTTTCTAAAATAGTAAACGTTATTTATTTCTAACTCCTCGTTCCTTTTAATTATACATTCAATATTCAACTATAAATTTAAACCAGTACCATTACCGTATACCGTTTATCTAGCACAACATCGGTGTATATATGAAGCATCCACAATTTACCAGGACTGAAACAAACTTGCGACACCAATTAGCATCCAAGGTGGGCTATAACTCCCGAACAACCGAGGGGGCCCAACCGTGAACTATCGGTTACCGTTGGTGGCGCTGCTCCACCGACGGGTAAACGGCCAAAACTACAGGGTGTGCGGTATGTCATACGGCGGCTGTGATATTCGAAACCGACTTTAATTACTCCGTGTCGAGGCCTCGAGGAATTTTCGAAGATGACGCTACATTTCTGACCCGACCCGCGCCCAAGGGTCGGATTCCTCGGGTCGTCGTTGCCACGAGCCAGGCCGAGGCGGGAATCTGGGGTATGCGCCTCATTTTAAATATATTTTCAACATTATGAATAAATTAATTATTCTATAACATTAGAATTTTTACATTATCCGTTTAATTTTAGGGAAAACATATTCTACCACGGTAATTTGGTACGTTCACTTTTATCATCCACATAAAAAGAAAACTGAAGTTCCAAAGCGTATCAGTACCACCAGGGTGATTTTTGGGCGCTATCTTGTTCACTTTAAAAAACTTTAAGATTCTGCAGGAGAATAAAGGTATTTTGTTTTAGCCCCAATAGAACAATGTTGATTTTGTCAAATAATGACACGATAGTTGTAAAAATTTAAATAAGGTGTTGAATGAAAGGTAAATAGATTTTTTAGGGAATTAAATTATTATTTTGTCTACTTAATTTTTACGAGAAGATATAATTACCACGCAATAATACCTGATAGTTGACAAGCAATTTTTATTGTTTAAAAATTACAAGAAATTGAATATGTAATTTCCTAGATAACCATTTTACACCTAAACTAGTTTCTACAACTTAGTAAAATTGAAATTAAAACTAACATTTGACTTATGGACTAATATCCAGGTTGGAGGTAGTACCTACTGATCTTAAACAAAACCCAATTTATATACATTTTAATACAATTACGTGTAACTAATAACGTGTTATCATACTGTTACCCTTCAAAAAGTATAAAGTTAATACAAACTATTGTAAAGTAAGTTTAAAGTTTAAACTAAAAGTAAATTAAATCTAAATATTTTACAAATAAAGTTCACAAATCTGGTATCTCCTGCTAGCCAAGATAAAAAAATATTACAAAATACTGAAACCGTTGTAAATAATATTGCTACTGTGTTACTTATTGGCCAACAAAGTAAACAGATTTATGTAGAAAGTTTTTAATTTACGTTTAATCTTGTATTTTCCAATGTGCCTGACAATAGGAATTTACCAATTTCGTATTGATAATCATTTTCTGATGCAAACATTTTATTCGCAGAACCAACTAGTCAACTTCAAATAAATCAGTTTATTCATAGCCAACCGCTATACCTCATTAATCCCAAGACGCAAATCTCTCGTCATTCTACGTGATCTGAGATACATCCTCATATCAAGCTGGCTTTCCCAAAACAACCTGTAATTAACACACTTTTTCCACCAGCTATTTTATTGTCCCTATTACGTTGAATTCGAGCGGTTCTCCACAGTCCTTGTTCCTCGAAGGATGACTCAGGACAGCGATATGACCAGGATATGAATAATTGCTTCATCCGTACCCGGAAATCAAAACTTGCGTCACAGGTTGTAAACAGGTGGAAAATAGACCGTGCTGACTAGCGCAGGGTGCTGGTTACAGCTGTGTCTCGTAAAGAATGAATCAAGCAGAGGAAAATAGTAATGATACTCAATGAATGCGTTACGTCAATGTGTCAATCTTGAACCAAATATAATTTGTATTAAATGTATTACGTGTATAGCTGTGAGCGGTGGTCGGTGGATGAGCTATTCCCTGTTGCGGATTAACTTCGGCACTATTGAATACTACGTTCATTCGCAAAGACCAGTTGGTAAATAATTCAGAGGCAAAAGTGTTTCGTATCCCAAGTAAACCTGTAGGTCCCTTTCATGCATTAGTCAGTACTAAGATTACAAGATCGTGTCACAATCAGCTTGAACTCATACTCATTAATATTTCGCTCGAAATACGTACCTGGATGGGTTGCTATTTCAAAAGGTAGTCGTAGTCTAAAATATAGTGTGCAGGAGTTTAGAAAGCCAAGTAAGTGAAACGTTAATTTTGTGGCAGCATTAATAGGTCACAAAAGTCGTAAAAACTATGATTGAGATTTAAAATTATAAGTATAAGATAAAGTGATCATCTTTTTAATTTTTTTTCTTTTTACATGACAATTAAATTAATATGCAATAACATAAAAACATGTAAATAAAAAAATGTAAATCTTAATTCCGTAGACTTTAGCTTTAGTTAGACACCTCAACCATCGTTTAAGGATAATCGACTATCACTAATGCTGTCACAAAATTAAATTTGTCCTTATCTTACTAAAATCCAAGATTTCTACTGCGGACTCCTAATGAAGAACCTCGAAGAAGAGGTTTAAATGTTAAATCGTAATTCTAATTAAAATATATTTATTTAATATTTTTAGCATATCCAAAACAAGGAATAGTTCCCATTAAAAGACTAAATCACAGTACATTACATATCAGCGGGTTTAATCGTGAATCAGACCAAAAGCAAATTAATGAAGTAAATCAAGAATGCTCTAACCATTAAATAATAAACTAAGAAGTAACACTTAAACATAGGACTACCTGTATTAATTTTAAGTGTATTTTACCTCACTTAAATTTTTTTATGGATCCCAACAATGTATGTTTAGGTCTTAATTCAAAACTTCTTTCAAAATCTATACCTAAACTTAAGTTAAAAACTACATCAATAGAGTAATGTGTCTTTATTTTAAATATTAATAACGTTCAAACTAATTATTTGTTTATAATTTAAACTACTTTTCTTTTAAAAATAGATAGGTAAATAATATATCCAGTTGGCCTTTTTGAAACAAAAACTACGCGATTAATTTTTTTAATTAGCAACTTGTGTATTTTAATTAACAAAATTATAGGTGTGATTGATATTGCCTTATTTAGAGTTGTTTACGTGGAATTTTAAAATTCAATTTGACTACACTCGTAATTAAAATTATTGTTTACGACAATGAGTAATTATTTATTACTATCATTATTGCATTTGAAAAGAATTAAATATGATTTATGTTAGGTTTAGGTAAATGTTTTTAAATAATTACGACATAAAGCTGGATAGGAAAAATGTAGCCTATTTTTTACTTCTTTGAGAGAAATAGGTTAGATCATGGATATGTCTGAAGTAATGATTTCAGTACCACTAAACAGCAGTTCTTATAACGATATGACGTCACTGCCGTTACGCTTTCGTATGTTTGATATACATGTCAAAAAACATTTACAAAATTATAGTTTTTTAAATTAAGACCTATTGCCGTGATAATTTCAAAAAGGAATCCAAGGCAAGACACAAAGTATCGCGATTTCACGACGCGTTCTACGCACGATAAATAACTCCCAACTAAATAACGTCCGGTAAATTATTGGCGTACCGTACCGTCTACAAAACCCGGTCGCACAAGTTCGTTAGTTGTGTATTTCGGGAATACACGAGACCCGTAAAATTAACAACTTAATAAACGTCCATAAAGGAGGCTGGGAACCTAATTACAAAGTAGGCCGAGCGGGTCGTCGGTTCAAAGGCGAATTTCCCACTTAATGGAACTGTATAAGCGCGCATAAGCGTTGCCGCGCGTGCGGGCGCCATTGAATGCGCTGCCACCATGTCCTATAACTTGCCGGACGAAAAAGGAATGACCAATTTAAAACGGTCGTGCGCATGCGCATCTTCTGGGAGGCCGACACGGAATGTGCGGTACCTGTTCCGCTGTTCCACAGATGGGTCGCTTTTGGTTTGAATAGGACTCGGTTTCCGCGCATTCGTGTTTGTCGCGCATGCGCTGAAGTGTTTGCGAGTTGATTATTCAATGTGCAAGAACAGAGGATAATCATTTGAAAGTAAAAATATTTTTTATTCACGTAATTACCGGTAAAATAATAATAATTATTACTCACAGTGTTATTACTACCACGGCATTACACTGTAAAATTAGATGATAAACTTTGTAAAATATAATACAACACACACTAAGTTTATCTCCCCATTTTAATGCAATCAAAAACCAAGAAAATGAACCTTAAAATTTTTTTCTAGCCTTGAACAGGTCTATAAGTGAACTTACACATACTTTCTCCCTCTAAAAGTAAACTGAAAAATTACTCACATTCCATTTAACGATAATCATAACAATGATTTTTCAAATACTTTATTAAATTATAAGTTTTTTTAGAAAATGGGATTTTTGCATTTTAAAAGCGTATAAGGGTGAACTACCCTTAAAAGTCAAAAATCCTTTCCCCCACCCAAAAAAAACACTTGGAGATACAGTGATGATATACTATGATATACGGTACTACAACTGGGCAATTTTTGAAATCTTAAGATTCCTGTTCGGGTTTGGTCCAATCTCACAAAATCCTTTGTATAGGCTTCATACTGCAGCATCACTGATAAAACTAATCTGTTGTAGTAATTAAAGTAGTACGAGTATTTAACTATTCTTATGTGGTACTCACCCTTAAACTATAGTTTGAATTGCATTTTAAAAAGAAACATCTAGTGAATATTATATTTTAAAAGATAGGCCTACATAATGTTATATTTTTGGTCGTCCTACGAAAATTACGGCCTTTTTGTAATAAATTCACTGAAAGTAAACAGACCCTCTCGTCTAGTAATATACGGTTATCACATTTTAAACAGCGTACCCAACCACCACCCCTCAGCCCTCAGCTTCCTCATCGTTCTGATCACCCATTATCTACACGTCAACGAACCTACGTCACCGACCAGTCTATAAATCCGCTCAGCATCACAAAGGAGCCGAGTGTATCTATGCATTGTGTCTCCAGCTGCCGGACATAAATCCCGAACTCAGTCACAATATTTTGAATTACAGACCACGGTTCACCGGAGTCCACTTCAATTTCGCACGTTTCATTACTCCTCTATCGGCACCTTTTTGATTTAGTGCTGCCACCTATTGTGCGGGTCGGGAGACGCTTGTCCTCGTGTTTGGTGGTTTGTCGAGGCGCTGGTGTGGGAACCCGAGGGAGGCGATCGGTTAGTCTCGCCAAACTATGGACTAGTTCCGATCCGATTGTGAAAACGTTGAGTTCGTTGGAGCGCGAACTGTGTGAAATGGCAGAAAAAGATTCACTAGGCAGTGGATACGCAATAAAAAAGACTACTGAAAACATTTTTCCTTAGGAATGTTTAAAACTGCACATCGGATTCGATATTGCAAAAAAGGTTTTACTAAACTAGAATAAAAAATATATTAACCTTGAATTTTTTTATTGTTATAATACAAACACAACAATGGAATAAATTATCAGCATATTCATGATCTTCCCTTCGGAGGTAATAAATAAGAAGAAGTTGTACCCTTTTTGGATTCCCATCCAAGGCTCAACCTTGAAGTAATACCTCTTGCAGTAGGTGCAAGTCTCACACACAGGAAGTGTGCCGATCCATCCTGAAGAAACATAATAGTTTGTTAGGACTCTAGCATTAAGGTTTAGCAAATTTACTAGAAGTATATGCCCAGATAAATATGAAGTTAGAAAGTGTTATAGTATAGTGGATTAAAATGTGTGCTGTATAGTTTTTGACATTTACTTACCTAGGCTCTGGGATGTATAAAAAATTTACGGGACGTAAACGTGTTACGAATGTGACGTCGTATGGATATGGAACACATGTTTAGAGGAACTGAAAACATTCCCTTCAGACATATCCGCGATTTAACCTACCCTGTACATTGAATAGTATCGTATAGAATGTAGAAAAATGCTGATAATCTTACTAAAGTTTATTTTTCTCGTTTTTAAAGATTGAAAAGATTTAACGTTTGAGCTATTAAATAGAATTAATTTTTGTTTTTTAATAATGTAACAAAACAAAAGTAATGTTTTAAAATAATTTTTTTGTAAAATTGATTTTGAATTAATAAACAGTATGTAGTTGTATCAATGATATAAATATAGTACGTAGAAAAATATTAAATTGCAGAAACTGTCCACTTTCACATGACAGGAAAGTATTTTATTTTACTATATTTAAAAAAAGGTTAAATCATTATTAAAGCTGTGAAATGAAAGGTAAAGTGATTATATAGGGAATTACTTTATTCATGTTTTCATTCAATGGCAAAATTTAATCCCCACGAAATTTTACCACAGAACAATTTTAAAATATAAAAATGTAATTCCTTAAATAACCACTTTCCTTTAATTTGGCCCCACCACCATCTTTTGCAACGATAAAGGGATCAGTAATGTTTTCAGAAAATTAGAATTGTTCTTACAGTACTAAAATACAAGATGGTGGAGGTACTAAAAAACTATATACCACAACCTATCAGGTCTAGCCCAATGTATTCCGTAAAACGAGTTCAGTCAATGGCCTAGAAGGAAGGTAAAAAAAATCAGCGTAAAAAGTTCACTTGTTAATTTTTAAAGCGAGGCTTCTAAATGACCGAAAGACATTAATCAACTAAAATGTGAGGTTTTTTACACTATACTATTTTGTCGGCCGGGGCCGTTGATCATCGACGGTGAACTACCTGTCCGGTCGGTCAGCCAGATCTAATTCTCCCGCCCAATTACCACCCAATATTCCCGCCTTCATTAATCACCTGACAGTGGAGGGGTTGATGGGAGACCGGCGAGCGGAGAGAGACGAGAGACGGAGAGTCCGTCGTCATTAACAATACGTGGGTGCTTCACTGAGAGGATCCCTCAGTCTCGGACACTTTCGCTACAAATGATATCTTTCGAAAGGGAAAACGACAATGTTTTACTCCACTTCATTGAGTATAACGGACATACGTTTCAGGAAGTAGTTCGATGAAGTAATATGCTGGCTCCTTTTAAAGAAGCTTAACTTTCACAAGATCGAGAGAAATTAGAACGAGTTTAAACAGCAATTAAGGGTGTAGTGTGAATAAATGAAAAAGTTTGATTGAATAACGGTATAAAGAGAAAAGGGATAATTTTTCTGGGAGCAAATCAAAAGGGAAAAACATTAAAAACTATTATTCAGAAAGGTATAATTTTAATAGAAAAGAGGGATAGTTAAAATAAGAAGTGCCTAAGGAAAGTGTTATTATATTTACGTTTAGTTTATGAAAAAAAACATGAGTTAAAAACAAAATTAAATTTTTAAGTTAGTTTTATATAAGTTTTCTTCAATTTTTTTACATTTCGTGACGTAGCACCTTAAATTGTCCTTTAGTGAAAGGAAAACTAAGAAGTTACACAAGTATAAAACAAGAACGAAAATCTGAAATAAAATTAAAAACTTAAAGTAGTGGAATTGAGTGAAATGAAAGAACTTAATGCGCTTAAACAAAATATCTGACAGTCATAAAAATAAAAACTATACATAATTGTACCACTATGCACATATTATATCTTAGGTCTGATGCGTAATTGGTTCTACAAGGGTTTTGGATGTGCGCGTCCTATCGCAAGTATGTAAAATATCTTATGAGATCTTGCTGACTCTACAAAGAACCAGATTGAAATTATGTTATTGTTTTAATGACTCATAAGAGAACTTTAAATGGACTGGATATATGTCTATATATTCATAGTCTTTCATGATTAATCATTTCCTGTTAGGGTTACTTGAAGGATGTAAGTAGTTATTTTACGTTTTTTGTGAGTTTAAATAAAAATATATGTTAAAATATATTATGTGGTTTACAATATAGCCAACATCCTAGATATCGGCTAGATTTGCTTTTATGACCGCTATCGGTGTTTTATATTGTAGATTTACGTTATTTTTTAGATTTGTTACAAAGGAAGAATCAGTTACTGTTCTTATGCACTCACACAAAAATGGGCATCGATGCTAAATAAAAACCTGTTTCTTCTACAATGAAATAAACACTATATTAACATATAGAACGTTAAACAATTAATTCCAAATTAATCCAATAAAACACACACTTTACCTAAAAAATGTAGATTCGATAAATTGTAAAACACAATGAAGCCTAAGACGTTTACACTAAAAACTTGATCACTTTAAAAATAAACTAGTCTCCGAAATGTCCCTTACCTTGGGGTCTAAGTATAACAATATACAAATATAGTCATCTAAACCAATGTTTAGCAACATTATAGCTTCAGTAATTTCGGACCTGTTCTAACTTCGACAATATGAGAAAGGATTTTGATAGAAATATTGTTTCAGGTGGTACACGCTAGCCTATAATAATAAAACGTTCACACTGCCCCGTATGATAAGAAACCTATAGAAAAATTATTACTATGCTAGTTATTTCAATGAATCTCGTATTACCATATGATAAGACTAGAAACAAAATAAAAGAAAATATATCAGAAGAACGTGCAAAACTTCATGGTTACTATTAGCATTCAGAATAATCATTTAACATCACATCTTGTTCTATATTATGACGATATGTGAAATTTTGTTTCAGCTAATAAAAGCTACATTGAAACAACGATTATATTTTCTCTTACGATGAGTAACCAATAGACAAAGTATTACTGCTACGTAGGATATTTATATGAATCTCGTATTACCAAACGGTAGATTTAATACAAAAAAATTAGAAGAACATGTGAAACATTCATTGGTACACTTGCCATGCATAATAGACATTGGACTTAACATACATAAACGTATAATGAAAGCAAGAGCTAACGCAAGAGATATAATTATGCGTGCAAGCATAAGCGCGGCTGGAGACTTAAACGCTGTGATACTGGGACCGAAGGCGCTTGAACCACGACCTCTCTCTGTGCCGCTCTCTCGCGGAATGCTGTTTGCTCATCCTCAACAGGTGACTCTCAGGTGAGAGGGGCGTGGTCGGTGGAGGGGACACCGTTCTGCCCTCCTATTGGTCCATTCTCACCTGACCTCAATACCTTCCCCCTCTTCCTCGCGAACCACACCCCCCGCGGATCCTCCGACCGGCGCCACGATAGTCTTCCTTGGGACCTAGACAGAGACGCTTCGTGCCGCGCATCTTCACAGGAACAGCGAGAGGCGTGGCCCAGTGATAGTGTCGGCGGAAGTGCGATCTGGACCGGAAGTGTGATAAGAGACGAAAGTGTGCACCTTCTGAGACTTATGAAGTGATATGGATTTTTACTATTATTGTGACAGTTAAATTTGAGTGATAACCTACACACATATCAATAATACACGTACTTAAAATTTAAAATATATATATTTCTCCCCAATGACTGTGAAAAACTAAATAAAAAATTTAAATGACACCGACCTCATTCAATGACAACACCATAATGAGTGACACGAATTAGTTCCAGTCGCGACAATCGAACGTTCGCATTGCCGAAACAGTGTCACCACCGAATAGCGAATGCAGATGAAACATTTGTTTGGTTACAGCGATGTCTATTGTTTCCGCAGTATTGTTCGGCAATCATTAGAACAATTGTTCGAAGATCCGCTCTCAGAGTTCAGAGAGTGTGTGTCGGCTTAGTATAGGAACTTGGGATGCGGAGAGTTGCAGAGCTGGAGAAGTCCGACTGTCCGGTTAATTAACCTGGACACTGGACTATTCCAACAATACTCAGGTAAATATATGACTAATATATTAAGTGTTGATCAATAATTATTCTGTGTATTTAATCCCTAACTTATCATACCCTTGAGACTTTAAAACATTTCTCACTAACGAAAAAACCACTAAATTATTTATTTTCCCGAATAATTTACCCACTAAAAATGTTATAATATGTATATTAAAATTTAAACAATACTCATCTAACTCCTAAAGTAGCTAGAGAGTGTGTGAAATTTAGAATTTACTTAATACAATAATTAATTAGTTTATTCAATATTTAAATTTTACCATAAAATGCTTTATTTTTTAATAAATATTTTGTGATAAATAGAACCAAACTCCAAGCTGCAATATATAGAGCCACTGACACTTACACACATGCATCTATTTACAGTTAATTTCCCAATTTTTTTCTTTCGTGGATTTAGTAAGTATATTAATCTAACAAATAATATTTGTAAACGCATCCTGGTATAAAATATTTAATTATAATAAATTAAAGTGGAGTATTTGATATTTTTTCGATAACTACTATTGTTAAAACGTATTTAGCAAATAAGATCAGAAAACATTACCATAACTCTATTAGGTGGTATACCAGGGATAAAAACGTTCTAAATATGTTTTTAGTTAATTTATTTGCCTTTCAGAAATATCTTGCCAAATACACATGACTTTTAACTTCTGCGATAAAAGCTTTATATTTGAGTGGCGTAAACACCAACAGATTGTTATTAACTATTAATTAAAATGAAATTACATTTGAAAGCTACAGCTGTTTGCAATGAAAATACGTCTTAAAAATTTTAGTTAGTATTCAAATTTTATTTTGTAATTCCTATAAGCTATATGTTGATGAAAATTATTCATGATTTCAAAATAATCTTTTTTGACGTTAAAAACCCAAATATTAATGAAACCTGCAAAACTTAATGAATTTGATTTCGAAGGAATAAAATATATTTTACACATTACAAGTGCATTATTTTAATAACAGTAATTTGGAACAGTTGAGAAAAAAATGATTGTATAGTGTGCAAACTGTAGAAGGCTCTGTGGTTATTATATATTCATCCAGCTTATGAACTTAATTCAATGTGTTCATGCATTTTCATAATATTAATATTTCATGTACGATAAATAGATTTTGGGTACATAAAAGATCTGAAAATGAAAATATAAGCAATGAGGTATTCTTTATAATAATTTAAGTAATTAAATTTTATATTCAACTTATTTATTAATATTATAATAAGTATTTACATTAGGTAAATCAACGTAATAATTCAATAAGGTTTATCATTATTGTAAAAAAATTCTTTCAATAATAATAGGTTAGTTTGAAAAATATATTCATTATTTAACTAATTAATTTAAAATTAACTCCTCCACATGATTCATGAGTAGTATTTTTCCAGAAAGAAAACGTTTCCTTGGTCATCTTCCTCATCAGAGGAACACTAGCGACATCTCGAGGCAGCTGTACCGTACCGACGAGTCTAGAATGGTATGTCACGGAAACGTATTATCTCTATGAAAGAGTTTTTATAAATATTACTTTTTTATTTAAAAAATAAATATCACAATTTTAAGAACAAACAATATCCAACCTTGAATATTTTTTAACAACTTATCATAAGCATGTTATAAAAGTAATTGCAACAGCTGTTCATAGTATAATCATTTAAATTATTTATTACATAACAACGTACAAAGGTAAATATATTAACTTTTGATATTAAGCTCATATGAGAGGGTACTTTATTATCACGTCTCAGGATATTATCGCTGTGTTTTCCATACCTAGTATTGTAGTATATAATATATACATTATATTATACTCCAACGCACATATCTTTCGTTAATTTTGACAAGAAATGCAAAGGTAAAAGAGAATACCGTCCTCTTTATAAAGTTAAAAATAACGATTACATAAATTATAAGTTTTTAATTAATAATCAGTATTAATTTACCATTTGATAAATAACAAACAAAAATGCATTCTCCTATAAACAAACATCCAAATTCCTCTAAAAAGGGCTCTTAACGATTTTGAGTAAAATTTTATAGTTTACGGTGCACAGAGTACTAAATAATATGACACCACTTGCATGTATGTAAATGTGACCGTTCGAAAGTTGTGGGATTTAATTTTTTCCAGTTTTTTTTGTGATAAAGGTAAAATATGATTAGACTACCACCATTGAAAATGACTTAAAAATTAAATAAATTAGAATTTTAAATATTTATCTACGACTAACGGTTCCAGAAAAAAGTTAAATTTACTGTCATTGTTTCTTTTGTTGTTATTTTCAGAAATTGTGTGATTATTTTTGACACAATAAACTATCATATGATATTTACGTTAAAGAATATGATAGTTTTTATTACAGTTTGTTATTTCAAAACTTACTTACGGGAAAAAAGTATGTCTTAGTCCACCGATAACATTTATATAGGTTTTTATTTCATTTTTTTCAAAAGGTTTTTAAATTTAAATTTTGTAGTGTTATATAAATCATATACTTAAACAATTTGTATTAATACTAGGTACCTCTTTATAGGGGGTTCCCTTAATAGTTTGACTGCATCGACTGTAGATAGGTAGTGTAAAAATAATTCATTTGGGAAATTAGAAAAGATGAGTTATCAAAATACAAAAAAATATTCACAGGTTACATAAATTCATCACCACCGTGAGAAGTCATCAAACTAACATTTTAAGATAATGGAGTAGAAACTCGTATAGGACCGCGAAACTGGCCAGTTAGTGAAGCCGTAAAACCGCCGATTCAAAGCTCCCAAGTTGAATATCTCAGACGCACTGTTCTCTGAAAGCAACCGCTACGCCGCCACGCGGCGCGTCTCGAGTATCGCCGAATTAAAACAGCTGACTCGTTAATGGGCCCTGTAAAAACCGAAATTTGTCGAGGCATTTCAAGAAACATAATACAGCCTATTAACAACTCGGGTGATGTTTACGGCCGGGTTTATGAAGCCTTAAAATGAAATAGATGTAGTAGAAAGCCCAAAATGAAGAAGCTTCATAAAGAGTTGTACGGCGGGTCGGGATCGTAGCTCGTGCACTATAGGGGCTCGCTGGCCGTAGCCACATAAACAGCGGGCTCAGCCAACCAGTTGATATTTGGTCCTTCGGGCCGGATATCTTCATGCAGGAAACTCAAGGACGCTCCGAGTGGTCCAGTTCGCTCGGGTCGAGTCAGGCAAAGGTTTAGAAAGCTACATTTCGAGGAAGTCTGCATAAAAAAATTCTTATGTGAGAATTTTTTGTTAATAAATATACAGCAATATATGTACACATTTAATTTTGAACCATTACCTCAATTAGCTTTTCATGCATGGTTGTAAGTAATTTTATTTTATATATTATTACACTGCCGTAAAGAAATAATTAAAAAAATGTCCTAAATAATTTTAAATATGTTTGAAATCGTGAAATACATGAGAAGGGCCTTCCAGTGACGTTGGGCTGTTGCCAATGCACAAAGAGCATGTAAATTAACGTGGTTTGTCCTCTAAGGAAACTTACAGTCGTCTATTTTCTAATCAATTTCTACATTCATGGTCATGCAAATCACATTAGTTGGAAAGAGTTTCCATCGTATTCGCCCCAATCAGGAGATAACATAGTAGTTTCCAAAGAAATATTTTTCCACTCAGTACTTTCCACTTTGTTTTATGGGAATAGCATTGGTATCTTGCTTAAAATCATGGCGAGGTGAGAAGAAACCGCATTATTTCAACTATTCACTTGAGATAGGATAAGCTAAGTGTTTTACCTTTTGAAAATAAAAAAAGTGTGGATAAAAAAGAAACGAGGTTAGTGCCTCGTAATAATAGATTTCACATAATAGGAGAGTATTCTCTACTAGAGAGCGAGCAATAAAAGCTCCCGCTATCTCATGAAAGGGTGGAGGAAGCCGGCGGTCTTTTTGCGTGGAAATAATTTCGAACAGCAATTAAGATAGGGGAGGAATGTGAGTGAGTGTGGTGCACAGCGTGCAGATACGAGACATGCAACCGACTGGGGAACCGCACAAACTGCAGCTCTGCACCTGAGCGGTGGCCGCCGGTGGTGCATGCAGCATCCTGCAGTCAGTATCGATCAGGGTGCTGTGGAGTCGATTGTTTAGAACCTAGAACCCTTTTAGATATGGATATGCTCTGGGAAGGAGTGATGGGGGATGTACACGAGTGTACATAACGAAAGTGACGTCATTGATCTTATGACCGGATAGTTTTTGTTTATGGTAGTTTTGTTTATGGTAGTAGTCCAACATTTAGATAAAATAAAGCATGTACTAACGCAGTATTTTCACGACACGTTAATAAACTGAAAACCAAAAACCATATATCTTAACTCTGATATCACAAAAATAAAAATAAACACTATGCTCATTTAAAACTTTATATATATTATTTTATTCCTTTCTCCCAGGTGGATGAATAATATTAATTATTAAAATTTTTTTGCTAAACAGGCAACAACTAGGTCACAAAAAGCAGCCCCTAGACATATCCATTATCTAAGCTACTGTATTTACCACAGGAAAGTCGTTTTTGCAGGAAACATCTAAGCTATGTGAAAAAATAGTAAAAGGCCTTTCATAATCTAACTTTCACTATCAAGTCAAAGTGTATTCAATTTAAACTTACTTACGACAATAGAATCATCTTTACAGATATTGATAAATTAAATTACACACTTATTTCGTTGTAATAATAATAGTAAAGCTTGTTGTGTACCTAAGTCTGTTTAAACAATAAAAGATGTGCAAGTTTCACGTACGTTTGAAATTTGATGTTTACAAAACAATACAACTTTTCAGAATATTCGGAATACAAATATTTATATGCATTTACATTCTATTTACAGACGTATTATGTGCTTAGCAACACTTTATAATAGAAAAACTAAATAACTTTTGAAACTACTGGTTTAATAGAATAAAAGTGTTTAAAGTTGAAGCAATTAACTGTTACCTTGCCTCAAGTGGCTGTTCACGGAACGATATGAAAAACGTACTGGTTTTATTTTCGTCGTAAAACATGTGTGGATTACAAAGAAAATATGAAACAAAAGAAAATAAAGTATACAATAAATCATTATTCATTTAGTTAATGTGTTATATTTAATTTATTTTATATTGATTCACACCAAAACTTGGTAGTAATCATACCGTAACACTTTCAGTTCTACCTAGTTTCCCAATTACGGATGTACTCCACTAAACAACACCTAATTTCCTTATCTGTCACATTACCAATGACAAAACACCCGAGCGGATCTAAATCACCTCGTATTCGGCCTCTCTCTTTTCGCAACGAGGAACACCCTAGCCGACGTATCTCGCGTTTCTCATACGGCACAGCAACCGCGCATGAGTTACTGCGCTCCGCCTCTGCGCGACGCATGCGCACGGGCTCGTAGTTAACGAATTAAGCAGCGCACATGCGCCACGGGTCTTAGCCTACAGTGCGCGGCGAAAAATTGATTACCTGCCCATAAAGCAAGGTTGGACATTCTCGGATGCGGTAAGTTATGTCCTTCTGGGTGGTCTGCAATCTGCAAGTGGGTTCCGTCGGTGTTGAAGAGGGCTGGATAACACACCTGTTGGAGCCTATCTGTCAAGTCGTACCGGTGACTACGACTTCAATTTAATTATACCACTGGGTTTCAGCGATTTTTGGTGTTTATTTGAAATGTATGGATCATTTAGTATGTCCATTTAAGATTAAATTACATTAAAAAGGTAAAATTTAATGTAAAATCAAATTTAAATGTAAAATTTAATGTAATGTAAAGGTAAAATTTAATTTAAATAGATCAAATTCTTTTTCCCCTTGATACGTTACTTAATGAACGAAAAAGTTCATTCTACATCAGGTCGCATTTTAAGAAGGTTTTAACGAATTATAAATATCTATACACAGTACGTTAGTTTACGTATAAAACTAATGTAATTATTCATTATACATAATTTTATGTCAGAGTGTGTTCTAAATACAAACTAGAATGAGAAGTATATCATTTTGTATACTATTAAACTGAACATTTGAATTTCAATTTATGGCTCATCTGTAACAAAACTTATTGAAAGTTGATTAAATCATAAATTATCTGTTGATATTGGACGGTTGATTTATCGTAAACAATAGAACTTATCACTATATAATGCAACGATCTATAAAGTTAATAAATTATATAATAAGTTTGAAACTCGATATAAAAAATTGTCTTTTTTTATTTTTAATAACATTTGGGAAAAATATCCTTTTTATTCATACATTAAAATTATTTTATTATACTGATCACAACTAACATATCAAATAGAGAAGCATAGTCCCCAATTGATTAATGTTAGTTTTAAAATAACTTCACATTGATAACTTTCCTCTATACTGCAGATTAGATCGAATATATGCAAAATAAATTGTAAGAATTGCTTCTTCATTAAGAATTAAACTTGATAAAATATTTTCGGGAAATAGCTTGGATCATGAATATGTTTTGATCTCATAATCATATGACCTAACTTCCGTTACACTTTTGCGTTTTGCAAATCACCAACACCAACAACCAACCCCAGAGCTTGGACATGGTTCAGAATTGGTCATACGAAAGTGTCAGACGAGGTTTTTCCACTCGCCACGTGCACGGTCCCCAGGCAACAATGTCGACTGTGCGGCTACTTAGCATCTATGAGTCAGAAGCGCTGCGGAAGTGCTAATCCACAAGAATTTGGGAGTGTTCGGTAATGTGAAGACGTTTTGAGGGCATGGTTAGCATCGACGTCTCACTGTGCCGAGTGCGGACAACTGGCCCGGTAAACCGTTACGAGTGTATTGCAGTTGACTGCAGTTAAAAAGAAGCTCCTCTTGGTTTTAGAGATAAATCACTCTAACTTTTTTACTTTTTTAAATTTTTTTTAATTTCTGAGCTAAAACTGCTTATTTATACCAATTAAACTATTTATTTAACTTTTTAAGTGAGTTTCCTAAGTACGTTAACAATAATAAACTTAACAGCCTTCTCTGTTTGAAATTAATTTTACGTGATGGTAGGTTTATGTTATTTAGATTAGATTATTGAAATGGCAACCTAACCAGGTAGGTATTTTAAGCCAAGAACGATTGAGGTTTGAGTGTAAGATGATTGTGGCGCGATTTTGTAGTCTTGTTACTGACTAAGGCTGACATTTTCCTTAGATAGGACTGTTAATTAATAGCCCTATATCCGATGACAACTAAGGGACCTACAGTTAAACATGGAATCTGAACCACGGCCTCTGAATTACGAATTGGTCTAATTATGAGCATGGCATTTGTGAATTAACACAGTATTCAATAGTGCGGACGTTAATCCACACAAGAGAACACTACACCCACTGACCATCGCTTACAACTATCCACAATTCGTGACCTCCAAGTAGCTGGATTACAGGACGTCGCCACCGTCCGATTTTTATTGCAAACATCTATCACATTAAAGTTTCTCGATGTTTCGGGATTTGTAATCTGATCCTAATCTCAAGTGAGGTCGAACCTAAAACATTGCAAGAATATAAAATACATTTAAACCTTTTTACATTCATTCTAATTTAAAAAAGTTTTCACGAGGTTGATTTTAGGGGATAAAAACATAATAAAGCTCTAATAATAATGAATAATTCACTATTTCAAAATTTCTTCGATGCCTTTCTACATACCGATGAATTCATGTCATTTCATAATAGAAGTCAAAACTGCATTACAAAAAGGTATCGGTAAAAAGGTAAGAAATAAAGATATTTATAAACACAATCCATAAGATTAAACTTTGTTTATAGATGTATTGTATGTAACGTATTTGTATAAACTAGGATGTGAAGTCGTAACCAACAAAATACGAAAGACAAGATATCCATATTTGGAAATGAAATCAGTATAGCATACTTGTTCAATTTAATACCATAAGATCTTGGCCACTCCTGGAATGACAACCTTAATCCAGCCATTCCGTCGGCCGCCCAGCGTTTCATAATCCAACATCCATATCATTTCTCGTCGGTTTCCCGGATGATTCCAAGTGTCATCCGATCTCTTTCTTACGTCACACCCTGCGTGCAGGTCGACCTCTGTCCCACACCTTTTGTATCTGGTTTTAAATCATCGCAAAGTTGCCAAACTCGACCCTGCTTGAACGGCTTCTTGTATCCCCCTCCTCCGCAGACGACATGCGTTTTGTAAATTTATGCAAATCGGAGAAATTCGGCGTTCGTTTGGATCGGAGTTCCACGTGTCCGTCTGGGGAAACCTTAGGTTGCTTTGGGTAATAAACATGACCAATCTCCTACGATGAGACGTTGAAGGAAACTCACATAAACCGGTTGTTAAACTATTTTAAATGTTTCTCGCGATGATTTATTATTTTTAAATATGAATAAAACGAGTTTGCACGCAGCATGCTGGCGTGAGTAGAGCGAAATTCGTAGAACTTATATTATACTCATCATAGTAATCAAATAGTATTGATCATGTAGGTTTGCTGCAATAAGGGTTGTTTTAAATTGTGTGTATAAAGCCTGTTAACTAAAGAAAACCACGTACAAAATTTTTAGAAATTATTTAAATAATTAAGCAAGTTATATCAATTCATCTATCTCCAGAAGAATTATATGGGCAATGAGTACGTAGGTTTGCTGTCGTAAGAAACATTATATTTTGTGGTTTTATGGATTCAATAATAAAATTAAATAGATGGATTTATATACCAACTTCTGGAAGAATATTTAAGTAAATAGGGGAGTTATTGAATTTTATCTGTTCTCTATAAGGGTAACATTAGACATCATTGTGTTTAATTTTGAATATCTCAGTAACGAATTTACCTAGAGGCATGATTCGGAATACTAAATGGTGTGTTCCTTTGAGCTGAATCCACTGGTGAAACAGAAAATTGGATTAAACAAAATTATAACAATAAATTCATTGAAAGCCAAATTTTTGGGGTACAAAAACCCCAAACCTACATACTCCTACCCTGCTAACCTACATACTCTTTTCCCATGTTAATCATATAGCAAACTCCTTTATTTATGGAGATGTGTTGATGAAACTTGGTATGAAAATGGTGAAAATAAAAATTTTTTGTGGCAGAAATGCCTATTTTCAGTGTTCCTCAAAGCAGCAACCCTGCGACCCTGCATTATTCCCAATGTTAATATTGTGGAGAATAGACAAACAGTTCTCATATTTATCGTGAGCTATTGGAAAAAAAACTTGTCATATTTTGTTACAGTATTATTATTGGCCTATTATTGCTTTAGGAACTCGACTAGTACGCAGGTCTGCTGCAACGGGGGTATTTATTTACTCTCTAACTTTAAAGACTGTATCAGTATTTTTTATCTAAATCAGATTTTTACTGAGTTAAAAAAAATACCTAATGCAACAAATTACGTTCATCGTAAATTGTATGGTTTTTTACGAATTGTAAAATTGAACAACTTTTTTAATAATTGTGAAATGAATATTTGCAACGTTGTACTCAACATTTTCCCATGACTTTTATTGTTAATTTTAAACTTTCAAAATGTCACTTTTAAAATAACTGCCTAGTTTTTTTAATTCCTGAACTAAAATGGCAATTATTAATTTTATATCCTAATTTAATAACTCGTATCAAATTGTGAGTTGATTTCTCTGATATTTGCAATAACGACAGATTGTCGTTACAAATCAATTTAGTTTCCCTTTTTTTACAGAATTCGTTTCTGTGATTCCAATTATTTTTAGTCCTTTTTCCAAAGCGTCTGTGTCTTTAACCACACGACGTTTCCGGAGGTGGTGAAGCTCCCCCCGTTTTCAAGTTTTTAAAGAATTCACATTTAATAACATAACAAATCCGAATAACATTGTTTCCGTTATTTTATTATAAAATAAACACATCAGGGCCGACGGTAGAACGTGGTTTGCTTACGACTACAAGAGGTGAGCCTGTCTAGTGTCTAGGCGATGGAGGGTTATGACGGAACATCTCCGGGTCGGGGGTTACGTTTATAGCTGTACCAGGAACGACTTTACACCAATAACGGTTACAACAATGGACATTGTAACTGGAACTGGAACGGAGAACTACTGCTGCTTGGAGTGGATAGATATGAGAAGCCGGCTCAGTGGCTGGAGTAATCTTACTTGAGATAAGAATAAACTAGTTTGTATAAAAGTAGTATTTATAAGAGACTGGTAATGTGGCGTGTTCTGTAATTAATTCAGACACTTCGAGGGTGGTTATGAGCGTTGGATATAACATTGCCTAGTGTGGAATAACATTCGCACTTGTAAATAGCACTGGTTTAAATTATTTAGACCAGTTCTTAATTAAGTGGCAATCCTCTGGTTTGGATCCTACCTTAAACTTTAGGTCTCTTAGATGATTTTGGCTGTTGTTCTATTTATTAACCGTTCTGTCAAAGAAACATATCAGCCTAAGTCTAAGTTAGTTTGTTTAACAATACTACAAGATCACGCCAGAGTCATCTTACACTCATTTTTCATTGCTACTAGACTTAAAATTGGTTATTGGTTACCATTTCAGAAAGGTGATAGTTAAGGTAGAAAAACAAATGTTGATTTTAACACATCCTGCTAAGATTAATTTAAAACGAATTCCACTGTATGCTATTTGGACTAAGACAGACTTAGACTAAAAATTCATATATTACATTAAAACATTTTTTTGCTTAAAGTTTATTTATTACAAAATTAATTGGGTTACTAGGTTCAAATATATGATAACTGCACACATTTATTTATTCCAGATGTTGAACTACAGGTGTACACATATTATTTATTTAGTCAGTGTAAAATCGAAATCTGTACCAATCCAATTACAAACATACACCTCGAGCACCAGGAAGACGGGCCCACGTCCCAACAATCCACTCGACGCACGCATATCGCAACGTTCGGCGCCGACGTTTCGATCATATTTCTCCGACCTTTCTCCGGCCAGCCCCAGTTGGAGCAGCATTAATTGGCCCTGGTCGTGTGTGTGCGCACCATTACAGCAATGAGAGTATCTGTGTGTACCGTGAGTGCATAAATCACGACCTACATCCAGGGTTGCCAACCTCTGACCTGGCCAGATAACGATAAATCTTTGGAACTTGCACTTCCCCACGCCTCCACCTGTGCTGTGCGTGTCGGGTTAGCTTGGCGGCGCTTAGGTGCTTGACGTGAACACATCTTGTACTTAACATCGTCCAACGTTCACAAACCACCACCTCTATTGTAGTTTTGGGTTAGCTTGGTGGCGCTTAAAGTGAGACAATTTAGATTTGTACATATGAATGCCCAACGTACATTTGTCACTTTCTCTACTTTACTTGGTTGAGTTACCAGATTTTGATTCATTCATGTAAAATGTCCACGTACCACCTACTCTACTGTACGTCTTGGGTCGCTTACTGTTTATACCAGTTTAAGTTTGTACTAGGTACATTGAAAAAAAGTATTATACATATGGAACGTCCTCTACACTTTTATATCCTCTACAACGCGTGTAATGTACAAGTCTACTGAAGATATAACGTATTCCATTTATTATCATATATCATCCTTACGTTAAGCTCCTTTACCTGTACTTTTTATAATTTAATACGGTTCAACTTACACCAGATAACTGGTTAGTCTCACTCTTTCCTATTAACTGACTATGGATTAATTGAGTTTTAACATAGTCTGCATGATTTGTTAGGTGAATTAGCTTAGGTTAAGCTAGTTTATTGTAAGGTTACGTTAGGTAAAAACCTTACTAGATTACCTTATTGCTTAGAAAATACCAATTGCTACAAAAGTCACCGTCCGCTTCATACCAGTCAGCTGCAATTATTATCATTTCTAGGGATGTTTAACTGTTTAAATAATGGAAAACATTTTAAAATATTATTTGCACGAAAAAGTGAAAAAATATATTAATAAGTGTTGAAGGTGTTACAAGTGTATACACAACGGCGGTAGTCACTGAGTGGCTTCTCTAACATGTACACTTGTTGTAGCTATGTTTAATACTAGCTAAATGATAACTTATTTGTCCAGTGAACAAACCACTAGCCCCCGACTTGCTCACAACAGACTTGGACCCGGCAGCCACAGCTCCTCGTCCGCTCCTCCCACCGGTCGACGTATTCGTCTCTCCTAATCGACCGGCAAACGAATTAATCTCCACTCACAGTTTTAATTTACCGCTCGGCTTTAATTAATTTAGGAGTCTATCGACCACACAAATCGCCGCGATCCTGCAATCTGTATCGGGCTGTAATTAGAAGCGTCGCCTCCGGTCCCGGAACCGTACGGGAGTCAAGGGTGAACGCTCATCACTTGGGTTTAATACATTAAAACCACGAATTGTTAATTAACTTAGGGAAAACTCATGTAGTTTTTGGCTAGCTAGTCAACTGAACGCGGTATCTAAAGATTATTTGACATTCGATGATTCAAGTAGTAGACCTTATCTGGTCTTAACGTTTAGTTCAAAGGTCATCTTATCAACTTTTTGAAGACTATGGTGGCTTGTCCTGTAATCCAGGCACATGTACGTCACGAATTGTGGGTACTTACGAGCCATGTATGGTGGATGTGATATTTTCTGGTGTGGATTATCGTCTGCATTATACCATCCTTTTAAATATACCAGTTCATAACACTTAGAAGAAAAAGAGGTCGGACCCCATGTTAAACTGCAGCTCCCTAAGGAGCCATTGGCTGTTGGGATATTAATTAACAGTCCCATCTAAGGTATTTATCAGCCCTAGTCAATAAAAAGACCACAAGATCACGCCGCAATCATCTTACACTTTATTCTTTCATACTTGGCTTTAAATATCACCCAGGCCAGGTCGTCATTTCAAAAGGTTTTCTAATGTAATATTCCGATGTAAACAATATTTAGAAAGCAATATTTTTTTTAAGTTAATGCTAACACCCAAATGTTCTTTAAAACGCAAAATACTCACGATAAAACGACTTGGAAAAAACCAGTATAATTTCAAAAATATGTTACCTCTCTAAGTTTAGTGATCATAAAACGCTAAGCGGAACACTATACAAAGTATTCCCGATTTATTCACTCAAATCTACGATCATTCTCGTGTGAAAGTTCTGCTGCTACGTAGAGAGGAGGTTGAGAAGGTTGCTTTTTACAAAAAAAAGCGAAGATACCACTGGAAGTCATCCTTAAAATCTGTGAAATAGCTGTTTTTACGGTATATTAGAATTTGGTCCCGGTCGTAAACATTCCATTAAACTAATTGAAAATACATTTAGCGCTCTATTTTTTAATATCCTTCCGTCATTCTTAAAGTCAGTCTAGTCCAAGGATATGTGAAAAAATGGTTTCTTTAGATTAGTTTGAGTTTAGGGGATTTATGTTCACTTTGACATCCTTTTTTTATCGTATTTCTAAAACCGTTTACACATTTTATGTGCCAGTACGTATTTCGCAACCAAAACTCCAGCAAAAATTTCCTTTGTGAGAGATTTCCTAAAGTTTTAGTAGAGTCCTACTAAATTTAGAAGGCTATTGGAATCAATAATGCAAAATTCCTTTTGCATTTTTAACAGCAATTGATATTCTATAGGAATTTATCACTTATGCTTGGTAACAGTAATATTTCAACGCTACTTAACACCTCATTAGCCTCCGTAGAGCAAAGGTCAGACCACACCTCTACGTAGACAATCCCGCCTAACGGGACATGAGGGACCAAAACTGAAACTCTTATGAATGGGCCCTCCCGCCGCGGATGACCCGTTAGGCAAGCTGTCCGTGTAAATATATATCTCAGAGCCCCTGACAGATCTCAAAGAGCCTGTGATATTTCTGGGCTCGGTAGCAACGCAATTAGATACAGCTTAGAAGTATCACGCGTAGTTTATGGATGAGTCGGGAATGCCGGGACATATGGCCGTGGAGCTCTGCCAACTCCGGTGCCACGATTACAATTTCAAATATAGTTATTTGTCTTGCTAACCGTCCGACTTAGCCGCGACGCGAGCTTGTTTGGATAAAACACACTCTATTACTTAGTCTCGCACTTGCGTGTCGCGCGGCCGTGGGAAATTTTCTAAACGGTTGTAGCAACGCGATTGGTCGGTAGTTGGTGAACTCATACTGGTTGCCTGATCACTTGAAATTTTATTAACTTATATTAATTCTATTAGCTTATACTCTTCATTTATAATATTTTAATAATTGCTCGCAGAAAAATACTTAAAGTAATGTACCACATAAAAATAATGTAATCAATTTAACGTATGAAATATATATCCATTAAGTAAATATTATTATATTGAAGAAAAATGCCCTGATATCGATTATAATTTTATACAAATACATTCTTGACTTTCATTCAGCACTAAATTCGAAGCAGCACACCATGTGGGTGAAATTGTATACGTTTTTTACAGTGAAACCAGAAACTCTACTCCCTTAGTCAGGAGTACTCCAACATAATGAACTTCCTCACATTCTCCCAAGCTCAAAACACGAGGACCCCGAAGGGTGATGCGGAACTATGAAGACGCGAGGGCTTGTTATTCATGACCCCGAATTATTTCCTGGGTCGGAAACTAGTCCAATAAATCTCCCAGCATAAAGGAACCCTCCAGAACAACATTGACCGCAAACAAATAAAAACTTTATCAACCTTGAAAATAACAGTAGCTGACTCTTCACCGGCCTATTATGTTAGTTATAGAGATATCGCCTGTTTTGCATAAGGGTCGCCCCTAGGAGCACGGGATTACACCCTTTCTACGCGAACTCAACGACTTCGGCGGAAAATCGAAAAGTGAAATGAAAATTGGGTTATGGACGTCGTGTGTGGTCTCGCTTATCTAATGACTTGTTCCGTGGCCAGTTCACACCGTACGAGTCGAATATTAACATCATGCCGGCCGTTAATGCCCGTTAATGGTTGCGTCTCCGTGGTATTAACGGTTGATGCGACCCGCGTTATCTATGGGTGTTTTATGTGCGGACCAGCTCTCGATCACTGTTATTTGCCAGCTTGAGTTACTCGATCGTTCCGGGTCCCGAAGACTTTTACAACTGCCAGGCGTTCCTAGTGTCCTCGGAAATCGATAACGAGAGCGGCTGTGGTTACTTCTATAATAACGTTATGAAACATAATACTCCAACAGTTATTATATTAGTAACCTTTATTTGAACGATTTACCATTACGTCTACCATTACTGACGGTCTATCTAACTAGCAATTATAATAAAATACATAATAAAATCAATCATAATAATAAAATACATAATAATTATAATAAAATCATTATAGCCGATATGGTTTTTATAAAATAAATATATACAAAATTACAAATACCAAAATTTTTAATAATACAAATTTTATTTTTTCCATACGAAAATTAAAAAAAGAGATTATTATGGACATATACTAAAAGTGTATCGTAGACAAAGTCTCAAAATAATTTCCATGGTTCTATGAAGTGTAAATTAATCTACAACTGGGGATCAACACAAAAGACATACAAAACAGAGAACGATTTAGGAACCTAGTCAGAAAAATGAAATTAAAAGAACGAAAACGAACGGAAAAATGGATGGAACAAATGAAGAGAGAATACAGCAACGGGATGGAAACGATATGGGAAAGAAAGAAAGAAGTAAAACCAGGAAAATAAGCTAAAATGTAACAGGAATAGATGTGTAATGAAGAAAGAAAGCAAAAACACAGTGAAATTATTGTGAAGAACAAAATCATGAACAGGTTTAGGCTATCCTAGGGGCAATGGTGATCAATAATAATAATAATAGTAAAAGAATATATATTATATAATTGACAAAATATTAGTAAATTTATCCTCAGAAATTTCACAAAAAAATCGTTTTCAATGTTAACCAAAACAATTCAAATTTAACGTTGAAATGGTCTAAATGGGGTTTTATAAACAAAACTAGAACAGAGGAAAATTGTAAATGCTGTAAAAGTATTTATTTCGTAATAAATACCCTTGTTGGTTTTATAAAACAACCCTATATCGCTTAGACGTATTGGAATGATAAAAACTAAAACTGGAAAATGAGGAGAGGACGGAAATGCATGCGGCACGGCGGCTTTGCCGGTCCATCAGTATGTGTATCAGGCACAAACCGGTCACCGCTCTGCCAATTAGGTCGGTATTTGCTTAACATATCATTTAAACACATGTTCTTGTCAGACCTTAACGCCAGCCGTTAATTATTGGCTCGAATCATTCCCGGATCGAACCAATTCATTAGGGACTAACGTCAACGGTGAGTTATGCCGATGGATCTCTCTTTCTATCTTTCTCTTTCTCTCTCTCCTACCTCATCTTTCTGTATAACAACTTTCCTGATTCCCTTTCATTTATTTTTAGTTAGTGTTCAAGACTTTACTTCTAATACCAATTCATCTTGACTGCTTCATTATAATCGTATTATTTGCCCCAAATACATTTTTGGTTCTTACTACCAAAGACTATTTTCATACAGTAAACGATAAAATATGTTATGACACAAGAATGCTAGGGTAAGCGTCCAGATTTGAAAACCCTTACACCAGTATCTAAGGCGTTAACTGGTTGGCTACCAAGACATCCGTTCGAAAAATTTCGAATATTTTACATCAACTCAGATCTGATAGTACATCAATTCTAATTTATTATTAAGTCACTTTTCTGATATCGTACTATGCAGAAATTACGTTCTAGACTATAATCCGCACCACGGGACAAGGTTAAATAAATCTGGACCAAATACCATAGAAAATTAAGCGTAATTACACACCGCGTTGTGTAAAAATGTGTTAACAATTCCTGGTACCGTTGAGCAATCGCGCCTATTACAATAACTACAGATGTCAGTCTGCCACCGTGATAGATACAGTCACTAACAGGTTGTTATTACATGCGACACTGACCAATGAGATCGCTCCTTATATAAGCGGTAAGGACGGCAATTCAACAAACCCCGGCATGGGAAAGTGGCGCAGGCCAGTTATGTGCGATGCCGCACGCTATGTCCATCGCATGGATTAAATTGTCACTGGATTGTTTATGGCGGATTCGCGTATAAAGTACTCGACGATGTTCGCATTGCGTTTGTAATGGCCTTAGTTAAAATGGTTGGTTTATTGAGTTACATTTATTTTTTATCAATCTAATTTGAATTTCTCACAATTACTAAACCGTTCTGTAAATGAGTAACTTCATAATGTACATATTTTTTTAACCAATGATTAACACTGCATTCTTATATTAGAATGCAAAAATGGTACTTAAATAAAAAAGATTGTCCATTAGTGCTATTAAAATATATAGAAAACACAATAAGTACTGTTATAAATGAAGGAAACAGATTATAACGTATGTTATAAAATGTATTTTAATAAATTACTCGCGCCTCTTAAATTTTATTTACACTCGTTTAGAAATAAGGGTAAGTTACCAAATTTAGAATAAAAGATAATGTTTACCATTTACTGCTATTCTTTATAGGTTTGTACATGTACTGCTGTGGGTCTTTATTGGTTCGCAATTTATTGCTACAGGGTTTTGTAGGTTTGTACTTCTGAGGTGCATCTATCTACAGTTGTATCATCTTAATGGGGAAGATTTCAAAGTAAAAAATTTGTTTTTTACAAAATTAGTGGCAATAAAAGGTACCATGATTATGTGACAGTCCGTACAACTTGGTGAACCTACCTCAGAATAAAGACTTTGAAAACGCTTCTAATAGTATACAAACTTTTTTCACATATTGAGAGAAAGTACTTGCCAATATTTGATACCCTGTTTGCGCATCTTTTCCCGACCTACTTGCTTTCCAGGTGCCCAATAAGTGTCCAAGGGCCCATTAATTTGACAAATAGCTTCCCACTTGAGACCCCGGCCGTTATAAGGGCGACTTGATACAGTCCTGGAGTATATAACAGAGCGCGCTGCGGTCGGGTACGTGGACGTATACTAATGATTACCGGCCGATGTCATTTATCTCCGCTAAACCAAACAAGTCTGAAATCGTTTGGAAACCGTTTACCACGGGTCCCGTCACCTGTCCGGGGGAGTCGACCGATAAGTGGTGAATGGGGGGGAAGATAAAGCTGTAAGGGAGTTTTAATCATTGAGATAAACTGTGTATTCAGAAAACTTTATATGTTTATAAAAAGTTTAAATAAAATTCTGCAAACATTTATAGTAATTCTATTAACTACTAAATACATTTGTAAAAACTTTAATCCAAAAATTTTTCGACTTTAATCTTATTTTTAAAGCCAAAACATATTTTAAGCTACAAAAGAACGTATATATCAATTATTCGTAAACAGAATGAAAATAAAAAAGTGAAACTCCTAAATGCTTACGAAAATTAATAGTACTTTCTGTTAGGGCCTTATAACTTTCTTATGTACTGTTAAATGTTAGTATGGTGGTGCAGTATTGATTATAATTTTGTAGCGAAATAAATATAGGAGTGGTTATTTGGTTTTAAATCGTTAAATCTATTCTGATACTAAAATCGACGTGTGTTTGTTTCTTAATCTGTTATAACTTATAAAATTAATATTAGTCACTAAATGTAGTGGTTTATAATCAAAAACGTTAGAACATAACTTAAAACTCTAATTTTTACAAGGTTTGCCTACATTTTTAGTTAGTAAAATCAATCTGTGACTAAGATTCAATCCCTACTGTAAAGACGGAGGGCGATTCTTATTACCATAAGTACTCGAGATCGTTTAGACGACAATACTCAGTATGACAGCGCCACAGCCACCCTAGAGCTCCCTGGTTCTCACGTGACACAACGCAGTGACAAACGACATCCACGACGTCGATTAATCACCTGATATTTGCCACCAGAATCCGTCACGTCGAAACCAAATCCGGACAGTCTTTTCACCTTTTCACCGCCGCGCCGGGCAGAAAAAACGCAAGATGTCCTCGCCAACGGTCCTGCGTCGATTGTCCGTAAGAATCGCACCACCCGGGTGGAAAAATATTCATAGTCAGGTCTGTGATTATTGACTGGTGCGCGAGTTAAGTAACCCTTGTTGGTTGTGTTCTCAGGGAACAGTGACGTGTTCACTGTCCAGACCGCTTACTCCGAGTGTAAAATACTGTAGTGTAATGTTCCGTCACTTGTGAAGTTCAAAACCTAGCTAATTTAATTAGTTAATGAGTAATTAAGAAAATTACATTAGGTTGTTGAGAAAAAGTTAATAGAACGAACGTTGTATTTTTACATCACAAAGTTTGATTCTAGCGAATATTAAGAGCTCATAGATCTTGTATTCAAAAATGTATTTACTTCCCTTAGGGAAATATGTAGCTTAGATAATGAATATATAACGTATATATGTCATGAAATCCATTTCAAATTTTGAAATGGATTACCAATTCCCCCTAGAGCTAGCACTTATTCATGTAAACTTATTCGAATTCAATATTAGTAAACTATTTTCCGACACGAATACAAATAAATTAGAGAAAAAACTTTGAACTTTGACTTTTAATGAAATCCGTTTACGTAATATTACGACAACAAATGGATACAAAATCGATCACCATTTACAACACCATATTTTTCGATACACCATTATTTTGGTAGGTTCATTCACAATTGTTTACATAGAAAATGAATTAGAAATAGTAAAAACAAATGTGTTTACAAAAAGAACAACATAAATATAACGAATAGGGATTTTAAATGACTCCAACTCCAAAACGGCATATCCATGGGAGGCGAGGACCTTAAAGAATCCGCCAGGAGAAGGATTGACTCCAACGAGTCGGTTGACATATTATCGTCGTTGTCGTCGTCGCAGGCCGCAGGACGCAGGACGAGGAATCAGTCATCGCAGCGGGCGCCTTCACACCTGGCGATCCTGCAGGATTAGTCCTTCCGAAGGACATTCTATAGGACCATCAATCTAGCTGACGGCTCTCACTGGGATTTGTTAAATGTAAATATTTATCAAGTCAATTGCGAAATAGAATATTTTCGAGATCGGTTAACGCACTGTCGTCTTTTATCAGATCGCGTACTTGTGAAAATTAAAATTGAAAGAATAATTTTCTTTCAACTTAACCTTTTTTATGAAACAAATTTTAATTTTCTACCACTACTCCTAGATATTTGTGCGTGTGGTGAGTCAATGAAAGATAAGGATACTACATCAGGTTCAGATTCCGTCACGCTACTGACTGAGCCACAAATTTACCTTAAATCACGAAAAAAGTGTCTCACAGAACACTCACTAATTTATGACTCATGAATAATATTTTTTAAACGTAATGCTCACTCAGTTTAAACGCGTGAAACTTTTTTATTTATTAAATAAATTTATTACAAATATAAAACATTCTACCTTAAAGTGAATATGACTACTGCATTTTATTTTGAGGCGGCAAATCATTTTTTTACTTTAAACCCATACTGCTTATGCTTGATATCGTCTTACTGCTTATGTTACGAAGTATCATCATTGGCTAATTGTGTAGTTCAGATAATTTGTTTCCTTTTGTAATGTAAAAATGTAATACATTTTGTTGTTAAGGTTCCAAAAAACCTAACCTAACCATTGATCGTTTAGTTTTGATAAATAATTAGAGTATTCATGTGTAAGACAGTGAATAGTATTAAAAGAGCATCAATAAGATCAGAATCAGGAAAATTTTGTTCTGATTTAATTTATTGAATAAATTAAATCAGGATTCTATTCAGAGCAATGCGATTATTAAAGTCAGAAACGCTTTAACTAACCGAATCGAATGACAGTAAAAAAATTTTTCAAGTTTCTCTTAAGAAAACCAATATGCTAATTGATTAGTAGTTTAAAAAATTCTAGAACGTTCCAGTGATATTCTACAAATAAGATTAACTGTTCCACATAACTAGTTCCAAATCACGGAACGATCTCCGTGTCGCGTCATCCGCCGAACCACACCTGAGGTGGACAAATCACGCCAATAAAGCGAATCGTCGAGGCCGCCCCGACTGGACGGATATTAATCGAACAAACTAGAGCCATAAATAACCCGGCCACACAGGTGTGAGCGACACCGCTCCTGGTGGCGGAGCTCGGAAACACCGCATTAACGCATGTTACAGCTGGTACATTGTGCATTACCTTTCTGAAATGGCAACCTATCTAGGTGTGTATGAAATAATTTAAGCCAAGTTTTGAAAGCGTTCCAAACCAAAATTATGTATCTCAGGATTTTAACCCGGGACCTCTAAACACTAGGCTGAAAAGACACTCGTAGTATAAGATAGTTTTTGCGTTATTCGTAGTTTTGTAACTGTGGCTGATATGTTCCGTAAAAAGGACTGTTAAATATAAGCCAACTCATGGCTTTTAAGGGGCCTTCAGTTTAACGTGAGATCCGAGCCACAACTTTACCTCTGAATTGGTCTAATTAAGAGGAAATTGTTTGTGGATAAACGTAGTATCCAGTGGTACGGACGTTAAACCACACCAGATAGTATTATGTCCACCAACCAACCACCAGTCATAATTATCCACAATTCATGACCTTCAAGTAGATGGATTACAGGACACACCACCGCCCCAATCTCGTAATCCGAAGGTCACAGATTCGATTTCGGATCCACTCGCAATTTGTTATTTGGTTGATAATTGAATCCAACATGTTATAGTTAAAGATCTACGATGTTTTTGATTTACAAACGACGTGCATGCAAATTCGTCCATTCCATTTAAAAGCTGTTTATCCTTTATATGTGGAAAATGTTTTTAATCAAGTTAACTGAGAAACGACGAATAAATATTCATAATATTTCTACGTCATGAAAAATCCTGGTTAACGTCTAGTTTGATAAGCGTCACTAAAATTATTAATAAATAATTTAATAATTTGGGCGTCTAAAATTATTTTGTAAGCTACGGTTACAATGATGTTACTTATCGCAAAAAAGGTTTTCGGTTTCATTTATTTAATTTCGTAATGCGGTTAGTGTAGTATAAAGTATATTATGCTTTTGTAGGTTTAGTTTGTTTCTAGTTTTAAATTGTCGCTTTTTATGATAGATAAAGCTTTAGTTAAAATATGCTTTCAAACACTGAAACTTTGTCAAACACCATTTTTACCTTTTTGAAATAATAAAAATTGACAAGTTGAGTATACAAATTTTACTACGAAGCGTCATTTACTTATAATCTATTTTAGAACACAACCAACAGTAAAACTTATGTCATACAGATGCTAATTTTACCTCACAGTTCTCTTGTCACTGGTTCCAAGCATGTTATTTATGCAAAAGTACAATATGACGAAACCTAATACCTAAATGTGGTTTTGCATACTGAGTTGTAAAATATCTTAGCGATATTTAATTTACCTTTAAACTAAACATGAAGCTAAAATTAAACACCTTACTTAAAACGAAGATTAAATAACTTTTTTATTTACGTTCATTTTCTTAGATTTTTGTATTTTTTCGTGATGATAAAATAAAAAAAACTAGTATTTAAGCCAATAATCAAAATCATAAACAAACAGACTGTTTTATGGGCTTTTACCTTGGATTTTTTTGGTAGGGTAATAATTCATTAGTGTATAAAAATGATAGTTGGGCCTATAATCAAACCTGCAAATGTTGGTTTAAAAAAATGTCCAGCCTATAAGTTAGCAAGAGTATTCAGAACACAGAAATGTTGAGTATTTAAACCAGCAACATGTCCAGTATCCATACCAGCGTCGCATCTTCATAGCTCCCCGGTGACCACAACCGTCACATTCTGACGCGTTTTTTGCCATCCACGACGCGGGACTCGAAGCGACTCCAGCACAAAAAGTCCACTCAAGGAGGAGCGTAACAGAATAACACAAGTGATTAATGCTCATGTTTAACCCCACACTCGAGCTGCACTATACAAACATGTTACACGGGCGAGCGAGCGTCAAAAGACCCCGGGGTCAAAATTGGGAGGGGGGAGGGACCGGGGTGTCAAAACGGTTGCGAGTGTCAAACTCTCGTGTCTGAAGAGGTTTTGACAATACCTCGTCAGTAGTGACCGCCTCCAGTATCTGGGGTCATTTTGAATCTGAGTGAGTTTCGAGGGGTAGAAGATGAGTGGTTTTGATTCATCCTAAAATATTCTATGCCCGTTGTCATTATTGAGTTTGAGCTATTGTAAGCAGCATTTTGAACCTCTACATTGTTGTGAGAATATATTTTTTGTTAACTTCAACACAAATAAATTATTTTCTGACCATTTTAAATAATCCCTCTAGGCGGTCCCACACTAAATAATTCTTCCCTATTTACAGAGTTTGTATGTGGTGCATGTATCACAAAGGGCACTATGACTTTCAAAAATGTTAAGTTAGGGGTTGGGATGGCAAGAGGGTTGATGAAGGTATGATAATGTTATTTAAAAGATTACTCCCCAACAAAATAAAAGCTTTCTGCAAACGGAGGTCGAAAATTTACTTGAACGTTAATAGTCAACGTATAATACCTACTGAATGTAATATTCAGTAGGTATCTACAGCATAATTTTATTTTCTTTAAAAAAATTTTTGTGTAATAGAATAGAGAAACAGATTGATACACGCATCTAATTTAGCTTTAAACTAACATACACCAGATAAAACTGTGCATCTCGAAGCCAATTCAGAAGCAAAATTCACAAATTTGGGTTTTCGTTACTGTAACCGTAAATTAATTTAATTTTATATAGGGATATAACTAATGTTTTCTTCTATACATCCGATGAAGTTGTATTTTAAAACTGTAAGTTGTTGGCTATACTGATACACGATTGAGTGTACTCGAGTTTAAATTCTGACTAGATTTATCATTTTCTGTGAGTTAACCCAAGTTGTCCTCTGTTTACAGATGAACCAGCAGTGCAAGGTGTGCAATGAGCCAGCGGCAGGCTTCCACTTCGGAGCCTTCACCTGCGAGGGCTGCAAGGTACGTTGTAACTAACCACATATAACCGGGGACCGAGCTTTGCTAGGGGAGTAACTGTGATGCGGACTACATAAGATAACTGTTTAAGGTTTTCAGATATTTAGATGGACCATACGATAAATATCATGGTTGAAATAGTTTTTGCACCAATTTTATATAAATTACTAACAAGGTTTATATTACCTGATTCAACTATTACGTTTGAAACTACTGTACCACGGTTTTGACTTGTTAGAACTTGATTACAAGTTAAACGTAATTTCCTTTTCATTCGAACATTCCTCAAATTCTACAGCCTCTCAGATTTCTAAACACTCACGTTGACATCAAAATAAAATCCAAAAAATAAAATACATACATTTTGAAGAAAAAAAGGTCAGTCATGGCGTAGTTTTCGGTAGATGTTGAGTCACGACTATGAGCTCTTGCAACTCATTTAAACACTCTGGTGAGTAATTTAAGGTGAATATGAGCGAAGAGGGTGTATCGGAGTTGATGGCATTTGTATGTTCTACTGACAAAGACAAATTTTAGCCTTACACAGCCTGTATGTAAATTAAATTTGAAAATCCAAGAATTTTTTAAGTATAAAAATTATTAAAAACAATAAATTAGTTCATTCTTCTATTGTTACAACGTTTAAAAAGATGTCTAAATCCTAACACAACCGTTTGTGTTTAAAGCCGACAAGCAATTTCTAGTAAATAAATCAAACCGAATCATTATTCTATATATTTATGGCTAGTAAACCATTATTCCCACAATATAGTCTAGAACAATACGTTAAAACTATCGGACTGAAGAGCTTGTCTACATAATTATCCGGTTAATTAATAACCCGTAATAACCACGCTGATTGGTCAACAAAGCCACAAGCCGGTTAACCATAAATTAACCGTATCTGGTTATACATAAATCAGTCAGAATCCAGAACTGCGTAATCCTGTGGCATACAAATATAATTCATGTGGTTAACGTGTATCAGTGAAACTGATTATTTACGTCCATGTAGAGGACAGTAAATATCATGTTTTATAGTGTAATGATATACAGATTAACATTTACCACATATTTTCCTCAAACATGTAATAATTTTTAAAACGTAATGAAATAACCTACAATGAAAACAATATATGTTTACGAAATACAAAAGATTTAAATTACCTTAGATTTATTTAATGTCAAACAACAAATAAGTAATGTAACTTCGAAGAGCCATTTACTTGTTCGCCTGAAACATAATAAATTGAATAAGAAAATATCAAAAATTCATTAAAAAATTTGTGGGATTTAAATTGTATCCATAATAACTCAAGTTCAGAGTCCGTCACGCTATCTACCGGTCCACAAACACAGGAATGACCTTTTTGAAACACTAGTGTATTAGTGTTAACCACAAACGTTTATATTGTAGTTACCGATGCATTCTTACAAATGAAACGCTGACAATCGCTTGTCATGACAATGATAAACCACCGCCTCGGCTTATCCGCAATACTTACGGCACGGACTGACCTTAAGCCGCGCAAAACCAAGAACACCAGGGGATTAGAAGGGTCAGGGCCGCGGTAGTGACTTTGGCTACGATTGCGGTGCAAGTGCTGGCATTAGAAAGGGAAATAAGAGTGAAATCCTTCGTCGGGATTACACTTAGTTGCGTGAAAGAACATAATTAATATAATGTCGTACACACAACGTATACATAAAGTTACATAATGTATGTAGAAACGTTCTGTAAGCTGGCACAAACTGATATCGGAAATTAGATTAGTTAAATTTATTGCATTTCTTCATTCAAGTTACCTATTGGTTTTTACTAGGATTGTCTCACTATTGGTGTTGGCTCAGCCTTATCTTTGCTTTATGTCCCACACACATATTTGTATAGATCTGTATCAAAGGTTATACCAATCGTTTTGTAAAGTTTTGTACCACCTATGAAATTCTCCATAAAGTATTTAAATGATCTATTTAACATCTTCTTAACTTCTGTTTAACAACAATCGTACACAAATAAAGTATGTGTAATAAATAGCTTTTTATATATAATTTAAAACATATAAACCGACACGATAGCTCACGTTTATAGCTCTTGTCTAGTATGTCAAATGTTGCTGGATCGAAACCAGCGGCCAGCGAATCCTGTCAGATCATGAGCGGTCACCTCTCGCTAGACTATGTGACTCGCTCCGCTCCGGTATACAGGCCCTCAACTTAGGTTTTAAAAGATAAAAGTTTCTATTTACTTCCCTGTGGGAAATAGGTTAGATCATGGATATGTCTAAAGGGAATGTTTTCACTTCATCTAAACAGCTGTTATTATTCTTTTATATAAAAAATTTAATAACTCTTATGGTTTCTATGGAAACCTGTTACATATTTTCCATCTTAAAAGTCACCAACACCCCTCCCCCAGAGCTATGACATATCCATGTCAAAAAATGAAAAGATATAAAAAGTACACACTTACATATTAAGAAATAAAGCTGGCCAATTTTCCAAGAAGTGTGACAGCTTATAATCTGAATAAATTATATACTCGTTTATTGATGTTTAGAGTTTAGCATTAATGAGATAAGTATTTTACATGGCGTAACATTTGAGGTATTCTAATGTCAAAAAAGTACATTCACTGTATTAAACAGATCTTTTCCTAGCTAAAGTATAAATAATAGCTTTTTGTATAAATAGTATAGTGCTAAACTCAAGTCAAGTATTACATATAAGTGACGTTTAATTGCCATTTTCACTTTCTCGAGCATTTCACCAAACAACACACGACGCTTCACGTCAGATTGCGTCCCAACGAAATCTCCAAGTGTCAATTCAAATCCAGTAGAAATTCCAACAGGTCGTATGCAAGTCTAAATAAACGTGGAACCGTAACCTTTACAGGGTATGATGGGCTGCGAAACCACTGCCATTATAGTTGGCACTGTGCGACCATTGTATTTAAATATGTGATCTCGCCGTTCACACGATCGATAGGTCGATCGTCACGATAATCGATAGGTGCTCTCGATGCACCGTGACGATCGATTATCATGCCTGGTTACCGAGCATTATGGTCCGTTACTCTCTAATTCCACGTTTTGCCTAAAATACGAATAATACCATACATTACCGCATCGTCGCCGGGTCACGTGATGGGTCAGCTGACCCAGGTGGGACGGGGCAATGATGTCATTAGGGAGGAGCGGGAGCTCGGCTCTGGTGATTACCACGAGCGGGTCTCCTTTGTCAACCCTTGCTTGTCTACGTACTGTGCGAAAACTTTTGAAAAAATGAGTTGTTCAAATAAGTTGAAACCCTATTATTCCTATGAAAAGTTAAAATGAAAATTATCTTCCCATTTGGAAATACCCTAGGCAAAGGAAAGGTTTTCAATTCCTCTAAAAAGATGTCCTCATAACCACATGACGTCACTTCCGTTACACTTTTTGCGTCTCTCAATTTGCTAACACATTTCCCTCCCCACATAGGTTAGTCAGTTATACAAGTAAAAAAAACAAAATTATTTATACTGAAAGATAAATAATTTCGGAAACATTAAAATATCCGTACACAATCCCGAAGTACGCCTACAATATTCTATTCATGCAACCCTTAATGGGTAAGTATCGTAGTTGCTTTAAAAAAAAGTTGTTGGTCAAAAACTACAAAAAAATTGTTACAACCAACTCAAGTCTTCTGGATCTTTGTATTTTGTAATTTTGGAATTGTTAATTTTCCCATCAATATGTCTTGGAGTTTATACAACTTTTACATTAGAATAGATTTAATTTTTTCAAGAATCTTCATCTTCACCAGCAGGAAAAACCGTAAATTAACATAAAGGTAGCTTCTTATGGGAACCGACTTGGAACTGTACAGGTTAATTTTTATTTTTATGGGTAGGGTTTTTAATTAAAGGAACATAATTCGAATTATAGATGTTTAGGTACAAACGAATTCAAACTTTAAAGACATCAACTATACTTCGAATTATTTTTACAATGTTAGAGGTTTTCTCAAGGGAACAACAGACTGAATCTACGGATTATAGACGTTTTAGAACTCTAGAGGTTTTGCTGTATTTTATGAACATAGAACTATGGCAGAGGAACATTTACAAACACAGGTTCGACGCCGGAGTTATGTAGGACCAGGATAATCTGGTGAAATATCCGCGGACAGGTGGTCGGGCGGCCTTGGTCCACAGTCCTCGGTAACGTCCTGCAGGCCCGGCGTAATGGACATTAAATTAGGCTGATCACTTAGGCTAATCTCAGTTGATAATGCGGCAAGGCCGAGGACATAAACAAAGGCTTAGCAGCGGTCGATCGTGAGTTAGAGGGGTCCCGATCATTTCGGCGGTCAAACTCTCTCTCCCACAACAGTCGGTAGTGGACCTCCACAGGTTTGGGAGTTTCAATTAGATTATGTTGCTTAAAATGTACATTTCATTAATAAGTAACTAAAATATACTAAATAAAGTAGGACTAGGACGGTGGCGTGTTTTGTAATACAACTACTTGAAGGTCACGAATTATTGTTAGTATTTATAGACAATGAACGCATCCGCACAATTAAATATTGAATCCCTGAATCCCTTGACAACCCTGAACAACAATAAAAGTTATATATCTCGATTTTCTATTTTCAACACTGTGGTATTATTAGAAGGTCTAAAATTCTCTCAAAATTGTCATTCTTGTAACATTTTTTATGAGATTACCAGTTCTACAATTATTCTTGTATACAGTTTTTAACTGTCCGCCATTTTGAGTTTTCGCTAGAAAATTGTTAATTTTTTCATACATTACACTTACAACTATTAGAATATATGAAAAATAAAAAGAATGCGTTTAATATTGTATGCCAAAATAAAAATGGCGGGTCTGTGAGTAACTGAAATATTCCGAAGGATCACGTGTTTTACATTGACTTAACCCAGGAACAATAGTTTAAAAGGGTCGTAGAGATTTTTGAAACTCTGTAAATTTTTATTGAAACATAATCAAAAGGATAGGAAAATTTAGATGAGAAGTATCCAAGAAATACAACAGAGTACGAGGAAGATGCATTTTCACGGGTCGGCGCGACCGAGGGCGAGGAGGCGAGTGCGCTCTGGCGGATGCGGGAGGAAACAGTGACGCAACGCCGCGCCGGAAGCAGTGTCACGCTGGAGTGACGCGTCATGCTCCAGATACCGGGGATAATAACATTGTCAAATATTGCGAGCGCGGCGAGGCCCTGTGCTATGGAAATGTGACCCTGGTGCCTGCCACCCACTCTGTACGCCTAATCTCCATACTCTCCCTTCACGGTACTATCTTCACTACCTCACCTGATCTCTCACCTGATGTAGCCTAGTTACTGAACTTAAAAAGTCATTGTAGCTTACATCACTCTACACTCATTTTCACTTTTATGTGTACCAAAACTAAGAAATTTGGAGAAGTAATAGCAGATTAATAAATTTGTAACCTAGTTGACTGTGTAGCCAGTTTACGCAGAGGAGTAATACCAAGCGACACAATTAGTGTCACCATAACCAACATTAGAGAATCACACTGTACTAACGGACTCTAATAAAAAACGGTACAGTAAGAATACAATTCAGGGCAGTCGACGCCTATGTAGTGTAGCGATGTTGTAGAAAGGTATACCCCTCATCACTGGTGTTCGACAGTATCGGTGCAACATGCTAAATTACCACTGTAGCGAAGTCACTGCAGCACGGTTTAGCCAGTGTCACTGTAGCGTAGTTAGTACACTAAATCACAGTGTAGCGAGTGTCACAGTAGCGAATTTGTGTCACTGCAGCAAGGTGTATCTAGTGTCACTACAGCGTAGTTAGTCTCTGCAGCAAGGTGTAGCCAGTGTCACTACAGCGTAGTTAGTCTCTGCAGCAAGGTGTAGCCAATGTCACTACAGCGTAGTTAGTCTCTGCAGCAAGGTGTAGCCGATGTCACTACAGCGTAGTTAGTCTCTGCAGCAAGGTGTAGCCGATGTCACTACAGCGTAGTTAGTCTCCGCAGCAAGGTGTAGCCGATGTCACTAAAGCGTAGTTAGTCTCCGCAGCAAGGTGTAGCCGATGTCACTACAGCGTAGTTAGTATCTGCAGCAAGATGTAGCCAGTGTCACTACAGCGTAGTTAGTCTCTGCAGCAAGGTGTAGCCGATGTCACTACAGCGTAGTTAGTATCTGCAGCAATATGTAGCCAGTGTCACTACAGCGTAGTTAGTCTCCGCAGCAAGGTGTAGCCAGTATCACTACAACGTAGTTTGTCTCAGCAGCAAGATGTAGCCAGTGTCACTACAGCGTAGTTAGTCTCCGCAGCAAGGTGTAGCCAGTATCACTACAACGTAGTTTGTCTCAGCAGCAAGATGTAGCCAGTGTCACTACAGCGTAGTTAGTCTCCGCAGCAAGGTGTAGCCAGTATCACTACAACGTAGTTTGTCTCAGCAGCAAGGTGTAGCCAGTGTCACTACAGCGTAGTTAGTCACTGCAGCACGGCACAGTCAGTGTCGCAGGTCCGTCCTCTCGCTAATAGCCACTTTCCACCCGGCGGTGTGCTAATAGCCGGCGAGGTGCTAGACGAGATGGCCGAGTGATCTTTTCCCACGCCCGGCTCGGGGCGTCCTTGGAAGTAATTAAACGGGAACATTCCCTTCGCCGATGTCCTGGTCCTTGGACCTTCCGGGGTGACTTGCGTAAGCAGCGACCTCTCTCAGGAAATGCACTTTGCTCGCAGTTGAGGCAATCAAACAAAAGGCACGGAACGTCCTGCAATATTACGATTGCAAGTTGCGTTAAAGAAAATTTTACTAATTATAATCTGAAAAGAAAAATCACTTTTTAAGGTCTCGTTATTGAAGTTTAAACTTTTTTGCATAATGGCGATACTAAATAGTTTTCGTTGGTGTCCGTATATGAGAGCATTCATACAAATTAGCAATCAGGGTTAACTTAAACATTTTTCTGTTCTTGCCCCTGAGCTGTGAGATTAAATTTAATGGTTTTAATTTACCTTATTGTCAGCAGCTCAAATGGTCACTTTTATCTAATACGACCGGTTTCGTCACTTACTCTTGTGGCATGTTCACGTGTAGTCAGTTTGAGGTTACATATCGATCAAACGACGTCGTCAGAGTTTTTTAAACCTTAAACACATGTAAAAAACACTTACTACACAAAAACACATAATGCACATTTAGGTGTAGCGTTAATTTTTTTTATTTATTAAAAGCGTATGGGCCCGACGCGGTTGTTGGTAGGATAATCACTCACTCAAGAGTTTGCCCGATGGTGTGTTGACAGAAGACGAGCGAAAATGCGAGCGAGCATCGTCCGTTAAGGAAAAAAACGTCTGAAGGCGTTATATGTTACGTCGTGTCATGTTCGACACAGTGTGCGTCTGCCACATTTAGACGCATGCAAACTTCTTACATCAAACTCCTTTCGTCAAAAATTTATAGTTGTTCGTCAGGCCTAATACGACGCCATAGCTCTCAGATTGAGCTAACCGACATTAACATATTTTAAAACGTGCACGTAAAATTCACCACTCTCTTTTAATTAAACCGCCTGTCCCGCGCATGACCCCGGCCGTGGTTTACCGTTGCGCCGCGTTGTTATGCCGAGACCGTGCGCTGTCGATGAATACTGCGAGAGCGCATGCGTAGAATACACCTGCACTGCGCATGCGCGTCGTCCAGCTCGTCCGGCCCTAATTAACAGTGTTACCCCCTTAACGAGGACGCCGGGCACGTTCACTGCGGTTGCAGATCGGTAATGGTTGTTGACTGTTTTTGTTGTACTTTGCGGATTTCTTATGCCCGAGTTGTGAACGAAAATTGCGTGATTGTGGCTAGTTTACGAGCACGTTAGGCTTACTTGATGTCTAATCAAGTTTGCACAATCGAACAAGAAAAAAGACTACAGATTTTTTATGAATTAATAAAATATAGAATATGTTTAAATATAACATTATTTTCAAATCGTAAAACTATATTCCGGCTAGCTTGTGTGTCTTAAATCGATATTATTGTTATGCGAGTATTAAAATTATTAAAAACAACCTTATTCCACTGAACTTACTACGAAGTTATAAATTGGCGTAACTGCAGTATAAGTAAAGAAATTACAGAAATTAGTTTTCTTCATTTCCAAAATATTAGATTGATTCAAATTTCTAATGTATCAGTCGCATGTTTTTGTTTGCACGTTTGTATACTCATACATGAATAAAATATATGCTTTTGCATTAAGTAAATTAATCATATGGACTTTATGATTCGGCCCATCAACAATTTTTACTCCTCGTAAATTTACTAATCCAAATAAATAGATCGCTGCTAAGTATATATTCAAGTAAAGATTTCCCCCTTTGTTTTCCAAAGTACAAATCGCTACCTCTTATATATTGAGAGCATTTATCTGTTCAGTTTCAAAAGCTTTTCTGCCCGAAGGAAGTTATCCAACCAAGCTCCCGGGGGAACTTATCGACCGTCAAGAACCACTTACCATCCTCCGCCTCCTACCGCATCCTACAACGTCCTCCTGCACTCGTGCGGACAATGGGTTACGTCACCGGATGTCGGGATCGGATGGGGTAACTTCCGGACATCGGCCAGCACGCGATCACACTTTTCTCCTCACTACTGTGCGATTCCCATATGTAGATGTGGCTGAGTCAATCGGTCCAAGGACCCGCCTCTTGGGCCATTCTTTAACTAGGCCGACGAGTATCAGCTACAACATATGCTCGAACACGCAGACGTCGCTTGATCTGGATTCGTTAAATTCCACGAATATACGGTTTACATTGTAGCCCAAGATAACGTTTGAAATTCATCATTTGTGATGGTGAGTTTATGTTTTAATTAGATTGTTATTTTCCATCAAGATTCGTAAAACAAACTTTCATGATTTTTGGGAGTTAAAATTAGTACCTAGTCCGGACTAGTCAGGTATAAAGCTGAACACAAAAATGTTGAAAACAGTCTTAAGTCTTTGCAAGGCTTAAAAAAATACTAAGCAACAAGCGTGCATCTTCTTTTTTGTTTCCTTGACTTTTGTCGCTTCGTATTTTTGTAAGTTTTTTTAGTGCTTTGAATTTTTTCAGTTTTTACCGCTTTTTTAGTTTAAATTATCAACTAACAGTATCATGTTTGAGATCCCGTATCTTCGTGAATGTTTGTTTTGATTATCGAGATGGAAAATGGCCACTATAACAATCTAAATAATGTAGACTTTATTCGATAAAATAAAGTAGTGCAATAAGTGCAAATAAGTTTGAACTGAGCTAAACAAATTATTCCTAAATTGCTTCCCTTAAAAAAGTATTTTCGTTAATGTTATTGACGAAATCTCTAGACGTTCAAGCTGCAGATATAGGACACGTAACATCTGTTGCAACTACTAAATTGGATCATCTTTTTTTAAGTTAATCAGTGATCCCAGAGCTATCACATTATAATTAGGACCAATTTACCCAATGTTAAAAAAAACGTTTACATAAAACGTGGCATTTATACACTTAGGTTGACGGATACAAATCATAAATCACTTTACGTTCTCTCAATTCCGTCCAACTAATCATGAATACCGTAAACAAAACCCTAGAAATGATATTAAAGCGATGAATCTCGAGTTTGGGGGCTGTATCCGAGAATACTGCCTACCATAAAACGACAAGGTATAAAGTAGCGTCTGGGTTTATGGACACGGCGGTGGTCGACGATATTGAAATCCAGTGTCCACTAACCCGTAAACCCTGCCCTGGCTTTACGACCTTCCGATGGACTGGACTTGAATACCACTCAATGGACTTTAAGGTACTGTATCTATTTTATTAGGGGAAACACCACTAAATCGCTTCGGTCAAAACATTAAATAAATGACATAGCGCCTCTTCTCGTCGTAAAAGCTGGGTTATGGACAATTTCCGGTTAGGGAGCTCCGGCTGGCTTTGGATACAAAGTTTTTGGTGTTTACTTCCGTTTCCTGGTGAATGTGTTTTATTTTGGGTTATCATAGGTTACGAAAATCATAATCAGAGAGTCCACCAACACAAAATCCAAACATTTTATCAGTACATTTATAAGATTTGTTTTTCTATAGTAATGATTACATGACATTATACAAAAAAATGGGAATAATTTATCAGTTGTCAATTACGTTACAAGTATTTATCATGCAATGGAATTCATAGTTTATGTGTCAAAATAAATCATATTATAGAATATGCAGAAATCATCTACACTCCTTAATATTGATTAGGAGTGTAGATAATTTCGAACCAAACTGTAGGAATCATAATGGGACATATCAAAACTCCCCAGAATTTGAGATTATAATATTGATAGACCTTTCTTTCATATACCTTTTTTTATTTACAGTATAACAAAATAATCTTGAAGATTAGAGATGATAACTTTTTTCCTAAACCAAAGCAACTTTTGCAAATTTCATCATCGATAAAGTTATTTTACCAAAAATGACTGATAAATGCATGAATCAGCTAATATATTTAATACCTAATGGATATATTTTAACCTAAAATTAACATAGTACTAATATACTTAACCAGAAGCTGCTAGTAGTAGAAGCAGCTTCGTGTTTCGACTACGAAGTGACTACGAAGCAGGGAACGTGTGTGAAACTAGACCCAGTAGGCATTATTAATTGGTCTATTAGTTATTTACGAAATGGTTGACGCTAGGTAGCAATAATACTAGGGTTTTGACCGTTCCCTGTAGGAAAGTCAAATACTTAACTAACGCTATCAATTGTAATACACAGAATCTTTAAACTAATCTTTTAACTAATTATGTCGTTCACTAATAAAAAACTATTCTCATTTCCAAAGCAATGTGTTTTTGACATGGATACGTCTTAGCTCTGGGGGGTGTTGGCGATTTTTAAGATGGAAAATATGAAACAGGTTTCCATAGAAACCACCCTAGCTATTGTGTTGTTTTTTTATTATATAAAAGAATAAGAACAGCTGTTTAGATGAAGTAAAAGCATTACCTATAGACATATCCATGATCCACTATTTCCTACAGGGTGGTAAATATAAACATTTTTACCACATGCCGTTTCTGAAAGAGACGAAACTACCTCCCGTTTTCAAGTGATTCCTAAAATCTTTCTAATTGGTATTAAATCTAAGATTATAGAGAATCTAGGATGAAAGCCGCCGATCTACGACCACGTGAACGACATTCCTGGCGTACCACGGTATTTACGTTGTCATATCTCGACGCGTCGGTATCGGAGGCATCTCGCAGGCATCTGAACTAGATCAGGGTTCGGCCTTGGAGCACCGGTTGCAACAAAATGAGAACCGATCCTGGGAATCCGATCCATCCGTGGCGTTCCCTCGTGCTGAAATCGTCTTGGCATTGGCGAAATTCAATGACTCAAGGCGCGCCGTGGCTCACCCCTGCTTGTTTATGGGCGGTTCAAGGCCGCCGTAATCTGGTTGGGAATTAGGGCGATCATCATCTTTCTGTTCAAACTTCTTTATTTATCAATCGATCAATTTCATTTTTTCGTACTTCAAGCTCAAACTCTAAAATACACACAAACTGTAATCCAGCTACTTGGAGGTCGCGATTTGTGGATAGTTGTGAGAGATGTTCGGTGGTTGTAGTGTTCTCTTGTTGTGGATTAACGTCCGCTCTATTGAATACGACGTTAATCCGCAAAGACCATCCTCATAATTAGAGGCCGTAGTTCGGATTTCACGTTAAACTGTAGGTCCATTAGTTGCCATTAACTGTTGGACTATTGTTTAATAGTCCTGTCTAAGGAACGTGTCAGCCTTTGTCAGTAACAACACTACAAGATCGCGCCACAATCATCTTATACTCAATCGCAATTCATTGGTTTAAAATACTTACATTGTAGTATGGTTGCCATTTCAATGATCTAATATAATTTAATCTAATAAATTTAGTTAAAGGTTGAAGCTAGTGGCGTACGGCTTATGTCAAATCTTAAGTGGTCACCTCTGGATAGCCTATGTGACTCACGCTGATAATGGACCTTTCTTTCTTCGATTCACTACACTAAATCTAGTCTTATAGGGATGAAAAGTGGAGGTTAAAAATTACCTTCGGTATTTTTTGTATATTATTACTATATTACCTTTTGGAATGACTACCCAGGTAGGTATGACTGGGATGGTGGCGTCATCCTGTAATCCAGCTACTTGCAGGTCACGAATTGTGGATATTTGTGAGCGATGGTCGGTGGTTGTGGTGTTCTGTTGTGTGGATTAACGTCCGCAATATTGAATACTACGTTAATCCTCAAAGACCATCATCATAGTTAGACCAATTCGTAAATCAGAGGTCGTGGTTCGGACTCCACGTTAAACTGTAGGTCCCTTAGTTGCCATCGGCTGTTGGGCTATTAATTAACAGTCCTGTGTAAGGAACATGTCAGCCTTAGTCAGTAACAAGACTACAAGATCGCGCCACAATCATCTTACATCCAATCCTCATTGATACTTGGCTTAAAATACCTACCTTGTGGTATGGTCGCCATTTCAAATAATCTAATCTAATCTAAAAATCTAATCTATTATAGGTATGAATGAAAAATGAGAGTAAGACGATTCTGGCGTGATCTTGTAGTCTTGATACTGATTAATGCTTACACGTTCCTTATGCAGGACTGTTAATTGATAAGGGACCTAAAGTTTAACGTGGAATCCAATTGACCTATGGATTACGAACTGGTCTAACAATGAGGACGGTCTTTTTAGATGAATAGTACTAAATAATCCATACCAGGTAATGTCACATACTCCGACCACTGCATCGGTTATTGTGTCTTCTCTACGTCAGGGGCATTTTTTTTATTTTGTTCAAGGAAGGAGTACAGTGTCTTCGTAGTTTGTTATCTAAATTATTATTTTATTATTTCAATAGCTAAATATTTACATTATGGTAAATAAAAAAGCATATGAGTATCCAGGAGCTTTCAGGATGTGTTTACAAATCTAAGGAAACTCCGACGTAACTTTCCTGGACATCAAGGTACTTTATACCCTAAAATGACCATAACCCGAAGCTGATAAGAGGCTTCACGCCATCAAACGAGGCCCATCAAACCCCGAAGCGCCCCAAAACCCACAAAGACGCCGCCCGTAACCCGTGCCGAGATAAACTCCGACCCGGCGTAAAAGTGTCAAAACGGCCAGGACATTAACCGAATTTACATAAACAAGCCGAATCGTAAACGACCCCTTCACCAATCTAAATTCGAGCATGGGAATTCAGTTTCGCAAGCCGTTATTATTCGGAACGAGAACACCTTTCGATCGGGTCTAAAGTTCATTGGGAACCGGTCCAGTTTGAAATGAGTCATTGCCGGATGATTGATTCGCCGGTCGCCCATAGCGCACACGCTGCGGCTTGCCAACGCCACCTCGAACGCTAATTTGATTAACACTAACTGTAACACTTTCCCCCGTTAATTGGCCGGTTAGCGCGAGTCATCCGGTCGATTTCACCCGGTCGTTTTCGGCTCTTGTTTATGTTGGCCCTGGGTAGTGTGGTGCAAGTGCGGGTTACCTGATCGGTGATAAACGTGGGAACGGATGTGATCGGTTGGGTAAAGGTGAGGACCGCTGGTACAGGGTTGTTATAAAGTTATAAAAACCCCGCTCCGTATATCACCGACTGATACTAAACGTGTTACAGTTAATTGACTTTATCACTACACTAATAATTTTAAATTTCAGTAACCTTAAACTAAGTTTACACATGCTTTATTGTATGTAATTAGACGATTACGATGTAGAGTTGACCTGTAGAGGAGAAATAAATCTAAAATTAATCTGAGTAAGATACAATTAATGACTAAATAATCACGGAAACAAACACACCATTTAGTCAACAGTTCAAAAATAACTGTAGATATTTTTTCCGTTTCGAAGCTGATACTTCATATGACACAATTTTTTCTGTAATTAATTTATATTGACATACTTAACCCTGATGGAATATCAACTCCAAAACATGTAGGATACAAATAACTACAAATATTTTAAAGCTGTTGACCGTAAGGTATATAACCTAATTTTATTTTTTATGTTATTATTGTTCGACGATATCTCAAACTCCTGCTGTAATCCTTCAATGCGCGCGACTGATGTTTCACTGTGTTATTGAACTAAATTACGATTATGTTATTGAACTTATTACGATGAAATGTTACTAACAAAACAATCTAAAGGCAATACGTTTTAACAACAACTCCAACTTTTAACAATTAACCAAATAAAAATCTTCTATAAGTTTGTAAACAACATTCTCTGTCTCTCGCACACATTTATCGATCCATAACACTACCCAACTCATAGACAACACACTAGATACAATCCCGAGTCGAACGAGTTCTTGATATTGCCACCAGACTGCACTACGTGACGGTCTGTCACGTACGGTGAAAATCCTTAACCCGTGTTCATTTAGTATTGGTTGTAATGCACTTTCTACGAAAATTTAATTTTAAGCGTTTGATATGGAGCAGATTAAACGCTGGTTTTCTTCAACCCTTAGATCAAGTTTTACATAGTATGCATACGTATACTACGTAACTGGTCTTCTCTCATTCTCATATCTAGTTTTTATATTCTATAATCCATTTACATCGATCTATTTACATAGTATACGTAGGTATACATTAGACGTTAACCAAATTTATCAACCTCCGACGTAGATTTCAATCCTATGCGGATTTATTTGTTTATAACTTTGCGTATAGTGCATGTTCATAAAAGAAATTGTAATAGAAGTTGTGAGGTAATGATTTTTTGAAAGATCTAAAATTGGTTTCAATGAGCGAAGAGAACATCTCTCGAAGCGCAATAATTGTAGTTGACCGATGATAGCTTGAAGACGACCACCTTCTCCAATACACTGCCAGGGGGCATTACAAGTATGTCACCGGCACTTGCGATTCCCTGGGGGCACCGTGACGCAAGAGATGAGGGCTGGCTGTCACAACGACGCCTTGCGTCACCGTCCACTATCGCGCTTCTGCCTTGCATAACGACGCTCGCTACGCAGGGTCACCGGCTACCGCCGACTACAACTGGCTACCGTCTATTACCACAGACTACAATCGACTACCACCTACTAGATTACCATCTACTACCATCGACTACCACCGACTAACTGCCATCGACTACTATCTACTACCATCGACTACCACTGACTAACTACCATCGACTACTATCTACTACCATCGACTACCACCGACTAACTACCATCGACTACTATCTTTTACCACCGACTACAATCGACTACCATCTACTACCATCGACTATCACCGACTAACTACCATCGACTACTATCTTTTACCACCGAATACAATCAACTACCATCTACTACCATCGACTATCACTGGCTTATGACTACTACCTACTACCAGTGGCTACCACCGACTAGACTACCACCTACTAGACTACCATCTACTACCATCGACTATCACTCGCTTATGACTACTACCGACTACCACTGGCTACTACCGACTAGACTACCATCTACTACCGCCGTCTACCACGGCTACCATCGACTACCACTGGCTACAAGCTACCACTGACTACCATGGAGTACTACCGAGTATAGGTCTATCACCTACTACCATGGCTACCACCGACTAGACTACCTTCGACTACCATCACTACCACTAACTAACATGGGATACCAACTATCACTGACTACCATGGGCTACCACCGACTAGACTACCATCTAATACCATCTATTACCACCAACTACCATCGACTACCACTAGCAACCTACTACTACTGTCAATACTGAATCAATTGACTAAACTAATAGCCCAATAATCAAGGATAATCAATAATATAAGGAACCTAAAGTTTAATATAGGATACGAACTAATGTTTTTCATATGAATTACGGAGTAGGCAAACAATGAGGATGGTGTTTATGGACGAAAGTAGTTTACAACAGTGCGGACGTTTATCCTTACCATGGAATATCATATCTACACGCCTATAAATACCATCCATAATTCGTGACCTCCAAATACTACTGGACAAGTGGACACCCCACCGTCCCAGTAATATTAAGTACTATCGGTAAACCTTTCATCGGTAAGAGATGACGTTAAAATTCTAAATTTGGCAGTGATTGAATCACCTCCGATAAGCCACAGCCATCAACACCAAGCGTCTTTTCACTTATCACAAATCACAAACAGAGAACCGCCTCGTAAAACACGCGCATCGCTCTTCAAATCGATTAAACCCGTTCCGTTTTCTTCATCGACATTCTTCGGAGCCGGCACTAAGTCAGGGCCGTCATCCGAACGTCTTCAGTTTCCATAAAAGCGGGAGCGGTGACATACTGAGCTCACGAGTGACATACTTTCCGCGACATTAACATACATTACGGCCAACTACGGAGACGATTGTCTACCGAACTGCCGTGCGGTATCGCGGTAAATCTCCGATGTCGCGGAGAAACTCAAATTTGTATCCGAGACTTACAAGTACATGAACCGTGGAAAGTCGCGCGACCCGGGGTCACTGTGGATTCATTTGTCTGGGTCTGGTTTGGGATCGTCTTCTCGGAGCGTGTCCGTGAATGGGAGAATCAAACGTGTTTGACGATGTCAGGAAAAGAAAGTGCATTCGAGATGGGAAAATAACGTAAATAAAAAAATACGTGTTTGTTTTCATTCAGTTTTGAATAATCAGTGGCTGTAGAGTGGGTATAGAGTCCACTTCATAAAAGTCGATTGTTCAATCCCAGAATCGTTTTGTCAGTAGCAAAGTTATTCGTAAACTACATTTGATGTACTTCTACCTCAGTAGTGAAAATTAGTAAATTTTACTTCAAAATACAACTTTTATACGATCTTGCTTTTTTAACTTTTACTCTGAACTATAACAGCTCTTAAAATGCCACGGACGTTTTTTTCCTTAATTTGTACGGAATCCATTTTAAATTAACTTTATCATAAACTATAAATAGGACTACCCATATGTAAAAATCTTCTAAAATCAAATAAATGCTACGGAATTGTAGAATCAGAAATGTATTGTTTACAAAAGAGCTGAGGTAGTGGTAGTAGGTAGGTATGGTAGTGCGGTATAGGTCAGGGGAACTGATTATCACCCACTAGCAGCAAGGCTCCCACGCCAGACACCCAGCCAGCTCGTGGACAATGTGTTCATAATAGCGTTGTTCTACTCAGAAACCGGTTGTACCCATGTGCTTCCATTTACTGCTCTTCATAGCTGATTGGCGCAATCTAGGTCATCTTCTCCGCCAACCGTGCGCTATTGACTTGTTACGAGCCTACTATGTTTACTGCATGTGTAATCTTGCGCATATGGCTAAAACACATGAGTGTTCAGCTCCGGCAGATCTAATGAAGATTTATGATTATTAACGCTGATGTCCCGAGTACTCGCTTCTATTTTTAACTGATGTTGTTGTTCTTTGTTGCAGTCCTTCTTCGGGAGAACGTACAACAATTTGAGCTCTATTTCCGAGTGCAAAAACAACGGAGAGTGCGTCATCAACAAGAAGAATCGCACATCGTGCAAGGCGTGTCGACTGAGGAAATGCCTGCAAGTGGGAATGTCGAAGAGCGGGTCTCGCTACGGGAGGAGATCCAACTGGTTCAAGATCCACTGTCTCCTACAGGAGCAGAGCTCTTCAGGAGTCAACCCTAACCAAGCTCTTCTTGGGAGCAATGGGAGTGGCCTCTACCCCGGTCTTTTACATCCGAGCCAGTTTTTATCTTCGGAAAACTTTTTACAAGCGAGGATCAATGGATATCCACCACAATACAACCAGAAAGATGAGAAGAAAGATGACAACAGACATTCATCCACTGATGACTCTGGTGGCTCTTCTATGGAGGATGTCGAAGAAGACGCGTCTTCGAGATCAGCTTCGGCGTTGAGTTTTATGAGACCACCATCATCCCACAAGACGCCTTCTCCCTTCAGCGAAAAGGAATCCCCGAGTATAAAGAGTCACAAACTTCAGTGTCCTCTTCCAACGTCACCTTTAGGGTTGCCAACACATCCCGCGTTCCCATCCCCTCTTAACCCGGGACTCCTGTCCATCCCCTTCCTCACGGCGCAAGTGAGACACCCGTACCCGTATGCTGCTACACGGCCAGGATTGACTCCAACGTCCGGTCACCCTATCCAGCTGGACCATATCCCACCTCCTCCGTGGCCTCACAGAACGGGCGGAGACCTCCTCCTCTACAGCCCGGCTCCTGGGGGTATCCCGGTGGAACAAGAGGAGCCCATAGACCTGTCAGTCAAGTCGACGGCGTCTACTCCCGCGCTGACCCCACCCTCGGCCTCGCCAGACCGCAAGAGCCATCACGACGAGGAAGAAGATATCGTTAAAGAGGGAAGGACAACACCATTGGATCTTACAAAGAGGTCGCCAGAACTTGTGATGGAGCTACCAAGAGAAAGCTATGTCAGTTAGGTCATAATTAGATGAATATTTACTGAGTGATTGTATCAATAGACATATTAAAATACTTGAAAGTAGTATAAAATAACGAGCCGAAAAATCTTTAAATGTCTGACTGTCTTGTCTGAGGCATTTTCTAGAAAAGGTGCAAGAAAAGTTTGTTATTTTTGTTGGTAATTGTTCTGCAGATATTTTTTATACCCTCGTTCATATAGTAATAATGTTTACACAACTAGGCTGAAGAATTGATTAAATATTTGTACGGTTGATTTTACTTACTTTTTTCTTGAAACAATTATTATATATTATCAAATTAATTATTCAGATACAAAATTATCTTATTTACTTCCCTGTGGGAAATAGGTTAGATCATTATTATATCTCAAGGGGGTGTTTTCAGTTTCTCTAAACGGCTGTACTGATAGCCATATGACGTCACTAAGCTTATGACGTCACCGTTACAAATGACCTAATGGATTGTCAATGCCCCTAGAGCTAAGACACATACATATCCGAAATCATATAACATAACAATATTAGTATAGACTTTAAAATGTGTTTATTCTTCAGAAATTGGCTATCCCATTAGAGGAATATGGGGTGTACTCTTAGTTATAAAATTATTTCTGTAAACAAACATTGTTAACAAAAATAGTTTATATACTGTTTACCTTATGTATAGTAAATACAACTTGCATATGCACCGAGATCTGAACAATAACCTTTTAAATATTCAAAGTTGACGTCGAAGCGTCAAAAGGGACCCAAACCGGTTTGATATCAAAGATATAAAATTTTTACGAGAACCGGGTCGAGAGAGATTCCACAAAACACACGCCATCAATCGAATCTCGAGCCACGGCGCACAACAAGGTGTCGTAACATGTGACCTATGACCTCTGACACAGACAAATGCCAAAGGCTGGGTAGAAAGTGTCTCACAGGTGGATGTGGAGCCCACCTATATCACGCAGCAACCCTCTCTGCCGGCATCTGAATAATGTATAAGCGGTGAAGTAGGTGAATTAGATGAATTCTAAATGAAATTGTAATACACGCATCTTGTCTCCGCTACCTGAAATACCATGGTTTCCTGTGTTGTGGAAAAGAAAAAGATGGGTCCGAACACACATTCTTGCGTCATACCGTTATTAAAGATATAATACAAGAGGTTAATCATAACTTTGCCATAAACTAACTCGATCGAGGGTGTTAAATTAATTAATAAAATCGTCCCGGGATCGTGTCATGAACGTCCACCCTACCTGGTAGTAATTACTTTTCCAATATCGATAACTAAATAGCTCTTGTCTTTACAGTTAATAATAAACCTTCATGTTACCACGTTTTCTATCCCGCACTCTTATAATGTAACTACCTCTAATAGAATATCGGTTTTCCAATTACACCGGGTAATACACAGGGTAATGACGATATATTGGTAAATATCGAGCGGAGCGGTGCGGTACCGTAGCGCGCTGGAAAGGTTAATGAAGCAGTCTTCGCCGTGGCCGCCCGACCGCTTTAATTACAGCTGATCGACAATCATATCGGTGTTCCCACACGCCCGATACGGTTTACCGCGCGGCGATTCCCACAATCGATTGCGAAACGTAGAAAGTAAAATCGAAACGAAAGGACAAACGAGCGCATGGTCCGTGTGGGTGAAGAAAACCGATCTGAGAATATTTAACGGTGGGAGCAGCCCGGGGCGGGAGATGACTGGAGAAATGCGCTTTACGACCCCCCTCCCCGCCCTCAGCTGACTTTCTCCGGTAAAGCACACACACGTTTCTCCGCAATAAATTAAAAGACGGGCTCCGCACGGAGCGTCACTCTCCGTTCGCACGGTGCAGCCGCCGCGTAATTGTGACTGATGTCCAGCGGGATGACCGGCGAGTGTGGCGACAAATCGACGCCAACGCCATCTATCACCACAGGTGCTAATTATCTGCTGCTTCGCTCTGGCGGATGTTGCGGGAACTTGTTAACACCGCTCTGCTACCGACAGTGCCTGAGGGCCGGACTATTTGTCACCGGCTGCTAGCCGGATTGTTACGGTTTAGAAATAGTTACAATTTAGTTAGATAAATACTGTTCCAAAAAATATATATTTTTACGATTGTTAGTGTTTTTTATATTTCCATCATCAACTTACAGAAAACACAAACCTTAAACCAATCATTTTTAAATTGCAAGTAGAAAAACCTACTCAATTTAATTCAATTTCCTTTCACCGCGGCTATTTTTATACGAGATTCCCTTCCATTTAACAGCCCCATTACCCGGTAACCTTGGCGCTGAGTCAGACGTCTTCGTGCCGCACAATGCCGCTGATAGTGCAATCAGGAAGCGAGCCTGGGTCGCGTACATCACATCAGCTGATGCGTCACCTGTCAGCTTGCCCGCACGACGCTTCATCAGCTGATCGACGGATCAGCTTATCTGACGACACAGCCGCCGCATCCATTGTTGGTAGAGGTTAGTCCTCGCTGGTCGTGTTTGACGCTATCAAAACGCGCTTTACTATTTTAAAAAGTAATAAAATATAAAACACAAATATTTTCCTAAAGTGAAATGTGTTAAAAATTATTCTAATATGTAAACGAGCATTTATAAATTTAAAACTAAACATTTTATCTTTAATATATAATGTAATGAGTAGGAAATGTAGCTATGAGTTAAAAAATTAAAACTTTTCAAGTGCGTTGTTCAAATTTTCGCCTAGTTGTGTATATTCGTTTAGGTTACTAAAGATGGAAAATACAAAGAATTACTATAAAACCGTTTCCTTAAAACCATAGAATTGTATTTTGATTTTAAATTATTTTTACTCAAAAAGTGTAATCATAAAATAATTTCCTATCTTCTAGTATTATGTCATCTAAATTCATTAGGCTTTTAAATTTAACTAATTTTGAATTTCAACAATCTAAGTAAAAATGGTTTTAATAGGCCTATGTTTGGCAGAGAGGAGCCTTAGACTTAAGTACATAAGACTATGTAATTGGAAGTGTACACGAATTTACGATATATTATTGCCTGACGTGTTCTGATGTGCTATTTTGTATTTTTGACGAGGAACACACATTTTGAATGTCATCTGCTGTTCAAAGACAGCCGACATAAACAATTAGTGAGAGACAATATATTTCTGTGCATAATAGTTCTTAGGTATTATTGCATCTACAACGAATACGATGCAAATAATTGTTGTTGTTGGACATTTTGATTAGCTTTACTTACGTTTATGTATCATATGTGTGAATATTATAAAGTCAATACATTGTATCTACAAGCGATATTATTTATTTTATTTTAAGACTGTACATTTTAAGGCCAGTTTCCAGTCATTTTTGTTTGCTTTCGTTGTGCTTTGCGTTAGTAAATGTGTATTTTGTATAAATATTTTACAATTAATATAAATTTAAATATACGAATTTGTTTTTATTTGCATTTTACATCACCTTCGTTAGACTTTAGTCAGAGTTTATAGAATAAGTGCTTAATTAGGAAAAACAATATTTAAGTAACAGGTGAGTGTGTAACATACCTTTTTTCAGTAAACTACACAAAGTAAATAGTTGATATACATACTGTGGTGCTACCTATCGTGAGATTTATACAATTACTCACATTGATAACTACTTCTTTTTTGTCCTCTTTGACATTTAAAAATCTTTTAGCAATGCATCTCTTTGTTTACTCACTTTTTATTCAGCAGAAAGGTTACAGATGTTTTTCTTGAGTTTTATCTTGATAACACATGTTATTTGGCAGCTAGTAATTTTAAGGATATGAGTCAGTGATAAGCAGGCCGATACTTATTATTATTACTGAATAATTACCACAAAGGAAAAAATAATACAAAATTAGAAACACAAAAAAAATAAAATAAACTGTCATAATGATTATTGAATTTTATATTAAAATTAGGCAACTTAGATTCTACGTTTGTATTATTTTTTAAACTCGATAAACCTTAAGATAACATTTCAATGAGGGTCTAGTATGATTTTGAGATAAATTTTAAATGAATTGTGAATGTAAACACACTAACACTGACCCACAATAAAAAATCTTTTAAAAATATTACTATATAACATATAAGTTCCAATAAGGCTAAAAGCTGGGTTTTTAGAGCTTATTTTAACAGGGCGTGGGGTAATTTAAAGAAAACAAAAACCTTCTTCAAAAGGTATAAGATAAAGAATAATATGAGCTTGATCATAGTGGGATCAAAGTGAAGCATTTTAAATAGACCTTGATTGAAATAGGAGGACAGATGAACAGAAATTGGGATATGACCAGTTTTGCCTTTTTCAAGATACAACACATGATAATAACCAAAAATGTCACAATTTAAAGTGATGTATAGACAAAACTACAATTTTACTAATATAAATGTAATCATCAAAATGTGGTTATAACAGATTTAAACACTGTAACCAAACAACTATATTGCTAAGTCTAATACATAATGTCATATTTAAAACAAAAAAATTATTTCGTTATGCTGTTAATTTCATCAAAAGAAAACTGAAACGTAATAAATTGCCTAATTTTCTTAAACCAAAGCAAATATTTATGGTAAAAAAATATATTTAAATATTTGTATGTATAAAATAAAAAATATATGTAGATTACTACATTTAGTAGTTAGGACCTACTACAATATGAGCAATGGTTTCCACCACAGAGGTGAAATACTCGTTCCTTAAAGTAAATTAGTAAACTTTTCTTTTATAAATAAATTGATGAATTAATCTTGAGATGAATGCATTTTTTCACTATCATAACCATAAGTAAAAGTTTCTTAGAGTCCATAAGTTCTGAACCTAATTCTTGTCTGTGACCTATTACTCTGATGTCGGGCCTACTTGCAATAAAATCGTGGAAACATTTACCAATACCCATAGGAAGGTAAGTTTATAATATATTTTTTAATTAACTGTACGTTTTGTTACGTCAGCACCATATTGTAGTTTAGTCTCATAAATATGAACTATATTGATCCACTGAATCAAATGTTTTTGCATTTTATACATAAATAAGTAATTACTGTTTTGTAATAAAATACCCCCGTCACAGCAGACTTGCGTACTCAGTGAATTGCCCAATAAATAATATGACATTAGTAGTATATAAGAAGTTTGATTAATACCTGACAATAAATAAGAGAGTTTGCCTGTTTCCGATAAGATTAACACGGGAAAGAGTATACAGATTTGCCACTATGAGGAACACTGGAAGTAGGTATTTGTTTAATATTCATTATTGGTGATGGTGGATATCGCCTGAAGCCTAAGGCAACATAACATAACAAAACATTCCAGTCCCTATACCGGCCATGTTAGAGCTAAAGTTTAGGTTCATATTGGAAGAAAACTATTTGGTATACAGATTTGAAACTTTGCACCATGTTTTTATAGACCCTTTTAAAAAAGGTTTACTAACTTACAAGTAAAATTTGTATTCATAAAAATAATAATAAAAATATTAAAAACTGTAAACAGTTTTATTACTTTTAAAATTTTTTACTTGCAATTATTATTTGTAGGCATTGAAAATTTGTTAACATTGAAGTATATACAATATTACATAACATAAAAACCACACCTATATTAAGAGGTTAAATAATAAAATGTATCTTTATGTTAAAAAGGTGATTTTTGTAGGCCTAAAACACTGCTGGTGTATCCTGTTAGTGCCACTAAAATAGTCCATAGAAAATTTGCGTGAGTTTCAATATCAAATATGTTTCCTAAGCAATATAAACATCAATTATACATGTTTTAATATATCAAAGTGTTGAGAAATTATTTACTGTAGAATCCAATAAAAGGAAAAACAGAACACATTTTTTTACGGGAAGGTTCCCTTATTACAAGTTTTACTAGGAATATGATGCATTTAAGTGCCTTAGCAAAAATAGATAACCAGCTGTGATTGTTAATTAATTTTAAAACTATTTCACATGTATACTATATAAATAATAATTATTTTACTTCTTGACATTGGGTCATACAACACGTACAAAGGTCGGGCATACTGTAGGTATTCATTCACTAATAAAGAATCGTAGCATATGTTTCATATCCATAGATCGTGGAAATGTTTGAGGAATCTTACCGGTTCCTTTAGACAGCTGTTCTCATAAACATATGACGTCACTTTTGTTAGACTTTTTAGATTTCAAAAATGTTTAACCACACAAGAGCATATCCATAACTGAATGATTGTATGCACTTCCTTGTGGGAAATAGGTTAGATCATGGATATGTCCAACGGGAATGATTTCAGTTCTACTAAACAGCTGTGTTTTTAACCATATGATGTCACCAGCCATATGACTTCACTGTTTAAAATTTTGGTCTGACGGATTGGTCTGACGGGGGCTCTGAGCTAAAAATATAAATGTCAAAACATATCTGTGAGGCTTCAAGACCAAAGCGTCAAGAAGTGTTTAGCGCTTGATGCAAGAGAAGCCTGGCAGGCTCCTTTCCTCATGTTTCGACGATTAGCTGCGGACACCCAGCTGATATATTTTTGATTGGTTGTTACTCTGGTTTCGACAAGTCAGACGTGATAAACTAAACTGATGAGGAAATAAACGACCTGCCTTCCTGGCGGCAGACCGTGGACCCGTTACTCACTGCAAATGGGGCGACGCGATGGCTTGTGGCGTAATGGTTCTCGTTAGTAAGTTAAGTAAGTGAATAAGTAAGTCTAAAATTGTGAAATCGCATTATTGAGTATATGTGGGCTATTGGTCATGCAAATTCCAGATATATTTGAATATATAAAACTGAGAATGTAAACAGATTACTACAGCTTTGAGCAAATGGTTTCCGCCCCCAGAACGTATATCAGTAAATCTCTCTGTATGGACTCTAATGTAAGTTTCAGTAATAAAACATGGATGGAAAAAAACCTTAATCATAACTGATAGACGTTTTGGAACTCGTTAATTCTGTACTTAAAACGTAAAACTGTGATTGGAACTTGCTATAGAATCATGGAAAAATATCCCAAAATCTGTGGAAAGTTCATTTTTTAGTGGACTCAATATAATCGAATTGAGTCTAAAGCAGTAGCCCTACATTGGATATAATTCTCATAAGATCAATGTTAAACTATTTTCTACATTATTCCTTGTTATAAAGTCACAGATGTTTTTTGGATTCGCTACCGATAAGCCTCATTTCATATCCATCACTCAATATCTTTATTCATAAAATATACATACCTATACATATGATTAGTGCCATAGTTTTTCCTTACCGAATCTACATGACATTTGCTAAAATATTACCTATTAAAGTATACCTAATACAATAACCAAGATGAGGTAGAGAAACACTCTTCCAGGGTATGAGAAACAGTTCGAATTTTCCTCTTCTGCCATTTCTTCTCTTGCTCCTAATATTCTTAAACCCTTAAAGTCTGGGGCCTCTACAGATGGCTTGGCCTTCCAAAGTCCTTCTACTATGGAGTTACATCTGGTTAAATAGTTAAAGTTGACATTAGACATTTGCTTCTTACTATGGCAATTAAGCCCGGTCCACAATACATCTCTCTCAGTTCTCTATTTCTTTTTATTCTCCATGATCCTGCTTTATTATAGATCTGAATCTTCTTCATAAGAATGTTTCTTTAAATTTTATGACTTTTAGGTCTCAAACTTTACAACCATAGTTTACTTTATTTTTAGGTTATATTTAAGGAAGCATTATTGTAAGTGAATTATTAACTATGTCTTTAAATAATTATGGAGACATTTCAAGTATTCTAAACAAAAGGCGTACAAACTGCACATTGTCGTAAGGTAATGTATTAATGTATCAACGCCAGTTGTATTTGTGTCATTTCTTTTTTAACTTGTTTTTTTCTTGTATGTACGCCAGAGGCATTCAAGGGGTTTAAATCACATAAAAGCTTTTGGGAAAGCGGTCCAAAAACCTAACAGTGAATAAAAATTGTTTTAATAATCTAACAATTTTAAAGAATAATTAAACAATACAGATGATGACTAGATCGGATAAAAACTGTCTTTTATCTAATAAGAGATCCAGCATAGTTTCTAAATGTTATTCTGAGACGCTGGCTAAGTTGGTTAAATATTTAAAACATTATTAAAAATTTGATTTTAAGAGGTAATAAAACGATAAGGATCTGCATTATTTGAACCAATGAACACTTGTTTTACATGTTTAATCAAGACAGAACGAAGTCGCCGAATCGGCGAACCCAACTGGTTTCTGGTTCAACAGCACCGGTATTGGTCTCATACCGTATGCCAACACTGCTCCACCAATCCTTTGTTATGATGCCAGACAAAATAAACAACAGTCGCCACACCATATAAATAATTCCGCCTCCTACGAGACGTATCGACCGACTGACAATTGTTCCGATGGACCGGTTCCTTTGATTGTCACTGGAACAGCGATAGTTACATGGCTTTTTATAACGCGAGGGAATCCTGGTGGAACGGTTGTATTTCTTGTTTCTTTTACCAATCTTCTAACTTTGAAATGAAACTAAATTTCATTAAATATCGTTTAAAGTGTTTCTCTAGCAATATTTTAAATATTTTCACTGCATTAAATGGTTACTTTTTTTAGAATAGAGTCCCCTACGGCTGAAAAAATGTTTTTGTTATTTACGTAAATACATTTTTAGATTACGACTAATCAAAATAACTCAACAAATATACAAACAATTTTATTTACGTCCCTGAGAGTAGTAGCTGAAAACTTAGATGTGTCTGACAGTGTCTGACTGTTCTCATTACCATATGACGTCACTTCCGTTATAATTTTTATTTCCGGAAAATTACTAGCATACCTCTTTCTTACACTACCGCAAAGCAATAATTTGCAATTTACAATGTATTAGATACTGGTTTACTTGAAAATCATAAGTTGCTACTCATACTGAGTTTGGCTAGTTAAAAATAGTATAATGAAAACGTGGAATCGTTAAAAATTGACTTATAAAATAGTATATTGTAGGTAATTTATAAGGAAAACTATATATCTTAAGAGTCATTAATGTTTATCTTGAGTACACTAGTCGAACCCAAAATTACGTATCTTATATATCTTACGTTGCCACCACTTAAGCCAACAAAAATTCCAGAGGGTCTCGTTACTTCACCTACCTGCTGACATGAGCCAATGCACAAACCTGTCTACACCGGTTCATTCCTTCTTAATTCTCTTATTTGGTTCTGGTGGTGACCAAACCCCATCATTAAATGTGTGGCCTAAAAACAATTTTGAGTCTTATCACAAAGGGGTTTCTGAACCCAAGCCAAATTAATATACAGTAGGGTATTGTGGAAATGTTCGTTAAAGAGGATTGTGGGAGTAGGAACACGGGTTGAGTATTTTAAAGTTTCAGCAATATAATATTTAAGTACATTAATAGCGTCATAGGAACTTGGGGTAGTAGTCCCTGATATGTCAGTGTGGCCAAAATATGGTGGTGTGGTAGCATGGTATCGTTTTGGTCTTTGTATTGTATTGTAGTCGTTGATTCAAAGTCCGAAGTTATTATTACGTTTTTATCGGCTCACTTGTTGAGTTGTATTGGCTCACTCCTATCTTAGCTTAAGAGTCTACAGGACCGGTGAAATATTTCGATTTCGTCCCGTAAGAACAATATTAATTTTGCGACAGCATCACTGGCTATATGATAGTCGTAAAAAGATTGTCGATGTGTCAAGCTATAAAATGAAAAATATAATTCCTTAGATAACCACTTTACCTTTAATTTTACAACTCAACCATTGTCTACGACAATTGAGATTGTCCTTATGGGATTAAAATCTAAAATGACGGAGGTACTTCAGGATCTTAACACATATGTGAGCAGGAAGAGCATATGAAAGACAGAACAAAATAGTAATAACCCGAAAAGGTACGTTTATGATAAACGACTGGCAGAAGTTATTAGTTGGCGATACCCACAAGTGTGTAGTCCTACATATCACTATCATTTGGCACTATTGGCCAGACCTTATCTCACAGATATCACTTATATCAACCACCTCGATTCGTCCAGCCTCCAAACCGGTCCCCATCGCGGCACGCAACTTGTCATAATATAACTCACTTGGCCATGTAACCCCGGTTATTACTCGTGCAACCTTACTATTAACCAATCGTTTCCATGTTTTCTTATCTCTTAACATCTTCTTTGAAATTAACAGCTCAAGAAATCGCCTATGAAATGAATATTCAACGGTTAACAGATTCTTCGTCACAATACAGTACTGCATGTCACCAATAAGCTGTCAATATGGATAAAATTGATGTAGAAACTGGTTCGGTAGTTAAAACTAGAAACAAATCACTATTACAGTCTTTACTGATGAAATAGTAATATGAGTTAATGCTATATGGGTAGTAATATGATTTTGTAAAAGCATTAATGCTTAAAAGATAGTTAGTATTATTTCAAAAGTCGGTTTACCGAGTAATTGTATTTGTTAGAAGCAAATAGTATGATAATCTTTTTTGTAACTAGCAGTAAACCCGTCCTTTGTACGGGTCATACCAAAATGTAAACCTAAAATCCTTAACAAATCAATTCAAAGAAAATATCAATACCCAGGTTTATTATTTTGCAATCATTTTGATTAGAACATTTATACCATTAATATGGTTAGTTATACGTTGAAAAAGCTTTTTAATATAGTATGATTTCGAAATGTTTTTAAAATCAATGACCAATATAAAATAACTAATATTGATTCGACAGCTGTTTGTTTTTCTTTTTATTAAATCTTAAAACTACAAATACAGCTGATTTTTATCAGTACGTTATTATTTGAAAACTGAAGCAAAATGCAACCAATATTGCGTAAAAGTGGGTTTATAAATGCTCGTTTTTTACTTTTCAAGGGGCGGCAGGCGATTTCAAGCATTTACAAACCTTCTCTGGAATGTAGAAAATACATGAAATAAGTTTAATTGTAATTAGTTATCCCGTTTTTTCGCAGAAGACGGCGTAAAATGGAGCGTCACAGACAAACAGACAAAAATTGAGATAAGACCGGTTTCGGCTTCTCTAACGCACGAAAAGTAAAAATAACAAAAAACTAATAATTCTAAGCAATGTACAGCCAAAACTCTAATAATTTTATTTATATAGATATAGTTTTATTGAAAATAGAATGTACACTACATATAGGCTGTGAACTTATAAGACTGGTTCAAAATGCTTCTCACTAATTTCAATGTATTTTCACAGAGTTTTCTTACAGTTGTAACAATCTTTTTCCATAGATTTTATCGTTGTACAAGGCTTCAAATTCTCTTGCTATAACTGTTCTCAATTGCAAAAGATCTAGGTTCCGTTCGGTAAAAACTTTATTTTTAAGGATCCTCCGAACAGAAACGTCTAACGGTGTAAGACTTTGGGCCAATCAAACGTGCCGGGTTTTCCGATACACTCTTTGAAATGGTTATTAAGAAATTCTCTGACCAGTAAGCTGTAATGCGGTGGAACACCATGTTATTGCTAAATGAAGTTGGGACTTTTCGTACAAAGGATTATTTTGTAGCTCCGGCAAAACCGTATTCTGCAACATTTTAAGATATGAATCTCCATTAACAGTGTCATTAAAACCATATGCACTCTCCGTTAATCTTAATTTCCCGTGTTAATCTTATAGAGAATATGCAAACCCTCTTATTTATCGACGGGCTTCAATGAAACTTCTCATACACTATTATTGCCACATTATTTGGAAAATTCGCTGGGTACACAGGTTTGCTGTGACGGGGTATTTTATCTATCTCCCAAATGAAACAATAGGTAGTTAACGTCTAGAAAATGAAATTAAGAAAGCTGTAAAGGCCTCTATAAAACGTCGGCCGTGCGCAGAAGGAACGGACTGGTGTAAATCAAGTGGAGGAGAATAATGGAATAATGGCTATGAAGCAACGGCCTTATTGTTGTTACACATTATGTCGGTTGCTTTACTAAACTCTTCAACTGCTCTGTTGTAGTTGAAAACACTCGGAGGATGGTGTCAAAACAGACTTTATAATTAGCACTAAGCTTGTTTTTTATAATAATATCTTCACTTAAGTGTATAAAGTGAGTCTTGCTTTAAAGAACATATTATGTTGCTGATTATTGACTGCCAATCAGCAACAATAATTTTTTTCGTTAAATAATATTAACGTTTACTTTTCTCTTCTGGAATATATGTAACTTTAGGTAAGACACTTCTTTCTCTTGGTGAATGAAAACTGTAGCTATTTTATAGACGAAGAATAAGTATTTATCTTACGAATATTAAGAAGTAGTCTAAAACAAACTAATTTGTTTGGTTTCAAGGTATAAAATATAGATTTTTTTCTAATTACTTGAGGAAACTATGAATAATCAAGTTATTCTGGGAATTGGAGTTCTTTAAATTTTATTTATTTTTCATAATTTTTAGTCATGTTTGAATGTTGTTTCTTTTCTGACTGACAAATAAATAGGTTGAAAATTACCATAGCACACACTATACATTCAAAAGTCAAACTAAAAAATTAAAATTTTCCACATACAATGAAACTCGAAAGGCTCAACATTTTGTTATTCAACTTTATCCTTCCCAACGGTCAAATTTATCCTTGGCAAAATCCATGCCAAGAGAAAACGAACGCTTAGCTCTTCCTTTTAGGGCAAACCGGCGAGGAAATACGGGCAACGAAATTTTTAAACGGTCACGTCTGATCTTTAACGTCCGTCAGAAATCACAGAAGGTCGAGCGGCAAGATGGCAGTAACTCTGCAGCGCAGAGCAGGTAAATTAAATTATAATAGAGGGGGATGCGCGAGTATATCAGCATCAGCTTCGGTTTAGCCGGGATACGGCCACGGCTGACGTCATTAATCTCTGGAGTAGAGGATTAGGCGATGCTTGGCCTAGGTGGTCCTTGCGGGAAGTCTTCATACAGAAGATTGTTCTGAGCCTCTAGAATCTCTGGGTATCTGTTCCTATACCTAGTCGTAGTGCTCCTTATAATTACTCCTTATAATTTGGGATCCATGGTCATAATGGCCCATGTAGGAAGTCCTCATAATTTAAGGATTATGGGGATTGGTATATGATTTATACTTTTTATTCTTGGTCTTGGTGGTAATTATGGACAGTACACGTGCTTATATAGTTGTTATAGGATGTCATGTATGGCCTGGTTTCCCTTTACAGGAAGTCATCGTACGTCGGGTATTATGAGTATTGCTTTAAGTTCTTTAGAGTTTTTTACATTTAGTCGGTATGGTCCTAATGAGTAGGATATATTTCCATTTGTCATAAGTAGCATAGCGGCCTTTAAGGAAAGTCTTCTCAGATTGAATTTTATGGAGATTTTTCTAGGTGTAACGGAAATTTTAAGACCCTGATTGTGGCGATCCTTACAAGGAATATAAATTGTAATTTTGAATTATTTTAGAATACCTTTTACTTACAATATACAAAATCATACATTGTTGATGATTGATCATGTTGGCTTTTGTAGAAAGATTATAGGTTATCTCGGAATATTTTACATTCGGTAGTACTCATAGGAAATTTCCTAAATGTGTGCAATTCGATTAAATATCTAGGAATTATTAGTATTTGGGTATATTGGTATCTTAGGGAAGTCCTCTTGTGTTAAGTTTTTTTTTGGTTATCTTTTACTTTATGAAAATACTATTTAGTTTTTTTGTGCAAATCTAACATTTTAGCCTGCAGATATAGTCAAATTATAAAGAAATAAATTTTAGTTTTGATGCATATGTAAATTTAGTTTTGTTTAAACCTGATATTTTATCACTTTAAATAAATGGGTGTTCATGATCTAAAATTGGTTTCTACATTCCTTGAGTTACCGTAAAATTCCACTAATAGTTTACCCGGGCCCAGCAGCTAACTACCGGCCAAGATAATTATATACCTCTCATAACTAAACGGCGCTCAAATATTCTCTAAATGGAAAATTAGCAACAAATTGAATTTAGTCGGTTGTGCTGATGTACAAACGGATATTAATTCTAACAGACAATTAACGTCTTAAATTAGTTAAACGCCGGTCTTTAATTCAGTACCGTCTAATAACACGCGAGGTGTGAACCTTGTTTCCTGGTATAGAGTTAGGCTTCTTCTTTCACTAAATTAATTAAATGTCAGTACCTAGCTTAAACGTGCAATTTTCACACCAACATATAATCAAACACTGCTTGGTAGAATGGGAAGGAATTTGACCCAGTTTTTTCGCAATTCCTTTTTTCGTTATGTTTAGTTTTTTCTCGATTAAATAGTATAGAATATACAAATACGTACTCAATACTACCTCAGTTGTTTACTTATAAAACTTAATCCGACATGAATTTGTATCTTGAGTATTTAATCATATTTTTATAAACTATTTTTCTCCAAGAAAGAAATCACAAGTACATAATATTTTACAGTAATCTTGCATCACACAGTGGAGATGTATAAATTAGCAAATAGTAGATAAGAAATCCAATTTGTATCAAGAAACATTTTGAAAATTTATCCTCCTTTCAAAGGCATTTGTGTACTTTAACGTTAATCAGATAAGATACAACTGTAGGAACAAGATCGAGTTGGTGTCCCTCAAGGCTCTAGCCTGTGCCCTTTGGTGTTCCGACAAATTCAATCAGGGAACTAGCATGTAAATCGAAAAGTGAATAGCCGATATGCGATCTCAGCTCCTTTCAAGGACAATAAAGTTGTAGATCTTCGCAAGCGGCTTGCAATGTCCTAGGCCAGTTTGTTTCCTGGAATCAATGCTAGGATCCGCATCTTAATACATGAAACTAGCACACGATAAAACTCGTCATATATAATGTACTAACACATCGAACAAACCTAATTTTCAACAATTAACACTCATTGCACTGAGTTTGATACATATTATATAATAATTTTGATTTGTTTTGGAACTAAAGATGATCTAAGAGACTGGTTCAAATTGATTGTTATCTCCCTTGTTTCAAATTTAGTTTCCATAAAAACAGACAGATCATGATTATATTATACGTGTTCAAATATCTTGTCAACAATTGTTAACTTTAAAACAACCTAGATTTTTATAAAACTATCTCGATAATTTACAAATAAATTACAATTAATTATGCAGGCAAATAATCATTTACTAATATAATTGTAACATTCTTAAAGATAGCAACACTTTTATTCTGCCAGACAAATGGGCAAAACTCCACCAAGGGAAAAGTTGTGTCAAAAGCAAGAAAAAGAAAATTTAAAAATATAAGTCTCTCTTAGGCCACTACAGACTGGAGATATTTTACAAATATTTTCCTAATGGACTAAGGTAAGCATAAAAAATTAATGAATCCACCTACACCCGCATCATCGCAGGTGTAGGTAGATTAGATCATTGTAGGCCTATTTTTGAGGACCAAAATATATTCTCTGTTATTAATTTCTGTATTTTCCAGTGTTTACTTTATATTTGGACAAATCTGGGTCTCGTGTGTGAGCAGGGAACAGAGCTCACTTTCGGGACTTGCTATAGGGAAACCCTAAATGCACCTAGGACTAGAATACATAAGATTGAGTCAGCACTGATAAGTCCTAGTAAGTTTTGGGCTGTTCAAAAAAAGTTTTAATGTTTTCTACTAAAAAACTGTCTCTATCATTTCAATTAATTCATGGATAAAACTTGTCAGTTTCCAAATTCAGCTGATAGCCTAATTAAATTCTAAGAAGCCAGTAATAATCCAATGTATTTGTGTTAATACCTAAATGGTGAATAAATAGTTCTGAGTTCTGAAAGGGCACACGCAATTAGATTCAAATTAAATCAATTACATTCCGACTCCTTGTGCGAAGCCGCTTTAATCATCCAGTTTCCCCGTCAACATTATCCCACACTGTCATATCTGACGGATTCGAAAGGTTTAATCTACGAGCCACGACCGGTAGGCAAAAACCGACAGACCCAAACCAGAGGTCGCCGCCGCAGTGTAGGAGATGTTTAATGTATTTAGAAAGCATCCGGGCAGAAGAGGCCGGAGTGAATATATTAGTACTTATATAGATCAGAGACCGGCAGCGGTTCGTGGTCCTCGGGCTGGCTATAAATCTACCGGACGAGCGATCTATTTTATCAATCGTACAGCTCTCGTGCATGTGGAATAGGAATCACCCATCTCTAATTTCAAACAGTTCTGAATGGGACACCCGTCCCGGCTTGTCTACCAAGAGAAATAGCTAGGATTGTTTCCGCTTCCATTTGTATACCTTGGTCTGGGTTGGTTTTTCACCTCGTATAACTTCCAATAAAATTTCACGAGTAGTTTAATGGCACGAGGAGTAGTTACATAAAAAAGGGGTTTTTCACGCTAGGGTGATACCACTTATATTTTGCCATCTCAATCATATTCTGAATCATTTAAATTTTTTTATATGATGAAACAACCAACTAAACGAAACTGTATTGACAAAAATATTCATAAGCAACTCCTTGTTCGTTAATTGATTTCATCAAGCTTATAACCTGAAGGGTGTTTTTCTAGTTAAGTTTATCTTAGTGTAAAGTAATTCAAAAGTACAAAAAGTCAAAAGGAGTGGTTTGATTGTGAGACTTTTGTTGGGGATTGAGAGTTAAGACTTGGAATATACCAAGAATATACACAAGTTCTAAGTAAAGCCCTTAACACAGATGTTAACTCAACCAAACTCTTCGCTTTTACTATTTTTGTCGATCAATTCTTAGACAAACTATGACCAAAACATTTAGAGATAGTAAGATTGGTGTCAAATTTTGTTTTAACCACATTAGAACATTATAAAATTTGTGATATAATTACTAGTTACACGATAGTTGTAAAAAGATATTTGAAGTGTCAAACTAAAGGTTAAATGGTTGCTTATGGAATTTTACTATTATTTTTTTCGATTTCCAAAAATAATATTATAAGTACCACGCAACTATCGTTTTGGTGATTAACAAGTAATTATCTTATTATGATAGAAAATGTAATTACCTAGGTAACACTTTAGGCCTATCTATAGTTAACACCTAACCATATTTTAACAATAATCGAAAGATCAGTAATGTTTGTATAAAAATAAGATTATGAGGTAATGTAGACGTTTACATCAATAGATGATGTTTCTGAAACTAAAAAATACTAATTCAAAACTCAATAAAAATCAATTTCAATATAAATGCAGGAACGAACTAAATTTGAGTAGTATATGTTCACACCTACATCCGACAACGACCTTGCGCTTCAGTCTCACCCACCACCCAAGTCTCCCATTACCCGACCGCCTCCAGGCGCTCTTCACTCCCGAAGCGGCTCCGATCCACCTCGGCCGAGGCCCATCTGACCGCGTCGTACTTTATTGGTACATTTGGTACAAAAAGGTCACCGCCGGCTCGCGTTCGGAATTTTAAGTGTTTCGTGAACTCCGGCCCTAAGTTATTAATCCGGGTAAAACATTCTAATAATTATGCATTAACATATTTATGAATATAAAATTAGCGGTAAGTTATAGGTACATTTATTCAGGCGGGACACGCGCGCTGTATCGCCGGTAACGTATCGCGCCGCGCCGCGCCGCATGGAACTCATTACGTCCGTTTACGAACGTGTTCCCAGGCCGGAAACGCGCGCTGATTGGATATTGGGCCGAGGTAAGGACGGTTATTGGTGGATACGTGAAATACGGAGCGGCTCGCGAATAAGTTTGTCGACACTGGCTGCGGTTCCAGTAATGAACGTTGTGTTGATCTATACACTTGATTTTAACACGGCTTCACGGTGTATGCAGGATTTCTTTACGTTTCTGAAGTAATAGATACAGCTTCTCATATTGACTTCCATACTATCGAAAAAGAAATCGATATATCGTTTAATTAAACAATCAATATATGGATTAACTTTTATAGTATCATAATAATTGTTTATTTAAATTTTGTAATTTAGTAAATAAAAATGGAAGTCAATCGTGATCAAGTTAATATTTTAAATTAACTATCCGATTTTATTATTGGTAACTATCTTAAGTACTTTTGCTTGTACTGTTAAAAAAGGTATTTAAAAATAGTTTTTTACACTATGCATGAATCACAATAACTTGAGTTATATTGTAGCTTTATTTGAGCATAAATACTACTCACATTAATATTTATTTTCTAATAGCATTTAATAGTAACCATTATCTAAAAATATTTATAAACACATTCAAGTTGAGTTGACATCCAAGTAATTTTATGTTGATATTATTTAAACATATAAACATTAAAATCTAGGACGGTCATGGGGTAGCCATAGGGTTTTTTATGGAAACGAATATGCCTATGAATAGCATTAGTTTAAGATATACTTTTGTGTACAATTTTGAAACTAGTTGTTCTAATAGTTTTTGTGTTTCGTTTGTTGACATTTAAGTTACCAATTAAACAATAAATTTTTAGTTTGCTAGTAAGGTGGCCCTGATAAGAAAACTGTACCCGAAGTAATTACTGCAAACACACTTTACATTTATTTTGATTAATTGATTTAGAATATAATAAAAACGATTCGGTTAAAGCCACTAGATGCTCTTTAACTCTCTACCATTTGTACAATTAATGATATATCGACACAATAGACTTACCAGAAATAACACAATTTAAATATTTAAATTAAAATTTAAAATCTTTTATTCCGAGTAATTAAAATATTGTTACATTACCGTACGAATCTTTGTTACGTCAAAAACATCTTGATATTCTCATAAGCTTTCAAATTACTTTAAAAAGAAATTTAAAAAAATATTTTTTATATAGTTTTAACTTTTTAAAAGTTGATTTAATTATAAATTAGATACAATAATAAGGTTTTCTAGGCGATTATAAAAGCTTCGTTTTGATTTACCTTATTGTGACAAATGGTAAAGCCATCTAAATGACTATAAATATATGGTATTTTACGGCGGCACCCGTTGCAACATGAATGGATATCATATTGCAAAACGACCGTAACAATAGCATCTGCATAGCTGTCAGTTAACGTTCGAATCGAGGCGAGTAGGTGAGTGGGTAAATTAGGTGTTTGGAAATGACAGGTTGTGATGAGAATGATTTATTCAGGGCACGCAAGGAAGCAATTCAGTATAAACGGGGGAATTAGAAGCGGGAGAAGGAGATCGAGCGTCGAGGCGAGGCGGTGCCGTATTGTTGATTTAGTAAATCACCTTCGCTGTCTAATTGTGGTAATGATAGAGTCGGGAGACCCACGCTCCCAAGATTTATTGGAGCACTGTGTGATGAATTGGATGTCTACCAGCGTCACTCCCAGATCTGCGAACTTGTTGGGTATAATGTGATGAATTGGATGTCTACCAGCGTCACTCCCAGATCTGCGAACTTGTTGGGTAACGTGTGATGAGTTGGGTGTCTAAAATCATAATTTACAGATTTGCCAACTTTTTTGATATCGCGTGATCTTGGGTGTTGCCTACTAGCGTCAATCCCAGATTTGTGAACATTTATGGTATCATACGATGAAACTTCTAGACCTGCCAACTTGTTGGATAACGTGTGATAAACTGCATGTCTAAAAGCAAAATTCTCAGATCTGCCATCTTTTTGGATATTGTGTGATGGATTAGGCGTTGTCTAATAGCTTCAATATCAGATTTGTGAGCTTTTTGGGAACTGGGTGTTAAATTATACATCTACCAGTGTCACTTCTAGACCAGCATATTTTGTGTACAAAGTTGTTAATAGATTGTCTAGCAGCAACACTACACAATCTGTTAACTTATCAGGTATTGTATGATAAATTGGGAGTGTATGACTGTCACTTTCAGAACTGTGAACTTTTTGTGTATCCACTAATGATCTGGATGCATATCACTTCTAGGCCTGCACACTTGTTAGGTAGCATGAGAGGAATTAGGCGTCACTCCCGGATCTGCGAACTTGTAAGATAGCGTGTGATGAGTTAGTTGGTCGACTACGAGCGTCAGTGCAATTTCTGTCAAATTTTCCGGAATCGTGTGTTAAATTGTGTGTCTAAAATCGTTTATAGACCTGCGAACTACCAGCGTAATTTCGTGAACAGTAATTTTTTGGGATGTAGTGTGATGAGGCATAGTGTGATTTATTTTATATCTAATAATGTGACTATTTTCTTAACTGACATTGTAATTCAACTCAATTACGGTACGTACTCAAAAAATCCTTTAGTAAAAAAATAAATTACAATAGTTCACGTAAAGTACGCGGTTGTGATTTCCCACCCTTTTTATAGGTATCAATGAGTTAATAGCATTCGTGAACAGTAACGTAATGGAGAAAAGTGGAATAAACCGCCTGCAAGAATCTCCGGATCACTTTAAGTTCCTCCCTCGCTCCTGCTGCACATTCTTCCGCGCAAAACAGCTTCCACTCTAGAAAATCGCATCCTTCACAGAATCCCTTACCTAGGAAGCCCATAAACCTTGCTGGAGTAATCAGAGAACAAAGAGACCGAACGACTTATTGCTCCCCGGATTTATCTGTAGCGGCCACAATAAGCTCCAATCAGCACAATATATTGTCCCGGCGATTTTTATCGTCACCGCAGTGAAATCTCCGATCATAACAAATAATTTTCAGCCACAACACGTATCGGAAGCACTTTCACACCTGGAATTAGAAATGTATCAGCGGATCGGTGGAACAAGTCATTCATCGTGCGGTATCAGATGAAGCCTGGGCTAACAGGGGACGCTCTCTTCAGGGTATTCTACACGCGTGGTCTGATCTATTGCTCCCGGTTTCCGCTTGTTTTTATACATTTTACGAGCATCAACCTCGAAGATCCTTAACTGTGGGGATGTCAAGAGAGTGGTTTAGATGTGACGGTTCTGAATTCCTGTCAAATAAATATTCCAGCCTCGGTTACCTCGATAAAACGTTTATCAAGGTTGATTTCCTTCATAAAAAAGCTCTGCTTTATTTAAACTTTGCCATTCATAAATTATTATATTCGTTACAAATGAATCTAAGCTTTTTTCTTACAAGTTCGTGACGTCATATAAGGACAACTGTTTAGAGGAACTTTAAAACATTACCCTTACACATAGCTATGATCTAAGATATTTTTAAAAGTGAAGTATATATTACGTTAAGAAGATATAAGAATGATACAAACATCCTTGATTTGATCCTTTATCAATCGTATTAATTTTCAACCTAAAAAATGTTGATAGGTCTATTAAAAGCTATAAAATTTCACCTAACATTTATCAATGTATGAACATATACTTAAAATAAATGAATCAATCTAAAGATATGTATATAAAAATTATGTGATTTGATAGATTTTGCATTTACATTTTAAATCTCTAAAAGTGTTCTTTAAAATTTTACACACAATTATACACTTGCATGAGCTACACAACGTGAGAACCGTTAATTAGTTTATATATGACGATATGATTTGTGTAAATTCAAACTTATCTTTGTATAAACTTTACTTAGTATATTTTGTTTAATCGTGTGGCTTTTCGTTTGATGTTAGTTTTATATTCAGTATTGGTATTCAGGCTAACCCTATCACACTTGGTACAAAAGCTCTACATCTTAGACAACAAAAATTCTCTCTAGCATACAAATATAGTCGGAGTAAACGACACAATAATATCAGATTACTGGAGAAGACACTCGATAAATAATCGTAGTCACACGGTATTCGGAGTAACTCTAGGAGATAGAAGATATGCCTAGAATAGGTGGTATAGAGTTGTAGGTTCGATGTTTGAATTATGGTAGGTTAGCGGTATGCAAGATGGGGCGATACAAGCCGGTAGCCGATCCAGCTGATAACGGGCCATTGTTACCATAATTATCAGCTGATCACCGGAGCTACCAACGTAACGAATCAATAACCGCGTGACCGCAGGCGTGCCAATATAAATAAATGTATAAGCAGGCAAAAGAACCGGTCTAGTATGTCATTGTGTAAGGTTCTTTGGATTGTCAAAGTTTAAATTTAAAAACTCACTTTTAATGGACGTAAATTATTATTCAAATCATAATGCATTGGAAAATTTAAGTTGTATATCAGATATAAATACGGATTTTCAGTTATACTATACACATATACTAAACACAAATTAATACGGTTGCCGTCTGACCAAAGTATGACCTAAAATATATAAAACAATTTTATAAGAAATTTATAAAACTTAAAACTATTTTCAGAGAAAACTAGGTTTAAATATATTTTTAATAACTACGTAGCAAAAGTATCATGCAATAAAGATATTTATTTATTCATATTCATCAATTATCGGATTTACTTTCAAAATTTTTTCGACATAATATAATTCCCCTTCCAATTACTACTATTTTGCCTGATTTTGAAAAGGATTTAATATTTTTAGATTGCAATAAAGTAATTATTAACGTTCATATAGAAGAAGTGCTTTCACGAAATTCCTTTTTTCCGGTATATAGGGCGTCAGTTTAGAAAATTTAGTGTTATATTTATGGTCTTTCTCACTTATCATGAAAGTTTCAACACGCTTAATCATAAAAGCAATCTGGTAACTATACGAACTATAAAGGGTATGAAATTTTCATTTTATACAAAGGACTTGTCATGTGAGGGTCTTCTGTTACATTATAAATCAACTTTTTAAAAATTACTAATGTTAAGTCCTAAATTTTAGATATGCCATAATTGAAGAAAAATACTTGATACATTAGTGGCATTTCTAATAAGAAGATGTCAAAGACGGCTGAAGGTAATTTCTTGGATGTTGTTTCTATGTGTAGTTCCCAATTTAGGTGTGATGTTATTTTTATTCTAAACTTATGAACTGAATTTTTGTAATGACTAACATTGTATTTCAATTAATTGTGAATTTTATACAACAAAAATATATAAATATATTCAACATGAAGAAACCTCCGTTTTTAAAAGACATAATCCCAAGGTCGAGTCGATGCTAAATATTCCAACAGTATTACGAGTGTTCGTAATCGTTCTAAAAGATAGTTTTTGCTTCGAAGAACAAAACCCCGCGCTGAACCAAAAATATCCAGGCCGGCATACCTTCGCTCATGTGGCACGACGGGCCGGTCAATTCGGAGCTAATGCTGTTTTCGTGATGGGTGTGAAGCCTTCGATCCGAGATTGCGGCAATTTGACTTCCCTGGACCCTGTATTACACCGAGTGTGAGAAAGGCCCAAGATTGGTGGCCTAAAGCAAATAAAGCCGCATACGAAACTCGAATTTGAGGTGAACCTTTAACGTGTGGCAAGGTCTACTGACGAAATATTCGTGAGGATCTCATTCCTCAGGGTTATATATTACTGGAGTTAACTTCTGACTTGCTTTACAGTTTTTAATTTTTGAATACAAGATTAGAAGTCTTCTTTGTCAAGCTAACGGTCTACAGGTTGAACGAATTGGCTAAAGATCAGCTGTTTTTTAATGCGGAATAATTACTATCATAATATATACGGGAATGTCTCTAGAATGTTATCAAAACTTATAAAGAGTATTTGAATCAGTTGTTATTTTGACGTTGTTATTATTATCATCTCTCTGAAATAATAATCCCTGGTGAGTATTTAAGGTGAAGTATGAAGTATAAAAGTATGAATGAGAAATTTGTGTAAGATTATTGTGGCACGATCTTTTAATCTTGTTACTGACTAAGGATGTTCCTTAGACAGGACTATTAATTAATAGCCAAACACCCAATGTCATTTAAGGGATCTACAGTTTATCATGAGGTCCGGAACACAGAAAGAAATGGGTATGCTATTCTGGTTCAACTTAGACGTCAAGCTGAACGCAAACCTCATTTAGCTGTCAATTTTGAGCTTTATTTCGTCGTATGTTGTTTTTAAACAAATTACGTTTCACGATAATTAAACAAATATCGTATAAATCGGTTTGATAGTCAATTTCCAATGATGGATCCTATCTAACCAAACAAGCAAATGTTTGAATCAGTCCGGTTAGTTTAATTTATAAAGATTTCGAAAAAAATGTTGTTGAAATATTTGGTGGCATTTCCTCCCAGATTAAATCGCTGCACCTTAACTTTTAGTTTTCATCTTCTTTTTTTGTCAATACGCATTATTTCGTTTATATATTTAGAATTAATTTGAAACAGCGTTTTGTATTTAGTGCATGGTATTTTAAAATTTGGTGTTTGAGAAGTGTAAAATAATTTTCATTGTTAGATTGGTTTAAACAAATTTCCCTTATTTATTATTTAACACCAAAAAATATCAGGTTCCAGTTGTTTTCCCGTTGCCATTTATACATTCATGCACAGCGAAAGAATACAGTTAGCCACCGTAAATAGGACAAAATATGACAAAATGACATGACAAAATTCATGTAAAAATATTGTATAAAATGTAGCATTCTAAATATTAAAAAAACCTTTTTCATTGACATTTCTACCAGGTACATTTAGAGTTACATCCACAGTGACGTCCGATTTTGATATTGGAATCGCATATCTATATTTTTATTCCTACCGTGATCGTAGCTATAACCCATCTTCACTTTTTCTCGTGGCTATGTCTTGGATCTCTAAGGGGGGAGGTATGAGAAATCATTCAGACTGAAATTTTAAACTGAAATGACGTCATATGGTAATATAATAAAATATAATTAAGATATAATAAAGACAGCTGTTCAGAGGAACAGAAAACATTCCCAAAGACGTATCGGTGATCTAAGCTGTTTCTTAAAGGGAAGTAAATACACGTTACTGTGTGGTAGCGCTACTGTGGGACTGTGGTTGACAATCCCTCGCGACATAGTAGAAACAGCCGTGCAACATATCAGTTTCAAGGTCCAGCACTTGGATGACAACGTATCGCAATACTCTTCTTACCGTTATAATTTACTGTCGGCGAAACTATAATGCGTAGGAATAATGTTTTCCCAACAATCATTACATACAACTAACATGACTTTAACTTTGCTTCTGAGTTACACAAGGAGAATCTATTTACTTTAAAACACTATCAGTATAAGTCACAGTAAGTTTATTAAATTGTATTTTGAGTAAAGTTAGCTTAATTATACCTTTTTCGGTAACTGTGTAAATAGAACTCAAACAAAATGGATAAAACTACTCCTAACAAAAAACATTATCAATAAATATAATTATTTTTACACAATCATTATCTCCGATATACCTTTTTTTATGTATTACTAGAAGTAATAGGTTTGTCCGTCTTTTTACGGATAGTAGGAATCAGCTTAAAAATGAAAGATAATCATAAAATAATGTAAACATAAAATCCAAAAAAAAGAAGAAATACAAGGAAAGGCAAATTCCCTGCTTAGCTATTTATCAACATATTGCAATTATATAAACTATGTTATACTTAAAAACTTGAACTGACATTAAAATTTTGTTATAAAATAACATTTTAACAATATAGATTTAATTTGAAACAAGTTTGAAATCAAAGACCAACATAAACAAACTAATTTAGATACCAGTTTTACCACTGTTGGTTATTTCATTCTGTTAAATACCTTTTATAGATCACATGTTCTGCAAAACTTTTAAATAAAAGTCTTATATTGCACAATGTTTTGGAAGATTATTATCTCATGCGTGGGTGGCTTAGTTTAAAATAAACGAAAATCTTCTAAAGGTATAAAATTTAAAAAGTTGCATAACAAACTCTGGGTGCTCTCGTTTTTATGGAAAAGACGAACTCAAATGTCTTGTTTATCGTTACAGAAATACAAACGGACGAAAATTGAGATAAAACCCATTTTGACTTTTCTGGGCCATGAAACCTAAAATTACAATAAATATTATAATTTCAAGCGGTGTACAGTCAAGACTGTTATTTTATTTTTATAGATTACCTTGACGTTAACAAGGAAACCAACTATGAGCTTTAAACCTCTCTAAAACTCGCTTCCTGAAAAGCACGTCTTAGTAGGAAATAACCACAAAGAACAGTTACAAACATATCAACTCAACAGAGACAAAACCAGCGCACAACCTTCCGTCGCGGCTTCTTGTCGACCACTCCCAGACTGTAATGACGCCTAATTCACGACCCCGATACCATCTGGTCCCATACCATTAAAACTAACAAACCAATTACCAGCCCGGTAAAAATACCAGCTTGTCCCCGGATTTACCGTGGTTGTAATAGCTATTGTTGTAGAATTTCGCTTAATCGCCGGTACCGGCCGTTCCGAGCGGAGTTATTGATATGGCTTTATCAGATAGGGAGAAATACGCGGTACCGGGTCCCAGTCTCGGTCATGGTATATGCGACCGGGTTTCGGGCGTTACATAAATACAGCGCCTGTGTATCGGGTTCCTCCGTTGTAAACCACGCGGATGCCGGAGTGCCGCAAGGAAGTGTTCTGGGCCCGATGTTGTTTTTGATCTGTATTACTGTTTCATTGCTTTACGAGACGCACCCTTAACCCTGTGATTGTTTTGAATATTAAATTTAAGCTTTTTGTTACAAAAGATATGATAGGGATTGAATTAATCATGGGTTTTAAGAGACTTATAAATAAATGCAGTAATAGAAGCCTTTTGAAAAGTATGCAAATATATAAATATATTCATAACTTTATAAAATATCCATTTTTATATAAATATATTGTTTCATTAATTCATATTTACATGTCTAAGCTCTTTATGGGGTATTTTTAGTAATTTTTGAGACACAAAGTGATGACATGTAGTTATGGACACAACTGTTTAGAAGAACTGAAAATATTCCCTTCAGACACATGATCTCATAATCTAATCTGTTTCCCTCAGATAAGTAAATACTAATTTTTCTCACGAAAATTGCTTTCTCTTATATTTTATAAATATATTAGATTATTCTTTCTCTCCTTATTCTTCGCTGGAACGTCTCGAAGTCCCTATGAACACATTCACAGACTTCCTGCGTTCAATATCTAATATAGACATTTCGTATGGCATGGATTCATTTCCATGCCAACACCGTTGTTTTCCATATAGCTAGTACACTCAGGCAGTTTTGAAGACTCAATGGTTGTAGGACCCTCTTCATCACTGTTTCCAGATAGATTCGATCCTCTACTCTTCCTATTCTGGACATCTAAAGACGGTGAGTTCTGGTGTGTCCTCTTCCTCACATTATACTTCACACAGTTTGGTTACTCCACGTACTTCATCTAAGAATATGGCTTCTGAATGCCTCTTTTACTGTGATAATCTGCACGTCCCAGAAGTCCGGTGCAAAAATACTTCATACCGCTTCTTTATGGTACATCCGGTAAAAATACTTCAATAAAATGTTTACTAAATTACGAACGGATATAAGTGTGTGGACAGTGTCAAAGGTTTGAGAAACGTTCGTCGCTGATTGCTACCGTCGCCGGCTCGCCGCCCGGATGTCCCGGATGCTCGACGGTGTTGGAGCGCGAGCGTAATCCGATAGAGCCCGAAATGGAGTCGCGACGCGGCGCTGATCCAGATATCTAATCAGCCATTTGTTAAGGCACGAACACATCACTTCCCTCTCCCTACTTGGTGGCGCACGTCCCTTTCCGACATTAATTAGCCGTAATCTTATCCGGTGTGAACCAATCAGCTGGTGTTTGCACGAAGAATGCGTTAAGCGATTGTGGGCAACGTGTGTAGTAGCACACTCATAGCGGTTGGGAAATGGAAGCTCCTCCGGGCTTTTGGTATTATTTTTATATGTTTTCATCTAGTTTATTAATATTAATATTTCTTTGGTAAAACTTTTGGGACTATTCCTTTGGAACAATAACATATTTTAAATATGCCTACAGTTCTATTATATTTTATTTTAATTTTATAGGGGGATTCGTCGAGATTATTTTACATCATTTTGCATTATGTTTTAGTGTATATAAACTGGAATAAGGCTGACAGAATAAAGGAGATTCAGTATATTAGATACCTCAAAGAGAGTAGGTTTTCATGTCTCTTAAACCAATTTTACCTTATTTTTGGCATGGATATGTCTTAGCTCGGGGGCGGGCGGGGCGTTAGCAATTTCAACAACCAAAATTTGAAACATAAAACAGCTGTTTAGTTGAACTGAACGCACCAACAATTCATCAGCTATAATATCTCAAAACCTTATGCATAATGGGTGTATCACGTTCACCCACGTGCTTCATATATCTTAATCCGTGGTTTCAGTCCATTAGCGAATCAGATCCGAAAAACACCTCCGGAGAACGTTTATAAAAGTCGACTATCTTAGATATTTTGATTACTAAATACATTACCGACACCTAATACCTAATGGATATTTCACGCTCCGGACTCAAATACGAGAACAAAAAGGCCGCCTCAGTGCCTCGGCGCGGCGGTATCTCGCCGTCTCGCGCCGATCGCCGCCGATACCCTCCGTGGCGAATCCCTCTTCCCCGACCTCTACCCCGATTGTTATCCCATGATTATGGGGCCCGCGCCATCACCATCGCAGTTTCCACACTTGTGGAGCTCTGCTTTGATTTGCTTTCATCTCCTGGGTGCCGAGCCACTCGGTGTGGGAAACATTAACATAATAACTATCGACCTGTTTCGCTCTTGTCAAGCTTTTCGAAATGTTGAATAACGTTCCGGTAAAGCTTTGAGCTGCGTGTGTTACGTTTGGAATATCAATTGTGTAAATAACTGGAAAATATATGAGTTTTATTCTATTAAATAATGCATATTCATTAAAAATAGATTATTATATTTTATAAAATGGCGTAAACAGACATAATCTTTGTTTCAAAAAGGCAAACATTTTAAAAATTTTTCGAAAAATTCTTTCACTGAGTAGACAAGTCATTCTACTAGCCAGTTCCAGAGTTGTTTCAGTTTTACTCGTGTTGCTATAATAGTTAGCCTCTTACTTTTTCATGCTGGAGACAATTTAAGTAAAAGTTATTAAGTTATTGTAATTATGTTTATATTTTGACAGATTAGCCTGATTATGATAGAGTCCAGTGAACTTTTTGTTTAACATTTAAAATTATGAAAAGGTAATATTTTGACATGGATATGTCTAAGCTCTGGGGGGGGGGTGTTGGCGATTTTTAAGCTGGAAAACATGTTACAGGTTTCCATAGAAACTACAAGAGCTATTTTATTGAATTTTTAGTATGAAAGAATAAGAACAGTTGTTTAGATGAACTGATACCATAACCTATTTCCCAAAGGGAATTAAATACGAACATTTTTATACATATAAATTTATATCATTATCTTTATTGATTTTTATATTTTCTAGTCTCTATGCAAATGTTAATGCATATTCTGGTTCATATTACGTTAGTACCAGAGTTTATCTATCCGAATATTTCAATTTCACCTGACTGAGTGCTAGCTCACCACCTGTCCAACTGAGCATGCATCCCTGGCGTCCCGTTGGACAGACGCGCTCCCGTATCGCCCGCGGTCACAATTAGCCAATGGCCGGTCTAGAATTAGGAGTCGCGCATGCGCGGTGGCGCGATTTATGACCAATTACCACCAATCCGAGGCCGAGGAGAGGTTTGATTGGTGGACTCTCTAATTTACGGCTCGATCTGTTAGGGTTTATGATCCGTTTGACAGAAATTTAGATTTTATTGGCAGCTCTGATTGTGTACGACGCTGCGGCGGCTACCGGTTGTAAATCGACGGCCTGCGGATAAGCTGCTGGTTTTATGTGGGATAGGGTGGACGATTGAATCTTGTTACCACTGCTATGTTTCACTGTGTCAAGTTATGGCGTGTGAGTTTTTTTTATTTCCAAAAATACATAGTTAAATTGTGCCTACCCTTTCTGAAATAATGACTTACTCAGGTGGATATTTTACCTAAGCAAACTATGAATGAAAAATTACTTTAATATGATTGTGGCGCTATATTGTAGTCTTGTTACTGGCTTAGCCCGACATTTTCCTTAGACAGTACTATAACATGGGATACAGACCAAATTTCACCTCTAAATTACAAAATAGTCCTCCACGATTTGGATTACAGAACATGCCACACTACTGACTGTCCCAGTCATGGATCCAGAATGGACATGAACTTACAATGACAACCAGTTATTGATCAGTGCGCACAGGAAGAGTCCATCACGGAAGTCCACACTTTTGTTTACGCCCACTTAATCAATTAATAAACACAAAACAAAATAAAATAATTAAATATGAAAATAAACAAAACAGAAAAGCTGCATACAATTTAGTATGTAAAGAACGATCATAATACAGGATTACAGGACACACCACCGTCGCAATATATCATTGCCGAATAAATCTACAATTTACTAAAGTTACACCTACTACGTTGGTAAGACCTCTATTTGTACCGATTAAATCGGTACAAGTGATCTGAAACATCCTTAGTCTAGTCATAAAGCAGATAATAAGAGATCATGTACACGTATCCTTTGACTTTATCAGTGTTTCCGCTGTAGCCCACCCAATAATCATTAGCCACTAACAAACGCTTCTCTTAAACACTAAGACACTGTCCTGAACATTTAATATTTCGGGGGTTAAATTTCTGTTTAAAATATGTACAATTCATAAAGATGAATTTTCGATCGAGTTAAACGTTGAACGGAGAATGTAACAAAAATGAAACCTGCTCAGGTAAAAATAAAAAAGCACAAGTAAACCTTTGCCTTAATATCATCTATTTTATCTGTAAACAATACATATCAAAAAAAATGACGAGAGACGACAATGATATATACTGTAACATTGGCGTGTCCTGTAATCCAGCTACTATAGGAGGTCGTAGAGGTATTGTAGATAGTTATAAGCGATAGTCGGTAGATGTGATATTCCCTGATGTGGATTGTTGTCCGCACTGTTTAATGCTACTTTCATACGCAAAGACCATCCTCATAATTAGACCACTTAGTAATTGACAGGATACGTGTTATGGACTTCACGTTAGTTGTTAGCCCTTAGATGCCATCGGTTGTTAGAATTGAATTGACAGTACTGTATAAGGAACATGTCAGCCTTAGTCAGTAAGAAGACTTTAAGATCATGCCACAATCATTATCTTACACCCATTCCTCATTTATCCTTGGTTTAAAATAATCTGGATAGGTAACCGTTTCAATGTGGAATAATATGTTTATAAAATAACCCATATATTCATGTTCAATGATGTTCAAGTGAAGTGTGATATTAACTGTTCAATCATTTTACAATTCGAAATACAACAAACCGATTAAAATACTCAAATCCACTATGCACCAACCATAACTCGTTTTCTCTCGACCGTTCCAAGTAAGATCATGAACTCGAGAAGGATCCACCTTGATCAACCAATCCTCACGTGCAACAAGCACACCTTGAAATTCCTCCTTTCGATCTATTACCATCCAATTGGCCGAATAAGGTAGGAATGTCCGAGCACGATTATAATGGAGAGAAGGAGATTCTTCCCTAATAGGATCACATGATCGGTAAGGCTGTTCTCGGAGCAGGAGCAGGAAGATCGAACAACACTGCAACCCTGGGTTTGGCATAATCGTCCACGCATTTGTGGAAACGGGCAATCCAGAAGGCCTCGATGGAGCCATCAGCGTAATTGCAGCTTACTTCTGGTCCCCATGATTTACAGGTTCTCAATTGTGGGTTGCGAATAGAAACATGTTAATTTTCAAGTTCGAGTTGGAGCTAAATTTGTCCGTTCGTTTAGAAAGGGAAATTCAAGATGATCAGTCTTACCGAGCCTGTTGCGTTTGCTGGTTCCAAATCCATACGCTTTACCAAATTTAATCCTCCTTTTTTAGTAAAAATAAATTAAAATACTTTTAAGCATTTAAATATTTACTGTAACATATAAACGTCAGCTAACAATTTTCATACATTATTTGTTTTATCTATTGTACAGAATAATAACAATATATATTTCATATGAAAAAGTAAAGTAGATGCTAATCATTACGTTACAGGAAAACAATAAAATCACTATCACACATGCTAAATACCAATTTCGTGGTGACACGAAGACAACATTTTCCTGAGTAATGTTGCATGTCGTTTGCTCTAACTAAGATTCCAATGGCTACAAGAAACCAGTTGTATTGTTGTGGAAGTTGGGATGTTTATATGGTAAAATACGTAATTGGTTAAGCATTTAAATTAATATCCGAAATATTTAGAATCCGATGATCCGGGATCCGATAAATATTTAGAACACGGTAGCCTACCAATCTATATAAAATCGATCTTATACTTACTTTTTGCACTTTCTAACGATCTTTAACAACAATCCTGTCCATGGAAGAACCCAATTTTGACGTTTCGTACGATTTTAGGCTGAAACATGACACTCTCAAACCAAAACTGTCTAGCTAGGGGATCGGCAGGAATCGGGGTTCTGGGCGGAGAAAAATCACTTAAATTCACTTATTTCACTCTCTAATAACATATACGATTAAAAACACCGCGGAACACGATTTTTACGACGTTTTCTAAAGTTTTTGGACCGAAGTACGACACTCTGTAACATCCAGTCAACCATTGACGTCTGCAGGTATCTCCAAAATGAAATTAAACAGCTGACTTTTATTGAGTGTCTTATGCCATTTTAATATTTTCGTGTTTGATTATCATTTTGCTTACGTTGTAACTATCAATATACTTACAAAAGGAACGTTTCAAATTTTGAAAATATATTTTGGCAATAATCGTTCAGTTTGGGTAACTTACGCAAGATTATTTCGGTAATGAGGATAATTAAGGTTTTGCTATGAACTGTTTTATGGAATGAATATCCAACATTATTTGTTGTTTGGCCAACCAAACTTACCATTGTGTTTGATATTTGAGCAGGAGGTATAATTAGCCCTGATATTTTCAAATAAAATGTTGGTCTGACTGAGACGGTAAACCACCAAAGCTATCGGGAAACGATAAGGAACTTTTTCGTTATTTACTTAAACAACATGGAACTGGATCCAAATGAGATATGGTTTCAACAAGACGTTATGACGTGTCACACAGCAGGCAACACAATTGGTATCTTGAAAACGTTTGGTCATCGGATGATCTCCTATTGGGTTAGCATTAGGGTAGAATTAGTCATCATAATTAGACCAATTCTTAATTCAGAGGCCGTGGTTCGGATTCCACATTAAACTGTAGGTCTCTTAGCTGCCATCGGCTGTTGGGCTATTAATTAACAGTCCTGTCTAAGGAACATGTCAGCCTTAGTCAATAACAAGACTACAAGATCGCGCCACAATCATCTTACACTCAATCCTCATTCATACTTGGCTTAAAATACCTACCTTGTAGTATGGTCACCATTTTAATAATCTAATCTAATCTAATTACCTGACCTCAATGGACGTATGGTATTACGCTAACAGACTACTTTCTGTGAGGTGTGTTAGGTTACAAATATCTTTTTTTATAGTAAGGTATCCCAGATATTCAGCTGTACCCGACAAGACTGTACTACGATCGGTAAACGAGCTGGACGAAAACAAACAACGGAATCATGTCAAGAGCAGCGGATGGGAAGATTGCCGCACGACCGCGTGGAATATAAACCGACTGTGAAAAGAATGGGAGTCGGACTGGTGAAACAGTGTCAAGATCGACCGACACTGACGTCGACAATAAGGGGATGTAAGACGTTGTATTAATTACCCAGTTGTGCAAGGCCGGGCAGGGCGCGGGTCACTCTAGCATGGAGCCATGGAGCACGAGCGGACAAGGACACAGAGTATAATCTGTGTGTTTCCTAAACAGTGAAAGTGCACAGAGTAATACACGCGCGCGCGGCAAGGAATAATAACACGTTGCTTTTGGAGCCTCTCCCGGGGTCAAGGTGCAATTATACTGTTGCATATGTACAAAGAGCGCCGAACGTGCACTGCGCATGCGCTATACTCTTGCTTCTTCCTCGTCGACTATTTTTTACTGATTTCACTATTATTTTTTTGTCGGTTACTATTATAAAATCCTAAATATAAATTATTATATCAAGTAAATTATTCTTTAACCTTAATTCCGTCCTGACCGGATCCCATGTAAATTTCTCTGTGTACTAGTAAATTTTTTTCCACGTTAAAAGGTTTTTGTTTTTTAAAAATGATACTTTGTCTAAATAATCGATAATAACCTAGTCATACTCATACTCATAAATCTACACAGATAATGAATAAAATAAATAGACGTAAATGCCTAATGGTTAAGTATTTGCTAAAGTTAAAAACCAAAATTAGTTTAGGGGGTGGGTTGGGGATTTTGGGAGGGACATTGGAGGTAGGTGTTCGACCTACAGTTCGGTAGGATCGGCAAAAGCCAACCGAGTAAGCCTTCCGACGTTTTAATAATGAAGTGATAGAGAGTAAGTAAATAGAGTAAGATATCACTGCTATAAGATAAAAAACTAAAACATTAACAAATTGAAGATTTTTTCATAAACACTCAAAGTGTAAAGGTTTATGATTGTACATAATGCTTTTTGGGGGTAAACTCTAAAAAATTAGTCTTTGCACTGTCTAACTTTGAAATAATATGAATACTAAATAATGAAATTACCGTAACATAAAGCTGTACGGTAAAACTTGGGGTACTACGGAAATTGAGAAAGGTAAACCATATTTTTTTAAATTGATATTAGGCAATAAATACGTAGTGCCTGCAAACGTAAAAGAGACATACCTAATACAAAATCTTTATGGTGTTAGTTTCGTGTGTATTGCAAATTTTTTATTGTTAGTTTAAGTATTGAAATTTAGCATTATGCCTTATGATTATTTCAGATAGTCAAGTGTGACAAGACCTATTTTGTTATTTGTCATATATACTCCTATATATTTACAGGATTTTTTAACCTCCTGGTTCTAATATTAATTAAATCATCTTTGAGCAAATACTCATTTGCAACTAAAATATGCAATCAGAAACCACCTTAAATACTGCCATCTATTTCAATGGAAGTACTTTCATTGCATTATTGAAAATATCAGTGACTATTAGATATGGTGTATAATATTAGTATCCATGGTTACAGGTTCCAACCTGAACAAGAGTGTCATCGCCTTCGTCACATCAAACAGTCGAGAAAGGGCGCTTCGTCCACGACACGAACCTGGGAACTTACTGCTATTTACAATTTGCATCACCTTCTATAAATTAACAGACCGGTGGCGGAGTTACTTTCCCCGTTCGGAAGTGACGTCACAAGGACGAGCAGGAAACAATGGTCGACCTTTGCAGGATCCGCAGAGACCACCCTGCAGTCCTGCCGACATGCCCTGGGCTTTCTCCCGCTGCGACATCGCGACAAGTGGGGAAGACATTGCAGTGGAAGCTGTTCCTCGGTGGCTTTTGAACCGGCCACAACGCATGTTACTGGATACTGTTTATTGACATGAGTATGCCTACGCTCTAGGGGGGAGGGGTTTGGTAATTTGCGCGACTAAAAATTGAAACTCTGGCGTCATTTGGTTAGTGACGTCATATTTTGGTTATAAGAATAGGTGTTTAGATGGACCAAAAACAATCTCTTTAGACATATCCATAATATGTCTATATTTGTCTGTAGATACAAACATTTTTAATTGAAATGGATATATAGGGTGATTCTAGAAGAAATGGTAATAGTTATTGAAGGATGTGTCCCACCAGTGAAATTGATGAAACAAGTTTACATAAACATGGGCTTGGAAATGCTTCGTTTGCGAGCTGTGAGAGAATTATATCGTCCAGATTTTAGTAAGGCCTACCCCCGTTAAAATGAGGTCATACTGTTTTTATTAGACGTTAATTAAAGTAACAAACGTAATTTATGTCATGTATGATGAACTTGAAAATTTGAATAATGCTGGTTCCGAATGGTTTTCAATAAAAACTAGTTGTTTTGAAATAAATCCGTATAAACTGTAAAAATCGTAAAAGATAACAGAGTAATTTCAGACTAACTGTACAAAATTTGTTATTTTGGATAAGATTTTTACGTTTGAGCCGGTTTTCTAAAAACAACTTGACAGTTCCGAGACCATTTTTCAGTTCATTTGACATAAAATACAATACATTTGACACTTTCATTAACCTTGAAACCCAGTACGGTTCCATTTCAACGGGGGTAGGCCTAATGAAATCCGCCCAAAATCATTCGCTATCAATAACTCGAAGCACTAACTAAGCATTTCCTAACCCAGGTTTGTATGAACCTTTCTCATCATTATCACTAGTAGAGCACGTTCTTTAATTCCTGCCATCCCATCATGAATCGCCCGGTATGTTTAGGCTCTGGGGGTTGTTAGAAATTTGTGGGGCGTAAAAGCGACTACACATGGTTATGAGAAAATTGGTTTACAGGAATTGAAAACAGTCCCTTTAGACATATTCATGATCTAACTTATTTCCCACAGGGAACTAAATGAAGTTTTTTGTAAGAACTGCTACCCCAAAAATTAAAATTTATTTATTTTTTTAATAATAATATAATAATAATTTTTTTAAATAAAAAGTTGTCTCTGTGTAATCGCTATGTATTTTGGCTAACACAGCTTTCACGTTTGGTTCTTCCTTGACTCTTTGTTTCCTTGTCTCGTTGTAAACACTTTACACGTCACAACCATACACAGTGATGGATGGATCCAATCCAGGATGCTTTGTAAATATTTTTAACTTTATCTGCCAAGGTGTCTCCTCTCCCTCACTGAGTACTCCCCTTTCTTTCTAACCGATTTAAAACCTTTCTTTCCTATGGCTGTTCAAAGGTCAACAATATTTTCGCAGTGTTCCTAACACTATTCTTAATTTTGTCTCTAAAAAGAACATAAATTCCCTTTCACATTGGATTGTCATTACCTTTCAAACTTTCAATCTAAATTACAGTCATTAATATTGAAGCTTGCTAAGTGCCCTGTTTGATGGGTAAACTCTCAGGTTGATGCTAAGAGCTGAAACCTGCTGATGGAATATTCACCAAGCACTTTGACTGCGAAATTACAGATTACTAGCTTAATGAGCCTAGGATACAAAACTAATATTTTCAGTCAGTGGTATAACTAGTCGTATATGCTTCGCGAAATTCGGTTTTTATGGACATAAAACGCCTGACGGAAAATATCATAGAGTGGACATTTAACTCTCTTAATTACCAAATCGATAACGATAATATATATCGAAGTAACGAAAGAATATCAATACCATAGATCGCAGATTCCACATCGCATAGCGGTACGAGTGGGGAGTGAGTAAATCAAAACGCAATCGAAGAGTCGATAAACGCAGTCGTCGCATACGAGATTTACGAGGTAGATATGATCCTAGCCTGCGTCCAGCGTGTGTAGCCGTGCATTATGATAATATACATCTTCCAACCGATATGATTACAATGTCAAACTCCAGATTGAATACATGAAGGAGTAGTCAGTCCCTCTCGAATCTGATGGAAGATATTCTATGATAGAATCTTACTTTTAAAACTTCACTTTATTTACTAGGATTTTTTTCTCAGAAATCCTTTGACAGTGAATGAGTGTCTGTTAATACTCCGTTTTGAGAACATAATTTCATTTCATCATTTTTTTCATTGTAGTCTCAAAGTAGTCTTTATAGTTTTGAATATACAGGCCTAAAAGCAAACACAACAGCATCAGTTTATAACTTTTACAGAATAAATATTTAAACGGTCAACAATAATAATAATTATTCTGCTACCTTGAGTATTTGTAAAATACAAATTTTACTTTATAATTGAAAATGTGTTTATTATTCTTTGAAATCAGTGACTGATATACTTATGTGGTACGAACGAATGTGTTTTAAGAATATTATAAATGAAGCGACTAATGAAGTTAGGCCAACTAAGTCAAATGAGTAATGTGTCAACCCACAATTCAGCTGGTTATAAAAATATATTACTCGTAGTCTAATGACTGCTTAAAGGTTGAAAAAATATTTAATGTCCGGCAAGCAAACGAAATACAGACGTCTTAATTAATTAAAATCCGCCACACGAAGGTAGAATGGCGCAATACGGCTATAACTCGCCGCTCGTCTCGAGGACGCAGACGCAGTGGCCACGCGTGACGCGTATCATGCACAACGCGTGCGCAGATGATCAGCTGATCTAATTAACGCTCCAGTGCGCATGCGCGGACAAGGCCGCCACCCATCCCGTCCTTGACTCAGTTTCCCGCCAAATACGCGCGCCGGCGCGCTCGCTTCCCTTCTAATTACCACAGTTCCCACGGGGGTGCTGCGATCGCTACACTTTTCTCGCCCAAGGTCCCGAGATGACCTTTGCTTTATCGTTATCGGTTCGGAAGCGCTTCAGTAGTTTTACGACAGAGACAACGGGAAAGAGAATAATGTCTGGGATTTGATTCAGGGAATCTGATGGTTTGTCTCTTCCAATCGAAAGGGCATTTATCAGTTAGGTTTGTCATAATATATAAGTACGTATCACATGACCTCTCATTAAAATTAGAAAAAACTTAGTAAAAAATAGTTCATAGAAGTTGTTCGATGTTCAATACCAGATAAAATATTGTATTACTAATTTATATACTGTTGTTGATATTTATCGATAAAGCAAGACCGAATAAAATACTTTACAATAAGTAAATAAAAAGAATAACTTTAACATTGTATAAACTATTATAGCTATTGTAGTTGGGCATAAAAAACTACCCAGTTCTGCGTCTGTACGTGGTGACAATACTGTGGTGTAAATAAATTGTACAAGATTAAAACATTTCAACAATATTTTGAAGAATAGTCAAATGTTTTAGTTCTCAACGAGTTAAAATTAATCATTACAACCTGTGAAAAATACGACTTAAGTTTTTAAGGTGTACAGTACATAATGGATGTACATAGGATGTAATTCAAAAGGTATTTCGCCACTTTCTAAAATACTTAGAATGAGGCTTAAAAATTTTATAGATAAATTATAGCTCAAGAAAAATGTATTTAAAACTATAGGCTTATCTTGGTTTCATGTTATAGTTTACAAAAATTTTACCAGAAAACTATTTTTTAATCATTCCCGAGACTCATACTATTATACACTAAACCGATCTCATTTCCTATAATTCGCATTCCTACAATCCAATACCACACTGGGTTGAGCCATTTACAGCGAATACCCTATGAATCACCTTCAGACTCGGCGCAAAAACCGCTCGCAAAAACTGGAGGTTCACATCCGTGTGGAATAATCTAGATCTCCAAACGTCCGCGACCTTGAGTTTAAATCCGGCCCCCAAGGTGAGGCATCAAGAGATGTTCAGATACTATCCATATCAGTAAACATCGATATTTCAGTTATTGCACCAATGTCCTGAATTGCGATATTATTTATTGGGCATTTAAACATTTTTGAGAATATTGGCTTTCGATTTAACAAAACAATCTGTAATGGTTCTATAAAACACTAATTTTGTTGGAAAATAGATTATTTATAGTATTCCAGAATATTTTTACTCATTTAAGGTATTTTTATTTAATGTAAAATAGAAACTATACAGTGATGTAACTTCAAACTTTATCCTCAACAGAAAATATTGTGTTTACGTCCCTGAGGGAAATAGCTTAGGTCGTGGATGAATGTTTATTTGTTTTCAACCCTGAATTGCCAAATTGCTCATCACTATAGGCCTAAGGCATTTACGGTAAATTAAAGGCAGCTAGGTACCGTAGCGGTATAGGCTCACAATGATCTGACAGGAGTCGCTGGTTTCTATCCAGCAACCTTTGACTTCACGAACTATCGCGGTACCCCTGAGCTACGGTGCCGGTAATTTGTTTAAACAGCTATTCTTATTACCATATGGTACCTCTTTTGTTACACTTTTTGCATCTTACAAACTGCTCCCTCCTGCTTATACATATCCATGTCAAAGAGAACTGTTACCACGGACATTACTTGCTTATCTGACAAAGTGTAACCAGAGACCTAACATTAGACGTGTACTTTCATTTGTCTATAATGTAACCTAAAAAAACAATAATGTTTTGTGGCTTATTCCGTAATATACCTTTTTACAAAATTTGTTGCAAAATTTAGACCAAATTATACTATATTAAATTATTTAGAATTAGATTGAAATGGCAACCATACTACAATGTAGGTACTATTAAATCTAGAACAATATCGATGGATAAATAAATACACAAAACTCCATGGTAGACATGCTAAAAATCCATTAATATTATAAAAATTATGGAAACCCGGAAAAAAACTTTCCTCTCAAAAATTTTCAATACAATAATTATTGTAACGCTGGTAAATTTTACTAAAAAATGTATATCCATACACCCAAGATAGACCCTAACTATTTTCGGTGTTATATTTCTAATATTTTCTTATTGCTATTGCTTCTTGATTCAGGTTTGTCATAAATATACAGTATGTGTCAAAAAATCTATAGATTAAAAATTGTAAAGAAACTGAGTTCAGTAACAAATACCTGTAGTGACTTAAGTAATCTCCGCCAGCCAAGGGAATGTAAACCATCACCTAATAAGTAAATTAGGAAGGTGGGTCTCTATTTTACGCGTTATCAACTTCAGTAGTATTTATTGCGTTTTTCTAGGAATTTATTCGTTTTTACAAGTAAATATTGACATGTTCTAAGGTCGAATTTAATTAATAACTAAGTTAAAATTCATCAGGGTCAAGATTTGAATCAGCTTTTAAATTACAAGGAGAACACGTTTTCACTGAGACACCCTGCTGATATTTGTTATTAATAAATAACAATATGTGATCATGAAAGAGGTCAGGAGTGCAAAAAATATATATGTGCAGTCCAAACTGTGAGAAAGTGGTGACATTTGAATCAGTTTATCCAATCATTACATCCTACAGTATTTAGTCTTAGTAATTCTCAAGAGTGTCTCTTTTCCAACTCCTTCCAACTCTTTTCCAAATTTGATGTTGTTTGATACTTTCCTAACTTAGAGGTATACTATCTAAAACCGTTTATAATCTTAAAAATGTATAGATTAGATTAAATTGAAATGGCGGCCATACCATAAGGTGGGTATTTTAAGCCAAGTATGAATGAGGATTGAGTGTAGGATGATTGTGGCGCGATCTTGTAGTCTTGTTACTGACTAAGGCTGACATGTTCCTTAGTCAGGACTGTTAATTAATAGCCTAACAGCCGATGGCAACTAATGGACCTACAGTTTAACGTGGAATCCGAACCACGGCGTCTGAATTACGAATTGGTCTAATTATGAGGATAGGCTTTGTGGATTAACTTAGTATTCAATAGTGTAGACGATAATCCACACAAGAGAACACCACATCCACCGACCATCTCTCACAACTATCCACAATTCGTCACCTCCAAGTAGCTGGATTTCAGGACGTCGCCACCGTCCTAGTCAAGGATTCAGGATTAGGAAGATATCGTCGAAATCGACTTGTTATAATAACATTGATCCGATATGCATTTCGATATTATTATCGATATAGTGGTTATCTCTAGAGGCATCCAACACTGACTGATCGATCCAACCACCACTCATCCGCTAATGAGTTTGCACGCGTCGCTATCCATATCGCTGTCAGCATCTGGCTAGTTTGCGGATGCGACTCCAGGGGTCGCTGTGACGGATTCGCTACCGGTCTTGCTAATGTAATTTATGGATAGATGCGGAATGTAGTAGCTCCATGCTGGCGAAGCGTCCTTCATATATCTCGCGAGCGATTTGAATATCGGGGGAGATTAAAAATAAATGTCTACGTCTTTTGATGAATCGTCGCAATTTAAGTTTTGCCAGATAGTTATGTTGGTGTGAATAAATACATGTTTCTGAAGTAAATTAGAAATTAACAAGGTTGATAAATGTTTTCCATTTGTTGGTAACAAACGTGTTTTGGTTAATGTTTTACTCAATAACCACGAGCCAGCACATATCCATGTACTTGAGGATAATAATTGATCTACGCCAGTGATATTTTTTATGAACGAATTGGTAGTGATGATAAGTTAATCTTTTTTGTAAAACAAAAAACGAAACCCTAATGGTCTGCTCAGGATTTGAACATGTGATCTCTTGCACCGAAGTCAAAGACGCTAACCACTAAGCTAGGAACACCCAGGCAGATTTCGTTCTTACAATAAGTATAATAATAGAAATAAACAACAAAAAACTTTAGATATCAGGAATTTAATTTTAAAGTAAAGTATTTGACAAACCAGTGATTTGAGAAAATAAAGCAAAAATTCTCCGTTTTTAAACTACATTGCACGTTGAATATCAATACAGAACATTAACAATTTTCTTCACAGTATGTTATTGTCATATAAAATATTGCTTGAATCAGTCGAATTACTTTATTGATAGATCCTGAGTTTGTTATTTGTATTGTCTTCTAATGTACGAGAGTTTTATATTTTGTAAATTCATCTCGGTCTCGTATTTTGTAAATTCACATATTTTTTTAATGAAAATGGTTACATTGTAAAACTTTCGAATTTGAAAAGTAACAAATCAAACCCTTATGACTTGTACATAATAGATCGCTCATCAAAGAGAGAGAATGAATTGTAAATCACGCATCGACTCAAGCACTCATTACAAGCCGCTCTGAGCGATGCGGACATTTAGTGCAATAAAATGTTATCATTTGTATAGACGAGAAGCGTCCTCGACCTTTACAAGTGACATTCAACTATCGGCCCTATTCTAACGTCGGTACGGTTGAGATTGGCGTGCCGGTGAATGTTGTCGGACATCCGCTCCGAGACAGTTATTGGCGAGACTCGGACGCGCGGGAAGAGGGATTGCGTCAGTGGTCGTGCGAACGCTTCCAAGGCTGGGGAAACGGTGTGAAACGGGTGACGGAAATGTGACCTGTAGGACGAAACCACTGGTGCGGTGCAGTACTGTGAAATAAGGGACGGAAATGTGACCTGTAGGACAAAACCACTGGTGCTGTGCAATACTGTGAAATAAGGGACGGAAATGTGACCTGTAGGACAAAACCTCTGATGCGGTGCAATACTGTGAAATAAGGGACGGAAATGTGACCTGTAGGACGAAACCACTGGTGCGGTGCAGTACTGTGAAATAAGGGACGGAAATGTGACCTGTAGGACAAAACATCTGGTGCGGTGCAATACTGTGAAATAAGGGACGGAAATGTGACCTGTAGGACAAAACCTCTGATGCGGTGCAATACTGTGAAATAAGGGACGGAAATGTGACCTGTAGGACAAAATCACTGGTGCTGTGCAATACTGTGAAATAAGGGACGGAAATGTGACCTGTAGGACAAAACCACTGGTGCGGTGCAATACTGTGAAATAATGGACGGAAATGTGACCTGTAGGACAAAACCGCTGGTGCGGTGCAATACTGTGAAACCGGTGAACGGATATGTGACCTGTTGGACAAAACTGCTGGTTTGGTGCAATACTGTGAAATAAGGGACGGAAATTTGACCTGTAGGACAAAACCGCTGGTGCAGTGCAATACTGTGAAAGAAGTGACGAAAATGTGATATTTATAATAATAAATGTTTGTATTTACTTCCGTGTGGGAAATAGGTTATATCATGGATGTGTCTAAAGAGAATGTTTTCAGTAAATCTAATTAGCTGTTCCATAACTAAACTATGACGTCACTAACCATATAACGCCATTGACCAATGACGTCACCCTTAAAGCTGAGACATATCCATGTTAAAAATACAATAGTGAATAATTTAGAAACTAATGAATCGCTCAGAAAATGCCGTAAAATTCACTTATAGGAGGCCATGAAGAATGGTGTAAAGGTCCCAAATATGAAACTATAAGTAGGCAAAATATTTGACTTTCTTAAGTCTTTTGTACCCAAACTTGTAATTTTTGTATTTCTGTTGTGCGTATTTCCGACTTTGCTTGATAATAAATAATTATGATCTTATTGTTACATAATCTCTCATATTGATCAAAACAGTTAGACCTGTCTTACTGCTAAAATATATCGTTTTGTACCAAGAAAAACAATTAGCGCCGGGGCAACATCATTGGTTACGTGTTAATCGTAAAAATATGATTGAAGTGCCAAATAAAAGGTAAAGTGGTTATCTAGATGATTAATTGTTTTGTGTTTTCCGATAAAATATCACTAACTCACAATCACATTCAAAAACTAACTTGTTATTACCTTTATTATGATAATGATAAAAATTAAAAAATGTACAAATTGGTTCCCTGGATTGTTATTACCTGACTTAGGTAACCAGTTTTCTTAACTACAGACACCTCGACCATCTTTTACGAATATCAACTGGTTACCTTTAATTTGCGTTTGTCCCAAAATTAAAATTTTACCTATATGACCGAAGCATTGTTGTCTTAAAAGCATTTCTGTTACGGATTTTTCATTTATTCTCTAACAGTATAAAATATAACAACATAACATGAAAGGTCAAAGTATTCTGTGTAAAAACTTATAACCTACATTTAATAAACTTCAAGTAACGCCCTATGTAGCAATATATTTTAAATTATTTTACTATAAAATTCTAAAGGTACGATATAAGATAAAATATCCTACTTCTCTACTTTACTATGTTGCATGGTCAGAACGCTCGTTTACTACTGTCGCACAATATCTTGGAGTATTTATAAGATAATTCCGTACAAAGTTGCTTCAACCTACAAAGTAAATGTAGACCTTGAACTATTCCCCGGATAAAAATATCCTGGATGTGTCAAACTCGAGTGGAGTTGTGCTCAAACATTTAAATTAAATTGTCTCCAGACCAGTCCAGCTCTATAAAGTCGCCCCGGTATGACTCAGAACAGCTGACGTGAAGCAATCTAGTGTTGTATTCACAGCTGACTGCGAAGGTCTGCACTGGCGTGAGTTTGTTGTGCAAATCTCATTGTTTATTACATCTGCATCCACCTTCCCGGCTACTTTGTTTACAATCGGTGTTTTAACAATATATTATACGCGTTTTATGGGAAAATAAAGTCCGTTACGACATGAAACGTTATGAAGTTGCAAATATATTTTCCCTCGTATTTTAAAACTTTATTATTAATCGAGTATTAAATATACTCAAGGATGAATATAAGTTTTATGGCTCACGATATATAAGTACTTTTCTATGTTAAAATTAGCTTCGAGTGTTGATAAAATTTGATATAGTTCGATGGAATATTATGGCTGTTTACTTTGTGAGTTTGTTTTCGTGCATTGTGTATAACAGGTCTATTAATATTTTGACAATTGATTACCAATTACTGATACCTTTAATTAAAATTCTTAAATAATGTCACAGTGTGATGGAGTGAGTAGGATAAAATAGAAAAACTTGAATTTTTGGATTGTATAGATTGAATTAATAAACACTTTCTTCTGCTCGACCATCATCATCATCATCATGGTCTTGGAAATAAAATGTTCTTCGCTGATTTAAACAACAATTCTTTCTATTCATCTCAAAAAGGATCTTTTTTTAAATTCTGGTTTCTTCAATTATTTTAATTGAACAGTATATTTGACGGAACATTGTAAATGCATAAAGGTACTAGTTCTTAAAATCTTACTTGTTCTCAAATTGACAGGTTCACTATTGATGGTACGTTAAGCTGAATAACTCTACTTGAGTTGTCTGACTGATATTTGCGAACAGTAAAATAGAATCTTGCATTATGTCCAGCAGTTCGAAGGGTTAAAACATGTATTTTATAACTAATACGAACATATCCAGATGAAAAATAATCGTGAGACAGTTTTCTGGCAAATCCTTTAATGAATTACATCAATTCATTATAGTGATTATTATATTAATTATTAAAGTCACACACTGACATTGGAGTGTCCTGTAATCCAGCTACTTGGAGGTTACGGATTATGGATAAATGTGAGCGATAGTCGGCGAGTGTATTGTTATCTTGTGTGGATTAACGTCCGCACTATTGAATACTAAATTAATCCACAAAGACCTTCCTCATAATTAGACCAGTTCGAAATTTTGAGGCAGTGGTTCGGACTCCACGTTAAACTATAGGTCCCTTAGATATGACTATTGGGCTATTAATTAACAATTCTGTCTAAGGAACGTCTCAGCCTTAGTCAGTAACAAGACAACAAGATCGCGCTAGAATCATCCTCCACTTATTTCTCATTCGTACTTGTGTAAAATACCTACCTGGGTTGGTCGCCAGTTCAGTAACTAAATAACTGACTAATATTAATTAAGACTTAACTGGAAATACGCTTGAATATAAATTCCACAAACGGTAGGTATGACAAATCGTGCCTAGTTATCAACGGTTATGAATGAGGAGCGTGTTTGTCGCCTCGTCCCCGGCATGTGTCTTCTCGAGAACACCTCACTTATTTTAAATATCTCCAGATTCTCAGATAGTGTCAGCCTCTTCCGACGTGTCTGTTAGTATAAACGTCTCCCTTTCCACCCCTACAAATTAACACCTGTCCTAAATCCGATAATGTTTTTGGGTGCGAAAAATGTTTATTTTTACGGACCTTGTTTATGCATTTCACTACTTGCTGAAGAGCTCCCTTCTTGTTTTTTTTATGTAATATAGGGTAACAAGCTGACTCGGTGAAACTCGTAACGTCTAGCAGAATTATTACGGATGTTTCAAGAACTTGCATCTGATCCCGTCCTTAGGCGAGTTAGTACCTAAAATATAACACGATTAGTAGATAGTACATAGTAAGCTGGTATAAAGCTGAGAACTGAAAAAAAGTTTAAAGCAGTGAAAAACTTACAAACAGCAAGACTTCACTTTAAGCACAAGAAACGAAATACGTCCACTTTTCCAGTTTTGTTCTTGTGTCTTTGTGACAAGTAAAGTCAACTTACCAATCAAATGGACATTATTTTAAAATTATTATTTCTTAAGAACTTGAACTTAAAACGAATAATTTTTAATATAGCCTATTATTAAACCTAATTTCTTACCTCATAGGAATTTTTGACATGGATATGTCTTAGGTCAGGGAGTGTATTGGCAATCCTTTAGACCAAAATTTGAAACGTAAGTGACGTCAACAACTGGTTGTAAGGAGAGTTGTTTGGAAGAACTGAAAACATTCCCTTTAGAAATATCCATTGTACACACAATATTTCCCAAAGGGAATCAAATTGATTTTTTTTGTTTCACAGCTAAAATAAAAAATCGTATAGCAAATAAAAGTTGAAAAAACAAACCAAAATCAGCTCTCAAGACTGGCGGATCGTGACAGTTCCAACACATACCAACGACCCACTCTCGTGCACCAGATGTTATCGGAAAAGTCAGGCATCTTCAGAGTGAACTTTCCCAGTGATATTTGCAGTCCGTGATCTGTTACAAGATGTGTGAGATACCGTTGCTAGTTGAGTCAACGGTGCATCTCCTGCCTTTGTGGTTATAGTTTAGTATTTACTTTTTAATGTGCTACATTTAATATTAAATTTGAATTTCGTCATTTGAATTTTTCCCTACATCACCTATATTGCTTAAATAACTCACTTTTGATACGACTTAATAAAAAATATTTGTACATCATTGCAATCAATATCAATTATTAGTTTTCTACCACTCAACAATAAAAAGTGTATTGTATTTACTTTCCTTTGGAAAATGAGATCTGTTGGTTGGATATGTCTCAAGGGAATGGTTTCAATTTCTCTAAACAGTTGTCGTTCTCATAACCATATAATAGTCTCGAAATTTGCTTACACCCCCAGAGCTAAGACCATGTACAAAATATCACTCCAATATGCGATAACCATTAAACAAACTACTTTATGAAATCTATTGTCTATACGGAAAGTAGGAATAAAGTTTAATTGTTGAAAATTAAAGAAGTCAATCTAACGTTCATTCATTCGCAAAAACGCTAAACAGTCGTTGAGAGCGGTCCTAATAACACTGTTTCATACAGGATGTCTCAGAACCATGTTTGTCAAGGGCCGCAGACTGCATAGCGTCACACCCCACGAGCTATCGATCCCCGACACATTCATAATTCATGTTATGAAGCTCGCAATAACAATTATACTTCACTCCAGTTTTGGCCTCTACAAAGACCGACCGCCGTCATATATAACTCGCCAATTAGTGTTAATTGTCTCGCATCGGAAACAGGTTAAAAAACCGAGCGACAATCTCTCGGAAGGCGTGGCGATAAATTCGTCATCGGCGTGAAGTGGCGGGCCGCCGAGGCCGTAAACAACGGGCATCTAGTCCGATGAAACGGGAGCGATTAGAAAAACGGCACCGAGGAATAAGAAGACGCGGTGACGGACAGGCGGCTGCCGCGCTCAAATAATTGGTCAATAAAAGAACACCGCGGCGATGAAAAAAATGTGTTGGCGTTATTGTTGGTCGATCGCAGGTGGTCGCGGCGTTTCTTGCCTGCCATACCTCACGCCTGGGAACCTACCGGGATGGCGTTGCATCCCAAGTGGCGGCTCATGGAAGATGGATAGGGCGGTGGGAAACCGGGACTGGTGGGTGGTGGCGGTGAAGAAACGTTTTGGGATGGTCTAGCTCAGGAGTGGCTCAGGGGATCTGGTAGGGTGGTTGGTGGTGGTGGCGGTGAAGAAACGTTTAGGGATGGTCTAGCTCAGGAGTGGTTAAGGGGTTCTGGTAGGGTGGTTGGTGGTGGTGGCGGTGAAGAAACGTTTAGGGATGGTCTAGCTCAGGAGTGGCTCAGGGGTCTGGTAGGGTGGTTGGTGGTGGTGGCGGTGAAGAAACGTTTAGGGATGGTCTAGCTCAGGAGTGGCTCAGGGGATCTGGTAGGGTGGTTGGTGGTGGTGGCGGTGAAGAAACGTTTAGGGATGGTCTAGCTCAGGAGTGGCTCAGGGGATCTGGTAGGGTGGTTGGTGGTGGTGGCGGTGAAGAAACGTTTTGGGATGGTCTAGCTCAGGAGTGACTCAGGGGATCTGGTAGGGTGGTTGGTGGTGGTGGAGGAGAGGAAACTTTTGGGAATGATTTAGATCAGGACCAGCTCAGGGGACCTGGGAATATGGTGGTGTGGCACAGCAGTAGATCAAGGAAACTAAGGATTGGTGGGCATTGGTGGAGAAGAAACGTATGGGGATGATATAGCTCAGGAGCAGCCCAGAGGAATTGGTGGGGTGATTGGTAGTATTGGATATGAAATGGTTAGGGATGGTGTAGACTACAAGTAGAGGATAGGAACTAGTGAGGTAGTTTTTAGCGGTAGAGAGGAAACATTTAGGGATGGTGGCACCAAGGAGTAGCTCATGGAAACTGGTGAGTGGCGATGAAGAAGAAACGGTATGGGATGGTTAGGCTCAGTATTAGCTCAAGGAAACAAAGGACCAGAGAGTAGTGGTGGAGAAGAAACATTTAGGGATGATGTTGCTCAGAGGCATCGGTGGGGTGGTTGGTAGTATTGGATATGGAATGGTTAGGGATGGTGTGGATTACAAGTAGAAACAAGTAGGAACTGCTGAGGTATTTGTATTGGTGGAGAAGAAAAGTTTAGGAATGGTGTGGATCGTGGGAAGGTCATGGGAAATGTTGGGGTAGTTGTTGCTGGTGGTGGAGAAGAAGAACTTAGGGGCGGTGTAGATCATAGTAGCACATGAAAACTGAGGGCTGGAAGATGGTGGGAGTGGAAAATAGACGGTTAGGAATAGTGTACCTCAGATAGTAGCTGGTGAATGCATTGCGAGGGGAACACTGATGCTCAGGGAGGCGTAAGTTTCTTAAGAGTTTGGGAGTAAAATGGTAACGTTAAGGGATTATATATTGAAGAGCTGGTTCATGGACCATGTGTAGAATGTTGGAATACTTAATACAATCGTAAGAAGTCCCTAATATTTTACGTAAAGCTATATGGAATCACTGTTATAAAGACATGTATACAAATTACATTATCTTCCAGATCCCATTAGGATTCTCATATGAATATACCTTCATTCATAAAAGATAAGATCGTTAATACCATCTCTTTTCATTTGACCTATTTAGCTGTATTCCATTGACTACAGAAGGTAACGCACCAAACCGATTTGTATCCGAACACCCACTCGTGAAACTGAATATATCAGTCGGAGAAACAATAGGATTTCACACGGCCGGTAATAGATTCGCAATGACGTGTCGAAGCAGAACTAGTGCAGGTCGGTCGTGGTCGCCACAGGTGCCCAGCCCGGGGCTATTGTAATGTATTCGACGATCTCACACCTCCGCCACGACCCGGCATCACGAGCTAGCGACCATTTCATGCTAATTTCAACATTTGGACCGAATCATCATATTTATTCGGCAGCCGGGAGAGCGGTATCTGCGCGCGGCATCGGACTCCGTTCGGAACCGCTCATTTCCCGGCAACGAAAAGGCGTAAACCGGTACTTAAAAATCGCGGAATCAGATCCGTATGGAACAGTCTCATACCGGCCGACATAAATTGTCGGTTCGGAAATCACGCTTAACTGATTGTTTCGGGATCATGATCGTATCGCCGCCTGTTCACACCGAGAATCCCAATAAATTATGCGGCTCCGTCAATTTGCGGGCACAATTACGCGTATGCGTGTACCGCTGGTAACTATAGTGTTTTATGGGTCATCGTGCCGCGGCCGGGTATAGAAATGGTCCCGAGTGTCCAATAAGCCCCACGCCAGACGCTCAGACACTTGTTTGTGATACACGCACCTCGCGTTGTGAGCAGTATCGTGTTAACTAGGTGTTAGACCTCGCCAGTGTGGTGTACATCGCTGTACACTGGTGTTGTGAGTGACCAATAAGCCCCACGCCAGACGCTCAGACACTTGTTTGTGATACACGCACCTCGCGTTGTGAGCAGTATCGTGTTAACTAGGTGTTAGACCTCGCCAGTGTGGTGTACATCGCTGTACACTGGTGTTGTGAGTGACCAATAAGCCCCACGCCAGACGCTCAGACACTTGTTTGTGATACACGCACCTCGCGTTGTGAGCAGTATCGTGTTAACTAGGTGTTAGACCTCGGTGTGGTGTACATCGCTGTACACTGGTGTTGTGAGTGACCAATAAGCATGCTAGACGCTCAGACACTTGTTTGTGATACACGCACCTCGCGTTGTGAGCAGTATCGTGTTAACTAGGTGTTAGACCTCGCCAGTGGGTGTACATCGTTGTACACTGGTGTTGTGAGTGCTCAATTTAATCCGCATTCTAGGACGCCAAGACACTTGTTTGTGAATACACGCAACCTCGCGTTGTGTGGCAGTATCGTGTTAACTAGGTGTTTAGACCTCAGCCAGTGTGGTGTACATCGCTGTGTACAATGGTGTTGTGAGTGACCAATAAGCCCCACGCCAGACGCTCAGACACTTGTTTGTGATACACGCACCTCGCGTTGTGAGCAGTATCGTGTTAACTAGGTGTTAGACCTCGCCAGTGTGGTGTACATCGCTGTACACTGGTGTTGTGAGTGACCAATAAGCCCCACGCCAGACGCTCAGACACTTGTTTGTGATACACGCACCTCGCGTTGTGAGCAGTATCGTGTTAACTAGGTGTTAGACCTCGCCAGTGTGGTGTACATCGCTGTACACTGGTGTTGTGAGTGACCAATAAGCCCCACGCTAGACGCTCAGACACTTGTTTGTGATACACGCACCTCGCGTTGTGAGCAGTATCGTGTTAACTAGGTGTTAGACCTCGCCAGTGTGGTGTACATCGTTGTACACTGGTGTTGTGAGTGACCAATAACCCGCACGCCAGACGCTCAGACACTTGTTTGTGATACACGCACCTCGCGTTGTGAGCAGTATCGTGTTAACTAGGTGTTAGACCTCGCCAGTGTGGTGTACATCGCTGTACACTGGTGTTGTGAGTGACCAATAAGCCCCACGCTAGACGCTCAGACACTTGTTTGTGATACACGCACCTCGCGTTGTGAGCAGTATCGTGTTAACTAGGTGTTAGACCTCGCCAGTGTGGTGTACATCGCTGTACACTGGTGTTGTGAGTGACCAATAATCCCCACGCTAGACGCTCAGACACTTGTTTGTGATACACGCACCTCGCGTTGTGAGCAGTATCGTGTTAACTAGGTGTTAGACCTCGCCAGTGTGGTGTACATCGCTGTACACTGGTGTTGTGAGTGACCAATAATCCGCATGCTAGACGCTCAGACACTTGTTTGTGATACACGCACCTCGCGTTGTGAGCAGTATCGTGTTAACTAGGTGTTAGACCTCGCCAGTGTGGTGTACATCGCTGTACACTGGTGTTGTGAGTGACCAATAATCCGCATGCTAGACGCCCAGACACTTGTTTGTGATACACGCACCTCGCGTTGTGAGCAGTATCGTGTTAACTAGGTGTTAGACCTCGCCAGTGTGGTGTACATCGCTGTACACTGGTGTTGTGAGTGACCAATAATCCCCACGCCAGACGCTCAGACACTTGTTTGTGATACACGCACCTCGCGTTGTGAGCAGTATCGTGTTAACTAGGTGTTAGACCTCGCCAGTGTGGTGTACATCGCTGTACACTGGTGTTGTGAGTGACCAATAATCCGCACGCCAGACGCTCAGACACTTGTTTGTGATACACGCACCTCGCGTTGTGAGCAGTATCGTGTTAACTAGGTGTTAGACCTCGCCAGTGTGGTGTACATCGCTGTACACTGGTGTTGTGAGTGACCAATAAGCCCCACGCCAGACGCTCAGACACTTGTTTGTGATACACGCACCTCGCGTTGTGAGCAGTATCGTGTTAACTAGGTGTTAGACCTCGCCAGTGTGGTGTACATCGCTGTACACTGGTGTTGTGAGTGACCAATAAGCCCCACGCCAGACGCTCAGACACTTGTTTGTGATACACGCACCTCGCGTTGTGAGCAGTATCGTGTTAACTAGGTGTTAGACCTCGCCAGTGTGGTGTACATCGCTGTACACTGGTGTTGTGAGTGACCAATAATCCGCATGCTAGACGCCCAGACACTTGTTTGTGATACACGCACCTCGCGTTGTGAGCAGTATCGTGTTAACTAGGTGTTAGACCTCGCCAGTGTGGTGTACATCGCTGTACACTGGTGTTGTGAGTGACCAATAATCCGCATGCTAGACGCTCAGACACTTGTTTGTGATACACGCACCTCGCGTTGTGAGCAGTATCGTGTTAACTAGGTGTTAGACCTCGCCAGTGTGGTGTACATCGCTGTACACTGGTGTTGTGAGTGACCAATAAGCCCCACGCCAGACGCTCAGACACTTGTTTGTGATACACGCACCTCGCGTTGTGAGCAGTATCGTGTTAACTAGGTGTTAGACCTCGCCAGTGTGGTGTACATCGCTGTACACTGGTGTTGTGAGTGACCAATAATCCGCATGCTAGACGCCCAGACACTTGTTTGTGATACACGCACCTCGCGTTGTGAGCAGTATCGTGTTAACTAGGTGTTAGACCTCGCCAGTGTGGTGTACATCGTTGTACACTGGTGTTGTGAGTGACCAATAAGCCCCACGCTAGACGCTCAGACACTTGTTTGTGATACACGCACCTCGCGTTGTGAGCAGTATCGTGTTAACTAGGTGTTAGACCTCGCCAGTGTGGTGTACATCGTTGTACACTGGTGTTGTGAGTGACCAATAAGCCCCACGCTAGACGCTCAGACACTTGTTTGTGATACACGCACCTCGCGTTGTGAGCAGTATCGTGTTAACTAGGTGTTAGACCTCGCCAGTGTGGTGTACATCGCTGTACACTGGTGTTGTGAGTGACCAATAAGCCCCACGCCAGACGCTCAGACACTTGTTTGTGATACACGCACCTCGCGTTGTGAGCAGTATCGTGTTAACTAGGTGTTAGACCTCGCCAGTGTGGTGTACATCGCTGTACACTGGTGTTGTGAGTGACCAATAAGCCCCACGCTAGACGCTCAGACACTTGTTTGTGATACACGCACCTCGCGTTGTGAGCAGTATCGTGTTAACTAGGTGTTAGACCTCGCCAGTGTGGTGTACATCGCTGTACACTGGTGTTGTGAGTGACCAATAAGCCCCATGCTAGACGCTCAGACACTTGTTTGTGATACACGCACCTCGCGTTGTGAGCAGTATCGTGTTAACTAGGTGTTAGACCTCACCAGTGTGGTGTACATCGTTGTACACTGGTGTTGTGAGTGACCAATAAGTCCCACGCCAGACGCCCAGACACTTGTTTGTGATACACGCACCTCGCGTTGTGAGCAGTATCGTGTTAACTAGGTGTTAGACCTCGCCAGTGTGGTGTACATCGTTGTACACTGGTGTTGTGAGTGACCAATAAGCCCCACGCTAGACGCTCAGACACTTGTTTGTGATACACGCACCTCGCGTTGTGAGCAGTATCGTGTTAACTAGGTGTTAGACATCGCCAGTGTGGTGTACATCGCTGTACACTGGTGTTGTGAGTGACCAATAAGCCCCACGCTAGACGCCCAGACACTTGTTTGTGATACACGCACCTCGCGTTGTGAGCAGTATCGTGTTAACTAGGTGTTAGACCTCGCCAGTGTGGTGTACATCGCTGTACACTGGTGTTGTGAGTGACCAATAAGTCCCACGCTAGACGCTCAGACACTTGTTTGTGATACACGCACCTCGCGTTGTGAGCAGTATCGTGTTAACTAGGTGTTAGACCTCGCCAGTGTGGTGTACATCGCTGTACACTGGTGTTGTGAGTGACCAATAAGTCCCACGCTAGACGCTCAGACACTTGTTTGTGATACACGCACCTCGCGTTGTGAGCAGTATCGTGTTAACTAGGTGTTAGACCTCGCCAGTGTGGTGTACATCGTTGTACACTGGTGTTGTGAGTGACCAATAAGCCCCACGCTAGACGCTCAGACACTTGTTTGTGATACACGCACCTCGCGTTGTGAGCAGTATCGTGTTAACTAGGTGTTAGACCTCGCCAGTGTGGTGTACATCGCTGTACACTGGTGTTGTGAGTGACCAATAATCCGCATGCTAGACGCCCAGACACTTGTTTGTGATACACGCACCTCGCGTTGTGAGCAGTATCGTGTTAACTAGGTGTTAGACCTCGCCAGTGTGGTGTACATCGTTGTACACTGGTGTTGTGAGTGACCAATAATCCGCATGCTAGACGCCCAGACACTTGTTTGTGATACACGCACCTCGCGTTGTGAGCAGTATCGTGTTAACTAGGTGTTAGACCTCGCCAGTGTGGTGTACATCGCTGTACACTGGTGTTGTGAGTGACCAATAAGCCCCACGCTAGACGCTCAGACACTTGTTTGTGATACACGCACCTCGCGTTGTGAGCAGTATCGTGTTAACTAGGTGTTAGACCTCGCCAGTGTGGTGTACATCGCTGTACACTGGTGTTGTGAGTGACCAATAATCCGCATGCTAGACGCCCAGACACTTGTTTGTGATACACGCACCTCGCGTTGTGAGCAGTATCGTGTTAACTAGGTGTTAGACCTCGCCAGTGTGGTGTACATCGCTGTACACTGGTGTTGTGAGTGACCAATAAGCCCCACGCTAGACGCTCAGACACTTGTTTGTGATACACGCACCTCGCGTTGTGAGCAGTATCGTGTTAACTAGGTGTTAGACCTCGCCAGTGTGGTGTACATCGCTGTACACTGGTGTTGTGAGTGACCAATAAGCCCCACGCTAGACGCTCAGACACTTGTTTGTGATACACGCACCTCGCGTTGTGAGCAGTATCGTGTTAACTAGGTGTTAGACCTCGCTAGTGTGGTGTACATCGCTGTACACTGGTGTTGTGAGTGACCAATAAGCCCCACGCCAGACGCTCAGACACTTGTTTGTGATACACGCACCTCGCGTTGTGAGCAGTATCGTGTTAACTAGGTGTTAGACCTCGCCAGTGTGGTGTACATCGCTGTACACTGGTGTTGTGAGTGACCAATAAGCCCCACGCTAGACGCTCAGACACTTGTTTGTGATACACGCACTTCACGTTAAGAGCAGTAAATCTGCTTTATATCGCTGTACTTTGCCGTATATCTGAGCTTAGGGTTAACCCCTTACAATCTGAATCTATTCAATTGCTACTAAAAGTTTAAATGCCTTTTTAAAGAGAAATAGTAATTGTTATTTATCATTGTGAAATGGTTTTGCTCTCATAACTGTCCGGTAGGTAGACCTCAGAGAGAGGATCACCAATTATAGTCCGGATCCAAGAAACCGATGCGAATAGAGGTCTAAGTGGCAATCACAGCCAGCCCCCAGCTTATAGGAGTCATTTCCTGGAAAGTAAGATGGATCCTAGCAATTATCCACGTCTAGGATTAAACATCGAAGGAAGCTGTCCGAATTAAAAACTCTCCAGAAACCTTTTTTGAGTAGGACTTTCCAAACGGGAAAGTATATTTAGATGTATATTTCATAGTTTGTTTTTCGTTAATAGGGTTAGGTTGGTTTTTTCATCAGTATAAATGTAGGAAGGAAGAAGTGGATGTTATCGGATGGTGGCGCGCCGGCACACGCAGACCGGGTCTATAGGCACACGGCATAAAGATGAGAACAATGTACCATTCATTAGCGAGTTATATGTTATTGCGTGCATCAGTCATCCTACCTCCTGGAATGTGACAGCGATGCGTCCTGCGCCTGCAAGATGAGGCGATGAGGTGCCCACGTGTGCGTGTAAAAGAAGTAAACGCGAAATTTAATAAACTAGACTATCACATATTTTCTCCCGTAAGTAATTGAAAGAATACAACAATCTTTTATAAAACTAGCATCCTCTTTAAAATAAGTCCAAATAATTAAATATTTTCGTTTTGAAATGATAACTTCTTGATTAGCATTATAGGTGTGGGTTTTACTATAGGATAAAGTAAAAACTCACGTCTTCCAACACTACCTCATATATTTACACTTATATTGTAATTATGTACAACGGTAAATATATAAAAAAATTGTTATATTGGCGCTCGATTTCGTCCAGTTACACCGAACATCCTCAGGCCCAAATGGAGACTCAAATGTGAGTCTCCAATGATTTCTATTAATTTGGGACTTTTGGGAACCACGAAGTATAATTAAAATCGTTAGAACGGCTTATGAGAATTTTGTATTTTTTACATTTTGTATGACTCTAAGGAAATCTAAGGAAAAGCATTAAACTAATCAAACTGATCAAACTAAAGGTCTTATTTAGAAAATTACAATACCGTATCCCTGGCAAACCCGTAACCAAGTAAGAAATGACCATTAAAAGAGAGGCTTAGATTTGAAATTTTTCGGTTATCACAAGTTTTGAATATGTTAGAGGTATTAGAGTAGATAGCACGTAAACATAGTCTGTTGACACACAATTGAGTTAGCTGTATGAAAAATTTCAAAATCAATACATCTTTGAATCACTGTCATTTTTGACCAGACACTTTCACGACTATATCAATGTGTTTTAAAAGGGGTTTAGTTATGATTTTATTACTTTTTCTATTTTACGTTATAAGATTCACGGTAGCTTTCCCATGTATAATTTACAAATAGCAACACTCCACAGACAGTATTCGTCTCCTGCAGCCAATAGGTGGTCCTGGTATCGCTCGGTATTCGTCTGTCTGCGAGGCGGTCCAAACTCGTTTGTCGGATATAAATAGCGAGTATTAGCGCACAACATGGGTTTCTACTCGTCCTCGACCTCCCGACTGCCGAATGTTTTGGTTTCCCCGAACCTCAGTCAAATGTTGACCTTGCTAAACGCTGCGTCAGGCCGGTGGAACAGCTCCGGACACTCTGGGAGCAGTCTACGTCTTCACCAACCGAGTTTTCTATCATAAGAACCTCTGCAAAAGATATTTGAAGTACAGCCTTTCTATACAAAGGAAAATACAGCCAGAAACGGGGCGATGAGAAGTATCATTGCCAAGATACGTAAAGAACGTTGGAGAGGTCTCAAAAAGTCATATTAGCAATTCGCAGTAAACTACTGGATGAGCCAAAAAACAGGTACATTTTTTAATCATCTGTTTTAACAGCTAGAGAGATCATTGTTCCGGGAAAAGGGTGTTTATTTAATGCCATTTTAGGGTTAGTTACCATGGTTTATCAGTGGTTACCGGGACATCGTGCCTTTGTCATAGAGCCATTTTTCAAAAGTAATGAATCTTTCATTTCTACACAGCGTCAGTTCCCTGCACATTTGAACGTCGGCAGTCATGGTACGATTCCAGATAGAAGAAATATCCAAAGGTGGGTATCTGCACTCAAAATGAAACCCAGTGGCAGACCTCGGACAGGTCGAACGCTGGAAAAAATTGAAACGTTTCGTGCTTTACAGCCCTAAGCGTTCAACCCGTAAACTGTCAATAGCATTGGAAATATAGAATTCGTCAGTCCGCAGAATATTACACTTAGATTTAAATTTCCATTTCTACAAAATGTCAATGGCACAACAAACTGGTCTGAAATTCAAAATAAATAACTACCTTTCCTGACATCAGTTAAATTAAGTATTATAAAATGTTTCTAAACGAAAATGATTCCTCGTTTTAAGAAACTTAAAATATTCCCTTCAGACATATGCATGATTTAATCTATTCCACACATGTAAGTAAAAAGTAAATATTTCGAGAATGGACGATGGGGTAGGATCTTAATTTCTTTTCACGTCCCATACCTAAGGTTAAACCAAGTTGGATTAGATTAGATTATTGAAATGGCGACCACACAAATGTAGGTATGTAGGTATTAAGCCAAGTGTGAATGAGAAACGATTGTAGGATGATTGTGATGCGATCTTGTAGTCTTGATACTGACTAAAGCTAACATGTTCCTTAGACAAAACTGTTAATTAATAGCCAAACAGTCAATGGCATATCAAATGGACCTACAGTTTAATGTGGAATCCAAACCACCAACTCTGAATTACGAACTCGTCTAATTATGATCATAGTCTTTACGGATAAACGTTATATTCAGTAATAAGTTTGTTACAATTGTATCACAAAGTTGGACTCTAGTGACTTCCAGTAATTGTTGGCCATTCTTCTATCAAAATTTTAAATACTCACTGATGTAGATAAAAAGGTAAAAAAACACTAAATGACATGTAAATGCGAGTATATGTGTTTCTGTTATTTACAATCCTTTATAAGTGTTAAGGTTTAATATTTGACTAGCTGAGTGGCAGCGTACTAATAATGCCCGCCTTGAAAACTGAAGGTTACTGGATTGAACACTACAATGGTTGAATATGAACCCAGTTTCTATTTGCCATTGGGCTGTAAATTAATAATGCTTCCTAACAAAAGATAGACGTTAGGAAGTAATAAGACCGAGATTTAGACTATTACTCATCAAAACGTTAAAAATTCCGAAAAATTCAAGAATTAAACGTTAACATTTTGCACTGAAACGTTTGAAATAAGTTTAAGGTGATTTCAAGTATTATTATTTACACACATTTCCATTGGTGTTTTCACGCTATTTTATCTATAGGTCTTGGAAATATCCAGCCTGGAGGACCAATAACATATTGTATACTAAAAAAGGTCAAAGGAAAAAGTAAACTATAATAATTTTGGTTTACCAACAGAATAAATCTTAATACTTTTTTCTAAGTCAATAATACATGGGCTGTGGTTTAACCCTAGAACACAAAGGCTCCCTGAGCCAAGCGTTGTTACAAAGGCGTAGTCTCTCAGACTACTTTTTTTGAAAATAAATAAAAAATACTTTTAATGACAGGGACATTTTTTAAATCATAAAAACACTTAAAGTGAACATTGAATTAATGTTTTATAAGAGTTTAATCTCCAAATCTTAATTGTTCTGGCACTGGCAGCAGATTGTCCCTTGGTGTTCGCCACACATGACATTTGCGCAACGTCCAAAAATGTTTTGTCATGCGCCGTAATCTTGGAGGTAAGAAGGCACAAACCTTCCTACCTTTTTGGACTGGTTGTGGAGTATTTGGTACACTTACATTTAAATATAAGCTATAGATTGACGAGAGTTCGTGGCAAAATTGTTGTCTGAAGCCAGTACTTCAGGAGCTCTATGTGCGTTTCTCTAAAAGGTTTTGCCGACTTAGGGGCTTACACGATTGGCTCAGACAGTTTTTCTACATATAATACGTATATATCATTTAAAGTGATGTTTATGATGTTATAAATGCATAGTCCTCCTTATTTTACGACTGCAGAAAGTGTTATTGCACATTTGGTCCAATTAAAAAATATTTACACTATATAAAACATAAATTTCAATATAATGTTTAACTAACACCAAAACACGCGAAAAAGCGAAGGTTACTATACTCTGCAACAAGACACCACGATCCGAACACGTTGTGAGTCTGCCGCGAATGTTATTGTTACAAAGTAGTCAACTGACGACGCGAACTTAAAAAACTTTAAAATTCGTTAATACAAAAGGTCAAAGCGAAAAAGATTATAATATTGGCCAAGACCGACAGCTACACGGAGTTTTGTGAATTTTAGTGGAGTGGGTTAGGGGTAAAAATGACACCTTGCGCGTCGTCTCTCAGACGACGCCTTTGTGTTCTAGGGTTAAACTAAATCAGCTGATAGTTCTAGACAAGAGCTTCTTCAACAGCAAGAGTAGGCTAAGCAGTCTGCCGAGCCTTATCAACGACCGCCATTGCCCCACCGCGCCTTATCCTTATCGCGGCACGTGCTCCATTTGGCCCGGACGCGACCGCACGTCGGCTACGTGCTAATTATGCCCCCAATGTCAAACTCACGTTTTATCTTTACATAAACCTTGCCGTGGATTTTGACAGCCCCTAATTAACAAGAAACATGCAACAGGGCGGGTCAGGATAATGAATATCGGTGGATATTAGAGGGTTATATATTTTGCGTATTTAAAAATATAATTAAACAACAATGTGTAGCAAGAATCAGCTGTTTTTCAGATGTTCTGCTTCCAATTCGACTTTAGTGAAACGGTGAAACCATACAGGCGTTTAAACAAAAACTCACTAAAATACCACCTCGCCGGAAACTTGCACTCAGGAAATTCGTCGCCATCAGGTATGGTTGTCAAAGAACCCAGCAATGTAACAACGATCAGAGTTAGTAGGAAGTAAATTAAGAAACTGACTGTCTACTAACTTCTCATTCATTGATAGAACAATGATGTCATATGCCATTGTTCACATAACCATAACATGTTTTGCATTGAATACCTAATGTAATTGTAAAAATATGCTCGTATATGAACAAGCATACCTATTCCCATTATGATGAGATTAAGTCCTGAGTAGATAGGGCCTGCAAAAGATAACGTTCCTGCTCATTGATCAGTGATAAGAGCCAGCCAGGTATAATAATCTTATTATATGCCAATCTTGGTTATATTAGGTTCAGTCAAGTAAATTTGCATTTATTCGTTCAAGTTCGGAAACTAACAAAATCAGGTCATTGTAAGAAAGTTTAGGTTCTTTCCATATTATATTTACTCAAAATTCAGTTGCTAATACACAAGAATTACTACCGAAATATATATTTTACTTCCAAAAAAATAAAATCAATCTAGTAAACTGTATATTGAAGAAGTATTATCTGTATTGACAAAGGGAAGTCACATTCCTACGACTGTACAAGGACATGGTGTAAGTAGCTCACAAGGACGTGAAACAAAGCTGAGTGATGCATGGACTGATCAGCTGATCAAGTGATAGCAGATCAGCTGAGACCACCGCGATATATTGCTACATCTTCCCTTGTAATGGTGCGCATTCCCATATACCTGACCTGCACCGTACGTTTGTCTATCTTGATAGTTTACATCAGTACTGTATACACTCACAAATCTTCATAATTAAAGTTATTTCTTATTTAATTAGGTAATTTACCTTACATGCGATTGTAGTTCTTATACTAACGATGACAAAATGTGTTATGTCAAGCTGTTTCTTACAGTGTTTTTAACAGACCGACGGAAATATGGAGCAAATTAAATTTCCGAAAGTAAGTGTGATGCATTTTATTACAATGTATCTTTTTTATTGACAACCACTAATTAATTTTATAAAGCCATAACTATAAATTATAATTAAGTTTCTAGGTTCTATTATTGCCAGCTTGCTAAATTTAATAAATGGTTATCAGTTTTATTAAAAGAAAATTCTTATTCCCACTTGACGAGTGTTATCAAAACAACTTTATTGGAATTTTCCAAAGCGTCTGTTTTTTAACTACACAACGTTTCACGATAATATATTGTAGCTTTTTAATGTAAATGATAAGGCATTTTACCGTTAATTATTTTAATGTAAATTATTATCACTTGAAAACGGGAGTAGTTTCTACACCTCCAGAATCGCTGTATAGTTCAAAATACGGACCTGTTCACTCAAATAAAAGATATTGAATGATTTTTAACCAACACTAATATACTGGGATGGTGGCGACATCCTGTAATCCAGCTACTTGGAGGTCACGAATTGTGGATAGTTGTGAGCGATGGGCGGTGGGTGTAGTGTTCTCTTGTGTGGAATAACGTCCGCACTATTGAATACTGCGTTAATCCGCAAAGATCATCCACATAATTAGACCAATTTGTAATTCAGAGGCTGTGGTTCGGATTGCACGTTAAACTGTATGTCCCTTAGTTGTCATCGGCTGTTAGGCTATTAATTAACAGTCCTGTCTAAGGAAGACGTCAGCCTTAGTCAGTAACAAGACTACAAGATCACGCCACAATCATCTTACACTCAATTCATACTTGGCTTAAAATACCCACCTTATGGTATGGCCGCCATTTCAATCTAATCTAATCTATACATTTTTAAGATTATAAACGGTTTTAGATAGTATACCTCTAAGTTAGGAAAGTATCAAACAACATCAAAAGAGTTGACACTCTTGAGAATTACTAAGACTAAATACTATAGGATGTAATGATTGGATAGACTGATTCAAATGTCACCATTTTCTCACAGTTTGGACTGAACATATACATTTTTTGCACTCCTGACCTCTTTCATGATCACATATTGTTATTTATTAATAACAAATATCAGCAGGGTGTCTCAGTGAAAACGTGTTCTCCTTGTAATTTAAAAGCTGATTCAAATCTTGACCCTGATGAATTTTAACTTAGTTATTAATTAAATTCGACCTTAGAACATGTCAATATTTACTTGTAAAAACGAATAAATTTGGTAGTTTCCTAGAAAAACGCAATAAATACTACTGAAGTTGATAACGCGTAAAATAGAGACCCACCTTCCTAATTTACTTATTAGGTGATGGTTTACATTGCCTTGGCTGGCGGATATTACTTAAGTCACTACAGGTATTTGTTACTGAACTCAGTTTCTTTACAATTTTTAATCTATAGATTTTTTGACACATACTGTATATTTATGACAAACCTGAATCAAGAAGCAATAGCAATAAGAAAATATTAGAAATATAACACCGAAAATAGTTAGGGTCTATCTTTGGTGTATGGATATACATTTTTTAGTAAAATTTACCAGCGTTACAATAATTGTATTGAAAATTTTTTAGAGAAAAGTTTTTTCCGGGTTTCCATAATTGTTATAATATTAATGTATTTTTAGCATGTCTACCATGGAGTTTTGTGTATTTATTTATCCATCGATATTGTTATAGATTTAATAGTATGTATTATTGCTATTTCTATATAATAAATCTAATTTTTCTTTGTTACCATTAGACGTAGACTCATGATTAAAAATTCTAATTTGTTTAGCCTTTTCAATTACTCTTTGTGTAAACAGACAGATATCATTCCGAAACCACTTTTTGGATTCAGGGAGTCTCAAAACGGATACATCTCAAATCACAAAATTCTAAAATATTAACAAAATCAATACTTTCTGCATATACCATGTATAAGGCTTACAGATATAAAATTCTGTGAAAATATTAAGTACAAAAATCTCATTTATGCACAAAAATAACCACTCCTAATAAACAGCCTCTCTGAACACTCACTCCAAGCCAACCGATTACCCAATTCTCACTTAGCACCATTGTTGGACAATCCTATGAATACGTTAATCAGAACGCGTTAGCTGCAGAGCGACATAATAGTTAATTAAAATATCCCGGCATTGTTTGTAGATGCAGGCCAGACAAACAAATGATTACCTCGAGATTATAACGTCTAAAAGGCGTGGCGTGTCCGCCCGGTAATCGGGCAATCAATTTGGCCGTTTCGGCGAGTTCAATTAGTGAATCAATTACTCCAACTGTCACTGTCCAGGCCGTGATGTCGCGTGGGCCAAGTCCCCCCCCACCCTCCTACACCACCGTCTGTGTTTTTGGGATCCACGTTCTCACACACTAGTTATCCTGTCTAATATCTACAAACAAGATACATAATTTCTTCAGTGTTAAGGATACTGAAGAGAATAAGTTTTTTTTGTTTTTTTCCTAAGATATCCTTTCTTGCTATTCGATAAAAATAAATTAAGTCATAAGTCACGAGTCATAAGTCTTTATTCAGCCAAATTAACAAAGTATACATTGCATTAGCCAAGTCAACAATGAAAATTAAAAGCTAACTGAGCAAGATCTTATAAAAGAAAATTTTAATACAAGAAAATACCATAACACCTTTAACGACTACTACTAAAAAAATCCCGGACGCTGTAGTTAGCTTCATTTAAGAGTAGCCTATTTAATCCGCCCTTAAATTTAACGAAATCTTGTTCGACTTTTAAGGGTAATGGAAGGCTAGTATAAAGTTTGATGGCGTTGTATTGGTACTGTTTTTTAAGAGGTGGAATGCTTGGGAATGAAAATGTTACTTGAATTTCGGAATGGATACGTGAGGGAAGAAGGAAAAGAAAACATTGAAAGGTTTTTTGCAAACAACAGGGTTTCAAAGATAAAAATGAACGGAAAAGTTAGTATTTTAAATGTTCTAAGGGTTTCCTTACATGACTGTGTTTTTGAGAGTGAGAATATATTAGACGAATAGTCTTTCTTTGCAGGCGGAACAGATACAAGGTCCGTTAACATTCACTTCCCCCAGACGAGCACAGCATAAGTTAGGTATGGAAAAATTATACCATAGTATGCTGACAAAAGGACATCGTGACTCGCTACCTGTTTAAGCGTTCGAAGAACAAATATTCCCATTGAAACCTTATTATTTACATGTTCGATGTGTTGGTGATACTTGAAATGTTCATCAAGCAACAGACCAAGGAAATTTACGTTTTGGGATGCGTCTATTGTATTATTATCATTAAATTATAATTAGTCAACCAAATTTATCAATGTTAAAATTTTGACCTTTTTATTTCTATTCTAACTTATTTACACAAACTGTAGTGAACATAGTGAGTTTAGTGAGCATAGAATCCGAAAAATAAACTAATTTTCATACAACAAAGAAAATGTTTTAAAGCGTTTATTTGTTTTTTAATCTCAACAGTCCTTGACCATAGGCAAGGTCTTATTATGAATTAAAGACAGCGAGGTATCATAACAGTAGTTAATACGTAGTCAAGCTAAACTTGACCGCTCATGATCTGACAGAATCATGAGAGGTCATCGGTCGCTGGTTTCGATCCAGCAACTTTAGACTTACTGGACAAGAGCTACCGTAGCTTACCCCTAAGCTATCGTTTCAGGGCTTTAGCCGTTTGTCATTGAAGGAAGGTATACCCTGCTTACATTTACCTATCTTCCAACGGTTCTTCCAATTTATCCATTTATCTTCCAATGTCTGACCGTTATAAAGGAAATAAATGAGACGTGGACATTATTGAAGAGTTTTTGGATTACAGTTTTTTACATGGACATGTCTCAGCTGTGGGGGGGGGTGTTGGCAATTTTTGAGACCAACATTTTAAACATTGACGTCATATGGTTATAAGTACAACTGTTTAGGAAGCTGAAAGCTTTCCCTTTAGATCTAACCTATTTCCCACAGGGGAGTAAATACAATAATTTTTGACATGGATATGTCTAAGCTCTGAGGGGGGTGCTAGCGTTGTTGTGTAATGCAAAACAGTGTAACAGTTATTTCCATAGAAACTACCTGAGCTATAGCATTGAATTTTTAATCTCTATATATAAAATTGAATGTGTGTATCTATGTATGTCCTTTATGCGTTGCCAAACTACTTATCCGATCGCCATGAAATTTTAGGAAGTTGTTCTATATGTGTCCGGGAAGGTTTTAGTGAAAAAATATTTTTGAAAACTCTGTAAGCTTTCATTTTATGGCGTTTTAAATTTCTAACTTTAACCTTGTGGAGAGTAAGTTTGTTTACAAATGTTCATTCAAATTTGGCATTTTAATCCAATTGTAAATTATATTAGATTATATCGTTGGAATGGCAACCATACTACAATGTAGGTATTTTAAGCCAAGTATGAATGAGGATTGAGTGTAGGATGATAGTGGCGCGATCTTAAAGTCTTGTTACTGACTAAGGCTGACATATTCTCTAGACAGGACTGTTAATTAATAGCCCAACAGCCGATGGCAACTAATGGACCTACAGTATAACGTAGAATCCGAACCACGGCCTCTGAATTACGAATCGGTCTAAATATGAGGATAGGCTTTGCGGATTAACGTAGTATTCAATAGACACACAATAGATTACTACATCCACCAACCATCGCTCACAACCTACCAAAATTAACCTCCAAGAAGCTGCATTGCAGGACGTCGCCACCGTCCCAGTCAATTATAAATGAGTGTACAATGATTGTGGCACCATCATGTATTGTTACTTACTAAGGCTGACATGTTTTTTTACCACCGTTCGTACCACAAGTCTAACACACATACGTATCCTACACAGATCAGATGTATAGTAGTCCGTATTAAGGGTGAATATCAGTCAGCTGGTCGTGTGCTAGAGACCCTAACTCAGACAGAGCCGTTGCCCGCTCGTGCATGACCACGCTACAACACTTCATACTAATGTCTTAATTGCTCCACAACACCCCGTGCTTTGTGCCAACTTTCTAATCACTCTATTGAGATTAAGGATACGCAAGGATTTACATTGTAGGTAACGCTTTGTCGGTTGAAAATAACAGTAAGTTTAAATTAATGGTGGAAACCTATCACACCTATATTTAAACAGACTACCTAGGCCTCGTATCTGTGCCTTGGACTGAAAAAAGAAATGGTTGAGTTGACACAGTAGGTGGAAATGTGTGTTGAAAACGGATTCTTTTCAACGGGAACTGAACCAGCGAAGTCGCTACGAGAGTCCTAACGTTCGTGTCACAATCTCGCCAAGTTATCGTTTTCCGAAATAAAATTATGTTATGAATTGTTAGTAAACCAGTATACGAGCAAGACTGTTATATTTTACGATAAAAAGTCAATTGTAAATGCAAATTGAAGTAACCTGCTAAAAACCAATTCAACGATTTGATAGCGAACCGTTTAGCATTCACACGATAGAATAAGTATCTAGAACGTTTGAATGATAATTCGATATATCGATTGTAATCAGGTGCTGGGGCATCTTCCGAAGGTTGGAACATCGATCAAATATTCTAGATTGTTATCTTATCATCAAGTGCCCAGACGTATCGAGTTTTATATTTTTCAGACTATGCTTGAAATACACCTCAAGTCAAGTGCCTTAGCCAAAGGCTCGCAGAACTCATTTAAGTTTCAATATTATTTGCTTCAAAAGATCCAGACGTTAAAAACTATATTATTTATTTTGTATTACATATTATTACAACTCAGTTTTTCTGAATTTATTAACAATGGTTAGTTGTATTATTTATGAGCACAGTAAAATAAGTTAGATGAGGAACAAGGTGAAAATCCTACATTTGCAAAATCAATATTTTAATGTAGGCAGGCTATTTTAAACAATTTAACATAGTTAAAAAATTGGTATTTTATTTTCATACAATTTTCTAAAGTTTCCATTTTTAATTGATAAGGTACACTTCTTTCAAAAAGAACTCATCCAATCGTGTTAAATTTTTACACACCATTATTAATGTACTCATAAACATGCTGAGCTAATTTTATTATATTATTATACAGCGTATATACGTATATACGTACATACGTATATAATATATAAAAATATTTGATCCATCAAAACAAAGTGTTTTAACGTTGAGGTGATAGGGATCAAACAACTCTACATGTAGTAACGTGCTATTATTATTTTTTAAAGTTCAACCCAATCCCACCCCAAATACATTTTGAGATAATGTTCCTAATTTTAACATTGAGAAGTATAAAAATTCCTGTTTCCCTTAAAATCATACAGGTGTGAATTATACTACCTATATCTTACATGGTACCTATCAAGGTAGGTGTAAGAAATTAGTGTATGAAGATGGTGGCATTATCTTGTAGTCTTGTTACTGACTTAAATTGACGTGTTCCCTAAACAGGACTGTTCTTAATTATTAGACCAACCAATGACAAGGGAACTACAGTTTGACGAGGTATCCGAAGCATTTTTGTCTCTGAATTACGAACTGGTCTAATTATGATGATGCTCTTTGCAGATGAACGTAGAATTCAATAGTGCAGACGTCTATCCAAACCAGGGAATATCACATCCACCGACTACCGCTCACGGCTATCCTCTATTCCTTCAAGTCGCTGGATTACAGGACCACCACCGTTCCACTGATGGCCCTAGCATTTCCAGCCTTCGACCAGTGATTTCCCGCACTTCCCAGCCAGGACCAAGGACACCGAGGTGACCAATACTTCGTGACCCTGCCAACCGTAAACAACGGATCTAGTTTTAAACTGAACGGGGAATCCTTTCACATCCCGTGAATTATTTGATCTGGTCGGTTGCGCCTGGGAACCAAGATCGGTGCAAATGTAATTGATCAGCTGTTCGTTGCGCCACCGCGGGAAATAGACGACTTGTCGCGGGGTAGCAAAGTGACGCTCCCACCGCCTGCGGCCTTAGATTTTTTAGAAAGAAGAAGTACTGTATTTTATCTTATATTATATTTTATTAACTGCATATTAGCGTGTAGGACGTATAAATCAAAGTCTGTGACGGTGGCGTGTCCTGTGATCCAGATTCCAATTGTGAGCGATGGTTGGTGGATGTAGTGTTCTCATGTGTGTCTATTGAATACTGCATTAACCTTCAAAGACCCCCCTCATAATTAGACCAATTTTTAATTCAGGAGAAGTGGTTTGGACTCACCGTGAAACAGTAGGTCCCTTAGATATGCCACTGACTGTTGGGCTATTAATAGCAAGTCCTCCCTAGGGAACATGTCAGCCATTATATACCCATTACTCATTCATACTTGGCTTAAAATATCTGCCTGGGTAGGTGGCAATTTCAGGTAAAAATGTAGGGCTGCCCTACGTGATATTGTGCGCGAAGGGTATTGGTGCCAAATGAAGTGGGTTTTTACTGAACCACCGATCACCATGGACATTCTTTATTAAATAAATGTATGAAAAACACATGAAATATTGTAAATAAACTTAAGCTTATATATGGTATAATCTATGATTATGTGGTGATGGTATAGATTATTCAATTGTGATTATAACAGTCTCTAGCTATTGAGAAAAAAGATTTGGCAGATCACATTTTATAACATATGGATTCTCAAATCAGTTTTACTGAGATAATAATGCAGATAAATCATGTTATTCTTAAACTCCGAACATTTTCTAATATATAAATATGTGTGTTTAAAAGAGTCTCTTTTGGCTTGCTCTTGAAACTTAAAAAAATTCCTGTCACAAATGCTTAGGTGTGAATATAAATACCTATTTCCCATAAAACTGGTCCTCTTTTTATAATATTTTAGCTTATGAGATTCAAAATAAAAATATCAAAATAGATAAAAATCTATAGATAGATTTAACATACATTACAGTGTTCAATATTGCAGATCAAATTCCAAGTTTTGAATAATATGCATTAGAAGGACTTATAGGAAGGGGCCGTACGTTAAATTAAATTAAAGAAAATGAGGTGCTATAGTGTCGTAAGTGTATATTTTATTACATGTAAGAATTTGAAAATGTTAAATTATAAAATGTATCCATCTTTAAAATAATATAAATACGATCAAACTTTAATTGTATGGATGTGTGTATGGATTGAATACAAATTACGTTCAATTGTTACTTAAATTAGAACCCGTTCCAGATGTGTTCACGTTTAACTAAAACTACTAAGACGTAATATTATTTATGTAGCTTTTATGTCTGCAGGAAAATGACTAACCTGTATTAACGTAACTAAAACTAATGGCTTTAATAATATTCAAATTTTGTTTGGTATCCAAATACATAGGCTATATTAATTTATTAGTAATGATCTTCGGTGTATTATATATTATATATTACTCATTTATTTGTCTCTCCAATCATAGCTTTGATAGCTGGGGCTCCCCCAGGCCACCGTGGTTGTTGTCGGCAGTCCTTAGTATTTAGAATAGAGTTAATGGCAGTGTAGGGAATGTGTGTGCAAAAGTCCATACCATTATAAACTAAAATAACGTAACACAGTATCAAAATGTTCAATAAGAAGTCACAGGTAAAAATGTAAACTGTTTAGTCACTCGCATAACAAAAAAAACAAATGTAAACAAAATAAAAAACATAAACAAATGCAAGTGCTTCAATCTGTCGTGTATATCTTCAACTAACAGGTATAGTATAGCATTCAGCTGTTGAAAAGAAAATATTTATTATGTAAACAAAGTTTTGTTCCATAGTATATGGGATCCTTTTTAAAAGGGCTGTTTTTAGGGGTTTCCCGGCAATTATTCGATTTTTTCTCGCCGTAAGAACCATCCTTGGACTTCAACGAACATCTTAAAAAAAGAATTAGCCAAATTGGTCCAGGCGTTGTTGAGTTATGCGCTTACCAACACATTTTGCGATTCATTTTTATATTATAGATAATCTTCGGTGTATTATATATTATCTAAATCGTTGATAAGTTTAAACATAAGTTATTGCAAAAGCTTTTTAAAATCCTTATTTGTTGTGAAAATCCAAGAATTATTCTTATTTGTAAAAATGTTACAATGTAAAGGTTATTTCAAGCTACAGTAATTCTATTGTACTCGATTTATTAGGATAAAAATATATAGTAACAATTTCATAATTTCATATGAATCACACTTCAAACTATTCATTTTTTTACCAGAGTAACATAGGTCTTACCTTATTATCCAGCTATAAACGTGAACCTACGTTAATATCCTGGTTCAAAGTTAATCTCAATCACAAGACACAACACTAGATAAAACACTCACTAAACAAAAATTTTTAAATCACTAATCCTAAATATAACAATACTTGGTTACACACAGATATATAAGTGTGTTACGAAACAAAAACACAGTCGCACTAACTGAAGACACGACAAGTCGAGTCAAGTCGGAAAAACAGCTGACTATTACATTATTGCCGTTGTGTCATAGTGCTGGCGTATCGGCTGCTTTGGGTTGAAGTAGAAAAATCAAATCAGCTGATTATTGCAATATTGATTTATCACTATTGTTATTATTGTGTATTAAGAATAGGCATACGGAATTTAAAACTAAAACTTAATGAACATCGTCTAATTTATTTATGAAATACAACATTTTCTATTTTACTTTGTCAATATAAATTTTCTAGGGACAAAAATACTTACGTGTTTAGAAAATAATTATTACCAGTACTGATTCGAAAAACGATTCAAAATATTGGTACATTAAATATTATTTAAACCTTATTATTATTAAAAAATACATTATTAGAAATAAAATAGTCCAAATGTTTAACCATTTTATACCTATTAATTAATGTAACCATACATCTATTCGGAATTATATAAGAAAAAATGTTGCTTTAAAATAAAACTACTAAACTGATAATTATTACTAACCTTTGAACTCTTCTTAGTTTTGGAAACCAAAAGTAAAAGTGACTATTCAAAATCTGTTTTACATTATTTAAAATCCATACAAAACCACTTAAAATCCATTAAAATTAAATGTTAGGCTAAACTTGTCATAAAGTTGAAATAAGGACAAATTTTTTATGACATGGATTTGTCTTAGCTCTGAGGGAGTTTGAGGCAATTTGAGAGACTAAAATTTGAAACAGTGACGTCATATAGTTAGTGTTTACATAGCAGTTACCTGTGTTTCGCAGATTCAAAATACATTTCCCATTAAAACAGTACTATAGATACTGGAAGTTATAAATAATATTTAATAAATAGTAAAACATGGGATATAAATATTTTTTCATGGTTTATGTGGTATTCTCATATTTCAATTCAGCAAATCCAATTCAAGATATGTAAACAGTTGCAAATTTTAAAATTGGTAATCAGTTGATTCATTTTTTGTAGCCAAATTTAAAATTAAAAACTAAAAACACATATCTTCAACTAAAATAAGTTGAACAAACTAATTTCAAAGTCACATAAATGGTTTATGGTAATTATTAAGAAAAACATTTTTGTTTCAAAATACAATCTCATACTTATGTTTCTTTTGTGAAGGTTAGTTTAAACTTAAGCATTCGTTAGGTGAATGGTAACAAAAACATTAAAATATTAACGTATATTTCTTTTAGAATTTCGAGAAGTCTTTCAACTGCCCTTGGATATATAAACCAATTTTTAACAGAATGATTGAATTTCCTGAATTATTTGGTATTTTTATTTACTTGGGTAGTTTATTGAAAATCCTCGGAGCCGTATAAAACATATCAATTTTGGGTTCAGAACTCTAAAATGGTTATCTCAAGTATAGTTAGTTCAAGTATACTGTGTGTCGTGCATATTCTACAATGCCAGTGTAAAGTGTAGGCGACTGGGATCCCTACAATTGGGTGTGTTGGATAAATTATAGATGTATCAAGCATAAGATGCAGGCCGGGCAACACTATCTCATTTCACTCTATTGTCGCACTCTCTATAAGGTCAGGTCTTGTTAACATATTATTTTATCGCGGTATTTCCTACGTAACCATTCTATTTCTATTCACTCTAGTTTGGCTCCGTTCACCTTTAATTGGGAGTCAAAGATATATTTGGTCAAAGTTATGAAGCGGTTCACGAACAGTTGGTTATAAAGCGATGACCTGTGGATGCAATATTTCCCTCAATTCATCCGCAAATAACACACTCATAATTAGAACAGTTCGTAATATAATAGACAAAAGGTTTTATTTCAGATCCCACTTTAAGCTATAGGTCCCTTAGACGTCATTGGGTGTTGGGATATTAATTAACAGTCATGTCTAAGAAGCAGCCTTAGCTAGAAACAAGACTACAATCATTTCACTCTAATTTCTCATTCATACCTTTGCACATAATGTAACGTAATAGAATGTCTTCAAGGTGATTTATAACTATATTTCAAGATTAGTTAAATACTGTTTAGGTATATTTTGCACACAATAGGATACAGGTCTATTAATGTGACTTATAAAGCGAATATAGGTATGAGTCGATACAGTAGGTGAATAGTATGCCTACCGATAAAAACCGAACTCCAATATATTTAAGGAACATGGTAGACCTCAAAATAGTGGAAGCGTTTTTACTTAATTTAGAATGTTTCAGTTAAAGAGATATATTATGTTTACCGTCACATTAATTTTAATTTGAAACAAAAAATTTCTAACCTACTCCTATGGTAAATTCCAATTTCCTCGTCATGGGAATCTCCAAACTCTTCGGGTAAGGTATGTCTGGAAATCTCAACAAGAGCATTTCAATATTCACTATCGTATTTGTGAGGCACCAACCCCAAATGTGGGTATTTTAAGAGCTAAAGGTGATTAGATTATTGAAATAACGACCGTACCACACGGTAGATAGTTTAAGCCAAGTATGAATGAGGAGCGAGGGTAGGTTGATTGTGGCGCGATCTTGTAGTATTGTAACTGACTAAGGCTGATACGTTTCTTAGACAGAACTGTTAATTAATAGCCCAGTTGATGGAAAATCTAAGGGACCCACATTTTTACGTGGAATCCGAAATACTGCCTCTGAATTACGAACTGTTCTAATTATAAGGATGGTCTTTGTGGATTAACGTAGTATTCAATAGTGCGGACCTTAATCTACAGCAGAGAACACTACATCCACCGACCATCGCTCACAACAATCCACAATTCGTGACGATTAAGTGGCTGGATTACAGGACGACACCACTGTCCCAAGTGACCAGACTTTTTGTTAGGACCAATTATTAATAACCCAATAAATCAAAAGCAACCAGGACTCAGCATTGACAAAAGTTTTGTCAGGATATTATTTAGCATCGTAACAACGACCTTAAGGTTGTAAATCAGGTACTAAATAACTACTGAACCACCAGCCAGTTGCAAAACGCCTAAGTCAAACCTTAAACCTCCTCAGTCTCTTAGAATTAGTATCTTCTTTGCCACCTGTTGATATCGGGGTCGGAACTACGGCACCAGCTCTCAGACCCCGAGTCCCCGGGCCCGTGTGGGGGCGGGCAACTCTATAATCGACAGTAATGTTCTTTGATTTGCGACTACCCCAGGCCCGCATACGGCGGACTCTGCTACGCTCTGTGCTGGTCTACTCATTGTCCTACCCGCTTCTCGTTTTATTTCATTCTCCAATAAGGCAAATTTACTGCCTCCGCAAAAATTATATGGCAGTTACTCGTACATATTCTTTAAAATTACAAAAATTAGAACATTCTGACGAAACGAATAAGTTTTAGTAGCTTTTGGATATACTATGAAAGAGGTGAGACGGAGTGGAAATATTTAGTGAACTATAATATAAAGGATAGTCGTTGAAAATTAAACATACATACAAAAGGATATCTTAAATTGATTTTAAGCATTCAAAGTTCCACCAAGTTACTCAGCATGGGAGCGATGAGGCGTGAGTCACGAAGGCTAACCATAGAGACTACTCGAAAATTTCAAGGAATCATCGGCTACTGGTTTTGGTTAGTTAGTTAGTGAAATGGAAATCTGTCCAAAGCAAGGTATTTCAGGCCAAGTATGAATGAGAAATAAGTGTAAGGTGATTATGGTGTGATCATTCCGTCTTGCTACTGACTAAGGCTGACATCTTCCTTAGACAGAACTGTTAATTAATAGTCCTACAGTCAATGGCATATCTCAGGGACCTACAGTTTAACGTGGAATCCCAACCACTGACTCTGAATTACGAACTGGTCTGATTATGAGGATGGCATTTGGGTATGGACTTAGTATTCAATAGTGTGGGGATGTTAATCTACACTTTGGTCCAGCAATCTTTGACTTACTGGGTCGGTGTGTTTCACCTTGGCTACCTTGCCAGTGGATCTATTCTCATTGGTTCAATTACTACTTGATTCTCTCCTCAGTAGCTCATAGATCCCCAATTCCTCTATCCATAATTATGTTACTCTTTGTTTGGTAGCTCAGGTATATATGTTTCGTAGCTCTAAACATAAAAAACTTAAAATTAAAAAACTTTAAAATTAGTAAATATTTTGTCAAAACTGCGACAACCTTCGGAACATGAAGGGTCACCTCTGGCTAGCCTACGTGACACAAACACACACACCGCTGCGGTACTTTGCTGTTTTTAATTAACCTTACAGGTCCCAGTGTGATTATAAATGAGAAGCATAGAATGGAATATGAAAAGTTGAGATTTATTTTTAATAAAATTAAATTATTAATAATATTCACTCCAAAATTTCATTTTAATACGACTTGGGGCAGGACAATGTGACATAAAAGAACTGTAGTCAAAACGAAAGCTTTTCTATGACTCAGTGACATACCGACCTATCGACCTGTGACACCCGTGGGTGAGCACAATTGGACGACTCCACGTGGGTGCACTCGCCCACCCAGAGACTATGGAAATGCTCCAGATTGGCAGAGATTTACCTCCCCGGGTGATGCGTCTGTGACAGCGAGTGAGGAGGCGGCGTTTCCGGACGGATGGATAGCAAGACGGTGAGTCACTTGTTTTTAAGTTGTTATAGTCTGAGAGACTTTGTGAGAACCATCTAAAAATCATTACATAACTACTGACTTCAGAGATGCCATATTATAATGTAGGTTGGTGTAGAGAACGTCTGCAGAATCTGTTAGGAGAAGGAACATCACCAGGACATCTGACGGAGTGTGGTGCAGCCAGATTGAAAAGAGTCGACTCCCAAGTTGAGGATGTACCTCTGTTGTAAATACTCTGTTGATACCACTGTTGGATGGTGAGCTCAAGGAGTCACCTAGTAAGAAGGGCACAATAGATCTTAAGGTTGCAATGCATCATCAGTCTTCAGGTCTTCAAGGAACGTCATGTGTCAGTTATAGAAAACTTAATTGAGTTGATGAAGACAGTTTGTTAGTACATTATATACTCTACAGTATGAAACGGTAGCCTCTTAAAAAAAGAAGATTATTGTCAATTCACATAAAGAAAAGTACATAAATTTTCGTTTTAGCCCTTTGTTTAGTTTAGTTTTACTGTATGTAATTTAAATGAAGGTTTTTTTATAAAATTGATCTTATGTACGAGAGTGACAAACGGATGCAAAGGGAAAGTGGGAAAGTGGTTTCTTACAAATGAAACCAGTTTTTCTTCACAGTGGAAATCATTTGGTTATTTGTAATAAATAGTGTTCATAGCATATTAATCACCTCAACACTCATCGTTGTCAGCCTCCTCTCATATTAACCTTAAAATACCTACCAGGGAGAATCGGTGTCTTGTGAGGAGCAATACGAAGTTGTAAAGTTGTAAAGTTTCACGTGTTTAACTCCTCACTAAACTTTAATTAATTTATAAAATGCTTATACAGTATTTAAAATAATCTTTACAATGTAAACACAAAAATTAGAAAATATTTTATGTATAACGATAATAATTAATAAAGAAGATGCATTAACACAACCAAGCAATGCTGAAATTTATTTATATAATTAAATTAAATATGCGTACATCAAAATAAAGTACAATGAAAGAAAATTAGGAAAAAAGAATATAAAGGAGTCAAAAAACACAGAAAAAATTTGCTTCCCCATAGGTAAAGATTATTTGGGGCTTCCCTTGTGATACATAAATAATAAAGAAAGAGACTACTGGACTACCTAAATAAAATTAAGTAAGTAAAGTAAAGGAAGTAGGTGTGTCCTTTTTCTGAGGATAACAAAAATCATAGGATCTCATAATATTTAAAATCTGTACTGTAATATATATGTATATGTATATAGTATTCTTTTATAGTAAACTTTAGAGTCTTCAGTACCTCTCCAATGTTTACTTCATTCCCATAAAAACAGTATTAATTTTGTTAAATCATTACTGATCACTGGATTCACATAAAATATAGTTTAGGTTTCAAATTAAATTAATTAGATTTTTAATATTTAACCATAAAAAGATAATTACATTTTAATTGTCTGATTTAATCGTTTGGTAATTATATATTTCAGAAAAAGTACAAATTTAAATTATTTGTTTTTTCAAATCTCTTTATGTTTGGACTATCTTTTTCGACTATCGTGTAACCTGTAATGCTATTAAACATTAATCGTATTTGGCTAAATTAAAACTTGACTCCTGCAGACTCGTAACCCATATTTTTAAATTCATTATTTCCTTTGAAATCTATAATTTCCTGTGGTTGCACAGTATTTAAAAGAAAGACGTACCTATCCGAATTCTCCTAATTTCCAACATCCACCACCGACCACACTACAAGTAGACCCCCCTAGAGCGGATACCTTACTATCCCACACCGATGTGTATCTTGTACCTCTCGCTGGCGGTGTATGTCACTGTAACGGATGGGTGTCGCCTCCTGGCTGACCTATATAATGTGGCCTAACTCCGATGGTAATTCCGGCAAGAGACATCCCAGTTTCCATCTACAGGCCAAACTCTTGTATCCGATTAATAATGTATCAGCTGGTTTGTCGATTGACAGCTCTTGTCCAACGGAAGACCCGCAAGCCGTTCCACAGGACGTGTTGTGTACGAGTTACGTGTTCTTGCATATTTTTACAACCTGAGAAAAGTCTTAGTATTATTTTAATAAACTTTTTCGACGCTCTACAATTACTGTAATACTAGATTAGATTATTGAAACGCCGACCTACCCACGAAGTTATTTAAGCCGAGTACGAATGAGCCGAGGATTGAGTGTTAGATGATTGTGGCGCGATCTTGTAACCTTTTTATTGACTAAGGCTGAGATGTTCCTTACACATGACTATTAATTAACAACTCTACAGCCGATAGAAAATAAGGGACCTACGGTTTAACGTAGAGTCCGAACCACCGTCTTTTAACTATTAACTGGTCTAATTATGATGATGTTTTTTGCGGATTAACGTAGCATTCAATAGTGCGGATGTTAATTCATAAAAGAGTTACCCCTACACCCAATGACTATCGCTCACAAGTACCCACAATTCCTGACCTCCAAGTAGATGGATTACAGTACGACGCCACCGTCCCAGTCAAATAACATTACTTAACACTTTTACCAAGGTAGGTACTTTAAGCCACGTATCTTATGACAACACTAAATAACTTTGGTGAGTCAGTGGCTCTGTGGGTAGCGAGACGGACTCCGATCCTGTGTCAACGATTCCTCAAAGTTGGATCCAGGAGTTGTTATCAGTACTGTTCTTGCTCTTACCTACATTTTCTTCCACGCCTCACACATGGATGTGTAGTATATAATGGGGAAAAAAGTTAAAGAGTCTTTCCTCACTCCTAAAATCCAGTTTGGATTCACCTTGAAGGTATTGTGCTAAATTGCAGTCCCTTGTCAAGGGGTCCAAACTTATCTAGGGAGTTTATCTACGTTATAAATGAGAAATTATTATAAGATAATCGTGCTACATAAGCTGAAATTCTCCTTAGACAAGACTGTTAATTAATTATCCATCAGCCAATGGGATCTAGGGAACCTACAGTTTAACGTGGGATCCAAACCATTTTTGCCTTTGAATTACAGCACGAGCTGGTGTAATCATGAGGATGGTCTTGGAAATATCACTTCCACAAGCTATTATTTATAACTATCCACAATTTGTGTACTCTAAGTGGCAGGATCACAGGACCCACCATCGTCCCAGTCGAAGCTATGTACACATATTCCTGTTCTCTTAGTTACCCAACGCGACGGCAGAGAGCAGCACCGGCCGTGTGACAGTGCGCATGTAAATGTATCCACATAAGCCATAACGCGGGCACGAAGGCCCCAGGTACTGCCTCACATTTACAACTCCCGCATACCTTTCTCCCAAATTTGCACACCACACTTCCCATGGTCGTGCCTAGATACCCATCGCGCCTGGTCTGCTGCACCGGCGCCAGCGCGCTGCTCTCCTTGGAACTCCGATACGATTCGGTAATCAGACGATAACTGATGTTCCGTGATGAATTCTGAATTTTATTGCCTTCACTGTAGTACAGATAAGGAACTCGGAAATTACGTAAAACTCCAAAACTTGAAAAACTTTTCGTAACAATTTACCAACGTTCTATTCATTTATCATTCATATTTTCACACGTGAAAATAGGATAGTATTTACTTAATATACTTAGCTAAAGGGGAAATCTACCCAGGTAGATATTGCCGTGGCGTGTCCTGTAATCCAGCTACTTGAAGGTCACGAATTGTTGATAGTTGTGATAAATGGTCGGTGGATGTAGTGTTCTCTTGTGTGGATTAACGTCCGCACTATTGGATAATACATTAATCCACAAAGACCTTCCTCATAATTAGACCAGTTCGAAATTTTGAGGCAGTGGTTCGGACTCCACGTGAAACTATAGGTCCCTTAGATATGACTGTTGAGCTATTAATTAACAGTTCTGTCTAAGGAACATCTCAGCCTTAGTCAGTAACAAGACAAAAAGATCACGCTAGAATCATCCTACACTTATTTCTCATTCGTACTTGTGTAAAATACCTGGGTACTGGGTGGGTCGCCAGTTCAGTAACTAAATAACTGACTAATATTAATTAAGACTTAACTTGAAATCCGCTTGAATATAAATTCCACAAACGGTAGGTATAACAAATCGTGCCTAGTTATCAACGGTTATGAATGAGGAGCGTGTTTGTCGCCTCGTCCCCGGCATGTGTCCCTTATAATTAAACCTGTTCGTAGTTCAGAGGCAGTGGTTCTGACTCAACGTTAAACTGTAGGTCCCTTAAATATACCAGTTACAGTTGGGCTATTATTTAACAGTTCTGTCTAAAGAAGATATCAGCCTTACTCAGTAACAAGACTACAAGATCGCGCCACAATCATCTTACACTCATTTCTCATTCATACGTGGCTTACAATACCTACCTGAAAAGGTAACCATTTCAGTAACTAGCTAACTAACTATGTTAAGCCAATTATAAACGAAGAGTGAGTGTAAGATGAATATGACGTGATCTGTAGTCTTGTTACTGACTAAGGCTGATATTGTCCTTGGACAGAACTGTTAATTAATAGCTTAACAATCAATGACAGGTAAGAAACAAAACTACAGTGGAATTCAAAGAAAATCTTTTTCTCCAAATTGTTACATCCTTTAAAAAAGTTAAACTGATCGTTATGGACTAAAAATTTGTCTTTATAAATCCCTTATTAAAATAAATTATTGCATCAAACTCCTATACATAGTTTGGAATTCATTTTTTGTGACTTCATGTTGTTTAAATTATTATTATGGAGGAAATGTTCCATCGTGATTAGTGAAACAAAGGCGTAAGACATTTCGGAATCTGAAATCTGACCCCGTCATCAGTTTGCATAAAATAATCAGCTAACTACTGTACAAACCAAAGATTTTACACACAAATGTTGCTTTCATCTTGTTCTTGTAATTATGAACAATCATTCGAATATCTGTCAATAGTAATAATCGACTATCGCGATGATAGCTTTTTATTGGATCACTTTCGATACAATCGATAGCTTACCAATGAATGACCTGCTCATATTTCCATCCGTTGTACATTGCGACAACTGAATGTACTCAACATCAGCTGACTCTTTTATTTCTAGGTTAAGTTTTACTTTCGATCCGCACAACAATTAATTATTAAATATGGTCGTAGTCTCAGTAGTATAACTAAAAATACGTTAATTATAATACTCAATAGTAAGTTAACTTAAAACCAATATACAGACTTATTTATCTTATAGCAAGTTTCAACTATAGTTTCTTAATGCTGTAAAATAGCTTTTTTATATACCACCAATTGAATAAAATACTTGTACGCTTATTACTTATAGATTTGTTAGCCTATAAATGAAAAATATACAATTTATTAGGGTGTTCTATATTGAAATTATATGTGGTTTTCTCCTTTTTGAACAAAGACATATCCTAAAGTTATTATTATGTTCTGCACAATATGATCACGTACTGTAATTTCGTTGTAGCTCCAACACTAGTTCATGAGTATTTTCTGATAGTAAATTCTGAAAACCTAAAATTATACTTTCAAATATTAGACAGTTTATGTTACAAGAGTTACAAATGTTACAAGAGATCTTTAGATAATTCTAACAAAACAAGTTTATATTTACTTCCCTGTGGGAAATAGGTTAGATCATGGATATGTCTAAAGGTAATGTTCTCACTTCATTTAAACAGCTGTTCTTATTCTTTTATATTAAAAATTCAATACAATAGCTCTGGTGGTTTCTATGGAAACCTGTTACATATTTTTATCCTAAAAATCACCAACACCCCCACAGAGCTAAGACATATCCATGTCAAACCATTACGAGAATATATTGATAGATAGATCGATACACATCCTCCATTTATTAATCTGAGAAAGTACTGATCAATTTACCCCTCTATTACCTTTGATAAAAGTATAATTATACATAATTACCTGTTTGCAATAGGTAGCATACACTAATAAATCATTTATGAACGGTATTTCCCAAAAATATGATATATTTATGTAATCCACCGTTCCTAGGATGTAAAAGACATAGCTACGCGCCACAGTTTCTGGCATCAGGACGTATCCAATCCGTCGACCAGTTTCCCTTCCTCAATCCACTGCCTTCTGGAGTCCTGATTGCAGGAATGCCGCGGACGTTAAGATATTCACGGCGTCGCTGTATAAGGCAGTAGCTGCGATCATACGGCTCTCATTGTACCCAACAAATAGGCCTGACCCGGCGCATCCGTTACCTCTACTTGCACACAACCGAATGAACAACCGATCGCATTCCGATCTGCTCACGCACTCCGGTTCACTTTGTATTGCGATTGAACTGTCGCTTTGCTGAGGAAGCTTATAGTAAGCTTTGGTATTGATTTTAATTGGCTTCAAGATATTGTCAAATTTATAGATAGCTATTTCTGACTGAGTTGGAGGAACTTGTTTGTCTAAGGGTAGGGTGCAGGAATTTAGTCTCCTTGGTTCCGGGTTCGAAATCTTAAAAATCAACGATGACTTTTCGAAACTCAAAAACTGGGTTTATACCAGATTAATGCACAAAAATGCTCTGAAACATTGTTTAGATAGTCCAGGGGCTAGAAATTGGAACGTAAAAAATTGTTAACACAGATAATTCTGTGTAGCATAACATAGAATTGCAACTGGTAACTTATATCCACCATACTTTTATTATTAATAACAATGACTATTTTGACATGAATATATCTTAGCTCTGGAGGGGGTTGTTGAAAATTTGCGTGACCGAAATTTGAACCAGCGACGTCATTTGGTAAGGGACGTCATAGTTTGGTTATATGAACAGCTGTTTGAACTGAAAACATTTCCTTTAGACAATGATCCATGATCTAACCTATATCCAAAAGGGAAATAAATACAAATATTTTTCAACATGAATTATAATGATTAAGTATGAAGCAAGACACAACATTTAAAGAATAAGTCACTAAAGTTTAAATATATAGTTTTAGCGTACCGTAGGGTGCCATTCTTGGCCCAAACATAGAATTTATGGTTACCTAAATTTGTTTTAACCCTTCTTTATATATCTACCATATCTGATCATTTATTCCGTTCAAATTCATATTTTAGCCGAAAAAAATCAGACTGTCAAAATTGTTTGTTCATTCCATAGGTATCTCGGATTAAAGCATAATAAATTCTAGCAAAATCTGTCAATTACAGTAAAAATTAGCTGATAGCTGACTTTCCAAAGCGTTGTCAATAAGATTTGAGACTCTTATAACAATAAACAGTGGTTTCTGCATATTGTGTTTTTGACCCTTTTTCGCTTTTTCTGGACCAATTGAAACTATTGTGCGGACATTTTTATACGTATCTCAAGTTAGTAAATAGTCTTAGTAATTGTAGGAATATAATAATAATATTTATTGATTTTAACAAAAGATAAAATATCTTTTACATTCAAGAAAGTTTACAATTTTTTGAAAGTTTTATAATTTTCAGATACGTAAAGTTACAGTAAAAAATAAAAGTAAAAATAACAATAATTAATAAAATATAGCATTAATAAAATACCGTAAATAAAAAAATAAAGAAATAAAAATAGTATTGAAATGGGTGAAACTTTAAGGTAATAGTGTTGCTCGTAAAAAATAAGTTGAAAATTTCCCTATGAAAACAGACTAACGATAAACAAAATAGCATAGATTTAACTTACATAGCTCACAAATATTTTCAATTTCAACCAAATGAATTAATAGGCAAAATTGTAAATTATATATGCAGATCGTTATTCTAAAGATGTTGAAGGCCTTCATCTTGGGGTACCATCGTTTCGATTCGAAATAGGTGCATCTCAAATATCGAATAATTTTACGTTTTAAAACTGTTGAAATTTATTTTCAAACACACATAACTAAATCACCGCATGATTCGCAATCACGAACCGTGCCATCCCTGAGTGAGGAAAGCGGAATACACAAACAAGTGTATTTACGATCGGCCAAGTCCATCACCATAAATCTTCACCCATTCACAGAAGGCGCACAATATAAGCAATTTCACACCGCGACGTCCCCCTCACCGTCGAGTGAAAGGTTGAAATTGATAACCGGCGGATAGCAGATAAGATATAAATATAACGGATAAACGGTGCTGAGGTACGGCCGATTCAGCATTCAATGGAAATGAGAGCTGGGGTCGGTTTAAATCAAATCTCATGATCCTGGGCTGATTTATATCTCAGTTACTGTTCTGTCCGGATTGTCACCGCGGCGCGTTTGTATCATTTCAATATGGCATCGGTTTCAACGTTCAGTCAAGTTCTATTCAAGTGTTGCTTCTCCTAAAGGAAATAGTTCAGACAAGGGTTACTGAAATTACTTAAACTGTTCTCGTTTTGTTCTCATTCATAGTTTACAGTAGGATATTCCAACGCGTCACAGTTTATGGAATAGCAACCATGTAGGTATTTTATCTGGGGTGTGGGTGTTTCAGAATTCCCCACCAATACTCTAGGGCATTGTTCCTGGATAAAAAAACAATGCCTTTAAGCTTTGCAACTAAGCCCTAGCAGTCACCTATCACTAAAGCTGCCATATCTCAGTTAATATCTCAGTTAATAAAAACAAATTAGTGTCAATCGATTTGTAATTACATTACCCAAAAAAGTTATTTTTTTAGTACATTTTCTGTTATATCAACGGTTCACGAGTTATTTGAGAAACAAAATTTTAAATGACCGCCATTTTGTTTAATGAATTCGAGGAATTGTCATGATTTTTTTGTGGTTTTGTCTAGTTGTCATAAATGTTCGTGCAAAGTTTCAATTCCGTACGTTTAACCATTATTCAGAAACAAAATTATAGGTGAAAAAACAAAATGGAGGCTGTGTGAGTAACTAAGGACTTCCGGACAATTTAGGTATGATATTTAGATATGTTTCTTATCCAGGAACAATGCCCTAGAGTATTGGTAGGGCATTCTGAAACACCCTGTATAAGTTTTCTTTACCCTACGGCCCATCACCATAGACCTAGGAGTAGTGCGGTCAATTGCAGACAGCGAGGTACCGTAGATGATGAGGCGTGAGGTGATTAGATTAGATTAAATCAGATTCGATTACTGAAATGGTGACCGTACCACAAGGTAGGTATTTTATTTTAAGCAAAGTATGAATGAGAAATGAGTGTAAGATGATTGTGACGCAATATTGTAGTCTTGATACAGACTAAGGCAAAGTGGTTTTTAGACAGGAATGTCAATTAATAGCCTAACGGTCATTGACATTAGATAGACTTAAAGTTTAACTTGGGACCTGACCCAAAAGTTTTACTGTGAATTATGATGTAGTGTTCAATTTTACGGACGTTCATCCACACAAGATAATATCTCGTCCATCTCTTATAGCTATTGAACTCAGTTTGAGATGTTCGCCAAATTGAATGTCATTGAATCTAGCTCATGTGAGCAAACTGAACGCAGAACGTGTAATAATTGAACTTCGACCTCAACCTCAACCCAGTATTAAACACAGAACGCACTACAACCCAAGTTCATGCCACAGGACGCCCCCCGTGGTTGGTTAATTGGCTCAGTATATTGCTCAGTTTGAGATTGTCGCCAAGGTTTGTGCCGTTTCACAATGGGGCTTGATTGCTTTGTCGACGACAATGGTTGTGTTCTGATTTTCTGTATGAATAATGTATTTTGACCTTTTAACATTGTTATGTGAATAGGTCGAAAAGTAGTTCGGAGATATTAGCGGAACGAAGTTTGTTGAACTTATTTTTGAATGAAATTCCTATTTTAAATACATGGGAACCCTTTGGGGTCCTTATTTCCATCCTTTCCCCAAAAACATTTTTAGGGTACTTTAATTTTATTTGGTAAAAAAATTAGTATTAGTTAAAATCACAATAACCGTTACAAATGGTACAGTTCAATATTCAATTGTATTTTCAATAGAACTTTGATGACACATAACTTATATTTGACGGCGTGGAGAAATTTATCTCTTTCAAATTCAAGTGGCATCGGTCCTTCCACTAAAAGAACTTAAACTTTTATACTTAAATATGGTATACTTATACACTTATATACTTATACTTAAATGATTTTTTTCCGTCATACTGCTTAGAAAACGGTTGATCTCTATACATAAATATGTCTTTTTCTTCCCATGACGAAAAAGAAATCAGCTGAAAATGAGGTCAAGAATAAAATACAAGAAAATAATTAATCAATTTCAATCAGAACTCTTTTTGAATAGTAAAAATACATGTGGAAGCCCTTATGATCAAATTTGTAATGTAAATGCATTAAAAGTATTAGTTTTCTTTCAGTATTGAGATTAATATAATGTAATGTTTAATGTGTTTCACCCAGTAAGGTGAAAATACATTTCGACAAGTGCATTTTCTCATCCTCGTCAACCTAACAGCATCAAGAGTGCTAATTTATGACGAAATTAGTTCGAATTCTTTCACTGTCTCCACCCGAGCCAGGCCATATAGTCTTTTTCATTCTTGCTTATTTTACACGCCCGGCTACGCCTCAGTCTTTAAACATTATTTTGGTTATAGGACCTAAAGTAACACTTTTGGTCCTAGAGACGAAACATATTTCATTTTATTTAGTTTGGTATTTAAAAATCTAATTATGGCAAAGGCAAGTATATATTCAAACTCATTGTATGTTTACAAACCTTCGTATAACTACGGTGTCTAGAGCTCTATGTATCTGTGACCGTTGGCTCTGAGTACTCTATGGCGTGCTGCTAAATGTGTGTACTCCATGGCGCACTCCAGTACCCGCGGATCTCACCAGATCGCGCCAGTCGTGATCTGAGATGTTATCCAGCTCTACGTGCCGCCTTGCTATCTCACCATCTCCGATGCGTTTGGACCAATTTTCTCCATCTCTCATTTTATTTGTATCACGCCTGCTTCGTTTTGTTTCTGTTCTCTGTGGCGGCGCTACGTCTTCCATGATTTAGTTGCGAGTCTTTTCTTGGATATCGCAAAAACAATCTGCATTTTGTATTACTTATGTTCATATTTCACCTATCACATATTTTGATCAACTGATTGGACGTCGAAAATTGTGGATATTTATAAGTGACGGCCGGTGGATACTATGTTCATCCTAACATATATTAACACATTATAAGTGAAACAAACATTTCGAAGAACTTTTTAATGCTTAACATCACACACAAAAACATAACATCAAGAATGAAAAATGTAAACAAAAACCATATGGTTTTAAGACCATATGTCATCTCCCCGCTGAGTTAGGCTACAGACCTAAAAACTTTCCGAAAGTCCTTGGTTCGAAGTCCTATTCCGTAGCTGGTCAGCGTGCTTCTTAAATACTTTCCCTCCGGCTTCAATTTGCCAAATATTTGTTCCGAGTCTCTTGATGATTTTTCCAGTTTTCCAACGGATCTTGTCATTTCTCACTTCGGACCAGTAAATAAGTTAAGATCAGTTCATAATTTAGAATCTTTTAGATACCATTTACCGTTTGGTTATCAATTATACAGTCCTGTCTAATGAACACTTGACATATCCTTGGTCAGCAACCAGAATACAAGACAACACAGTTATTATTCTTCAAACTCATTCTTCATTCGCACATGGGTTAAAATACTTACCTGGACAGATCACTGTTTCATTAGTAAAAATTTAAATGTTAAAATAATATGTCTTACCAGTATCTCACTGTTTCGTTACATGTTGAGAGTAGACAGTTGTATTATTGTTTTATGGTTTATTTAAAATTAAATCTAGCAATACGTATGGATCTCCATAGGGAATATTATATCGACGATTAAAACTGTAAAACTGTATTTTAAAGTACAGAATAAACTCTCTTGTTAATCTTTAAGTTAATAGTATAAAGTTAAACTTAACTTTATGACATGGTATGACATATGACAGCAATATTAAGATTGCTCTTATGAATATAGCATGAAAGATTGCAGAGGTATTGTAGACTCAAACAAATGAACTTTTTTATGATACTAATTTTATATTTGTTTAAATTGTATTCGGTGGAATATATTCGTTGAGACTGTTAATCTAGTTTAATGATATAGGTCAAACTGACAAAAATATATTTCTAATGTTTCATTTGATAATGAGTTTAGGTAGATTAAAAAAGCAATAGCCCCGTAAAAGATCAATTTTATTTTAACATATTTTAGAAGATCCTAGTATGGATTACGTGACGAATCATTCGCATTGATCACTTTTTAAACCATAAAATTTGAAATTAGAAAATTTGATAGGACTATTCAAACGTAATAATTTTATTTAAATGGTATTTTTATCACTCACACTATTAAGCTATCTGTGCGTGGGATATTCCCAAGAAACGGTTGGGGTGCACTACACAGTACCAGGTGAAGAATACTGATAAAAACTGAGTATTCCACGAATATCTTTAATGGGTTGGATTGCATTAGTCAATCGGACTGAATAACTTCTTTATTAGCATTATACGTGTTGATTTTACTATAGGATGAAGTAAAAACTCACGTCTTCCAACAATACCTGATATATTTACGCTTATATTGTAATTACATACAAACGGTAAATATTTACAAAAGTTGTTAGATTGGCGATCGATTTCTTCCAGTTACACCAAACATTATCAGGCCCAAATGGAGACTGAAAGAAACAAGATGGCGTCCCTGCTTGAATACTACTGGCTGCCAGTAGTATTTAAGCAGGGACGCCATCTTGTTTCCTAAAGCATCATGGGATTAGTGCTTTTTGTCCACGAAGGAAACTGTTTTCATAATTTCCTACGGGGATTTTTGATTTCACTTTAAACTATTTCATTGATGCAATAAAGAACTAAACTAATTAAAAAAGCAATTCCACGAATATTAAAATAACAATATTTGATCGAACCAGATTCCTTTGTTATTAATTTTTTTTGTGGGTCGCCATTTGAAATGGCAACCTTCAAAGGTCACTTAATATAAATGAGAAATGAGTGAAATATGAGTGTAACATATTCCTAAGACAGAACTGTTAATAGCCCAACATTCAATGGTATATCAAATGTACCTAAAATTTAACGTGGAATCCGAACCACTGCCTCTGAATTACTAACTGGTCTAATTGTAAGTATGGTCTTTGCGGATTAACGTAGTATTCAATAATACGGACGTTAATCCACACAAGATAACACTGTACCCACTTACCATCGCATCCACAATCCGTGACCTCCAAGTAGTCGGATTAAAGGACACACCGCGGTCCCAGTCAAACCAGTCATCTAAGGTAAGACCAGCACACAATAGAAGCTCAGTGCCGCGCGGCACCTACACGCGTCATAGACAGCGGTGGCTAGCTCTGGGAAACATTACATAAACGGGCAAAAACAACCGGACGAGTTATTTGTCGAGTGTTTATTTCATTAGCGGCAGCCGCCACAAAAACGCGCGAGTGACTCGGACCGCCCTGCAAGGCGGCTCCGTGCGGGAATCCGGCCGATATTTTGATGACGGATTCCGCGAGCGCCTTCTGTTTGTTCGACGCTCGCTACATAGTTTTTCCCCCGTCGTTATACAAATTGATGTTATAGCGGTGTCGGAGCTAATTGCCGCGCACAATAGCTAGTTACCGACATGTGCCGTTCGACAGCTTCCTTTTTGCGACGCTCAAAGACACGCACCGATTCAAATCCGGGGATGAGGCGACCGTAAAGAGCGGGTGATGGACGTCACCGCGGTAGACGGTGGTACATAGATGGGGTTAACGACTGTGCACTGTGGACTGGTCGCGGGTTTCTACGGAGTCGCGGGAAAAGTGCTACAAACAGAAGGCGAATGTTACCGCCTGGTGACACTAACGTCTGTGCGAGCCGGTCCCGCAGTTTAGCATATGCGTCAGACAACCAATATGTTTACCTTATCAATGACTTGACGAGAATGTGTGCACCAGATTGCCGATTCGAGCGATCCCGATGGAAAAAGAGTCGTAAATCACCGAAGTAACGACACATTACTTTTATTTTTTTCTGAAAACTCCAACTCTCCATCGCCGTAGCCCAGGGTCTGAGTGGTGAATTAAACACGGAGGAATACCATACCGGTGCTAGTGTTGGTCACTCAGACAAGAGGTGACTGTTTATGATCTGACAGGAGTCACTGCCAACTGGTTTCAATCAGTTTTTAACTGGCTGGGTGGTGTAGTGGTTATAATACCCGCCTTCAAAACTGAAGGTCGCCGGATCGAATCCCGCAAGGGTCGAATATGGACCCAGTCACCATTTGTCATTGGGCTACTAATTAATGATGCTTCCTAACAACAGGTCGACGTTAGGTAGTAACAAGACCGGGGTTTGGACCGTTCCCCATCAAAATGTTAAAAATGCCACTGGCGTAGAAATACACAAAATAAAAAAAATCCAGAATCCGTTGAATTTTCTCAGGGGTTATAGCGTTACCTTTAAGATACCCTGCTTGTTTGTTCTAAAATCTGAGCTATGTTTTGACATGCGATCTATGTACAATCTGAGGTTAATTTGGCATCTTGACTTGTGTCTGTGAGACACTCCTAATAGTCTCGTTGAATATCGTTGAAGTGATTGGAGAATCGCAGTGTAAGACATGAAAAATAGTAGAAGTGAAATTAAACAATCCAAAAACATTGATTGAAGCAACGTAAAAAACTTTAACTGGTTAACTATAAGACTATATCAAAAGCACGTGACTCTGATAATCTAACAATAAAACCTAAACGATAAATGTGGTTGCGACCTCGACTGGGTGGGAAGCATAGCGGACACAGCTGGAGATGACTTCGCAGTCTAGAGGCAGCCACTTACACTAGTCTGCTAACTAGAGAAAGCTCCCAGTGGAGAACAGTTTCGCCGAAACACAGGACTATGACTAGGTAGCGTGCTGTCAGGACAAGACATCTGGGAAATGACACATGGCAAAGGTTTTGAGATCTTTGTAAACTACTCCACAACTTATAAGGTAACAACAATAATGTATATAAAACTTAAAATAAACGGTATCAGTGGACTGACACATACTTTCACCCTTAAGTAAATTTAAAAAAAGGCAATCTGTAATAAAACTATCATGTTCTTCAAAGTTTATCTAAATATCATTTAAAAATTGGTTGTTTCAAAAATAATCCCATTTCAGAAAATAAAAACAAATGAGATAAAGAAAGATTAATTGTTCAAATTGTATGGAGGAAACCTCCCCCCTCCGGTAATACCAAGCTTTTTTGAGTTGGTTTTGTTGGGTGATTAGACCTTAAGCTTTATACCAAGTTTCATGGAAAACGGTTGGATAATAAAGAAGAAATTATTCTTCAATATTCTCAATAAGAACAACATTGGGCGCTTTCAGACAACGTACTGCGTTTATCATGGACAGTAAATTTAACTTTTCTCTGGAACCGTTAGCCGTAGACAAATAATTTAAAATACTAATTTGTGTAGTTTTTAAGCTGATTCCAATTGTGCCAGTCAAGTTGTACTTTACTTTTAATGTTTTCACGGAAAATTTAAAAATTTCTTTTTTTTTAAGCCGATAACTTTTGAACCGTCGGTTTTACAGAAATGTGGGTGGTGTCAAAGTATATAGTACTCTGTGCACTATAAACTATAAAATTTTAATCAAAATCGTTAGAGCCATTTTTGAGAATTTTTATGGATTTTTCACGTGTTTTAAGGGTTTTTAGGGGTGAACTACCCTTAAAAATCAAAAATTCAAAAAATGGAAAAAACACCTGGAGATACGGAGAATATACACATGCATGCCAAATTTGATCTTAATCGGACCAACGGGATAGGCTGTGGCTCTTTACACACACACACACACACACACACACACACACACACACACACACACACACACACACACACACACACACACACACACACACACACACACACACACACACACACACACACACACACACACACACACACACACACACACACACACACACACACACAGACATACAGACATACACACGGACAGACATCACGTCGAAACCCACTTTTTTTGAATTCAGGGGACTCCTAAACGGATATATCCACTCACAACTAAAATTTTGACGAAAACAATACCTTCTCCATATACTATGTTTAAGGGGGAAAAGTTAAAAGGTAATGGGAGATATACATATATCGCAAAATTATTAAATCAATATAAATTTGTTAAGAATATCGTCAATTCCTTGAGCATAATGAATAAGCAAAAGAATAATAGAGCTGACTGTTATAGCTCAAATGGATCTCTCATCCTCACTAAAACCAACTAACAGCAATATGTTTATTCCAACGTGACACTACAACTGCACATCTCACCAGAGTATCTTCAACTTCGTCTCGCAGTCATAACCAACCCTGAGCCTTGCGTTTTTCTTTTCCCTATAGTCTAATAGTCACCTAGCACTTACCCCCTGCTAGGAGACGCAGGGGGTAAGTTTTTATGAACCAGTAATGGCAACAAACTCTTTTTTAGAATGATATTTTGACCCCTGGATGTCACTGACCGTGAGGCATAGTCGTACTTCAATTCTACCCAAATATCCACCCACCAAACCAACTACTCCTCACAAAACTATTTTTACTCAAAGTACACCCATTTGAATCACCGTTTTAACCAATGTATCCATGTAATCTAACCGACCATTTTTCCCCAATAAGTGTAAATATTTATTATTGTCTACTAGTTAATGTTTCCTTACAATATTAGCCTTCTAAGGACTGGTGAAGGTGGTGATTGTTTCACCCTCACCACCCTCGACTCCTCGACTCCTGCACATCGACACTCTACTCCGGACCCGGATCAACTGGGCGCCGGCGACCCCGAGGCCCTTGTCCGATCGCCGACCACACATGAGAGATATAGTTGTAGGGGGCGGGGCTTATGCGGGCCGATCGCTGCACCAAATTTCGCTTTTAATTAATACCCTCTGTTATTAAACGTTGACGCTCAGGCTCGACAAGGCCGTGCGTGTGCGGGCCTCACCCCCCCACCCCCACCCCTCCATTACCCTCCGTCCGACGGCTTTCACTCGACATTGTAATAAAGGAGCAAATTTAATTAGCAATGAGTGTTTATGGAGAATTATTATTCACGGTGGTTGGGCAATCGCTCAGCGTGTAATCTCGCTTGTACGGATCGGTAGACTTTCCACAAACCACGTGCTATTTTAATTTTTTTTCCGTTTCTATATTAAAAGTTCACAGATTACATTATAATCAATCAACTTAAGTTATTATAAATGAAGAATTAGAGTACAAACTAAATGAAATGGTGCTGGTGACTCTTATCAAACCATGAGTGGTCACAATGTGACTAACGCCTTTATTTCACCACACATGCCTAAGTTGAAACATGGATGGATGGGTTTCATTTAACGAAATAAACATTACCAGTGCTATTTAATGATGTTGTAAAGAACAATAGCAGATTTATTAATTTCGTATTCATACTTTCTCTTCTCTTGATTCATCTAAGGTGAACTTTAAGGATACCACAGAAAATAGATAAACATCTCCCAGACATAGGTCTACGTTGTCTGAGCAGGTTTTGATGGGGAATACTAAAATAGTTACACTCTTATTTCGCCAACTCTTTTGGTGAAAATGTCTAAATACCTTTGAGTCGTAGTTCCGAATCAAAGACTATACAATGCGTTCATATAGATTCCTTGCGTTTGACGTTGTACAACCTTTTGGAATATTTAAATGACGTGTAATTTCATTTTTTGACTCCTCCGACGTGTGTTTTTTTTTACTAAACAACCTTTTTTAGAGGTGATGAAACTCCTTCGATTTTTAAGCTATTATTTAAGAATTAGATTAAAAATAAATGTAATTCCTAGGTTATCAGTTGAAAACGTGAAGAATTTCTCAAACTCCACAAACGTGGAGTACTTCAAAAGAAAGAAGTTTTGGAGTATTTTTAACGAAAGTCATTATAAATTTCAAAGATTCTGTTTAATTTCATTGGTACTGTTCATTTTTCCTCAGTTTATTTATCAGGATCGCCAGATGGTGTTTCATGCACCGTCATAGCCCACCTTGAGTCCTGAACACTACTCGGCGATGAGAGAGCGATCAGGAAGCACGAGCTGGCGACATTTGATCTATGTTTGACATTCAAGATGGTAATCGCGGCCGGAGAAGTAAGCCAAAAACCATTAAAGCCGCGCATCGCACAATAAAGGCCTTGGCTTTTGCCACCTATTATACAGTCGATACGACAACTGGCTTTCTCTCCGTGCACCTTGCTAATTAAATTGACTATCACTGGAACGGCTAAGCTTGTAATTAGTATTGTCATTTGGAAGTATTATTTGTTATTAGTGCGAGAGTCTTTTTTGTATGCTCTTAAAACATTCGATCTTTTTTAAATTCAGTATTCTAGTATGTTCAAGCTTTTTCTAGTAGTTCAACCTCAATACATTCCTATTAACATAATAGCCAAACAGAAATTGATCAATTATTAATAATCTATTTACTGTATAACTGATTCTTTATAAATTTTGATAATTATTAATAACTTATTGATGATTGATTATGTATCATCAATTTTAACAGAATTTTCAACAGAAAGTTCATAGAGGCGTTGATTATCAAGAAACAATTAATTACTTAATATTATGAAAATAAAAGCTATATTGACTTTAAATGGTGTACGTCCATGATCACAGACGTGCTGACGTGGTGAGCTGTTTCGACGTTGTTTCGTCTTATCAGATATATATGAACAGCAGATTAAAGCTGCACTACGTCAAGCTCAATTTTAGAGTTTCATCTCAGTCAACGTAGGATAACAAACTACCACCATAATATTAGTTTTTGTCACAGGCTCACCCAAGAGCCGAGTGCGTTAATATTATTATAGCTAAATATTGTCTTTAAATTATCTTTTTTTGTTTCAGCGGATTCCTGTCATCCACCACCTTCTACATCTCCAGGGTTTGTCAACTTTAGTCTTCTTTTATGTATAAATATACTTGAAATAAGCAAACGACATAAAAATGCCACTGCTGCTACTTCTACATCAAGATTCTGTTCAATTTTAACCAACCGGTCCAATCCACCGTCAGCGATCTAGGCACGGTACACCACGACGCCCACCCTCGGCCAGAGTGTACTGCTAGCATTAGGTACACAGTACTCACACATTTAACAGCCTCCATTTAACAGCACTCCTGGGCTGATTAACTGGAGCTCGTATCAAAAACGCCTGATTCGGTCCTAGTGATGAAATACACTGTTATGGTACTTTTTTTTATCTCGTCGGTGTTTGTGACTAGGCAACACTTTTGGAGGTAGGGAAACCTTTTCCTTTTTAAAGTGATAACCTAATGTTTTCAATTTAAAGGTTTCTTTAGTAATAAATGTGCTATTTCTGTTTCCAAAAGTAAAATAAAAACTTTGACGATAGGAATAGAATATTTATAACTAACAAAATAATTCATTTAAATGCAAATTCTTGGGTTATCACTTGAAAACTGGATGTGTTACCCCTCCTCCAGAAACGTTGTGTGAAAACACAGACTCGTAGGAAAAGTCCAATAAGATAATATTATTAATCAATCAACAATTCTACGGACAGAGATCCAATCTTTCAGGGTATTTTAGTCTGAATATGCGTGAAGGTTGAATGTGATGGAAAATCAAATAGTTTTAGCCTAAAAAAACTATTAAAACCATTTAAACCTTACACATTTTATCTTAAACTATGCTATAACTAGTCCTAAGCATATACGGTATAGCATGTACATATGACATTGTGTTTAGCTTATAGTTTGATGGTCTAAAAATTCAAAAAAAAGTCTAAAAAGAATCATAGGAAATATTTGTCCAAAAGATAAACTAAAAAACTTATTTAAGAATAAACCTTTCTTACTATTGACTTAAACTTGCAATGGACATTAACACGTTCTTTTGTTAGTGATTTAATGCAAAGTATTTTTATACTCGTGTCCTTAATTATCTCCGTTTGTAAGTAAAGGGATTTCAAAAAATATAGCATTAATTCATAATGCAACACCTATTAGACCCATATACGCAACTGCTTTGTATGGGAACAAAACAATGCTTCGGTAAACGCCAAATTTGGATCCGACTGTGAGTTGTGGAGTTGTGAAAAAGTCCTAAAGTATTCCTGAATACCCAGAAGTGGGATTAAAAACGGATATACGGTTCTGAGAATAATTCACACAGGTTGAGAAGCAGGCGCGTTGACTGACGCATGTCACCGCGTCTACGTCTTCAGCCAGAAACGCAGTGCGACCGACGCGCCGCGGTGCGGAGGCGGGAGCAATTAACAAGGAGCGGCACCACAAATGGAGTGTCGGACAAAAAGAAAACCGGAAAGGTCGGTGTTGAAATAGAGCAATTGTCGTAGCGATGTGCGGTTCTTTGGTGGAATGAGATGATTGGTTGTTTTGTGAATATATTAAAAAGAAGTATAATTCATATTAATTCTGAAAAAGCAGTATTTTCGTTGGTAAAGCTTCGTACTTTAAAATTGTTTTTCATCGAACCCCTTATTTATGGTATCGATCCCAAGAAGTGTATTTTTGGTCCGAAATCACAGGGTTTGTTTTAGGGAGAAGGTCGAGCTTAGAAATAAGAAGAACTGGCGAAATATTCCCTTAATAGCACTATTAATAATACAAATATGAGCTGATAATTATTTTTTTAAACAAATTGGTTGTCTTACATCTTAGTTTTGCTCCAATGAACGAATTGTTAGATGTAACGCATATTGTAAAATTATAATTCAATCTTAAACAGTGGACAAATTACAACTTTATTGTGTAAATATAATTCTATAAGTTAATATAAAAACTGCATATTTCGTCACTAGTCCGGGAAACAGGCGTTACCAGTTGAGTGAGGTTGATCATTTAAGAGGTTAAACTGAGTTTAAGATTATGATGCGTGTTGGGAGACAGATTTAGAACTAGTGCCATACACTAATTTACGCCTAACTTAACCTAATGAACTTAAAATATAAACTGTATCAGTGGACTGACACATAATTTCTCTCTTAAATAAATTAAAAACTCATCTGAATATCGTTTAGTAATTTATCGTTTGAAAAATAATCATCCAATTTCTGAACAAAAAAACCAGTCAAACGAAAAGACATTTACTGTTACAATTGATTTGCAATTAAGGAAGAAACTTGTTTTATTCTCCATTACAATAATATTAGCCTCAGGCAACGTATAGTCTGTTTAAATTTTCTCTAAAACCATTAGTTGTAGTCAGTTAATTGAAATAACTAATTTGTTTAGTTTCTAAGCTGGTTTTAATGGTGGTAGCAAAATTACGAGTATAATCAACCTTTATTTTTTCACGGAAAACTTATTTACTTGATGCCTTTTCACGTTAAAAAGTCCATAACTTTTGATCTACCCACTTTTACAGACATTGGTGGTGCTATATGATTACTCTATACACTATAAGCTAAATCATAATCAAAACTGATAGAGCAATTTTTTCGAAGTTTGGATTTTTTACGTTTTTAAGGGTTTTTAGAGGTGAACCACCCTTAAAAATCCGAAATTAAAGGAATGAAAATATGCCTTGAGATATGATGAATATATACATAAACGCCAAATCGCATTGGACCAACGGGTTAGGCTGTGGCTCTGTATACAACCAGACACACGCACACACGGACATAAACAATCACGTCGAAACCCACTTTTTGGATTCAGGGGACCCCAAAACGAATAAGTCTACTCTCAACTCAAATTTGAAAATGTTGATAAAAACAATACTTTCTCCATATTCCATCGAAGTGGGAGAAACTTAAAAAAACTGTAAACATACATTGTATCCTCTTATTGCTTTAAATTTTCTTTATGGCTTAAATAGTCAGAGATTTGACATGGATACGTCTTAGCTCTGGGGGGTGTTGGTGATTTTTAAGATGGAAAACATGTAACAGGTTTCCATAGAAACTACCAGAACTATTGTATTGAATTTAAAATATAAAAGAATAATAACAGCTGTTTAGATGAACTTAAAACATTCTCTTCAGACATACCCATGATCTAACCTATTTCCCACAGGGGAGTAAATACAATAATTTTTTCATAATAAACCAATCAGTTTCATTAGACTAATCCGTTTAAGTTTACTATCCAGAGAAGGTATTTTCGGAAAGCTTCGGTGAACAGCTCTTTTTAGAACTACACCCACGGAAAGAGAGTGGAGTGGTATAAACGGCTTTACAAACCATCACTCTAAACTCGCCCAATCACTATACGCTAACCCAGACACAAACAGTGAATTAAACTCAACCCCCATGATCTAGTAACGTCCAGTTTTTTTGGTGAAAGGCGACAGACACTTAGACTCGGACACTCGGCTAACCTGGACCCCAATAAAAGCACAATGTTAATCCGACGTGTCACCTCTCCTAATATATGGACGAAGTTTCACTTTTATTCACGATAAATTCCGTGTCGGCCGCCGTCCGGGCCGTTTGCTTTACTGGTATCAATTCCCGGCAAGTGCCTCTGGTGAGTTATCTCCGCCGGGCGGTCGCTTTCAGTCCGACTTTTCGGTTTTACACCCGCCGTTTACGGTATTGGATTTCACTTCGGTTTAACAGACTCGCGTTAGGCGACGAATAAAACTCGAGCTTCCCTAATATTTCGGGCGGATCGGCTGATATTTCGGTGTGGCCTGAAATTCGATCGCGTTTACGAGCGTGGTTTGTCAGCGTAATATCGTCGTATTTCTCGCGTCGCGGCCGAAGATGACCCCAGATTGCGGCGCGGACACGGACCGTAAGAGCCACAGCTGATATAAGTAATGACCAGATAAAACTGTCACTCGCCTCGAAAATATCCATTCTTTTGACACCCGGCTTGCAAATTTGTCAGTGAGTGTATGGAAATACAAGTTTTATGCGATGCAAACCATAATATCACCGGTCGCCTGGAAAAGGTCACTGTAATTTATTGATTTTCAGGAAAATTTGTTGTTTACATTTCATACAGACAAAAATTGGTTGACAGATTATTTTATATCATTCCCACTTAGAGTAATGTTACGCATTTTTTTATTTTAACATAGCGAATATTGTAGCTATTTTACAGTGCAGTTTGGATTTTTTCAGCTCTCATTGACACCTAAATCTATATTTACTAAAGATAGTGAGATTGATAATTCTACTGACATTATCACAATGCATAAAACCATAAGAAAAAATCCCACCAGACAAACAATTATCTTACTCAATAGCAAATACAAATGAATGTTACTAAACCTTAAACATCTACCGAACCTTTGACCCATATTACAATACGTAAACTATGTTAAAACTTACACGCAGCAATTCTAAAGAGAACAAAATTAAAAGACAATATTTTTGGCAATTTTCAGGTGTGAATCCCCGTAAGAGCTATCTTTATCTCTTTAATGAAAGGCCAGTAGTAGTGCAGTAGCCCTCCACCAAGCCGGCCGACTTTTGAGACAAAACACGTTATTTTTATTCCCCGCTTCGGACGCTGTTTTTCGTCAGAATTAATTGAAACTTGGAAACAATGTAGTCGTAGCAAATCAGTTATATTAGAGCTCTCATACCTTCAAAAATTGAAAATTAGAAAACAATTAGTTTTAGCGATGTTTAAAAGTAAAACTCAATTTTCGTTACTTTTAAGCTTTATTTGTACTTTATGATTTTTAGGATATATCATGTATGAGGGCCCTATAACCAACATTTATCTGCAAGACAAAAAAGGTTTTAACATTACATCTTTACTCATTTCATCCGGAACAAGGGACTGCTGAGGCATGTTTTTCGTGTTTCTGCAATGGCGAAGAAGACTCTTAAAGTCATTAAATTATCTATTTACGAAGATCATTTTCAATTAATGCTATTCAAGCGTATTATCTTTCATCTGGAAGACAGCACGCTCGCAACGTAGGATAATCCGACAGGTCCAGATTAAGAGACCAGACCGCTCTACCACAAATAACACTCCCCGCATAAACTCCCCCGTATGGTCCACAATTACAAAACAAAGCAGGACCACATTTTAGCCTCCAGTTATCCCAACCTGATCGCGTTATGCAAATCGGATATCTGGCTGTCAGATATCTTTATAGCAGGACTGTCGCTGTACGTTTGACACAACCGCACTCGGCTACCGGGTCATCGTGTAAAGTTGGCAGCGCATCTTCGCCGTTATGTTGGTACACCTGTCAACCTCGACCGGCTTCAAGACTTCCAACTGTGATGGCTTACGTGGTAAATTTCTTGAACCGCAAATTTATTTTAGCATTTAAAATAATGGTTACTTTCACCGTGAAAGAAAATGATCGATGGAAAATTGTTTAACTGGTGATTCTGTGGCCCCTTTTCATATTCTGAAGGTCACCGGTTCGATTTGGAACAAAATATTGGCAAAAATATTTGTATGATTCGGAACTGGAACTAGTTCTTTATAATTAGGCTAGCTGATCTTAACATTATTGTTAAGGCTTTATGTCATAAATGTCACTACACCCATCACTAGGCCACTTAAAAATACACCCTGCGTTTGGGTCAGTCGATGTCTCCAAAATATAATAACAAGATCATACGCAGCACGCTGGTGTGAGTGGAGCGAATTTCATTGAAATTATTTTTAATTGAAAACCCAATTTTCGAGTTACAAAAAACTACCAAAGGTATGGTCCAATTGCGTTTCCAAACTAACCTGTCCAAAATCGTATTACAGAAAGAAACAACTAGACTAAATTTTACAGTAATCGACGGTGATTGCGGTCGTTATCGTGTCGAAACATATGTGTCCAAAATGTATATAACATTTTTAATTACCTCCCTAAACGTGTTCAGGGGGTAGAGTTATGGACTTATCATGGTCCCCGGTTGAACTGTCACCATGCTGTTCTTGAGAATAGTTCGATTTTCCATAGTAATTTTGCTATTAATAAGGACGGTCTCCAATCAAATTATCATTCAACAGTTCGTTTACTTAGTCCAATTACTGATACTAAATTCCACGGTGGTGAAGTACGGTGGTTTAAAATAAAAACACACCAATTTGAGTTAAATGGACAACATTTTCATATATTCTACACCCAATGGGCAAGTTTCTTTCTTGTATGCGTTTTTTTCTTGTTATTTTACTTGACAAATCAATTTTGGATAAAAAATAAATAAATCTTAATCTAAATCGCTTACATTGAACATGTTTCAATCTCTTATTAACCTACCTAGTGAGATATAGTTTAAGACAAAATTGATCCAAACTCTATAACCGTCTCAGCACGAGCCAAGCCATAGTTGACGATCAGATGCCGAGTCTTGTCTTATTAGATGACTTGCACGTGTCACAATAGAGGGCGTTGTTTGTTTGCTGCAGCCACTATCGGTACAGGGCTATCAATAATAAGCGACGCTGACAGTCACTTTGGCCGATCTGGAGCAAGCCTCCGCTCGGGGACATGCCTGGGTCAGCCACAGTGCCAGCTGGGGAGTAGCAGAAGGAAGGTGGAGATTATATAAAAGATGAAGACGAACTCAATCGGAGGAAACAAAAAACACAAGATAAGACAACAATACCGATCAAGACAAAACAAGAACACCGAATATGACACGAAACCCCATCTTGTATTCTCCAGAGGAAGTTGTACATGGCCAAGATACTATTGCATACTATTGGATAGACACGAAGAAAACGTAAAAAAGAGAGAATGCCATGAGACGAAGTCTTAGGAGGAGTGATTGTGAAATAGTTAGGATACAAAATCTAAAACAAAACCTGAAAGATAATGATATAAAAGAAAAGAGATTAGCAATACAGAATCCAGGTAGAGAAGAAAGGAGTAAAAAAATTCCAGTTGGTTGAAGGTATATTATATAGGTTGGTTGGTATATTATCTGTCGTGGCTGGAATACATTCACTACGGTATAGTCGTGGTTAGGACTCTCCAATGTCAGCTACAACCCATGATAAGTTGGGGAAAACCTACAAATTAGGTCAAACGCCTTATCTGAAGTGATACACAACAGGTTTTGATTTAAGCATGACTTTGGAGAATGAGAAAAAATAGAGAACTGAGAGAGTTTTACCATGTTGCTTTAATAAAAAGCAAACGTATAAAGTAGCTAGGTTATATATTGAGAAAATACAGCTCCAGCTTGTTAAACCAGGTTTACAAAGGTTACACAATAGGAAAGGACTTCTCGGAAGACCAAGCTACGGTAGAGAGACCAAATTCTATAGCATGCAAGGAAATTGGGAGTGAGAATGGAAATGGGAGAAACTAGAGAAGAATGGAGGCTGATCGTTGAGGAGGCCAAAAATCATATTAGTTTTACATTGCGACTGAAGTAAAAAAAAGGAGAACTGACTCAAAAATGGGCTTAGAAATGCATTGTTAAAAATATTAATAATACAACTTTAAATAATATTCGAGATATAACGATACGTTTGAGTAGCAAAAATATTTAAGTAGTTTTATTGATTCAAAAATATACTTTTACTTTAACATCTACAAAATATCTTGATACGATTTCTTAAAATCTTTAACAACATGACCAATAGGACGAAATAAAGTATTTCCTATTTTTTAAATAAAATTATATTTCACTTTCTATTATTCAAACGTGCAAAACGTATTTTTCAAGGTTACACAACGAACGAGTTTTTTTTAAACTACACAATACCTGGATAAAAAGCATAAAATTACCCTGTGGAAAAATCGCGCAAACGCAGCATTTTCTGCAGTAAATTTTCACGCACGAACTCAATAATTATGATAAGAGTCAGGGGGTGGAGCGGATCTCATGGTGGGGGGAGGGGGAGTTCAAAGGTCGTGTGGGTCACCCGGCGCCATTGTACAGCAATTATCAAAGACCTGATTGCCCATTGCTGATTGTTAGTGACTTTCCCCACTCGGACCGGTCTCAAGTAAGGCGTGCAAGCTCATCTGCAAGTGCTCAATGGATCTGTTCCAGTATTGAGGTTCTTTGTGTCCTCCAAATGAAATATGATATCATCAAAATTCGTAATTATGAATTCATTTACGTAACATTAATACAATCCAGGTCCATAGAAATTATCTTTGATAACTTTACAGTCTTTATGGGTGCCTGCAGTACTTTTTAAAAATCTTGGACAAACTATGGAAACTATTAAATATCTTTTATTGGACTTTTCCGACGTGCCCGTGTTTTTAACTTCACGACGTTTCTGGAGGTGGAGAAACTCCTCCCGTTTACAAGTGATTACCTTATGTAACCACTTGAAAACGGGAACAGATTCTCCATCACCAGAAAGGTTTTGTAGTTCTTTGTAGTTTCGTAGAAACTGTGAAAAGTACTGCTATTTATAATGTATTTATTTTATTTAGTTTAAAAAGTCCTTAAGATGCGGCCACAAAATTTACAAAACATATCACGAAGTGAGTGTTTTTACGACAATATGAGTGAAAAAGTTCGGGTTTTTGAAACTTTTCTAATCCTATTACACGATGAGACAAGAAATATACTTCCAACTTGCAAAAAACTTGTTTGCTGTCACTAAATACCAAAACAAAAACATAAAACATAACAAAATTATCCACATATCTGTGCTCATCCCTTAGTCAATTTATACCCTGTTATATGAAAAAAATTATTGTTTCTTATCAAATAGTTTTTCACTTTACATACCATAATTACTAATATTTTAGACTAAGGTTCCAGCTAATTTAATTAAATTGGGGGTTCTACTTTTAACATCTCAATTGCGATTATCAAAGTAAAATTAATTGTATATTATTATAATCATTTTATATTTTTTTGGATTTTTAGTATTATTATGTCCGATAATAATATATGTCATTATTTAATCACAACATCAGCTATTTTTAACATAATCTTATTACTTACTTACTTATCAACATGGTATTATACTGTGGCCATTTCATTGTATGGTGAGGAATGTAGATGACAAAGATTTTTTTTGATATATTTCTTTCAACATGTACAACATAAATACGTAGTCGAGTAATGTTTAATTATAATAGACATACTGTTACAGTATTAAACTATATTGTTGTTCAATGTCAAACTATGTTCACAAGTAATTGAAATAAAAAACGTTAAGATACAATAAATACCTACGGAATGAATTGATTAGATTCAATTTTGTATATCAAAACGGAATGTTCATCTGAATATCAGAATAGTTTGACCCATTCTGGATCTCTATAGGACTTTCAAATGGAATTTCATCTTTTAATCACACCTATACAACCATATAAACAGATCGGTGTGCCGCATTTGCATACATTAGCATTTTTGTAACGAGTCCATTCGCCCAGAGGTAATTATTTGGGTGGGGTCAAACACAGCTGACTGTGTGTTTATGGGGAATAAAGCAGTCGGCGCAGATTTGCGACGGCATTAGTCACTAGACAATGAGGGAACGTTGCCAGCGACAGTGGCGCTAACTGGAGCATTGTGGTGGAACACTGCATTACCAACAATGCTCCTACTTCCACCCACAGTCTCCTGGGTCGAACTGGCTTCTCTTCAATAACTTTATGAGAACCGTGACCGGAAATTGTAATATTAATGCGATGCTCCACGAAATAAATAGAAAGGGTCCGAAGAATGACCCCTGTGGAACACCATTTATGTTGCCACAAGAGTATATACTGAACTGTTTTGTGTGGTGAACGATAATTACTTAAAATTGTTTCTATAAATGTTTTTTCCCTTCCGAAAAACAATAAGTGAAGGACGGTGGCCTATCCTATAAGCTACTTAGAAGAAGTAACGAATTGTGGATAGTTCTGAGCAACGATCAGTGTATATGATATTCTCTAGTATGGATTAAGGTCCACACTATGGAGCTCTATACTCATCTGCAAAGAAATTCCTCATAACTAGCCCAGTTCGTAATTCAAGATACATTGTGATTCGGATACCACGTTAAGCTGTGTATAAAATGTATAAAAATACATTTTGATGTAGAGAGTGTCGTAGAGAACGCTTTCTACGACATATGACATCCCACGAGGATGCAGGATGCGGCCGATAACTGGCGTGTCGATGAAGCAAGAGGCAAGATCAAGTGTCGCATGCCTTTGTAAAACAATCAGCCATGGAATCCGGAACAGAGTGAGACAAAGGCAGTAGGCTGCGCGCTGGGGTGTCCGCCACAATAGCGGGTAATGTGACTAAATTAGACGCTCACCATGGGTAAATGGATCCATCTCTCTTGTGTAATCACCAGCGATACTAGGAATTTATATTCAACTCTCCTTATCACTTTGTGAGAACATTAGTGATGAGGGTAGCTTTCGAACTATTTACATGTCATAGTTTTCATACTGTGATACTGAGGCCTTTTAATGTTTAAATGTACGTGATCCGTTGTTTTGCGTTCCATGTTAAGCGTTCTTCTACCCCAAGACGACGTCCAAATTCCGATTTCTTCATACATTTGTGTGAAGAATGTACATGAATATTGCACAAGCAGCGTTGAAACCATGATGTAGTAAACAGCCAATTTTGAAATGGTACAAAAAGGTCAAATATGTTTCCCTCGTGTGCATGAACTGCGTTTACTCTATTCATAATACAAGCTACATCAAGGTTATCTTTGAAGTTCTTATATGAGTTCCAAATGTTAATTTTTTTTTATTTTACCATGCACATTTTCAGACGAGTTAAAGACTCATTTGATTTCAATAACTTTTTAAACACTATCGAAAAATGTTCTCGTTTTTTTATTTTATATGATGTCACTTTTCTGACTAGCCTGAAAAGATTTTTATCCTGGAGACAAAGACACTTAGTGGAATTGCAAATGTGGTGTTTCCATGATTTTTTGCAGATCAACCTTATATTAACGAACTTATACTTATAACAAATAACCTTAAATAGATCGACACGGTAGCTCAGAGGTCGTTCTCTTGCCCAGTAAGTTAAATCAATAGCAGTGGTCTAAGGTTTCTAGACGGAAACCAATGGCCGGTGACATCTGTCAGATGATGAGCGGTCACCTCTGTCTAGCCCATATGACCGCACTATCTTAAATTCACCACACAGGCTATAGGCTTAAGGTGATAAAAAGTTGAGGTTATAAAACCAAAGGCTATCCACACGTCAACGAGTGCCGGTACCACACACGTTCATTCCACATGATGGCAATATTGATGGTATATTTTATAACTGTATAAATAACCACACCTAACCTATCCTAACCAAGTATCATTATGTACATTTAGACGTGCGAATAGTTAATTCGTTTAAGAAATACCACTAAAACGCGCCTTTCATTACTACTAACCCCCCAATAGAGCTCTTACTTACACACAAAGCCCCTCAACTAAAATTTACAATCTCACCCATTTCAGTCTCCAGAAACAAGGCATTGGGCAAACACCAACTCAACAATTTCCCAACCCGCAATACTCGGTCCCCAGGATTGTCCCGTGGTCCCACGTGTCTCACACGTGACCTAACGTGACGCGACGCGTGCCGCTTACGTAACGCAACCGTGTCAAGGATGACCAGCCGGCGTGACGCCCAGCCAACCGTGACAGTCAAAACACAGATCTTCCTCCTCGTCCTGTACGGACGGGCTCTATCTCCGGCCACTTCCCCGGCCATTGAGACACCTCATCACTCGGTGCATTATGGTCTTGCTTCACCTCCGTTTGGCAACGACGTGCGTCACTTGAGACGTTTGCATGTGTGCGGAGTCTAACGCAAGAAGGTTGAAGGTGGAAGTCACACGCTTACAAGTGTGTACCAATCAAGTCTTTATCCAGCGTAGGGCTATTTTATAGACGTAAAAAAGATAGTATTAAAGACCTATACTTAGGGAACGCCATAAATATTTGGTAAACAATACATATATTACAGTGAACACAATACAGACATTTTTTTAAATTTTGGAATAATTATATCTGATTGTCTCTTGAGCTAGATTTTAATACGATCATTTATCGGTTTTCTGGTTAAAATTTTCATTTATTTGTACTATATTACTTAAAGTGATAAATTATTTATTATATAAATAACTGACTGGGACAGTGGCGTTATCCTCTAATCCAGCTACTTGGAAGTCACGAATTGTGGATAGTTGTGAGCGATGGATTGTGGGTGTAGTGTTCTCTTGTGATTAACGTAGTATTCAATAGTGTGGACGTTAATCCACACATTGAATACACTATTGAATACTACGTTAATCCGCAAAGACCATCCTCATAATTAGACCGATTCGTAATTCAGACCCTGTGGTTTGAATTCCACGTTAAACTATAGGTCCCTTAGTTGTTGCCATCGGTTGATGGGATATTAATTAAGAGTCCTTTCTAAGGAACATGTCAGCCTTTGTCAGTAAAAAGACTACAAGATCGCGCCACAATCATCGTACACTCAATCCTCAATCATACTTGCCTTAAAACACCTACCTTGGTCGTAATTTAAATAGTCTAATCTAATCTATTTAAACTTTTATCAATGGAAATTTAATGCCAAGAATCTAAAGAAATACTCTAAATCAATCTTAAATCTTCCTGTTGCAACTAATGTAAAGGGTAAACATAATACTTTATTTATTGAATTAAAATAACAAACCCAATTAAATGAATTGAGTTATTCAGAAAGTAAATTTTTTTAGATGAAAGTTTAGCAACACCTATTCAAATAGTGTAATGTGAGCCTTTATAACGGGTAAATAAAACATAATCATTCAGATAAGAGCCAGTTTTACCCAATTTCCTGTAAATCGCTCGAAGACATTTTACTCTCACCAACACTCACAAATCTCCAGCCTATTCCCAGGTGGTCTTGATTAACGATCTCGCAGGTGTGACAATCGATGTATCGATTAGCATAAGGGATCGATTAATCGATAATCGATCACGCCACGGGCGCCAGCAGTCTACGAATGTTAATTTGTCACCAAACATCGATTGTGGCCTGCGTTCACACATTCCGGTCGGTCCGACTAGGGTACGACTAAATAAACAGGAGATTAATTGATTTCCAAGCCTTCGGTGGTCAGGGGTGATCTGTGATGGTAAACATTCTATTCATATCTAATAGAGTCTCCTTCAGTAAAGCTTATAATTTGCATTACCGTACTAAGTGTTTAGGCATAAGAAAATTATCCCTGAATATGTGACCGTAATCGTAAACCGATTCTATAATGTTTAACTATAATTATAATTCTATTGCTCACTATAATTTAGTAATACACCATCAAATTATACAATGTTGTCCAATATTAATCTGTAGCTTCCCTGATCGGCAAATTAAAGTATCAGTTTTATTTGAGCAAAAATAGCACTTTAATTGTTGAAGAACAACCGAGGTTAAGTGACCATTGGTTGAACAAAATTAAAAGGAACTAATATTTTTTGATTATTTTACGGTAGTGGCATTTTGTCGTTTATTAGAAACTGACTGCACCTTAGTTTTTTTACTACCTAATGTGAATCTGATGCCATAAAATTTATTAATTAAAATACCAATTTATAATGACAATAATTGCTTACGAATTTGAGCCAGAATGGGCTCTAGTATTTCCAAATAGATTGAAAGTTCATGAGATAAAAGCTAATTTTCAACCAATTCATCGGCTAATTTCAATTTAGATGGTTAATGGCTAATTTTATTGACCTTAGGGATAAAAAAAGATAAACAAATTTTTTTAACTAGCTTACGGGGGGTTAAACACCATCTAAAGCTTTATACCTTTATTTATTGTGTCTGAATCTCCTTTGATTTCTAAATATTTCATTGTTTGTTTTATTTAGACAAGTTTAAGTATTTAAATATATTATTTAAAAAACCTTTGCGTGGCCACTTTTTAGGAAACATTGATGGAATTATGGACGTCTCTGATTACTAGTGCACCTTTTATATGATTTTCACATGTAAATAGGTTGAATATTAAAGTATAATAGTTGGTTTACCTGTCTGTAATACTTTCACGGCTTCCTTTGTACCTCTTGAACGTTAAACAAAGTTTTAGTTAGGCCTAATTTACATTGTAATTTAGTTCTCCTTAATAAATTCTTGCTTTTATTCGTTTTCCTAAACTTCAACTGTTTCAACTTTAGGAACACACATCTCAGGAACCATTAAAGGCAGTAACCTAATATTTTCACAGCAGTTTTTGTCTGTAATTACAAACATCAGGTAGCATCAAGTTTTTTAAACTCATAGATATAATACATCTTGCATAAAACATGGAAAATATTACTTATTAAGAAAAATAATAATACTATTTACAATTTAAAAATATGTTCAAAATATAAAAAATTTATCATGGCCTCTTTGGAAGGTTCTACCCCCCTTAAAAGATGCACTTTCTAGTAAGTGCATACCACCATGAGGAAATCTGCAAAAGCACACATAACTCAAATTTCAAACGGAACTTATTTTTGTAAAATAAAACTGCATCTAGTAAAGCACTAACGTTCACTCGAAGTTTACAAAATGCACAAACAATATTTTTTCGAATAAGGATTATGATTTTACTGTTAACTTAATTACTAATAGAAAATAACGTAACATTTTAGTACGTACTTCGTACTTCATGTATTTCCATAGCAAGTATTGAGTATTTGACTATCATAAACAATAAAAAACCGGTATAATAATTCATGGCGTCTCTTCCGTTACACTTTTTGCGTCTTGCATATTGCTATACCCCATAACTTAGACACGTATCCATGTCAAAAATCTAAAAAATCTTTGACTAAAAGACTAGCAATAGTCCCAGAGCAGTTACGTAAACCCCGCATCACCATAGCGTGCCACAGTCGAGCAAACAACAAACGTAATGGAGCCGACGCGGGAGATAAATTCCGCAAATAGATATTAGCGGTGTATTAGCGGTCATGAGCAAATTACGGTTCGATTAAGCAACAACTCGGGACTCGCGATAGGGTAATATTAATTACCCATTAATATATACGGGGTAATATGTCGAGTGTAATGGATGCGCGGAGCCGACGTTGTGAGTAGTGCGCATGCGCGAAGACGGCGCAGTCGCAGTGAGGCCGCACAGGTTTAAACCCGCGCGGTATTTCCCCCCTTTTTGGGATATTTAGAATGAAACTCGATTTAGTTTTAACATACAAATACAATTAGATATTAGATTTTTGTTTATTTCACACCTTTTTTTCGATAACATATAATTGGAAACTAACTTTAGTTTAGCAAATTTGACTTATTTTGTATCAGTGTCTATTACCATGTCGGCATACCCCTATGGAAGAGGGGCATTAGTAAAAAATTATTATCTATTGTATCGTACTATCGTGTGTCCAAGAAATTGTGTTGTTCCTTGCATGATAAAATATCATGCAAATAAATATTTACCTAAATACGAATCATAAGATGGAAAGAATAAGATTTTGTGAGTAAATTCTGTTATAACACTAATTTTATCCATACGCGGTTCCACATTAAAATGTAGGTCCCTTAGTTGCTATCGGCTGTTGGGCTATTAATTACAGACCTGTCTAAGAAACAAGTCAGCCTTAGTCAGTAACAAGGCTAAACGATCGCACCACAATCATCCTACACTCATTTCTCATTCATACTTGGCTTAAAATACCTACCCGTGTAGCTTGCCATTTCAGTGATCCAATCTAATAAAAATCTACTTAAAGTGTTCTCTTTGATTTTTAAATTTCTTATATACAAATCTTAATATAAGTACGCATGTGCTATGAACATTTCATGGAATATATATGTGTTTTATAAGCTATTAACATGTTTACATTGAAACTACTTTAATATAGGATTTGATAAAGGTTGTAAGAACGGTTTTGGAACGATAAACGTTTAGGAGTGAACTATTTCGAAGTATAATTGGTAAATTTAAAATGATTGTGAGGGGATTTTCCCCTAACTGGACACACCGCGGTACGTACGCTTTATGCGCAGACGCAGCGGGAGTTGTAGAACAGGTCGGTGACAAATCAGCAAAACGGCGCCTTATTAGTAGGTATTGCGCGACCCCTCTAGGGGTCAGGCGACACCGCTCGGCGAGCTGCGATTGAAACGGTAAAAGACCGTAGCAACGACCGGCGTATTTATTAAATTAACTTACCCACGAGAACCTTTTAAGTTATACCAATAAAAATGAAGTTCTAAAAATATTCTAGTAATACCTTTATCATTCTTTATTAAGTATTATACATTTTTTTACTTTTACAATAATTTTGTCAATATAACTTTATTCATATCACATTCTAATCTTTTTATGATTCTAGTTACATTAATACCCTGTTCATTTGGCTACACAATATTGTAAAGTGGATTACATCATTACTAGTTACACAATAGTCGTAAAAAGATTGTGGGAGTGTTAAAATGAAATTGAAGGCAAAGATTATTTTCTTACAAAAAATATATCTACCGAGCAATTACTTTATATTTGATGATTAATAATTATTACTTGTATTTTTATTGATAGAAAAATTAAAACAAATGGAAAATGTAATTCCCTTGATTTGATTTGAGTCCTCAACCATTTTACGACAATCGAGTAGCTTATTCAGTAATTCCGTCAAAAAGTAAAAATGTTTTAATAGGACTAAAATAATCCAAGATGTCAATGGTACATCAGATTCTTAATTGGTATTTAATTGTTGAAATAACGGATTAGATATTTTCATTCAAGAACATTTTGTCTCCACCACATTAATTCACTTAAAATTTATTTTCATTTTAATAGTAATAGTCGTTTCCGCGACAAGGGATCAAAGTGAAACGTTGCCAAAAAGTTTCACTTTAATCCCTTGTTCCTCACAACATTTTTCCTCGACCTACACAAATAACAGTAACTATAAGTGAATAATATGTAAGTATTAAGAGACCGAGATTTTCTCGCCTTTATTGGATAAGATTTAGAAAAATAAATTTGTTGTTTATTTAAAAACTAATATAAACATTTTTTTACTGAATTGCTTAAGCTATGAACCAAAGAATCAACCTCCCTGGTCGGCGATCGATCTCTTTGCAATCCGCACTTGATTTCTCCTCCACGATAACACTGGACAACGACGTATATGTCGTTGTTTGCCATCATCTTCACTCAACAGCTGTAAACTTATTAAAAAAAATTAATGTCAAAACAGATGTTTTGATTTGTATTGTTTAAATTTAAATCTCCCTAGCTTCAATGTAAATGTTTTTCTATTTTAAACTTAATATTAAGAGAAACACGGGATTGTACTGGCTTTTCTGACATTGCTGGCTTCTTCACTAATATTGAGTGATGTTAAGCCCACGTCGTCACATCCTATTGTATTTGAGTAAATGTAGAAAAAGACAAAATGGCTGACGCTCAGGAAAGACTGCGGATGCAACAGACAGTGGTACCACCACAACAAACTGTATGCTGCTCAATTTACGATTCATCTATGGTTGTTGTTTCCGGATTCTTCCTATGTTATTCTTTTGGGATTATTTTTCTCCCTTGGTACTAAAAGTGTCTACTTTTCCTCCCTAGGAACTAAATGTGTTAGAATCCCGTAACATGGAATGTATTACTTATATACTTTATTCTAGAGATTAAAGTGCGTATTTGCATAGTAAGTCGAGGAGAAACATGTTGTGCTAATTTTGAAACTATTTAGGTATGATTTTAATAAAAAAGTAAATGCCACCTTAACAGAAATATATAACTAACAACACAATGTTATATGCTGTTATAAAATACGCACTTGTTGTTAATGCAGTCATAAAAATACTTTGAGCAAAGCCTAAATTATAAAAAAATATTTTAAGGCAAATCGTTTAATAGCGTTCTGTATTACTCTCTTGCTATTCATGGATATATTGTTGAGATAAAATGGAAATAGTGGTTATGTAAAAATAACGAATTACATTATTTTTAAGAAATTAAAAACTACATAAATATGGGGAAAATATTAGTTTTGAATTGCTGTATGTTATTAAACTAACAGCAACTTAACCTGTTTTTAAATGAAGTAATAATTTTTATATGTAACATTTCCTGGGATTAACACTTTAATTCTTTCTCAAGCAGCCCCTCTGCTTACAACTAACTACCGTGCAGCCAGTAATGATGTTACAAAGTTGTTCTCATTTGGCCTAAACCCAACGCACCCCCATTTATTAAGATTCCTTATTACATTAGTTTTGTTTTAAATACTACTTAAGATATCATATGACATGTTTTGTCTCCTATAACAGATGTAAATATCATAAATTATTGAAAAATACTTATAAAATAAAAACGTTTGCTTTAAGAAAACGATATGCTAATCAAATCGTCCAATAAATGCCTTAAATAATCAGAATTTGCCTAAAACCACCTTTAGCAATCGCAACATTGTATTGCAGCAGTCTTTCCAGTTAACGCACGAACATGGCCGGTAATCAGTAATTATAAAGCCATCAATTAATTTACCAGGTTTGTAATTTAGCTGTGACCGGCGCTCGTGGTTTCCCCTATAACTCTTTTAAATACCAACCGACCCAAAGGGCACGAGAAGCGCATAAAAGAGCCGATTTTGAGCCGCGGCGCGATCAAAGCCACGTCCGCCAGGGGCGGGCCGATCTCTTATCAAATTAGACTGATTGCGCGCGCTCACGACCCCAGCGCCCCCCCTCCGCAAAACTGACCCGCGCTTGCGTCAACTGGGGAAACCTAAAGGGTAGTCACTTTGGGAAATAGCAGACTACGGTTGTGATGCTGAAGTGGGATTAATTTTTGACATTTAAGTATCTCACAAGGGGTGTTATATAACTACCATACCGTAAATAACCGGCTACGTAATCTATGACGTCACTTCCGTTACACTTTTTTCGTCTCAAAACTTGTTCACACCCCCCAGAGCCTAGACACTTATGTGCCTAAAAATTTAGGCTTTTCGCCATTTAGAATAATAAGACCTCTCTGGAAAGAAATATTTTCAAACTGTATTTCATGTATGTCAATAGATTGTTCAATTTAGTTATTGTTTTGTTATTATCTATTTTTATGATATACAGATACAGCTACTAAATGACTGTTTAGATTTTATACCTATTATTTTTTAATAATTGTATTGAAAAAAAATACTTTATTGGCAGTGTTGTTTTTAAAACCTTTTACCTTAAATCCAATCTTATCTTTAATCTTCTAACTTGTTTAGTTAGTTAAATAAGTAAGGAAAATATTGATAACTAAAGCTGTAAAATATTAATTAGGTAACATACCTTGATTCCCGTCTACAGTTCTAAATGTTTTTCATTTACGTCAATACAAATGTCAAAACTTCAGTTTCATCATCACGTTCAAAAACATATCCTCAGCTCTTGATTCGTCATTGACATCTAAAAGTAATAAAGTTCAACATTTAAACACTACAAACCAGCTTCGATGGTTTATTAAATTACAAGGATGGGAAGTGATTGTTCCCGGGCCAAGAGGGAGTTTGCGTGGAAATTCGATCAAGGCATGGAATAACACTTTTCATCAGATTTATGAACGATAATTTTCATGACTCAGTAATCTCATATTAAGGGAATTAATAAGGTAATATTATTTTTCAAACTGATCTTTACTTGCTCATTTGATTCCCTCAGTACCGGTACAATGGTAACGGTAATATTGTTTTTACAGCTGATTTCACTTTTTACAACCTTCACTTGCAGTTTTGTTCAAGCTACTAGCGCTTAGCGCTACTAGTGTCAGAAACCGTAACTAAATACTAGTGAAGGTAAAGTCTCCAGCTGGTTTAACCAGCCGAGGTCGGGAAAACATTACTTGCCGTAGTCACAACTACTGTAACGTTGAAAACAGCTAGTTTCTGTACAGTTTATAAAAAAATATAGGTATGTAAGATATAAACGTCAAAACTCACCACTAGTTCTCCTACTTTCCAATACTTAGCAGTCTGAAATTTGGTATACTGGTTCTTTAGGATTTAATAGGAAACTCTAATAGTTTTTCTGGCGATTTTTCCATTAACCTCTAGCCTATACCCCTTAGAAGTTCTCTTGTTAATATTATAGGAGTGATAATTATTTTGTTTTGGATTACAACATATGATCTCTTAAGCAAGATTAAAATAGTACTCAATGTCATCTAATTACAGTACTGTATGAACATAATTTTTCTCACTTTTTACTTTCCAAATTTTTTTGCTTTTTTGCTTATTAGTGTGTTTTTTATTTTATACATTAGTTTATTAAAAACTTTAAATGGATGCACAACTGAGATTTTATAGAGAAAAAAGTCACTATTTAGCACTGCTCGCATGCCATTTCGAAAAAAATTTAAATAATTTAGATACATTTAGATTGTAGTGTGAACCATTTTGAATAAAAGAATTACAATAATAATATAATAGATTAAAACATTTATACAGCAAATGTGTACAAAGAGGATCTGTTTTATAATGTTTGTTTATTTGCTTGTTAGTGTGTTTATTATTTTATACACTACTTTATTAAAGACTTTAAATGGATGCACAACTGAGATTTTATAGAGAAAAAAGTCACTATTTAGCACTGCTCGCATGCCTCCAGATGCACTCATAGTTCGTGCCTACATCAGTTTAATACTTTTGGTTTATTTTAGAGTGATTTTAAAACTTTGTCCAGAAAGCAATTCCATTATGTGAAGTTTCAAACTATGCTGCATACGTTTGTTTCCAGCCTTCCTTTTCTAACAGCCTTAGATCCATGATTGTGGTAAAAAGTAAAATGTAAGAAACGATAAAGAGATACAATGACTCAAATAACATTTTAGTAATCTTAAAATTATAATGAAGTCATACGGGGCGAAGCCCGCGGGCAACGGATAGTATAGCTATATCGGTTAATATTTAGGTCTTTAGAAAATATCTTCATAATATTCAGCATGAAATTAACTTAAAATTTCGATTTAATCACCAGAGAGAGCTGTTGGCTGGCGGTCAACCTTCGCCAGGGCGGCGCAATGTATCTAAGACGAGGCGGCATTTCCCCGGTCCGGTCCGACACTCCATAGATCACTCCCTCACTTTCCCGTGACGCGGGTGTTCGCCCTGGTAGCTCCGGTGATTTACCGCCTAACCAACAAGGTTATTGATTAGGCGTTGGGCCACATCGCGCAGCGGACACGAAGCCCACGCTGTATTAGGTATCTGTACAACAGCTAGCTAGTCATTCGAGGCACCGTTACATTGTTCAATTTGTAAGTTACTTAGATAATTCACTGCAAATTTAAAATAAAAAAATCCATTTTTTCTGTAGACTAAACTTAATTGGGTTAAGTCTGGGACGGTGAAGTAATCTACTATCTAGGATACAATTATAAATAGTTATAAACGATGGGATGTGGATGGGATATTCTCTTTTGTGGATGAACGTCCACACCATTGAATACAAAGTCTGTTCAAAAATACCATCCTCATAATTAGTCTAGTTCGTAATTCAGAGGCAGTGGTTTGGACTCCACGTTAAACTGTAGGTCTAGATATGCCATTCACTGTTGGGCTATTAATTAACAGTTCTGTTTAAGAGACGTGTTAACTTCAGTCAGTAACAAGACTACAAGTTCGTGCCACAATCATTTTACAGTCATTTATCTTTCATAATTGGCTAAAAATACCTGGAGAGGTTGCCATTTCGGTAAATAACTAAATATATATTCAGTTATGGTTAACTGATTAAGGAATTCTCTGATCAAAGATTTGGTTGTTAAGAGTTTATCGCTGAGGAGTTGGGCTGTAATGCGTTCACTTGTAAAGGGATTGCGTTCAATTGTCAGGAAGTTAGACTGTTGAAGGGTTGGCCCGTTTGTAGGTTGGGATAAGGCTAGTTAGTTAATGGGGTTGTCATGAGGGGTTTGCCGGATGAGGTTGGGAAGGGTGTGTTGCACTTGCTTGGTGAAGAAATCTTGTGTATGCCCTTTAATGATACAATCAGTATAACATTATATCTGCAACTATAGATGATGTCAATGATTTGATTTTTTTTATTTTTCCATTTCTTCATTTAATTTTCCTTACAAATTAATATTTTGGAATGTTTATCCTTTTTCAATGTTTACACCTTATACAAACTAATTATTGAGAGTTATACAATTTTTTTTTCTTTGAAAGAAAGTACAAGTACAGTGATGTTCAATTTTTTAGTGTTATAAATTTAATTTTGTACTGTGCTATAATCATGTATATGAAAACGTTTGTTTAGTTGATTCCTCAATTCCAATATATTGTTGTGGTTTGTTCCTTTTTTTCAATAATAAAATTAACTTTAGTAATAAAAAAGGTATAATTCAGAATGATCTATGTAAAACACCAAAATAAGAGTCACTTTTGTCACTACAGTAAAACATATCAAAGATTAGATTAGATAATTCAAATGGCAACCATACTACAAGGTAGGTATTTTAACCAATTATGAATGAGGATTGAGTGTAGGATGATTCTGGTGCGATCTTGTAGTCTTGTTACTAACTAAGGCTGACATTTACCTTAGACAGGACTGTTAATTAATAGCACAACAGCCGATGGAAACTGATGGACCTACAGTATAACGTGGACTCCAAACCACGGCCTCTGAATTACGAATTTGTCTAATTATGAGGATCGTCTTTGCGGATTAACGTAGTATTCAATAGTGCGGACGTTAATCCACACAAGAGAACATTACATCCACCGACCATCTCTCACCAATATCCACAATTCGTGACCTCCAAGTAGCTGGATTACACGACGTCACCACCGTCCCAATCAAAGAATACATAGGAGGAGAATTACTGGACTTGAACCGTGAACAGGACCTTATAAAGAGTCCTTGAGCTCTTTTATGATAAGTTTCAGCGACCAAGAGCAGTGGACAGCCTGACGATGTCCGACTGTTTGTATATCGCCACGCCAGCGCTAGTGCGCATGCGCTTCGTCCGCCTAATGTCTGCTATCATCGGTCCATAAATCCTCACGAACTCGGCGATAATTGGCAGAGCAAATGTGTGGAAATAATAATAATCAGGTTAGTTCGTGGAGTCGCCACACGAGCGCCACCTGCGTGGGCTGTGGTGCGATCTAATGGATAGCAGGATATTGTATGTGTCGATGGGACAGATCAAATCCGGTTAAGTAGAGTCGAAATAATTTTATAATCAGATGCACTTTTACTGATTTTTTATATATTAAGGCTCAATTTCATGCTGTAACAAACATCCTACAAATGAATTGCACCGCAAAATTATTTGTCTTTATTATATTTTAAATGGTTGTTCACGGCTCACGTAGAAAAATCAAAATACTGTAGCATACCATTAGACGTTAGTTGACTTTTTTTAAATCAATAGCAATCCACAGCCTTAAAAATTCAATATTGGTTTTTATTTTGAAATAAAGATTTGTTTTCACTTTCCAAATTTATTATAAATGTACAATAAGCCTATGGACCTAATTTTTCTATGTAAAAAACTACGCATCGATTGGTTTGGATGAATTTAAACTTAAACAATTTCATAGATCAACGTGGGGTTCAGTGAATACAACTTTGTATGTGATTGACTCTAAAAATGTATCAGTAATTGTAGTTTAAAACTATTTCATAGCAATATTTATCGCAAAACCTATAAGATAACCATAACAATAAGATTTATGATAAATGCCATTTGTTTTGAGGGAAAGTCAAGGTTTGAGGTGAAATCAAAGTACTTCACACTCAATGCACGAAGTATGTTAGCAAGTAATGAATATACTATTTTGCATATGTATTAGTTTATTAAGGTGATATGTTTATTGAGATGTTAGTTGCTTTGATTAAAATTAAGGGCTTTTAGGGCATTAAGAGCATTGAGGGGGGACAAGTAATGCAATCATTACTTGTATACTTGAAAATTGTATTAATATCTTATTTGGTTGCTTATGCATCTCCTTTTTAAGCTAATTTGCATGTATTATATTGTTATATTCGCATTTGTTATTTTGTTATTCATTTGAATCTACATTGTCATATTGTTATATTTATTTGCATAATTGTAACTATACTGTCATTGTGCTGCTATTACCTGTAATATATTACATGAATATAACAATGCATAAACCCTCCCGCGCGCCTGCTTAGACGCAAGGGAAATGCATGTTAAATATTGTATCCTTTGGAAAAAAACTAAATATAGGACCTTACACCGAGAACCATAATATGGTAGGCATCAGAAGGGAAGAATATAACATTATAGTCCTTTTAAGTTTATAGACAATATATATATTTACAACAATACTTAATTAAACTCTTAATACTTAAACAAACATAATTTCTGACTTGGTTCTATACAGCTCGACTGTCCAGAGTTTATTTACGGTTACACCAGGACTGCTGACGTGTCCTGCAATCCTGCTACTTGAAGGTCACCTTTTGTGGATAGTTGTGAATGGTAGTCGGTGGTGTTTTCTTGAGTTGACTAAAATCCACACTATTGAATACTTCTTTAATTCGCTAAGACCATCCTCGTAGTTAGATCAGATTGCAATTCAGAAGCAGTGGTTCGGGCTCAATTTTAAGCTGTAGATCCCTAGGATATGTCGTTGACTGTTGGGCCATTTATTAATGAGTTCTTTCTAAGGACATGTCAGCCTTAGTCAGTAACATAGCTACAAGATCGCCCAACAAGACACCTTGCACTAATTTGGCTTTAACTACCTACCCGGGTAGGTTTCCATTTTAGTTAAAATTATATAGTATAAGAATAAACGTATTTGAATTTCAATTCAATTAATACTCATTACGATGGATGTTATAGCTACTATGAATATCTGTTTCGAATAACCTACGTATACAATCCTCCTACAGGCAAGCTAGACAGTTAGTTTTGAGCGGCATCTTCTCCATGCGGAGTTTTCTGTTCATGATATGTAATTATCGACCACAGACACGCAGCGCCAAGCGGCTCTTTGGTGTACTGTTAATTAGTGACGCACACTGGTCATAACAGCTGATCTAGGTGGTAATCTCTAGTAACAGATGACAGCAACATTTCGTAATTGCTTTCAATGACTAACAGCTGGATTTGTGACGCAACTGTATTTCACTTCTGGTTAAAACTATTCGTATGTCAGTAACTAGGAGATCTGGAGAGAGACAAGGCAAACTCAGATTAAGATGCAAATTCAAGAACGTAATTGAAAGTGGGGAGGCCACACTCTTAGCCAATCTGAAGACGCCATCGAAAAAAACACTTGATTGGATACTCAAGGTGCGAAGAGATGCAGGCCACGACAAACCACGAGAGACACAGAAAGTTGGAAGACCTTAAAGGGAATGAAAGGCACTTTCGGAAAGAGAAGAGACAGAAAGAGCTTTCCTGGTTTTACCATACTCTCCTATAGGAGATAAAGGAACAAAGTCAATCTGGTAAAGAAAAAAAACATTTTAAGACGTAGGATTAAAAGTTAGAAGAAAAGATTGCATGAATTCATTTATTCAGATAAAATAAACAACTAATATTACTGGATTACTAAGAAATACCTAATAAAAATTCATTTTTGGATGGCTAATTTTTTTAAAGATCCTTTTAGAATAATCTTAACACTCAGCCAAATGGTTAAAATATACTTTAACTATACAAGAACCTAAATAATTTTTAATATCAATAAAGTAGGTAATTGTAAGTCTCGTTAAGTAAATTTAACATACCATCAAAATGTAAATTCAATTTTTAACTACTCTAAAGTAAAATGAATAATTTAAAAACATAATTAATCATTTGATTAATTCACTAATTTAGTATTTGTGTTAGTATTGAATAACGTTAGTTAGTGACACAAAGAGTTTTTAAAGTTTAAAAATTCACCGACGTCATAAATACAAAAAAAGATGGGTTAGCATTAGGCACATGCCTAATTTTTTGGGGCAATATTGATAAATATTATGTTCTTTTTGGGTGGTAGCCCTTGATAAGATTGTATTATTTAACGTTGTAATTATCGGAGAGCGCCGTACAAACTCAGGACGCAGCCGGCAGTACGCTCCCCGTGCATCGAAATCACCTACCAAGCGCCTTGCTGTCTACACCACGCGTAAAAACTCCATTAACCTTTGGATTAAACTCATCGGTTTATTATGCTTATTTTACGAGTTTAAGGGTTGGTTGGTTTTAAAACGAGAACGAAACAAATTACGTTATTGATAGAAAGTGATACTTAAGAAAAAAGCTTGAACAAATTGGTCAATAATATTAAATAGCAATAAAAGTATTAATGAGTAGGAAGTGGGATAACTATGAAAGTTTTTGTTCTAGTCAATAAATTGTAGGTAGTTTCAGGGGAAACTGATCTTAAGTGGCCATTTCACTAAACATTTTTACCAGCTCTACATTATTATTGTGTTGAAGATTTTGATAAAATATGTGATATATTTGAATATAATATAGGATTACAATAATCTAACGGACAGAGTTGGTTGTTTTCACGAAAAATTAGATCAACAAAACTCGGACTAAATGAGTTACATTACGTATTTTTAAAATAAAAATGCTCATACAAATTTAACTTCTTTGTAGCTTGTAGTCGTTATAAATGTAATTTAATTTGCCGGCTCAGTAGCGCTGCTAGAGTAACGCTCTGGCCCAGTAAGTCTAAGATAGCTGGATCACAGCCAGTGACCGGTGACTCTTGGCAGATCATGAGTGGTTACCTCTGGCTGGTATACTCTATTTCGCTGTGCATACCGATGATATCTACTTCTATAATTATCGTTAAAAGATAGTTTAGGGGTTATATTCAATAGGCAACTAAACAAAGTAAAAAATATAATTAGTGCATTATAATAATATTAGTGCATAAAAATATTCATATGTTATATGAATGAAAACGTCCTTATTAAGCCATCGTTATTCAAAGTAAATTTCTTTGTTCTCAATACGACTATTGTCAAAAATAAAAAAACATTCTTAATTTTCCTAGAATTTTTATTGATTGTTGTATATGTGTACCAATTATATCAGGTAACCATTAAGGTGATGCGAGCGAAAAAGTTTACTATATTTAAAAAAAAAACTTAATAATTGTAACATTTATTTGTTGACTGTATCATAAATATGCTTAGGGATATTTTGTTCAAGTATGTAGCGAACACCTTTCGAGTTACAATTATTATAATAATTAAATAATTAATTATTATTATGGTGATTGATTCGAATATTTGGTATTTTCATCCACATTTACGATCCGATAGACATATAAAATATATCATTTCGGAGGTCTAAAAATATTTGAAAATTTACAAATAGTATAATAGTTATCTTAAACAGGTCATTTAGGAAGCTTGCATGAAACAATCGCTGATACATACCGAATAAGCGACCTAGCGGATCTTATTCGTCCCCACATGAAATCAAAAAATGGTTAAACATATTCTTATGAGGCTGCACGTAATCTTGTAATCCAGCTATGAATGTCACGAATTGTGGATGATGGTCGGTGGATATGATGATCTCTGGTGTGGATTGGCGATCACATAATTGAGTACCATGTTTATCCGCAAAAACCATCTTCATAATTAGACCAGTTCGCAATTTAAAGGTAAAAGTGGTTCGGATACTACGTTAAACTGTAGGTCCCATTGTTTATTTTGTTTGTTGAGCAATTAATTAACAGTCGGGTCTAAGGAACAGTCTCAGTTAGAAACTTACACTCATTTCTCATTCATAATTGGCTTAAATACCTGGGTAGGTCACCATTTTGGATAGTATTAGTAATATAGAACCTGTTCTTATGAGGTTAAACTACAATCTGCCGTCTTTGATGAATACTCCGTAGCTCACTCAACGTCATACTCTAAGCACGTACGCCGAACGCTATCGGTTTGCTGGAAAAAGTAAAACTCGACCTGCCATAAAAACTAACGCGTTTTAAACAGTGCGTCCCGCCCCCATATCTGACAATCTGCCGCCCGCTCAACACCTCTGGTCACGACGCGTGACGTCACAGCGTGACGTAACTGCGTGATCGACGGCTGCGGCCGGCCGGACCGATGATCATTCATATCCTTCTTGTTTACGATGTACATACAATATGCATATATAAAGACATTTATTGCAATCCTAATAGAACATTTTAAAATCCACGACTTTTAATTTGTTCCCTTGACATAGTACCGTATGTGGAAAGGATTTGTTAAAATTTAGGAATTTTAGCTGAGAGTGGAAATAATTATAGCCTATTTAGGATTCCAACACGATACCGATTGTCCAGTTTTGTGAAATTTAGGGCATTGATGCACTTTGGTAATATTCTGACGATTTTTATTTTTATTTTGAATATTTAAAGAGTAGGTAGTACACACGTTCGAATGTAAATTTCTTGAACATGGTTTTAATAATTTTAATTAAAAATTCATGGTTTATCGTGTTTTAGTCCCAAATAAAATGCTACTACCTGAACTTCTATAAAATGACAGCTCACAAAGAATGAACGAAAAAATTATAAAACGATACATTAACCTCATAAATCAGTTCATATATTTAATCGAATTAGTATTTAAATCAGTAGTCTATGACTGGTTTCAGAGAAAAATTTTATTTACAGCTCATGGTAAACACAAAACGCTTACCCAATGTTCTTATGTTCATTTTCTATACAACTAAGTACACTGAGTAGGGTCACATTACCAAATAAAATAAAATCAAAAAGTATTACCTCAAAGCGGGGGGAAGGGGTTACAACCACTAAAATATCTAAAAACTCTTTAAATTAGCTTTCTCTAATGAAATTAGCTTTAATCACCTCTTTTAATTTGTCGGAAGGTGGTGGACAAAACAAGGTGGCATGGAAAATTATATTTATGGGCTGTGAAGTTTTTGTTTATGTAAACTAGTACTTTTTGGCCTTGTTTTAGATTCCTTGCTAATAATTTACTCTAAATGGTCCACATTATTTTCAATCAAAGTACTATATTTTTGATTTTGTAAAAGTAGAGAATATGAAAATTTCGCAGATATTCAAATAATTAGTCCTTCCCTAAATCAAAATGTTTCATTGGGTAGCGCAACAGAAATCATAACTAGGAGAAAAGTTATTTATTGATAATAAAAATATATGAACAATGACAAGAACTTTGACTATTGAAATTAATCTATATTGAAATACATTTTGTAATACTTTTTTCAAAGGATTCTTAGATCAGTGATTTCAAACCGACCCATTCATAGTTGGTAGCTCATACCTGATAAACTGTGGATCCCGATCATAAACTGGCCTGACTACGTTCAAATACGAGTTTTATTGCATGCTTTTAGCAGATATTTATGGATCATTCCACTTTTACGCTGACATTCTTATACTCCCAGGCATGAAAGTTTGCATAAAACCGATTCCCCAGATACGGTTTCTCTATTTTATGAACAGTAAAGGGCAAATATGGAATGAGTCGAAGGTTGCGGGCTGGGATGCGGGAATACGGTGTTCCTGACGTTGAAGTAGTCTGGTTCATGAGTACAATGGTTATACGTATGTAACTGTGATACAGTAAGTACAAACGCTATCGCACGTACCGAGTATATGATAAGAACATTATAAGCCGAGGAGATACAAAGTTTACTTCCCATTTAATGTGTTTAAAGTATAATAGTTATGCAGCCTCTCTTTAGAATGATGAAAGTTGAAATCACGTTTTTCATTAAATTGTAATATAAGACAAATGTTAAATATAATATAAATATTTTTGTTCTTGTCCTTATTCAATTAATTAATCAGCCCGATTTTTTACATCTGAGAAGGCAGTACTTCAAATATCAAACACCATCCATTTTGTAAAATTGTTGGACATAATGTTATATTGTAGAATATAATTCTGATCACATAATTGGTACATCACATTTCTACTTAAAATATTTATTAATCTATTGACATGTAACCCTTATATTCCTTTTCATTGTACAGAGTTTTATCGTTGATTAATGGACTAAATACCGTGTGTAGAAAAAAAACTTATGTTCAGGTATTTTAAAAGGATTTCTTTAACGCCACACAATAATCCGGAGGCTTAATAATTACAAGTAAACAAATTTACATTCGTTCATTCAAATTCAAACCATATTTAAACCAGGCAATACGAACCTATGTTGCGTGTGGTTGTAGATGTGTTTATCACCGATTTGTATACGAATTAGCATCATACTTGACTTTGATTTTTCAAAATTTCGTTAAATTAGAAATCAAAATAACTCTCCATTTCGTTCATTGGAATTATCTGAAGTTTACTCAAACTTACCTTTTGAGCTAGAACTACGAACTATTTCCACACGTAAAACTTGTTAACTAGTTTCCACATGGAATAACGATAACTTTCGATGTCGATGACATAGCGATCGATATATTGGGTCGATAAGAGAGCAGCGGCGACGAGGACACTTGAGGAATCTTAACAAACGAAGAGACAGTCGGGCATAGCGAACAAACATTAATGGATAACAATCAAATGAGAGACTATAATGGTGATGGCGGTCCCATAGTGAGGGCGAATAATTGACAAGCGGTAGTCATTCGAAACACCGCCCGCATCTCCGGCATTAGTTAGTCTTTGACCGATTTATTCCTACGACTGATCAACCAATCGAATGGATCGATTGTGGCCATTCGAAACACCACTCGCATTAGTCTTAGGCCGATTTATTTCAACGACTTGTTAACCAATCGATTCATTTGAAACTTAAAATTGATTTCATATGTTTTATTTATACAGTTTTGTAATTATTTGTCTTGGCTGATCAAATACTACCAACACACTTCTGAATATAATTCATATTGACTTTTCACTTAATTTAATATTATAATTATTTAAAGTAAATAAAATTGGCACACAAATTCATCTTTTGTAAGCCATGTATTGTTTTCATTAAGTGAAAACACATACATTAAAATACCTTGTCCAAAATAACGTAACATTGTTACAGCCGCAGTGATGTTCTAACCTCGTTACCTGAAAAGAAAACAATCAAATTAATCAAGGTTAGACCATTGTGCTGTTCAACATTTTTGTATTCAATTTTTATTTTTCATATATAAACAGTAAAATCGTTCAAACGTTGAATCCTTTGAGTGTGTTGACTTTCAAATCTTCCTAAAAAAAGAAACATGTAATGCATAGTATAAAATCAATTTCATAAGCTTGTACCTAGACAAACAACAAAACCTACTCTATGATTTTGATATCATGATTAAATTTATATGCACACAACTCGATCTGCGTTTTGGCTCTAGTGTCAAAAGACCAGAACAGAACATAAATTTTACAATTTTATTTCTGCATGTCACGTATCGCAATAAACTGGATATGCTTAAAAAAAACTTTTATTTTATACTCTAGGTTCCACAAGGCTCAGCACATACCCTAACACAACCTTTGCTCCTGATATCACAATTAACAGCGCATGCTAACTAATCGACTTCTCTGTGCTCCTAATACCACAAGAAATAGCAAGTCTTCCCAACTAAACCAATTATAGGATTTTGAACAAGAGTGCATTGTTTTGGGAATATAACTTCCCAAAACTAGCCGCCTGATGACTTAAATAATAAAGAATTGGATCCAAACGGTACTGTAACCTAATAATAGTAATTTATCAAATTCTGGAGGTAAGAAAGTTTAAATTTATCCTGTACTCCTAATACCACGAGAAACAGCTAAAAAAACTAAACCTCTCAAAACTAAACCATATAGCTACGTTAACATTAGGTCTGGTATCATAATAAAGATCACATGTTAACAGACTTTATCTGTGAGACATATCACAAGCCATTCACAACTGAACCATTGTTTTGCACCATATATAGCAATAAACAGCAATGTTTGCAGAAAATTTTCGCTACGTTCCTCATACAATAATGGACATCACATCCCCAAAACTTGACTTTTTCTGTACTCCTAATACCAACGTCAAAAATATAGCACAAGAGCAGCTCATGACGTCACAACATGCACAACAAGAGCTGTATAGTGCATTATTAGCGGCTTTGACCCGTGACCGCTCAAAAACTCTAATAACATCATTATACGGCGCTTACACGAGCTCCGGGTTTTTGCAGGATTAGAACTGATTACTTCTAACGAGATCAGGCCGGCTGCGGCGGATGTGAAGCCGTTCTGGTTTTTGCAGCAGGGCGATCCAGATCTGACGAGGAATTAGTTTAAGTATCCGTTGGGGATTTGTTTGCTCCGTATTATTACTTTGTAAAATGTCCCGGATGACGTAATCCTCTGTGATTACATAGTTACGTAGCTATTATACGAAGCGTGTTTTTAAGTAAGGTTTGTTTTCTTGTAGACACTAGTTCACTAATAGTTCATGTTCGTGTAGCGGTATGTTTTGAGAACTGTGCTCAATATCAGCCATCTTGCTGACCTGTATAAATTCCTCTCACTCACCAAACATCCAAATCGTTTGTTTTTTTAGTTTCGCGAGTACATTTTTCTTCACTTTAGGTGTAAAAAAATTTTTTAAGCTACTGATCTTGACACAAAAAGAACTTTGTTTGGGAGTCCTGTTATTGTGAAGCACATGTTCTTACAAATCTCTGCTTTAAATTCTCGTATCCTCTAACGCACTTTGCTGTTACCTTAGCAGTATCAACGTACTTACCCTAATTCTTTTTATAGATTTATGTAACAAACAAGTTTCTGGCTAACTTAAACCCGTATCAAACGCAGTGCTAGTTGATAATCTTACAATATTCTGGACACACAGCACAATTTCGTACAAGATAACTAAAGAGTACAGTTCCAAAGCACGTCATTATACTGAACAAAAGCTAGCTCATTGTGCGTGAACTTTTAGTGTCTGCAACAAAACTGACCTTACTCAAAGACCCGCGTGACACGAATTAAAGTCAGAAACGTTTCGCAATGTATGGGTGTACTGCTACAACCTCTCAAAATTATTTTATTTTATGATTATAAAACGCCAGGGGTGTTTTTTAACGTTTGGAAAGAAGAAAGTTCGATCCAAGGTCTCATTACTTTCAAACGTCAACTAGGTAATTAATTAATAGCCAATTTAATTAATTCTTAAACAAATGGTGACAAGGGTCCGGAATCGAACCGCGGATTACAACGTGAGTACTTTACCTCTGAGCAGCTTAACTGTTGTCTACAAAAATATATATTAAATTGTGACAATGTATTGAAAAATAATAATATAAATTTTTTACATGGATATGTCTTAGCTCTGGGGAGGGGGTGTTATCTAGTCGTAAGACCAAAATTCGAAACATAAGAACAAATGTTTGGATGAACTGAAAACTTTCTCGTTACACGTATCCATAATACTATTCTAACCTATTTTCACCAGAAAAGTAAATACAAAGAGTTTTTTAATATGTTTTTATCATTTTGAATCTTGTGGTGAGTTTTGTTTTGATATGGATATTTCTTAGCTCTAGAGGGGTGGTGGTAATTTGAACGGTCTAAATGTAAAACATTAGAACAGCTTTTAAGATGAACTGAAAACATTCCCTTTAAACATATCCATGATATAACCTATTTCACACAGGGAAGTAAATACAAACACCCTCTAACAATTTGATCTAACAATAAATAAATAACAACGAGTTGGTAAACCCATTAAAAAGCGCAAACATTATTTACTTATCAATAGTTACTCTGTAATACATTACTCTGAGTAAATTTAAAAAAGAAAATACAGAATCCTTGAGATCTGAAAACATCGTAACCTTGCTGACACTGTACCGAGCATAATCACCTTGGAAACGCAGAGTAGGAAGATAATACCAGGACCGGCGTCAATGTAAATCACCACCAATTTACCAATCAACACAAAACACACATTAGCCGAGTCGATGGCGGCGCGCACAATTCATTTGGGAGGCCCGCGGTGTCAAATTGGCTCGTGTTGATTTATACCGGGGCAGCTGCAGTGACAATGGCCGGCCTACGTCATCATTAGCATGTTCGGACAGCGGGCTGCGGCCACGGTGACGTCATCCTTGCTGAGTCACACCGGAACTTTTTGAAAAACAGCGCTTCTTAAAATGTTTCTGTTATATACCTACTTACTTACTTACTTACTTACTGGAGCCATTTGAACTCCAGTTGGTACTTGACCTCATCAATACAGCCTCTCCAAAACTCCAGTAGATTCGGTCTACCGCCTCCTCCTCGTTTGGCTTTCTCGTGTCTCCTGTTCGTGGTCATGAAAGTATCTTTCTTTCAGTCTTTCGGCTGGTCTTTCTGCCTTCAGGATAATTTCTTAATATAAAGATTACTATTATTGAAGTTTCTTCTTTTCTCAAGACCCGCCTTTCTTTTCAGTGTCCAGCCCACTGTAATCTGCGAAAATTGATTCCTCCTACTACACCAGGGTCTTTATAAAAATGACGAATTTCGTGATGTTTTGGTTCTGTAAAAGTCATCTTCTAAAGTGGGGCTAAAGATCTATCTATCTAGATCTAGGAACTTGTTTTCAAACACAATGACTTTCCTCTCTCTCTTCTTGTTCAGGTTAAGGTTTCTGAACTATACACCAGTTCTTGAATGTATGTATGAATAATTCGAATTTATTTACAGCTTTGTACAGGCTTAGTTCACCTGAAGACGTCGCGAAACTTTATTTTACACAAAATCGTGATGGAAAATGTCCACAATAAAAATCTAGTTTGCTCTTTGTCCAGTTTTTACTATTCAGATATTTAGATTTGGTAAATTAACCAGAAGCTGCCAAGTTGCTAGTAAGCTATTTGGCCACCAAGTGTGACGGGCTTCAGTAAACACCCTCTTTGATTCCTGTTGAAACTTAACACCCAGACTGAAATCTTAAGATGTGGTGAATCTCGTTAATGTCTACCTAAGAAGGGTGTCAGGAGACATGTAAATTGCTTACCTGGCATGTTCTTGGTGTGTGCCGGTCGGGTAAAGTACTGAATAAGGGTACTCCCCCAAAGCATTTACTTTCAAATGAAAAGGTTAAGCAATTATCTTGGATTATTGAAATGGCGACACTACCATAAAATAGGTACTTTAAGCCAAGTATGAATGAGGATTGAGTGTAAGACGATTGTGGCGTGATCTTGTAGTCTTGTTACTGATTCAGGCTAACAAGTTTCTTAGACATTACTGTTAATTAATAGCCTAACAGCCGATGACAACCAAGGGATCTACAATACAACGTGTAGTCCTAACCACGGCCTCTGAATTACGAACTGGTCTATTTATAATGATGGTATTTGATGTTAACTTAGTATTCAATAGTGCGGAAGTGATCACACAAGAGAACACTACACCCTCCAACCATCGCTCACAACTATCCAAATTCGTGACCTCCAAGTAGCTGGATTATATAGGACGACGTCACTGTCTCAGTAATCCAACTACTCAAATCTATAATTTTCAACTTGTTATAATAAATTCTGGATTCTTCATTAAAGTCTTTCTGAGGTAGACTTTTCCTTTTCCGCTATACGGAGGGGGCGATTGTAGAATTGAAGTGCAATTCCTCGTAGGATATTCTTTGACCCGATCCAGGATCTTGTTTGGTTTGGAGGTTCTTTTTACTTCTCTGAGAATTAAGTTAACTGTTCATTATGTACAATATTCTGCAATAGAATGTGCCCATCTTACTTCATTTAGATCTCTTAAAACTCAAGAATATAACATCTAACATGCCCATATGAATTATGGGGTTGATAGAAGAGTGGTAATAGAATTAAATTTATGCTCTTCAGCTACTCAGTGAAATCTTAATAAAGGTCAACAGAAGAACCAGTCATTCTCATTTTATTAGTCATTTGGATACGATCAATAAATTAAAGAGCAGTAAAGATTCCATTTTATACTAATTCAGAGACCATGTAAATTATACCATAACGTAAATTAGGTCACGTAGTAAATTTTATCCAATAAAACAATAAATGTTATCATACAAAATACATTAGTTGAAGGTTTTCAATAGATAAGTTAAATAGACTCTGACCATAACGCATAAAACTTCAGCGATATATTAATTCTAAAAAATAATTATCACACAATTATATAATGTATTTAACGAGTAATTATATTGTTATGAAAGGAAAATATAATACCCCCGTCGCAGCAGACCTGCGTACTCAGCGAATTTCCAAATCAATAATATAATAATAATAATATATGACAAGTTTTATCAAAATCTGTCCATAAACATGAGAATTATTTGCCTATTCTCCTAAGATTAACATGGGAAAGAGTGCACAGGTTAGGTGCTGTGAGGAACACTGAAAGTAGTCATTTCTACCATAAATAATTTTTATCTCAACATTCATACCAACTTTCATCAACATCTGTCCATAAATAGAGAAGTTTGCCTATTCCCCTTATGATTAATATGGGAAAAGAGTATGCAGGTTTGCTGCCATGATAAACACATAAACTATGATTTTTAAGTATATATGGATAGATCTCAACCACATGAAGCTAAATATCAAGTTTTATCCAAAAATATTGATTAATATGGGAAATATTAATTTTTCCCTATCCTCCATAAGATTAACTTTGGAGCCCCACAATACAACGTACTGTGTTTAGATTTTTATATATCTCGGTAACCGTTGGAGATAGAGAAAAACTTCAAGGAACTTAATTGTGTAGTTTTTTAAGCTGATTCTAATGGTGAAATATAAAATTAGAAATTTTTAAAAATTACATGTGAAAACGCAAAAAACCCCATTTTGGGGTACAAAACCCCCCCAAACTACCCGTTCCCATTAACCAATATGTCTGGTTTACGAACTCCTCCGAGCATTTGTAGGAATACACGTCTCTACCAAATTTGGTCTCGATCGGACCATTTTTACAGGAGTTATCGTGTTCACAGACACACACACACACACACACACACACACACACACACACACACACACACACACACATATATATATATATATATATATATATATATATATATATATATATATATATAAATTTTAACGACTATTGTTTTTGGACTCCGGGCACCTAAAGACGAAAAATAACATGGTCCCGGGCTTAAGTCTTACCATGAGACCTACGGTAATAGCTTCTTCCCTATGGGAAATTCGCTAATATAAAATGGAATATATAATTAATTCCCTATAAAACCACTTTACCTTAGTTTAAGACTTTTTTGTATGGTGAGTATCGAACAAAAGTGACGTTGTTCTTACTAAAACTAAAATCCAAGATGATAAATTTACGATGTCTCTAACATTATTTTAAATACCTGCTCTTTGTACTATCGTCTATTCAACAATCCTTTAGTAAACTCCACCGCCCTTATTCCCGACGTGTCACCTGCCCAGCTGTCGCGCTCTGGTGAGTAATGGAGGAGGTGTGAGTCAGACCCGGGCGTGGTCCCGGAGGCATCTTGGCACACTTATAATTGATCCACTATTGTATAACGCCAGCTGATTCAACACAACAGCCTCCACGATTTCTACGGACTGTGATTGATTAAAAAAAACACATAAAAATTATGTGTATGGGTCAACTCTTTGTGCTATTTCACAAATACCACCAGAGATAGGTGATAATTGTTAATTATTTTATACTCAGCTGTTTTGTATTTGTTGATAAAGTGTTATGTTTATATTTAGTTAGTTTTGAAAATAATTAAATTATGTTTGATGTTTAAATGAGTGATTTATTAGTCCTAGAGTGTGTTTTACCTTACGACATTTTTGTTGTACAGTACAACCTTTGCAGCATTAAAAGGTGTGGATACCAGAAAAAATGAAAGATTGCATATGAGTGCATATGATTATATATGGTCAAATGAGTGAATGTGAAAAAAGTCAAACTCGTGCATGTGATAGAGGCCAAACTAGTGAATGTGAGTGAGGTCTACCGAGGCATTATATGAGTTTAAACTAGTGGATGTGAGTGAGGTCAAACGAGTGCATGTGAGTGAGGTCAAAAAAGGCATTCAAATGAGGTCAAACGAGGATGTAATCGAACGATTGTATTATTTTCGTTTTAAAATAATATAAAAGTGTTTAATTACACATACATATTAAAATAATATAAGACAATCGGTAAAACTTACATTTCTTCGGTTGACCGATGAAAGTATCAACTTTTTTTTATTTTTGAACGAAATAAATTGTACATTTTTAGCCACATTTAGCTTCTTTTCAAAATTCGGTGTTGAGGATTTGGATTTTTGGCAACTGCTGTCCTCCCTGGTGGGGATTTCAGAGATTTCGTTGGTGCCGTGCGGGGTTGATGGTGAGGGAATAAGCGTGCTACAGAATGGCGCTATCATCTTTTGACAAAATGGTTGATGGCATTTTTATAATCAAACGAAGAACCTAACCCGAGTACCAGTATATTTATTTGGACGTGCGAATAGATACTTAGATTTTGTTTTAATGTCAATGATTTGTAAATGTTTGTGTAAATTTTAACTTAAAAATGGGATTTTTAATTCTGAATCTGGTTACTTCTTGAGTATAGGACAAATGAATGGTTTTGACGAAGTTAATATAACCTATTATTATAGTCTATACATCAAATCAAGATGCAAGAAGTTCTCCCCACAACTCTTGGGAGAAAGCAAGCAATTCCCGGTAAATCCCGGGAAACTCGTGCACTTAATTGCATAACCTGTGAGGGGAGGGGGCGGTGAAAAGGGGGAGGGGGGATCGCGATAACGTTGATAAATAGACGGTTAAAGTGTTAAAAATTGATCCCAATTAAGCGCGGGTCGCTCTCGTTCCTCGTTACGACGCCGGCCGCACGAACCCGGTAATTACGCATTCTCCCAGGCAAAGGCTTTCGATTCTCACTCGCGCCACCTCGATATCTTTATTTTAGACGTCTATGAATTAGCCGGACAGTAATGAGGCCCTGAAGGGAGATAGCAAATAGGTTCGCTCTGGGAACGTCTGACGGAGTGAACCTGATTAATATCCATGGTGGTTGAAGGAGCGCGTTAATAGGTTAATTGAGACTTACTCAGTACTTTGTATAGATAATAAATTAAAATAAAAATCTTTAGTTATTGTAGTATTTATGGTTAGGTCAGATGTCAAAATAACGAACAATTTTACTTTATTGGCAAAGATTATTGTTCACCTTTATCGTAATGTGGTTACCAGTGGCAAACCTTTTTTTATTATTTTTACATTTACATCTGATCTTAACTACATCTGACTGAAACTATATTCGAATTAAAGTGTAATAATCCTATGGATTTTTATTCAACATTTTCAATAACTCTTCCAATTTTCGTCTATGATCCATGTTGCTATGTTTTCTAAGGAATTGTCTTTTTGAAGTTGTTCGTAAAATATTTGTCGTTGTAGTGTATCAGGCAGTAAAAATTGCAATTATTTTGCTAACAATGGACCATATATTGTAACGTTTGAAGTTTTGCCAGGTTTATGTTAATATTTATTATAAATTAAATGTCTTAACATGTTTCTGAAGTGTGCTAGTTGTCGTGCAGTTTCAAGATAAGGGGAGGTCAGCGACTTTTTCGGGAAAAAATAATTATTTTTACCGTTGATAACGATTAACTGTTTATGTAGTAAATCATCTAATATATTTTTATGGAAGATTTTCAATGTGATTAAGTTCAGATATTTAAAAAAACCATTGTAAAAACTGCAATGTCATGGACCCAATATCGCTTTTCAATGGTACTATCCAACATTCTCCCTTATTAGTTATATTATGACCCAAAACCCGTTGATTTCCACTTAAAAGATTTTAAAGACCATTATTTTAAAATTTTATATTACTAACTAGATCCCTGCTATCTATTTAAAATTAGAATATTTGTCTTAGCTTAGTCATTTGTTTCATCAATTTATATACCAAATTTTACGTTAGTACCTTAATACGTTACTATATTAAAAGTTTCATTTCTGTCTTAAAATAATATCGGATATCATTGTTTTAGAGCCCAAATTAAAAAAAAGTTTATCGTAAATTTTTTATTGAGTTATATCTCTAGAAAATCTTTATGCACCACCAGTCTCGTAAATTCGTTGACAACATGCATGATATTCTTTAATCATGTTATTTATTTGGTTATTTTAGACATTTTCCATAACGAATAGTTAAACAAAGTTTCACGACGTTTGGAATCTGGAAAATGATCCCGTCTACAGATGAGCCGGAACCCAGAACATAATTATAACTTTAATCATGTTTAAGTAAAACACTCAATTATACTATCGATATGTCGACGTGACCCAGAAACTTTAACAGATGACCTGAAGAAGGCGCACGACATGCGGCGAAACGTCGCATTACTGATGTTGATTTAATATTTCACATCAGCCGGCAAGCCGGGGGGCCATTGTACACGGTAATGCTATTCATGTGTGGCCTCCCTCTCTTATTGTCATCATTGCGTTCCTTTGTTCTGATATATTGTCTGTTTGCGAATCGGACTTATCTCGTAGTCGATCGAGATCGATCAGTGGCGCTGGTACTAGAAAAGAAACCTACTAACTTTACTAGCAGCAAGGCATAAGGTTTGGGGCCTTAGATCGTGTAAACCTCTTTAAGGTTTACAGTACGACAGTACGAACAGTACTAAACAGTACGATATGACACATTACGTGGCGGCAAAGAATGACAAGACACAACACGAGACGGCATGGAACAAAAAGACACAATTCGAGACGGCATGGAACGACACGACAAAGACGAGTTGACACGGAATAACAAGACACATTAGGTGACGGCAAAGAATGACAAGACACAGCAAAAGACGTCATGAGTAGCATAGAACGATATGACCCAGCCTGAAAGGAACCTGAAAATGGCACACTTTTTTAAGTTTGTGGCAAAAATTTGCATGCTCATTTGCGAGGTTTGAGAAGGGTCAGCTTGGAGATCCCGATAGGTTGAGACTGTTACAGCGTAACGAGTAATAATTGTTCTTCATTACTTTTTTCTGCAAGAAAATGTGCGATAATTCTCGGTGATTTAACAAATCTGATCTAAAAATAACTCACGGAAATAAATTTCTGCAGATGTTCGAGGTAGGGCGTGGGAACAAAATAAATCCTATACCCCCTTAAAGAACACGACAAAACTGTTTCTACCTGTCCAGGCGATTGTCCCAGTTTCAGTTTCTTAGTGCTTCTGAGTTGATCTTTTTAATCCCCAATAATGAGTGTGCCGACTTCCACCCTTTTACAGAGCCTAAAAATGTGCACTAATTTAATTACAGCTGAATAGGATACTATACGTCATGGTACAAAAAGGAGGTCATTATTAACACATAATATTGAATTTTAAAACTTTTAAGATTTCTATTTATTTTAGGGGAAAACGTGATAAATGATTTAAGTTCGTTAAGTGTCAAACTTACTTCTTAAAATACACACAAAATGGTATTTAACCGTAATAATATGTCATGGGCCGGCTCGTGTTCACAACAACGTTTCAGTAGTTCCTACATTCCTTCAGCTTCTGTACAAGTGGCTGTTTTCCTGGCAGCCCACACCTCTCACAAAATTAGGCAAAGCCGACTTAAACACGCTCTTAACCCCATTCATGGCTGCTTACAAAGGCGCGCGCGATTTCACAGCGGTTGCCCATAGTGGCCGCCTAACGGGAGCGGGCGGTCCAAATCTGCCAAACTTGACACAAAAGGACAATATTTCATAGTTGTCACCAGCCCACCCTTGCGCCAATTACATGTTCCCAGAAGGTCGCCAGCCTATGAAAGCTGACGGTTGGTACACATGGTAGCGTTTGTTCTTGTTCTTCCCACGCTTCCGTTTCCAAGTTTTAAGAGCCTTGGCTTTGTCTTGTTTGTTGTCTGGCTTCTTAGTTTGTGTTTCCAAAGTGTTGGGAAGGAAGCCGATTTTGTGTTCTGGCAGTGACAGTTTTGGAGAGCCTTTATAACAATATTTTTATACTCTAAAATATTTCACACAGAAAATTTATTAATTTTAGCAAATTTAAATTGCAATTTTTGAACATAATCGTCTATAATATTAAGTATTATGTAAGACGTTTTATACATTAAGTATATCATGTTAGGCCGACTCATTTAGGCTCTTTTATACACAAATGTTTATTAATTAGTTTATACATTTTTACTATCACACATATTTATTCATGTTCAATGCTTTTCGTAAAAAGACCCCGGTGTTAATTACATAATACTGTAATAATAAAATATTGCGCCTTTCAACCTGCGGATTTAAAAAAATGTGGTTTCACTCGCTCATTATAAAATATAAATGTATTACATATGTATGGCTATAAGTAAGTCATACATACAATGAAAACCAATATTATATAATTCCCAGAAAATTATTTGACAAAGTAAAGGTATACACACAAACAATATACACTACACCATTTTGTTATGTAAATGCTTATAACAGTTAATAATCTTACTTTCGTCATACTTCTTCAAAAACTGTTGTCTTAGATACATGTTAGATACTTTTTCTTCCTAGGACTAAACCTATTATTTAATGTTTTTTGAGACCTCGTCCGTAAAAAAATATTGTTGATGATATTTTTGATTCGAGGTCAGCACTGACATAACCTAATCAACCAATCAGGAATCAAGAAAGAACTACCCCAACGTAAGTAACATAACAGCTGATTAGACTAAAGCGACAAAAATGGTCGACAGCTATTGATCCGAAAATTAGTTAATAATTTATGTTTTACAATTTTGTTTCATTTTATTTGCAGTATGACGAAATATGTAGTTCATCACGTGGCCCAAAATTGTTTTTTTATTTATACTCACACAATTTAACAGACGAGGTGTGTCGAGACTGTTAAACTTGTGGGAGTATCAAAAACGCCTTTTTTTGGGGATCCCCTATCGATAAAATATACTACTCCTTATATATTTTTTAAACGTCTCTATTGTGAGACTTCGTCATACATTTCCACTTTTAGAACTCAAAATTGATGTTTATGCGTAAAATATAACAATCACAGCGCATCAAACCGTATTACCATCCCGTTACGATCACAATCAATGTCAATCAAGTTGAATTGTATTCGCAAACGGTGCTACGAGCGATAAATCAAAAGTGAGCCACAATATTGATGACACCGAGTGGAGTCACAGGCACAGGCCACACGCAGCTTACATTACAGACGACAACAATGGGGTTCGTGAGTGATCAGCTGATAACCAATATCATATGTTTGTCCTGTTCTCTTCTCATATAGACAGCTTCTCAAGAGTCTTCGGTACCTATACATTCAGGCAAACTCGTTTATTTATTGACAGATGTTGATGAAGGTATATGGTCAAAATATAAATGGTTTACGGTAAAAATTCCCACTTTAAGTGTTCCTCACAACAGCAAACCTGCATATTCTTCCCCATTTTAATCTATTGCAAGTAGGCAAACTCTATTATTTATTACGTATATTGATCAAACCTGTTATATATTTGCCGAGTACACTTGTCTGCTGCAAAGGGGGTATTTTGTTAGTCCCATAATAGTAATGTTAAGGAGGGCGAGTAGAGCCTTTACCTGTTATGTTGTTAAGAGTAAGATTACCACCTGCTTAAAATTTCAACAACTAATTACCTACATTATATCTATAGAATTATAGTAAATGTAAAACAAAAATGTTACATGATAAAATTGTCTACAAATTGTTTTATTACGAGTTCCTCCTAAATCCATAGAGTTATAAACCTAGTCCTGTGCACTACTGGAGTTTTATAAAATGGCTACTAAAAAAATTCAGCAGTTATCTGTGTTAGTCTTTGAGAAAAGTGTACTTTTGTAAAAAAAATTGAATGAAACGTACGGCAAACGTACATACTTGGTTGACAAATTCAGGTTATTTACAAATTATATTTTTTGGGGAGTGATTATAGTTTTACTAAGTAATTATACCATTTGAATGAGGAGAAGTAATGATAGTAATAAGTAATAACAGTAATGAGCATTTTTCTATTGAATTTTCCAACGTGCTTCCTTTGAAAAACAAAACTTTGAAACGAGCCTCGCTTCAAAATTTCAAAATTTTAAGAAATAAGAAACATTGGATTCGTTTAGAATCAGATTATTTCGACCTTAAGATGTGGGCTATCAATGGGCTTTTTGGTATATGCCCATATTATTTTTGTAGAGAAACGTTTTAGATGAAATTGATCACTGAGTAAACAAGCACCATTAAATTTTCATTGAATCACTTTAAATTCTCACTAGGCATTAAATTTCGCTCTTGAGATTTTTTCGTACAAACAAATTTTACGTCATATGTTTGAAGATAACATCGCTCTTATTGAAAGTGAGTGCAAAAGGCAGTTACGGAAGACTCTTAAATTTGCATAAGACCTGCTTAATGACTCCCTGTTGAACAATTAATGTCAGAACTGTTCAATACTAGGCAAGTTTATAAATTTACGTTGCCAGTCATAACTTATATCTCACTTTCTAAAAATACACCATAACTGTCTACTGCTATTACGTTGTGGCTTACCGTACGTTATTATTGAGGTGCCGTAATGGTTATCTGAGTAGTCCCATAGAGTCACATAGAGTAGATGTCACATAGAGTAGTCACATGGGACCGAAGGTAACTCTCATCGGTAGTCGCCCGCCAGTTGCTAACCAGATATATTTAACTTGGTGAAGTAACGAGTAACCTTTAACCTACAACTTTTAGTAAGAGGTCTGCATTACCTGTGAAATATTTAGAAAGTCCCCATAAAGATGTTAATTGTTGCAGTATTTTTGGTTACATGATAGTCACAAAAGACGGTCGAAGTGTCAAATTTGAGGTTAAACGGCTCTCTAATTTCATTATTGTTATGGAAAAATGTTATCAACACGCAATTATGTAATATGGTTTTCAAGTAATTATCTTTTTATAATATAAAAAACGAAAAATTGAATATTTAATTGCCTAGATACTGACACCTCAACCACCTCAATGTTTGAGGTGTCAGTATGGTAGCTGCGGGCAGTTCAAGTAGTCACTAATACTATTACAAGGGCTGAAGAGGACATAGTCCTATAACAGCCGCAGTGGGTCCTTAGCCCACTGAAACCTCACATCCTGTCCTGTCCTGCTATTACCAAATTATTATTTTTTCTCTTAAGGGACTAAAATTCAAAATGGCGGAGGTTCGTAAGACCCTTCACTCACCTACAGAAAACTTATACTGAAAAAATATCATTACTTAAAAACCATCACAGCTGATAAAACCTCCCTTGATTGTTTTACACTTTACCCTTCATATTTTTCCCTTTTTCCTCTTTTACCCTTTACTCTTTACCTTTTTATCCCTTTACGCGTAAACGGCACATTGTGTAAAAAAGTGTATCCTATTTACTTCCCTTTAGAAAATAGGTTAGATCATAGATTTGTCTAAAGGGAAAGTTTTCAGTTCCTCTAAACAGCTGTTCCCAAAACCAAATGACGTTACTTATTTTAATTTATTTGCGTCTCGCAAAATGCTTACCCCCCTACCAGAGCTTAATTATATCCATATCAAAATAACTATCAGTATATCTGTTAATCAATTTTTAAATTTCCAAAAATTAAGTAAACAGTAATTTTATGTCTGAATTCAGCCGTATTTCCAGTTCGATATTTAGGTTTTCTTCACAAAAAAAGATTTTCAAAATAACTTTCGTCAACAGAGAAATTAAAAAATACAAGTAATCTAATTATTTAAAATACATTTTATGTAGGCCATAAAAGTACAGAAATGAAGGTCTTTGAGGTTCGCCGGGAGTCCATTACGCAATGCTGGTCCAAAATAGGCAAAACCTCTCCTGCCAACCTCGCGACTTATCCTAGGGAAATGGAGGAGCCTGTCCTGCCAAGTGCCACGCAAAGCAACACCACGACGAAGGAAGAGTTTCACACAATATGGTCTCCAAATATGAGAGCAATGAGATAATTGTGTGGTTCTAATTGTCTACGGAAAAGCAAAACAACATGGTAAAATAATACTCTAGATAAATACTTTACCTTTAATTTGACACAAACAATCTGTTTTAAGAATATTGTTTGTATATTAACGCAACCACAAAAACTAACATTGTTCTCATGTGGTTAAAATGAAATGTGTTGCCTCTCCTGCAGACTCTCGAGTGAAAGTCGATCACTGAACACATATGCAATTATTTTAATATTATGATACTCGGGTTAAAATATAGCTACAGTACTAATAGTTCCTAGCTAAAGTGTTTCCTCATCCATTAGTGATAGTTTCTCCAACCCATAGTCATCCTTTCTTCTACACACCTCTTGTCATCAAGAGAGCAAACAGCTGATCCATTACGGTCGGACAAGCAGTCAGCTGTTTCACGATCAGCTGATGCAGCCCGGGGCCCCCATCACAGGCGGTGAGCCGGCACATTGTGCCATCAATACACCGCATTGTAGCTAATTACCGGCTGAATAGCTAATAATCGCTAGCTAGCAACATAGCCACAATCGCTAGGCGTGGGAGCCTATCGTTATGTGCTCGTCAACTCCTCTCGACCTCCTCTGGTCCTTCTGTTCCGGATCCTTTTCTGGTCCTTCTGTTCCGGATCCTCCTCTAGTCCTTCTATTCCGGATCCTTCTGTAGTCCTTATTTTATGGATCCTCCTCTGGTCCATCCTCCGAATCCTTGTCTGGTCCTTTTGTTCCGGATACTTCTCATGTTGTCCTTCTGTTCTGGATCCTTCTTACTTTGACCATCTTGTTGTCTTATACGATTCGTAGAAAGAGTATGTATTGGTTTTCTGCACATCCTCAATACTTATAATATGTGTGGAGCATTCACTTTATTTTATTTGTTTAACTACAATTTATATTTTTATATGTAAAATTTAGCTTGCTCATTATTATTCTATATTGTACAACTGATATACTGACATAAATTGAAAGATAAACTGACCTATCCATGGTTAAATTAATCATAATTTACGTTTTGTTTTACTTAAAGTATAAAATATTTCATAAAACCATTAATATTTAGAAATGATAATTTATTAAAGTTGATATTACAAAACCTTGATAAATAAATCTATTTAGCCTACGAGTAACAAGTAACTACTATTTAACTTTTACCAACAACACCATTATGTTTTTAAGTCTTTCAGTGTTTTAAGTAATGCTATTTTTTACGAAGGGAATTTTGAAAATGTTTGTTTTCAAACATCATTGGAGACAGACATTTTTCATATTATATATGAATTTGGATAAACGTTAATTTAAGGTTATCAGTACGAAAAACTTGATTCAAGTACGAAAGAACCATATAAAAAAACAAGCTTTATGTCTGAATTATGTCTTTATGTTTGAAATAAAAACGGGGCGGGCAGGATGTGAGATTTCAGTGGGCTGAAGGCCCAAAAAATAAAAACGTGCCCATGTCGCCATTTTACTATAGAGACCAATTTACTTTAACATCGGTATAAATATAGAGTAATGAGTTCTAAATAGTAAAAGCACTAAATAGTATACAATCACATATTACACTTCCCTTCTTAAATTTTCATTTTCTTCGTAAAAAACAAAATGAGAATGTAAATCAAAAATAAACCAATAACTTCCAATACTAATAAAAATTAACTTCTAGTGAGAACTAACAATTATATTTTTATTTTTGTAAACATAATAGTAGCCTATAAGTTTAAAGAAAACTATATTTTTTTGTAATTAGCATTAAATATAAAGAACTAAAATATTATACCCACTTCTAAACAAATAACAACTGTTAACATGAAATAATTTACTGGATTCTTCTTTAGTAGCAATTTAGACACCTAGTTTTTAGCCATATTTCCCGTCAAATTGAGTTCAGATAGTGATTATAAATTCAAGTTAAATTTATTCATACCTGCTGGACCTGATACTGCAGGCGTAATGGATAAGCCGGTTTTACTTTTCTCTTCTGGTTTCGGGTTTGGATCTGTTGCCATTTTTTATTCATTCATGCGATGATGTATATATAATTCAACTTTATAGTTACCTTATAAGAACTTGAAGTTAGAACGTGCCATTCATGTCCCCTTTATATCGTAAAAGATCGTCTTTATCATTTCGCTTTAACACCAGTATAAACATAAAGTAATGAGCTCTAAATAGTAATAACACTACATAGTATACAATCCTATATGTCACTCTATTTTAAGGTAAAGTTTATGAACTGAAAGTACATTCAATTTTAATTTACGAAGTAATTACTAAGAAAATCTTCAAAAAAATCTGTTCATTGTACAAACAGAAGAGGAGACTCATCCTAAAAAACACACGTTGACTATTCTAATTATCATTATTGAAGTTCACGGGTCATAAAGCAAACGCAATATGCTAAGATGACAATGAATACATCATCAATGAATAATGAATGTAATGACATTCAACCTTGTTGCTGACAAATACCGAATGATTAATTTGCCAGTTTCGTTATAGCTCACACTAGCTTATATTTTGCTCGTGCATGAATTTGAGTTTTTATTCTGTGCTCCTTTGGTAACGATATTGTTATTCTTAAAAGAAGCACCTTTATAGAGTTCTGTGAAGCCTGCGATCGGTAGGTCAACCCCTTTTTCATTAGATTGTGAGGGTGAGGGGGAGGCACCCCAGACAGCGCTCTGCGGAGTTAGGTTAGGTTGGTTATTGGTAGTATAAATATGTAAATAAATTTTGCTTGGTATTTACGAAAAAAACATGGCGGAATAACTAGAAAAAAGGTTTGCCATCGAGCATGCCTGATTTATATACCGTCACATAGGCTAGCTAGGGGTGAGCACTCAAGTTTTGACATGAGTCACCGGCCGCTGGTTTCGATTCAGCAACCATTACCTTAACGAGCCAGCGTTGTTCCAGAGCCGTTGGTCCCTGGAAAATACACAAACTAAAATTAAGGCCTTAAAAATATTCCCTGTGCCTATAACTATTAGTTCTATGGTTATTAGAACTATGGTATAGTTCTATCCATTAGTTATGGTTTCTCTAACTTCAGTCATCCTTTTATAAGTACTGGGAACAGCCTGACGAAAGAAAGTTGTTGAAAAACACATTCATTGAAAGTTTAGAAAAGGTAGGTGATCCATTTAAGGAGTTTTAATGAACGTCGGTGAAAGAAGATATAGCCAAAAAAATAATAGCCAAAACTAAATTTTTTGTTGGATTAATTGATTTATTTATTTATAAATTCTCGTGGAAGATACGAAACTAAGAAATTTAATTTAATTAACATAAGAACCCGGAAGGACAATTCTTAAAACCAAGCAGAAACTCGTCCTGGTTGTGAGTCAAGAACCAGAACTCAGGTCGTTTTGAAATCCCAATGAACCTCCATGGAGACAGAGTAGCGCATTTGTATTAATGCAGGTTTATGTAACTCCCACACGGTGAAATACAGCCTCGAAAACAGGTTCCGTTACCACGATAATTCTACAAGTTAATTTAAAACGGAATTAAATCCTAATTATAAACTTTCGGCAGAACGAAAACGCAACGCGAGCTACCGGATTTATTAGGGACCCACTTCCATTAAATGCTGCCATTAATTCCCGGTTTTATTTTATTACCCGGTTTCCAACATAAAGAAGCGTGCGACCTATTGAAAAGTAAAGTCCCCCGCTGTTAGGTTAATAAAAACACCTAATTAATATAAATAACATCGGACCATCGCAGAAATCGGGTGGGAATGGCCGCTTTTACTTTCCAGGCTGCTCTTCCGCGCGTTTACGGTCTTTTTATCGGCTCGGGTTCACTTTCCGAGACGGAATATTATTTAGTGGGTCGAGTTTTCGGAACACTTAAACAAGACTGGTTTTAAATGTTAATATATTTATTTGAATGTGTTTGGGTGACTGGTTCTAACTTGATCAGTTCAAATAGTCGTGGACTGGATAAAACACGATAATTATTCAGGTTAACATGCGTTTTGGTTAGAACTTATTCTGTCTTAGAAAGCATATTGATAACCAACGTTTCGTAAGTAAAAACTCAAAAAAATGCGTATACTTCCTTTTGGGAAATAGGTTAAAATCTTGGATACGTCTGAAGGGGATGTTTTCAGTTACTCAAAAAACTGTTCTTATAACTACAGGACGCCACATCCGTTACACCATAACCTCCCGCTTAATTCTAAAACCCCACAGAGCTTAGACATACACATCTGAAAAACTATTTTATAAATTATTATAACTTTTACAGTTACTATACAGTTATATCTACAAAATTATTACTGCAGGATTATTTTACATGTTAAACTATCACCCTGGACTCCTCGATATAAATTGAGTTTAATAAACCCTTTTGTTTCTAGTTTATGCATTAATCGCTGACTTATAAACATAAATAACAAAGAGTTTTTATAATTTGCTACATAAAACAATAACTGAAAACTAGTAAACCTTATCTAAAATGTTTCACGAGCATTACCACTCTGGTCTAATAATGGAATCCATTTCACCACATGTTTCGCAGCGAAATTGACAACTTTAGGTTGAAATGTAACAGTTGTTTACCCAAGACGGAGATGAGTTTTCATGCAAATCTGGGCCATAAATTATGTTTTATTAATAAAAACAATATCCTGCGGGGTGGGATTGAACATTATTTTGTACATACAGGAAATAGTACATTTCGTTTTCACTAAAAAAGTTTTGTTTTGTTTGGAAATTGTTTTTCGAATAGGATATGATAGTAAAAGTCAAATTGGTTTGTTATTCACATGTGTTATTAAATTTAATGTATATACTCGTAAATGTACACATTCGCTCATACATTTTTTAATATCTATTTAACGTAATACAAATCTAATAGATTTGATTGTCTTACAAACCTAGGGGTTAGTGTGTTCGTCTTCAGTGCAGGAGGTTACGGGTTCAAATCCTGGCATGCCTATTTGGGATCGGACTTTTTTCTAAAAAAATACCTCTGGCGAAGAAAGAACGCAAATACCGTTAATGCTATCAGCCGGTTAATATCAATGACGAATTAATGTTTGTATTTTATTTAGATTTTTATTATCCCGTTTCTTATGATTTTTAGGATTAAGATAAAATAAAAATGTTACCTGTGTGTTTTTGCTGTTAGTTATATATAATCTGATTATTAGTATATTGTGTATCGCAGCACATTAACACACACCAACATGACTTCTGAATATAAATTGGTTTAGGGTTCCCTAAAGTAGTTTTGTGGTTGGATCTTAATAAAAATCTCGACACAACTTTGTAATGATTCAATTAATAACGATGATTTAATACTTAACAATCATTCGATACTTTACAATGATTCGATACACAACCCAGTTTTTTGTTCATTGAGCTATTAATAATTGCTCCTGGAAAATAAATCGGCTGGTCTTTATACGTAGTCACAGTCAAAGACCGGTATTTGACTGGGACAGTGGCGTGTCCTGTAATCCAACTACATGAAGGTCATGAATTCTGGATAGTTGTGAGTGATGGTCGATGGGTATGGTAATCTCTGGCGTAGATTAAAGCCCGAACTATTGAATACTACATTAACTTGTAAAGATCATCCTCATTATTAGACTAGTTTGTAATTCAGAAGCAATGGTTTCGACTCAACGTTACACTATAGGTTCTTTATATACATACCATTGACTGTGTGTGGCTATTAACAGTTTTGACTAAGGAACATGTCAGCCTTAGTCAGTAACAAGAATACAATATTGTGACTTGGCCTAAATACGATCACAGAATCCATTACACTCACCATTTAGTCATATTAATCTTGATAACCGCTTATTTATTGGGGCGGTGTCTCTTGAATAAAAATGAGAATAGGATATATCCACTGAAAAATCTAATTGTGTTTGCTGTTGAAAACACATACAATTATAAGTGGAAGAACACATTTATCTATTATTCTATATATTAGTTTCTCCACTTCAACCTACTACTGTACAAGTATAACTAATCGATAGAGCCACCTCATCGATGGAGTTCTCATAGATTGAGACGTTGGCGAGATGGTGGCGTCGGTTGTAAATTAACCTAGTGGCTACAGCATGTCTGGTGTTCGGCGTACAAGATCGCTCCATTATCATGTGTCAGTACTCCGTAGTTCCCACAGGACTATGAGGGATGGTCGCCGACGGTGAAAGTGCAGTACAACGTCGCTCATTTGAATAAACGGCTGTTCTGTAACCGAGGTGATGAGCTAGTTTAATAGCATTATTGTCCATGTATTGCGAACCTTATATTTTACTTGTACAACTCCAAAACTTTACGGTAACAGTATTTTTATATGTATATGTCTTAGCTCTGAATGGGTGAGGTGTTGGCAAGTTGCGAGACCTAAACTTGAAACAGTGACGTCATGGTTTGGTTTGGTTTTCCAATTAAAAAAACGTTTCCTTTGACTATGTGTTCGTAAATGAAACCCTTATTAACTCTCTAACTGGTTTTTCTCTCTCGCCTTGTACCTATTAAATGGAAAGAGTATTGTTTTCCTCAAATTTTTATTTTCAGAATTTTGTTTGAGTATCTGTTTTGCGGCTCCTTGAATCCAAAAAAGTGGATTTCTGGTTGATGTCTGTCTGTTATTTTCAAACCAATTTTTTATTTTTATTTGATATATTATATAACATATATTAGATTGGCTTATATATATTAAGATTAGCAAAATATTACTGTTGTTTTTTTATTGCATCTACTATTCCTAAACCCGTTTCTTTCAGGTCAATCTCTTGGGTTTCAACAGACTTTTATAGCTGATAAAAGTGTTATAAGTCATGGGATTATTCCAAAAACCATTCCGATATGCGGGCTAACTATTTTTACTATCCACAAAACAGGTATAAATACTTAATCATTTTAACAGTTTCCTAAATCATAAATTTAAGTATAATGACTTCCCAAATAGGCTTATAATTTTGAACAGCTGTTGTCACCATTGTGCAATTGACAATTATTATCGTTATTCGATTAGGTTATGGAGATAGCCGATAAAATTAACCAACTTTTGAATTACTTGGTTCGCAGTTCATTTTTTATAATACTATTCTAAGACATGGACAATGTTTCCATATTTTAGCAAAGCAATATAGCAAACGGTTCTAAAATATTTCTTTAAATATTGTAGTTATAATTAGTTTCTGGGAATATTTTCAATCTATTAATGTTCCATGTCCAATAAATCTTCTGTTATTTTTAAATAAACTTCAACAAAAACGATTTTTTATAAAACATCTATTTTTTAATAAAAAGCTCACCCGAAGGCTTAATGATAACAACAAATTGAAAATGCTGTAAAAACCAAAGTTGGTTTTCTCAGTAGCAAGTAAAGATGACAATGTATTCCTATTGGAAGTGCATAAAGGTTTAAGATAAATGTATATAGTAAACTTAAAAATCCAAAATAAGCCAATTCGAAGACAAATTAATATAATGAATAGTGCAAAATAAAAGCATAATAATGTGGTTTCCAAAAATTATATGTTTAGATAGAAAACAATGATAATTTTGTGTCAATATATCAGTGTAGTTAATGTGAATCCTACACTGATTATCACCCGTACCAGGTACCAGTACGCATGTGTAAATCCTCAACTGTGTGTAGTACCGCTAGTAATGCGCATGCGCAGTTCGTCACCCGAATGGAGTAACTTTATGCATGCGCACATCATCCCTTGTGTGTAGTACCAAGACGCATGCGCAGATCGTCGCCTGTATGAAGTACCAGTACGCATACGCAGTTCGTCACCTGAGTCCGGTGCCAGTTCGCATGCGCGGGAGGTCGTCAGGTGACCAGCGGACCACTGGAGGCGCAGGCGCAGAGGGTCATAGGGTCAGGGGTGACCACAGTAACTGATTCTCGAGATTGAGGGCTTGAAATCTTCACTTTCCCGCCTTGAGAAAGCGAATAGTAATTGGCGTGTTGATCAATAGATTATTGTTTGCCGTTGCTTTTCTGACATTTCACACGAGTTGTTTTTGCTTTCTATATTCAAATCGGTTACCTAATGATTGTTAAGTGTTGTAATATTTGAGTGATTATTTTTTTGAACTTTGAAATTATTTATGTATGTTCAGTAAGATTTTTAATATTGGAAAGTTGTGTTATTGCCAGCAATTCGATTTAACGTAGATTTATATTTATAGTATATCCAATAAATTGGAATAAATTCTGTAATATACTTAAATCCTTTTTAGGCTACAATTTTTTTTAGATCGTTAGCAATAATTGGTTTGACATAAAGCAAAATCGCTAAAGGTAATGAAGTCATACGAACAGTTATGACGTAAGATTTAATTTTTTGTACATTATAACGTCAGCTTTTGAACTGCAACAAAGGGTTTATGTAGTTTTATAATCTTCTACCTACACAGAATTAAAGTAATTTTCCTGACCTTGCGTCATTCTTAAGTATAATACCATCCATATTTAAATACATAACATATATGCATGTAAGTTAAACTTCTAAATCGATCACTCATACTCGTTTAAATGTTTTAAGAATTTAAATACCTAATGTAAACCAGTTACTGGCAATAAACGATACGTAATTTAATTTTTACTGTTTTCTAGAAAAGAGTAACAATCAGTTTTCAGAAACACATAAATTCAACCGGCGACGGCGTTCTTTCACTGAAAGGTCAAAACACACTCGCTTCGCCCAATTCCGGCGAACATGTTCTTTGTTTATGAGTTTGCAACAAAAGACTCTCAAATCAATCACCGAAACCGAAAGTCAGAAAAGAACTCGTTCTGTAAAAAAGGTCACAGTGACCTACAGGGTTGCATCGTCCCTTGCCCCATTAAATTGGCGACACGTCAACAAACAAACATAAAAAACACCCTTCGCCAAACCTGCGACAAAGACGTTGTAAAACTTTCGCCAAAAAACGGTCGGACGACAAGAACATTGAGTGCCGTTACTTTTGCCGTTTTAGTAAAAAAACCGGGTTGCTACCCTTTTGAGAGGGTGGAAGTCGGGAGTTCTGACCGATTTTTTACGGAACACCCGTTTCCTTTCCGAAAGTACGACGAATTGAAACATTTGTTTCACTTTCAGTTATATTGGCAACAGCCTTCATCAGTGTCGCAATTTTATGGATGCGGTCCTATAAATTGAAAATTGAAATTGAGGTTTTTTTAACATCAATAATAGTCACACTATGTGTCCTCTAATCCAGCTACTTGGAGGTCACGAATTGTGGATAGTTGTGAGCGATGGATTGTGGGTGTAGTGTTTTTTGTGGGGATTAACGTCCGCACTTTTGAATACTATGTTAATCCGCAAAGAACATCCTCATAATTAGACCGGTTCGGAGTCCACGTTAAACTGTACATCCCTTAAATATTAACTGTTGGGCTATGAATTAACAGTTCTGTCTAAAGAACATGTCAGCCTAGTCAGTAGCAAGGCTATACAAGATCACGCCACAATCATCCTAAATTTTCATACTTGGCTAAAATACCTACCTTGGTAGGTTGCCTTTTCAGTAACAAATTAAACATGTTTAACCCCTCATTTAAAGCTATATGGGTTTTCCAGGATACTAAAAGTGTTAATGGTAATATTTAGAAAAAATATTACCATGTAAATTTACATGGTAACTGTTAACAATTGATAACTAATTAGTTTGATAGAAATTTGTGATTTCTTTCTTTTAGATTTACCCATTTAGCTTTGATCTATCTTATGACATTTGGTGATGAGTAATGGTGAATACATTAATTATTTAACATTGTGCTTATGGGGCTAAAAAAATAATATGGCGGAAAATATGGAGATTCTTTGTCTGCAGTACTTCCGCCATCTTATATTTTTGTCCAATAAGAGCCATTTTAATTTTCTGACGCTATTATTGATCACTCCATTGTAATGAAAATATGGTTAAGGTGTCAAGTTAAAGGTTAAATTTTCAGCCAGAGTACATTTTCCATTTTTGATTCTTTTACATCATAGAAATAACTCTTTAAAAATCGGATTTAGACCTAATTGTGATGTAAATTATATTTTCCCGGATACATAAATAAAAAAATAATGTGATTCTCGAGATAATTACTTTAACCTATCCTTAATTTTACACTCAAGATATATTTTATCTATCGTGTAATGCTAACACAAAACTACCATTGTTCTTATGGAGCTAAAACGAAATATTTTGCCACGAGGCATAACCTAGTCGTTCTTCGCACGGATAAAACATGCTGGGAGGTGAACCGATACATTGAATTTATTGTTAGTTAATTTTTTATTGTTAACAGAATTGGAAATACGAGTGTTTCGAACTACAGTAATAATGTATCACTAAGGCCTAACAAGGCCAAAACGAGTTTGTTTTGCTATAATATATTTTGTATTCTATTTTTTGCTACTATTTATTTGGTTCATTACGAAACATTTTTTACTAATCCTTCTTAAAAGTATCATATATTGTTTTTAATAAATTTTTGACATTCGTTAAATTTATTTTCATTTATTGACTAATTACGATTTAAGAAGTTATATGTATCGAGAATTTGGGAAAATTATGATTGTCACAACAAAAGACATTCTACATAATGTATTACACCCAAAAAGGTTTAAAATATATACTAATTTGTACTTTACACATACAATAACCATTTCCCACTAGTTAAACGATGTAAACGTGATCTATATAAACTAAAACAGGATGATTTATCACTTGATGAACGAGAACAATAGACGTGTCCACATGAACTGTTGGAAACTACACTTCACTATCTTCTGAAATAAATAGGATCGAGGTCGTGATCTACATAAGTGCATGACGAGGAAGAGGGTGGAGGGGGGATCACGAAGTGAGGGGAGTTTGACCGACCGACCTGTCCAAAAATGAGACAAATAACAGGGGCTTCAAAACGCTCATGAACGGAAAGCAGGTTGGGAACGTGGGCCGAGGAGCGGGCTGACGCGCCGACAAACAGAACAAAGCCTTGCGAGCGATAAATAGCGTGTACAGGGTGATCCACAAGGATGTTGAGAACGTGTAGGAGTCAACAGGTGTGGCGATTACGTTTTAGCCCTTTAAGAACAATTGTACGACAGAATTACAGTCCCGTGTACTCGATAGTCGCATAAAAAATGGTGTAAGTGATTTTTGGGAATCAAATTATTCTTTCCTAGGAAAATATATTTATTACGCACTTGACAAGGACTTGTCTTACCTCTATGGGAGGGGGTATTGGAAATCCATCAGACCAAAATTTGAAACGGAAGTGACGTCATAAGGTTATACGGAGGAACTGGACATATTTCCTTGAAACATATCCATGATATAAGTTATTTTCCAAAGGGTAATACTGTAGAAATAGATTTTGAACTAAAAATGTTTTTAAATTGAAATTTATTTCCCTAGATTACGAATTTACTTTAAAATTGACACCACAATCATGTTCTTACAACAATTGAGTTGTGAAATTTGGATTGATTTTATACGGCAGAGATACTATAGATCTTAAGAGTTGTAAACAATTATGAGTTACTTTTAGTTTATTTATACTCTAGTTTATTGTTGGATTGTTTTACATTTCAAACTTTTACTATCAACAAAAAATGTGCTTTAAATTTAGCCTGTCATACATATATACTTAAACATGTATATTTTACTTAACACCTTTTACATCCAAGGTCAAGTTAAACCAGTAAAGTTAACAAGGATGAACAAGAAATATTTTCAGAGTGATAAACAATAATTTTTGTCTCACTGAACGTTATATTCTTATGAATCTACAATATCTCAGAATTCTTGAATTTTCGTCCTAAAAGAATAAAGTTACTTTTGTGACAACTTTACTGACCACTTTGTGGTCAAAAAAGAGTTATGGTGTCAACCTAAAGCTACAGTAGTTATCTAGGGAATTATATTATCTATTATTTCTATCTTAAAAAGGGATAATTACTTTATAATCACCGAAAATAATGGATTGGTAAGATTATAATCTTTCGAGAAATATATTAAAAGATTAATGATGAAATTTCTTAGATAACCATTTTACCTTTATTTTTAAACCTCAACCATCTTTTCTTGAATACATAAAACAATTTTGCAATGGATGCAATTTTGCAGTATTTATTTACTAGGACCAAAAACGGGAGTTTTTTATACGAGCACACGTTTAACAGTTGAGGCTATGAAATGTGCGAGTATATCAGAAAGCCAATTTTAGGTCGTGTGATGAACTATATTTTCGTCATACTGCAAATAAAATTAAACAAATTCGTAAAACATAAACTATTGCGTGATTTAGTATCAACAGTTGTCGACAATTTTTGTCGCTTTAAACTAGTCAACTGTTATGTGACTTACGTTGTAGCAGTTATTTCTTCACTCCTGATAATTGTTCGTTGTAATTTTTTGTATCGATAGTTTAATCCCAACGATTCGATAATTCCATTAAATAATCGATTACCAGATTCACATTTATACTTTAGAAAATCGATAGTGACTTTTGCACTTACTTTATCGATTATTTGCAATCGAATGCTGACCTCGAATTAAAAGTACCATGATTATCTTTTGTGGAATAGGACCAAAAAATCATCATAATAATAGGTTTAGTCCTAGGAAGAAAAGGAACAACTTTTGCGAGAATGTATTCATTTCCCCTGACTCAATAAAATACGTCGTTTAAATCACAATCACACCTCGACTTCTACGCAGACATCTGCGATCTGCTGGCACGACTCGGCTCACGAGGCCAAACAGTTAGACCCTATCGCCGTATACATTGGCTGAGATAAGCATTGTTACGCCTGATCTTCACACTTGCAGAGGTCGTAGGAAACAGCAGACGTATTCTCTCGTTTATCCGACTCAGTGACGGCGGAATTGCGGATAACCATCGTGTTAACCAGCTAGACTGACGGATAAATGCGTTTAGTTTCACGTTCTCTAGGAAGTTGGTAGTTTTTCAAATTGATAATATCCTATGTAGGGTTTCCCAAACTCTCAACCAAACTCCTAAAGTAAAGTTCAAATCTCTGTGAAAATGTTATATGGGTAAAAATAAAGAGTAAATTAAGATATTTCCAAAAAAATCCACGTTTACCAGCTAACCACTTTTTTATTTTTTTAGCTTAAATGTTTACAGATTGGTGGATGTGTTGATATGGATGGATAAAGTATGCAACTGGTCCAATTTGAAATTTCTAAATATTGGCCATTTAAACATTTGATCCAAAATGACAGGTCACTGTAAACCATTAATTAATTGTCAAAGAACATTTTCCACCAATACAAAAAAATTAACAAAACATAACCAAGTTACATTTAAATGTGTGTTAAGACGCAGCAAAAGTCTTCTTTTTAATCCTATTATGTGACATAAATTGTTTCAATGTTTCTTGGTATTCAAACCAATCAAAAAATACAAAAGGAGAATATTGTCTTTAGAAATGCAAATTTTCTACTTGGCCATTATTAGTGTCTCTTATTTCACAATAGAGTAGCCTATCACTTACCGTGGAGACGTTTCATCAATTTGGTTTGGAAGGCCTACTTTATTTTAACACGGATATGTCTAAGCTCTAGGGCATTTTAGCAATTATCGGGACGCTATAAATGTAACGGAAGTGACGTCATATGGATTTCAGAACAGATATTAAGTGAAACCTAAAAAATCCCCTTAAGACATATATGATATAAGCTATTTCCTCAGGGAAGTAAATAATTTGTTATGTAGGTTGCGTATTTATATATTTCTTACAGTAATGTGTTTTTTCATCAGGAAAAAACAATTAAACGCTTCCAAACCAACGTTCATTGTTCATACAGTTTGGTTGTAGAAGTAGTAAAAGGGGTTTTATAATCTAGTTGTTACAAAAACGAACTAAAAAATTTTTGTATTAACTTTGCAGTGGAAATAGGTTAGATCATGGATATGTCTAAATGGGATGTTTTCAGTTCATTTATACCACTGTTCTTATAACTAAACTATGATGAGACCAACCACATGACGACACTGTTTCAAATTTTTGTTGTCCAAAATTGCTAACATACTCTATGAGCTAAGACATATCAATGTCAAAAGTGAAATTGAATATTGATTATTATACTCGTTAATAATCTTTCAGTAAACATTCGTAAGTATAAGATTTTAACGAGTCTAGAACATCCTATGGTAAGGATATTGTTTAGGAAAACATATTTCGTTCTGTATATCACTTCCGGGTATTATGACGCTCCCCACAGACATTATCTAAACGGAAATCCTAGTTTCCCACGCGGGAAGGTACCATTGTAATAATGATTCTTAATCGGCACACTCAACTGGGAGAGAGGAGCATATAGATGCTGAGCAAAGCCAATAAAGCAATTGACCTTTGCTAGACAGATAAGTGTGTCAATTGTGACAATAAACTCCTCTTTAAACTGGCACTTCATCGGTGCTGAGGGCATCATGGGTAATCCGAGTACCCACCAGCCGCCTACGGCCTTCCCATGGTGTCTGTGACGCGGATGCACCTATATCTGGTTGATATTTACGGTGAGCTTAAGGGGTCTTATTAGAAACGAATTTCAAATTTGATACTCTTCTTTGTGTGTTCTTAGACGATGTTGCCCACTTATACGTTTCACCTTCGATAATTATGCCTACTAACTTAAAAAAACTATAGCAGTAGACTAGCGTATACTTTCTTCCTGAAGTAAAATACAAAACTATAATTTTAATGCAATCCTCGCTTTTTCGTTAAACTATCATAAGTTTATTAAATTTCATTTTTTTAATAACCATCCAATTTCATAAAGTAACAAGAGTAAATAGGTTTAAATAGCCCCCTCTCTAGTAACTTTAACTTTACCATTTCTCATAGACTAATGATTTAAAATACTAATCCATTTAGCATTTTACAGATGGTTTTAATGGTGATAGTCGAATTTTTGGTTTTCTAGAAAATTAACATTAAAAACTGTATTTTTAAGAACCAAACTTTTGTTACATTTACAATTTTTTCACAAACAAACGTTATAAATTTTGGAGCTTCAGATTTACAGACATATGGTGGGAGTCATATTATTTGGCATCCTAATAACAACTATAACCCATGAAATTTAAATCCAAATCGTAAGTTTGTACTTTTCACATTATGTTTATTGGGGTAAGCTATAACATTAGTCAAATAATTGTCCCAAGCTCATCCGTGTGCCCACCAAACTGCATCCGTGTACTTAACTTCATAAAAATTGGACGATCAGTGTTTTCTCGGGGTCTGTACATAGACAGACAGAGAGTCAGCAACTCACTTTTTTGGATCCAGAGTGCCTCAAAATGCAAAGTATGAATTTCCAGTAGAAACTCAAATTCGAACATTTTGACGAAACAATACTTCCTCCATTATAATTTATGTACAAGGGGACAAAGAATAAAACTGGCGTGGAATTCAAGTCCAAAAAGTATTTATAACCAAATCATGATAATGCTATCGTTATTTTATTTTAAGATTAGTGACGTCATTTTAACATACATATTCACGTCACACAAAACGCGTTTATAAACGAACCGAAGGTGTAACGAAACGCCATATCTATAATGCATAATCTGCTTAGCAGTCGCGCGTTCTCGGTACAAACCTTGTCACAGCCGCCGCCGTGGAGCCACAGCCATCCAGTATGCAGACCGACAGATTTACCGGAAGCCCACCAGGACCGTCCAGACTTCCGGTGGGCGCCCCGCCGTATCCGCCGCTCGAGTGACATGTCATGTCATAAAGCGGGATCAGTATTCCGCGGGAGTGGCGGGCGCCTGCCGAGGATATCGGACCAGGGAAGCCGTGACTCATGGCGTGAGGTTGTTGTACGTTTGCGGCTGCTGGGATGTGGAGGAGGAAATTAGAATTTTAAAGAATGTTTTCTGCTAAATTATCTAAACGGTTTATTTAAGACGATCATAGTTACCATTTCATAACCTAAAGAATAGAAGCTCACTAGGATTTCTAAGAGAACCAATTAGGTTGCAATAAATTTCCATTAGGGTCGTAAGCCATGGTGGATCGTCATCGATTTTGTGGGGGTACACATCTGAAAATATGAAATATCGTTCTGCGCTAAATGGGGGTTCTCCGTTCCACTGAAATAATGTTTAAAAATGAAAGTCTAAAAACGTGTTTTAAGCTACCTGAAGCACAATTTTCTTTAAGTATTACGAAAAAGCCTTCAAACACGAGTGGCGTTAGAAACTAGATAACCTACAAATTTCATAATGATAAACCATCAATTACTAAGAGTCCCAGTGCCACGTATTGAGGATCTCTGAGTTCTAAAAGTTTCCAGTTTAAACTGAGAAAATCCTACAGATAAATTTCTTATTACAGTTAAACCTTTGTGTAACGAACCTAAAATAATGAATTCCTTGGTATAACGAATATTTTTAAAATCATCTTGAACTATGTGTGAAATATAGTCACACAATGGAGACTTTACCTTATATTACGGATTAACGATGCTTAAAACCTTGATGTTAGGAATTTTTAATAGTTATGTCAATGATAACCTAACCTCCCTATAACGATATTTAGTGTTGAACCTTCACATACCGTATGGTCTACGCCTTCACCTCAATACTACGTATCTAAACAAACATATCCCGACCTGAATAATCTGACAGATCAGTTTACATCTATTGTTTTAGTTAACGTTGGTTATCGTCACTTTAGTTACTGTTGGGAGATTATACATTAAAGTTTACTGTTTTTATAGTAATATAAAACTAGCCTAAACTATTTCAACAAGTTTTTTTTTCATTTCCTAACTATGTTCAGTTTATCACCTTGGTATCATGTTTGATAAAGATTAAATTCACTTCAACTCGTTATTAAGAGTTTAACTAGTAGATCTGGGAACCTCCTCAATGAAAATTAACTGACTTAACCTCAATTTGACCTCAATGTGACATATTCAATGGTATTCAGTCACACTATAAATTATAATAGCTTATATATTGTTAACCACCTATTACGTTTAGTACCTATATCTTTAATACATTTAATTTTGTGTAAAATAGATTAAACTAGGTAAACATATGTAAAAACTAATCTTCTTGTTTGTTATATTTCAATAGTCAATTTTAAACCAAAATTGTTTGTTGTTTGAAAATTTATAATGACACATATTCGTTTATATGGCAATAAAAGAGTATTATTATTGCAATTATCTTAGTGTACAGGATTTTTTCTAACTGATTTTTGGACAGGTTCTACTAAAGGTCCCCGTAACCTTCTAGCCAAGGTCTAAAGTTTTAAGGCCGCACTTGTGCCTCTGACGTGTCCTAACGACCACTCAGGTAACTGAGGTCTACGTGCCTTCCGAAGCACGTTACCAAAGATAAAAATGTAATAGTTAGCATTACACGGAATCGAACTGAAGCCTAATAAATGGTAGGTTAGTAGAGAATGAGATAGGTTAAGTAAATTAATTATCTTTAACGCTTGACATAGATTAAAATCTGTATCCTAATACACATATACATCTACTAGAAGCAATAAAACATCAATTATTGAGTTTGTAACACAAATAAATTACCACAAATTTTAACTTTTCAATCTGTTCCAGACTGCCTTAATACCTTACTTTAGAATATTTCACTGAAGTAATGAATATTTTATGCGTTTAACTATTTCTAGCCTCCTTACCAATTAAACGATTAACTTTAACGAACAATTCTATAAATTTAAAAAGTAAAAAGATGTTAAGTTAAATTTTGTATAATAACTTTTTTTATACAAAAAAAGTTATTTAACTAACAAAATAATTGTAGTTTTAGACGTGATTGTAATTGGAAACATGAAATGAAAAAATTTAGTACACCAGCTGACTAACTTTACGAGTTAAAGATTAAATTAATTTGTATACAGTATACAGAAAGTTTAACCGGTATTCAAGAACACAAATTATTTTTATATTAAATACACGTTCATACATTCTACGTTTTTCAATCTACATTTTGTTTAAGCAATATTTGAAAACCATGTCATTTATTCTTATATATGAAAAAGTGGAAAATAGAGAAGCTATCTGTTCTCTAAAACTCGAAATTAGTGAATTATTAACTGTTAAAACTAATAATAAACTATTTATCAACAATCAACTACTAAAATTCCTTTGCCTGTACATTTCTATTAATCATACTTTTTTGTTAGTTTTACAATTTTATATACCAGAAATCAAAAATGCAACTCATTTTCTGTCTATCTACCTGTCTGTCTTTCTATAACACTACACAAGGTCCTTTTACATCGTGAAAACAAGAACACTAACTAAGATGAAACCTATTTGCTTTAATATGTATATTTTGAAGAAGGTTTTTGTCGACCCGCAAACTACTAAAATAGTATAGTGTAGGGGAACCCCATTTTTTAGATTATTAATTTATAGTTAATTTCAAACTGATATTAAAATTATACTACTTTATAAAAAACAGATTATGTTAATGTAAAAATAAAAATTAAACACACATCTTCAAATTTAAAATAATACAAAAAATTGAGCTGACAACTTCATTTTTTATTTTTCTATTTGTTTTATTACTTATTTTTATTTTTAGGAAATTATTTCGCCATAATAAGAAGTACCTTTCTTTTGAAATTAAATCTTGCAATTCATAAAAAGGGCAAAATGATTGCGAGTAATCTGTAGAACCTAAGTTAGTGAAGTTTATTGACCTCCATTAAAGTCTTATTAACTAAACTCTCGTTACATTAAAGTGTGAGTCCTGAGTAGACCCCTGGAAACACACACAGAACCCGTGGGAGACTTGAACGCCGGGCGTTGCCGACGGCGGACAATGGATTTGCTTTTGGAGCAATCCTGCGACGACTCACTTCTACGTAACTCTTCCATTCTTTGTTCAAACAATGACTCACATTTTAGAAACTGGTCACTAAATATACTTCAAGATTTCGCAAATATCAGAGTATAGGTTCAAATATTACATAAACGATCCGGATTTGTATAGATCACGAGGAAAAATCGATACAGTAAAGTGTAACATTAACTTTAAATCTAAGTTCCTAAGAGCTTTACCAAACCTAAGCTAAGATCTAACCTAACGTAATAATGTTGCCAAATGTAACAGAATTCTCTCTGATTCTCGCAGATAAGTTTGGTTTCTAAAGAAGCCTTGCTTCCTTGCCTGAATCTAATACTTGGATCTCCTAATTAGAGATTGTTACTTATAAAGTTTTTGAAGGTCTTAAGTACATCGTGTCTTATCCAAAAACTAATTAAGAGCTCACTGAATAAAAATATTCTATTCTGGATGTATTCTGTAGAATTTATCATCCTCATAACTGTATTGTCGTTTATACAGGTATTTGTTATTAGCTGAATATCTTGATTTAGAAATTCAGAGGTCTAACCCCTTAGAAGCTAAGTGTACTTTTATACATTCGTTTTCAAACGGACATTTTGTAATAATGTTAGACAATAATAGATCAGATTCAAAAGACAAACGACAGTGCATAAATACATACATTTCATCAAATGCATTTAAAAATATTTTTTCCATCCTTTTTAAATCGCACACAAAAAAGGCTCCAAAGGGCGAAGTAGCGGGTCAGTCGTACTTATAGTACTTTTGCTTTTGCTTACATACTTTTGGTAACGCGTGTTACCAAAAGCAAATCAAGACGTCGTACAACAGTTCGATCAAACTAACCTTCAATCTTTAGTCAAGCATTGTCTCAATTTTTTTAATTTGGCCTCATTACTTTCGACCCAAGCAAATGTTATAGTTTAAATCGACTGCAAAGTATTCATGATTAACTTAAAACTTCAAAACAGTTAAACCTAAAATATACCTTGAGCTAAAAGTTCAAAGAGTAATATAAACATAATTGTCCAGTTCTCGGTGCCAGGTTTAGTTGTAAAGTTACGTCTTGAGATCAAGGTGGTCCAATAGCTACAGAGTTGCAGTTGAAATATAATCATGAGAAAGACATAACTGTCATACATCCATGACTTAGTGGGAGGGTGTTTTACTGCCAATGACACTTCGACTTGGTACAGGGCATGACCTCCCAGTAAAACTTTATATTCCAGTAAACCTCCCAGTTTATCTCCATAATGTTAACATGACATATTTAGGTCTCCAAACCGAAGGTTCTTAGTCGTAAAATCGGGCTATAACCGGTTGTAAAACAAATTATAATTAAGTTAATAAATTGAACATCGTCAAGTTCATCATAAGGAAACTACATTAAGTCTAGTTTTATGGATTTTATCTACGACCATTGCAAAAAGTACCAATAAAGATATTGAAAGTAACATCATTAAGACGCTCATTACTAAATGGAAATTGAAAACCGTTGCACTTTGAGTTCATAACGATATAGGTTCTAGACTAATCAGAGCACAGAATTTGACGAACGTAATGTCATTATGGATATGATTAAATGCAAAATCAGCTGATTTATCCATAAAGATAGTGCGTTTTATTGGCTAACTTCAAATGTGAGTTTTGGACCATTCACAGAATAATAACAACGTAACATCTCCTGTTTACAATAAGAATGAAATACACATTAATTCTTTTTTGATACCCTGAATTTTGCAATGGTCGTAGATAAATTAAATATACAACTCTTGTTTTTAAAAGTCTGAATATTGTTGGTCGTAGATAAAATAGTTTATGCAACGTGTACACTCTTGAGATATTTAGAACTCGCTTTGCTCCTGTTCTAACTTATATTTTCCTCGTGGCCTTAAGGCATTCATAATACAGTCTTTGCATAAAGACCTATTAAAATATAGTATTTGGAATTTATGCAGTAAAAGGATATTTACTAGGGGATTTCATTCATTTTGTGGTGATGTTTGTTTATATATTGAAATATATTGTTATGTATTGTATTAAGAGAGTAATGGTAAAGACTTGTTTGCTCAACGATAGACCACTAAATCTCGTAATAAATCGTTGAAGAAACGATTGTTTGTGAAGTATTTAACACGATTGTTTCGGATCAAAATCCCTTAAGTTGTATGGTTGTCTATGGAATTACATAAAAGAATACATTTTATATCCGGATCAAGGTATTGCTTTTAAACTTTATCACTGTTTTAGTAATGGTTATTGTAAAGTTTCAGCCTATTAAAAACTAATTTTTTCACGAAAACCTACACAGATTAGGCAAACTTTTTAAAAGTAATTATATAATACTGTCTTAATTTTTTTTAGTTTCACCTTCTTTATACATTTGTCACACTCTATATTTATCTTTCTTATAGTATACGGCAGTTAATATTGACATAACTACTATCGTTGATACAGCCAGGTAATTGAAAATGTTTACTAGCTTATTAGTTACATATAATTAATCGTCAATTGTTTATAAATATGTAATTATAACTTAGCTGTCATATATGTTAAGGTATGCGAGCATTAAACATTTCATAAAGTAATCACCTACCTTATATATAACTCAGCTTCAGTTTTTATAAACAGAGTGCCTCTACGACCATGTGACCACGTTGTTCCGCACTGTGTTCACAACCCATCTCAAACGCCACATTATGTAAGTTGGAATGGAAATACTTTACTCGGGTTGCTGAAAACGGTATGTAACCGCAAACGCCACGCCAGTAACCATGTCGCACCACAAATGTAACCATGTAACCATATAACAGCTATTGAGATCCATCCAGTCTCTTACCTCTGGGCTCCTTGTACAAATTGTTTTACATCTACTTAATCCGGTTTGTCTGTGACTCTGTAGTTTTCTGCCTTGCATTGTTTGTTAGTCGTTGTCTGTTTGATACAGTTATTTTATATTTTTGTCAAATGCTATGAGTAAACATAACTAAATTTTTGTTGCAATAACATAGTTAATTTCTTTTCGTTCGACTTATATGACGTAATTTTTGTATATAATTAAGAGTCTACAGTACCTCAGCCATCTTGGATTTCAGTCCGAAAAACAGTGTTATTTTGTGACATCATTACTGATTACTCGATTGTAGTAAATATATAGTAGAGGTGTCATATTAAAGGTAATTCCATCTAAATCCTAATTTCTAAATCTATGGTTACATAGAGAGTTAAAATAACCATTTTATTTTAACCATTAGTCTCAATGAGATAATTACTTTTAGCTATCCGATATTGATTGCGTAGTATTTTTAATATCCCAGTAAATAAAATTGCCCCTGAGAAATCACATTTCCTTTAATTTGACACATCAACCATGTTTTACGAATTTGTTACTTATATTTGTCGTTTTAGTAAATTCTAGAATTTTCGGGAAACTTTGAAAGAAACCCATTTAAGGTTAAAAATTTCAAATTTTAAATTCATTATTAAGAGATTAACCCACACTGGTTAGTATTTTAAGATGAATATGAATTATATTGTAGATTAATTAGATGTATATAATGTTGAAAGATATTATAGTACAATATACAATACAAATAAACGGAATATTGTAGAAATATACCGTACGAGAGTTCATATCATGTAAAAATAAAACTACTAACGTGATACAATTAAAGTGAAAAAAAGGTTTCAACAAATTACACATTTAGAAAATTTTTAATCTTCAAACAATTTATTTTCCACACCTCTTCAGCATTTGCCAGGTTCCCTTGCAATTTGATTTAAACTAGAAAAACAGACGAATCTTCTGAAACTCAACCAGGTAACAGTCCAAACTGGAAACCACAGAGGTGGAATTGAGGAAACAAAGTCACCAGATGATTTGGAAGATGAAAGTACAGTAAGTGTTGCCAGTTTCACGGTGGTGGGCACCAAACGCTAAGCTGCAAGCTGTGGAGCCCGGCCCAGCCTTGCCACTTCCTCGTCAGTGTAATCTGGTCGACCGCAGCGCAGGTAAACGACGCTGGTAGCTCTGGGTCGTCCTCTGGTCGTGTTGAAACAAGGAACCTGTCGTCCCCTCTGTTTGAGATGAAGATAGTGCACGGATGCACGTGTTGTGGTGATGGAACTCAAAATACGATGTCCATTCAATAAATCAGAGCCACAAATTTGTCTGGGCAGAAAGCCTTTGCGGGTACACCTATGATGTCAAGTTGGCGTCACTGGGACAAGAATTGATCAGCTGATCAATCAGCATTGTTGCATTTACGACCCCTAAAATACGTTTATTGATGGAGTCTAAGTGAGACCACCACCCTTTTTCTTACTCGAGACATTTGTATAGTGTTATAGAATGATAAAACAGAAACTCAATTTAGGAAACTGGTTTCAAACCCAAATGGAATTCAGTCGGAATCGTGACCTATTGCACCGTAATCAAGGATGCTAACACTCGGCTAGCAGAGCTCCCTAACATATTACATAGTTGAAGAATATTTTCTTATTAGTTTTATCCTTGCCGAAGATATTGAAGCAGAATATGTTTTCTAGAAATTCAAAAAAGTTATATTAAAAGTTCAAAAGAGTGGCAAAATTGGTTATAAATTTATTTCAAGAATCAAGAATCAAGAAGTTTTATTGCCGTTGATCAAGTACAGAACAAGAAATAGGCATTGTCACAATTACATAAAACTAATCATAAAACTTAATTTAAAAAATCCTTTGTTGAGTAATATGGATTGTTTTCAAGCCAGGAATATAGTCTCACCTTAAAAGTAGCCAGAGGAAGCTGTTTAAGAGAGTCAGGCAACTTATTATAAAACTTCACACAGTTAATTTTGAATGAGTTACCTGTCAATGCAAGCCTGTGAGGTGGAATGTCCAATGTAGTTTTGCCTCTAGTGTTATGTGTGTGGAAATCTTGCCTGGTATGAAATATATGAATGTTAATTTTTGTGTAGACTAATATGTTATAAATGTATAAATTAATAACTGTACAAATCTTAAATCGAATAAAAATTGGTTTGCAGTGCTCCACAGGTCCAACCCCAGCCATTATGCGAATAACCTTTTTTGAAGAAGAAGTATCGCATGTATATGAGGAGAGTGACCCCATGTAATGAGACTATATTGCATATGGGATTGGAATAGCCCGAAGTAAGCTAATCGTAGGTATTCTGAATTTACAAGAGGTTTTAACTTTCAAAAAAGATAAATGACTCTAGATTACTTTTTACTAAGGTTGTTGATGTGAGCTTTCCAATTCAATTTACTATCAAGATGAACACCCAAAAGCTTAACAGATTGATCATACTTATGTGAAAGTGAGGAATTAATCTTTTGGGTCTTAGCCTCATTACACACTAATTTGTTAGCTAGAAACCATTCTAAAACTGAGTTATGAGAATTATTAATAACATTGGATAGAAGTTTTGTGTCTTTTCCACTTGAGTAAATTGTGGTGTCATCAGCATAGATTACACAATTAATTAGTTGGTAAACTTTGGGGAAGGTCATTGATTGCTACAATAAAAAGAAAAGGACCAAGGACTGAACCCTGTGGAACACCTGCTCTAACCAATGTAACTGGGGAGTTCTGACCCTTGATACTGACATACTGCTTCCTATCACGCAAATAAGACTTCAAGATTTCAATAGTGTCATTTTTCATTCCATTAAATTCTAATTTGTTTAATAAAATGTCAAATGGAATGCAATCAAACGCCTTTGTCAAATCAAAGAGAAACATGGATACTGAGTTCCTGTTCTCAAAGGCAGTTATAACAGACTCTGTGATTTGTGAAACAGCCAATGTTGTAGACTTTCCTGCTCTGAATCCAAATTGTGAGTCAGTTAGTAAATTATTTGATTCAAAATAAGAACTCAGTTGATTTAATAGTAATGATTCAAATACTTTAGAAAAAATAGGTACAATGGAGACAGGACGATAGTTTTGATATAAAGATTTATCTCCTTTCTTAAAAACAGGAATTATTTTGGACATTTTTAGTTGATCAGGAAAATATCCGGAAAGTAGACATTTATTAAAAATGAAGGAAAGTGGTTGACTAATTAAGTGGATAGTTTTTTAATAATATAATTTGAGAGCCAATAATGATCCATTGCTCTAGAGTTTGAAAATTTTGAAACCAAAGCAGTTACCTCCTCTGGTGTAATGGGCCTCCAACTGAAATATTGATACCCAGTAAGAGAGGTACAGCTTTTCAAAAATTCCTCAGCCGACCTGCCCAAACAGTCCCGACCGGCAAGTTCCAACAATTTATCTACAGACTCTGCAAAATACTGATTGAGTTTATTCGGATCAAGTTTAATATCATGTGTGCGTGTAGTGGTGTTTTCCTGAGTAATTATGTCCCAGGCTGCTTTGCACTTATTTTTAGCTCTGTTGATGTATGTTTCATAAGTTTTTTTCTTTGTAGAAATTAATTTTTGTCTGTAATTCTTTTTTACAGCTAGGTATAAATTGTAAGCTGCCTGAGCCTTTACATAATCTTTTTTTTCTAGATTGTTATAAACAGTGTAATAAGCTAACATGTTATCTCTAATAGTTTTTAATTCTTGGTTGTACCAGGTAATATTCTGTTTATTTTTTACATTTAAATTTTGTTTCGCTTTAGTCTTAACAAGAGGTGAACAAAAATACCAAATTTGTATGTATCTTTCAAAGAAAATATCAAACAAAATTCTGGGCTCAAGCACATCCTTAAGGTTGAAATTACTATTAAGCTCGTCAATAAGTTCCCAGGTTTCACTTAGCAAAAGCTCACAAAAATAAGAGAGCTGTTTTTCAGTTTGCTTTCTAACGAGAATAGGATTTGAAAGGTTTGTTGTCATGTTACCTTTTGGCTTACATCCTGTATAACAATGCAACAGTAAAGGATCGTGATCCGCAAAGCAACCTGATAAAAGAGAAACATCATAAAGATTGTTTGAGAAATTTACCATAATATTATCGATACATGAGTTTAATCTGGTAGGAAGCTTATATGTACAAACTAAATCTAAAGATCTCAACAAGTTTAAAAATTCTAACGAGATCAGATCCTGATATTTACCCATCTCAATATTAAAATCACCAATACAATAATTTTAAGCCCCTTTTTCATTATGTACTTTAAAGCCCTTTCAAAATTTTGAAGAAATATTTTACAGTCTCCATTAGGGGATCTATACACACTGACAATAACAGAATATGTTTCGATAAGCTTTATAGCACATATTTCACAATTAAATTCTGAAGAAAATCCTGATAAATCAATCAGCTCAAAAAGTATACCGCTTCTTGTATAGATTGCAGATCCACCGATTTTACCCCTACATCTACAGAATATACTTGCAACCTCAAAATTGTTTGGTACAAAAAGATCTACTTGATCATGTGTAAGCCAATGTTCAAACATACAAACCACATCTACAAATTTTTGATCACATAGATGTTTAAGTGCTAGTAATTTATTTCTAACACATTGACTATTAATCTGCAAAATATTTAAGGTATTATCTTTTTTATGAGTACTATCTGAGGCTGCAAGATTAGTCTGAACATCGCACTTTAACTTACTGCTAAAAAAGTCTTAGGTTCGGAAGAAGAGCGGACTACAGGTCGACCTGTAGATCAGTGTTCAATAAAGTGTGAAAACCTTTTTTAAGGCTTTCGAATAAGGTGAAGAAAGAAAGATCGAGGATCTTAAAGAAAAGAGACGATTCTTGTACAAGGTAGCACTCTTATTGGTCAGCGTAAACGAAATTTACAAACTACCTACACATGCCTCATTTTTATTTGGGTGTAGTTTTACATAATTTAATTCTGAGTTGGTAATATTCTAAATCTATTCTTAATGTAAAGGGTATTTTTTTTAAATAATCTTCCTATAGGGATATTTGTGACACACGACTCTCCCCCATGTATTGGCACCACTGAGACAATCCTAAACAGCTGAGCCAGTGTCAGGTCGTGGTTTCCCACACGGGCCATGCGCTCACGTTGAACCTATTCAACGGGAATTTTAGATTTCACGGAGCAGAATGAATATTGCGTTAGGATGTTCCACGGAATTACACAGTGAAATCGATTCTGGGGTTGACTACAATTAATTTGTCATCGATTATAGGTGGTTTATGAGTTCACAGGTGCGGATATTGATACGGACTATCTTAGTGTTAGTACATTGTAAAGCTGAGTATTAATCACATTAAAACATCAATTTTCTTCATTCTGTTGCGAAAACCCAGTTTTTGATATGTTCTTTGGTCAAAAGGTAATCATTTCCCACCCTGGGAGGGAAAGAAACAGCTGATGTCGGGGTCATAAGCTGTTCATTAGCACAATGTTGTACAGATTAAAACACGTGCTTGTCAGCAGTAAGTTATCGATAGTATTGAAAGTGATAAGGGACGATTAGTAAGACTAGACAATCGGATGATTCTTTACTTGCTGGAACAAAGTGGAAGCAAATCTTTCGTCAGTAAAATCTTAGTAGAGTAATTAGTTCAATGCGGTCTGGCGAGAAATGTCGCTCATAACATTGTGAACTACATCCATGGGTCACACACCCACAAATATATCACAGTGAACATGAACAACAATCAAAATTATAACAAAATATCGAACGACAAATATCGTAGCAATAACCCGATACGATATATATCGCACCGGCAATTTCGACTGACTTATCGACGCCGATTGCAGCGTTACCCAAGTGTCTTCAACACGTGAGAACGGCGCGAGAGGTGTTGAAAAGATGAATTGCGGGGGTCAAGGGGCCAGCAGTAACGAGAAAGGGATATAACCCACGGAATCGTTATAGTCGCAGATTATAAGGCCAGCACTGTTTATAGACCGGGGTAGGAGTTATGTCTTTGCCGTGGACGATATTGATTCCGACGATTTGGGGGCTTCGTGGGTAAACAGGGGAGCGGGAGTGTTTAGGCATAATTTGGCTATGAGTGACTGAGTGACCACGGCCTCTAGATGGATGCTCTTGGCAAGTCGTTGTTCCTGATGCGTGATCTGCTGGAGGTTGCAATATTTCAAAGAACCTGGAAACATTTTTAGTATTTCCTTGCCTTTTAATGTGATTTTTTATCTTGTATTGACCAGTTCAAATTTGATTGATTACTACAACCATGGTTCCAACGCTAACTGTGCTATGATCAGGTAAATGCAGATCAATACCACAATTTCACTAATTTAGAAGAAATTACTTTCTTTTTTAAAAGTCGTTCGTACGAAACACGAACATTTCAAAATGAAAAAAACTATTCAAATCAGCTCTGTATAAAAATTTAGATCGGGTCGCCGCAAGAGCCAGCTAAACACCTATAAAGTTCAATTAAAGTTTATGTTCAAAATACGTCCGAAATTTGAAATGGTACTTAAAGGTTAAATTAAACCCTTTACAATTTAGGTCTTACCAGTTCAGAGGCATAACATTAGTAAATTAGTTAATTATTGTAATTTGTAAAGCTTATCTAGCAATTCAGTTTAAAGTAGGAGCTGGAAATCCCTACGAATTCTCAGTTTCTAAGTGAAATAGACCTTTAAACACAAATTTATCCTAAATATCTGATATTTAACTCTATTTTTATCCGGAATTAATATCTGCTACAATTTCTGCATGTTCCTGCAGAATGGCTAAGGTCATAAATAACTAGGATTTCAGAATATGTTTTGTGAATGGTTATATTACCTGTATATTTTGGTATTTAATTAGGTAATGCACAAGTATCTAGATATTGGATATCACAAAAAGTAGTTTTTGAGGTTGTAATGGCATCAAATATAGATATAGAAAGGCGCTGACACCTGGGTACAGATTGACTTATGACTGGAGGGACTTAAAAGGTTTATGACCTTCTGAACACTCTCCATAAAGAACACTATTAACGCTATAACCGCATTACTATCTAAATGATAATTGTAAGACATAATTGAGGTGTTAAATGTTTTTAAATCGTAATATATGAAAATGAAAAATAACATTTATATAGTCTTGGGTATATTTAGTTGGATTTGGTTCAAGAGATCAATTGTTTAAGTCTTATAATACCCATTTAGTTTCATACCGCTTTCCAAAAACTATAGATGCAGTAACACTACTTTTCAGTAAAACATCCTCCGTAGCCTTATCCCTTTAGACCTGTCCATGATCTAAACTGCTTTCCATAGAAAAGTGAAAAAATTGCACTTCCCTTTGGAAACTTACTGACGAAATATTACTTTTAGCCCCAAAAATGTCAATTTTGTGACAGTATTACTGATTATATGATACTCGTAAAAGATGTCTGAGGTGTTAAATTAAAAAGTTAGAGTGTTTATAAAAGGAATTGCATTATTAAACTGTTTGTATGGTTTTCCGAAAGAATATAATTCACCATGCAATTATATTCTTTCGGAAAAAATTTAACTGTTATTTATTATCGTAGAAAAGTGAGAAATAGAAGATGTAATTCCCTAGATAAACACTTTACCTTTGATTTGACACTTCAACTACCCAAGACTAAAATATAAGATGGCTGAAGTGTGGTATACTATCTAAGTAGGGCTTGAGGAGAAAGAAGAATAAATGAGTGTTCACTGTCTGGAGTTATAGTGTATTTTATGTCTAAAGCCACCAATCTAAATATTGCTGAAACATTTTACACGTTAAATAATTTCATTAACGAAAATTCCACTGTACATGTTGATCTTGGACGGGATCCAACACGCCACATATCTCTAGATAAAGCTACCCACCTTATCGCTAGATCCGCCTAGCAGTTAAATCACAGGACTAAGGGTGTGAAGTCTCAGATCTGGATTGCGCCGGATAGCGATGCATAATGCCCATTGAGGACCGCAGTTCTAAATCATCGGTTGGCCATAACAAGCGTATATTACGCCAATAATAGACAGCTGTCGCGTTATCGACGCGTCAATCGCGCGCCTCGCGTCAAATTAACGCAAGCGCATTTGTTACGACGCTCATGCGCATGCGCAGAGGTGACGTTTATTCGCGCATGCGCCGCTGCGATAGTCGTGAATTGTGTGGGGTGGTACAATGTCAGTGGTCATTGTGTGCGCTATAAACACGTTCTGTGTTTGATGTTGATATATTTATAAAAAAATTCCCATGTACTACTAATTAATTATAATTAAGGGTTGTTTCAAAGGTTTATTCATGTATTGCTCAATACCAGATTTACATGAGGTTGAGTAACCAATTAACAGAAGTCAAAGACGAAATAAGATTCATCACGTAAAAAACCTTTTTCAACCAGTACACAGATTTTCTTTTACATATTACAAACCTTTAAATATTACAAACTCAAATTCTGTCTGTGATGTAGGTCATTTTTAATAAATTAGTGCAAGTCTAATTTTTCTGCTAACCAGGCAATTGATTAATCTTCAGATATTACAAATAAATTAAAATCGAGTCATTGAACTCTACGTATTAGCTGGCTATTTCTCATAACATACCATATTTATATTTAGAGAGTTTCACCTAAAACTCTCAGTGAAAAGATTGGACAATTAAATAATTAAGTAGGAACGAAAAATTTTTGACATGGATATGTCTTAGTTCTGGGGGGTGTTGGCGATTTTTAAGATGGAAAACATGTAACAGGTTTTCATAGAAATATCAGATCTATTGTATTGAATGCTTAATATAAAATAATAAGAACAGATCTTTAGATGTACTGAGACCATTACCTTTAGACTTATCCATGATCTAACCTATTTCCCACGGGGAAGTCAATACAAACATTTTTTGATAATAATTATCATTACCATCTTTATAGCTTTACAGGCAACATCTAGGTCCCAAGAAACGGTCCCTTAAACATATTCATTACTTAAGCAATTTTTCACAGGGAATTCGTTCTCTTTCTCTTTACTAATAGTTCTAGAGAAACAGGAAGATTTCCACGTTTAGTTGCATAAATTGTATAAACTTAAAACCGTTTTTACTAAATTCACCATTGTTAAAGGTTGATCTGATTATTTAATTTTTATTAGAAATTATTTTAGAAAAACATTAATTCCATAAAAAGTCCATGGCAGCACAACACGGGTTTAAAATAAACAACGCATATCAGAGCGTGCCAAATTCTCCATGACAACGCCCATATGCAGCTGACCGGTCTAGACAACTCGGCTACCAGTGTTCATATTTAGAAGGGTATTTAATCGATTATTCGCTCATCGAACCGTGTGATTCGGTTGTCGCCTCGCTAGTCCTCTTCACACCTGTTGCCGTATCCGGTTACAGATATTGTAACCGATTACTTGTATCTTGTTTTGAGTCCGTTTATCTACCGTTATTTTCCTTATCCATCTTGTAGAACAAATTTATTATGTTTTGTTTCTTGTTAACACTGTTAAAAGTAAATATATTATTCAGTTTCAGATTATAGGTAAATCATCACTTTATCAAGAGACTGTATTAAGGCTAGTATAATACATTTTATTTAGAGTATAAAAATTGCTTAGAAGTTCTAAGCTACAGAACTACATTGTTTGTATTCCTCAAAAACTTAAAAATCTAAGGATTTGTATTATCACTATCATCATGCATACAATATTGAAAGGACGGTAAAAAATCGATTTTAAAAGATTTTTTAACAATAATAAATTTAATTAACTGTTTATAACTTAACCATTATTAGTACAAACATTCCAAAAAAACTAATATACTTTACACAACTAAAAGGCAAAAGTAAAAATACATCGATAATAAAAATAATCTATGTGTGTTTTTCTGTGAAAATTTTTATACTTTAATTTCTGATTCAAAATAAATAATATTCATCAATAAAATTTCTAAGGCATAGACATCTTTTCTTTATGATTTTCTCTTTGAATCTGTACTCAATTCTTCTCTATTCACACAGTTTTTTTTATTTTCTACAATACTTATTTTACTCTGTTTATCATTATTTTCTTTTAACTAACTTAAAATTTGTATATTGAACTTGATGGAGCCTCAACGTGTTTTAATAAAGTATCTAACTGTTAAATTGTTGTGCTGTGTGTGTTTAACTGCTGTTTTATATTCAAGTAAATTATGATAATAGCTTTTGTATCGATGTGATTAATTTGAATGAATTTAGTGGTAAGTAATATATTTAAATAAAAATTAAGAAGAAAATACCGTACTTTACTAAATTATCCACGATAATTATGATTGCGTTAAAATGTGAAATTAATTACGACATCGTGAAAGAAATAACTACCGTACGTAAAATGTATTTTAAGGTTTTGAGTAAATATTATTGTCAATACATAAAATATTCCAGAATTAAACAAATTTGTAGAAGTTATGTCTGCATTACAGGAATAATTGGAGTGTGGAATATTGTGGTGGATACTGACGATACGATTGCGGTAGTATATTGAACGAGGACACTGACCTTGTTACATCTTACAACACGGCCTCTGGAATCACAAGAGATAGTATCCACAATATGAGCTCAGTGCAGCAGCTAACTAGAAGTTGTTGAAGCGAGCGGCTGTCTTTACCTAGCATTAAACTTCTTAGAATGTGTTTTATAACATTAGTCTTCCTAGGATTCATCTTCTCAGGATTTCTCCCTAGGATTTTTCTTCTTTGGTTTGTTTTTATTATGATTTGAATTACATTTCCTGCTTGAAGTTCCCTTTCCATAAAAATAATCGTGAACAACATTTTAATTTCCCCTAATATTCAATAGTTTATGGAGAAAATATTACATTCGTCAAAATATTTTAATTTAATGTCCTAGCAAATATATTCCATCCTACCCAAAGAGTGGTTTTTAAAGTCTGTGTGTAGAGATGAAGAGCTAGAGAGTACTGAAGTGGTCTAGATAAAAGTTTATATGTAAGAAAATATCCACTAGTACTGTTATTTTCAAAATAATATACATAATTTGTAATCTTATTTTGGCATAGATATGTCTAAGTTCTGGGGTGTTGCAATTCCTCAGACGCAAATCTGTAATGAAAGTTAAGTAATTGATAACATAACTAAATATTTTTTATTTTTTGTGGTCGTATGTTTCATATTTTGTAAGAAAATCACTGAAATACTACAACACTACATTATATTCCTTAAGTAATGACGTTATTAGAGAAACTACAATGTTATTGGAAAGAATTGTTTTAAAAAATTAGCCATCTTAGAGATATCCATGATCTAAGCTATTTACCCACATGAGAGTCGTTTTTATTTACGTAATTAGGCTAAGGTAATTTTATAGCAATAACAATCCACTGCAGGAGGTTTAAACTTTTCCTTAGGAACTCAATACCTTTCGATACTTTGAAAAGTAGCGTTCACATATAATAAAAAAACTAAATGCTTTACATTTGACCATAAATAAGCTGTAGGTTTTTAACAATATTATTAACATGTATATGTTTCTTCTAAGTTGTAAATCCAACCTCAGTTAAACTACCTGAACACTATATTTATTACATCTCAAAACAGTGCGACGTAAATCTGATCAAGGTCAATACACGACATTGTTTGGCTCACAAAGCAGGCGTAGTCCCTTAACCCCTGAGTCCAATATTTACGGCTAGTTTTATGTTCGTATCATCCGGTCACATAGTCGTCTCGTACGGCAAAGCGTGACATGGTTGAGCACCTTGTGTGCGGCCGTGCAGTCTTTGCATCACTAGATGTTGTTCCTTCACATCCGGAAGAAATCTTATAAGTTCAAATTTACTTGCACAACCACGGTAAACTATTAAATTTCTTTTATTAAACTTTTACATCGCTGTGTTTTCAACAACAAAACGTTTCTTGAGGTGGAGAAACTCCTCCCGTTTTCCACGTGATAACCTAATAATTTATGGTAAAAATTGAGAAGTTACAGAACTTCTAATTTTATTAGATACCTCATAACCAATTGTTTTTCTACCGTAGGATAGTTTTTAACATATAAAATCTACGTTTTTGGTTTTCAAACTGTTCGCCTTAGTATTTTACCTATGTAAATTCTATCACACAATTCAAATAGCTAAATGTTTAGAGGCTATTTTGGTGTACAATTTGTATTTTGTTTAAGTTGTTTGGTTAAATAAATCGTCTTATATAGTTGTTTTATATAAGTTTTCATTAAACTACAAATCATATTTAAAAATATTAATACCATAGTATTGGTACCAGTGCGGCCGGTTTTTTTGTTCACAAGTCTGTTTGGAGGTTTTTTTCATTTTGTAATTTAAAACGTATTCATTACGATCTCTCCGACTAAACAGCTTAGTAAAAATCTGAATCTGACGATGGTGTTTTACACTAAAAAAATATTCTAAATACTGATCTCTATTTGAGTTATGAAATAAAAATTTCAGTAATATTGTCTTGAACCTCTTAACCTTGATAGCCTATGTCTTAGCTCTGGGGGAGGGGATGTTAGCAATTTGAGCGACTAAATCATTTGGTTAGTGACGTCATTTTGTTAGTGACGTCTTATAGTTCGGTTTTAAGAATAGCTGTTAAGGGGAACTGAAAACATTGCCTCTAGTCATATCCATGAACTAACCTATTTCCCACAGGGAAGTAAATACAATTTTTTACTTATACTTTGAGCGAAATCTACATCTAATTTCTTGTTAGTAAAATTGTTTATTCCTCTTGAACCACATAAAATTGCCTACTTTTTTATCATTACTCTAATGAACTTTTGAGATATAAGTTCTCCGTTAAAACATGTCCAGACAATTATAATTTGAACATATTTGAGTTTTGGACGATGATCACGTTAATCAAATGTACATAAAATATAATTGATAAATGTTTGACATTTTGCATAAAAAGGCCTAAAACATTGTCCTTGCATACTAATAATTCAGTTCTGGTAAGATGTAAAATACTTTCTTAAAATATTAACTGAGCTAAAAATTCACTTATTACAGCGAACTAATGTGACATTATAGTAGAAGACCAATGCGTCTTTTGGAAAAAAATATATAATCACTAGGATTTTCAATAGTAACACGACCTCCTTTTTACTTCGCGCTAATCTAAAATCCACAAACATATGTTCCTTAAAGTTCAATTTTTATGGTAAGTAGCATAGTTTTTAGAAGCCAAGACAAAAGTAGATACTCCAGATGGTCCATCGCGTGTCTCGCACACCTGGCTACTTATTCCATTCTAGGACGAACAGTATTATCCAGGTGTTTCCGCGGTGACAGTTTGGTGTCGCCGGTGACAAAAAGTAGCTCAGGCAGTCAAAACTGGACGATGGCCACTATTGTCTTGCCTCCGCGCCGTCATCTCTCTCTCTCTCTCTCTCTCGCTCTCCCCCCAACCCAGCCCACGCAGTAATTACAACTTCATTAGGACTGAGACATACGTCATCCTTGTCGCCCCGGCAACACGCAATCGTACCTAGTCTTCCGCTTCTAAACATATTACACGACCGCTCAGTATTATGTGCCCCCATTGGGATTGTAGCTGTCCTCTGTCGGTCTTGATACCAATGTTAGGATACATTATAGTATATTTCATTACCAGGAACAAAAATGGGAGCTTTTATTACGAGAACAAGTTTAACACGCACTTTTAAGGGTGTTAAACGTGCGAGTATATATATCAAAAAGCCGATTTTGGGCCGTGTAATGACCTATATTTTCCGTCATACTGCAAATAAAATTAAACAACCCCCTGAAACGTGAATAATTGTTACCTAATTTACTATCAACAGTTGTCGACCATTTTTGTCACTTTAAACTAATCAGCTGTTACATTACTTACGTTGTAGCAGTTCTTTCTTAATTCCTCATTTAGGTTATGTCAGTGTTAGTTGTTATTATCAATAGTTCGATCTGAACCAATCGATATTTTGATTGAATAGTCAATTTCCAGTTTCACAATCGATATCCGGAACGTCCGAAATACACAACAAATCGATAGTGATTGTTGCAGTTACTTCTTGGATTATTTACAATCAAATGCTGACCTTGAATCAAAAGTATCATCAACAATGATCTTTTGCGGCCTAGTACTCAAAAAATCGTCACAATAATATGTATATTCTTCGGAAGAAAAAGAACAACTTTTGCTCTAAAACAGCTGTTTTTGAGTCAGTATGACGAAAAAGAAGTTTTGTCAACGGGAGGTGGCTGTATGGCTTTCCTTCATTTGAACATAGCTTATTCCTTGCCAGTGGTCGTTTGTGTAAGAGTATACAAAAATCAGGTGATTAGGGATTAAGGCCAAGCTAGAGGGGGGCCCTGATTCTCCTAGAAAGTAAGGTCCTGGGGTGGGTCCTAATTCTGGACTTGGTAAGCTGAGCCAACCAAACCCTTCCTCACCGTATCCATCGTTTTAATTCTGTTACTAACCTTCCTTCCGGCGAGTAAAACAAATCTCTGTTGAAATACACCCGCAGGATTTTTCCTGATGGTTAGGATAAGATCTCTGACTCAGAATCCCTATAAACCAACAATAACTACAACTCAATACCAAGACGATTCTATATTTCTTTTACTGGACTTGTCTAAATTAATGTAACATATGAATATGACATATTTTTCCTTTGTTACTTAACAAGGCTAGAATTTCCTATGTTTTTTTCACAAGCTGTATAAATATATTGATTTCGTATTTTTATTTTTCGTTGATTTCAAATTTAAATAATGTCAAAAATAACAAAAAAATAGCCTATACACAATGGAGAAATATGAAATTTTGTTGTTTTTTTCATTAAGTAAGTTACAGTATAAAGTTATTAAGGTTGGTGCTAGTGTCACTTATTCTTTACGTTTATGTGATTATTTAATGCAAGCTTCCTAAGTAACCTGTTTAGGAAAACGAGTCAGTTTTTTTATATTTAAACATGTTTAGACCTTCTAAATTATTTTATAAAATTATTGGATGGAAATGTGGCTGTAAAAACATTTTTTATAGTATACGAATGGTTTTTTCAAAATTTGAAATAGGCTACGTGAAAAAGTTCTGTTATTTATCCGCGTTCCCAAAATTTAAGCTTAAAAGCAAACTAGTTTTCCACACTCTTTGCATGTAAAACGCGAAATGTCCATTCTAATTAACTCAAATAACTAACAAAAGGTTTTAACTAAAAACATTTGCCAAAACTAAATTTATAATGCAATCAACAAATAGAAAACAAAATTATGTATTTATAAAATATTCGATTCTTTCACTCGCACCACCTTAAAATACGTGTCGAGTCACATTAACATTGAACATAATTGATACCAAATTATGGAGTTATAGGGTAGAATATCAGTAGGATTAAAAATTTACTGTTAAATAACTTTAAATTACGTTTAATTGGTATTCAATTGCATGTCCAACGTTAGTCTAATAACGTTTATCAATGTTATTTACAACCTCCATTTATATTTTATTTATTTTACTCCAATTAGACACATTCAACGAGTCGTGGTCTTGAAGCGACAGTCCAATGGAGGTTGATTATTAGTACGTGTGTTTTCCTTGAATTAGTTCAGTTAACGATTTATATTCAGCGCAAACGTCACACTAGCGAGTGTTGGAATGTGAGTGATTCAAACCTGTCCTGGTATTCCCAATAAGGTTGCTCACAACAATAATGCACTCAGGCTGTGCTATTGTAACTACATATAGCAGTCGTTACTGCTGCAGCATTAGCCTTGATATGGCTGATTAGTTAGAACGATGTTGTCTAATTAATGAAATTAAAAATATCCTTCCAAGAGTTTCATATACAGAATTTCTAGTAAAATATGAAGAAAACAAATGAGCCACCTAGGCCTATATTATTTATATTTTTATGTATTATTTATTTAATGTTATTTATATGCAATAGCTCACGTAGGAAACCTTACAGTTTTTCATAACGTATCTTTCTGGTTCGATCCTTTACTTTCGTTACTTTACTTTATCTACTTCAGATGCATTTTAATCAGTAGCAGTGGGTTTTTATAGTAGCGGTGATTTAACAGATATAATAATCAAAGCTACAAATTTGTCTGGTCAGAAAACTTTTAGGGATATATCTATGCAGTATGCAGACAATATATACACAGTATTGACCACTTATTGACCACAATATTGGCCAACCAGGACCGCCCAGGCTTTCGGTAGGCCCGCTATATCCGTTGCTCATGTCATGTCATAAAGCGGAGAAAACCCTTCTGGGGTCAGAAAACGTTTGGGGGTACATATCTAATGTCAAATTGGCAACACTGAGATAAACTTCGATCAGCTGACCTATCAGCTTTGTTGCGTTTACGACCCCTAAATACGTTTATTGAAGGAGGGTCTACGTAAAAAAACTACAGAATGATAATATACAAACCTTTTTTGGAAAAGTGGTCTAATCCCAAAAAAACAAATTGATGGGATTTTAACCCATGAACTCTTACAACGAAATGCATGACAGTAAGCACTAGACAGGCAAGACACACAAAGTATCTAACATTTATACTACCAAAGTGTATCGGTCATTGTATAAATTTTGAGTAGTACTATAACCACGACGAAATTTTACGCTACGGTAGGAGTACATGGCAGCTGCGTTTCCACGTTTATACGCATCTCAATACAACGTACAACTTACGGCTCACCTCGTATATCAGCATTACCTGTGTCCACTGTCCACTCAAGTGCGCAGCGCGCAGCTCCAGTTAAGCCTACTTGGGAATTATTTATTTGGGCGTCGGAGATTTACAACTGGCAAATCTGTAAAGATCAACGTCGGTTTTATGGTTTATTTTGCCGTTCGGGGATCGCCGCCTGATATGAACCGTGTAACACGATTTGGGAGATCCTTCAACGGTTAATCTGCGTTCCGAGTTGGTCTGTTTCGTAGGGTTTGTTTGACAAAATCGGGCTTAACATGAGTTATTTTGCGTGCGAGTTAATTTTTTACACTTTCATAACACTATATAGTTGACGTTTTGGTTTTGCACTTTCGTTACTGATCGTACTGAACAACCGGTTGACGTGATTTAAAGTGATGAATTTACCAAAATATGTGACGATGAGTTTGTTTCTTACTGGTAATACAAATAGTTTACACATCCTGCTAAATAACGATTTAAGATGTTTTTCTTACTAGATCTATTCAATTCAGGAGAATAAAAAGCGAAAAGTGAACTTTATAACAATTGCGTCGTCTGCTAGCTGGAGCACGCGTTGCAGAGTGGAGTAATCACCAGGCCAGGTATGTGACGTTGATTAGAGACAATTAACACAGATGATTGATCTGCTGGGTGATTGATGGTCTCTCACCTGCCACATTGTCTCGCCGTGTCGTCACCGACATCCGTACAGCCTTCGACATCGTCAACGGAACAGTCGTCACCGACAACCGAACAGCCTTCGACATCGTCAACGGAACAGTCGAAACGGAACAGTCGTCAACGACAACCGAAAAGCCTTCGACATCGTAAACGGAACAGTCGTCACCGACAACTGAACAGCCTTCGACATCGTTAACGGAACAGTCATAAACGACAACCGAACAGCCTTCGACATCGTCAACGGAACAGTCATAAACGACAACTAAACAGTATTTGAGATCGATGATGGTATACTCGTCACCGACAACTGAAGAGTATTCGACATCTACAAAGGAACAGTTATTACTGACAACCAAACAAACTTCGACATCAAAAGCTGAATATTGTTTAGACAACTGGACAGCCTTCAACATCGACAATGGCGACTATTCAGCTGTCACCAAAAACTGACAACAACCAAACATTGAAACTCTTCTGACGTCAAACACTATACTTATCATAGTTACAAATAAAATCAAACACAGCAAAAATAAAACAAATACACCCGTCGCAGCAGACCTGCGTACTCAGCGAATTTCCAAATCAATAATATAATAATAATATATGACAACTTTTATAAAAACTGTATAACATGAGTATTGCCTATATTCTCCATGTTTAACATGGGAAAGAGGTTGCAGTGCTGCTTAAACACTAAAAGATTTACCATAAATAATTTTTATCTTAACATTCATACAACTTTACAACATCTGCTAAATAACGATTTGCCTATTTCTATAGATTAATATGGGAAAAGAAAGCAGGTCGAATATAAACACAAAACTTGTTTTTTAGCATAAAAGGATAGATCACCACAGAAGCTAAATATCAAGTTTCATAAAAATATGATTAATATGGGTATTAATTTTTCCCTATCCTCACAAGATTAACATTGGAGTCCACAATACAACGTACTGTGTCGAGACAACTCGGTAACGAGATAGAGAAAACGGAACATTGTGTAGTTTTTAAGCTGATTCAATGGTGAAGAAGTTAGAATTTTAAAAAAACATGTAAAAACGCAAAAAAACCCCATTTTGGGGTACAAAACCCTAAACAGTATTGTCGATTGGTTTACGAACTCGTCCGAGCATTTGTAGAATACAGTCTCACAAACTCGATACATTTTTACGAGAGTTATCGTGACAACAGACAATATATAAAAAAAACATATAAAAAAATATATATATATATATAAACGACTATTGTTTTGGACTCTCACCAAAGAAGAAAAAATAAACATGGTCAGTCAAACACTAACTTATCAATAGCTTCTTCCACAGCAAATTCCAAAAAATGAACCTTTCGTGATCACTGTAAATCAAATATCGGATCAGTGTAACTAATATCTATTTCCGTTACAAGTAATCGTCAGAACCTCAACAAAAATTGATTGTATTCAAACATTTCATCGCCAAACAGACATAGATTATAATTTTGTGTAACCATAAGGCTTACTAATTTGGTACTAACCATTCAAGAACGAATACAAAGAAACAATATAAGATATTCAAGAGTGATCCAAGGTCAAAGCGTATTGACGCCCGACGTCGGCGGCGACGGAGACACGAGCGGTTGGTATGACTGGTGGCTCGGGCGGTGGGTGCTACGCATACAGATGCATGCAGAAGGCTGGTGGTGGTCCGGCCCTCGGCCTCTTTAGATCAATAAATCACCGCGCATCCGGTGATCCGGACGTGGACGTGTGGTGGGCATCCGCCCCTTGGTATGAAGCAGACGAATGAAGTGGACGGTTTCAGACGAACTGTTACCGTATCTACTCCCCCCAAATTAACTTAAGAGCAGTTTACGTAAATTCACTCACTTTTAATTTTATTTTGTACGTACGTCATTTTGCATACATAAAAGAAATTTATTCGGATTTAAAGCTTTTCACAAATGTTTGGTAAATTTACTATGGTGAATAGGTATTGTTAGAATGTATGGAACACAATCTACAGCATAACGCTAAAAGCACAGTCGAGGAGTACTTCAAAATCTTCTTGGGGACTTACAAAATACTCTCGTCTAAAATTTCAAATAAGAATGTATATTTTCGTCAAAGGCCAAGACTGAGTCAAACTTGGAGACATGATCGAGTGAACGACTCCATCTCTCGTGGGGCCGGTGTCCACGCGACATCCTGCGGTCGGAGGTACATTTCCGCCTGTCTGGCAGCTCGGCCCACCGGGCATTGTCTGAACAAACAATGGATGTATAATTCCCTCTGACGCGGTCGACTATTAATCGCACCGTCTGCGAGCTAGCTGTCACCCCGGGCTGGGGCAGGGACGCTGCTGACTGCGATGGGAGACTCGCGACAACTATCTGACTCGCACCGTCTGCGAGCTAGCTGTCACCCCGGGCTGGGGCAGGGACGCTGCTGACTGCGATGGGAGACTCGCGACAACTATCTGACTCGCACCGTCTGCGAGCTAGCTGTCACCCCGGGCTGGGGCAGGGACGCTGCTGACTGCGATGGGAGACTCGCGACAACTATCTGACTCGCACCGTCTGCGAGCTAGCTGTCACCCCGGGCTGGGGCAGGGACGCTGCTGACTGCGATGGGAGACTCGCGACAACTATCTGACTCGCACCGTCTGCGAGCTAGCTGTCACCCCGGGCTGGGGCAGGGACGCTGCTGACTGCGATGGGAGACTCGCGACAACTATCTGACTCGCACCGTCTGCGAGCTAGCTGTCACCCCGGGCTGGGGCAGGGACGCTGCTGACTGCGATGGGAGACTCGCGACAACTATCTGACTCGCACCGTCTGCGAGCTAGCTGTCACCCCGGGCTGGGGCAGGGACGCTGCTGACTGCGATGGGAGACTCGCGACAACTATCTGACTCGCACCGTCTGCGAGCTAGCTGTCACCCCGGGCTGGGGCAGGGACGCTGCTGACTGCGATGGGAGACTCGCGACAACTATCTGACTCGCACCGTCTGCGAGCTAGCTGTCACCCCGGGCTGGGGCAGGGACGCTGCTGACTGCGATGGGAGACTCGCGACAACTATCTGACTCGCACCGTCTGCGAGCTAGCTGTCACCCCGGGCTGGGGCAGGGACGCTGCTGACTGCGATGGGAGACTCGCGACAACTATCTGACTCGCACCGTCTGCGAGCTAGCTGTCACCCCGGGCTGGGGCAGGGACGCTGCTGACTGCGATGGGAGACTCGCGACAACTATCTGACTCGCACCGTCTGCGAGCTAGCTGTCACCCCGGGCTGGGGCAGGGACGCTGCTGACTGCGATGGGAGACTCGCGACAACTATCTGACTCGCACCGTCTGCGAGCTAGCTGTCACCCCGGGCTGGGGCAGGGACGCTGCTGACTGCGATGGGAGACTCGCGACAACTATCTGACTCGCACCGTCTGCGAGCTAGCTGTCACCCCGGGCTGGGGCAGGGACGCTGCTGACTGCGATAGGTGACTCGCGACAACTATCTGACTCGCACCGTCTGCGAGCTAGCTGTCACCCCGGGCTGGGGCAGGGACGCTGCTGACTGCGATGGGAGACTCGCGACAACTATCTGACTCGCACCGTCTGCAAGCTAGCTGTGACCCCAGGCTGGGGCAGGAACAGCCCACTGACTATGTGCAAGTTATTTAAACATCATATTTAGTAAATTAATTTTGTAAAACAAAATCTGTTTCTGTGTCCTTGGGTGGGGATACCGTCTGAGTTGGCTTTAAAATCAGAGAGGCAGTTAAAAGCTGTTTTAGTCTGTAACTCAGTTGTCACAGAAGCGCGGTAGTCGCTCATCTTAAAGGTCAATCGACTGACCAGTCTCGTCCTTCCCTTTCCTTTCCTGTGATATATTTGTAGTGACCTACACAGTTTTTGCAAACTTAACAATCCATAAAGACGCGTCTACATTTTCAAGTTTGTGTGATCTGCAGAGGTAATATTTCGTGTAGAACAGTTTCTCTTGGTTCTGATATATTTACATGATGAAGAATTGATTGACATACAGCACTTTTGTTTAGAATTAATAATCTTAGAGGGAAAGGTTTCTTTCAAGTCCGTTCCTATAATTTCAACATATTCACATCCAAAACAGCGTGGGCATTGTTACCCAATTGATGTAATTTAAACCGACTCGGCCTTGGCTACTGAGGAAACTGTTGCTACTACAGTAGGGGCAGAGTCCCAGAGTCCCATGGTTGGCCAACGCCGGAACCGGAGCAAGGAGGTTCGCAAGTCCGACCTTCCCTGTCAAGTGTTGCAACTTCCACGCTCGTGTCTCGTCTGATAACTGTTAAATAGCTGAAGTTTCTGTACGCAAGAAGAAGACAATACTGGTCTCCTAATAACCTGGTCGGTAAGCGTGTCCTGTAATTCAGCTACTTGGAGGTCAAGGATTATCAATAGTTAGGAGCGATGGTCAGTGGAAGTGATATTCCTCAATGTGAATTTACGTCCGAACTATTGATTACTACGTTCATCCGTAAAGACCATCCTCATAACTAGACTAGTTCGTAATTTAGAGGTAAAAGTGGTTCGGAGCCCACGTTAATTGTAGGTCCCTTACAAGTGATTGGCTGTTAAGCTATTAATTAACAGTCCTGTCTAAGAAACATATTAGTCAGTTACAATACTACAAGATCGCGCCACAATCATCTTACACTCACTTTTCAATCATACATGGCCAGGACCTACCATGATAGGTCGCCATTTTTAAATTTAAGAGTATTTTAGTAGTAATAGTAATCGTTGAGTAACGAATGCTGATTTGATGTTTCAGAGTAACCAATCAGCGTTGATGAATCTTACGTAAAGTCGCTCAGGAATTTTTCAGGTTTAAATTTTTTGTCTGACTGATTGTCAATAGCCCCCTTGAGCTAAGACAAATCCATGTCAGAAGGGTTACCTATACAATTATACTCACTAAGTAAAATACTGGCAGGCGTTTTTTCTCATTCGCCAAGCTCAGTCCCCATAACACGCTTGAAATATAATAATGCCACTAGATATTCTCTATGCGAACAATTCAGCACGATACAGAAATTTTCATTTAGGTAAATGACAGAGCGGCTAACCGCACTCTGGGTATTCAGCGGATCATCCAAGGCAGAGCCAAACGTCTAATCAGTCAAAGGTAAATTCCACGTTTCCTCGAGAAGACAGATTGGTCATGAATACTCCCCTGTTACCCTCGGACCGCCCCTTCTTGTCAGTTGCCGGCCCGCTACCGCGCCCCGCGTGAGAATCCTCAGGCCCCAACCCTATCATTATCTCTCCTCCGAGTCAGACTGACTCTCCAATTTTCGGCGTTTCTTAACTCTATCAGGTACTTTACTTTGTGAAATACCACTGTCCGACTGCGGTCTGTTTGGATATTGGACGTATATGGAGAATCAAGATGGACACGATTGTGATGAAATGTTTGGGCAACTTTGATTTGTGGTTGAAATAGAAAGGCCTTTGTTCTCTTGCTGATTCATAGACATCTTATAACATAGAACATTTATATTAAACACTAAGTATTTAAAGTTCATAATCCTTAGTAAGGTTGGTAATAATTATATACACTCCTTAATAGACATTTTTCACTTAAATAGCTTACTCCATTACATTGTAACACTCCAAAATCGCCTGATCATTGTTTTACGAAACGCCCGGGAGCAGAGAAGCAGTTTAGGGCCAAGGCCGCAGTCACTAACAATGGTTAAGATAAAATCACCTGTTCACACTCGGTAATCAGCTGATCGTCTGTATCAGCTGACATTTCCCGCCGTGGGAACGTCCCCGAAACATCAGCTGATATGATTTATTAAATACGAACAGCTGATGTGCGAACATGACTGTTGAACCGAGTGACGTTTCAATTAGAAAAGCGGGCATCGTAGAGTCTAAAACAACTACCGACCCATCGGCCTCCTGCCCTCCTGTCCAAACAGCTCCGAAACTGACGTTTGTATCGAAAACAAACGCCGCGCCGCTGCGTCGTGTTTTACATCATAATTATTTTTTAACGAGGAACTGATGCTGTTCGGAATGGATTCAGAGAAGCGTTTCGGTGCCTTATTATTTTTTATGAAAGTCAATAACAGATTCTATCACGTCTAAAATTTTCTCTTAATCTTTCTTATTTTTACTATTATATAAAACAAATATTGTTAAAATATTTTTGAAAAATACTAGTCGTGATTATAAGTTTGGCTATTAAAACGTCTGATTTAAAAATCATTACACATTTTTAGCTCCGCAGCATCCTGTCGCCTCTTTACAGCTAGGAAGCCCATTGTCGATGACTAACAGTGTAGTCGCATGCCCCTTTAGCAGCCGAGCCCATCCATAGAGACGCCGATGGAATGACAATACCACCGTGATCTAGGAGGCATTGTCGCTGGAATACGGCAGCCGGTTCAATCGCTCATTGCGTACTGTCTCTATTGTGGGGGAAAGCGCATGCGGCTGTTAGCTTTAGACTTAGAGACTTACGATGCCCGTTTGTTCCCCAACATGGTGAGATGGGTCTCAGGTATAATTTCTTTCAAGTTTCTATCTGGTTGAGCAACGTTTGTTTATTACCGGTAGCTGGATGTGATAAATTTGAGAAAGTACTGGTAAACAAATCTGGAAGAGGTTTAGTCAAAAAGGATGATATCTCTTATTAGATGCGATGTATGTTTTTGGTACCTCTACGTTGCATGATTAGTTATCCACCCAGGTTAGGAAGTTTTTTTGTAATTATGTGTACATAGTTTCAACCAGTTAATGAACTTGAAAAACACAACATCAAAAACATCCACTACTTAGACATTTGGAGAGTAATATGTTACCAGTGTTCAAATAATTACGTTTTAGGAATTTGTAAAATTGAAAGCGTTTTTCAAAGTATTTGTCAAAATGATATTTAAGTTTATAATAATAAATCGTTTATTGGTTTACTAATTATACAATGATTCATAATTAAAATGAAAATATCATATATTTGTATCTAATATCTAAAATTTTATTTCAATTACGTTCCTTCGGATTTTAGAATAAGGCTTATTGAGTAATTTAGCTATATTTTAATTTTCCTTAAAAATCACCAGGTGACGTGAACCACATAATTGTATAATTGGAAAACGGTCTTGTTAACCACTTTAAACGGTCTTGTTGGCCAAATAGTATCATAAATAATAATATTCTAGCATATTTGTTCTCATCCAAGACTTTCCATCTTTGATGCATGATAATTGCGATAGAGAGCGTCCTTGATTTAATTGCTCACACATACACACATACATGCCACAATGCGCCATTGTCTACTGGGAAATGTACACTATAAATTACCCAGTCCTCGCTATCCGCTTGCTTTGGTTTTTATGTTAATTACCTTCCCTTCAGTGGATAGTTCAGGAAGCTGTGATCAAACTTATTTCATGCAATTGTTGGATTTTGAACTTTTATAATAACGAATTTTGGAATATTTATTTTCTACTAGATATTATCTAATTTAATGTTGCTACAACAGTTCATTGTTGAGTATCGTTCTCTAAAGTAAACACTAATGTATGTTCACAAAGTGGTTAAAACATATTAGCCTTTTGAAAATTACGTTTGATATTAAAACATCTTTTTAAGTTTTGCAAATAGCATTCGTTAGAAGATAAAAAAAATGCTAATACTTCCCATTGCACGTGCATAATCTTAATTTTCTCCTAGTCCTCTAGCTTGTCAAGAAAGCTATTATCTTAAAATATAAATACACTCGTAATATGGATAAAAAGTTGTGATCAAGTTAAATATTGTACGGCAGGTGGTTCAAAAAAGGCCATAAATGTAATTTAATAATAGTTTTTCTTTTGGATATTTCAATCGACTTAAACAGTACAACTACCACCATTTAATTCTTTACGGTTATAAAGTTCTATTTAAACCACCATAAGAAAAACGACCCCTGTTGAATGGTATGTGGAAAAACATACATTGAAACTTACATTCTAAACGAAATAACCTTGCCAAATGAAATAAATGTTCAATTTATTTAATTTGCCAATTCTGACAAAAATTAACTACCATTCATGAGGATTATTTTTATCATTGAAAGAGCTACAAGACGTGGCTGTACATTCATTACTACCACTAAAAATTATATTCTGGTATTATACATGTAAAAATCCTATGGAAAGATTTCAGAACAATGGAAAATATACCATTTTAGAATAGGTCCCCCTCTTTGACAAGTACGTTATTCATTAAAATCTTCTGACAAAATGTTACAAATATAATAGATTCTATTTGGAACAGGTAATAGCACCTTATTTGCTGAACTAACTTCACGATATCTCTAGGGTAACACTCTGGCCCAGTAAGTCAAAGGTTGCTGGATCGAAACCAGCGGTCAGCGACTGACTCCCGTCAGGACATTAGCGGGCACCTCTGGCTAGCCTAAATAACTAATGCCGCTACAGTATGTAAGTATGTGTACAGTGTGTAATTAACCGCATAGGCTCCATGCCTATAGTGATGGGAGGTTGAGGTTAAAAATATAAAAATAAAAAATAAACCCAGGCGAAATCATCCACGAAAATTCACCAAAAATATTCCTTTGTATTTTATGAGGGACTGACGTAGACATACTGGTAGTAATGCATACTGTAGCTTTCAAAGATTTCCAAAAGGTATTTCATCCGTAAGTTGTGATAGAATATTTCTCCACACTAATGAAGTTGCATGTTCCCCCGCCAAGGTCGTCAGATCTGGATGTTCCCCCTGGACACGCGACTATCCCGGCTCCAGTCTTGCGTCAGTTCCTGGGAAACCTTTGTTGGAAGGTGGATGCGCCGTCACGCATGCGGGGTCCTTCAGTGCCTGATAGTGCAGGTGAACGGGCACGACCCATCAGTCAGCTGATTTTGAATAGTGATCAGCTGATTAAACCACGTGTCTTTACATCTCATTAGACTAACGCATGTATTACTTTGTAAAGGGGAAACGCGTAAGTTTGCGGTAGCCTATAATGAGATGTAGACCAGATTGACTGGCTGGAAGCATATTTTATTTAAAAAAACATCGTTGTAATTGGGTTTCCGATTTCTACCAACGTAAAAAATTCACTGAAATTATATAAAGCATTTTTAATAAATTAGGATCATTAAAAATTATTACCTTTGTGGAATAGTGATGACCTATCCATGTAGGTATTTTCAGCCAATTATGAATGAGAATAGCACGAGCGGTCTTGTTACTGAATAAGGTTGACATGTTCCTTAGGCAGTGCTGTAGGCCATCTAATAACAGGTTGTCGCTGGGTCTGAAATAGAATTGTACCTTTTAACACGCAAATAATTAAAATTTAAATTTATAATGAAAATATAAACAACACAAGATGCAAAATCGTACAATGACCTGTAATGGGTAAAATGGAGTTTACATATATATTTTCCGATCTTTTTTCAACTCTTTTATTACGTGACATTATCTTAATTTACAATGAAAATATTACTTTAAATATCACTAACAACTCTAAGATCTTTAAATGTTAAACCATTTTTAAATTGAACCTGAAGTTCCTATATTGACCTCTAGACTTTTTAAATTACAGTTAACTTTATCAAACCAAAGTAGAAGTAAATTTATTTTCAATAAAACATTTTTAAGTTCTTTACGAAAATGTAACTAAAAAGTAAACACAACATATTTTGTGGAATAAATTTCTTCAGCTTAGATCAATCTGGTTTAAAACCTATCAGAGCGAAATAACAGTTATGGATACGATTTTGAATTAAAATACCCCTAATCAAAATGGATTCGAATACATTTTACCTGTGCCTATACATTAAAATGCAATGTAATACAAATTTAATCATCTACGTCATAGTCCAAGTTTGCATTCAATTAGCAAACTCTGCACCATTCTTCAACTGTTACGCAGAGGTTGCGTATTCAGTCACATCTAATGGTCCTCGCGAGCCGGATTTGATAATTGTTGCACTTTTTACCGCCTCTTTGTTGCAGGAAGGCCGCTGCAAGCAAGCGTGAAACCCAGACCAGATTTATTGCTACGTGTCGATGTATGGAGGTAGGCGCAGCGGAACTAAAGCAGTGTTATGGCAGTTATATGGGCTTGTAATTGATTATTATCTGTTTGCTTCCTTTGTGCAGAGATAAAGGAGGTGAAGGTTTCACTGTAAGGCTGCTTATTGTGAAAGAATTTAAAGCATGATGACAACCTAAAGTTTATGTACGGAAATTATTCTTGTACGTTTGGAGGATTTTTACCTTTGGTAATTTTTAGAAACTATTACTGATGTAAAAATATTCGGTACTAGCTAAAATTTCCCTAAAGTTGGCTGGCAATTACATCTTCTAAATCTTGTAGTATTCATTTATACTATTAAACATCTTTACTTTGTCATGATGGTTAATAAATTTCCTAACTTTTCATAATAGCTTTTTTATTCCTATAAAATATTATACTGTAGAATGTAGAAACTGCGCAATAGGAAAACTAACATAGGCTAGGGTAGCAGAATGATGAAAAGATTTTCCCAGAAAAACAAAGCACATAGGTTTATTTAAAGTACTTATTGAGATGGAAAAAAATGAAATCGTGTTGTAATAAGTGTTTTTAGTCAACCAAAAGAAAGTTTTTCCTTGTATGGGGCTCTTTTAAAGGGATATGCCTATAAAATAATTTTTATACTTCTTCCCCATACTAAAAACATGTCTGCTGATGTTATGAGGTCAAAAGTAATTTCTGTCCTAGGTTGTATTTACTTCCCTGTAGAAAATATGTTAGATCATGGATATGTCCAAAGGGAATGTATTCAGTTCATCTAAACAGCTGTTCTTATTCTTATATATTAAAAGTTCAATAATTGTCATCTTATAAATTGCCAACACCCCTATCCCAGAGCTAAGACATATCCATGTCAAAAGGAAAACAATTTATGTTTAGGTGATAAATAAATCCTAACAGAGTAGAAAATAGATCTGAATAAGATGTTCTTTTGAAACAGAAAAACACGATGGCTAATGTAGTAGGTACATTGTAAAATTGTATTCTTTGCAATATTGAGCTTATATAACGCGCAGTAAGATGTAAAATATAGTTCGTCACTAGGAAGTGTCTTTTTCATCCACGTTCATTTTCCAAACTTGGCAATGTCTCGAGCGTTAAATGTGACCTTAAGTTATAAAATGACATTTAAGGTCTCCATGACGAAATATACTAGACTACTTATAAAATATATTCAATGTCAAACAGTTCTTTATCAGTTTGGATTCCACTTTTACTGACCACATCGATATAGTAATGGTAATTAGTCAAAGACTAAACACATTATGGTAACGAGCTACCTTGTATTTCCCGCCAATATCGGTCCCAACAATGACCGCCTCCGCGATCAGCTGGCCGCGTGACGTCACCGGCACCGCTGGCACCTGGCCACGGTTGGCCGAGTGACTTACCGTCGACGTAGAAGGTCGCCCCTGTGAACCTCGTGTGTTCCTCCCGCGCTTGCGCCGTGGTCTGCGCATCTGGGTTACCAGGGTGCCGGCAAGGTCGCGCTGATAGTGGGTGAGATAACAAGGAATCACGTGAGCCACGAGCTATGTTGGGAAAGACTACTGGAGTGGTTCTATTGTTTAATTAATACGTAATGTTGCATTACCTAAAAATTATGTTTAAGGATTTCAAACAAAATACATAGTATTACATACAGAGTATTATTGACCTAACATTTTATTTACCCTTTTTCCTGTCTATCCCGGAGGAAATTTATAATAACAGGGTGAATATACACAGACCATTTTTGGGAAAGCGGTCTAACCCCATATAGACATTACAGGATTTGGATCCTTGACCTCTTGCACAGTAGTCCAAGACGGTAAAAATTATGCTACCAAGACACTCAGACTCATTTTCTTTCAACTCTTCTTTCTATTTTTACACACTGACCTTATGTGACCATTAACACAATGATACCTTGCTGATTAATTTCACCATTCCGGTCGGCCCAAATGACGATAAATAGACAAGGAATTTGAATAAACGAATCTAAAGTTACCCTAAATAAGTTTTGGTGTTGTATCCTTAATGTAGATAAAACATGAATTGAATAAGCCAGAACTAAGCAACGTCACTAAACAGACTCTAAGTCAATCGTGTGGACGATAAATCACACAACATAACAAGTCAAATATTTATGGAATTTTCTGAATATTTTAGAACTTTTAATTAATTTTAAATCCAACTGACCCAAACGTTTCGCAAATTAATAATTTTTTCAGTCAATTTTGACATAAAATTTCCCTAACTGATCCCGTCATAAACAATGTTTGTCTGTTCATCTTAAAGAGTTATAAATCCGATCAATTTTAACCTTTTTCTCTTATGAACACAATCAGTACTAAGAAGATTCTTTAAAATTCATTATTTATTTTCGTTTATACATTACTGATTTTTTATTATTTATTTGAAATTCGTTATATAGATTTATTTTGTTATTAAATGTAGAATCCTAAGTAACCACTTGAAAACTGTGGAGTCGCAGCACTTCTACAAACGTCATTAATTTAAAACACACGTATCGGAAAAGTCTGACAAAATATGGTCTAATTAGAATATTAAATATTTTGGCGGTGTTAAATGATCACTTTAACCGGTTTCTATCACTAATATTAGGTGATTATCTTCTATTTGTCCCTTTAGATCTCAATGTTTCTTTTTGTTTTAGAATATAATTGATTCGGTGTCTTCTGATTATTTCACACTCGTTGAAAAATACGTACAATTACACACACATGAAGAAATAAATGAACAAATAGAAGACAAAGATATTGTATCTAGGATTTATACCCCTCTAGACCATTCAATCTCTTATTTGAAACAAAACCCAAAACATCGATAATTAAACAACCGAGACATTCTAGTGCCGAAATTTGTCACCCGGAGCGCTGTCACAGCGTGGGCCGCCGACAAATCGCGAACACTCCCGTGACGCGCGACAAATCGGTCCGATTTCGTTCCGCATAAACAGACGCGCTTCTCGCTCCAGTTGGCGCGCGTGCGCTCGCGTGCGTGAGCGCGCGCGTGGGTGCGTGTGGGAACCCACGGTCCGAGTTCATTCACAAATATTGGCTGACGGCATTAAATCATGTCGCAACCTCCATTGCCCAACTTTTACTGCCCGGATTGTTTTCCAGAAAACGGGTTTTCGAGGTCGATTCGCGTTTGGGATGTCCAAACGGGACAGTGGTATAATTTTGTTTGTGGAGTTTATGGCGAAAAGATGACAGGGCCGCGTTGGTTTCGGATGAGAATTGATGTGTTGAACTGGCCGGGTGGTGCTTCTTGTGCTTGAGCCACTAAATTTGATTGAATATTTAAAAATAATAAAATTGTTGAGCTGTTTGAACTGTTCTGTACAAACCATTATTTCCATAAGTACAACAAAATAATTATGCTATTTAACAAAAAAAACTATGTTCATCTGTTTAAAATTTCTAACGACCTAAACAATGGCAACTATTCCCGTTATGAAATATTCCCATCAGTAGCACATTTGCATTGAATTCAATTGATTCCATTGAAATTTCATAGAATATTTAGTTCAAAATTAAGATTTTTGAGAGGATAATCTAAACATAGGGCCTAATATCATTGTGTAGTTATTACATTTTGCAAGAGATTAACCAATCCCTGATAATTTTACTACATCTAACCTTTTTAAATAACAAAAATCTATCCAAAAAGGATATTTATTCAAAATGCGTGTGTCGGTCAACAATTTAGAACTTGATAGCAAACCATCGTTACATTTAAAAACCTCAATCCATGAATAATGTACTAGCAATTACTTTTTGACGTGGATATGTCTTAGCTCTGGGAGGGGGAGGGTGTTAGAATTTTTAAGGTGAAAATTTGAAACATAAGAACAACTGTTCAGATGAACGAGATAGACATATCAATGATCTAACCTATTTCCCTCAAGGAAGTAAATACAAAAATCTTTAAACAATAAGTTTCCAATATTTTCAAAGTAAGTACCTTAGAGTGCCTTAAAAATTTCGTTCAATTCCATTTTTACAAAAGTATGATTTTCTAGTTGGAGGTTATTAAAAAAAATAATTCAATATTGCTCGTCACAGATTCTACTATTCCAACAATGAAGTTAGTATATACAATAAACCTTTTCATAAAATGACACAATAATTTGTGCATCGCTTGTAAAATATATTTCAAATAATTATATTATTAATTATTCCCTCCAAAACCCATGAGTGAAGGGCAGCCATCGACGAGGTGTGAACAGGCGCTAGCTAATAACAGGCTGCCGCAGTTCTGTTACCTCTCTAAACTTCAATTTCGGCAGCTAATGGCAACCGATACCCAGTGCTTACAATAATTGCAGTTTATCTTCCCGCTGCACTCCAGTATTTATGACGATTTTATCGCAATCTTTATGAGGGCGGAGGCAGTTCCAGCTGATGTTTTAGTGTAAGTAGGCTAGCACTATGATCGTAACACTTGGCCATTAGCAGCTAGCGAAGTGTAAGTAGCTCACAGTGTAAGTACTGGTGCAGTCAGGGTCACTCAGTACCGCCCTTCAGGAAGATATGCTGTTTTAATACATTTAACTGAAATGATGACCTACATAGATAGGTATTTTAAGCCAAGTATGAATCAGTAATTAGTGTAAAATTATTGACACAATCTCGTGATCTTTTATCCATCTAAAGCGGACTTGTTCATTAGACAATATTGTTAAATAATATGCCTTTTAATACCTTTTTCAATATCATTGGTAATTTTCACATTGTTGACTACCGGTTTCGTGACAACAGTCATATCATCAGGCCATCTTATTTAAAATTGATACATGACATTTGAGACGTAAAAACTTGACATAACACCACTAAATACCTGGTGTCCACAAAATATCAATCATATTTTAGGTTTCTTATATTTAATTGATCTTTACGCCTACTCTATTTAAGGAAATATGTGTTAAAGAGCAGTTCTTATAATCAAGTATTTAACACTCGTTGTTACCACTTTTAAAGTTTTGTTGGCTAGTTTTAAAAATGGTACAGTTGAAGGAGAACAAACATTTTGCGTTTGAAAATACAGCCAAAATGTATCATTAATAACTGTTAAGCGTGAGATATGTAGACATAGCAGAAGGTATGCTGCTCCTCAACACCAGAGTAACCTGCATTTGTATAGCTAATTTAAAGCCACAGAAAGTGTACAGAAATAAAAAAAATTCCAATTCAATGGCTTAAATCCACCAGTAGATGTCAGATAACGTTTGGGTTCATATGCAGCTTCGCTTGTAAACAATTTTTGCGATCAGTATGTGTTACATTGAACATTTATAGTAGTTCAAAGGAAACTTTAAGACTTTCTCTTTCCAATGGTTAAGTCAACAACAGTATACTCATAACTACAAACTCAATAAAATGTTTTAAAACCTGACGAATCTTTTGTGGACACCCAGAACTTATAAAAGAATACTGCTACTGAAAACAATTGTTTCGCGTGTTGCAAAATATGTGTTAACTGATTTGATGTCTCAACTGTGCTTTATCAACTTTAAATAAGAATAATCACTAGACGATGATGCCCTGATGATGTGACATGAAACCAGAAGTGCTTACTATGATAATTATTACAGAGTATATTGAAAAGGCTATACAATTTTTATTAATTACTTATAATCAATATCCAACAGTAGGAACATGAATTCTGTTACTTCGCAACCAAAGAGAAATCATCTGAGGATCCTACAGTTTAACGCTAGATCCTGACCATAATTTTGTCTCTGACTTACGGTTCTGACCGTGACCCCATAGTCACACCTGTACCCTAATTTTATTTATTCACTGGCATAAGCATTACGAATCGTGTGTTTAGGTCAAAGTTAAAATATTACCACGCATAGGTGGACATCGTACTCATATTTAGGTTGTGGACAGTAACCAATACGTCTTCTATTTTTCTTTTGGACACTCGCCTAATACTAAACGCTTATCACATTCTTTCAGGTGAGAATAATTTACATTCATTACCTCAGAGCTCAATTCGTTCTGACTTCCGAAAAGCTTTATGTTAATTCTTAGTTCACTCTAGGTCCAATTTATTTACTCGGAGTAGTCGTGATACACGGTTTCAATTGCTTTCATCTTTCATATTTTACATATATTACAAAACTATGTCTTTATATTCTAACACATTAACTCAGGGGTAACACTCTGATCCAGTTAGTCAAAGGTTACCGGATGGAAACCAGAGTCCAGTGACAAGGTTTAAATGTCTACGCCAGAAGCCAAGCCAAGTCATGAGTCCAGAAGTGAGTGTCACAATAACGCTTTTTGGAAAAGCGCTACAAACCCAACCTCAACCCAACCCGACCCAATCTTTATTCATATCATAAGCGGACACCTCTGGCTAACTATGGGAATATTCGCTAAGATAACTTGCTGTCTTCACCACACAAGCCCTGGGCTTATGACGCTTATGGTGATTAGCACTTGAGGTTTTATTGGAATGAAAAATGAGTTTTATAAATGCATTATCTGCCAGATGGATTAAGTTATATGCACACAGTTAAAACGCCTCACAATTAAAATGCCTTTATGGTTTGACTGGCAATCAAAGCAGTATTTGTACTAAATGGAAATCGTGGAAAAAATACGAAGCCTCAAATAAACTATCAGGAAATAATAAACGTAAGTCTATTTAAGGGTTGTCTACTCCTGATACTACTGAGTAAGAGACACGTGGAGCAGTTTCATCCAATGCCCAATAAGTATTTTATACCAAGATGTAAGGATATCTAGATTACTTCCAGAACTTTAGAATAAATTCTAGTAGGTCTAAGCGAACGAAAGAGACACGCCCAGGCATCAAGTAGTCCGGAAAGGTCGAAGAGATTTTGTAAAGTGCAACTCTTACTTAGGATCTAGGAGGAAGTCCTACACTGTTCCTTTAAGGATAAAATCAATTTGGTTTTCCTCTTTGCAAAAATTGATAACGTTTTTAAAACATTTTTTTAATTCACTAGAAGTTGAAAAGAATTTCTCGTTTCAAATTGCTGGGAAGATTGTTTTAATACATTAGTATTAAAAGCTGTAAAACTAATTACTGCTCAAAAGGTTAGTGTGTTATCATAATGATATAATTGTTTACACACGTTTGTCTCTTAATTTGTTTACGGGATTAACGTCTGTTTATGTGTTGTGGTAATCCTAAGGAATCTTCCAAGCATCAATAGCTAATAGCTGAGCTACGAATCATTTAGTTGAATATTAACGCAATGATTTTCCTCTTGGAGTTTTCATCAGAAACTGCTAATGAGCAAAAACTTCCATAACTATTGCAGTAAATTAAGTTTCTACCTACTTAACACGTGTATTTCCTTTAAAAACGTGATTTTGTTGTTCAATTCAAACTGTGTGAAGGAAAATACAATTTTATTTGTAGTTAAATTTATTTACCTTAATCTTGCCTATAGATATCAAATCTTGTTTAGTATCCCAATTTACATTTTTCCACTGGGTGTGGAATCATCCAAGGCTGTAAACTTCAATGTCAATAGCACTATTAAAATAATATACAGATAACAATTTCATATGTGCACATTATTTACATATTTAGTGTATTTATCGCCAAATATGTTACATATTTGGTACCTGCACCAGTAAATTAGGTATTCATAAAATCACTAAAAAATCAAGCGCATTATTAAACACTAGGGGAATTCATCGTGGAGATATTCGTAATGGAATAAAATACAATTTAGTTTATACTAATTTCTTGGAATATCAGACTGTACTTTGGGATTTCCAATTAATTGTCATTTTTCCTGAGTGTAATGTATGAGGAAATCCAGCTTAGTAAGAAACTTCCTTTACCGTTATTCTATGAATGTTGACTTTGTTATGAGAAACATTGTGCATTATAATACATATGTTCAGATTGATAAAATGACATTTGCAGTGTTCTACTCGCATAGTGATCACGGACTATCGTGTTAAACTACTATTAGACAGTGGGTTGTTTAGTATAAACATAGAAAGTATCAAATAGTTCATGGCATAAGTTGCTTTTTGCGGAAGAACCTTTATATTGTAAATGAAACTAAAATGATTGCAGGAATGATGAAATATCTGTTTAATAACAATGTTACTTTTGTGACAGTGTTAACTATTACACGATAGTGGTAAAAAGATGACCGCGGTGTGATTTTAAAGTTAAAAAGCTGATATAGAAAATAGCATTGTTTATTATATTGAATTCTAAGCTCTGCATGGTGTCGCCAATTCGCGTCACGCAAAAAATGTAACCAGAAATGAGGTCATACGGTCCTGGGGTCATAAAAACAGCTCTTTAGAGAAACCAAAAACATTCCCTTTTTTACATATATGATCTAAGCTATTTCCCAAAAAATACTAAATATGTTTTTTTTATTTCAAAGAATATATTAATACCACACAACCTAATCGGATAATTTACAAGCAATCTTTATGAGAGAAAAACTTAAAAGGTGGAAAATAAAGTTCGTTAGATAACCTCTTTACTTTTATTACGACACCCCAACCACATTGATTTGTGATCAATGCGGTGAAAGATCTAAGTTCTATTAAACTAAAATACTAAATATGTTTTTTTTATTTCAAAGAATATATTAATACCACACAACCTAATCGGATAATTTACAAGCAATCTTTATGAGAGAAAAACTTAAAAGGTGGAAAATAAAGTTCGTTAGATAACCTCTTTACTTTTATTACGACACCCCAACCACATTGATTTGTGATCAATGCGGTGAAAGAATTAACATTGTTCTTATTAAACTAAAATACAAGATGACGAAGGTATTGTAGACTATTAACAGATAACTGTAGAGAATTGCACAACTAACGAAACAAGTCATTAAATGAGTAAAAGTTTCAGTCTGGAATAGAGCAAAATCCTTAGAGCATTATCCTTTTGAAAGTTGACGATGACTGACAGAACCGGAGAAGAAACAACACATATGCAGTTGATGAGGTCGGACGATGGACAAAGAGCGGCCACGAATGGCAATGGTGATGGGCAATTAGTAAGGATAGATCTGCAAGGAGTGAGAAGAAAGTGGACGGTGGGGATGAAACGGAAGCGACAATCAGAAATACCTCGAAAACCACAACAGTCTCAAAGCAACCGCTTCTGCGAAGAACGGCGTGAGAATTAACCGGAAATTAGACTCCAGATCGAAGGAATGAGTTGCTAGTGCCGTTATGGGCTTTATAATGTTTCATTCAAATCTGTCTCTAGTTTCTCTAGAAATAATGTAATCAATTTGTGTTTACTTATGCTACTTTTCAAGATTTAGGATTTACATTTCAATAACAATTAAATAATCAATTTCTCCGTCAAAGCAGGTTTTAATCCTTTCTGAATAACATGATGTTTCAGTGAGGTTATCGATAGTCGTGTTTTTTTGGCAACACTTACTGTAAATTTCAGTACGGATGCTTGAAGCGTCAGGGAAAGACAAATAGAAGTTCGTCTCCAGACAACTAGAAATTCACGCGTCAGCACTGAAAAATAACAGAATAACTTAAATAATAATAAGAATAATAAATAATAATAAGAATAATAAATAAGAATAAGAAAACTAAATAAGAATAAGAATTATAAATAAGAATAAGAATAATAAATAAGAATAAGAATAATAAATAATGATAAGAATAACTTAAATAACTTAAACTTTAATAACTAATAACTTAAAAATTAAACTTGAATAAACGCTATAAATCAATCCCTTTAGAATAACTGCAATATTAAAATCCATCCTTTGTTTGGAATTCATTATTGGTAATAGCGGATTTATTTTACAGTATTTAGATTTTTTATGTTAAAACTGCTAATATCAACAATAAGTTAAACCTGACGAGTGGACGTGTAATGTTTCTAATTATTGGTTGAGTCTTTTGCCTGCTTTAAACCTTTTTGTTATTAGCTTTATACCGGCTTAGCCCCGATCATGTACTATTATGCTATATTTTAGGTATTAGCTCGCCTGATGAAGGATTAAGATTCCAGATTTCCCGAAACGTCGCAAAACTTTATTTTGCTTAAAAGTCGTGATGGAAAATGTCCACACTACCGCACTAAAAATCAAAATAACATTTAAGTACTTAAAAGAAAACTTTATAAATCTATTCTTTGTAGTTTAATCCTGTATAAATTCATGAAAAAGTTTCATGGAAACTTGTTTTTCTTTTAATGATAAACTTAGTTTTTAAGTACTTCCCTTATATATCTGTTTTTATTTACATCCTCTATTTCACAATATAGAGGTATTTCAAAGTGTAATAAAATATAAAAAAGCTAAACTCGTACGGTATTTATGGTAGTACAGTACTTAAAAAATAGGATGAAAACCATAACTCAATGGAACCTAATCGTCCAAGCCGAGCCAGCTTATCAGTAAATAAACTCCGTTTATCCGGTGAGAACGGTCAGGGTAAATCGTTTAGCCAATTACACGGATAAAATATCAATCAATTCACCCCCGAAGTGGTGAAACATTTAATCCGTTTTCAATGAACGGGCCGAGTGGGCAGAGATTACAGGGCTCGCCAGATAACACGGACCGGCTACTAAATGAGAAATGAATTTCGTGATGTCCATAAATTCTCTCCTTGTTCAAACTATTTTGGCCTCTGAACTTTGGGCAATTTACAACTCATAAATTATCAGGTACAAATAAACCTGGCGGGGAATCTGCACGAAATGGTTTACTTTAATTTTATGCCCAATTACGCATTTGCTTTCCACCGCAACCCGAGCGGTGATTTTCTCGATAGCGCGGAATACGTTGGGTTAGTGGTTTTAAATGTGCCGCGAATCGGCGATTTCATATATGAGCTGCAGTATAGCAGTATAGCAGTATAGCAGTAACGCAGTAACGCCGGCGTGTGTTAAAGCGATGATGGAGGCAAAACGCAAACGCTCCGGCTCGTTCCCTTTAATGACGTCATATTACAGATTAGTCTCGTAAAATTGTATAAGTGTGAATAAAGCAAATACAGACAAACCGAAAGAAAATTTATAATTTGTAACAATTGAAAGGTTTTATTACCTGAAAAACTGCTTAGCTCAACCGTAATTGAATGATAAACACTTTACACACTCTAATAAAACCTTATTATTTTTAATATGACAAGGAATCTAAAATTTACTCAGATTACAAGTATTTTATAATTGGCTTGTCCATCATGTTGTGACAGAGACCTGTATTTTGTTACCACAAGGATCAAGGGTAAATTTTTGCAAACTCAATGAACTTGCTATTACGATTTTTATCACATTTTCCATCACGATTTTAAGTCTAACAAAGTTTTACTACGTTTCGGGATCTAGAATCTGATCCTGTCTAACGTTCTGTCCTCATAACAAATTTATCATATACTCTAAACTAAGCTGGACTAAACCTGAAAATTTTCAAGCATTAAAAAAAAGGTTTTTAAGGCTAAAAAGCTCAAGTGTGAGCGTGTTTTGTTTCTTGTGTGCGTGACTTGGTGCTTAGTATTCTGTGTAACCTTTTTGACTGCTTTAACCTTTTTTTCAGTTTTATACCAGCTTAGTCCAGATCGTTTACTAATCTTATTGTGTTTAGTAAATATCTGAATAATATAAATCCACAATTACCAAAAATTAATTTCCATCAATGAACTTGGTTATCATCTACGCATTTTCACTATCTAAAACACACAAAGATTTAAGTTTTAAATTCACAACGTACTAAACCTTTGCACGCCGTTTAAGTTTGATATAATTTGTAAATATACGGAACATTAACATAGTTTATGCGTAAAAAATATTTATTTCAAAATTGAATCATATTCTGATTACGCTAAAGCCAAGGTGCTCGCCTCCAAAACACTACCTAAGACCACTAATCCACTTTACCACTTCCGTGGTGGACTTTCACTTTCATCAAATATTTGAAGTCGCACTTTCGGTTTTAGACCGCTCTCTCTGGAATTAGAGTAGCGGAGGAGCCGTGTAGCAATAACGCCTCTGATTGGCCGGTGAACTGCTCTCATCACAGCTGATTGCTCCTCAGCGATTATCCGTTCATAGAGGGCGCCCGAGTTCCGCGGCGCATCCGGCGCAGAACACGAAAAGGACCATCGACTATATCAGCAGATATATGATAAATGATAATAGTGATGAATGCATATTTACCTCTCAATACACACTCTAAACGTGACACTACAATGAGCTTTTAAGTATTCCACTGTTTATTGAGCAAACAGCGATTTTAAGATAGTATTACGGAAGTTTTCCATTCTAAATCAGTGAAACAGAGGTTACATGACGTCTCAATTTTTTTTTAACTTCATGTCGTTTTAAAGTGATCAGAAATTAAGGAATAAAAATCATTGTAGGTCTAAAAGCAGAGAAATAATATTATTAGCTGATAAATCGTTGACATAAGTCAAAATTTAAATAATAGGAATACAACACAAGACAGAACGCAACATAATACCTTCACAAAATATTGTTGGTTAGCACGAATACTGAAAATGGTAATTGAAGAGAGAGTCAAGTTCAAAAACAAAAAGCTGTATAGTTTGCAATTCAATATGCTTAATATGTGCAATAATGTTTCAAAACTATAAAGTTATCACTAACAATGAGCTTCCAGCAAATAATTATTTTGTTGCTGTGTCAAGTATGTCCTGCTCTAATTTTATTTTAGGCTAAATAAAGAAAATAATTATGCAAACCTATATTCTAACCTTGTTATTTAGTTTTTCCTAACAAAATATAGTGTTTGTAACCTGTCTTTTTTGAACCGAAGAAGTAAAATTATACGTAATCTACTACACTTTACACCACAGAATAAAATTCACACACCTCTCTTCTAGATGAATTAAAATATAAAGAATGACAATTTATCGATCATATAATATCTTTAAATGTGTCCCTTTTAGGTGCTTTTGACGTCAAAACACATAAGTATCACATATATTACGCCATTAACAAGGTTCGAATTATTCATATCCATCCGTAAGCCTAAAATAGTTCTCACTAGTCACAATCGTGAAACTCTTGATTGTACACGCCCGTTGCAGACAACCCCCACGCGAATGTTGACCCGGAGACATCAACGCCGGTATAGACAGAAGGCGCTGGTACTAATGCGCCCATGCTTTCACATCTCATCAATCTACTTGTGGCGAAAGCCAGGCATTGTGACTGTTACAGATACGATGATTACCCCGTGCCCAGTCACCAGCCCTCGTGCCTTCTTGCAGCTGAGCTTCCAGCATTGTCATCCTTCCCTCTCGTTACCGGCTAGTTAACATCTCTAATCCAGGATGACGTGCGAAAATCGTAGTTAATTTATTTCAACCCTTTCCCAGGTCCGTCCCTGCATTCGTTTTTGACTATGTCAGCTATCTTTTTGTTGATGAATCGCTAATATAAAATTTATTCATAATAAAATGCTATAGAAATCAAATTGAAGAATGAATATTTTAAACGTAACAATAACCAGAGGTGACATTTGAAAATCATTGTTAATATTATTAAATAAAAGAATCCAAAAATTGTTTAATCATTCCTCAATTTTAGCTTTGTCATCTTTACAAATTGAAGATAAGTTACAACAAATGTTATTTAGATTTTTATTACAGACGTTTTCATTACGAAAAGTGAAACCAAGTGTCACGACGTTTTGGGATCTGAAACGTGAAGCCGTCCTCAGGTGAACTAGAACCTAAAACATCCCCATGTGAAACTTGGTTTACTTTTCGTGATGGAAAATTCCCGAAATAAAAAAATCTACTATCACCAACAATGAATTGCAAACAAAGACAATATGAATAAATTTTATTAGTACATTACATATATGTAATTAATACTATTTATTAAGTTTATTTATTTATTGACGTGGTATAAATATTACTATATATTATACTAATTAACTAATATATAATACTATACAAATTTAGAATTTTTGTCTTAAGACTTCGATTGACTTCGATTAATAGAATTCAATATGCCTCTGGTATCAAAGAGAATTCGGCTCGATGAAAAACAGCGGTGGATTGAACGTTTAACGGTGCGGTTAAGGGTCAACCCCTGCGGTCGGTGCGGTATCGCAGCGGCCCTGAGGGCGCATGCGTATCTGGAGCAGGCTTTGCGCATGCGCCTCTGCCTCTGCACCTGCAATTTCGGCTCCGATTGCTCTGCGGTTTGCTACCAACTAATTGCAAGGAAAACCCCCACGACGTATCCGTGTATTAGCAACAGCTGTTAGGTAAACATCTCATATGCGATTGGCTTAGAAGATTATTCGTGTCGACATTGATTCCGAGAAAAACAATTGTTTATTTTAATAGTTCTTCATGATTCTAAGGTAATTTTTATATGCTATTCCAAGACTATGAGTGGCCCATGATGTGTTATAATGCAAATAAATGTGATGCGGTGATTTAAGAACATATGAAATTTACATTAGTTTAGTTAACCTTACAAAGGAAGGTAATCCCCGAAAATACTCTCTTATGATAAAACATGAGACCATTCTTTCTAATGCATATTATTAAATAAAATTGTTCTAAACAAATCCGTCTTAAACTTTAAAGTAGCTATAACATTCAGACGTTCAGAAACTGTCAGCCTCAATCAAGTCTGCGGATGTAATAACTAAGGGTAATTAAGTGTATGCCCTAAAAGTGAATTTTCCGCTTACCCTACAATATGTATATTTACTTTTTCTATGTTGGTTATTGTACAAATTTTGTACATTATACAGAAAATACCACATTTGAACATTTGATACATTTAAATTTCTAATAAATATGTGTACGAACCTCAATTGTAACCTTCATGTGTAAGTCCCAAACAGGTTATTACCTCGAGACGGTTACCAATCTATTGTTTTCTCTTTTTTTAGAATAACTTCTGTGTTTTAATTGCTTTATATAGTTCTGTAAAATTGTAAAAAGTGTATCACTTGTAAATGAAAACAATAAAATCATTAATTCAAATGCGGTTACACTATAGGTGAATATGTTGGAAAACTTACGTTTAAATTTATAAATTAAAATCACAGCAAATAATAATTATTTTAGTCACGGTTCAAAGCGTTTCTTACAGTTTCTTACAATCACTTATCAACGTAAGATACGAAATATCTATAATGAGTAAAATTGTCTCTAAAATAGAACAAGAAAACTCTATTTATTAGTCACTATAAGTAGTAGCGATATAGTGTAGAGCCAAATAATCGACACGTTTTTTCCATAAGAATAACATGGTAAAAAATCTTTGGACATCTAGTTTTTTTTTAATGAAAAAATTTTAAAAATGCACCGGGTAGCCAATATAAAACCATTCTTAAAGAGTAGTATATTTATAGGAGGGTGGTGCTGGTCCCGGATGCTCATTTTTGTCCACACAGAAACTAACAATAGCGTGCTGTCGGTGGAGACTTCATTCCGAATGAACCAAATAGAGTTCAGAATCGTCTCGAAATAACGTATGTATCAGAAGCTTCTTTTAAAATTGTTCAATCATCTCACTACATCACTAGCATTTACCCATGACCTACTCGGAAATCCCAACCACTTAACATAAAGCCTATCTTCTTTTCGTTTCGATTAAATAAATGTCCTTATATTTAGTCTTTCATAATTCTTCCTTATAAAATCCACCTCAAATTATATTACATTTTTACCCCTTTTTAATACGTAAGTTATAGGACTTTTCTTCTTTACTTCTGCTATTGTAAACAACTTACCCGTCCAATTGGGTGTATACCCCTTAATAAACTCAAGTTTATTTTTAAAACCCTCACAAAATTGCCCACCTTAATTTTTAGGGTTTCAAACTATTTTCTTAGAATTGACTCAATATCCTATGTATAGCCTTGGTTTCGCTTTTATTCACTGTATTTGGTTTCATACCTATTGTTCCATGTACCCTAATATTATATTCCTCAATCAATTGTGGTAGCATTTCCAACCATGAGCAGAAAACTCACGAAATACCAATAGTATAAAGTTTTCATAAATTGTTCTGCAATCACAGCTTTAGTAGTAGAAAAGGTGTGATAGTGATTAAAATTTAACTCTTTCATGAGGGATTAAAAATATTTATTGACAAAATTGCATTTTAAAATTAACAAATTTAGATGAATAAGCTCGAAGTCAAAATATCATATAAGTCAAAATCACACATCAGAGGGCAATTTTATTAGAGGTTAGGTTCCTTACTACACACACCCAGGACTGTTATCTACAATCACTCGAGTCCTTATGTCCTTAAAATTACTCGTATATGTTTTCAGCTATATAACTGTTATGACTTAACCAAAACATACATCCAGAAAATGAATAAAATGATGCCACTGAAGAGGGTTGATGTTGCAGTCAAGGTCTATAGTCTCTGAATCGTCTGTATCTGAGGCAAGGTAGAGATCCCTACCATGTGCACCAAACATTTTAATCGATTGCAATATTTTGTTTAGATATTAATTATTAAAGGCCAAAATTTCTTAATATTTTACGAAAACCAGTGTCACTTGATTGTTACTTTTTTCTGTCATTATTTATACGTCGATTGTTATTGTTGGCTCTACACCATATTGCTACTGCTACTATAGAAATGTGCTGAACGACTTTCATTTGGGAAATATTATAGATCATGGATATTTCTAACGGGAGCATCGCTTTTTATCCTCTTGACTTTTTTACATCGGACAGCATCCCGCTAGACGCACACGTTACTTAAAAATTGCATGGTGTTTTACAATACTAGAAACATGCCATTTAAAATAAGACATGTTTCTAATAACCACTGTAGTTTCTTTCACATCATTTCTTGTGTAATATATCGTAATAGTTTAGTATTCTAGAAATGTACTAACAAAATATTAAACTTATGACAACCATATTTAAAAAAAATCCGGTAACCTGCTTAATAACTTTGCTTACGTTACAGTTTTTGCGTCTCACAGTTTTCTTACATCCCCAGAACTTAGACATAAACATGTCAATATAGTTTTTACCTTGTGCTGTAATCGACACATTAACTCAATTTTTGAAATAAATACTAGAGGGTAAGTAAGCTTTCGAACCACCGCATCCAACGGTTCGAAACAAAAGACAAAAGAAAGAAGGTATTAGCGACAAATCCCGAGAGATTTCAGATCGGATAAGTAAAGTGGGAATAAGTTAGGAGTGTAATCACGAAATTGACATTTGCAGGTGGGAGTAAGTAATGCAGGCCATTTGCAGTCCACGAGGGCATGGTAATGAGAGAGGAAGAAGAAGCAGGTGGCGGACCCGTGGTATTTAGAAGATAATCGAGCGAGCTCTCCTCGGCACGACGCAGAAACCTCGTCACTACAGCCCGCCGTTAGGTTAACTGATTATTTTTAATTAAAATTAGTTATTTCGTAGCTTCACACCTTCATCTTCCATAGTTTTCCTTCTATAATTACGAAAGACTACTGAGAGTCCACCATAAAATACATAAAACATAAAATTCACTCCAAAAACTAATAAATCCACAACTCCAAATGTTCTTATCTTCTTTATTACCAAAATGTAAATCGATTTTCGGTCCCAATTAATTTATTAGCGAAATATGTTGCTGCGTTCCTAAGTACATGGTTCAGAAGGGTCTTCTTCTGCTGTGCGGGAGAAAGGGATATTTCAACCATTGACTTGCCAGGATGCTAGGATGTTCCCCCCTTAAGTTGGTTTTGTTGTTGTTTGTGTATAGCCACTTTTTACCTTGTTGAGTTTTATGTTTGTCTAATTTATAATTGACTAATTGAATGTATATGTTCTGGTTTATATAGTTTGTTTTTCTACATGGCTGGTGGGAAAATGTTGTATGTATGGTTTGGTCTTGTTGTTCGCCTTGATTGTGCAGCATGGGTTGAATCGAGGACTAGTATTGTAGTGTGCAGCATGATATTCTGTCAATTATCCTGGTCACATTATATATTTATTCGTTGTATGTTTTGTCTTTATTGTTATTTATTCTTATATTGTTTGATTGTTGTATGATTGAATATATTATGCAATATTTTACAATGGAGTGAGATTAAATAAATAAATATTCTTTATTTTAAATTCATAGGTGATGGTGATGATTGTGAGATTAGGTAGCATTGTTCTTGAGCTCTTGTGACGTATGTTCATGCCTAACCAGGGGAGGTTAGTGGAAGTAGGGAGGACCAAGTTCGAGTGATTACAACTTGAGGTCTAGCTGGAGATCCCTGACTCTATCACATTCAAGGGCCTGGCAGAGCTGGGGCTTACCTCTCGACTTGGTATGGTAAACCAATCGAGTTTGTCTTCACCAACCTATCCTAGCCCTTTCTTTTTATACCTATCTCACTCTTATTAGGCCTATCGTACGTGAAATGGAGGAATGGCGATATCCTAGCCTTCAAACTATCCTAAACAACAACAGCTAATGCTTGAAATCCATTATTGGTGATGGTTATTGGTGATGAAACGTCGTGAAACTTTGTTTTACATAATATCGTGATGGAAAATATCCGCAATAAGAATCTAAATAATAAAAGCTAATGATTATAACAACCTGACGTTGGAGTAAAACAGATATTCAATTAACATCCAAATAAAACGAAGACTAGGCCCAGAATTGAACCAGCGACCCTTAAGGAGGCAAACTCGTCACCTCTGAGCTACTGAGCTATATCCGACAATTTTTTCGCAAGTTATTTTCAGAACTACCAACCAACAGTTGGGAAGCTCAGAGCTAACAATTCACCTCGAAATCCTTAGGTTACCGGTTCGACATTGGGTGTAATCACCGTTTCCGTTTGAGCTACCAGATTACTATCCATCAGCAGGTTGGTGATAGGTTCAACAAGGCCAAGTTGTGGACCGTTTCCATGAAAATGTAAAACAATACCAAAAGCGTGGAAAACACAAAATAAAATAGCCAATCCCAGGCCGTAACGGCACCGGTTTTCCAGATTTCCTGGTGGTCACGTTGGCGACTTGACACCCTCTGGCGGCGCGCGGCGGTAACTAGAGGGGCGCACAATCGCCTGGCCTCACGTCCCGGGGTGACCTCTCGCGGCAAAACATCAGTTTCACATTGACATCTGACACCGGCCGAAACTGGATTCGCGTTTATGGCTCGCCCCAATAAACGGCGACGGCGGACAAGGCGTTAAGCGCGATTTACAGCTGCTTTTTCTCACACTTGCGTCGGCAGTTTTGTTTTATCGTCGCATCTCCGGGTGGGTGGCCGTCGGCCGTCGCACGGCTCCTTAGAACCCGCGCTTCGGATTAGGAGGTCGGTAGCCAAATATATTATAAATTCCGGAATCAGCTCTTCGGAAGGATTCCGAAGAGCTGATTTCAAATAGTAAATTCTTGCGGAGCGATCACATCTACGTCGATCACAGTTCATAAGAATATTGTCTACCACATGTTTCGTCTGAACGGCATTTTCTAGTGTTGATGCAAGGACATTCTATTCGTTAAAGTAATTGTATTTACTTCCGTGTGGAAAATAGATTGAATCATAGGTATATGTCTAAAGGGAATATTTTCAGTTCCTCCATACAGCTGTCCTTACAACCATATGACGTCACAGTTTCAAATTTTGCTATGACGGATTGCCAATACCCCTCCCCCCCTAAGCTAAGACTCTGTAGCTAAGACATCAAGTGATAACTGATTGGTTTGGAGGTAATATGAGTTCTGACTTATCTAGCCTCCAATGTAAAATTACACTTTACTAAATGAACTTCTTACCAAGCCTGTTTAATGTAGATTAAAATTTATGAAGAATAAACATTTTACTATTTGACAATTTTTCAATGAAACTGTTTCAAATCTTTGCTTATTTTCATAAATTTGATAAAGTGACAAAACATTCTATGAACAATCCCTCATAAAGAGCAAAAATAATGGGTTTTTGTACATCCATTTGTAAAAAATGTATAAAACTCAACGGATAGTTATCTTATATTTTAAAATGTTCTATATATTGTTATATATTTTAAAAAATGTATCTACTTCACTTTGGGAAATATCTTAGATCATGGATATGTCTGACGGGAATGTTTTCAGTTCCTCTAAACAGGTCTCTATAACCATATGACGCCACTTTCAAATTTTGGTCTAACGGATTGTCAAAACCCCTCTCCTTAGAGCTGAGACATATCTATGTCAAGAATGTCAGCCGTGGATGACTGTTTTGAATGTGTTTTTTTCGATAAACGTCGGTGAATTGACGAGCCAATTCTGAAACGTCACCATTCCAGTGGAAACCCACGGTTTCTACTTCTCCTCGACAATAAACACGGATCATGACATATAAATTAGATTATTTGCCTTGTTATGTAAACCTGTGATGGACCGGGGAAGGGAAAGGGTCGGAGGATGGACGGATAATGTCAAGGGCATGCCGCGGACTAGCCTTACTAGCCTCCTGTCCTCACGAAGGCCCAAGGTCGAGTAAGAGCATCCCGCGGTAATTTATCGGAATCATGCAGGAATAATCAACCGGCTGAGCTGCTGAGCTCACAGTCAGGTGCAACTGAGGCACTGATAACGCGATGATAAAGACACGACGCGACAGTAACCACGTAACCACGCGACCACGTCAGACGATTTGGGAACCTGGTTCGGTAATGTCAAGGAGACGCGTCTGCGTGATGGGTTATGTGTGGGAGAGCGAGTGGAATACGTGTCGTGTAATGAGCAGAAGGGGAATTTTCAAAAATGTGTTTGTACGAAACTTTTGAAAACTCACCTTCTTAAAATTTAATTTTCCTACACTTACTATGTAAAACCGTACTTCACTCTCTGGAGTACTAAAGTAATACTTTTTGTCCCAAGGGAGAAAAAGTAATCCCATAAGAATAAAAAATAAATAAAAATAATGTGGGAAATCCCAAAAACACCTTGTAATTAACCATCAGAAGTAATAGCAGCTGACTGTAGTACTTAATTAGTTCTTGAACGGTCATCGGAGAGTTTGCATTGATTGCTGTGAGGTTATGTTAGCCTACTTGGAAGATTGTATTGAGTCAGGTTAGTTAATAGTGGGTAATTTGTGATTTATGATACTTGTTTGTGTTAGTGGAGGAAAATTTGTTTGTGCATCATTTGTTTGTCCCTCAGGAAATTGTCGCCCTGGGCTACGCCTCAGGTGACAACAGTTTCCTTCGTAGACAAAAATTCGCACTTTCGTTTGTTGCACAAATAACTATTTTAATCACTATTAAATTTTTTTACTGAGACGGTGGTGGATCCTGTAATGCAGCTACTTAATGGTCTCGAAGTTTTGATATAAAAGCGATTGTCGGTGGTTGTGATATTCTTTTGTGTGAATGAACATCTGCACTATTGAATACTACTCTCATCCGCAAAAGACCATCCCTAATTGTACTAGATCATAATTTAAAGGCTAAATTGTTGTCACATCTAGGTCCCATGGATGTCAAGCTATTAGGCAATTAATTGACAGCCAGTCTAAGGAACCACCTTAGTCAGTAACAAGACAACAAGATTACGCCACAATCATTTTACACCCATTTCTCATTCATTATTGGATTTAAATACTACCTAGAATAGAAAGGTTGTCTTCTCAAAAAGGTAATAGACAGCAATAGTTAGGTGAAGTAGCTCCAAGTAACTTCGTATATGGAGTACGACTTACTAACGAAATATTTCGTTTTTGCCTCATAAGAACAATGTTAGTCTTTTAACGGCTTTCGTGTGGTCAGTGACGCTGTCACAAAAGTACCACCGTTATTATGGGACTAAAATCCAAGATGGCGCAGATACTAACAGGCTCTCAAAATGTATTAAATATAATGGGAGTGCTATTGTGTTTTCCTATTACTTTGGTATTTTTTAATCTCAACAGCCTATCACCATTGGGTTACGACCTGTTTCTTGAAGATGGCGATTTACTGTGACGGTGCTACCCACCGTCACATAAGAGCACGGTCAGAACTATCAAAAAATTACTCTTAATTATTTGGATTTTTTTAAATTTTGTATAAATATATTTTAAACACCTATGCGATACATTGTACAGGATATTAAATTTAATTATAATTTATTTGGTTCTGATCAATGGAATCAATGTCAAAAGAATTGTTTTCTTTTTTATTTTGTAAAGATTATGAATTTATAAAATAGTATGACGGTCACCATTAAACATTAAAACCAGCCCAAAAATGTAAAAAATTGTATCTTGAATCATTAGTCAACGACTAACGGTTCCATAAAAAATTTTGAATATTTTGAAAGTAGTTGTTGACTCTGTACGTTGATAGCGCCCAACGTTTTTCTTATGGAGGATTTCCTCCATATTTTTCCACTGTTTCCCATAAAACTTAGCACACAGTGTTAGGACAACAAACCAACAAAAACTACTATAAAATTTAAACAATTATTTTACCTTGTTTTCTCTTCTTTTTAGTAGACAATCATGTTATATTATTACTATTATTATAGTGACGTGTCTTATATCTACAGGTTTAACTCAAAAAATCTGTAGATCAATGTGACAAATAAATAATTTAATTTCATATGACTATTTTTGAAACAATAAATTTTTAAATGACGTTTAAGTAAATGTTCGGGTATACGATAGTTTTATAAAAGGTTGTAAATTTCCTTTTAAAGTATGTTTAAGTCCACTGATTCAATTTATTTTTAAACGAAACACTCATGACTTCCACCGGTAGTGAGTGTACAAACGTCAGCACATGGCCATGCCTCAGGTCCAATATAACTAGACTCGTGAGAACGCTCGGCAAATCCAATAACACGTCATTACCAATGATCAATGGCAGCCGCAAGCTACTCCAAATGAACCAGTTTGTAATTAATCGGCTCCCAGTGTAACAGTAGCGGAACTAAAGACGAAGGTTTAGTGTGGAAGGACGCCTCGAGGTGACGATATATCCTGGGAACGGAGTAACTCAGGGGAGTGTACTGAGTCCGACGCTGTTACTGGATGTAAATAAACAGAAACGCCATGGCTTACCCTACGGTCCACTGAGATAGTTTTAAAATGATTAAAATGTTTAGCAATGTAATTGTTTACATATTAATCTTTTAATACAGCTTATCATCCTAAAAATTCAAGTTTGTTCTCATTTTGTTATTAAAATTCAAAACTATAGTTTATCAATCCAAATTGTTTATCTTCATTACATTCACTTACTGTTCGAAATTTATGTAACAGATTTTAAATAAATATACCGGTTAAAAAGTTTGTATTTACTTCCCTGTGGGAAATAGATTAGATCATGGATACGTCTAAAGGGAATATTTTAAATTCATCTAAATAGCTGGTTTTATTATTTTACTTTACTAATTCAATACAATAACCTTTGTAGTTACTATAGAAACCTGTTACACATTTTCCATCTTAAAAATCACCCCCATAGCTAAGACATATCCATGTCAAAATTTTTCTACATTATACACTTCAATAAACATTTTCAGTTTAAACCACTATGGTAATAAAAATGGAATGTACAGTAGTCTACATTGTATTTTGCAATATTTGATTAAACCCATACATTTTTTCATTAATATTACTAAAAAGAACTTACAATAACTTTTGGAGCGTAATTTTTTCTTAGCTGACCAGGCCTATAAATAATGACGTTAATTATTGTAAAAAATACTAAAATTCCTCATGGAATTATACGTATAATTCCATGAGGAATAGGTTAATGGGGATGCTATTATATAAAAAAAAACTTAAATCCTGCTATTGGTACAAAATAAAAAATGTTTCTATAAACGTCGTAATAGGCTGTTGAAGTATAGAGTCTGTATGGGAATAAACCCTCCTAGTTTAAAGATGAATAAACTTTACAGTTTAACATGTGTAGGGTTAAATACAAATTACGTAGCCATTAATTTAAAGTTTATGTATATTTATTGTAGGACTTAAATATTCCACTCTGTGTCCTCCATAACTAACTGATCTGCTACGACCTACTTTCAAAAGACAAAAGACAACATTTGACAAGAAGAAGAATAAATGTCATCGTTGATCATGGGCAAACGGTTGGTAAAATGAGCATTGAATATTTGTTTGACAAGCATCGAGCACAGAGGTCATCTGACATGATTCAGTTCCGCAAGAGAGGCCACTGATAGTGTTAGATAAGAGGAAGAATACAGGTTACCGTTGATCATGGGTGAATGAAGAGTGAAACGAGCATCGAGCATCGAGCATCGCGGACGACGGGGTTGCGGGTTTCTCACGTAAGTTCACATGATGTACGACCGTCGGCGCACGCTACCTAGCATACCGTCCGCGACGTATGGGCTCATGCACATACCGCCGGACGAGTGAAAGTCACTAACTGTTATGTCGGGACTGTTTATTGCTGGTAATTGGTCTGTAGCATCAGCGGATTCTTGTTGTGTTTTGCCAAGTGACTGGGAAACTTTTAGGTTGGTCATGATTTGTAATCATACAGGAAGTTCAGAGTATAAGTAAAAGTTGTTTAGTTTATTCTGACTAAAGACACGCTTTTACAAAAACACGACATCATGATTTGTTAAACATTTAATAGTAGGCGTAGCACATTACTTAATAATTTAATTCAAGTGTGTTGAAAAAACTTACTAAAACATTACGAACAACTGTGTAGTACAGGGTTCCCATATGTAAAGTACCAAAACTGTTAAATGGTTTTATGGGTTGAAATAAATAGTAAATCAACAATAACATTTTTTCGAAAAACATTTTATTTACCAAATATCTGCCATTTTGTATTTTACCAAAATAATTTTTATATCAAGAACAGTACGACCGATTGGGTAAATACATAGTATGGATCCTACTTTTGTCAAGACCTAAAAACAAAAAAAATACCAGCTTAGTTTCATAATAAATTTCAAAAGGGCGGCCACTTTTAAATATTGAATACAAATTAATAGAAAACTGGAACTTTTGTTAAAAATGTTAAGGGTGATTTCTTGTAGCTCTTTTTATTAAAAATCGATTGGTGTAACTGCCAAAACAATCGGATGACGGACACCACACAGCATCATTTTGTTTTCTACAATAGGCCTCTTCTACCTTAATTAATTATGACCATTCATTCCATGTTTTTAAGCTACTGATCGATGCTGTGGTAATATATGTCGTACGATTGTTTCGGTAGTCAATCGTAACACTATTGGATTTGTAATAAAAATGACTCCAAAAAAGAACATGTGACATTTTTGATGAGTTACAGTTTTTTCAAAATTTGAAAATGGCCACCATTTTGAAATCCATCATTGAACTAAGCTGGTTATTTTTATTTTTAAGTCTTGACTAAAGTAAGAACTATACCATGTATGCACCCAAACATAAACTGGGTCAAACTGTTCTTGGGATATAAATTATTTTGTAAAAAATACAAAATGGCGGATATCTGGTAAACGAAGCGTTTTCGAAAAAAATGTTATTCTTGCTTTTCTTTTTATTTCGACCTATATAACCATTTAACAGTGTTTGGCACTTTACATATGGGGCACCCTGTAGTTCACCAGGACTAAACTAAATCAATCAAAGGTGCGTTTATATTGAACATAAATGTGTTCTTACAGATCTCCATAAAACAGCGTACAATGGAATAATATTCAAAGACTGTCTGTTCGGTTGTCACTCGGTTTAATTACTGGCAAAAAAACATAGTTATGTCCTAAATATCTCAACAAAACTCAAGCAAACGTAAAAAATACATATCTGAGGTAATTTTCCAAAATATATAATAGTTTATAAAAATAATTAGAAGTAAACAGTTTTATGCTACAAATGTTTATTCCTAACATTTGAGCAAACACAATTACTTTTTAGTATTAAATAAAAATAATAAAGTAGCTAGTAATTTCTTACACATTTTCATTTTCCTAATAATTGTTAAACAATTTAAAATTATTCTCAAGAGTTAGGCTCACCTTTTTCTTCCAAAAATGCCATAATGCCTTGAATATATTAAGATTACTAAGTTGCATGTTCTAGGTGTCACAATAATATTTGCTATACTTCACCAGGACTAAACTAAAAATATTTTTGGATAAGTTTAAACATGTTTAAAATTAAATTAAATTAAAGGTTGATTAAACTCCTTTCTTTTACAATGATGTATTTACTTCCCTTTGGGGGATAGCTTATATCGTGGATATGTATGTGTAAAGGGAAAGTGTTCAGTTTATCTAAACTTTTCTCATATCCATATGACGTCACGTCCGTTTTAAATTTAGTCTGATGGACTGCCAATACTCCACTTCACAGAGCTAAGCGTATCCATGTCAAAATTTCACAAGTTATACATCCATGCTTTTAATTTTTTAATAAACCAACTCCCAAATGAGCATATCAAACATTTGATACGAGGTTAATACAATTGCAACCGTAATCATTTCTTAACCGGATTGCAACACCACTCGATATAATCGAGACATGTTTTCGCCGAATACATGCCCCGGGGCCCCACTTTGTAGATCCACCCGCCAGGGCCCATTAACCCATAACAAGCAATTAACCATAATAGGGAAATGATTAGAAGGTCAGCTTTGCTAATCGGATCACAAATAGATCGCCATTACCTCTAACGTCCTCCGGCTGCCTAATGTAATGGCTAATCGAATGAAGCTCGAAATATCGAATGCGATTTGGTAAATATTTACGGTCATTCGGTTGGAATGTTGTTTAATTAGTTTTACCGATAGATCAGCGTGGCTTCGAAGAACTTTTAGTTTTCTAATTCACAAACTATTTTGATTTTAGTTGATTGTTGAAGGTGTTTCAAGATATTTTTAACAAACTTTACTACAGTTAATCCAAAAATAGATAAATCTCTACTGTATATTTTGGTGGTTATAGTTTATATAAGTCTAAATTTATATCTAAAACAATTAGTTGAATATAGCAAAATGAAACTTATTCAATAACATTGAATAGCATTAATCGATAGTCACAAACTATAGAATGAACCAACATTAGAATGAGTTTTAATATAAAAATAACTAACTATTTAAAACGTTCACTCAGATTTATAAAATCGTGCCTTTTTAGGTGGTATACCGCCTCACTTTTTCCAAAAGGTTCACAGCTAAGTGATTTGGGTGGTTATTAAGTTTTGAGTTTTTTCATAATGTTTTTTTAGAAATTTCCTCACGAATAAAAGGAATTTCGAGATCACGACGACTGACTTTATCTGAAACATATCAAGGTGCTTGAATATCAAAACTAAATTTGTTTACAAAAAAATCAAATAATAGTTTTTAAAATCATATTTTCGTATTATGACATTTCCCTTTCTTTAGAGATAAAACCTTTTTGGAGGTTTTGTTGTTCTTTGTTATCTCATTGTAGTATTTGATTCATCAGCACCTTTTTTTTAAAAAAATGTTTCTGGTTCGTTCCTGGGTTTCGGCACCATGTTTTATTAACAAAACTCTAATTAAAATAAAAACAGTTATTGAAGTGTATAATGGCAATGATGATTTTGTTTACAAAAACAAAACAATAATAGTTTTTAAATCATATGTTCCTCCTATAATGTTTTATAGAATTTGACATATATGTTTTATACTCAGGGGCTTTCAACACATATTCCTCCCAAACGTAAATATGACGTACCACCATCGTCAAACGTGACTCACCTACGTTATAACGACGTACTACGTACGACCTAACCCAATCACATCTAAATCATCACGCCATAACTCCTGACCCCGCATCCTCATACTGTTAACCCCTTTCCCTTTATGGAGTTTTACGCCCTGTTTACCATTTATCTATTTCTCTATTCACGCGTTTCGCCATCGACACTGCCATAACTCGCGGAGGAGCTGCGGCTGCATACATATGTATGGTCGCGCACTTCTACCACGCGACGTCGCAACTCATGGACAATCATGCTGCCGCGGTGACATCTGCGCGCGTGTGTGTGCGCGCGTGTACGTCATCGGTGAAGAGGCACTTGCACACCTCACCATTGAATAACAGTGTAACAACTTATATACGTAAATGTAAAGAACTTTTCTCCGAAATCGTTTAAATTTTATAGTTGATTTAATTAATTATAGTTTCGATCTGATTAGAAGTTATTAATATGGATATGTCTAAGCTCTGTGGGGGAGGAGGAGTAAACCACAGATCATTGGTTCAATTTGAAGCAAGTTTGGTATGTGTGTATACAATATATTGTATCTCTAGGTATTTACATTTAAAGCGTGCATTTCCAAAAGGTTATAAGTTCAAAAGGCTAGAATAATCAGGACATTTAAAACCCGGTTTTTTCAACATTTATTTGTTTACCTTTGAAGCAAATTTATAAACACTTTCATAATGATACAACCATTCTTGCATATATAACTTGCATTTAGGTATAATTTAAAAAAGTGAAAAGAATAAAACTTTTATCTAGGCGCAAGTAGTACAAGTTGTAAGTGCTACTATGCAACTCTTGCTTATAGATCTGTACCATCGTCTGGAGTCCGTAGAGGTGGTATTTTTCTTGCTTCTTTTCTCTTCCTTTTCTTGGTTTGCAACCTCCATTTAATTTAATACTATTTTTAGTATTATATTTACTTATTTATATTACCTAGTGCAACACCTGTTGCACCAAGGAACATACACCCTTTTGACTTGCACAACAACAAAAGTTCACATTTGACCCCCAAGGAGCGCTAGCAACGCTGTAATACTTTAAAAACTCATTATTCGTAGCAACCCGAATTTACAACAAACACAATTCAACCATTTTAGCACTTACATCCTTTTGGAAATGCATGCTTCAATATTTTTTAAGGGTAGTTTACCCCTCTTACACCCCTTAAAATCGTGGAAAATTAAATTTCTCATATGCAGCCCTAACTATTAAGATTGATAGTTCTTGGTTTATTATTATTCCCTCCTCCCAAATAATAGAACACATCTGTAAAAATGACAGTTCAAAGGTTAAGGCACTTTCGATGTAAAAACTATTTTTTAGTACATTCCAGCTAAACAATTATCTAATTTGTTTTTTACTATTAATATATTATATAATATTAATTATTAATTATATAATACCCCGGTCTTCAAATCCGGGGACTGGATTCTGTGGGTTGGAATAATATTACAGGTCTCCAAATTCCCTTGCAACAAAAAGACCCGGGGGGGATTCTACTCCAAAATCGTAAATTTTCAACGTTTAGAGGGAGACACTTTGTCAGTTTACTGATACAGTACATTTAATCTGAGATATGACTGAGAATGGGTAATTGATCTGACCAGACCCGCGTCTCACCCAGACTGATATAACGGTCTGTTGGACCAAGTGCTAACTAATCCGTACAAAAACGAAGCTTTAGAACTAGTAGAACCAACAGACATGTTAATCAGAAGCCTTCCACGGCCATTAAATCACATTCGCACAACGATTAGGCCGCGCGCCCCTCCCCCCTCTGTAATTCTAATTTATGGGTCTTCTCTTTTGCGAAGTCACGTTGACACCGTTAACTGGATGACCTGACATATCTCGCCACGGGTTACTACATGAGGTTCTGCTACACCACCTGGTTAACGTGACATATATTGTCATGGGATACTCCGTGAAGTTGGGCTACACCACATTGCTAACGTGACAAATACTCAATAGAGAACTCAATAAGGTTGGGCTTTACCATCTGGTTTACACGATAAGTACCATGTGATACTCCCTGAGGTTGAACAGCACTTAATTAACATAAGTACTACTATGGGATACCATGAGGTTTAGCTACACTAGCTGGTTGACTTGAGTTCGTAATTCAGAAGCAGTGACGCGGAATCTCTAGATATGCCATTGACTGTTGGGCTATTATTGAACAGTTCTGTCAAAGGAACATAGCAGCCTCAATCAGTAACAAGACTACAAGATCGCGTCACAATTATCTTCCACTCATTTCTCATTCATGCTTAGCTTAAAGCTAATACCTGCCTGGGTAGGTCGCCATTTCAGTAAATAGCTTACTAACTAGCTTGATAAGTACTGATATAAGGGGAGCGCGCGGGGGCATTGGTGCCCAAGGTCCCGGGTTCAAATCCCGCCAATCACCAATGGCTTTTCGCTATGTGATAATGCCGCAACCCACACAGGGGTGCGCAAAAAGTCGCTACGGCTGAAGTGCCTTAGGAGTAATCCGCCACTTCCAATAAAAAAAGTACTGCTATGCGATACTCCTTGAAGTTGGGCAACAACACCATGTTGCCTGTATATGCACTTATATGAGATACTGCATCAGGTTGGACTATAACGTAGTTGATGTGACAAGTATCGGACTAAAATACCTTGTTGATGTGACAAGTTTAGTATCACCACGGGTCGTCTGCGTGAGTTTGGACTATTCCACCTTGGCAAGCGGTTAACGGCACGGACTTGCAGCAACTTTATGTACACTAGCCACGGGCTTCATCAGGAAGTCACCTGGGCCATCACTACACTCATAAAATGTATGTAGTCACTGTAAACGTTCGACCCCTTCACTTAACGTAAAGTTAATTGCAAGAAGCTGCAGTGAATTTCTAAACCTGCCTACTTTAGGCTCTTGAGTGTCCATTAGACTCACCATACAAATTTCAAATGAGTTTAATCTTTGCAACTTTGCTATGAAATATATGTTTACTCAATCGTTAATCCTAATCGTGTACCTAGGTCATAATTTTAAAACTAATGTAATTAATTTTCATTCATAATATTGAAAAATGTGTAATTTTGAAAAACTACCAAAATGGTGGAGCTTGATACCTTAAAAACTAAAAGTGTAATAATGCGAAGTACGAAGCCTTCAAGAGTAGTTCCATCAGCATACCGTTGAACAAAAGTTTCTTTCAAAGCTCTTCATCCAAATAACTATCAACTGAACTCAATTTTTTCTTCAACACAAGAATTCATTAACTAGACAAACTATTTTTGATTCTAACCAGTGTTTTCCAATTGGAGAGGTTCCATTATTATGGTTAAGCGTATAAAGTTCCAAAATGTACTCTACAACCTCAATATTATATTCAGTGTAAGTATAAATTATAACGTAAAGTTACAGATTATTTTGGCATGGATGTGTCTTAGCTCTGGGGGGGGGGTGTTGGCGATTTTTAAGATGGAAAATATGTAACAGGTTTCCATAGTAACTAACAAGGTTATTGTATTGAATTATTAATGTAAAAGAATAAAACCAGCTGTTTATATGAACTGAAATTATTACCTTTAGACATATCCATGGTCTAACCTATTTCCACAAAGAAGTCAATACAAAATGTTATAAACTTTCTAGCTTTAACCATAACAATTCATATATGTAATGAGCATGATCAATTTTACACGATCTTTTCATTCGGAAATATTTACTTAACCTCATTAACATACAAGTATTTTCCATTGAACAATATTTACTTAGCTTTTTACACAAAAAATCCACCCAACTCAGTAATATCTCACAACGAGCAATGCTGAATGTAATACACCGAATAATTATCTTCAAAATACATTGATATGAACCAGCACATTCTATTTCAATCCTCCTTAAGCAATATGATGCTATACTTCCTCCTTTCCACGAATCTATCAGCTTATAAATTAATTGTTTTCTGTTTACACCAAAAACGAATCAAACCTCTATTACTAATTAAGTTATAAAGCCTCTCCATTGTCCCATTATTTCATAGGTTGTGTATTATCATAACTGTAGCTAGAGCTTGATAGGGAACAGTTCCAACCCTGGTTTCACCACCTAACGTTACCCCCAGTAGTAAACTAGCTGTCCTTTGTTAGGTTAGATATCAACACTGGGGAACATACAAAGAAGAAACACAACAAAGAACATACAAGAAATAAAAACCATTTATTTACCTTCTGGGGAGTGGGTGTTGGAATACTAAAGTTCAGTGGTTAGAGCTCAAGGTTCAGCTGGAGACCCCGGATTCCGTAGAAATCAAGGACCCTGCAGGTTAGGAGCCTAACTCTGGATTTCATATGATCCGCTGACCGAGCTCTTTCTCATCCACCTTACCCATCGTTGTCTACTTCTTTCGCTCCTGTTATCATAGCTCAATGGTGGCAAGTTGATGATAAGATTGAACACTTTACTTCTGGTAGGAGCACATCAAGTGCTGCGTAATAAACCTCAGTTAAACTCGAAGAGATTTTTCCTGTGGGTTGGGACTAGACTCCGTTCTCCGAATCTTACAACAAGAACGACCTCCCCTCCCCTTAACGTTTTCCTTTTGAATTTTTGTTTTTTGTGTTGAAATAATGCCCCGGTCTTCAAATCATCAGAAAACGTTAAGAGCAAGCTCCCCTTCCCCTACGATTTTCCTGTGGATTTTTTTCTTTGAGTTGGGATGATACCCCGGTCTTCAAACCATCAGAAAACGTCAAGAAAATCTCCCCTCCCCTACGATTTTCATGTGGATTGCTGTTCTTTGAGTATGAATAATACCCCGGTCTTCAAATCCGGGGACTGGATTCTGTGGGTTGGAATAATATTACAGGTCTCCAAATTCCCTTGCAACAAAAAGACCCACTTCCCCCCTCCTATAATTTTCTTATGGATTTTACCTATGGTTAGGGATAACATCCCGGTTTCCAAATAGTTCTACTCCAACAAGAACAAAATCCCCCACGAGTTTTCTTTGGATTTTTACTGTAGTTAGGAATAAAATCCCGACCTCCAATCCTGCATCAAGAACCTCCCCGCCTATAAGAGCCACAAACCTTATCGCACACCACACTGCACTTCCCGAGTCATAAGGCAGGTTTCATTACTCCTATCACGTTTAAAATTTAATCCAGCCGCGATGCCGTAAAACCATTCGGAATTTTATGGGTGATTACCGGAGGCGGTATCACAGCATCGTGGCAACTACCAACTCCCGGCGCTCCGTGGTTGTTCCCCGGGATATATTACCCGCGCTGGCCTTTACTGTTGTTTTATACCCGGTTAGCAGTAATTGCTGCAGGTGTATCACGTGACATGCCACACACTACTACTTCATGCGTTATTCAAATTTTAAAACCGTTCTTATTTTTATTTTATTTTGCGTGTTTACCAGTGGCATTTTTGACGTATTACTAGGGAAAGGTCCAAACTCTAAAGCTAGCCTTGATACTACCTAACGTCAATTTGTTGTTAGATAGTTAATTATTAACAACACTAACTAAAATATTTTTATCAATACCAGGATTTTGGTGGATTTTTCCTTTTTCTTGTTCGTTAAACGCCAGAGGCGTTGACATATTTTGGCACGTCACAGAATGATTAAACAGGAATGCTTTTTAGGTAAGCAGTCCGAACCTAAATGTGCATCCCGGGACTTGAACACTTGACCTATTGCACTGAAATGAAAGACATTAACCACTAGGCTAACAGTACACCCATTTGGGATGGTTCGATACTGGACCGAATTATCTATGAGCTGTCAATGAATAATCCTGGAAAATAAATCAGCTGATCTTTGTCAATAACAAAGACACATGCTACATATAAGCTACATATAATACATCAGACCCACCCTTAACCCATATTCACCTTCCCAAAAATGAGTGTAAGATGATTGTGGTGCGATCTTGTAGTCTTGTTACTGACTAAGGCTGACATGTACCTTAGACAGGACTGTTAGTTATTAGCCCAACAGTCAATGGCAAATCTAAAGTACCTACAGTTTAACGTGGAATCCGAACCAGTGCATCTGAATTACGAACTGGTCTAATTATGAGAATGGTATTTGCGGATGGAGCAGTGCGGACGTTAATCCACACTAGAGAATATATCATCCACCGACCATCACTCATATATATCCACAATTCATGACCTCCAAGTTGCTGGATTATAAAACACGCCACCGTCTAGTCTTAGTTTGATGTTTTAAGTTAGAATATAAGAATTAATAGCTCAGTTATAAATGGTGACTGGGCCCAAAATAAAACCCGTGATCCTCAGATTACTCGATGAGCACTCTTTTCCACTCAGCTGTTCATTCATATTTATCATATAATTTTCTAAACTTTTGATATGAAATATTAATGAAACGTGTGTGGAAACGTTTGTGACCTTCTTTTAAAAGGAGTTATTATATTATATTGAAATATTGAATCAGATAGCTTATCTTAATACTATATACAGTACCTATAGACCTTTCAAACATTCAGGAGGATTGATTTTTATTGACATTTTTGTTTGGTGGGATCTTTTAATTGAATTAAAAAACGAAATAGTTGAGGTTGTCAATATATTTATATTTTTTATACCGTATTCAATTGGGAAGCTCATATTTAAGTGAACTTACTTGCCACTAGTAACAAGAGTGCCACTAATGAGTGTGTTTTAATTACATCTTATGAGGTGAAAAAAATCATCGCACAATCTTAAAAACAATCGCTATATCTAGAACTAAACCGACGAGATGTAAAAGGCAGTGGGATCTACACGTGCACAAGGCCTCGTCCTATTCGCTAGAAAGTTACAGTTTAGTGGTAATGCTCTGGGAACTCTTGTTAGTCGTGTAATGTGAAGGCAGAAACATAAACAGAACGACTCCCACTGCTCCAGAGTCCGCCCACGGTCCGTACAAGCGCGAGTCTACGGCCTTGTGGGATACCGTATCATCTGGCCGCAGGTTGACCAGGAGATACGGGCGATATTGAGTATCAGCTGTGACAGGTGCCCTTATTCTGAGAGGAGGGATCTCTACCTGGCACGAAGAGGGCGTCGTTTGTCAGAATGATCCCGCTATGCATATGGGACTTGCACCCACTAGACCTAACCTCTCTGGGATTAATCAATGTAATTTATGTACTCACACTTCACCGCCTCACAAATATGGTATAACTTAACGCAGTTTGTGAACCTTTTTCAAATAATAATAGTTTTCATGTACAAATTATGTGTCGTTAATTAACCGATTAGTATATAATCGATTAATACTTTCGAAAGATTACCATTTACTTGTATTTATTCTTATCTGTTCTACATTGTGATAACGAACAGCTGATGACCTTGACATCAGCTGACTCTTTTCCTCCCTAGGGTGAGAATGGATTACTTTTAACCCACAAACCACTTTAGAGACTACAGTGATCGTCCAGTCCAATTTTTAAGAAATTAGGCATACGGATGCACTTTGCAGACGATTTTTATTTTTTATGTTTCACGGTTAACTCTTGCAAATTTAAAACTAATCTTAATCTACTCAAAGGCTTTTGATTAAATTTATATTTTTATAGTCTATAGGGATTAACGTCCCAAATAACGTGACACCATTTGTGTCTCGTCTCCATTAAACTAATTTTTCAAAATTTGTGGGCATTTAAATGCCAAAAATGTTTTTTTATTATCTGATAAACCATAAAGTTGTAAAATAGTTCAACGATCTCCATTGAACCCAGCTCTAAAAGCTAAATAAACTTGTAATTTGAATCATTGGCCTACTAGTAACAGTTGTAGAGAAACGCTAAATTTACTATCCGTGGTAAAAACAATGCGATGACTATTCTCTATCCTAGCCAGACAACGATTTCCAAAGGTACACTTGATTTGAAACAGCCAATTTTGGTACCGATTTATAAAATACCTGCATCATCACTCCGACAAGCAGTCCTTGTGTTCTCAACCCAGCTCTAAATATCCAGGTAGCATTGTTTTGTCAACTAGTCCCAGGACTCCTAGGAGGTCCTTATTTTACGAGCTCCTGCTCCTCAGCCCAGCATGGTCACAAGCCTCATGGCCTCCGTCGGTAACATCGACATGACAAGCTCCCCTCTGCGCCGTATCGCCACTGGATCTCATTAGTATTTTTGGATGAGTTATACAACTCGCTTTTGTTCGTAGATGGGGATTTTTATACGCAAACACGAATTTCCAGACATAAGTTTTGTTGTTTATGACTGGGCCAGATTCATATTTCGACAACGGATCTGTGTTTAAACCAGTCACTATTGATAAACTATAACACCAGTATACTGCCAAATATGAAACATTATATTGTATGAATGAAACACACATCTTGCTAAAATGATTCTTTAAGTTTAAGTTATATTTTTTGTAGTAAAATTACGATTTGTTATTTTGCTCATTAAAAAGTATTGATTACTCAAGACTTAATTTAAATATTAGTCAAGGTAAATGGTTATATTTTTTGTAACAAACCACTCTTACGTATTAAATTATAACATTGCTCCAATATTAGATTAACATATATTTTAAGGAGCTAAATAGATAAGAATAAAGTTTTTTTATTAGGTTGGTGATAATTCTTTCTATTGTATTTAGTATTGAAACAAACAAACTTTAACTATTATTTCAATACATTTGTAGGTTCAGAAATAAATGTAAGAGAATGGTCATTTCCAGCATGTCAATTCTTTACTTTTTTATGGTTTCATTCAGTAATAAAATCGCAAAACTCCCCTCTTAATACCTAAGTCATATTAAAAGCTGGGGTTTAAATCCAGGCCTTGTAAGGGTAAAAATAATAAATTAATTACAGATTTTTTTGCCTTAAAACTTATTAATTTGAGACCACCGATCTTTTTTTAACTATAGTAAGACATCATGAAATTGTTAAGTATTTTGAATTAACTGATTTTCAAAGTATAAAACTACTTATCCGAAGTGTGGTAAAAAGAGTTATCTCTATCACGCTTGGTCGTTTTGTGTTGTAAATTAAACGAAAACTAATTATTGATAAATGTTTGGTTCGTGTATTCAATTTTGTATTATTATAGTTAGTATTATTCAAACTGTTAAACGAAGGTGTGTAACAGATGTTAAAGATGTGTGGCAGTTTGTGCGTTTAAAAACAAAGAAGCTTCAGTCATCTAGATATTAGGGATTACAAATTAATTTATCTTCTACTGTGAGAAGCAGATACGTTTTTTGACATCTTAGTACAATGGTATGAGACAAAGATTTTTTATAGTAAGCATGCACGATATATCGAAACTATTTTTTTCGGAGTTTAACCCTTGCACCGAGGTCCAAGACAAAACCACTACATGAGAGTGGAGCAGCCCAGAAAGCGACCACCGCGGGGTCAGTAACGAACACACTATAAATTAAGCCAAGCAGAGCAGTTACAGCTAGTTAACTATCTGCATCTGTTACTTTCCTCGTAAATCTCGACAAATGAGCTGCAAAAACTGGGACCACCGGCATGAGAGGCTGATTGTGGGTAACGGCCGTCAACACTAGTTACTGGCTAGCGTTATGTGGACGGTCACGTGACAGACTCCGTCGCACTGGGCATGCGCACGACCCGATGCGCAGGACATGCGCATAACCTGATGCACCGGACATGCGCACAATGCGACGCAACGGAAATGCGCACAACCCGACGCACCGGATATGCGCACAGCCCGACGTACCGGAAATGCGCACAACCCAAAGCACCGGATATTCGCACAACTCTTCGTACCGGACATGCGCACAGCCTGACGCACCGGATATGCGCACAGCCCGTTTTACCAGACCTGCGTAATTGTATATTACGTTTTAGCCCCATAAGAACAATGTAATATTGTAACATAACCGGTTACATAAAAGTAGCGTAAATATGGTAATCAAATTCTCTAATATGGAGTTAATTAATTTATGACCAAACATAGTATTCGGGTTTTTATATAATAGTATTTTTATATACTATAATCGTCTTTAAATGTGTCCCTTTAAATCATAGGGATAGAAATAAATAAGAATATTTTTAAATAAGTATTCAATACAAAAAAAGTATTGCCATAAATGATTGTAATGTTAATTGATGTAATTTATAGAAAACTCAATTTAGTTGTTACGCTTTGATCTAGAATAAAACATATATGTATTTAGAAAACCGATTTAAAATTGCAATATTCCTATATTTATCTATGCAAATTATTATTACGTTGACTAACTGTTGTTGAAATATTTTTTTTTAATTTCAAAAGGTGGGGAACGCAAAGAAATACATTACACTTCAATACACCAACACACAGGGAACCTATTTTGAAGAACCCTTGCAGGTTTAACCCTCACAAAAGAAGTTGTTTCCCAAACAAAGTTTGACAAATTGACTCACCCCTGGGGACAGTCCAGTTTCACACCCAGATCATCCCTCTCCCCAACGATGTCTCCATCTTAGATGCAAATAGCGAGATAAATCAAGGACTCCACCGGCTGATAATCCGTTTGTGGTCGCTGTGCTCACTCTCGCTTTGTCTGGGAATTAAAGAGATTAATGCTCCTCCGGTCCGGTAGAGTGCGACACCGATGAGGGTAACTGACGTGGTGGTTGTTAAAGTACTGATCCGACAGATCGCCCATACGTCAAATCAATCGCCCAATTTATCCTAATTTTAAACAACAGCGACTTTACGAGAGCATACAAGTCAGATTGATAATTCATAAAAGGATGGTTACCTATCATTATTGTTGGTAATTCTGATGGTTAAACGATATGACGTGCACGCTTCCGCCATATTGCCGATTTATTTGTGTCACATCGGCCATCTGGTTGAGCGAACTTGAACTTGAGACCACTCTGATCGGTGATCTGTTGTGCTCGTCTGTATTTCGTCGTTTTTATTTTTTATTGGCAATATCAAGGTAGTAAAATATTCAGATTGGCGATATTTCATAAACAAAGGTTATATTAGACCAATACTAAAAATGCAGCATCGGTAATCTGTCGGATCGGCAATGTGACGATGACTACTTGTAAACCGCACTGGAACACTTTTATGTTGAAATACGCCAAAAATAGGTCCACCGAAGTGAAAAGTCGCCTAGGAGAAATCTTTTGATGAAATATAGTACCAGGTTGCCTTTTTTATTTGTGATATTGACTGATGATCCTGGAAAAATAAAATCAGCAAGTCTTAGTCATTAACAAAAAAATCGAATTCATGACATACAAAGTTTACTCATATTCTCTTTAAAACGGAATAGGTCGGTGTCTGTTATATGCGTATGTATATGAACATGAATGTTAGTTTGAACATAATCGTGTCTTCAGACAAAGAAGTTTGTCTCCATTCATATTGCGATACGTCTAAGTTAAAAGATGCGTGTTTATTAATGTGTTACTTCGTGAGTGTGTAAAAGTTAGTTTTTGATTAGTTTGTAGAGTGTGTTAAGCTAGTTAATTGTGCGTGTTGGTTAGCTGTATTTAGCTACCATTGTGTGAGTTTGTAGTTATGTGTCGGTAAGTTAACTAATAGAAAACCGTGAGAATACGTAAAGCGGTGGTCTACCCGGCGGAGAACTTCGCTTTTGGCGGTACGAAAAACTTCGCTAAGATAAGGAAAGTGAGCTTTGCAGAGTTATTTATGACATGAATCGTTCATGCTGTCATGCGTGTGTCATTCATGCTGGGATGACTCTTTAAGTAAAATATCGATATTCAATACAATCAATTACAGTAGAGAACACAACCTAAAAATTGTCAACGGAGTTATAAATAGCTCAAGATATTATAAAACGATAAATTAAAGCTATTACCAGACCTTTTGTTTGAGTCATTAGTACAATATACGTCGTAAGTAGTATATGCCATACTAATCCTAAAATATAATTTCACATTAGTATCACAATAGTCTACGTGGGCAGGCCTAACACAAACATTGTTGCTTACTTTTTTAATTAAACCCATCACACCCATGAACATGAGAGCAAACAACACATTTTTTTATATCAAACTTATTTATTACAAAAGTGGAATCAATAAATTATTACAAAAAAGGTTCTTTGTTTAGACGGACGACGCACAGTTGTACGCCAGCTCGCGAACTTTGTTTTTAACAGTAAGCAGTTCAGCAAGCGTGCGGTATTGAAGGCGCAAACAATCGCTCATTAGTTATTGCGTATTTCCTTTGTTTTAACATGTATAAAACTCGTCCTAGAGATAGCCTCGGTTAAATGGAACCCAGTTAAAAGAAACTCTACTGTACATACTGTTGTGACAGTATTGTTTAAATATGGTCGCCTAAATTGTGTGATTGTATTTAAAACTATAATCTATATTTTTATTCTTAGCACACTATTACAAACTCAAAAGTATGCTATAGTCCTACAGATTGTTATCGCTATCAGACTAGTTAAATACTTATGATAGATTGTAGAAGAATCCAAATTCTGTATAATGAAATAGTTATAATGAAAAATAAAAAATATATACCAGTGTCTGGTATGTATAAGATTTATTAGAAAAACATCGTAGAATCTTAGCACCGTGCAACATTAAAATTAATGATTTTTACTAATTGGTATGCAGAGTTTATTCATATGTAGGCCTACACTAATAATAAGAAATCCACTCGTTCGCTTGGTAAAATTATTGTTGTTTTGGGGACATTTTTAATACGGTACTTCTTCTACAGCTTACAGGGTTTATACTAGGTGTTGTACTTAAATACACTTCCGAATTGAAAAACTATTTTCAACAGTTGTTGAATAATATGTGTTTTAATTAACACATCTTACAAAATAAATATCAAACCAACACTGCAACATTTCCACGCGTCCCCCAAGTTTCGCCGCGTTCTCGGTTCCCGCGTTTGATACAAATTTATCCTCTATGCCTTCCAGTCCGCCTCCCCGAAATCAATTATACATAACCCAATATGAAATTAACCATCCCGGTGTTTAGAAAGCCCGTCTCCATGGGAACCGGTCCCGGCGATTGACCGCTAATAGAATTTCCGCAACGGCACGAGCGCCGGTAATTATATCGGGCTTCATTGATTATGTAAATTCCAGGGCGGGTAATCAGGACGATCAGCTGATTAGAGGCGGATGCAATCAGCTGATTGTGATTGCTGTTTACCTAAACGACTGTTTAGAGGGAATCAGCTGGCCGGCCCTCGGACGATTCCCATCGTTGCTCAAGTTCTTCGTCTAATACGTGCGTTTGGATTACTTCCGCAGCAAGATGGAGTAATTTCGGATTTGTGTTTTGCGCAAGTTAAAACTCTTTCTTTGTGTGTGGGTTCATTGAGTCCTACTTGGAATTTCACGTTTCCAACTCCTGATTGACATAACAAATTTTATATTTCTACAATATTTTTTTTTAAATACATATATGTTCCAGCAACCTTTCACAATCTACTATGGGGCTACCAGTTTTGGATTTACCTTAGACTTTACCTAAAAACCTAGAAAGGATACCTGAGATCTCGACCTAAACATTTATGGAATTTAAAACACATTAAAATATTATTAAGAAAGGTTAATAATTAATAAAATAATTAAACACTATCGATGCCTTATTGTAAATTATTAAAAGGTTAAACAAACTTAAAATTGATCTTTTATGAGATTTTTTTGTTTACTAAAGTATATAGATGATCTACTAAACCTATATCATAAAAGGGCCAAGGATACTTCAAACCAGCATTCGAAATGCGAAGGCGAAATGATGAGATAGCAAGACTTTCTTGTGTTTCGATTGGTATACACTATAATTCCTTCATAGCAAGTTAAATACGTAAAATTACATAGGAAAACCCAGCTGTGGAGTCCACCCATATAGAATGAGTCACAAATAATAATGACTAAACTACGTCTTTTAAAAACAAATATTCAACAGCTATTAGAAACAACTATTTATATTATTTCAGAAACAACTATTCCTGTAAAATTATCTGTTTTATAAAACAAATAGCCGTCCTTGACAAAATTTTAAGGTATTTACTTCAAGGGAATGTCTCTAAAGAGCTTTTAAACCAAATAACCTGTATATTATTTAAAATATAACTGTACTTGGTATTTAGGATTGAACCGTCAATAAAACCGAAAGATGATAGAACTTTGTTTAAAATAGTCAATTTTTGACTAATTGAGATTGTATCAGTCAATATAATTAATATTCAACCGTAATATAATCTTTCAGTTCGTAATCAATGGTGAGAACTTCAAGGACCATTAACCAAAAAACCATTACTCCACCCAACCAGCTATGCAATTATACTTGATTTCTTTTAAGTACGAAATGAAGCGAAAACCAACATTCGCAATTTAACTTCCAAACTACCCAACATACATGGGCAAAAATAAATAATTGTCTTTACATTTTCAAAAACTACACAGTCAACTGTTCAACGAGGAAAAAATGATAACGATAACTGATAAACGAGGACGCTAAACAAACTTTACAACAATTAGAGTTTTTGTATCAGAAAACACACCTTTACTCCCGTACCACCTAAACATTTGTACACAAACAATCGATTACTATTCACATTCTAGTTACATAAACATTCCCGTCCCCATTCTAGTGACATCATCTTTGTCACCTTAACGCCTAAACTTAGTTTCTAAAACAACCGAGCGCCGTACCTGTTCCAGTAACCACACTTTTATCTCCCTACCATCCAACACAAACAACCTACTGCCGTAACCAAACCTTTGCCTCTCACAGTTACACATTTCCAACGACCGATTGCCATTCCCGTACCAGTAACCGAACCTTTGCCTCTTCACATTTACTCATTTCCAACAACTGATTGCCGTTCCCGTTCCAGTAACCGAACATTTAACTCTTCACAGCTACACAATTCCAACAACCGATTGCCGTTCCCGTTCCAGTAACCGAACATTTACCTCTTCACATTTACACATTTCCAACGACTGATTGCCGTTCCCGTTCCACTAACCGAACCTTTGCCTCTTCACAGCTACACAATTCCAACAACCGATTGCCGTTTCCATTCCAGTAACCGAACATTTAATTCTTCACAGCTACACAATTCCAACAACCGATTGCCGTTCCCGTTCCAGTAACCGAACATTTACCTCTTCACATTTACACATTTCCAACAACCGATTGCCGTTCCCGTTCCATTTACCGAACATCTACCTCTTCACAGCTACACAATTCCAACAACCAATTGCCGTTCCCGTTCCAGTAACCGAACCTTTGCCTCTTTACAGTTACACAATTCCAACAACCGATTGCCGTTCCCGTTCCAGTAACCGAACCTTTGCCTCTTCACATTAACACATTTCCAACAACTGATTGCCGTTCCCGTTCCAGTAACCGAACATTTACCTCTTCACAGTTACACATTTCCAACAACCGTCTACCGTTCCCGTTCCAGTAACCAAACATTTACCTCTTTACAGTTACACATTTCTAACAAATAATTGCCGTTACCGTTCCAGTGACCGAACATTTACCTCTTCACAGTTACACATTTCCAACAACCGATTGCCGTTACCGTTCCAGTGACCGAACATTTACCTCTTCACAGTTACACATTTCCAACAACCGATTGCCGTTACCGTTCCAGTGACCGAACATTTACCTCTTCACAGTTACACATTTCCAACAACCGTCTACCGTTCCCGTTCCAGTGACCAAACACTTACCTCTTCACAGTTACAAATTTCCTACAACCGATTGCCGTTACCGTTCATACCAAACATTTTCTTCACATTACAAACACAACCGATTGCCGTTATTCCAGTCCGAACATTTACCTCTTCACAGTTACATATTTCCAACAACGTGCCGTTAGTTCCAGAACATTAGTCACATCACATTTCCAACAACCATTCCGTACCGTCTACGAACATTACCTCTTCACAGTTACACATTTAACAACGTGTACCGTTCATACTACGCATGTATCACAACACATTTACAACCTACCGTTTTGACTACAAATCCTTACGTTACATGTACATGTTCCAACACCAATTACTTGCACTTTCAGCCCTAAACGTAACGTGAATAAATAACTTAATATAAGTTAATCAAAGCACCGATGAAGTAGATCGCCGAGGCCGTGGTGTCGTCGGGCTTAGCATCGTCGTCTCAAAGCCGCCACATTCCGCCGCCTGTGTCTTCTGATAGGTATAAATAGGCCCAGTCTAACGAGGATCAGGCCGTTAGGGTAGTTTTATCACGGGAATATTCAAATTTGGTCCAGTCAACCATTTGTGACAAGGATGAGCCCAACCGCCGTTTAGAAACTATGATTTATCGTGTAAATCAGAGTGGTGCATAAGAAAGGTGTGGAAGCTTGACAAGTCAAATAGACGAACATTACTAATACTTTCTGAAATTGCGACCTAACCAGGTAGGTATTTTATGCTAAGTATGAAAGACAAGTGAGTGTAGTATGGTTATGGCGCGATCTTGTAGTTTTGTCACTGACTAAAGATGAGATGTTCCTTACACAGGACCGTTAGTTAGTAGTTCAACAGGCAATGAAATCTAAGATCCCTACAGTTGAATGTGGGATCCAAACCACTTTGTTTATGTATTACGAACTGGTCTAATAATGATGATGGTCTTTGCTGATAAATATACTATTCAATAGTTCAGACGTTAATCTACGTAAGAAAGTATCACATCTACCAATCCATCGCTCATAACCATCCAAACTTCTTGACTTTCAAGTAGCTGGATTACAGGACACGCCACCGTCCCAGTACATTGACAGGTAATACGTGAGTACACAGATCATAAAAAAATGTATCTGAAACCATTCTAAATTAGTTTCCTGTCGATTTCTTAATAAGTCTTCAAATGGTACCAAAAGTTTATACATATTTTATTTTATTTGTTTTCAATACACTACAATACTAGCTGAGTAGTTCAGAAAGAATGAGCTTATCTCGTAACCCGAATTTCGCCGGTTCAATTCCGGGCCAAGTCGCCATTTGGGATTGGCCCATTAATTTGTTTACCCAACAACAGTGGAGTTGCAATTTTTGGTTTGCCACTTTCAGTTAAAAACCTATTTGAACTAAAATCAAACAGTTATTTGTATCCTTAGCTTATAATCGCAATGGAAAATGTCCTCAATAAAAATCGAATTAACAGTTCTTTTTGTGTTGCCTTCTTTGTATCTGCCTTGCTTGTAACAGTAACAAAACCAAGATTCGTACTATTCACTATCAAAACGTCAAAATACACTAGACTTGTGTAACCACAAGTGCAAAAATAGAGTATCCTGACATTTATTTATCACCATTACAAATACCGTACACGAATATAACATATTAAATGAATTTGCCAATATTTTCAAATCACTTAGTAAAAGCTACTTACTTCATTTTCTGGAAATAAGTCAGACATTCTACTTTGGGATTCGTCTACTATTAGGAAGCTGGCGTGTCCTGCAATCCAGCTATTTGAAGGTCACGCAACTGTAGATAGTTGTGAGCGATGATCGGTGGATGTGTACTACATTTATCCGTAAAGACCATCTAATCTAACTAATTAGAACAATTAGACCAATTCGTAATTCAGAGGCAAAAGTGGTTCGGATTCCACATAAAACTGTATGTCCCTTGGATGTCATTAAGTGATGTCTATTAAGTAACAGTCCTGTCTAAGAAATATGCCATCCTTAGTCAGTAACAAGACTACAAGATCGCGCTCAATCATCTTCACACTCATTTACCTTTCATACTTAGCTCAAATACATACATGGGTATATCACTATTTCAATTAAAAAGAAAAATATACTTAGAATATGGATATAAATACATTCGATAAAATCTAAATATTTGGATTGTTCACCAACTAACGTAAACATTAGCCTTTTAGAGACATTTTCTCACTGTGAATGTTCAACTAACCAGAATTAATCACAGCTGTTTGAACTTGAAACAATGGTCGTGTTATATAACTTGGAGTGAACCACATAACGAGCGGTAGAGCATTGTTGAAGCAGCTGGGAAATGTACCAAGGTCGAAGATGTGGGATCGAGGCGACATTCACCTTATACCCACAAGTAGGCTGGCATTGACATTGTATACGGCTGACAAAGTGTTGCAAAGACAACATTTATCTATGTTCTCAAGCACCATTTGACTGTAAGAGCACCTAGCACCTTTTTTTGCCTACATATACTTATACGTATATGTGTATTTCTAGCTTAGTTGTTAGTGTGTTGAACGACGGTGCAAGAGGTCAAGGGTTGAAATTCAGGATGTCCGTTTGAGTTTGAACTACTTTCCCAAGGTTCGTTTGTGTATAACTACTCTGGGACACTGTAAAAATGCCTCTGATCTAGAAAGAACCAACATATATGAGTATGAGATATATTAAGTTAGAATGAGAGATGAGTGTAAGATGATTGTTGTGCGATATTGTAGTCCTGGTACTGACTTAGGCTGACGTATTCCTTAGATAGAACTATTAATTAATAGCCCAACAGTCCCTAGGTAACAACTATATGACGCCACTGTTTCAAATTTTGGTGTGACGGGTTGTCACCCCCTCCCCAGAACTAAGACATGTCTATGTAAAAAAAATTAATTAGATTGAACGATAAAATATGGTAACGATAGATAGAAACTTGTGGAAACATGCACTTCAAAAGTGCAGTATAGATAACCAGGGTCCAAGCTGAACGATGATCAGTTAAGTTTGGCGTGAGTAAGCGCGTGTGTCGGGTCAAAGTCAGCGGCTAGTGAATGTGTTATCTAAGCCAGGACGTGACAACTTAAATTTTTCGTTATGTGATTAAGGTGATTAAAGCAGGTGCTGTAAACTTTTTCTTGGTAGAACCCAATAACCAATAGATCTAAACCAACAAACTACCGCATCTTGAGAGTCCGTCACATACTACCAACTGTGCCAACGATTCACCGACAAAACATTTAAGTAGTTCATAAAACGTAGAAAGTGTTTTTCAATCCACCACAATTATATCCCTTTCCGACTAATGCTTTTATTCAAAGAATAACTTTGTTTACGGGTAATTTATTTACCGTGTGATCGAACTATTGTACAGCGCTCCATTATTAAAACTTTCCCGTCACCTTGGTGTGTTCCACTTTTATGTCTTTCCACTTCAAAAAAAGTGTGAAATCGTTAACAATAATAACTAACCCCTTTTTATATCTACTGTTCCATTAGTGTGATAGGTGTAAAACCTATTATTTTACCACTATTATAAGCGTGTACATTTCCTCAAGTACATCTATAACACTTCCAAACGTACATCGTTCTTTATTTGCATGTGATTTTGATTTAAAAGGAGTATCTTTACTATATTTTTAAATGCCATGTTTAAATTTTCAGATTTTATGTTGTAATGTTGTTGTTTAAGATATTGTTGACCTTTGCCACACATTGTATAGTTAAACCTTATCTACATATTCTCTTTCTAGTACAACTCTTGTACATCATTCAACCACTTCATAAGCTCACATCTAGATGGGTGATACTTCCCTACAATCAAATCACGTCTATACCTAAATAGTTACACTTGTACATTGGGTTTTCTACTATATCCACGCCACTTCTACACGTACATTGTTCACTATCTGCATGTGATTTTCTACCACAAAATGACTAAATTACGTCTACATCCTCATAGGTCTACATCTAGGTGGGTGCGACTCTTCCTCTGCATCTACACCCAAGTAAATTAAACACTTAAATCTATATACATGTATTTTCTTCTACTACACCACTTCTACACCAACATTGTTCTCTTACATACATGTTCTTTTTCACCACAATTCTTTTATATCAATTTTACACCTATTTAGGCTCACGTCCAGATGGGTGTTTTCCTACTATATTTACATCGCTACTACGCCTACGTATTCTGCCACGACACGCATTGTATGGGGAACATTGTTACAGGCTGGGAACCGACCCAAGGTTAGAGTTGTGAGATGGAGTCGACATTAACCTCCACCTCGCCAATGTTATCGATCCGACTCTAAATGGACCATCTTGATACGTCCCGTCTGTATCTCGACTTGTCAGAAGTACTTATCACTTTAATCATACACAGACTAAAAGTAGAAGCTTCTCAGGGATGTGCCTCTATTATGAAAAATATTATTATTCATAATTTATTTTTAATCTGTGATGTTTTCTCAATAATTTAAAATAATTATTTGACTTCATGAAGACATATTTACAAAAATTATAATGTACCCTTTCATATGCTACTGAGCCTCAATGGGCTGGACATCTTTATTTGCCAATTTACGTAAATCTTTTTTTAATATGTATGTACATGTATTTCAGAAAGTAGACTAAATGAGTAAAATATTGACATTTTTATCACATAGTATATGATTGATAATGTGTTTTAAAATCGTTGTTTTTTCAAAGAAGTTGAACATATTATACTACGTATTTTATGTCAATACCTAACAGTTAGCCCGCACATCTTGCGGGTTGAATGGATCAGTAATATGAAGAAGGATACAGTTATTATGACTAAATAGTGATCCGAAACCAAAATAAATAATGAGCCTAAATTAGACCAAAACTAGAATATGTAGATGGTTATTGAAATTTGGTTTACATTAAGATAACATTATAATTAATTAAAATGTAGTATTGTAAAATAGGTAAAGTTTAATAATCAATGTAAATAAACCAATTTGATTATAATTAGACGGTTGCATATTTATTTCTGTTAAACCACTTTAGTAGATCCCATGTTTTGTAAAACTTGTTGCTAATATCACTCAACATTTGGTTGTTGAGAGGTCGTTAATATAACTATTTAATAGGTTTTTACCAAACCAAATCCTTCTCCAAAAGGTATAAAATAATGAAGATGAGTCATATCATAGTGAGTTGGCTGAGTAAGACATAGTCCTATAACAGCCGCAGTGAGCCCTCAGCCCACTAAAACCTCTCATCCTGCCCATATCATATTGGGTACTATCGTTTTTACCGCCAAGCGTTACAAAAATACCTTGTTTAGAGTTACAGAAAGACAGACAGACAGAAATCTATACGATGGCTTTTCTGGACTATAAAACTTCAAAATAACCATTATTGCAAGCATTGTAAAGATAATTTTTTTATAAAGGCTGGGTATGGTCGATTCAAATTCTTCTTATACTTTTCGTCATTGAAAATATGTAATTTTACAATCACGTGTTATTTTATCATTTATAATTAAATACCGCAAAGGTTTTAACATCGTCAAACCAGCCGAACTCAAATGCGCCCAAAAGGCCACACCTGGGCGGTAAATTCGTCCGAAAAAAGAAAGCGACGACAACAGCCATCTTCAAAATTATGGAAGAGCTCATCCCAGTAAATTTGGGGGTTCCCTTAAAGAGCACTGGTCCAGTTCCTTCCGAGAGGTACAAGGCCCATATTTTATGCTCTTGAAATTGTAACTCGACCACTACAATGTATAAGAGCCCGACCGCCCGAACCCGCCAAAAACGGAACCAGATAAATAAACAGGTCTGTACGGCAGTCTCGTAAACCCATTACATTATTGCCCCCTGGCTTCCACATTTCCAAAGAGGTCATTAGTGGACTAAACTGGCGTAAATCATGGTAAAAGCGGCTTGATGGCTTTGCACGGGACCGGAGAGGCTCCGGGCGGACGGTGGCTTAAGTTTCGTGGTCATCCGGTAGCTTAAGCTGCGGGTCCGGTATTTTAAGCTGATCAAGAACATTGTTGGTTAATTTTAATCGGCAATGGTTGACTGTAATTTATTTGTGTCCTTTTTATTTAGAGGAACGACGAAATAATAACTCATGTTTATTTTGACGTATGATACCTCGATCTATTTCCTTTTCACTAAACGCGATGAGTAACGTTTATTTTCGGCACACTGCTTCAAAAGCAGCTGTTTTTCATGTGTTGAAGAGCAAAAGTTTTTCTTTTTCTTCCTTCCTTTTGATAATACCTTTTACTATGATGATATTTTTAGTCCTAGGCCGCAAAAGATCATTGTTGATGATACTTTTGATTCAAAGACAGCATTCGATTGTAAATAATCGATCAAGTAATTATAACAATCACTATCGATTATTTGTGTATTTCAGATGTTCCATATATCGATTGTGAAACTGGTAATCGACTTTTAAATTGAACTATCGAATGGTTGAAATCGAACTATTGATAATAATAACAAACACTGGCATAACCTAAACAACCAATCAGGAGTCAAGAAAAAACTGCTTCAACTTAAGTAACATAACAGCTGATTAGTATAAAGCGACAAAAATGGTCGAGAACTATTGATACTAAATCAGGTAATAATTCATGTTTTACGAGTTTGTTTCATTTTATTTGGCCCAAAATTGGCTTTTTTTAAATATACTCGCACATTTAATAGGCTCGGCACGCTTAGGCTGTTAAACTTTTGCTCGTATCAAAAACGCCCGTTTTCGGTCTAAGTGATGGAATATACTATTTTAATAAAACTAATATAGACAGAAAAAAAGTGATAAGAGTTATTTTATACATTTTTATTTATTGAAATACTTACTCTATCAAGAAGCGATTTTATTTTATTTAGATTTCTATTGTGGATATTTTCCATCATCGTTAGTAAAACAAAGTGTCACAACGTTTCGGGAACTAGTGGGACACATACCAGGAAAGGGAAATAAATATATCCCTTTATCCAGGGTTTTTACCACCTTTATTCGTCTTATAGAGGTTCCACATGTTTGAACACGCGTTTGAGTCACTTTTTGAAAACTACTTGCTTTGCAGGTCAATCGTGGGGGAACTACGTCTTATAGAGCTGAATAGCTGCTTTATAAGCCTAGTAATTGACCATTGAAATACTTGTTATCAAAGGTTTTCACTGAATTACCTCATCTGGGTGGTTTTAAGGTTTTGAGGGAATTTTAAAATTTCGTCTTATAGAGGGGTTCGTCTTACAAAGGTTCCTCTGTACTTTGAGGTTGAGGAAACTCTGAGTCCTTACACAAATTCTTTGTCTCTATTCCAGTACAGTATATTTTGGTCAGCCTAGTTATAAGGCATGGCGGGTTCCAATTTTTCCACAATGATGATATCAGCGGTTTGCGAGAGCGTGCCTCGGCCGGCAACAGCTCCATCACGGAAGGATGATCTCCTTGATTACACAAGCGTCCCGCAGATGGCGTGATCCGCGGCGGTTCGATAGAGACGTGGTACAACGGTCCCTACTCCCTAGCGTGTGTTGTTTAATATGAAGAAGATATCGCAATAAACAGGCATGCGCTGATCCCGCGCGGTGCGTGGCGCTGTCCGCCGGCCAGACATGCAACCTCCACTACCTGCATTTTGTGTTTCATTTTACAGTTTTGTTGGTCGCTATCAAATTGTAGACATTTAAAGGAGATAGTCGGTGGATTATATATTAACTTCCTCACTATTAATTAATATCCAACTCCTTAATTGGAGTTGATTGGAGTTGAGTAGATTAGTTTACCTTTTGTAATGGCGAACTACCCAGATAGGTGTATCTTAAGCCAAGTATTTGAACGAGAAATGAATGTGAGATGATTGTTGTGCGATCTTGTAGTCTTTTTACTGACTAAGGCTGACATGTTCCTTAGACAGAGCTAAAATAGCCCAACAGCCAGTGGCATTCAAGGGACCTACGGTTTAACGTGAAATCCAAACCACTTTGGCATGACGTCCAATTTTAAGGACTATTTTAACGGATAGGTGTAGACCTCAATAATGCCAACATTAATCCACACGAGAGCATATAACGGCCAACGACCACCGCTCATAACTATTCACAATTTGTGACCTCCAAGAGGATGGGTTACAGAGCACGCTACCGTCCTAAACCAAAATAGTTTTCACACCTGCAGTCTCCTAAATATTATTCAAAAGCTCATGCGAACCTAGGTAACAAATGCCTAACAGTGGAACAATACCAACCGTGTACACGCGTGACAAAGAAAGCTTTACTCTTAGTTATTTTGTAATCCCTCATTCTGGACTCTGAGGTAAAAATTCCCTAAAAGGGAAAAATCCCCACCATGACTATGTGTAAACGCGTGACAAAGGCTCGCTTTACTCTTAGTTATTTTTAATCTCTCTCGGTGGATTCAGAAGTAAAAATTTCTCAAATAGGGGACAATTCTCACCATCCTCAGGTGTACACGATTGACGAATACTCACTTTAATCTTAGTAATTTTTTCAATCCCCGGCTGTACTCGGAGGTTAAAAATTCCCCAAAAAGGGGAAAATTCCCGGCACGACTGTGCTTCAGGTGCGGCATGACTGGTGATTCCCGATGAAGTTCCGCCTGGGTTTACGATCGTGGCCTAATCATTATCAATGTCGGCCCCGACACAAAGTCCACACATTGCGTTTACGGCCGACGTTTTGCGGTAATAATTAGCATAAATCAGACCCCGGCCCGCGCGGGTTAAATGACGCTAGCCGCACAAACAGCTGTGCAACCGATCAGCTGATCACAGTGGCGTAGGAAACAGCTGGGTCAGTCTAGAACTGGATATTTTCCATTACTGTAATATTTGTTTTAACTTTTAACAGTTACAGGGCCTCAAAATATTTCCCCGAAACCGTATCGTGCCACTTAGTGAGTATGTCTCTGGTCTAGAGCTTTGGGATCGGTTGGTTATTGAACTTCTCATCGCAAGGTGTCGTAAACATGGAGAAGATCAGGACCCCACCATGTATTTCAGGTATTTTGTTTTACAAAGCATCTGGGGTTGAGTGTAAGAGGTAGCAAGTGAGAGGTATAATAAAATAAGGTATAAAAAACTATATTAAATTTGTTCCTGAGTCATTCCTGAGGGCATAAAACTTAAATTATTGGTAAAAAATTAATCACACAAATATGAACATCTCAACACTTAAAAAAACATACACTACATTTTACGACTAAGGGGACAATTGCACTATAATCCGCTCAAACTTATCGATTGTGGACTTGAACCGGTTTTTATCGCGTGCCTGTAAAATCAGGAATGTCGTCTGATAATCTGTTGGAATTATACTTTCTCATTCCAAACATTGTCTGGCTTTGTTTTAAAAGCTTTGTGAATCTCAAATTTTACAATTGTTGATCAAGGCCTATATAATGACTCTTTACATTTATCCAGTACTTCAAGATTAGACTTTTTTCTACAAACTTTGATCTTTTCAATTTATTTTTTTGATTATAAATTACTTTTATGTTCTTTAAGTATATTCCTTAAAATATTCTATATCTGAGTGTATCAGTTCAGTTAGTAAGATAATACCAAGACTATCCAACCACATTACAAGTCTTAGGTAGCTGACGTAATGGAAATGTAAGTTTTCATGTGTATCCGTATAAAAACTTATTTATATTCTTATGTTAATATGTTAATCTAAAAATATATAAGTGTACAAACTGAATTACTCAAAATTTCCTGCTTAGTATATCACAGAAATCTTAACTCCCACGAAACTTAGAAATGATAATCAAAAAACATCGTTAGAACAACAAGGAAACCAAAATAAAATTAACACGACAAAAATGTAAGATTTTCACAAAGATTGCAGCTCAGTAGAGATATCCTAGAGCGACTTCCGTCACCGCCGCCCACGCAAGTAAGTGAGTCGCCAGTCGACGCAGGGTATGATCACGATTGTATAACAAAGTGTGAGAACGCCTCAAGGGCAGTGGGACTTTCGCAGCAACATTTAGAGTGAACTGACGCGGACGTAACTCGGGCGAGAGTGATACAGTTGGAACCTCCTCACCTTGAGGCTGCTCCTGTACTTAAGTGAGGATAAAGATTGATATAGTTGGAACCTCCTCACCTTGAGGCTGCTCCTGTACTGAAGTGACGATAAATAGTGATACAGTTGGGACCTCCTCACCTTGAGGCTGCTCCTGTACTGAAGTGACTATAAATAGTGATACAGTTGAGACCTCCTCACCTTGAGGCTGCTCCTGTAATTAAGAGAGGACGAAGATTGATATAGTTGAAACCTCCTCACCTTGAGGCTGCTCCTGTACTGAAGTGACGATAAATAGTGATACAGTTGGAACCACCTCACCTTGAGGCTGGTCCTGTAATTAAAAGAGAATGAAGATTGATATAGCTGCAACCTCCTCATCTTGAGGCTGCTCCTGTACTTAAGTGAGAATTAAGATTGATGTAGTTGAAACCTCCTCATTTTGAGGTTGCTCATATGCTTGAGTGAGGATAAATAGTGATGTAGTTGGAACCGCTCAACCTTGAGGCTGCTCCTGTACGAAAATGGTGAAATCAATTGTATAACAAAGTGTGAGCACACCTCAATGAAAGTAAAGCTTCTGCAGCAACATGTAGACTACCGCGGACGTAGCTCGGCGAGAGTGATAAAGCTGGAACCTCCTCACTTCACGTCTGTTTCGTACATAAATGTTGATAGTGATTGTATAGCCCATCTGAGTGTACAGATAAAAATCAACCAATAAATTTCAGTGAGCAACAAACAACACGGTAGGACACGAAAACCTAGACCCTATCCATTTTTGAACTCATCAAATACTCAAAAGCGCTCCAGAGTTTCGTTATCCTGAAGAAATACTACACTTTTGGTACAAGGTAAACTCAAAGAGAAGTGACAAAGCGACACCAGAAGGGTTACTCCAAGCGGTCGGCACGGGCTTACTTCCTTTACTCTCTTTACCGCCACATCAGTGAGCCCGTCGCTGGGGGCGAGGCGGAACAACCATAACTCACTGGAGATTTACAATATGTATAAAATTTAGATCAGCCCAAACGACTGTCAGTAATTTATGTCGGGCGGGCGGCGCACTTGGACGTTTACTGCAGGATGGGTACAATTAGTGCAGATTAACCGCTAGCGAAGAATGCCTTCGAACAGCGAATAGCGACGAACGACGAGCCCACCACCACTGACATTCGCGCTGCGAGCGAATTGTTCCGAGAATCGATGCCGTTCTCGAAGAATGTAGTGCACTTCTTCGCTCGCGTTGTGTTTATGACATGAATATGTCAAAGCTCCCCATTTAAATCAATGAACAATTAATTGGCTAGTGTTATTCCATTTCTATGTTCAATCACTACATCATCCCATTCAATAACCGTCACTTTTTTCATTTCAATGCATATAATTTTGTTTATATTTTCGGAAAGTTTAGATTCGAAACTTCCTAATTTTCAGATATCAAAAATGTTGTCGATAGAATAGTTAAAATAGATGTTGAAGAGTGTACAAATTGTATTCGTCGCTAAAATGGTCAGAACAAATTCACGTATTTCTAAATATAATATCGATACGATTTCAGGCTTTGATCCACCAATCCTGTTGTAATTTTTAAATCCGTACACAGCGCAAGAACGCGTTGAACCAAAAGTGTAAACAAATCGTATAAAACACGTAGCGTTTATTCGGTTGTCGACATGTACATATTGATAATTGGGTTAAGTAACACGACGAAACCCTACCGTTCCTTTATGTTATTTTTTTAAGTAAAACAAGTTTTTCCTAATAGAAAAAATAGTGACGTCATGTAAAATGGACGTGTGCAGTAACGGTGACCGCCTGACGTGAGAATAGTCTCTGTCTATAAAAAATGCTCAGAAAAAATAAAAACGTTCTAAAATGACATTTTAATCAGCTGTCTATCCAGTATGACGTCAGGATTCTCCTGGAATTCCACACCTATCTATTTCTTCCACCATGACTCCCACACTATAATTCCCGTACAAAGGAACCCGCTGTGTGTATACACAGCCGTTACCCAACATATATACACCCCCGTACGCTTTCTCAAGTCCATCCGCGTCCACGTCCGCTCATCTCACCCGCCGCAGACTCCGACTTTATTAAAACCATTTGAATACGAATGTCGCCCGCGCCTAATCTTGAGTTACAGGTTAATATCTGATTAAACGGAACTACATCTCCGGGTGCGTTTATAGTTTGGATAAATAACGCCGTCGTTTCGGGGTTTAGCCCGGTCCCGTATTTATGTGGGACATTAGCTGCCCTCGGAGCCCCCTGCTTTATGGCGGGTCCTGGCCCCACCGGTTACGATATTGTTTTAGTCCGGCCCCATAAACCACGGTGTTTATCTGTTTGCATATCGTTTGACATGATTATGAATGGCTCTTAAATGTTTGAGAGGGATCGGCCTATCGTTTTACGTGGAGGGATTTTGGTAGCGACCGGTGGTGGGCGTTTTGGAGTCGAAAATGTTTAAGTTATTCTGTGTAATATAGCAGTGCGTTACGGTATTCCCTGGGGTGGATTATCGTACGCACTACTCTACTATGAATAGTTTTCATTCATTCTATATTATAAACATAATGCTACTAGCTGACCCGGCGAACTTCGTAACGCCTAACAGTAAATACATGTTAACTTTAAGATTGGCTATGTTCTGAAGTCAAATAGCATTGCGGCTTTGTTGTGAAAGCTTTAAATATACAACAGCTGATTATTATAATAAACTCAATATGTATAAACTTTGTAATTATTTTTTATTTGTCAAACATAAAAACACGTGACTTTTAATCATACAGAAAATAAAGAAATGAAGAAAATACAGTACATAATTCCCAAAAACCGTAAACTATTAACGTTGTGTATAAATCTGTTCATTTTTTACAGTACACATTTACTCCATAGGTTTACATTAATGAATGATTCAGATGGCATTGGATAGTAAAGCATATTGCTAATGGAAAGTAAATCAACAGCTGTAGCTTAAAAAATCAAATGTTTTTATTGTAGATAATTTGTAAACAAACTTAGTCCCCATTAGGTTAACTTTAGAAATTTAAAACGCTGTAAAATGGAAACTAATTGAAATTATGGAAACTGAATATGCCTAAAGCATGACCGGAGCAGAGACGAATCCAAAAAATCAAAGATCATTAAAATCGGTCCAGCCGATCTCGAGTTATAATGCGTGTAACTAACACGACTTTGTTTTATATAATTAGATTATTATTATTATTATTATTAGTGTATTAACTATCTGAAATGGTATCCTACCCAGGTAGGTATTTATTTAGGGTATTCCTACCCATTTCAGAGAGATATTTATAAAGAAGATACTATGAAAACAGAAACAGGATAAAAAGTGGTGTGTTTTCAAAAATATTTTTAGGTAAAATGTCTGAAACTAAAAAAAACTCACTAAGATATATTATTTATTCTGCTTCCATATTCAGATAAACGTATGTATTATTTGTGGTACAAGTTATATTCCGATTTATTGGTGCGGGAAAAAACGTGTACTTGTTTATAAAAATACTTTTTTTGCGGGAAACGCCACAGAAACAAGACCAAACGAAATTACCATTTTAGCTAAAAACGTGAGTGAAAGAGTCTCTTAAGTAATCGACTGTACTTGTCATCAAAGCGCGTCAGATCTGTCAGTTCGCAAGCCTTCGTGAGATTCATCTCTGTTGAAGGTATTCCAATAACAGGTTATTCAGATTTCACGGCGGCCCACTGGTAGACTGTTGGAGAAGGCTATTTACGACAGAGCCTTGTTATAGATAGCTCCAGGGCTCGCTTGATACGGACTACCGAAATTCGTCGCAGATTCCATTCATACACCAATAAAACAAATTGATTAATGTGGCCCATTTCCTGCCATTCATCTGGAATCACCATTACAAATAGGATTTAATCCAACTCAAATTGAAAGCCAACGTTTATCGTTCAAAACTCAAATTTTATTCATGTATCTGCAGTAAATTAGTCTCAAAATTGTACTCTTTATTAGCGATCCACAAGTTAGATTCTGTTTCAGACAAATGGGAAAGTAAAATGGAAATATTTCGAATACAAGTTTCGAGATCCTTTATATCAGGCTGAATGAGTTTGAAAAATAATTTACCAAAGTAAATGTGTGCATTGAATGTTATGATATTCTTTAGTAAAAATTATAATTCATGATTATTCCCAGTGATCTATTCAGAAACGATATCCTTTGTGAAAAAAGAGAGAATCTCATTAGAATTTCAAGACAAATAATGATTGATAAATTGTGAATTAATATTTCATGATAGAAAGGTAGGCCTTATTCTGTCAAAAATTGTTATTTGAATATTATCTTATTTTATACTTAAAATTCAATTAGTTTAATTAAAATTTCATGGTATTGTAAAATGAGTGACTTTATATGTTTGTACATTACTTAAAAGCTCATAGTGTTTAGAAAGTTTGTTATGTTTTATCGACTTTGAAATCTAAATGAATGGAGTATTGAATCCTCATTAATTTGGGGTTCATTTAAGAAAGATTTCAATGGGAAATACTAGACTGAAGATCACCTGTATTTAAAAATTATCAAAGGAACATGTCAGCCTTAGTCAGTCATCTTACACTTAATCCTCATTCATACTTGGCTTAAAATACCTAACTTGTGGTAGGGTTGCCATTTCAATCATCTAATCTAATTCATGTATGGTTGCAATATGTAAGGTACAAGTTTAATCTTTAGTTATATAATACTTTAACCCCATCTCCTCAATAACACCTAAGTTTTAGGTAAGTATATTGGCTACCCCCTAAAAGCCCCTCCGAAGGCAGAGATCCAAGTAGGAACCCTTATTGGATAACGTCATGCTGAGTCGCGTGTCTTGTGTTTCATCGAAGCAATAGATCATCTCAGAATACTCATATTTCACCAACTGGTGGTCCCCAATGTCTCACTTTTGCTTTTGCGCTTTTGCTCATCTGTTGGTCGAGCTAGCCAATACACCAGTATGAGTCAGAGCAAAAGTGCTATGCACACTGACGCCATAACCACAGTGATACAGCCTAGAAGTGTAATTGGCCTTGAGCTTGTAAAATGCAAAGATAACTCTAATAACACGTTAATTGAGGCAGTGAGCTGTTTGAAGGCCAGGCCGCGGGATTCCTCATCTTGTTGTAATGGCGTACAATCCGGTCGTCAACAAAACCTAGGTCACGGGGCAAGGACGGAGTGCACTACTGGGAAACGGACGTTCAGTGGTTGGTTAAACCATTTCTTAATCGGAAGGTTAAAGCAAAATCATAACAAAATTTCGTAATGGTTCTTTACTTGACCCTGCTGGCGTATCTTGATATAAAATGCTCCACTTACTTTACAAGGAAATAAACCCTAAATGGGATTAAATACTGTAGTAGTAAATTTAAAGGTATACTAAAAACTATTGATCACACTCATGAGCACTGTAATCGAAGATACGTTTGCAGTACCTACAGTTTAGTAGTACTAGTTTAGTATGCAGTATATTGCAGTGCAATGTAGTCATTGGGGTTGATGATCAAAGAAAGTTTAGGGTCTTTGTCAATCAATTTACAAAGTCCATTGCGTTCTTGCGACGCAACTTATTTACACTGGATTGTACTCTCCAATGGAAAAATCTGCACCACAGTGATCAACTGGCTGGGTGGCCATAGTGAGTGGTTATAGTCCCTACCTTTAAACTGAAGGTCGCCGCAAGGGTCGGATCTGGACCCAGTTGCCATTTCGTCAATCAATTAATAGGTGTTTTTACCTTTTTAATATCCATAAAAAGTTCTATAAATTAGTTACAATCAGTTTTCAGAAGTAGGGACATGAAATCAGATATTAATTAATGATGCTTCCTAACAACAAGTCAACGTTAGGTAGTTAGGTAGTCAAAAAATCGGGATTTGGACCGTTCCCCATCAAAACGTTAAACATTTTCGAGAGGCGTAGAAAGACATAAAACCAAAAAGATTGTATTCCCTTCCCTGTCGGAAATAGGTTAGATCATGGATATATCTAAAATTGAATGTTTTCAATTCCTCTCAACAGCTGTCCTTATAACAATGTGACGTCACTAAACATAGGACGTCTCTGTTTCAAATTTTGTTGGCGCAAATTACCAACAGCCGCCCCACCAGACATATCCATGTCAAAAACAAAACAAAATACCATTACGAAAACTGCTGACTTAAAATCAAACGTTTAGTGAATTTATGTTGTGAAGTGAAAGAACTTAATTTTTGAAAAAATGAAACGGAGATGAAATCATACTTTTATTCATCTTAGTGGAATACAACCACAATAAATCATATATGTGGCATTTTAAAACGTAAAATTTATCCACATTTTAAATTTATTTTACGGATATTCCATTTGTGTCCACAAATTTACAAAAGACTAACAGGCCTATGACTTAGTTTAAGAAGTAACTTATTATAATGACTAAATAATCAAAATGGGGCATCACTTAATTAAACACAGGTTTATGGTTAGGTAAACATAAGAAACCCTTTTCCAAAGGTATAGCATAGTTATTATAAGTTTTATCATAGTGGGTCATCCCATTTTCACTGTGATAACTTTCAAAAATGCCATGTCAAGAGTTACAGAAAGACTAAAAGAAATTTTGAAAAGACACATTTCGGTATTTCTGTTGTATACAACGTAAAAATATTATAACTCAAGGCAATGTACAGACAAAACTCTAATTTCACTTACAGTATATAGATGAGAAAAAGGTAATATATACTGAGCAAACAATTACCGCGCAACTTCACTTTTTCAATTTTTTTCGAAATATTTTGTCATACAACCTTGTATGGCTACTAATTTACGTTCGGAGGCAGACTACAAATGTTTAATCTTGGCCGATAACACAGGCCGCAGGCGCTCCATTGTCTCGGCGGAAGAACACAACCACAATTACCAGTCAAATTTCAGGACGACATTATCCACAAGGGTAATAGGCCGGCTAAGCGAGGCGGACGGTAGTCGAGCCACATCAGACTATTTACCCGGTAATTTGATGCGGACCTTGACAGTGGCAGTGAATTACGGGTAATTGCAATTGTAATTGTAATTGATATGAGTGGAGAAGTCACGAAGCGGCTGGAGACGGTCACAATTAGCCACGACACGTGCTAGCGCCTCCTGCGGTCGCGGGAGTAACTAAACTGAAACTGCGCCGCCGCAGCCGCAGGAGCAGAAATGTTTAAAAAAGAGCACGCTCGTCGAGATTGCCAAGATGCGGCGACACGCTGATTACGGCTGCCATATTGTCAGGCTTCGGTTGTCACGAGGGAATTATGGGTAGATGAGGTAGCGTTTCGTCCAACAGGAAATACTGCTGAGGATCTCACCGGGGTAATCTGTTGGCTTTTGTAGGAAGTTGGTGACATATTTTTCTCCTTCTTTGGTTGGAAGAACACACCGCTGGTCTTCGTGACTTTTGCAAACAAGAGTAATAGCCAAGAAGATTGCAAAATAAGACCATTCTATTTAGGTTTCACTGTCTGAAAATACGAATCATCCTAAAACAATATAGTTATTTATTGTTCAGCGTATTCTAGTGGTACAGTTACATATTGACGATAGTGTTGACGAGTTTAATTCTGAAACCGTGAAATATTTCAAAATATTCATTACTGATTGATGCCGATTAGAGGTACTTGAGAACACAATTTTAAGGATTTTGTAACCTTAATTACATGTGAAATTATTAATGTGTTAATAAATAATTACATGTGTTTTCATTAAGGGGACCACGGTTACATAATTATATGCAATGCTGACAAATGTGTACTTTTCTCAAAGTTCATAAAGATAACTTAATTTATTATGTTTTAACACAAGGTTTCAAAAATATATATGTTTGCCTAATTGAAAAACAAGTATAAGGCATAATTAGATTTAAGTTTTAAATTTAGTAACAGGTTTTATTTTTTCAAATCCCAGAGTTACAACATAAAGAAAAACTTAACGCTTAAAATAAAAAATAATTAAGCTTCTATATGATTTGGTTCATGTGAAAAGTGCAAAAAACTTGTAAAAACTCTAGTTTTGGAGAAACGCGTTTAAATAAATAGTAACCTTGCAGTGCAGCAATAGTAAGTCACACAATAATTGTGTGACTTACTATTGCAGTCTATAATTTTTATAAACATACTCATCAAACAAAAGGTATAAAGTCTACACTAAACTATAAGCAACAAACCTTTAAACAATCTTTTACATCGAGTGATATATAGAAGAGGTAAACCTCACACCCAACAAACACCTCAACCACACGCACCGCTACTACAGCTCCACCCTTAATTCCACCCTTTCGCCCTAACCCCGTAAAGTAGCCGCCCTCCAGGTGAGTCCATTAGTGCGGAGCTGAGATCTTGTCGGCTCGCAACACTAATAGTTTGTTTGCCAAACATCTGCCCTGAGGGGTGCCAACAGCCGTGTTCAGGTGACTGCTCAAATTGGTGGAAAATGGGAGGATAAAGGACAGCACGCGACGGATAATCTGGGTCAGGTGCTGCCCTTGTGCTTGTCCTCTGGTCCCTTCCGTCCTGCCGAGATAGAGGACCATCTAATTGGATGAACGGAGCTGTTCATCCATCACCCCATCTATATTTTTCTACATAGGCCTACTGATTGTAAATCAAATTCTATAGACTCATTAATCTGCATAAATAGACTAGTTCGTAGTTCAGAGCCAAAATCGTGGTTTGGATTCCTCGTTAAACTGCAGATCCCTTAAGTGCCATTTGCTGTTTGGCTATTAATTAACAGTACTGTCTAAGAAACACGCTTTAGTCAGTAACAAGACAAGAAGATCGCACCATAATCATCTTACATTCATTTCTCATTCAAACTTGGTTTAAAATTCGTAACAGTTGATCGCCACTTTAAAAAGGTAACAAGGTGTAGTAATCAAGCAAAGTTAGTTGATTAAATTAAAAATCTGATTTGTTGACCATATACCATATGTATTAATAAAAATAATTAACTCTAAGCTCAACATGAGATAAACTTAAATCTGTTTGACATCTTTATTTTCATTTTTATTTTATTTTAATAGTTCTATTCTTTGTATCTAAGTTCTCTTCTTATTACTACTATTTATACCATTCATATATCTACATATGCGTTTCCTCCTGGTACAATCTGAAATCACAACAACCTATCCTATCACGGTATTCCACAAGGGAGCGCGCTCGGGCCGCTGCTTTTCCCCACTAATGAGCTAGACCAGGTGCGCTATCGTGCTCTCTACGTGTAGGTGTGTACAGTGTAGAGCCAGTGATGACACCCTGGGTGGCCTACACTCATTACCACAACTAGATCACGACTCTGACACCCGTGTCGAGCCTTGGATGCCGTCCAGATGACACTCGCTGCGGATAAATTGTCGATAACGCAGTCCAGATGACACCCGACTGATAAATTACCGATAACGCAGTTCCGTTTATGAATCGCATCTAGTAGGTTGCATACGAATCTCCGATTACTGAAGAATGTTATCAGTAGTTTTCAGAATACTTTTAAAATTAGAACACGGCGGATTTCCAACTGCATAATTTTCCTATAAATTCCATTAGAGCGTTTTCCATATCAAGTAAATGGAAAAGATTTGTAATGGTATAAGGCATATATTTTAGCAAGAATCGTCTTGATAAAATTGTATGACGAAACAAACAAGATTTAGTTGCAATTAATTAAGTTCCAAAGTGTTTGGGCCTATCTGTAAAATATGAAATAATATTGCAACTCTTTTAAAATGATACTACTATATATGTTAATTTTCTTTGATGTAATTACTCTTTTTAAAATATAATATCTTCTCAAACTGTTAAAAACATCTTAAAGACTTGCGAAACTGGTTTTTAGCGTAAAAAACTAGTTCAAATAACACATGTACGCAGCAGGTGGCTGAGAGACGCTAATCGCGTGCGTTCGTACGGGCAAGCGCGATCGCTGAGAAGCTAGGTTGACAATGGACAGCTGATCGCTTCGATCAGCTGATGCGATGAGTTTCACCGCGTGATTGATTGCTATTCTGCAATCAGCTGATTTAACAACAATCGTTCCTGTCTGTGTCTGTTCTTCGCCGCTAGGTCGCGGCCGCGTCGCACTTGTTCTCTGTCTCTGTCTTGCGGTTCGTGTCCTTTCTCTACTTAACAAACGAGTGATGAATTCATTTAGCTTATCAGGCGTTAGACTTATCAGGTCACCAAAGTTAATTTTCATACATTAATTAACTAAATATAGCATTGAAATATCAAGGGGATTAGGAGTACAAAAATGAGTATGAACTCTTCAGAAGAGAGTCTGAAAACGGTACGCGTTGCGTGTCTGTTCCTCAGTTTTAAAATTTTGTGTTTTACGTAATTTTTTTCGTAATCGTGTATTTGTGTGTAACTGGAAACGACGACCATCTTCACTTAAAGAGATAACCTTCCATTAATCCTTGACTGGGGCCCGAGTATGATCACATAGGAGGATCGAAACCAGTTTAAAATAACGGATTACATACTTTAGGCATTAAAACCACTCTAGACCAAATAAATACAAAAATGGTTGCAAATGGCACCCCAACAGGAAATAATGTCCAGTTATAGGGGTAGCTTTGAAATAATCCACTAATCATTTGCATGACCAGGGAGACACTTACTGATAACTGAAAACAAAACTGCATGCTAAACTTTATAACATCCAAAATAAAATATAAGCATGGCAAAAAATCTCCGATGACAACAAATGGTTTTAGAAAACAGTCATGCAAAATTGATTGAATAAATATTGATGAGATTTTACCTCACACCATGAGGTGCTACTATTTGGTCTAATCTTATGATACCTTGTTTGGAGAAATGCCATTTTATCGTAATCAGTAACAAGATTATAATTTAATGGCAAAATTAATCTTGAGATATGACAAATTACTGGAAAATATATCTTTCCAGGTAAAATCACCTGAGTATAACTATTACTGTGTATCCAAGTTGACACCGATTCAATCCCGATTGTTTATTCAAGCTCAAACAGCCTACTAGAAACATTCAAGTCAACGTGTTTGTCATTGTCTCCGTCAGAGGTCCCGCAGAAGAGAACGGCCAACGATGATACGCCGGGGCATTTACAAATGTTAATTAATTCGGGAAGGGCCTAAATTAAAGAACAGAGAAGATTCACCCGATATTTGTGTGCGTTTATCATAAAGATTCGATGAATCGGATTTACATCAAACGAATCCGGTCACATTAGCACACAAACGATCAGGATGAAAAACGGCGTGCAAAATATGAAGAAAGGACGATCTCTCTGGCGCTCCAGGCGGAGAAGGTACTGACACGATTTTGAAACAAAAAGTCAACAATCTTTATTAATTAATATTGTTTCTCCATCCAACCTCATTAGAAGTTTTTTGTCAATTAGTTGCTTAGAATTTATCTTTGAAAGTAATTCAATGATAAAAACTATTTGTCGTTAGATCTTATTTATCTTCATTGTTCTATGATTCATGTATTTTAATTTTTAAATGGATATGTCTTAGCTCTGGGGGCGGTGTTATTGATTTTTAGTATGGAAGATGTGTAACAGGTTTCCATTGAAACTTCCAGGTCTATTGTATTGACTTTGTAATATAAAAGAATAAGAACAGCTGTTTAGATGAATTTAAAACATTCCCTTTAGACATATCCATGATCTAACTATTTCCCATAGGGAAGTAAATACAAACATTTTTTACAGAGAAACCATTTTTAAAAATAGTTAAATTTTATATTAGTTTTGTTATTTTGGTGTTATCAAATGGTATTTATGGTTTTATTTATTATATACATAAAAGAGTTCCAATATTGAATAATGGAATTAAATTAAATTAAAATTAAATTATATTATAAATTCAAAAAAAAATTATTCTCTCTGTCGTTCGCACACCCGATTTATTTATTAATCCTCATTATTATTACCTGTATGAAACGGTTACCTACCAAGGTTGATATTTTAAACCACTCTCGTACGCTCAACTCAACTTGGGCTAAGATGAAAGAAGTTAACGTTCCTATATTAAGTAATAGCCCAACAGCCAATGTCTAAGGGACCTTCAGTTTAACGTTGGACTCGAACCACAATTATTTTGCCTCTTAATTTCAAACTGGTCTAATTATGAGGACGGTCTTCACAGATGAACGTAGACACAAATAGTACTATTTAGGTAGTACTAGTAATACTACTGACAGTACTACCTACCAATATTCCGAATGCTGAAGCGCTTTCCCACGTTCCCCTACCACAAACAATTCTTCCACCGGATCAGCTGTTACCAGTAACCACCGCTTCCACCCACAGCTGTTCCACCTCGTCGTTACGATTACTAACAAACCCGGAGATGTTCCGAGTTCAAAACGCAGGACGAACGTTATAGATGGGATGTCTACAAATCATGCCAGGGGCTTCACTAGTTACGGGACGGCACGACTCCCTTTAAAATCCACATCTGGCACTCCCGAGTGCAGTGGGTGTTTGTGTGTTTTGGTTTTCAATCTTTAAAGAATTATTGTTCTTTTTAATTAATTAGAACCACTTAAATAGCTCTTGCATTTGGAAATCTTGTTGGTTCTGAGTTATTGTTTTTATTTTTCTGTTGTAAATTATGTGCTACAAGGTAATGATATTTGTTAATGTGTTATTTACTGTCTTGTGGTTCTTAAAGTATATTATATAGCTACACGTTTCGATGACTGAAGTCGTCTTCAGGCACAAAAAACTAGTGTTGACTAATGTAGGTCTCGTCAAAGGTTAATATTGTTAACACGCACATAACATTTACAAAAGTACAGCTTTTACACACAATTTAAAACATAATAAGAAGGCCCTCTTTATACACCGAACAGCTGTGTTATATAAGCTCATGATGAGTAGACAAGACGCGTAGACATGTAAAAGAATTACAAGGCATGCCTAGGTAAAAAAAACTATAACATTTACTCCCTGTAATTCAGTAATACAACAAATCTAAATATTATGTAAACGTAATGTTAAAATACATTTGTAAATAACATAAGTGTCTACCATACTAGGAAGTCAAAAATACAATACATCTAAAATATTGCTATATTCAGGTTAAATTAAAAAATGTCTAGTGATCTTTAAAAACAAATTTCAAAACATCCCCAACAACATCAATACACTACTTATTACCGTACCAAATATTTTATGAAAACAAATCAAATGCAAAACAGTAAAATGTTAAAACACTACTAAATCAAAATTTTGTCCATTCCTTAGCTATAAATAGTTGATAGACTTGAAAATATATAGTGCTAATTAAGTACTGCTATGGCAATATTGGACTACATTTTTACTTATGTTTAGAATGTTTAATGCATACATTGCTGGTGATAATGAGTTATTTTCAAAGTAGTTTCCAAAATTATTTTGGAAGTATTTAAAATAGTTCTGAATCTGTTTAAAACACTGTTGCGGGCGTTTTCAATTTCAGTAATGTTTACGAAATGTTCGTTCTTGAAACGTAGTTCTGAACCAATATTTATTTCTGTCCCCCTGAAAACGATTTACTCCGCAGGTCCTGAAACGTCGTGTAACCTGTATTTTACAATCCAACCTGAAAAAGTACGTGCCCGATTTAAGCTTGACTGGAAGTAATCATAACTTATCGCCCTAGTCAACACTTATAAACACAGATCTGCATTAGTATATTAGCATAACGCAATCATAAAATCGCGAAACTTATCGCTCGTCAGCCTCCGATGAGTCAAGAGCTCCTGTCAAGGACACAACTAGTTATTGTAACTACACTAGTTATCGTAACTCCCATCGAGTTAGTGTCACTCAGGCACTGTAATGTCTCTATGTTACCGGCTGTTACCGTACGTCACCCAGCGATATACAGGGTGTTACAACCTCCGCTGTTGGCTTCCGTGGAGTTGGCACCGTCACATTCGGAGCATAAATTTTGCTCGGTTAGAGTTGCTACAATTTGACGATAAATTACGGTCAGTGTAAGGTGTTCGTTATTGAGAAAAGTGCTGCTGCAAGTGATAAGCAAAACACTTGTCTTAAATTCTTTTAACATTACATTAGAAAAAAATAGCAAGAGAGGGTATTTGTACTTTAAACTAGTTCCTTAGTAATGTCCTTAGTAAGGTACTGACTGGACCTAATGGAGAGGCTGTGTTGACTCAGTCAAAAACAGTAGTCCACTTCAGAAAGTAAAGAAATCTAGCGTAAGAGTTCATGTAATGCAAGTACGTTATTTTGCATAACATTGTTATAATTTACTCTGTATACACAGGAAGCAGCATGTTACTATCATGTTTGAAATTCAAACCAAGCGAATCTTCTACAGTAATAATCAAGTTGGATATTTATGCGCCTTGTACAAGATTGTTTGTTGTTATATCTTTTATTTTCTTATATTACAAACGTGATTACAACTATTGTTTGGAATGGGTATTTCTAATACCTTGAAAAGATTTTTTATGTTATAAAAGTCAAGGAGGAGATAAAACTTGTGACTTCTTGTACTTCCGAGATGCTAATCTTTAGACTGACTTGATGTCAAGTTAAGAGTTTAACTATAAAGTTTCAGCACAGAGAGCTATCAATTCTTTAAAATGGTTAATGAACCATAATTATATTTGTACTCTTGTACATATAAGATGATAGTATTATTTGTTTTCGTTGAAGTTTTGTTTACGTCAAAAACGTAAGAGCTCGAAACAAGGGACAGGTTCGTCGTCGTAGACGGAACTAGTTCCCCGGTTGGATTCTCACGGCGCCCCGCGTCGCAAACTGCGACCCGAGTATTCGGAAGCACGACCGGCAATTGTCAGCTGCCCGCGAAAAATACAAATTCGTTTAAAGTAGTTAATAGAAATCGTGCGGCGCGGCGCTCCGGCGAGGCGTTCCCACGGAGCGAACTGGTGTCAAAAAGTAGAGTTTCGGGGTGTCGAATAATTGAGAAGGGTTCGGTTTGGGTTTCACCGGGTGAAATCGCACAATTAGGCTGGCCGTCGTGGGCGGAAGTGTGTGTGTTTATAACGCAAACGCCGGGCCGTGGGAGTCGCGGCAGATTACAGGGCTGCTCTCCGCCAGGGTGCGATACTATCGATCGCGATCTCGCAACCGCTAATCGCACGTGATTCGAGTAATCATGTTCACACTGCTACTGGTGTTGCGCTCGGCCGCTCCGACAGGTGCAATAAATCGATTGAGATATCGCAACGGTATACCAACTGTATAAAATACGAGTAAAAATTATTACGAATAAGCTACACCTAACTGCCCGGTCAGGAGCGATATATCGATTGCAATCTCGCAGCCGCTAATCAAACGTGATTCGAGAAATGATTTTTCACTCTGTTTTTACTTGTTTAGTACTCCGTGCTGTTTGATACTTTAAATGGATTGTGCTACATCGATTGTATAAGTGTATTCGATACGATTAAATATGAATAAACACTACGTCGGGCACCTCTGTTATGTGTGATATGTCAGTTGAACGAAAATTAACCTTATGGGATTTCAGTAAATACTCAATCCTTTTTTATATGATTTGATACATCGAGTACTATTGGATACGATATCTCGAGTGGAAATAAATCCTAAGCTTTTTGCAAACGACACTGCTACTGGTTGTTGCACTAATGGAGTGCGATACAACCGGTTGTGACTGGAAACCGATTGCATGTAATTCGATTATTATCAGCGTCATAATTATGATAATAAAAGCACCACTGGTGTTACGCCGGACCACCTGACGAGAATGCGATATTATCGACTGCAATCCGGTGAACGAAGATAAATCGTAATTGATTCGAGTTATCATCACAGTCACGCCGCCACCGGTGTTACGCTGCACCAACACCGCCAAGATGCGATACTATCGACTGCGATTTCACGACCAAAGATAAATCATAAGCTATGTAAATAGCCAATAACACCTGACGAGTTTGCCGAACAGCTCCAGTAGGGGATATTTGGAAGAATAAGACAGCCTCTTTTGTTAACAGTCTGCATCAGTGGTAGCCATCTTGGATTTTAGTCCCGTAAGAGCAATGTTAAATTCTGGCGCCTTTATCTCCGAGACCTATTGTCATAAATTAACGGAAGAGGTGTTAAATTAAAGGTATTACAGTCCTCCAGGGCACCACCTTACAGAGCTTCTCATTTTCGCTCTCAATAAAAAAATAATAATTATTTATATTGTAGAATATTCCTGGATTTTTGTTTTTATATCAAGTTAAATTTTTGAACATATTAAAAGGTCATGCCCTTGAGCCACATCTCATCAATGTACTTCCAAAGTTTTACATTGATACTTTGATAATTAACGCCACTACAGACGCCAAAGTGAAGGTATGTTCCGCCAGAATTTAACATTGCTCTTACGGGACTAAAATTCAAGATGGCTACCACTGATGCAGACTCTTAAATAATAATCTAATTTGGAGCCATAAATTCATACAAATTGTAGCTCTAAATGTATTTTTTCAGATCTGAGTGTGAGGCGTATCATACAAATATAAGAGTGAGCTGACACGGTTGTAAGTAGGCAATACTGATAAAAACCCAATTAGTAAAACGGGTTTTAAGCCAGTAAGAACCCTGACACTGATCTTAAGTCTAAATCTTATAACAAATTGAGTCTAACAGTAGCTTTAAACGAGATTTCACTCTATACGATAGAGAAAACCGTGTGGCTGTGTTAAAACGTTTATACTCATTTTATCATTAATACCCATTAATGTTTGTATCCATTTTATTCCATAAAAACCTAGTTTAAACTATTTAAAAGTATTAAAACTTTGGAGTGTCTTACTTTTCAATGAACATTTATTTTATAGTCTTATTTTTATAAGAAATTCACAATAAATTCTTCGATACTCTTCAGTAACTCTGACGCTTCAGAAAAATATTCACTCTACGAAGAACTACTGAGTGGTTTTATTGAACATTGAATCACTGAAACGCATTTGTTTCGTAAAATATATTTAAAAGTTAGTTTTATGGCTAAACTCCAGAGATTTCAAAGTATTCAGTAAGCATAGCTATTGAATAGTTTTGTTGTAATTACAATTCACAATAAATAAATCTTAAGTTAGCAATCATATAGAATTCAGGCTTGAAAATATTTGCCTAAAAGACTATAGATCTTAGACAACATAACAAAAATTTAAAAGTGGGGTAAGGAGTATTTTCCCCTCTCATAATTCCGTATCCAGACAATCTCGTAGGTAGATTGGGCAAAGTGTCATATTTTTGTTGAAAAAGATTCTTTCGCTGCGAACTCTCTTTTTAATTCGGCTATTCGAGAGTGATATATATTAATGTACATTTTCTCCGAATTGAAACGTAATTCCTAAAGATACTTTAGTCAAGTGATAGTTTTCTCCAGGCCATTAACGGACGATAGGTTGTAGTTTGTAGTTTGTAGAGTTGTACTGACAAGTGAAATGTTTGAAGCCAATTGGAAGTACGCGGGTTCGAATCTCGACCATGAGAAATTCCAGTTTGACTTGCGAATGGGTGGTGCAGTGGAAACTTGGTGACTTGGGTGGAATTTGTAGGATTAATTGAAATAATTGCAGGTGACACCTGTTGTGATTCTTTTTTTGCCAGTCCTATTAAAGGGAACTCTTTTTGAGTTTTTTTTGTAATACTATTTATTTAAGCTGCATAATGCAAAGTAAAAAGGTTGACTTAAAAGCTCCACCAGCATTTAAATTAATTTAAAGGGAGGGTTAATGCATTAAAGTGAATTTTTGACACCCAATTCCTGCTGATAACTTTCACCCATGTAGCTGAAAACATGAGTAATTCAAACTAAGTTTACTTTTCTTTTGCGTGGAATTTAAATAAAACTATAAAACCCAAAACAGTGACCATTACGATTCCCACACTCAAGGTTTAGACTCGAGTGGCGTGTGCTCTCTCTCCACCACACGCACGCGTACGAACACGCACCACATACGCGCGCACGCGCACGTACACGCACCACATACGCGAAACAGAAGACTCTAATTACCCGTTTAAATTACTTAAAATAACACGGGTTGCCGGTAGAAATTGAATATTCCCAAATAACATGTATTAGTCTAAGTGGACCGACCGGCGCCGTACGAGCGTCCGCGTCCCGTGAAATCCTACGACTTTGGAAAGTTACGTCTACGTGGGGGATGTGCATTAGCATACCGTGATTGAGATAAAAATAATCGCGACCTTTGATTTATCGCGGTGCGATTTACAGCGCTTCGATAGAAATCGACACTCCAGGATTGTATTTAACGTTGATTAATATGTCGGTTCGGTGCAGCCTTGCAGGGAAATTCAATTTTGATAGCTTGGAAATACCGAGGCGCATGATGGAATTTTAGATATCGAAATATCGAAAGTCAACATATCCGATGTAATTTCGTATCGGTATTTTCGATAAATAGGAAAGTAGTCGGAAGGCATGGCTGTCAGGTTTAACAAATTGGTTGACGTGCCTTCTTTTACTCCCAGTATTTTATAGGTTTGAACTTCCTACTGGGATTAATTAAGTATATACAAGTTGAAATGTTTACTAATAACTCCTGTGGTTTGTATAGTTTTAGATCTATATAAATTTCGAATTCATAAACTGTAAATTTATATGCTAAACCACCCATTCGCAATAGATGTACACATTTACTTTATTTAAAAATCGTTTAAATAATAATCTCCTGTATTTTTATTTTAGTAAAACAATATTCAACAGCTATTATTTTTTGAATTCTTAATACGAATAGATTTTAAAAAACATATTAAAAACCTTCCTTCCTAACTCTGTATTATCTGAAAATCTGACTTACAATTTTGCTACAATTTCTAAAAATATGCTACATACGATTCATTTTTTGAACGATACCTCTAACAGGTAGAACCATATCATGAACTCCGACTTAAAATGTTTGACCTTATGTATTGATGCTGTAAGCATAATACTACTGATTGTTAATTTTGTCACATATATTTCTCTAATTGAAAATTAAAAAGCTGTAATAACATTAATCAAACTGCCTCAAAAAAGGAAAATAAAAACACCTATCAATAAAATATACATCAGATTGCATGATGTCTGTTCAAAGGTTGTTTCTAAATTAAAATACTGTAGTGAAAAATGTCCCGTATTTTTTAAACAGACAAATGATATCAGAATGATCCAAGAAAATACATCTTACATGTATATAAGACACTTTTTAGACGTTCAGGCGTAACATGAAACGAAAAGGTTGTAAGCCTTTTCTTATTAAATGATTTGTTACCTATCGTTTCGCCCACATCATAAGTCACATTATATGTGACTTATGATTGTGACTATAGACTTATGAATATTACGTAATATTTTAACAAGCTGCAGTACTTCTGGCATATTGTATTTTAGCCACATGAGAACAATATCAATTTTGTAAAAGCATTACTGACAATTTGATTGTTGTTAAAAGGTGGTTAAGGCATCAAATTAAAGGTTATCTTGGAACTACACCTTCCATTATATATTTTTTATCTTAAAAAAAGACAGACACTATGGAATATGATTTTAGTATAGTAGCTATTTTTTTCTTTAAACAAATAATGTAATTCCCGAGATACCTAACCATTTTAAATTTAAATTGATGCCTCAACTATTTGTTTACGACTATCGTGTATCCAGTAAAGCTGTCACAAAATCAACACTGTTCTTATGCGACTAAAATACACTAAGACGAAATATCTCCCCGGTAAGGCAGGATTGTCGCAGCCACCTCTGTGTCCTTCGTCACGTGACCCACCCACTCACCACTAATTACTCACCACCCCGCGCATATTCCCAATTAAACCCCACGTTATTTAGGGAGGCGTAGCACGGTATCGCGTCTCCCGGATAATTACGATGGTTCCAGGAATGCCGTCTATGCCGTAATGAGCCAGGGACGCATGCGCGGGAACAATGGCAAAGCTGCCGGACACTACGGGGCTTATGGGGTTTATGGGGATGTAGGGAGAAAGCGCATTGTGGAAACTTATGGGGTTGAATGCGGGTTTAATGACGTGTTTACACTTCTTACCCCTTCCCTATAAAGACCACTATCTCATAACCCATGCCCCCTAACCACTACCCTCTACCCCCTATCCCATATCCCTATCTCCTATCCCTATCGATAATCCTCAATTCCCAATCCCCCATCCCCTAATCCTCTATCCCTACCCCTTTCTCTATCCCCTATCCCGATACCTATCCCCACCCCTATCTTTATCTCCACCCCCATACCCATCCCTATCCCCACTACTATCCCTATTCATATTCATGTATATCCACATATCCTATCCATATACATATTCATATCATCTATCCCTATCCCTATTGTAATTCTTATCTCTACTTTTCAACTATGACCCAAACCGCTCGGGTATTTAAGGCTATGAGTTTAATGGTTTATATGACATATAGTTTTGTCAATCAGCAGATTCATTTGACGCGATCTTTAATTGTTAATAGATCAATGACCAAAGGCAACTGAGTTCAGTTTCGGTTCATCAAAAAATTGTGCCAAAATTTTGCTCTAAAAACTAAACCTCACGGCCAGTTGAATTGGCGATGAAATGAATCGTATTGTCTATTTGTGGCAGAAATCAAACAATTTAATAGTAAGTATAACAAGAAACGAAAATGTCCAAACCAAATTAACTATTAATAAACTTTACAGATATTGTTTTTCTGTTTGATACGTTCGTTAGTAATCCCCAATGTAAATATAAATTTAATTAATTAAATCTTGTGATATATTGCATTAATCCAATGCGGCTCAAGCATGTTCGTCTGAGCCGAACTGCAGTCCGGTCTCCGACATAAATCACACCTGTTTACAAACAAGAAGATATTCGCACCCGAGCGAGACGGATTCTCGCATAATTAAAGCAACATTTTCTTGATCCGATCATCTTCATCCATTAGGTCTCAAGGAACACAACTTTTTCCCCGAGGCCCCACCGCGTGACAAGGCTAATGCCTTCCTGGTTATAATTTTGCAGCAATTGATTTAAATTAGTTTCACAGCGGAGAAGGGAGGTCAGGTGTTTTTAAATCCTTGAAAGTCCTACGCTCTGACTTAAATTTATGTACTAAAAGTTAAAAAGATTAGCCGATTTTTAGTACTATATAGTTTAATTCACTTAAACCTTTCGTTAGACAGTACAGAGTGTTCAAATGTAACATGTTCTTCAACTGATTTAGTCGTATAAATATAAGTAAAAAATTTTTAAATTGAAAACACACTCTTTAGACATATCCATAGGTTAAGCGACTTTGAAAAGGTGTATAAATACCTTACCTTACCTGTAGATATTAAGTATATCTACGTATTAAATGTTTTCCATTACGATTAGTAAAGGTTTTGCGACGTTTTGGGATCTAAAATCTAATCCCATCAGCTGATGAGCTAGAACATAACAACACTTTTCATGTTCTAAGTTCGCAATAACATAAGCCCACCATCACCAAAGTTGAGATGTTCACCAAAGATGAGTTTCAAACACATTATAAAGAAATTACTTTTGATAAATTTGGATTATTTTATAGCATTTCATTATTGTACTTGCCAGTTCTACAGCACAAAATATTTACCTCCACTTTTACATTTTCTAACATTAAATATAAACATAAATATTATATCGTAGTATGATCGAATTGATAGCGATAAATACTAAAAATTACGTCTTGAGTATGGTCATAAAAATAGGCAAAACTTTTCTAATTTATGAGATACAAATTAAAAAAAAACACTCATTACTTTGGATACGTTTGAAGTAATCAGCCAATTTAAATATTCAGCTTTTTCATAGCTGATTTGTTAACTATTTTTGAAAGTCTATTTAATTAAGATATGATACTATGATTCAGAAATAAATAAAACCTTAGTTTGCCTCAACAAACTCGTCTACAAAATATTTACCTAGAAGCCAGGATAACTCATATCGTAGAAGTAATCCTCAAATTTAAAGACACCATTGTGGAGGAGATTCTCTTCTAATCTTGACAAGTTGGGACTTCCGACCACGACCAATGACATAATTGTCCAGGTCAGACCTCGGATTATAATCCAAGAATGTTTTAGTGATGGACTGTAGTGCTACCGAGTTTCTTCCAAGAGTTCGTCTACTACCTCTACATAACAGACGGCCTCATTATAAAAACTATCCACTATTGAGTTTTTTTTAACTCATCTTAAATATACTTTACGTGACCTGAGGAGTGCATTATAAAATTAAGATACATCCGCAATTTGAACAGTAATAATTAAGAGTAATTAATAAATGAATTAAAACAGACATTTAACAATACAAACTTATATAATTGTCCTGGGTTTTATAAAAGGTGAGACTATTATACTGGCTAGTTGATATAGTGCTCGCGTCATAACCTAGAAGTTAAGAGTACGATCCTAAGAAAATTCCAAATAAATATTTGGTCATGATTCCACACTGAACCGAGATAAGCCTAACTTTGTCCATTATGGTATAATGTAATGATCCTGAAAATGAATCAACTACTGGTCTCCTGAAGTCAAAAAAGCTACACGTAATCAAAACCATTAAACTCAGTACACTCACCGTTCACACATGTTCACTTAAATTTCCACAGGTTTGGGTTAGTGTCTTTACGACTATTCTTTCATCTGACATTTAAAAAATCTGTCTTATATATAATTTACCAAATTTACGTAAGAATACCCAAAAATTTGTTTTGAAGTTAATCATAACCATCAATTTCTGAGCAAAGTTTATTAACATTCAGTTTACTTAAGTTAAAAATACTTATGGATGATTTAGATGTAATATTTAGATTTTATGTAATCCCAATAACAACATCTAAAAAAATCCGCAACACCTGGTATAACTAAATCCCAGTGCTGTTCAGAGGGAGGAGTCCAGTATTGTAAATAATCGCTTGTTACAACCCTATTGGCGAAGGACCTTCCACTGGGGGAGCTGACAGCCAATCACAACACAGACCAACTGCCCTAGTTGACGTCAATAACTAGAGTGTTCACCAATCAGTGTGCTGAGTTCGAGTAAACATCCACATCTTGGTTAATTACTTATAATTAACTTCTATTTGTTAATTATGGTGTTTGTGTTTTAACTCCGGTAATCAATTAATTGAAAATCAGACGATGTGTTCCATGTAATTATGCTAACGACACAAAATTTAAATATCTACACTTTATTCTACTTCACTTCCTACATATACATAAATATTTCAAGTTTCCGCTAAAGTATTTTTATTACCTTTTTTTGGCAAGATAAAGTTTGACTTAATAACATAATTTTGAATCATCTACTTACTTTGAGTACAGTAGTTTAAAAAATACATAAAGCTATTATGCTGAAGGGAGAGTCTATAAAGGTATGGTTTAAAATAAAATTTCCTGCTCTCATTGAGGTGTCAATTCATCACCAGTGATGCAATTGTTATAATTCAACTTAAACTGTACTATTTTAAATAAATAAAAATAAAATTAACTTTCCAAAATCGTATTAAAGAATTTATTATTTTTTAATTCACCTCAACCAATCCCGCGTTTTCGCAAGTCCGGCTCTTATAATCCAAAACGAATTTGTAACCATAAAAATTATATTTGTTCATTATAAACACAAAATGTTTAATAATAATAATATGTCAAATGACTTAAAGATGCAAATCCCTCCGGTGACCTGTTCCCTCCCCGCTAGGTATACCAAGGTCACCACGGTGTAGGCGGTCACGCTGATACCCTGATAAGATATTTATAGCCGTGTTGATAGCAGGATGCGGTCATTGCTGGGGAGGTCCTGATCTCCTGATCACTGTTCTGATCACCTGTTACTCGAGGCTTATCTTTTCCTCGGTCACGAACGTGCTGGGATTTACCTGTTAATTGTTCCTTCAACTCCACGCATATTAATTCTGCGATAAGTCAATAATTTCATCTTATCCTTAAATCACTGTTTACATTTATTATTAAGCCATTTTCATAACTTTTTTCCTAGACAGTTTAATTTTTTAGCCTTTTCCTAGATCCTTTACCAAACTTGTTTACCACTAATCGCCTATACCAGTTTAATACGCTTTTATTGAATATATTACAAATAAAGATAGTACTTTTTTAATATTTAGAAGTATAAATTAAGTTAAGCTTATAAGTAAATCTTCTCACAAACCTTTATTTATCACCCTTTTTCTAAATAGCTTAGATCATGGATATGTCTAGAGGGAATATTTTCAGTTCCCCAAAACAGCTGTCCTTATAACCATATGACGTCACTCCCGTTTCTAATTTTGGTCTGATGGATTACCAATATCCCCTTCAGAGCTAAAACATATCAATGTCGTGATTTCGTAAGATTTTCACTCACGCTTAGATGCTGAAACTAAATCTTTAATCGTGTACAAATGTCTAATGTCACAAATAAATTATTATTACATTTCAGAAGCAGTAACCAACCGAGGCAGGTATTTTAAGCTAAGAATGAATGCAAAATTAACGTAAGATGAATTGGGGTGCGATATTGTAGTCTTGTTACTGGCTAAGGTTGACATAAACAGAACTGTTACTTCACAGTCTAACAGTCAATGACATCTCAAGTACCTACTGTACACTTTAATGAGTAATCCGAAATACTTTTGCCTTTGGATAATGCATTAGTTTAATTACAAGTTTGGTCTTTTGGATCCGGTAGTATTCACAAGTGTGGACTTTCTACACCAAGGATTATCCAATCCTCCGACCATTGCTCATAAATATCCACTATTCAACACTTCCAAGTAGCTGGATTACATATAACCCAAGAAGTCAATGTTTTCCGTGTTATTTTTAACCAACTCTAATTATCGGCCGGTGATTCCGCCCCATAGTTACAAATGTCACCGATATATCCCACGATTCGTTGGAACTAGTTACAAGTGAAGGTTCGCCGGTTCCTAGTAACTGTCCCCGCGGTGCTGGAGCCGCAACGGTTACGTAACAGATCAAGAAGCGGCTGCCGATATATAATTAATAAACTGGGACATGAGCGGAGCGTTACGTAAATACGTCACGTTCGCGTTACGTCCGGGCTAATTTTCGTGGCACCGTCTTTTGTCGTTTCATGTGAATTGGAAATATCGTTCCCCAGCAACATTTTAATTTTACTACCCCATAATTTAAATAATTAATAAATAATTTAATAAATTTAATAGCTCTGAATAATACTGTTAGATTAGATTATTGAAATGTCAACCATACCACAAGGTAGGTATTTTAAGCTATTATTTTAACTTAATAACGTAGCATAGTAAATAATAAAATTACTTTATCCAAGCATATCCGTATAAAGCAATTTACAATTCTCTATAACGTCAACAAACTATAAAATATATGCATATAACTACACGCAGTTTTGATCAAACACCTGATAAACTAAATATTTGGTAGAACATGATTAAACTGTACGCACCTTGGATGCAATTGGCTGTTTTGATATTAATTAACAGTCATGTGTAAAGGACGTCAGCCTCAGTCTGTGACCAGACTAGTCACCGTTATGGCAAAAGCATTAAAAGATTTAAAGTATGCTATTATGTCTATCCACTTGATCTACTCACAAAATAAACGTTTGATGAAAAAATTCTTACATTCATACTCTGAACCGAAATGGTAACCTACCCAGGAAGCTATTTTAAGCCGAGTATGAATGAGAAATGGGTGTGAGATGATTGTGGCGCGATCTTGTAGTCTTGTTACTGACTAAGGCTGACATGCTACTTAGACAGAACTGTCAATTTAATAGCCCAACAGTAAATTGCATATTTAAGAGACCTACAGATTAACGTAGTGTCTGAATTAAAGCCTTTGAATTATGAACTGGTCTAATTATGAGGATGCTCTTTGCAGATTAACGTAATATTTAATAGTGCGGACGTTAATCCACACAAGAGAACACTACACCCACCAACCATCGCTCAAAATTATTCGCAACTATTGATTCAACTCAGAACAGTCGAGATGTATGAAGCTACGTCAGCAAAGATGTTTTTCATGTGTTCAGTTAAGTATACTGTTATGTTCTTCCCCTGTGATGCCTATCAATTTTCTTTAATAGCTGCGATGGCGTACGGTTCTCGGTATACAGTGCAATGTTTGTTTTTTAGGCTGTAGTTTTTCTGATAACACTATTTTTGTATTCCATCATAATAATTTTTAGAATTACATTATTTTCAAATATTTCCACCCTTGTTTTCAAGTAGTCCTTTAATCGTCTTGGAAAGGCCTCAGTTGTTTATCTGCTTATAGGGCTATTAAGAGGTAGAAAAAGTTCTTAATTTACACCATAAGTCAACGTTTTTATCAAATTGTAGGTGTTTAATTTGGGTACAACGTCTGGAACATCTCAAAAGCTCGATCCAACAAAATGGCGGTGGTTTTAAAACCACCGCCATTTTGTTTTTGTTTGTGCCATTTTGGTTTAAAAACCATTATCATTTTGTTTTGAATAATACTTTTAAGGTCAGGTTTCAAGAGTTATTTTTAGTTCAACAAGACCTTTAATTTGATGTATGTACCAACCAATGTTTTTTAACGTTACGTTTTTAACTTACTCCCCATGGGCCGTTTCCCGCATGTGACATCCGATTATCGTGTATACATACACGATTACAGTTACCAAATTTGGTCCTAATATTAAATATCCCCTTGTGTAACCGAAATAAATTCAAAACAAAAAGTAATTAATTAAATCACGACATAATAGTTCCAATACGTCTTCGCGGCATATTACAAACCGTAGCGCACTTCAGTGCCTCCTGGGGGCGCTGTAATATTTAGGTGCGAGAGGTCACAGGTTCGATCCCAGTAATTCACGCCGCACTGTAATACGACGCTCCCATTGGTCGCAGCAATCCAAAATTACAAGGCTCGAGTTCCAAAACAAACCTGAGACCCGGCAAACGCGAACGTTTCGAATTAGCATAAATTAAACGGCGAGCAGCGAAATAATAATTACTGGAAGTGTGCCGGCCGTGCATAAGGCGAATAAAATAATAGCCAGATATAACATAAATATAACGGCAGGTTAGAGGTCGAAAGATGCGGCTACTTTCTAATACTCGCGGAACATGCCGCTGGACCATACAGACTCCGAGCCCACAAACGCGCTGTCGCCGAGTACAGCTAGATTTAATGCCACAACACACTATTACGGTACTTAATTTTTTTTAATAAGTTGGCAACCACTTGTAACCTAACTCTCCAACACATATAAAGAAGAACCCCTCTAATCCGGATCCGTCACTTCGGTTAGTCCGACCATGCTCAGGCTCGCAAAGATATGCCAAATGTCACACAAGACACTTTTCGAGTCGTTGTTTTCGGTTTTGGTATCGCTTGCTTGTTTCCGCTCTCCATATCTCAGTCAGTGTCTAACGTGGGTAAATAACGTAGTGGTACCGTAATAGGTAAATATCCTACCTTTAGGATATACAGTATATAATGAACATTATTACTGAAAAATAAAAACAAAACATTTGAAATTATCTCGGCAACACGTAATATCTTTGACCAAACTAAAGTGTTGAAGAGGATGACGAAATTACACAAAGCATAACATTTTTGAAATGCAAGAACGTCATAAGTCGGTTCAAGAAGTCGGTATGACTATTTGGTTTGTCAACTACGTATTCCAGTAACCGTCCAGCAAGGTACTGCATTTTAAAGTACAAAGCATATCGTTTTTGAGAGTTACACCGAGTGTAAGAATTCGGAAAAGTATTGTAACACTTTTAATCGTTAACAGTGTGAATTCTATACTATAGATTTTAGAAAGGATTCAGTTTTATTCTCATAATAGCTAGTAGACTTGACAATTAGTACGAGAATCATTTTTATACATTGATTTAAATATAACGCTGTTATTGTTGTAAACTAGTACTGGAACATTGGTAGTCGAAGCGAGTTCTCCCGAACAACTGTCCTGCGCTATTCTGAGCCGTTCGGCTCTCCGGGCGGCACGATGAGAGTGCTAAAACACTGGTCGGATGGGACAACGACTGTTCACATGGCAGTAAACATCAATGTACTTTCTATCCTCGCCGCCGTCGCATTGTGGCTGTGCGTGTTGTCCAGCCTGCTGGCTATTGTGGAACGAACCCCCGCGAAAACGTGCAAGATTTCAGCGGGGGTTCGGGAATTTCTTATTTTGTGAGAGCCAACACAACTAGTTGACCAGGAAGTCATTTTCAGGCACTGTGGCAAACCGTTTAACGTTGGGAGAGACAATCATAGCAGATAAGAAACATGGAAACCCCAAGACATTGGAAATACCAGGTCAGTGGGATTTGTTTTTCCCATGAGGAAAAATTTGCTAAAGGTCGAACCAGATGATAATGATTCGTCAAAACTTTACTAGACCACGAGCTACTTGGAGGTCAGGTGATGTGATATTCTTTGGTATGGATTAACGTCCACACTATTGAATACTACGATCATGCTCAAATGCAATCCTTATAATTACACCAGTTCGTAATTCACAACAAAATTGCGGTTCGTATCCGAACTGAAGGCCCCTTAGATGTCATTGCCTGTTAGGCTATTTATTAACAGTCATGTCTAAGAAACATGTCAGCCTTAGTCAGTAACAAGACTACAAGATCGCTCAACAATCGTCTTACACTCATTGCTAATTATTCATACTTGGCCTACCTGAGTAGGTCACCATTTAAAAAAGGGTAAAATAATGCACCTAAGTGAGTTGCATCTAAAATTCTCTGTATTACAACAAAACACGTTACGATATTTCATGCTTCCTACACCACTCCCTTTCTCTTTTATTTCAACCGTATTCATTATTGTTGTGTTTTACAGCCTAAACGAATTGATTCGATTTCTATTCTCTTGATTAAGTATCGGAACGTTTCACCTCGGCGTCAAATGTTACTCAAAGATATCATGTAAATTGTGAATTATAATTTTATTTGTAACCATGTAGTATATCAAGTAAATATTTACTGTCGAAACCGTCGACCGTCACAATATGTAACCGTCGTTTCAGGAACTGAAATAAAAATTCCACCACCACAAATCACACACGCGTCACCCACTACCAATCTCCATACAATCTCAGAAAACCATTCCGCCCAAAAATGTCGTCCACGTCTGTTGATAACCTTTCTATCCGGTACCCAGAACTATCTCCATAACCGTTGAATGGAGATGATCTTATTTGAGCGGGCCGCGCCGCAGCCAGGGACGGGTCCTGCGGTCCTATCGCGATGTCGTGATAGGACCGAGGTCCGAGGGGCTCTATATATCACCTGACGTGACGGTTCTGTTTTGGAAATTTGGACCGCATCAGAGGTCCCCGCCGAGCCGGTGGTTTATGGGTGATATCGTCGGAGGTCGCCGTCGCCGTCGCCGTAGCTCGCGACTCTCCAAATTGTTTTCCGCTTGCAAGACGATAAATCTCTAAACGAAGCTGTTCCGACTGCGAAACAGTTCCGGGCTTTACAGTTACCATCGGGTAACGTATTACGTGAAATATTACCATTTCTCTCTTTTAGTGATTTTCCCATAAGGAAGGAGTTATTACCGTAGGTCTCATGGCAAGACATAAGCCCAGGGCCATGTTATTCTTTGTTGTATGGTGCCCTGAGGTCAAAAAAGTAGTCGTTAAAAGCTATATATATATGTATATAGTGTATATGTATGTCTTCATGAACCCAATAAGTCTCGTAAAAGTGGTCTGATCGAGACCAAATTTGGTAGAGATGTGTATTCGTACATTTACTCGGACGAGTTCGTAATCCAGACATATCGGTCAATCGGAACGGGTAGTTTAGCGGGATTTTGTACCCCAAAATTGAGGGTTTTACATTTTCCACATATAATTTTTAAAAAAATTCAATTTTATCTTTTTCCATTACAATTGGCTCAAAAAACTACACAATTTAGTTATTTAAAGTTTTGCTTTATCTGCAACGGGTACCAAGATACTACAAAACCTAAACACAGTATGTTGTGTTTTGTAAATGTAAATGTTAGCTATTCAAGTGCCATGTTAAATAGAAGACCTGACTTCAAATTTAGCACAGGAACACATTTTTAATCCGTAAAAATGGAATTCATTTAATTTATGAATCTTTTCTAAACTATTATGATAAAACAATTAATTTTGTTACGTTTTAGAGTTTTATTATTAAATTATGTATACTATACCTGACTCTAGTTCTTTGTACGTTTGATTCAATATATAATAAGTGAGAAGTTCCATCATGGATATTTCAAAAATTTCTTTTACAAAGAATTTTTTTAACACGGGCCACAAAAATTTCTCTCTGCTATTTATTGTAATGTATGTTATATTTCATTTATTTTAAAACAGTGCAAAGTTTCCAAATTTTGTGGTTTTGTATTTATTGAAAAATAAAAGTATTTATCTATTTAATTTTAACTGTCCATTCAGGTACGATGAGAAAGACTTTGGTTTATACAGTCCAGGGTATGAGGAGTAGTCTCAATGTCAGATATTACCAGATATTTACAGTATACTAAATCTTAACTGAAATATTTCTCTGGAATATAAGAAGGGAAGTTAATGAACCCAGAGGCTTGTAAATGCCCTAACCAAAAGTGCAGATGAATTTTAGATATAAAAATAGGTTTATGAATTTAAATGTCATATGAAAGACTACAGAATCTTTGAAATTCGTATAAGCGTTGGTTATTATATGCCAATAGAATCTTAGTGGACCTATCCAATGCTTGTGTGGTTTCAACTAAACGTCATTTCTGGAGGTGGAGAAACTCTCCCCGTTTTCAAATTTTTTAAACTTTATTTTAATTCTTGATTTTTGACAATTGGAATGGAATGTATTTATAAGTAAAAACTTTTAATTTGAATGAAAACTTAGGACCTGTACACATAGGACATTAGGAACCACGTCGAGCGAGCGTTAGCTCAATGTGAAATCGTACACATAACAGCGCGTTAGTACACATGGCGTTAGTTTAACCAGTGTACGCAGTACGATGGAGTTTTTGGTTGTTGTACCGCAGATAACGGCAAAGCAAAGAAGGCAATGAAAATAGTGGGTTCATCCTTTGATGACCGATTAACCATGGTTGTGACGCTGTACCTAAAAATAACGGAACATCTAAACAAGTGCCAGACGCAACTCTTTTATACGAGTTTCAACAACAATCTATCCTGTGTCAAATGCTTCCACATTCATGGTATATACACAAAGATCACAATACGAATACACACTTCAACTAGAGGGGAATGAAAGCAGCCACATCTTCTTCTAACGCCTCTTCTAGGACGCCACGTCGGCATCTTCTAACGCCCTAGTGATACCTAGTGATACAAAAAGGCGCATCTTGAAGCTTAGGTGCTCATTCAATAGACCCAGACCCATTCCATCGCGCAGCAAGTTCCCACTCTCGTGTTCATTATAAAACAAAATGACACTCCGTATCAGCGTCTTCGGATGCTGCGAACGGCTCTGGCCACATCTAATTCTTCCGACGCTGGTTGCAATGCGATAAAAGACACTACTGTAACGTGCATTCAATGTGGTCACCCATTCTACTACTTTAGAATCAGCTTATTTTTAGGCGAGCATCCAGGTAAACACAAGTAAGTCACTTGAAAAGAGCAGGAGTTTCCCCACCTTCAGAAACGTTGTGTAGTTGAAAACACAGACGCGTTGGAAAAGTCAAAAAAGATAATATCAGTAATGAAACACGCCGCTAATCGTAGCCGTGGATAGTGGTCGCGAGTCCCGAGGTGTTTGGGCGGGTTGGCCCACGTGCCCTAAATCTCCATCCAGGAATCTGTTAATGGTTTCGTCGCAGTGATAACATCTGGTGAAAGGATCGGGCACAGCCACTCCACTCGGACATCTCGTAATCCGACACTCTCCGCTCTTCATTGATTCTTTAAACAATCTATTTTATAAAGAAAGGAAAAGAACGGTTGCGAAAGAAATAATCCCACTCGCCAAACCATGGATTTAAACCACTGGATGATCCTTTAATTATGATGAACGATTTTGAATTTTCACTCTCATCGGAGATGAGATGGCTTGGGTTGGAGCAGCACATTAACATGTTATGCCCCAAACTCTGTTAAGTAGATTTGCAAAATACCAAAATTTATTCCTCATGATATGATATAATTTCCGCTAATCGAGTCGCGACTGACATCAAGTATTGTCCTCTGGGGGTTCACCTTCGGAGCGCTCTATTCCAGCTTTTACAAAATCCAAAAAAGAGCAATCCGAATAATTGCGGGAGTAAAAAGGCAAACATCCTGCGCGAGCCATTTTCCTTTGAATAATCTAACATTGACATCACACTCAATTATTAATTTGATAATGTTTTATAAATTTAAGTTAAATTCTATTCAAACCGGGCCGATAGGCATAATTAATTATAATATCCATTTGAGACCATTTTTAAATCCATTTGAGGTTAGATCATCATACTCATAATACTCTTTGATTAAAGTTTACTGATAACACTGAATTGTACAAAAAACATTCTTGGTAGTTCATTTTTGTGATTTAAAGAGTCCTACTTGAAATGTTATTTTTACTAAGCATTTGAGTTTGCTTGTATGGAGACTGAAGTATCACGAGTGAAGTTAAGTCATGAAAAGGTAATTTTCATTTCTCTTTGCATCCGCATTTTGATTCTGTTTGATCAAATTAAAATCACGTCTCAACTCATATTCATCACAGGGTCTTCTTAGAAATGTTCATGTTCTGTGGCTGTCGTATAGGAATAATATTTCTGTAAATTTTTAAACCCCGTTGCAGTCCTTCCTATTTTGTGGAAGCTTATGATTTTTAGTCTGAAATAGTTTATCGATCAATTTTAATAGTTAACTATCTGGTGTTTGAAAATGTCTCTTTGATCTCAATACGAAATCATGTTTTATACCCTGAAACACCATAAGTGTTGTTTAACATAATTTAGCAATTCCAAAACGTCCTCGATAAGTTACCAAGTTACTAATAACTAAAAGTGACACTGATCAAGCCGTACTCACAGCATCAATACGCCAACAATTGCCGTGGAATCGCAAGCCAACGTAACCAATCCCCCCCAGAGGCGAGCCGGTACATGCTAATAGACGAGCATTACTGTTGATATCACTGATGATAAGCTGGACGAGGGCGGAGCCCGGGACGTCCAATGGACGTTCCCACGATATACCCTGGACACTCGGGGACCGAGGGATATGTAGAAAGGCAGAAAAGCCTAGAGCATACTTGCAAAGGTAATTTATAAGAAATTCTTATCTAAATACGAGAGGATTATTCCATTCGACGGAAGAGACTTTAACGGCTTGTTTGACTGAAAACGCTTATTTAAATTGCTAGAAATAGGTTATTATAGTTTTAAAGTAAAAACTATTTATAAAATATGCTTAAAGGGGGGTGTTAACCCCCTACTTAAAATGGTAACCAATTTTAATGTTGATACTTATTAATGTTAGGGTAATTTCATATTTCTCAGGAACTATACATAATGAAGCATAATGAGCATACTTTAACACATGAATTTACAAAAATATTCATTTTTTTAGTTTTACGATATTTTTGTAAACATCCAAAAGGTATTTTCTAATAATAATACTAAAATATTTAGAATAATAATTTTTCAAAATCCCTGTGTTAAAATATGGTCCAAAAGCAAATCTTTCAAGCAAAAAAACATCAAAGCTTCCTGAGAAAAATTAAATTTCCCTATCATTAAAAAGTATAAGGGTTAGTGTCCCAACCGTTAACACGTACGTGAATAACGCAAATTTTAAGAAATCCAATCAGTCTACTAAAGAACAGTCCATCAAGTACTGTAATTTTGCAAAAACACAAGTTCAAAAACAATTGGGAAATATAATGTAACCTTGTGGAACCACTTATTTCAATCTTGAAATAATATATTTAACCCTATATTTACAAACAAAAATTGACCTTAATATTTAAGTATACATTTTTTTATTAAAAACAATACTAAATGTGTTTAGCACAATGAATACATAGTTTCAAGTTGGTGTAAACACGTATCACACCTTATGTGATGTAAAAAATGTTTCGAGTTTTCAAGCCTCGTTATGACACTTCCTTTATTTTCCCCAACGCTCGCTCTCCAAGCTAGACCACAACTCATTACTTTAGCCACTCTGTCCATAATACGAAACCACCGACCAAAAAATAAATGTTATTCTTTTGTCGCTGCACGAAACATATAATGGAGCAGGTCCTGCGAGGATGCGCGCATGTCGAGGGAAATGTCTCCCCGGCGAACCCCGCATTCCCCCGACATTCCCCTGACATTCCCCCGGGTACTCGGACACTCTCTGTCCTATACATCTCCCGGGGAAACTATGGGAACGGTACTAGTACCGAGCCGCAGAGGCGGAAGCGGCGACCGGTCGTGGTTGGACTTCTAATGTAGCTTCTTCGCTTTTATTGCAAATCCAGTGCGGTTGAGTTTTTTTGCAGAGCGGAGTATCCGACATCTAGAGTATCGGAATGGTAAAGACTTTTAGAAATTTGATTGGAATTTTACGCTCCGACGAGCCTCGGCTGCTTACTGCTTTCGTTTTCCGTGAAATATTCGCGTCGCCGGATCGATTTGTACACTTGGTGGCCGCTACGAAATATACTCCTAAGGGTTGCACCATGCAGCAAAATAATGCGAAATGAAAATCAGTAAATTTAAAATATTGATTCGACCAGTAGACGTTTTAGTGTATATAATTAATTATAAGTGATTGACCTAGACTAATTAATATGTTTTCTTTTATTTATACACGGATTCACCGACATGGTAGCTCAGTGGTAACGAACCAGAATGTCAAAAGGTTGCTGGATCAGAGGTGGCTAGCCTATGGGACTCACGCCGCTACAGTAATTCACATCACATGGTCCATAGTGATTTGCAGTTTACGTTTAAAAAAGGTTGATATAAAAAACACAATATAAGTTTCATAAAATTTCCGTCGGTATAAGTTGTTTCCTCTATATCGTAAAAAGACAAAACCGTTACTAAAATATCGTAATTGTTTACTGGTTAAACATAAGTCATTCTATCCATAACCACCTGTTTAGAGTTCATACGGTTATGGCTCAGATTCGATATTTTGAAACGTTATAAAAAACTTTAATTAGAATATTAACTTACTTAGAACTTACTATAACCTATTTCACGCGAAGCTTTGTAACATTAGCTCTTGTAGATTGAAAAAAGAAATTCAATACGTCCCTTACATATTGCCGGATCTCGCGTAGACACGCGCTTCCCTCGGACAGTACCGGATCCTCCGCACGCTGGCACGCGCGTGCCGAATCGCAGATTGAATTACGCAGATGGACGATAACCCCGGGGAACCATCGGCATCTAAAATTGAATCTGCGACCGCGGTATAAATAACGCCGTGATTACACCTCCAACTAAAATCTAATTACTAATCAATTAAGGGAATAAGATGTTGAAACGCATCGACAGCTTAATAAGAGCGGGGGAGCAGCGGGCTCGATAAATAAGGAGCAGTTGTCATTAAAGTCACTGGCTGAATCAATTTTGCCATGCCGCCCGGAGGAGGAGGTCCGCACATCGCATAAATCATGCTTTGGCCGGCGCTCCGGTTAAATTGTATCAACTTATGTACAATGCATGCATAAATCCGGTTCTTTATTCGTCCTCCAATCTGTCCTGTTGAATTTTTTAAATATGAATCAAGAGTGGAGATGACATCCCGGGCGGAAATGAGGCTCGATTAGGGATTTTCGGTGAGGAACAGCGACGATTGAGTAAACAAGTTTGGGCTCGAGGAGGTGGAGGACAGGACCGGTGCGTGCGTTGGGATTGACGCAGGATTACTATCGTAAATAGGGAATTTGGAAGAGTTTTAAATATTTTATGTTTACAATCTATAAAACCTATTTCAGAGATAAAACGAGTAGACGAAGTGTGCCATTTGAGCTCTTTGTTCTTGGTGCTCTTTGGTTTTAGGTGTGACTTTTGTTGCTTGGTATCCTATAAGTATTTTGTTTGCTTTAAACATTTTTGTTTTCAGCTTTTTACAGGATTATATACTACTCTTGTCATGTTCCAAGTTCCAACTCACCTGAGGACGGTATCAGATTTCAGATTCTGAAATGTCGCAAAACTTTTATTTACTAACGAAATTCGAAAATGTCCGCAATAACAATCTAAATAATATAAACCCCCAATTACAAATAATGTATTTTAAACTAAGAAACGAAGAATGTTGAACACAGTAAAGTAGCCTTATAATGAATAGTCCCCTAAATGTATTTATAGTATGTGTAATCTGAACCTTTATAAATAACTAGTTAATCGTAAATTTTATTTTTTAAACTTACATTTATCTTTATTTTACAATCGCACTTATTTATTTCCTGGTTTTTTAATACCAAACTGACCAACCAATTCTTATTCTACACAACCAGTCAACTAGCATATTCAAGTATGGTCTTTAGAAACTATAATCCCAAAACAGTTTTATTCCAAATTTCAAATCCATTTAGCAGCCTCAGAATACAAATGGTTTGGCCATAAAATACACTCAAAAATCATAATCACATAATTGAATTAACAAATGGTTTTAAACCTTAACTCTCAATGTGATCCTTAATAGGTGGTTTCAGAATACACTACTGCAGTTTCGACCTTACATGGGGTCTTCATGTGAGAGACTGGAGGGCGTCAGTTTTATCCATTAACTGTGTGAAGTTAAAAATATGAAAATATAATTTAAAATCATACAAATTCAAAAATTTAAAGTGTTGAATAATTCTATCGACACTTTTATCAATAAACTATAAATAATCATTTAGAATTTTAGTTTTACATCCAGCAGACGTTAATTTCAACACAGACGTTGAACGAGGAATGTTCGAACGTCAATGCCAGCTGATTGGCACAGCTCGGATGATCTGCCTAGGCCAAGCGGCTCAGTGATGAGAGGAACGTAGGTCATGGGTCAGACCAGACGACCAGACGTTGACGACCGTTGGTTAATTGTGTTGGATCCGGAGTCGGAGCAATCGGGAACATGACAGGGTCGCATAAAGATCAACGCTCTAACAATTGCTGATTACGTGTCCATCAATTTAAGTAAAACTAGCCAAAGTACCCGTTCGTCGCACGGGTAGAAAAGGCTGAGAGGTTCAGGCTCTACTCATACATTTAAATTATTGTTAATTAATTCTTTATTGTATACAAAATGACAAAACACGAGTGTCTACAACACGACAAAGTAACATCTGTCAAATATTGGGAAAGGATTAACGTAATAGAAACAGTCATCAAGAGAAAACTTAAAATCTACAATTCCACTATTTTGAACTAATAATTCACTGATTTCGATCCTGCAGTTTATCCGTAAAAATCAACTAAATTTCTTCTTCTTCTGGAACTGTCAAAAATGTAATGTAAACTGATGTTGACATTAGAAAATGTAAACATTGAAACCTAGGACGGTCACGGCAGCTCTTTCTTCTTCTTCTTCCCGAACTGTTAAATTTTAGTGTTCACAGCTGTTGAATTCAAGTAATTTTATGTTTTCATTCTTTGAAAATGTAAACATTGAAACTTAGGACGTTCATGGGGCTTAGCCCGAGAGGATTTTAAGGAAATGAATATGCCTATGTGTTGCATGAGTTTAAGATCTACCTTTGCGTAAAATTTCAATCCGGTCGGTTCAGTATCTTTCGCGTTTACTTGCCACAACAAACCTACAAACAAACCCCACAAACAAACCCACAAACATACAAAAACCACCTCTTCTTTATAATATTATAGATTATAGTTTTGTCTGTACAGGGTGGTTTTAAAATATCTTCCCACTACTGTTTTTCCACAATAAATATTTAAATATATATACCTTAACTTTTGTAGTGATTAAACTATTGGGAATTCCTAGGGTTTGAGATGTTGGAAAAAACATAAAATCATAATGAGAAGCTTATCATGCGACACGTCAAACGATACTGTATTTCTTTCTGAATACAGTAATGCAATTGAAATTCACCGTTTTAAAATATATCCATAGGTCTAGGATAAATAAGTCAACATGACATTTTTGAACCTATTGCAATTTATAGGTTTCAGGGATTATTAAGGTAGATCGCGTAAAAAGCCTCAACTTGTCATGAAGTGATAGGTTGATAGGTTAGAGATTAGAGGCAGGGTTTCACGTGTTCGACCTATTTCCACTCGCCAAGTCTGAAAAGTCAAAAGCATTGATTCAACGAAGATGGGAAAAATCACCAAGTGATATAGAATATACTTCTGCACACTCACCACAGTCAGATAGAACCTACACCACAATCCTTACCTAGGCTAGCGCCAAAGATCGGTTCAGTCTAGAGACTCGTTCTCCAATGATTAGCCCTACTTAACCTGCAGTGACGGCCGATAACGAACGTGATAAGCTCTCAAAGACCTACTCACCGTCTACAAATTGGCCCTGACAGACAAACATCGCCGTGTTGTGACGGCGCTATCGCAGCATCGAACAGTGCTGCCAACGTAGCTCAATCACGGGCGAAATATCATAGGTCATACGCGTGACGTAATTCTACAATAGGATATAAATAGATGTATTGACGACCGGGAAAACGCTGTTGGAACGGGAAGTCTTTTGCGATTATGAGTCAACGGAATTGAGCGTGCAGCATGCATGCATGCGTTGAGGCTATTTTTATAATGATAATAGTTATTTGATCGTATAACCTTATGAAATTACAGACGCGATACAGTATTTACTGTAGTGTTTTATTTTTTGATAAACTCAAGGGGTGTTTTATACATTAGGCAGTAAAGTAGATTTTGAAATAAGTTTAGTATTGTGGTAATGATTACTTTTTCAATTTTCCAATTTCTCCACAGTGTCCACCCGGTCCTCTTTTCATAAGAAACCATTTTACAAATTAGTTCAGTAAAGGCATAATGTTTTGCGACCTTAACATAGAGTGAAAAGGTAGATTTTAAACCCGTCACCTTTGGGAACCGATTTTCAGCAGTCTACTCCTAGTCCAGTGCACTTCACATGCGTAGACCTTATAGAATAGACAGTACTGGATAATGAATACAAAGTTTGTTTTTATTTAAAATGGACGTGTTAAAACCTGTGTATATAATTTTTAACTGTGCATACAATTTCTCAATCAATGTTATGTAAAACAAAGTTTCATGACGTTTCGAGATCTGGAATCTGATCCCGTCCTCAGGCGAACTAATATCCTAAACTTAACACAGTTAACATTTTGTTTTAGATATTAGTTCGCCTAAGGACGGGATGAGATTCTTGATCCCAAACCGTGATGGAAAATTTCCACAATAAAAATCTAAAAACATAAATCCACCATCAGCAATAATGGATTTCAAGCAAAAAATTCTCAATCAACATTGAAGATAATTGATTTGCGTTTCAATTTTTTGTTGAGCGTTTGCAAAGGCACTGCTACCAAAGTAGTAATAATATTACAACCCAGGCCTAACATGGATCGTAGCTCTCTGACCACTAGTTTTTAAAGTGCAATAATGGAAAATTTCATACTTTGAGGAATAGGAAAGTGTATGTCGTCCCATGGCACAATTCACCGTTTTTGGTCCCTAGAGCCAGGTTGGTCTTGCATTCGGAATGTAATAAGTAATTATGGTTTACAGTTAGCGCTATACTCCGGTAGGATCTACAGTAACCTTTAACTACCGGTTAATCGTGCGGGCGTTGGAAATCCCCCCATTAAAAATCAATTAATACCCGCCACCACTTTCACCCCGGCGTAAACATTCTCCATTTCACCGAGACCACAAAAACACTAATACCAATAAAATCGACCATCTTCCGATCTCAAGTGAAAGTATCGGGTTTCGCATGCGGATAATCGATTGATCTTGTGATCCCCGAATATTCCGGTGACCATCTGCAACCGTTACCGTGCAGCCGTTACATTTCACCTGAGTATGTCACCGGTCGTGTCACCGGGTCCAAACCTTTCACTGATCCCATCTCGACAAAACCATTAACAGATTCCAGTTGTCGATTCCAGATGCGTGACCTCTCGGCGACTGGTCGACTTGAATGTTCCTGCCGCCAAGGTCCACAATAAAATAAAATTAGCGCTTTAGAAAGAGCGGGTGAACGGGAAATTATAGGATGAGCATCAAGTGTTTAAAGCGAATCTCTTACAGAAGAAGCTACTGAACTGTATTAACGTAGGTGCGTTCATATTTTCGTGCGCGTCTGTAAATACGACAACTCTTGTAAAAATAGTGCTATCGAGACCAAATTTGTCAGAGATATATAATGCTACAATTATTCAGAGGAGCTCAAAAGCTAAGCAAATCGGTGATGGACAAGGATGGTATAGGGTACATTGTATCCTAAAATAATTTAGCTCAAAACAGAACTAATTGTGTACTTTGAATGTTTGCCCTTATCAAGTGGTTACTGAAATATAATTTGGTAAACACAGTACATTTTCTTTTGGAGCTTCAATGTAAGTTTAGTGAAGAAAAGAAAATAGTTTACTTATAGATAGTTATTTTAAATATTGTGATACAGCTTTGCATAGTTAAGATCTAATAATGTATGCTGAAAATTCTAATTTTTTTATCCACGCACCAGTAAACCTATTTACAAATGTTATTCTTACGCAAAATAAATAAACTGAGATAATAACTTCCTTATTTAACCTATAACCAAGCTTAGTTTGAATAATCATAATTCATTCCTAAATCAATGGAAATTGTCTTAGTGTCCAATTCTATTGCTACAGGGGTATTTATTTAAAAAAAACACCATTTAAACAAGAATATCATGTGACTTATGATACAAACACCGTTTATTAATGATGTCAGTTATATGTCCACCAAATATCTTGTACTTCTTCACTCATACATCTGAGATGTAAATTATTTAGGAGAGAATTTGCAATTTCTGATATTAAGAGGCAAACAAACATAATGAGTTAAAAAATTAAAGTACTTTCTTGTTCTTAAGGAATGTTGTAGTCTCAGAAAATAATTTTCTTAAATTGTGTTATTTTTGCTGCATTGCTTTATTATGTATTGACGAATGTTATGCTTTTACTGTGTTTTAACAAAAAAGAGTTTTGAGTTTGAATGTTAGTTCACAAAAAAATCTAGGTTGACGTACTTGTACCTTCTTGTCAGTGAAATGTATAAAATGCAAAAATTAGTGAAATATATGTGTGTTTTAGAATTTAATCTATATTTGACTAATCAGTTAGATGAATTAAATATATTCATGGACCAGAAGATGGAGTGAAAGCATTCAAAGCTCATCGTCATATAAAAACATGAGCAGAGCTGTCAAGACGGTATAAGGTACGTTACCCTAGATGATGTTTAATAAAAAACAGTTCAGGAGGCGTCATAGTGAATAAATGAATAAAAACACTATGAAAATATTACTCTACAAAAAATTAAATTAAAATTGTTACCAAACTTACTAAACATGCATAAATAAGATTTACTTATTTATGCATGTTTAAAAAAAGTAGCCTATAACAATACAAATTTGGTTTTATCTCTAAAAGTCATAACCTTCTAAAAATTAATTTCAAAGACTGCGTACCCCTAATTGGCAACTTAACACCTGTAAACAACATCAGAGGAACGCTTCTGACAATATTTATCACACCTAATCGAGGCCCCGGGCCACAGAAGCGGATACCCGAATCTGCTTATTGCCCCATCAGCGGTAAACAGGTAAACTGACGAAAACAGATTGATAACGACTCCAGACCAGCCGACAAACATTATAATGACGGCCCCCGGCCAGACAGCTGATTACCGGACAAACAGCTGTTGGTTGGTTTAGCGGCAAAGAACCTGATTGGTCAGTCTGACCGGTAGCCAATCAATGCTCCAATATTGTGTCATAACAGCTGATCTGATAATACGGATAAGAGGTTCGTCCTGTTGCCAGGGGCCACTTAGAGCGCCACTTGTTAGGAAGGAAAGGAGCTCCATTTGTGGAGAAGCACTATGGACAGTGTTTAGAGGAGTAAAAGGAAATAAATGTTTTATTTTCAATAACAACTTTAATGTTGTAATATTTTTACCAAAGTGAAATCAGAGGCTCAATATTACAACAGTAAAAATAATGCTTGTTTGGAAATATAAATAAAAAGTGTTTTCTCTCAAGTCCATAAAGTAACCTTGAAGATTTTATGTTTGAATAGATATATGATTCAAAGTAATGCAAACAGAAAGTAAAAGGTACAATAGAGGTAGTTTAAAACAGGGATGAACTTCGTACCCAGATAGGTTTATCTTTGTTGCGGTATCTAAACTATTCCTGTCGAAAATCCGTTCAATTTCTTCTAACTAAACTGAACGTAAACTACTTATGATTTTTTTATTGCAGAAAATGGATTTTCACCTAATAATATAATATAACTGTAATTTTATAAATTTATTAATTTTGAAAAGTAAAGAGATTAAAATTATTTCTAGTTTACCTATTTCAAGTACTCATTATGAAGGAATATTACTGAATTGAGGAACGTTTTAAAATAGCTACAGAGGTTATGTTAAACTTTAAAATATTAGTCATTTCCTTTGCTGGAAGAATAAGTGCTGAAAGTATTCCTAGTTGGAAAAACCCCCGTGGGAGGACAATTTAATTGTGTTTATTTGAAAAATTTTTGAAATAGTAATACAAATAAATCTAAGTATTTTGAGTAGAGAGAAAATATGAAAAATAACTCATACGTAATATACGGTCAATTTTAATACTCAGATTTAATTAAAACAGATTGTATTAACAGTACTGTCAATAAGTAAATAGACTACAATTACATTTATTGTAGAATTATATATGTAAAAATAAAACAATTGATCAATTAATTTACTTCTAAATCATAAACTAAAGGTATTTGGTTTATAAGCTATTGTCATATTGTATTTAAATCAAACAAATTATCAATTTATAAATAGAAATAGTATGATGAAAATTGTACAACCTTTTTTAAATTCAATTGCACCGCTGTTTTCTTGATGGAAAGGCAATGTTACTTGAGATGTCTCATTACTGGCTTCTAATGAAAACCTAATGTTTCCAATGACTCCTATATCCTAGACCTATGGATATATTGAGAATAATGAAATCTTTTTAAATTTAGATTGCGGAATTGTATTTAGGAGATAAAATCAGTGTTATTTAATTTGTCGCATGAGAAACCTCTTACAACAAATTTTTAAGTTGACTTCTATATCATAGACCTCAGGAAACTCCCAATTTGTTTAACTACTACCAAAGTCAGGTTATGTACTTATTTATAAAATCCCACAATATTGATGATAATTTCAAATATTGATTGTAGAAAAAAGTAGGGAGATGCGACTTTAAAATTACCCTATATTATCATGATATATTAAACGAAAATGACAATGTAAAAGAGATATTTATTGTTTCCAAAAATAGTAGAAGTACTTTAAAGTAGTTTTGGAATTTTTATAATATTATACGTTTTTTAAAGAAGTATTTTTTTATTGAATTAGATTTCTACTCATAAACGTTTTGCATTGAGCTTACATCTTAAAGGTTATATAATCTATGTTAACACACTTCAATGTACAATAAAAGAGCTTTGAAATAAAAACATTGTTTTAGAATCATCAGTACCTTCACTCATCTCGAATTATAGGCCCATGAGAATAGTTTTAGGTCAGTGTAAGCATAACTCACAACTCGATAGTCGTAAAAGAATTTTTAACCGTCAAATTAAAGGTAAAACCCCCCTTCAACCCCCCCTCCCCATTTGTAACTCAACCCTTCAAAAGATCCCAGTTCAGCAGAAAAAAGCTATTAAGTTTACTACCAGGAACATTGAAAACCGCCCTTTATTTTAACACAAAATCCTCACTCTCACGTTCCAATATATTTTGGACACAGTAAATTTTCCATAAAAATTCTTCTCAAATAAGACAGGAATACCATCACCACAATATAAGATCTGGACCTAAATGTACAGCAGCGCAGACTCACTGAAACCAGTAAAACATCCCTCCATACGGGAGTCAAAATATTCAATAAATGACCTGATAGCTTAACAAACCAAACAAAAAGTCTTAAATTACGAAAAACTAAAACAGTTTTTAACACCCCTCATCCCCCACAGCAATATTTGGTGATTCGTCGATCTCTGCCATCTTGTAAAAGAGGATCTTGTAACATGTAAAACGAAACATTTCGCCAGTAAGGCAGATTCTTAAATCATGATTTGTTTCCAAATTATTCTTTCAGATCATGGTCTTCCCCTTTAAACCTGTGCACTTGAGGCCACACGCGCTGTTGGATGACCGTGTTCTGTGTGATCGTGAGATACAACCCTTGTCCAATTATCGTTATACTTGTAGGGCCTGTCACCTTATGAGATACGACCTGACCAGTGACCACTGACGTCTTCAACAGTAGTAGCCTGCGCTGACATCTTACCAACATAACGGGCCAAAACCTCCCAAGTTCGGGTTTGGCCGACCATGCCCCTAACAAACGGATTGGGGTCACTTTAGACTTGTACCTGCTCCCTCGCTTCCCCAACTCTATAAACGCGATGGGGAGACCGTTATTCGATATTTCTGCACACTTTTCTGGAGTCATAAACCCCTTAGTGGCCCCGGGAAAGGACGAAGGTCTAAAAAAGTCTTTGTCGGCGATTTTTGATCCCTTTGCAAATAGTGTCAAGGCCGTTTTTAGCTACTACTAGTTCTCTGCTAAGTAAAAATACCCCGCCAAAATCATAAAGGAATATCCATTTCAATTTTGGACTTTTTGACACCAGATGTATTTTTATTTATCAATTATCAAATCCCAGCGCCCCGTAGACATCTATCTGTTACCGTTAGTCTATGCCAATAAATTTTACAACTACTAACTCAAGAAGGTTAAAAATTTTTAAACTTCAAAATGTACAGGTCATTGATTTTAAGCTCAATAAACACTTTCCCTAACTAAGCCACAACGAAAACCATTAGAGGGTTGTGAGTCAATAACCTGTAGAAATTGAAGCAGATAATTAACCATTATAGGTTTGCAACTAGTGTATAAGCTTTGAAAAAATATATTTAATGACTTGTCACTGACCAAAAGTTGTTTTATTTCATATGTTTTTTAAGTTTTATGTTAATAATATAAGACGAGTTATTCTTTGATAAATACGGTATTCTCAAGGGAGAATAGTTTTGATAAAATATACATATTAATATCTATAATAATAACGTTAATTAGGAGTTAGGACCAAATTAGATTTTCATCCTTCAAAATTTGATTTAGTTAATAAATACAACACCATTTTTACAGTTACTATTTTCAATTGTTTCGTCACTATGGCAAATTGAAAAAAAATATTTACATGTCTTTAGGAAATAGCTTAAATAATGATATGTCTAAAGGGAGTATTTTACTCTAAACAGTTTTCCTTAAAACCACATAATGTCAATTCAATTTAAAATTTTGGCCTGACGGATTGCTAATACATCCCCAGAGCTAAGACATCCATGTAAAAAATTGATCGGAATCAAAATAAGTTACCCTTCTTTCTGCATAGCTAAAAAATAACCACTACAACTTATAATTATTATAATTATAATTATTCCTTGTTAAGGTTATCTTGGCGGATATTTATTGACGATATCAATCTAAAACAATGTATTATATGAATGATATTTTCTACGCAAATATACGTGTGGCAAATATAACGTTATAAATTATGTGGAAATTTAAGAAAAATGTCCATAAATACTGTAGTACTGTTTTAATTTACCTAAATAGTAAATAACTTTGATATGAACAATCGTATTATGTTAGTGCAATATTTAAGTTTCATATAAATCAGGGTTTACAACCAATATTTATAAAATATTTTCCTAACCCTATCCCCGAGATTTTTTGGAATAAAATGAAGTATATTTTTCATATTCCTAAAAACTAAAATTCTAAACATTTATAGACATTTTAAACATATTATATAATATGAAAAAGGTGCATTCTTTTGTTTTTTTCTGGAGTTTTACTAACCAAATATCATTATTTAAAACATAGTGTTATTATAAATAAGTGTTTGTTTATAAACTTATGTTTATAAATATGTTATACACTTGTGTTATAAATAAGTGATATTAAACATGTGTTGATTAATTTGATTTTCTTCGTAATAATTTTTGAAAGTAAAGGAACGTTAATACAATTTTGAGGTTTTTAAAACACAAATTAATGTCTTTGTAATTACTAATTCATTCTCACTTAAACATTAAATTAAGTCATAAAACAGGAATTTAAAGAATAAACCAGTTCTACACTAGTAGTAAATGTTTTTACAAAAGATCATAAAAAATGAAATTGCATTGCCATAGCGGTTCCCAGGACAGATAACGTCAATAAAACCGAAGTAAATATAAATATTTACATAAGTTTCATAACAGCTATAACGGGTTTATAATTTCTCAGGGTAACAGGGCATGACAGATGTAATAAAATATAATTAATGTCTGTATTAACTTGTATACAGAAATAAAATTTATCACTGTATGATTAACCTATCATTACATTTAAAAATAGTTTTAAGAGTTAATATGAATTGTCAATAATTACCGATCGAACAAACTTTGCTTAAACCAAAAAAAATTGAAAACAAACAACATTTTTAAATTCTTCTTAAATGTCTCAGTGAATATATTACGTTGGTTACTCCAAGAAAATTAACTATGAAATGCAAATAAATAATCCACTATTCAGGTCATATTTTTTACTATCCTTATACATTTTTTTGTTTTAAAATCAACTGGATCAACTACAATCAAACTCAAAAGGGAATAACTGAGCGAAAAATACGCGTACATATCTGCATAGATCAATAGGTCAGCTGGTATCGTGGGCATATGACGAGGAGAGGGGAGGGGAGGGGACAGTTCCCCCTCTCCGCTAGCCCCTCCCCGCCCCCACCGATCAGCTGGTGGGTACATCCCTAACACTGCGGTGGCATAGATCAAATACCAATGTGGTGTTGTGTGCGCACTGCGCAGACGCTGTGATAGAGTGCGCTCCTGTTGACCCAGTGGGCATGTGCGACTGACTAGTGGACTTCGCCCAGTGGACAGACCGCGGACTCTGTTACTCTTGTGATTACCGGGATTGTTCGAGCAAAGGTCAGCAGGTTTTGTTCTTGTTGGTGGTGGATTTTCTATGTAGGTTTGTTTTAATTAATCATATAAATTTATAAACTACTGTAAATATTGCAAAAAAATATTTTATATTATTCAATTAATTTGGTAAACCTAGAAATAAGTTTTAATTAATTCCATCTTAATAATATAATCTGATAATTGCACAGCATTTTTTTTACTTTTCACTGATAATAAATTATATTTTCTATTACGATAAAATCAAACATATACTGTAATGTAACAAAATCATTTGTCTGAATTTATTTTGCATACATATTTCACAAAAATATTTTTTAATTCACTCATTTTCAACAACTTGACAAAAGTGATTCACGATTTTAATTTAACGTTCTTAATTCAGATGAATTAATTCATCACAATTAAATGACTGTTGATGATGGTATTTTTTTGATTATTAAGATGTGTGAAAACAGATTAATTTTAATGCAACATAAATTTAATTTAAGCTAATGTATTATATATTACTCTAAACGCAATAAAATGTTCATCACCTATCTTTAAAGGATTAAATTATTCACAAGAAAATTTTGTTATAACAATTTCTACTATTTTAATTCAGGGACTTATTAGATGCTTACAAAATGCTTTTAGTTTTTATGCGAGATACTAATGCTTTTAACCTAATAATACACGTTTTATTAGATTTAATTTAAATACATAATATTTAAATGTTTTTTATAATTTACCAAACATTGTTTTGACCCCAACATGCATTATAAAACATTTTTAAACAAAATTAAGATGGATAAAAATCGTAAAGTGTTTTGCTTGACAACAACTAAGTTTGGTAAATTTAAACAAATTCACGAAAAATTTAGCGCGTTCTCTCTCTCTACATTGAAGTGAGTCCGCATTCTAAATTATTTCCCCACTCAAAGGTAGAGTCAAACATCAAACTAAGTAAGGTATTTATAGTAAACGCTTACCATTTTAATATGTCCGTCGAACAAAAAAAGAACAAATCTATATGATTTAAAATCTTCGAATTTGTATATATAAAACACTACTTTACAAACTCAGCCAGCCGCACTTGGCCAAATCGAAGCCAGTTGCGGGCTATACTCATGTTAGATCGTGAGCCTTCCAGATATTTGGCTAGCCTATGTAGCTAACTAGTTTATCTTCGTTAATCATTAATAATACTATGCCAATTAGAGCTCTTCGCCAGACAATTGGACTCAAGAACACGTACCAATTGACCGGCAAACACCACTCGAAGCTACCACGCTTAAACACTGCATATTAAGCAGTCATGAGTTTTAAAAACTAAGTTTTAATATTGCACATTTCGCCTCTCAAGAATAACAGATGTATAATACAACCATTCAAATTTGTAATAATATTTGCTATTGTATTTTATCTCCAAAATTGAGATACTACCAATATAAAACTCAAACTTAACTTTATTTTGTTGAGAAAACATGTATGTATCTCCTCGTTTTAATTTAAACTATATAAACGAATTGAACAAACCACCACGGACAGCATCAAAAACTTCATGAAATAAATTTTGACCTGAAATCTGTTTGAAAATGAACAAACAGTTGAAAATTATAAACTTAAAAACTTACAGTTATTGAAACTTTAAGGATCTAATTTCTGGAAATAATATGTATTAAAATTGCAAGGAAATGCATTAGGGACTGTGTGAATAATTAAAAAGGAGTTAGGATGGTTCTGGCACCTGATTTAACTGGAGAAAAAAGATTTCGTCCTTAGGTTTGAAAAACCTACCATTTCGGTTGCTTAGGCGTTACGTGTTGAAGTCAAACGTGTCTGTCACCCTTACACAAAGTGTAACCACGTGTAGACAAGGAATAAGAAGAAAATACTATTTTTCCCGTTGTCGTTTATCACCATGAGAACAATAATAGTTTTATGGCAGCATTACTGGTAACTGGATAGTCGTAAAAATATGTTGGGGTTCTCAGACTGAAGGTTAACGGTTATCCATGGAGTTTTTTTGATGATGGGAATAAAAAAAATAAAATAATTCCTAGATAATCACTTAACTTAAATTGGATTTAATGAATTTTATCAGACTAAAATCAAAAATGACTGAGCTACTGTGGGCTCACAATAAAAGTAATTAGTGTAGACGTAGACCAGTGTGGTCTGTCCTCTCGTAACTTCCGGACTGGCAACCGGTAAGCCCTTCGTATCGTGTTTTGTACTGGATCTCTAGTTATTTTGTATTTTTATATTAATGTGACGCTCTTCATCATGGAGCAAGATTAAGTACAAGCCCTTTACGATTCGTAGCGAGTCGAAAATTTCCCATCCGCAACTACAAGATTAAAATGCAGACATGGTAATTTACTCGTAATACAAATTTTAGAAAATCTTTTCTTTACCCATCCAAGACTCAAGTTTCACTTCGAGACATTTCCCGTTACCCCAAGTGACGCAACGAGAACGACCTGACCCCAACCTGTCCAAATTCGGCGCCAAATAATGTCCCGCATTAACTTAATGAGCCCGTGTTAATCGCTCAATTACCAAAGCTATTGGGTCATGTTCTAATCGACGCATTAGAGTTATCCTGTTATAGAAGTCGATCTGATTGTGAAACGGCGCTTATTGGATTACGGATGTAAACCCATTAGATACAACGGTGGACGCTCCAACAATATACGGGTTGGAAATTCGACACCGTTTCATCAAAGTGCAATCATTTTAGGACATCTACATTACAATATCAAGGAATATACTTAGCAAATATTTAAATTTAAATCAATTCTATTTTATAACTGTATTTTCAGCTAGATTTTAATATACCACTGTTACATATGCAATTCAAATTTAATCTTTGTTTTTCGTATTTTCTTAATAATTACAGAGCATTATTTTAATTACGTTTCATAATTTAGAGTTAGCTTAATTTTAACTTAGATTTGTGAGCTCACGGTGTGCTTTCAGAAATTTCAAATACAACACGTACATTTACATAACATGCCCATCAATGTGATAACAAGTTTAACACAGAAAAAAGGCTCATAAATAAAACAAAGCTACAAACTTTCCAGAATCATATTCTTTAAAGAAAAATATAACAAAAAAATTATTTTAAAAAACTGTGTTTTTCTTTAAAGTAGACAATTCGTAAATGTGTATTTTACAAATTTAACATATTCAAAAGTATTAAATTAGTATTGAGCAATCTCAGTTGAGTTATTAATTTTAGATTCCTCCAGCCAACCTCAACAACAGAATGAGACACAGAACAGCATTTTCGTGGAAGGTCTCAAACCTCCAGGCCGTATAAGGGTAGCGTACTGTTTTGAAAAAACTTATGCTTATTGGGTTAAGCTCAAGAGGTTCCTTAGTCTCCTACCTGGAAAAGGGGCAAGATAATTAGGGCATCTTTACAAATGCTATTGTTCGCTCACGAACATGTCAAGTATTTTAATAAGATTATCTTTACAACCCATTAAAAGTCTAAGCTAGTTTTAGAAGTTCTAGTTATTTTATTTTTAGCCTTGTTGTCCCACTCTTTTGTAACAAAGTACATCGTATTCGAAAATATAATTTAAAAACGTTTTACTAAATATATTTTACAGTATAATACATATTTTAGATTAATTTAAGTGTAAACTCAAAAGAAGTGGATATAGATAAATCTGTTTCGACACTACATAGCATTTAAATACTATAATCGATATAAATAAAATTAGAGTTTTCTCAGTTCTCCGAAAAAAACGGGTGAACTGATAACAATGAGACTTATTTCATACATTCTCTACATTCCAGAGAAGGTTTTTAAAGGCTTAAAAGTGTCCGCCAACCCTTGAAAAATAAATAACGAGCATTTAAAAACCCACTTTTTACGCGATATTGGTCGCATTTTGCTTCAGTTTTATGAATAACCTACTGGCAATAATCAGCTGTCTTTGTAATTTAAAGATTTAATATAAATAAAAACAAACTGTTGTTGAATCAATATTTGTTAGTATTGGTCATTGATTTAAACCCATTTCGAAATCATACTATGTATTAAAAAGTTATTTTAACGTATAACTAATAATAATGGTATAAATGTTCTACTCTATTTAATTCTAAAGTAATGCTAAATAATATACTCATTCATTTATTTTCTTTTTATTGATTTGTTTAGGATTTCAGGTTTACATTTTGGTATGAAGATCTTTCTTCTTCAAACTGAATCCTTGCAACCCGTACAAAGGACGGGCTTACTGCTAGTAAAATTATATTTAAATAAATTTACTTATAACTCTGAATAAATAGGTTGGAAACGCTATTTTCTTGCAAAATATATATAATTCAGATATAAATTATTCACTCTCATGAATTCCCCAGAAGAACTAATTTTTAGTTTTATTGCACTACTAGCTGACCCGGCGAACTTCGTAACGCCTGTCAGTAAATACATGCTAACTTTAAGATTGGCCATGTTCTGATGTCGAATCATCTCGGCTTCATTGTGAAAGGTTATATATTCTGGGTCGCGGCGTAGTGAATAACAATACTATAACGATAAGACATATCAATAACATTCCTATGAAACAAATAAATCTGAGTGGATTAATTCACAATTTTTAAAATCCAATCCAAACCCAAACCAAACCTAACTGTAATACGGCTTTTATGGGTAAGATATACAGCAGCTGATTATTATAATAAACGTAGTATATATAAACATTGTAATTATTTTTATTTGACCAACATATAAACACGTGACTTTAATTAGACAGAAAATAAAAATTTAAATACATAATCCCCCAAAACCGTAAAATATTAACGTGGTCAGCTGTTCATTTTTTACAGAACACATTTACATCAGAGTTTTAAATTAATGAATGATTCAGATGGCATTGGATAGTAAAGTATATTGCTAATGAAAAGTAAACCAATCAGCTGTAGCTAAGAAATCAAATGTTTTCATTGTAGACAATTTGTAATCAAACTTAGTCTCCATAAGGTTAACATTAGAAATTTAAAACACCATAAAATGGAAACTTATGGGGTTTTCGAAAATATTTTTTCACTAAAACCTTCCCGGACACATGTAGAGCAACTTCCTAAAATTTCATGGTGATCGGATGAGTAGTTTGGCAACGCATAAAGGACACACATACATACATTCAATTTTATATATAGAGATATTTCCTTGATTTGAAAAATTATATTCGCAGCTGACTCAAAATTGACTAGGTTAACGCAAATAATATGTGTGTGTTACTTATTGATAAGTTCTGGATTTGCGATTTTGGTTTTATCATTACTTTTTTCTCAATTTCTATCGATCGTGCTCTGAAAATAGCTAACGAAATCGTAGGATCTAAACTTACGAGGACCTGAAGCAACATTGCAGGAAAAATATATTAACCTCACTAAAGTTATCAGCTTATCACGGAGGATCGCCACATCCACCTGATATCAGTAAACCGTCCGTATCAGGTGCCTTGGGTGGGGGGGATTCAGTTACGTCACCGGCAGGAGTCAAAGGTCCATATTGTCTATGTCAAGGAGGTCAACATGGTGCCTTCCAACACAAATTTAACACCGACTTTCACCTCAAATCCCACTCGATGCCTCTTCAAAACGACTCTTGTTTTTTTGGATGTTCCCAGTGGATTGCGTAGCCTAATACCGTGAAACAAGATTTACAAGTCGAACGTTTAATAATTTCTGATATATTTCAACGGGTCTTAACTATATTCCGTCCAATCAGTTTTAAAATAAACGTATTTCATCATAGAATAAGCATGTTATTCCACGAAAATCTTACACCCCAAATAATGAAATTCTTTATTACATTAAACATTTTCATGCAACAGGATAAGACAGGTTTAACGAATGATTAAACAATCTATGAAAGGCACTGCTACAACCCAAAAACTGAAAATAAAAAATATTCAATTTAGTCTAGAATAAAGACAAACAGTAGTCACATATAATTAATTTATACTTTGAAACGATCTTATTATTTAAAAAAAACAAATTTAAATTAATACTAAAAATTAGCATGCTTTACTCATAACACAATAACAGCATATTTTATCGAAATACAAACATCACATCTTGCTCCTGATAAGGTTTGTCTTCAGACACGCTCCAAAAACACTCAACCGTCATTAAGTATCTCAGGAATTTCTTAAAAATTTACAAATCAAGGCTTAAATATACCATTATAGTAGAGTAGTTAATGGAAATGTAATTATTTAACCAGCAATCAAACCAGGGAATAACAATAAGCGCAGTGAACAGCTGGTAAATAATAATTTCATAAAATATATTATGGAAACCCCATAATGACGAACCGAAAGTAAAAACATTTCTTATCATTGCCCGTTAATTAATAAATTCACTTTTAAAAACTTCCTTAACTCCAACGAGAAAACTCTTAATTTTTTTAATATTCCATTACATAACGTAACATATGTATTTTCCAACAATATTTTTATGATTTTTCAATAGATAATTTGTTATAGACATCTGTGTAAAGTCTCCGAGAATATTTTTCAAATACCTTTCCTAATGAAAGTACCCTACAATCTATTAATGTTGATATTTATTTCTCAGTATAGCTAAAATTTAAATACACAATTTTTTAAAAAGAAACATAATGCAGGTCAACAAAGATTAACATTAAGATGGGTATATTCATAATAAATATCTGCTAACATGAGATCAGCAAGTAAATTTTCCAACTACTATTATAATTATATATTGTACGCTATTCACTATGACGTATACATTAGCACAGGCCTCCTAAGTTAACTAATTTAACCGTGTTTTATTTTAAAATTAACCACTTCGTCGAGTAGGCGCCCACGCCAAAGACGTTATGCAGTATGTAGTCAACTTATTTTGACACAGCCAGCGCTACCTGTCGTCCGCGCTCAGAACTAACACTTTCCGTCTAAAGCGTTCCCTGCTAAACTAAATGCAACCTTTTTCCCCCATCGAATTTCAGGTCAAAACGCTGTTTACTTAGGTAATTAATTAAGTAAATTCCCTTGAGTTTTTGTACATTCATTTTAAATTCAATACTTTATTATACTATCAGATGTATTTTATATAATTATAAAACTTTAATATTTATGTGGTATCAGACTCAACCAAACCCAAATAAATTATATTCAACAATTGTATATTTTAAGGATTGCTGTAATATAATTTAAATATTATACAACTTACACGCGGATAAACGATAAACAGAGAAGACAATTAAAATTTTTATACTACACTTCAGCAACATTAAAAAACTATATTAATTATTAAAAAAGTGATTTAAATATTTTTATGAGAGCATTTTGCATCCCTTTTTTAAGTCATATGTTTTGAAAGTCAGTTTTAGTCATTTATCCTTCAAAGTAAAAATTTTTGAAAGAGAAAATTCATCACCTATATTTTGCATATAACAAACTATGTTCTGATTATTTATAATTTATGACCTACCACTATCTAATGTTGAAGAAGACAATTCAAATAACAATAAACAGCCCCACACTACACCGGCACTAGTATGTGGTTTTTCTTTCAAATTAAAACAGTGACATATTGAAAAAAAGATATTTCAAAGGATAGCAGTTAGTGCCTTCAGACGTTTCCACATTTGTATTTCCAGAAGTATAGAGACTGTACAAGGTATTGACACAGACAGTACCATTAAAAAAAACTCATTTTTATACCTGTGGTGTCTTATTACGGTACAAGTATTAGCTGACTATTTTAGTTAAGTAATTTTTCTCGGAGTTACGGTGAATAAAATACGACCCTAGCTTTCATCTTTCCATACGCAAATCTTTCGCTGTCTTTGCTGTCTCTCGTCTTTCTCCACATTCTCTACTCTATGTCCCATCATTCCCTTCTCTCATATCCTCTGACTCCTTCCCTCGATCCTTCATCCCCTTTCCTGAGTCCTCTAGTTACTTTTCTCATTCAAAACGTTTTCTTCCCCCATCTCCTCTTGTTCCTTTACACATTCCCATCATTTTGTTCTACATGTCCTCTCTTACATCCTTGCATCCCAACATTTTCTTAACTTATCTTCTCTTTCCTTACCTTACTTCCATCATTCTCTTCACACATCCTCTCGTTCCTTTTCTCACTCCTATAGTTCTCCTCGCCCAAGTTCTCTCATTTCTTTACTCATTCCATCTTTTTCTTCCACATGTCCTCTCTATCCTCCCCTCTTTCCCGTCATTCTCCTCCCCATGTCCTCGCGTCTCCCCCTCACTCCCCTCGTTGTCTCCCTCATTGATCGCCCGCCAGATTTCCATCGGCACGATCTCCCTATTATACCCTCTATTATTTATACGCACGATCTTCAAAACTAAATGAGTCCGCTCCAGATCTCCCGCGGTCGTCAATTAGAGGTCAGAATGAGAAGAATGCCTCACGTCAGTAACGTGCGGGGCGTGTATTAATTTTGGGGCTATTTCGGCCCTTAATTGGATCATGGGTACGTGGTCCTGACACGGGATTAGCTCGCTGGAGGTTCGACTGAAAGATTTTCGATTTCTGTTCGTATCATTCGCATTTTTCTTGTTTCAAGTTTCCCACTACATTCTTAATTGCATTTATTATTTTAGAGTCTACAGTAGCACCTCTATTCGTAACACTTCAACCAATGGTTGAAGTGTCAAATTGTAGTAAAAGTGGTTACTCGGGGGAAGTACATTTTACACTTTTTTCTTTTTCACATAGAAAAATAACTTACTTGTTATTCATCAAATAGTACTTACGCATTTTACCTAATAGTTACGCTCTTCCAGAGAAAACGTTTAATGCTATTCCCTACATAACTACTTTACCTTTAATTTCACACCTCAACAAATCTTTACGACTATCATTTAATCTGTAATGCTTCCACAAAACTAATATTGTTCTAATCGCCCAATACGAAATATTTCTCGCATTACGTGACTAATTGTAATAATGAATATTAATACTTTTAGTTTAAAAATGAAACTGGAGAGAGCAAACTACGGCATGTTTCTCAATGCACTCGATAATTAAAAAAAATTACATTGTTTAAGAAAGATAAGTAATACTTATAAAAAGTTTTTTGTTTTGCTGTTTTTGTTTTAGATTACTAACTATAATACCATAACTGAAATAAAAATGTTATTGAGAACTACTTTGAAATTTTAGAATTTTACTATAAAATGAACTGTTTACAATCAATACTCTCAAACTAGAAAATTTATTATGACTTCCAAAAGTGACACATGGGTTTTTATATGTAAATTCCAACTGTGAAAAAGAAATAACAGTTGTGCAGTAATCAATACTCTTGGATTCTATTCAGACATTTAAGACAATATTGTTGGAACAATTGAAATCGTTTCTGATTCACCCATATAGAGTTCTCATTTTGTTAGCTGCCCAGTACAAGTACAAGTATTACACTCCAAATCCCTGCCAAATGTGTCATTTTACTTAATATAGACAAGTCATGGCGTCCTCAGGGTGCAGTACTCGGACCGCACTTGTTTTCACCGTCAGATTCAGACCGAGAATCAATTTGCGTCCAGGAACGACCAGTTCCCTAATGATTGTGATTTCGCTCCGATTATTCACATTAACCACAATTCATCACCACGTGTGGAGTTGCTCTACTTAGCGTATCGATTATGCTGATTGGCTATTCGAATAATCGGTGAGTTATTGGTGACAATTAGCGGTAGATTGACCAATCATGTGGGACCACTCCCACTGACCACGCCCACAATGCAGGTGTGTGTAACACGTGGAATTTTAAACCACACTAAGTGTGTTCTCATTCCATTAATACATTTGACTTATTAGTTTGATTATGTCACTGAATGTATCTATGATCTGTATGAGTATGTAACTATATTGAACCTGAAAAATTAAATATAAAGAAACCCCTATTAGATTAAATATTGCAAGAATCCCCTAATAGATTATTCACTGAAATTATGCTATTTTACTACAACCTTGTTAGATTATCACACTTATAAATATTTTTTCATCTTAATTAACTGTGTAAAGTTACTGATTCATTTTTTTAAATACAAAAAGGGATTAGGCTACGAAGGTTAAATTACTACATAGGCTTTTACTGCAATGGAATCATTTTGTTACACGATTAGTAGGCCTACTGAAGTGAAGCAAAAATTGTGTACCCTGAAAAATTATTTTACCGAAAAGAAAATACCGTATTAAACTAAATATTTGAATTTTTAAGAAATTGTAGAAGTGAGTTGTACTATAGCGTGTCTTTAATGTCGTTTTGTGTTGAAGTTTATGTCATGCCTCACATCAAAATGATTTGATAAAGGACCAAAATCGAAACTCTAGCCTCACTTCTTCAACCCATTTAACACACGGCCTAACAAGGCATTGTATCGCAAATGGAACGTCCTTGCAAAACGTTCAAGCTGAGAAACGGAGCTTCGGGAACAATGAGCTGCTATCAGCTGGGACTTTATCGCTCAAGGTCGAGGAATTGGCCAACAATTCACATTGTGTTCCCGGGCATCCGCGGACTGTACGGTGGAGAGCAAGCGACGTTTGCAAGGGACAACGAGCCACTTGGTGAACGAAATATCATACCTAGCAGTCATGACGTCATTGTGATAACGTATTCGTTGACATGAGTCAAGAAGTCGCCAAACGCAACTCTACTTGTTTTATCGATATTTTGATTGACTATACGTGTCGGTTATGAAATCTTCAACTTAAATTTGTGAATATGGATCATAAATAATATTTTACGATATATATTTGAAATTAAAATACTTACCTCTAATAGTATTAAAGCTATGTATATTCAGCTAAAACTCTTTTGAGTTATAAAACTGCTTTTATGTTCTTCCATAAATACTGTGATATGTATCAATAGCTACGATAATGTTTGTTTAGTTTTCCATCAATTATCTTAATCACCACCATTTTAATTAAATTTGGACGAGCACTGTTTTCATTGTGTATCAATAAAAACTATGATTGTAATGGGTTCGAATGACATGAAGCATGGTTACTGATAAAGATCAACTGATTAATTTGCCAGGATCACTAACACTAATAGTTCAATGATCAAAAGTAACTGGATCAAGTATCGACCCATCATAAAAATAGTGTCAAGATTTTGCCGGAACTATAACTACAATAAAATAAATTAGAATTCTATTCGTGGGCAAAATAAGACTATTTATTTAACTTTTACCATCCAAATTGGCTGTGGTACAGAATGGACAACACTACTGCAATATCCCTTTAAATACAATTATTATTAGATCCTCCACTTTTTGGTTTTGATCAAATTGCATACAACAGATTTATGACATAACCCCGTCGGGTGACACCGGCCCGGAGAGAGCGACCTACGATCTGTCCCACGACATCAGCTGTTGTGATAACAGCTGTTTCCGATAACAGCTGTTTGTTTACGGTAAAGAGCTGGGTGAGGTGCAGCGTTATGGTATGGATTAAGACATAAACTTGCCCATTATATCTGACCTTTCGATGAGCCAGCAATCATCCCATGGACGATATTCTCGGCCCTCCCTAATTTTCCTAAAAGGTGCTTTCGAATTAAGCACTGTTATTTGGGGACGTACGCCGGCCCATGGGAAAGTCCATGAGGGACTCCTTGAAAATGGACATCGCGTGACGTTCAGAATGTTCTTATTTCATGTGTTTTACGTGAGTAGTACTTTAATAATCGATTTTAATACGATTATATCGATTACTAGCCAAAGTACCCGTTCTTCGCACGGGCTAAAAAGGCTGAAAGGTGTAGGCTCTACAGATACATTTAAGGTATTGTTAATTAATTCTTCATTGTTTACAAAATGACAAAACAGGAGTGTCTACAACATTTCAAAGTAACATATGTCAAATATTGGGAGAGGATAAGGATTAATGTAATAAAGACAGTCGTCGGAAAAAAACTTAAAATCTACCATTCCGCTATTTCAAATAATTCACTAATTTCGATCCTGCAGTTTATCTGAAAAATCAACTTTATTTCTTCTTCTTCCCGAACTGTCAAAATATAGTGCAAACGGATGTTGTCATTAGAAAATGTAAACATTGAAACCTACGACGGTCACGGCAGCTCTTTCTTCTTTTTCTCCTTCTTCTCGAACTGTCAAATTTTAGTATTCACAGCTGTTGACATTCAAGTAATTTTATGTTTTCATTCTCTAAAAATGTAAACATTGAAACTTAGGACGTTCACAGGGCGTAGCCCGAGAGGATTTTAAGGAAATGAGTATGCCTATGTGTTGCATGAGTTTAAGATCTACCTTTGTGTAAAATTTCAAACCGGTCGGTTCAGTATTTTTCGCATTCACTTGCCACAACAAACCCACAAACATACAGAAACCACCTCTTCTTTATAATATTATAGATTATCACTACAATAACAATGCGATTATTTAATAATATGTTTATACTACGAACATATTATGATAATATACAGCTTCCACACTATAATTTCAAAACTAGATGAATTCTTACTTATAAAGTTTATTCAAAACACATACAAAACGTCTCTATAGAATAGGATGGTGGCGCGTTCTGTTTTTTAGCTACTTGGACGTCACGAATTATGGATAGTTATGAGCGGTGGTCAGTGGAATACTAGATCCAACCGTAAAGACCGACTTCATAATATTCAACCATTTTGTAATTCAGAGGAAATATTGTGGTTTCGACCCACATTAAATATTGTATGTCCCTTAGTTGGGCTACTAATTAACAGTCCTGTCTAAGGAACATTTTAGCTTTAGTAACAAGACTATACGATCTTGGTACAATCATCTTACACTTATTTCTCATCCATACTTGGCTCAAAATACATATCCAGGTATTCCGCCATTCCATAAAGGTAATAACGATGAAAATATTTAGTTATAAAATAAATTCTTAAAACTTTGTAATAATTCTTTATACTAGACTAACTTTTAACTGTCTAATTATTCACCACCGTTCTAACACCTAATCTATTACACAGTTGAGAGGAACGTTCTAACTACTTTTACGATCGCGTTATCTCTTTAAAACGAAACGCCAATTACAATAAACTTTGAATGATAAGAAATTAACACCTCAATTAATAACACACCTTGTTTTATTGAGGGCCCAAATTGAAACAAACAATAAAGGAAGGCCTGACAAGGGAATTCGGGGTTCCAAAGTAGATTTCGGATCGGTAATGGACTCTTTGCCGCATTAAGATAGTCCCTACACGGCCCATCAGATAACGTTTTGTTTACCAAATTATTGTAATAATCTAAACCCCTAATATCCCAACGGTAGTCGTTAGTGCGTACGTTATGGCTACTACTCGGCTATATTACGACTCTTGCGTTTGTCCAAAAATGCCTTAAACTTTTATTACAAACTACCATGGATATCGCTTGTAATAAAATAGTTAAAATTGTGGTTTTAGCGTTAATAAATTTTTAGATGAGTGTATTTTTCTAAATAACCACCATTTAAAACTTCCAGTAACAGTACTTTACCCTTGACCAGACTAACTACACATGATGTTGAATTTAACTGTATCTTATAATTTATAACTTTTACACCTGATATTGGTAAAATAATAATATAGAGACATGTATATATATATAATACAAAACTTCTAAAGACTTCAGGATAAATAATATAACATCAAAATCAAGAGCTTTTTTATATACTAAGTATAGATCCAAAAATTCAGGATCTATAAAAACTAAAAAATAACCCTAAAATATGAGTCGTAAGGAAAATTAATAAGCTAAACTTTATAACTATTCGAAAAATTATATTAACTTTGAAACAATCTCTATTGAGACTGCTCCTAAGTTTTACTTCAAAATGTTTGCATCACTAAACACTCGTCAAAAAGAGTACACTCACAACTTTCAAATTATACGTATAGTTTGAGACAAAGGAAATCAGCATTGATTTTCACTGTCACACCGAACGTTACGTTATACTTATTGTGTAACACCTAAAAAAACTAATAGAAACTTATTTGTATGTACTAATTAACTGTGTGTATAGTTAATTTAGTGTGGGTAATAGATCGGATCATGGATATGTCTCAAGGGAATTGTTTTTAGTTCTTCTAACAGCTGTTCTTATAACCAAACTATGATGTCACTAACCATATGACGTCACCTTTTCAAATTTTGGTGGTGCAAATTACTAACACCCTCAAAGAGCTAATACATATCCATGTCAAAAAAGAAAGTCTGAGATAATTATTTACACAAGCGAACGTTTATATCTATCTAATCTTCAACTAATTGGTTTATTCTCGACCTTGCCATGATCCCGGTCATAGTTCCATCGTTATATTCCCGGTGTTGTTACTCAACCAAGGCCCTCGCCTTACGCCGTCCGCCGCCCAGGAAGCGCTGATTGCCCAGGATCGCAGGACATCTGAATAGAATCGTAGGTCACAGCTGCGCTAATTGTTCATATCACCATATCAATTATGATAAGCCGACTATTCAAGTCAATGTCAGCCGGTGATAACATACCGTGACAAATGGACGAGATAATGTGTCGGATTAATTCGACTTATCGTTCGGGGTTAAGATTGCTAATAGATTCGAGATTAAGAGCGTGGATTCGTCTGCTTTGATTATACACGCTCTATGATCTTTACGATGTAAATCTTTTCGTTTCTGTTGCCACCTATGTCTTATTTGGGTCCTAAGGCACAATTGCTTGAAGGAAATGAAGTGAGGATAAACTTGGACGGACGTGGTGACTGCTACCTCCTTTGAACCTGTATTTGTAACAGAAATTGCTTTCCTGAAAAAGTAACTCATATAGAAGGAACCCAGTTAAAGATCAAGAACGTAGATGAACATACTAGGATGTAGGCAAGCCAAAGAATTGCTTTACTATTACAATCAACAGTAGCGATGCTATCAGTATTTGAGTAAAAGGAATTGTAGAATTATAACAGGACTCCCAGTGGTGTGGTGACAAATTATCTCCGCAATTGTATCCGCAATGGGAGTGATGCCAAACTACCGAACGGGGGTCGGCGTTCTTAGTTATTGTTTTATAAGGGGCTATACAATATTTATTTCATATCAGAATTTAACAATGAATTTCAAATCTTTCTCCGCAAAAACCCAGTCTTAGAACGTTCCCTTACATCTACACTAATGAGGATTTCTGACTTGCAGACTTAAAAGATATCTTAGGATAGTGAGATTTTCTGCAAAGGATGACTAGATTCTGCCAAGAGGAGTAATATTTGCAAAGATAGATGGTAGTGCGGTTGGATTCCAAAATTGAATTGCTTCGGATACACAAAATAGGGCCTACGTATTGAGGGCGTAGAAAGATTTGGAACCCTGGTCAATTTATAACTTCGATGCAAACATTAAAGTTCATTATTAAATTAAATAGTATTCAGCTCAACCTATTATACCGGTAAATTTATTTTAGGAAAAATTTGATGTCTTAGTTTCAAATAGAAGTGACTATTATAAGTATCTCGTATATCAATTTTTACGTTCACATCAATTCATTGAATGTTTTTTCTAATACAACTCTTGAACCGTTTTACTCAAAGAATATGTTATAAAGTAACATTTAATTCCAGATTGAATTGCATAAAATTACCTTTACGATTAATATTACGAGAGATTACTTGTAAATCGAAACCAGTTACCGAATTAGGACTGGTTTGGAGTTCAAATGGAAAAATATCAATGAAGCGAAGGGAAAAGGAGCGAATTAGTTGGTAAACGCAGGAAGCTATTACAACTGGAGCAATCAGTGTTTCGTTACGGCGTTTTTTTCAGCCGCGTTTGGCTCGGTAATTGAATCTAAAGCTCTTACCCTCCGTTCTAATTTATGTTTAAACGGTTATTGCAAACAAAGCTGGAGGAATTACTGTATGAGTTGAACTATAATAATTTTGATTAAAACTTCGACCGCACAATCACAGCAGAGATGTTCTAGTAGAAGTTGACGTTAATCGTGAGCTATCAACTTAACCTTTCTGTTTGTCAAACCTAATCAATGTTTTAAATATTTTTTACTCCTTATCCACTTGATTGGCATTCAAAGAACATCCCTGGATCTTATCAATTTCTTCACGCAGAAATACATACATTGTCTTCAGTTCACAATGCCTATGCATTTGTACCACTTTTGACAAGGATATGTCATAGCTCTGGAAGGGTGTTGGCGTTTTGTAAGATGGAAAATATGTAACAGGTTTCCATAGAAACCACCAGTTTTCTCCTTTAACATATGTTAAATTCAAACAATCACTGTTACTATGTTTTAAACCAGAAACCTTGTACGTGGCATTACTAGAAAGGGTATTATAAAGTCTTGAGGTTTATTTGATTATAATTTAAATTTTTCATATCCTCAGTACATACTTACATGAAAAGGTATATATGCTATATAAGTATGATAAGCTAATAATCAGCGCTATAAAAATATCATTGATATATTCAAAGAAGGGTCATTATATGTTTAAATAGTGTAGATTATTATTGAATACATTTGTGGTGAATATCTTGTTTCAAGGTAATCCAACTTTCCTTCATATCGAAATTCTTGTTTTCAGCGAGTGACGAAAGTTTTGCAGACTTCTTGATAGACTAAAAAATGTATATATGCTTAAAAAGGTAATATATTTCGTTCAAAAATTTGAATCCAGAATAATATCTAGAAATCACTCTATCCTTGGATAACACTTAATATTTAATAAAATAAAACAAACAATTTTGATTCAATCCGAAAAATTCGAGTACGAAAAAGTAAATATGGTGAATTGGTGCTTCAGTTCTGAGTGAAACGGACTCACTGCCAGGGAGATATCCCTGGTTTGTATCCCTTCGTTTTAACCAATTTTTATCAGTATGGTGAAAATTTTTAGTTTAAGTTTTAGTTTAGTAAAGTTTAAATCCACTAAGACTTATTCAAAATATTACCATGTATGAATCAAGATTATAGACATTTTACTCATCCTCCCCCTCGCGTCGGCCAATACCTGAGCAGGAAGTGAGAGTCGCTGACGGTCCGCCAGGAAGACCTTGCATGCAGATGAGAAACGAACCTTTCAAAAAGCGGAGCACCAGGTCCGCGCAGGAGGACGGAAGGTCGGCTCAAGGTCGGGATGAGCACGCGCGCCGCGTTTTGTGGATTATTTGTCAAGGACGGAGGAAGGCTAACCTGTGATAATTATCTCAGGTGTGAAATCCACAACACGATCTTTGCGGGATTATTGGGTTAAATCGGTAATACCAGGCTAGGGGGTGGGGGTCTTGTAATTTATCTCCGATTATGGACGATGTTACGTAAAAGACTTTGACGCCGGAGACTACAACGTATAGTTGCACAAAAGTTGTTTGTTTTGTGATTCTTAATTGTTAGGATAAATCGGTAATATCTGGTTAAAGAGTTTGTTGTCTCGTTGTAACACACCATGGATGATAAACGAGGTTACGCAAGAGACTTATTGGAAACTACAACGCGTGGACGCACCGACGTCGTGTATTTCTTCGTGACTATTTATTCTTAGGATAAATCGCTAATGTTGGTGTAAAGAGGTGGTGGTTTCCTCAGTAACTCATCTTGGATAATGGACGAGGTTACGCAAGAGACTCGTCGGAGACTACAACGCGTGGGCGCACTTAAGTCGTGTGTTTTGTGACTATTAATTGTCGTGGGTTTATTAGGATAAATCGGTAGTATCAGAGTAAAGAGGTGGTGGTCTCTTCAGTAATTCATCTTGGATGATGGACGAGGTTACGCAAGAGACTCGTCGGAGACTACAACGCGCGGTCGCACCGAAGTCGTGTGTACGTGTGCGTCGTGTATATTGTGATTATTGATTGCCCGTCCGACGTACGATTAAGATGTGCAGGTATAAATCATAGATCCGCAATGTTGCTTCACCAGTGTCGATGACGTGGGGACTTAAATAGACTGTGATGTGTAGAATCGTCCTTGTATAATAATGCACCAGCAGTTATTATGACATTACATCTATAATATCGTGTAAGTAAACCGTATTTATTGATTTGTTTTATTCAATATGTTTTACTTTCAATCGTTTTTAACAGTTATATTCTTCTACAGAATTATTCCATATCTTAAGATTACTATTTATGAAGACGCCTTACAAAATTTTTACCTATAACCCTGGACTCCCCTCCCCCATCTGTCCGGCCGCAGGCCTTACAGAGGCGTGCGTAGTTCAGTAGCGTGCGTGAATCCAAGTCCACCTCTCTTTAACTTTCCATAGTAATGTGAGCCGAAAATTGGCGGCAAAGAGGCGATTTTTATCGGAGGTCTTCACCTTTTGATGAGCGGTAATGATACAGTTTACGCGGTCCGCATCAGTATTCCACCGGAGGTGAGGACGGACGTGGGAACTGAGACCTTTCATCACCCGCCCCAGGTCCACGGGATCTGATTTTCTCCAAATTACGCATTTGGAGATCCAGAATCACGACAGAATCCAAGAACGGGCAAGTCGGCTACCTAGCACCGCTTGTGATCGCGACGTAACTCCTCGGAACAGGTGGTCAGAGTTTCATATTTCTGTACATAATTTTCCCCGTGATCTATATGGTATTCAAAAACTTTAAATGACTCCAAAAACTGATCTAATTTCAGTGTATAGATTATGTGATCAAATATTTCTCAGGATATTCAATGTCTAAAACAATTTTACTTTAAGTACTGTAGTTTGATACTGGATTAAATTTCTATTCCTCACATTACTGTTATTACTGCATTGTAGTTTCTAGACCAATCACTTGCACAGTGTCTGAATAAGTATGAAAATCACTATAAATAACTAACATTGGCTGACTAGAACGGTGGCATATCCTTCAACACGGCTACTTGGAGGTCACGAGTTGTGGTTACTTACGAGTGATAGTTGGTGAAGTTAATAATCCACTGGGTGGATTAACGTCCGCACTATTGAATAGTACGTAAATTTTCATAATTAGACCAGTAAGAACTGGTCTAATTATGAAAATTATGAAATTTCTGGTGTAATTATGAAAATATAGTCTGAACTAAGAAGTTCAGACTATAAGATAGCACCACAATCAACTTATACTCGTTTCCTAAACCTACCTGGGTAAGTCGCCATGTCAGAAAGTTAATATAAATAATAATAATACTGGTGTTGAAAATATAGGGTAGAAAAAATAAAACTTGGAAGAAGCAAGATGTGGATAGTAGAGGAAGACGCAGTCGTCTCCGTCACCGCAGAGACGTAGAGAGCGCACTCTCCAGCGACGGAATGTCGGCGCATGACTCGGCAACGGTATTGCTCTCACAATGGTCCCCCGGCTCTAAAATTTGAATTTGAAGTCGCCCGCGAACTGTCTGACATTTCAAAACCACTTTCGTCGGGTTCACACCGCTCTCCTCCGCCCATTAGTGGCTCTATGGGAGACGATCGCGTCTCTCCTTTTACAAAAGGTCCTGGTAATCGAACCGTCGTTGCCGGCTAAAATATGGATCCGCCGATGTTTTCTGCTCTTTTTCCCTCGTTCTTGTTGCGTTTGGAGTTGCAATCCGATGGAATATTTATGACACGGAGTTACTACACGCGGACGTATGAAGCTAATTTTACGTGCCATAAACTCAATAAGAAATAAATTGTAAATTTGGTATCGATAAACATGCTGTAACAGAGGTTCACAAATGTAAAATCTATAGACCTCTTTCAGTAGAACACTGTAGACTTCGATTAATGAACAAATTTTTCAAACCAAACTTTTGTCTTTGTGTGTAATGCAACTGTGAAATCAAAACTATTACCTTAAGTGAATCTATTAATTTTGTGTGAATTTCTATTAATCTTAACGAGCAAAACGAGTTTTGCTCGTTAAGATATTGAATTTCCAATATTTGTGTATTTGATGAATTATTTCTTCACATTATCCACATAATTACACACACTTTTTCATTTACAAATCACCCACCCAACCATCCCCTAGAGGTTTCAGTTGTGCAACGACTACAATCAATCCTCGTGTATAAAAACCGTCAAGTGTCAACTAGCCAACTAGCGCGATCTGGTGCCTGCCAACATCAACCACCATCAGCGTAGTGTACTGAGGCCGAGTGTGAACTAACGCTATCTGTCGCATGCTAGCACTAACCTCCGTCAGCGTGGTATACTGAGACAAAATGTCAACTGGCGCTATCTGTCGCCTGCTAGCACTAACCCCCGTTAGCGTGGTATACTGAGACAAAATGTTAACTGGCGCTATCTGTCGCCTGCTGGCACTAACCTCCGTCAGCGTGGTATACTGAGACCATATGTCAACTGGCGCTATCTGTCGCCTGCTAGCACTAACCCCCGTCAGCGCGGTGTACTGAGACCATATGTCAACTGGCGCTATCTGTCGCCTGCTAGCACTAACCTCCGTCAGCGTGGTATACTGAGACCAAATGTCAACTGGCGCTATCTGTCGCTTTCCAGCGCGAACCGAGGATGTGCTGCCAGTTAGCAGTTAGCACATTGGTATTCCGCCCCATTCGCCGGTCGACCTTGTGGACCATAGCGTCCGGGCGCGCACCGCAAACACCCGAGTGCCAACACTTACGGGGAATACTGAACAGCCGTTTTGGAACTATATAAATGCAAAGTGCCCGCCGTAATATTAATCCTGCCATGTTGAAAGTCCATGAATCTTGTTGATATTTACGATACGCCGTGTGTTGATTCGAATGAGCGCTCCACTGTGGACGTTATGTAAACTAATAGAGATTAGCCGTCAAACTGATCTTGTATCAACCGACTGCGTAATCGAAATATTCCTCCTATTTTTAAGGATTCTATAGCACATTTCAATCCTTATAATCTGAATTTTTTATGCAGTACCATTTATATCTGATTAAATAAGAAATTCCTCATTCATATTTTTAATTCTAGTAACGTCACAATTCTAAAAAATGGATTCCTTATATAATTAAAAAGAAATTTGTATACAAATAAACTAATCATAATAAATTAAATAAAGAATATTTCACAAACATTTAAAAAAATATAAAAAAATTAAAGTTTTTTTATTTCAATTTTAATATTCACATATTTTAATTGTATAAAATATTAATTTTAATAGAAACTATATTTAATAAGAACATTTTCTAAATGTAATACCGTTTCACAATGTTTTGTGACAGATAAGTAAAACAAACATTTTTTTATTTCATATATGAGAAAGAATCATAAAGTTTTATTGATCGTTTCTAATGGTTTAACGATATATTCGTGGCAAACACCTCGTTGGGTAAAACCCTTGTCGATAAAAGTGAACTCCCCAAAATGTTCCAGGAGTTTCCAGAAAACGTTTTAGAATGTGAATATATTTCAAAGCAAAATAAATGAGTTCTCTTTAACTATGTCTGATAATTATCCTAACTAAAATATGATTGTAACGACGTTGAGTAAATTATAAGCAAATAAAAACTACCAACATGTTCCAAGAGTAAACTTGTATATATCATGTGAAAATATAATAAAAGTACGTAAAATTGTAAATTGTCAGAAAAATTTTGATTGTAAATATTTAGTAAAAACCGTTGAGTAAATGATAAGTAGGCCCAAATTGTTTAGAAGTGTTCCAGAAAAAATTTAGAATGTGAATATATTACTAAAACTTTGTACAAAATAAATGAAAACTAGAATAATCTCCTTTGGAACTTTTATGTACTGAAAATAATTATTGTCTAACACTCTATAACATACATGTTCAGCTTTTACAAATGCGCACTAGCACTGCCCTGAATTATTGTTTAATATGGCAACTTGGAAGGTCTCGCCAAAGGTAATGCGAGACTGTAAAAAGCCGTAAAGAATTTTGGTTTTTAAAAAAACTCTTCTCTTCGCCGTGTTTCAACTTCGTTATTAGTTTTCTATTAGAAAGTTACGATACTTTAATCTATTAATAATTATTGATTACAAAAAACTGTACTATTTTAATTTATTTAATACTATTTTTTATTGATAAGAAGGTTAAAATATATGACAGAGTCGATGGTGTGCTGATTTCAATGAAAGATATTTTGTGAAGCTTACAGAGGTTTTAAGGGTACTAAAATTTATCAAGAATTTACTTGGATGTATCAGATTGGAGTGAGCCTATACAGTACAAGGTGGATAATACTGATAAAAACTGATAAGGAGCTTTGGAATTCGGACAAAGGCAACAAAGGTTCGGAGTCCGTCACGCTACCTACTGATCCATCATATCATCTAAAGTCTTATATCCTGATTACTTTTATGTGTGCTTTTAACTTATTCCACTTCATAACCAACTCACCTTCTACACTAGTGGTATAGAGTTTCTATTTTAAAACTTTTATGGTCCTTCGGGCCGGATTCATCCAGGTCAAATACCGTTTCCGATCGCCACCACGCAATCGGCTCTGTAAATCACCTTCAACCCACCAGAAAGTCATCGGCCCCGTCTAATTGTTGTGAATGTTGTTCCAGATGAACCAGCAGTGCAAGGTGTGCGATGAACCGGCGGCCGGGTTTCACTTCGGCGCGTTCACCTGTGAAGGCTGCAAGGTAACCAAGGGCCGCGGCCCAGCCTCTTGCTTGTCTCTGAGTATTTAGGGCGTTACGGCGACTAACTACAGCTGTCTCACTTCAACAGTTCCATATCAATTTTGCTTTAATGCAAAATAGCCTTTGCAACATCACAAAACTTTATCTGTTGAGAGATTAATGATTTGTAATCAATCAATTGCATGGCTGTTCAATAAAAACAAATTTACTGTGATAAATTCAACCTATTACCTAAATATTTTTTCAATAAGATTTTGATTCAAATATTTATGACTTTTCTTAGTTAAATGTTTACAAATTACAGATCAATCACAAATATCACATTACTTTTTAAAGATTACGAAGTATACTGGTATTTAGTTTTAATCCTGTAAACTCTCACAATTTACTGATCTTAAATAATGTAAGCCTCCATTTGAGATGTCTTTTAGGAGCATGAGTAGCTTGTATACAAATGAATAACAGTAACATTTGTATTTATATTTCTCTAGTCAAGATTTTTTTCGTTATACTTTTTCAGGCTTATCATTAATAATAGTTTATATGTTTAAGTGTTAAATCTTTAGTCTTTAATTTTCATTACTGTACTTAGTAAACAAACGCTTGGGCTTGAATAACCATGCATTGTACAAAAAATAAACACACCAGCTGGGATACGCGGCTACTCGAACAATTCGAATGCCTCCAAACCCTCGAACAATGGTCTTCAACTCTCACTGTCAGGACACAGTTGCAGAAACTAAATAGTCATGTTAATTCAGGTAAATCGCGTGTTCCGCTCGGCGTTGCGCGGCTGCGCGTTGCCCAACCGGCCTTCAAGGCGCGTGCGCATATGGAGCGGGGAACTGCGGCCCGTGCCCGCGCCTGCGCAGGGCTTTCCCGCCGAAACCGCGCCGCGCCGATACCGTTCAACTATGACCCGGCTTGGCCTTCCGATGTCACGTCTTGGTCACGTGATTTCACCCCTTTTCCTGAAATAAAGATCTAGAATGTTACATTTACAGTTCATTTCTTTATTTTTTAGATATATTATGTTGTTAAATTTAATTTTACAGACGCCCTTAGCTGTAATAATGATTCTTTATTCATAAATAATTATTTTCAACCTTTAATTTTCTTTACTGTTTTCCATTTAATTTGAAATAACTATTCATTAAAAGTAATCATTATATTGAAATTTAAGGAAAAAGTTAGAAAAAATGAAATCAGAAATAGAGAAGTAAATACAGTAATATATTCTAAATAAATGTATTTACTTCCATTTGAGAAACAGCTTTTGTCGTAGATATGTCTAAAGGCGTTGTTTTCCGTTCCACTTAAAAACTGCCCTTACATCAATATGACGCCACTTCAGTAACAATTTTCACGTGACGTGAATTATTACTACCCCTTCCTCTAGAGCTTAGACATAACCATGTCAATAACAAAGATAATTACCAATTTTCGTTGTAAAAATCTTATTACTTGAGTAATGATTATTTAAGAAATCGGTGAAAATACAAACTGCAAACATTTTAATAGCGTAGATTTGTTTACTTTATAATAACAAAATTTAATATTACGAGACTGTTTATCCAATTCAATATAATAATATCTCTACCTTAAACATTTAATTTTTTAATGTAAATTATTAGGTAATCACTTGAAAACGGGAGGAGTTTTTCCGCCTCAAGAAACGTAGTGTAGCTTAAAACACTAAAGCGATAGGAAAAGTCCAATTAAATTTAAAATAAATAATCCAATGTTTTTAATTACCTTAAGTACTTCTTGATTAAAATTTTAATATACAAAAAATCGTCAACAAAAGTTTACGTAAATGTTTAAATTAATAAAAAATTGCAAACACTATTAGCAACCAAAACAGCGAAGTGCAATGCACGGGCACCCACATCCTTCGGTCCGATTTCACCGGTAAGGCCACACGGTACTTCCTCGCAGGACGCAGGATACAGGACCCGGGACAATTAATTACGGCACAAAGGTCGCTGCAGCTGGGAACTGTCCCATTTCTTGCGCAACTCTTGCGTTCGGTTATTGTTTACACAATTCCCAGAGCGGACCTTGGCTGCGCCCCGGGTGTGACTCCTGGGTGTCGACACGCGAATCGGGTTAATTGGCGGAGCTTCCCGGCGGGACAAAGTCAAGGGCGGGGGTTGAGACACGACCACGTCCACGCCGCCGCGCTGGCTGGACATCGAGGCTAACGCATTGTTTGTTAATGTGTATTGTCTTTGTCGGTTTTCGTCATTCGTAAAAAACCACGGTGATGTTGATGGTTTCCGGCCGGGCCGTGGAAAAGTTACACAGTTTCTTGTGTCTTCTAGGAGTACACTAGGGGTACTATTTAACTATTAAAACATAGAAATTCTATTGGGTCCAACTAATTTTCTACATCTATTTTCTACTCTATGTTTTACGGCTGGAAAATTCAAATTTAATAAAAATGTAATTTTTCTAAATTAGAAAAAACAAAATAAGTTTCGTGTAACCCTCTACCCAAGGTTTGGTGTTGGGGTTTTCAGGCCGTACTAATGACCTATCGACTACTTATGTAGCTAGGACCAACGGCTTAACGTATCTTCCGAAGCAGTGTGGCAGTCTGAGAATTTTCGAAAATAAAGTATATTCATGAATCGCTATTACACTATAAATGTAAGACACATGCTGTTAGACACCACTAAAAACCTGATTGAATGGACCTCTGTGCGAGAGGTTCTTCTTTAACCACCCCGAAGGTAAATGAGGTTCATGTAGGTTTTAAATTCCTCTCCCAAAAATCGGTTAAATTTTTTACTAAAAACTATTTGGGTAAGCATTTTAAATTGTGTAAGCCAGTGAAAAAACTATTGTAAGATTTTAATTAATGAATAGGAAGTTTGGATACAACCTTCAAACACAATTATTTTTTCAGATTTAGCAAACGCTATACAGTACCACCATTGATGCTCGTAGGCTTATTGAATCCAATAGTCCTGCAGGGCTTGAAATAACACAAGAACATTTAAAAAATTTTTGTTACTACAAAGAACTGATATTTCAAGTATAATCGAAATTTATAAACCTTTAAAACTTATTATACAATTTGATTTTTCAACTAAAAAACAAGCTTTATCCGCTATTATGAATAACCGGTACCAACAAAGCCATCAAAAAGCCATATGTTTGCTGTACAAAAAAACATTAAAACCTAAACTACTTCAAGTGAACAATCCCAACCTTTGACCAATATAAAGAGACCAATATAAAAGATTTATTACAATCCCCGTCGAGCACAACAAAGGTTCACAACTAGAACATTTTTACTGCTGCGGGAAGATGCGACCTATGAAACACATCAAAACGGAGTAAAACTGCTAGTTATTGCCTTTCTCTCTCTTGCACAACGGAGTCTCCTCTGAAATACCGCAAGGTAAAATATCCGCGGTGGCGGTGGCGCTGGCGTTAGAATACTTTATCCACATTAACGGCTTTCACCCGGGGTCAGGTTCCAACGGTTGCCGGGGATGAATGAGTTACTCATGTACCAATCCGGGTTGGTTGGTGCTTCTGAGATATTTAGATAAATAGGTTAGGTTGCACACATTTACGACTTCTGTTAATCATCTCTTAGGATTTCAAGACACAGAGGAGTATACAACGAGGGCGTGTTCTTTAATCCAGCTACTTGGAGGTCACGTATTGTGGATAGTTGTGAGCGATGGTCGGTGGATTTGATATTAACGTCCGCATTACTGAATACTACATTCATCCGTAAATATCCTCGTAATTCGACCAGCTCGTAATTCAGAGGGATAAGTAATTCGAATTCCACGTTAAACTGTATGTCCTTTAGAAGCCATCGACTTTTTGGCTAGTTATTAACCGTTCTATCTAAGGAACAAGTCAGCCTTAGTCAGAAACAAAATCGCACCACAATCATCTTACACTCATTTCTCATTCATACTAAGCTTAAAATACCTACCTGGATAGTTCGAAAGGTAAAAATGCAGTAACATTCACAACAATGAGCTTTAGTCATGTTATACTGAATTTTGAATAATCAACTTTAATCATAACATTTTCCAAATAAGAGTCTATGGAAACAAGACAACGTTGATTTTTTCTGTTCTCTACAATTAAAAATATATTATTATTTTTTACGTTCACTGTCTGATAAAAAACACAAAGTAATAAACGTATTTCCCTCATACTTTTTATTTTCTCACCAATAATTCATCCTTTGACCTTTCTCAATCGTCATCTCTAGAGTATACTCCTATTTTTCTGTTTTCGTCATGAACACATTGTCTATGTCCTGTTATGTCTACATCACTATAATCTTCACATTTTTAAAACCTGAATAAGTACTGAATAAACATTTTATTTATTCAGTTATAATATTTGTGCCACGAAACAAGCTGAACAATTGATAAAGAGGTGGAAACATTAAAAATTCCCATTAATTACAATTTAAAATATATTTCTATTCATTCTTTTTAATATTTTTGTGCGACAAATCAGAACGATTATTCATTTAATGTTCCCATGCAAAAATTAATTTCTTATATTCTTAGCAAAGTTTTCCTTGTAACTGAAACTCAACCTATATAAACTAATAAGTCTTAATTATATTACGGCACTTTGAAATCTACTGGTTATTAACTTAAATGCGAAGACTTCATTTATGTTTTAACTTTAACGATACACTTCACCCACGGCCTTCATTCGTCACAGATAAACCTGTCATTACAATAAAACAGTGTTAACTGTATATTATACAGTAAGTGTAAAAAGCAGGTGGGTGAAGGATACGCTAAAAATATAGAATTCTAAAACGAACTGTATAGTTCAAGGAGAACGATTCCCTACAATAATAGGTCTTCTCTAATGGCGAGTCTTTCCTTTTTAGTAATTTTAAGACTCTCATCTTAAAATTTATCTTTATTTCTTCGTTTGAAAGTTATTATAATGTAATATTCTACAAGCGTGAAACGTTTTTACACAGCATATTTTTTGTGATTGTTAAATCCTCTTATAATTTCCTAAAACAGGTAATCAATCAGTCATTCAGAGCATTGAAACCTGGGTATGTATGAAGAATTAGTTTGATGTAGTAGTTTTGTTACTAGCCAAAACCAGTATTTGATTCGCAGGATAATTAATTAATAGCCAGACTATCAAGTCAGTTAGACCCAGTCTCACATTTATATTTTGAAGCTGGCTCTAAAGCCATTCAAGAAAAATATCCCTCAACGGGTAGAATTTTCATTTTAATCCAAACACGGAATCAAATAAACAGTATGAGTGAACTACAAAAATTACTTTCTCCCTCTAAAGTTAAACTAAAAAAGTTGAAAACTTTTAGAGGGATACACACTAAAACCCACCACCACACTTTCCGAGGTAATACAAAAATTGTTTGGGTTTATACAAAGTTTCATGAATACCAGTTGATACAAATGAGGAAGGAATATATTTTTAATTAACTCCGTAAGAATAATATCGAGCAATACTAATGGTAGTGAAAGATTTAGTCGTAGACTAATACTTCGAAATACTAATTAGTTTAGTTTTTAAGTTGGTTTTAATGGAGACAGACAAAAAGTTTTATAAAATTGTTGACATTTCATTTAAAGTTACTTACTTTTAATCATTGGTTTTTCAGACATACGTTTGGTCTAATATTATGTGAGACCTTGATAACTATAACCCCAAGCAATTTCAATTAAAACCATTTGATCGGAATTTGAGAAATTTATATTTTTTACATTTTAAGGAGTTTAGGGGTAAAAGTACCCTTAAAAGAAAAAATTTGAAGATATAGCTATCTAATTTCATAAAAATCTGACGATCGTTGTAGGTCTTGGGGTTTGTACACAGGCAGACAGACATCAGTCAGAGGATTTTTATGATTCAAGGAGACTCAAAAACAGATATAGCCACGCTCAATAAAAATTCAAAAATTTTGAAAATACTTCCTCCATATACTGTTTAACGCTCTTAACAAACTCAAATTCGAAATTAAGTTGTTATAATTCATACGTTTTACGAGTTTGAAATGAAATACATTTCACTACTTGACGCCGTAGATCACCGCGCTACCATGAATAATCAGTGATTGCTTGGAACGCCCTACTCACTCGGTTTGAGTCCAGTCCAGTCCGGTCGCGTACCGTGGGAACACGTGAGTCACGGACCTTTAAAGGGCGAGGTAAACGGTCCTCTGCCGCCATCTACGGCAGGATCCATATTCAGCGGGAACAGATGTAACAGCTTCATTTCCCAAGTAGGAGCAGCAGTTTGTGTCACTCGCGACTGATGCGAGTTACGGTTCAGTGTTACCACCATCGCGGATATATTTGGTCCAGTGTTGCCACTAACATGGATATATATTCCTTTTATGGCCATGTAACTGTGGAAGGAACAAGAGATCTTCCTGTAAACTTAAAAAAAAAATTCTGTCGGATCAATTTACAATGGTTAACATTTGCGATTCTTATGTACAATTTTTACCGTTCGGTGAAGAAGAAGCAGCTTTTTCCAAATTGGACTAGAATACAGGGATATTTAGTGATTTAAATTTTTGCTGTAACTGTACGAAAATTTTATCTCGATATGCAAAGAAACATGCAATGCTTTTAAACATTCCTAATACTTTTTGTCTATAAAAATAATTTTAAGACGCAAGATATACGGTGTCCTGGATACATGTTCCAGAAAGAAGAGAAAAAACACATTTTTCAAATGTAAACCTGACATGTACAATGATTTTCTAGTATGGGGAATTTTGTGAAAATTAGGGTGAATATCTATTACCAGCTTGGCTTTTTTCAAAAAATTCTACGTCAAACTACTTTTCACTCCAGCCGCCACTTAATTAAGAGTCTGCAGGTGTGGTGAAGTGTTTGTTTTTAGCCCCGGAATAATTTTATTTATTTAATTTAAATTTTGGATAGCATTACTGGTTTCACATTACAGTAATCACAACAGATGGTCAAGGTATCACATTAAAAGTAAAGTAGGAAATCACATTATTCTTTTTTCAAGGAAATATATTTTTTACACAATCGATTAACAAAATATTTGTTATGATAAAAAATCCGTAGAAAACTATGTGACCTTATTTTACACCTCAATTATCGTTTCAAGATAATCGAGTCACGAAATTAACATCGTTCTTATAGGACTAAAATACAAGATGGCGTAGATACTGCAGACTCTAACAAACTGATCTCCAGCAACATCCGGAGTTTACGAGACGACCCAGCGCCGCATCCTCGAGCACACGACCTTAAACCATCCCGGAGGTTTCAATCCGCGGGAGTTAAAGCACGTAAACCAGTGTTAATTTTATTACGGACTCGTCGGCGAACGTGAACCCCCGACATAACTCACGGACTGTGGCGTGCGTTCGCCCGACCAGCTCGAGTTATTGAGACATAAACCCGTGGCTAAACGGCATAAAAACGGCGAGCGTTATCAATTAACGCTACGCTCGACGCGCGTGCTCTACGCTCCAGTAACGATAGTTACGTCACGCGTTCACGCGGTTCGACCACTCTCCCCGGAGCGTCTTCTCCGCGACGTTGCGATGTCGCCGATGTCCCGCGTCTTGTAGCCGTCCGCGGTATTCCGCAGCAATGCCACGACATGCTCCCGGTCTTGTCCATGCGCTGGGTACGAATTATGGCGCCCGCAACAACCACTTTGACGCGGGAAAGTGAGGCATCGCGAGAATAACGCTTGGCAAATATGTAGGCTGCAGGTTTTTATCGAGGGATTGCTGATTTATAAATTATCCTCTACTAAACTATGTCCAAGGATGAATTCTAACACCTTAAATGTGCCGCCTTTCACCGTGTAATAGAATTAATAGTTTAAAGTATTTCAAAGTTGTGTGATAAAAATGTGAAGGATCTTAATTCTATTATTGGATTCTTACTTAACGAAACTTATTCCATAATAATATTATCTCTAAAAACTCTTAGGAGAATTTAAAATTGCAAATGTTTTTATGTTTGTATTGAATAACCGATTATGACTGACAAAATGTTTCGTATGTTTCAGTCGTTCTTCGGCAGATCCTACAACAACATCAACTCAATCACCCCTTGCAAAAACAGCGGCCGCTGTATAATCAACAAGAAGAGTCGGACATCATGCAAGGCATGCAGACTTAAGAAGTGTATCACCGTCGGCATGTCCAAGGGTGGATCTCGCTACGGCCGCAGGTCCAACTGGTTCAAGATACACTGTCTGATTGAACAAGAACAGAACGAGGCCAGAAGGTTAACCCTGGGGAACACCCCCACCTCCAGAGCCAATCCCTGGCAATTGGAGAACCTGCCGTATGAGCAGTACAGACTGCACCAACAAATAAGTCCTAAAGAGGACTTGGGTTACGAGGGGTACAAGAGTGCGGCTTCTCCCACGATAAGCTCGCCAGAGTCCCACAACTCCGACTCGAGCATAGAGATTGGAGAGAGAGTGAAACCTCACTTCTCTTACTTCAAACCTGATTCACCGACCATGGTTCCGAACTACCTTCAACCCTTCAACACATTCGCCTCCCTGCAGTCGATGCTGCACAATCCCACCTTTCCTCCACCTCTCTTCCCTCTCACCTCCCATTTCATCTTTCCGAACACCCCTGTCCTCCCCAAACCCGAGGCTTCCGCCCCGTTGAGTCCCGAGGTTAGGCACAAGAGACTCCACCTAGACGCCATCCTCAGGTCGCAAAGGTCTCCCGAGCCAGCGCCTACCCCCGACCACGACTATCCCATCGACCTCTCCGTCAGGCCGTCGTCGCGGACCTCCACCAGGGCGGAGTCCTGTCACAGTGGCCCCCAGGAGGAAGATGAACACATCACCGTAGACGGAGACGATCCTATCGAGGACCACGAAGAGTCCAAACTTCCAACATCCGCCCCTTTGGACCTGACCACCAAAGTACAATGAAAAGACATTCACCCAGTGTGATACAGTAAAAAGGTTATTTTTGTGTAAGAAAATTTAAATCAAAGTTAACGATTCACCCTCGTTCGATGTGATCTCTGTTGAAAGGCATTATAGTATGTTTATTATTGTTTGAATGTGTTTATCATTATAGTTTTGTGCTGTGTAGTATGTAAATTTGTATAGTGTATCTACAATCGTATGAAAATAGACTATGTATTATATATGTGTATGGTTTACATGTTCTATTTATCTCTATTTTTTGGTATGAAAAGATGGCCCCTGTTCCATAGAACAGAAGGGTCTGTTAAAACACGGCAAAACATCCACATAATCATCCATACAACTCTATTTAAGTTTTGAAACTAAACCATTTTAACTGTCAATTTTTTATTGTTTTTACAAATTATTGAAAATTCTTGCATAGCTATTGTTAATATGTAATGTAAAAGTAGGTTTGGCTCGGTGGTATAGCTCACATTTTTATCCACACAGGTGGACTATACTACGTTGCTTGGTCTATATCATTGCACGTTCCATAAGACCCATTCGGTTTTTACCATGCAATAAGCATGTACGGTTTTTTATTAACAATTAACTTCCCTATGGAAAATAGCTTAGATCATGGCTATTTCTGAAGTAAACGTTGTCAGTACCTCTAAACAGCTGTTCTCATAACCATATGACGTTAATTCCCTTACAATTTTTACGACTCGAATATTGCTAACACCGAACCTAAAGTTTAGACATATCCATGTCAAAATTATTCACACTTTAGAATTACGATTTTGTAAAATTTATTCTATCCTATGACAAAGTGGATTTCCAATCCATTTTGTTTTAATTTCTAATTTTACAACAAAAATCAAAACCACGTTCAAGGGTTAAAAGATTGTGTGTGTTAATGTAATATACATTAACAGTTACTGTTCTTGTATAGTATTATAAAACAATTTATCTGATTATGTATTATTATTTATGATTAGTTATCAATTAAACCTGATAAATTTAAAAACACGTCACCTGGAAACTGAGGTGTTTCAAAATTTTACTATCTAACTGTCAAAACATAACGAGAGTACAAAGTTGTAAAATAGTGTTACATTAATGGTGTTTATATATTTAAATTGGATCCATAATTTCATTGAGGTGTCAGATAATTTGTTCTGATGGTTCTAAATCTAAACTAGGTTCTTCTAACACAGTCCCTCAGTATACATTTTCCGTTTACCGTAGCCCAAACATATCGTTTGATTTGTAATAAGATTAAATTCTATCAAAAACGCAAAATAAATCTAAACGCACCTTCCGATAATTTTAATATCGAATGATTTTAATTAACGGTGACTAAGAGCCAGTATACCTCATACTGCAGAGGAAAGAACCGAATGGGGTTCATCCGATTTCGAATTCCAGCCACGATCCCGGCCACACCACGCTTCAGCGGTACAAAGCCCAAATCCGAATTTATGAAAGTATAACTTCCCCGAACGATGCGCCGGTGTCCTTTGGACCCGAGCATTCCTCGTTCGACTCGGCTGCGGTAATTTCGATCATCGAATAAATATCGAATCGAAAAAAGGAATGGGTCAAATAAATTGGGAGAAATTATCACCCGAAGTAGAATTCGATTTGTGTATTGGTCGGGAGGTTTAGGTGGCATTCAGGTTCTTAGGTTGAATTGTGTTTTCACAAAAATCCAGTTAAATTTTTTGCTATATTTTTTACTTTTCAGCGATTAATACATTTAATAATTTTTAACCTATACGATATTTGTTATTTATAATTACTAATTATCGTAAAAAAACGTATACATAAGAGTAGGGGCCTACCTGATTTAAAAAAAAATGTTTTGAAAATTGTATTACCGTATTTTTTGAACTCGTTCATTTTTTAAATTTGACATTATTTACCACCGATGAAGCACAGGGTATTGTGTGGATCTAGAATGTGGCATTTATTTTTAAATACCAAAACTATTTCAATAATATGACGATACATATAATCTATTCATCGAAATAAATGCTACCAAATGAACGCAAGCAATTTACTAATAAATTACGTTTTTGTAAGTCCATTACCGAATATAATCTACTGTATTATCTAAACGTTGTCAAACTATTAGTATTTTATAAGATAGACGCTCAGTTTTAGTTAAGTGTTGGTGGTATTAGTTGTTAAACATTTTCTTGATGGGTGTACTCGTATTTAGAAGCCTGACCAAACAGGCTGTTAAGATAAAGTTTAGAATGATCTGTTTCCATTTAGTAGAATTCTGTAAAAGCTTTAACTTTGTTAAATTGTATAAAATACATGTATTAGTTGTTAAAACATAACTTTTTTAAATTCATTTTTTCTAAACGAATCATTGCATGTGAAAGATTCACAGATCATTTTGAAACATTCAATGATGACGTCAATCATGGGACTAATTAGCCAGTATTGCTTGTAATTTTGTAATATAGTCGTTTTTGTACATACAATGTTTTATTGTAAATATGGTCTGAATAAATGGCGTTATTTGGTTTTTAAAATAAGTGTTTCTGTTTCCTACCTGATCTTAAACCATTAAATACACACCACAATAATTGTTATTTAAACAAATATTTTTTCAATGCCATATCACTAAATGTGTATAATTAGGATGAACTACCTAAATCATAAATGAAATTAAAGTAAGCTCATTTTAACGTCTAGAATATAGCTATTTGTATAACAAGAGCGCAAAGGATGTCATCTCACACCAGAGGTTCATATGGAAACCAGAACTTCGAGGGCGGACGTACAATATTTTTCCTACAATAATAGAGTCCCTGAGGTTATGTTTGATTTTACCGCTGGGATAAATGTAAACATAACCTTTAGGTTTCCGTAACCTCAGTTTCATCGCGCAAAACCGGAAGTTAGTGTTGTAGGAACGGCGACCGTTTATCAGCTGACTGAGCGCTTAGCGCATGCTATTGGTTAGTTTCATAAAGATTTGGAGCGTTCCGCGCATGTGATTGGCCGGTTACTTTGCCGCCCTAGGGTGGGTGTGAGATCTTATCCACCCTAGGGCGGGAATGTACTACTTATACGTTCTTCCAACAGTGCGAAATGTGCCTGTTATCGTGGATTGTAGGAAAACAAATATATTGTATACGGAATAAGATTCCCGCACTGAAACCGCATGTAGGCCTATGGGAACATTTCTTAGAAAAAACTTGTACTTAAATAATAACGCATACAAATATATTTATAGTACAAATAATTATATTTTTATCAACACCAGTGTAATTTTTAATTTTCCCCCTTAAATTCCGTTTTGAGGTAAAACCCCGAATTATACTACACAGTAGGCTATGCGGATAAATAATTGTTTTTGTCAAAATTTTCAAATTTGAGTTGAGATTGGATATATGTCTTGAGGCTCCCTGAATAATAAAGGTGGTTTTCGGACCGATGCATGACTGTCTACGTATAAACCCCGAAACCACACTGATCATCTGATTTTTATGAAATTCGGTACATTTAGGCACTTTGGTAGTATCTCAAGACTATTTTAATTTATTAATTTAGCATTATTAAGGGTAGTTTACCCCTACAACCTTTCAAAATGTAAAAAACTCATAGTTATCGTAATCCACTGTAACGATTTTGATTAAATTTCATCGTTTATAGTCATTAAGGTCCCAAATAATTTTTTTTGTGCCTGCCGATTCTTCGCCACAGCCGCGCAGCGGTGGAGCATGGGTTCTGAAAGCTAACATTAAAAGTTTATTTTTTCGCTTATCTGTGAACGGATTTCGTTCTACAAAGTATTGTTAGATTTGAAATTAAAATCAAATTTTTTTTATAACCTGAAAGTTTAATGGTTTCATTGTTATTTATATTAAAAGATTTTTAACGGCCATTTTGAAATATAAAATCAATGTAAATGATACTTTGAGAGTATTTTTCTCTTCAGCCAATGAAGATGTGTGCAACGTTTGGTTTCTGTAGCTTAGATAATTTTTGAGATAAAACAATTATTTTAATAGTTCGCACTGTTGAATACTACATTAATCCATGACAAAATCCTCATAATTAGACCAGTTCGTAGTTCAGAAGCAGTATTTCCGATTCAACGTTAAACTATATGTCCCTTAGATATTCCATTGAGTTGGGACATTCATTACAGTTCTGTCTAAGGAACATGTCAGCCTTAGTGAGTAACAAGACTACAAGATCATGCCACAATCATCCTACACTCATTTCTCATTCATACTTAGCTTAAAATACCTACCTTGTATGGTCACAATTTCAATAGTCTAATGTTTGTTAACATCCAGCTTTTTCACACTCCCTGCGAATGGTTGGAGTCTCAGGATCCATTTATTAGGACCCAGACAAATTGCTGGTACCTACCATAGAACTTCTGTGGTAGGTGTCTCCCATGCCTCTCTTACTTCCGTTAATCCACACAATAGAATGCTACATTCATCCGACCATTGCTCACAACTATCCACAGTTTGTGGCCTCCAAGTAGCTGGATTACAGGACACGCCACCGTCCCAGTCTCCATGGTGCCAAGAGTTGCAACCTTTACCTTACAAAGCCTGTTGCAGTTGTACAGCTGGTGATCAGTTTCAGACTTTCCACATTTTCTGCAAGCTGGGTCTCCCGTGTAGATTTAGTTGTGTGGTATATCTAAAAAACTAGATGGTTTTTATATGCAGCATAGATCTGATTTCTCATTTTAATTATGTAAATAGAACAGCCTTTTAAAACATCACAAACATGAAGAAATGGATAAAAGGAGATCCGTACTGTAACAATTTAATGGTCCTACCTAAGCAGGCTGACTTAACACAGCCATGAACATGAATGTGTATGCGGAAGTGTTGCACATCAATTTAAAATTAAAACTACTGTAATTGCTTTAACAGCAAGCATATTTGTAAATGATTATTATTGGAAATGTATGAGAAAATTACCCATAACCATAAACAAGAAATTTATTTTCTCATGAATATGAAAAGGGGAGTTGATAACCAAATTGGTCAACTTTAATTTTTTTATATGATTTGAATTTGACACATTATTTATCTAAATCTGATGACTAAAAGTATTTTTAGTTAAATAAAACGTAATTATGTGAAAACGTGCCTGTGGATCGATTCTACGCTCTACGGCAGTGGAGGTATTTTTCAAATATCATTTCCCAAAAAAATTAATAAAAAAAATACCTATATACCTAAAAAAAAAAAATAATGTAATACCTATTAAATAAAAAAAATTTGGACCATTACACTTCCTTTGCCCTAAAATTCAAACCTTAAAATTCAAAAAAAAAAATCAAAATACAACAACTATCCCACATACCAAATTAATTAAAATTAATGGATTTCTACTAATTTCTGTCAATTAGGCCAACTTCTACATCAATACTAATACGTAGAACCCCACAATGTTGGAATATAATGTATTAATATACTTGTTATATGAAAAAATACATACAAAGGAAATAAAAAAACATCACTTTAATTAAACAAAAGAACAACACATATAACATCACACACACAAACATAATTTAATAATTTAAAATAAATAAAAAGTAAGATCACACAAATACTCAACAGTAAAATTTGTATGTTAACAGTAAAAAATCACCAGTATCAACAAACCAAAAAACAAATACACAGTGGTCAGGTAAAACCTACTGTATTAACGAAAAAAGATCCTATAAAAACATGTATTACATCCAAAAAATATATAAAATTGAAAAAAAATGTAAAAACACGATTAAAAAATAATAATTAAAAAAAAATTAGTTAGAAAACATATTTTTAAAAAATTTAATATAATATGACGTAACAAACATAAAAAAACCAACTAAACAAATAAATTACATAATTAAGTTTAACCAATAATTGTTAACCTTAAACACACGGTTTCAACTTAAACTGAATATAAAAAAAAACAGAGTAATTTACCATATTTTACAAAAATGTAACTGAACAAACGTGGGTATAAAAAAATACTACATGAGCGCATATTAAGATTTATTTACAAACACTAAGACTACACTAATGACTAGTTCTGCGCAGGCTTGACGTAGTTTCTTTTTGTACCGCTTGCTCAGATAGTAAGCTATTTTGATTATTTTGTCAATATCAACTCCATCTAACTTCGGCAAACTCGGGTCAATGTAAAAAATAAACACTGGCATATCCACCTGGTACTTTAAATATTAAAAAAAAAATAACTACAAAAACACTTGAATTGTTAATATAAAAATAAAGAAAACATTATGAAAATTTGAATAAAAGATGATCACATTACTTTCAAACTTAAACTTCTCTCATTGCAATACCCACTGTAAATGAATTAAATATTCTAACAAGAACATACTCTTAACATACATTAACTAAAAACGAATAACTATACACCAAGACCAGTAACACTGTGAATCTCTTAGTTTGCTGAAGAGAGATATAAAAATCCTCAACGATCTCTACGGTTGGCTTGCATTCCAGGCCAGCTGCATATTCCCGATAGCTCGGTTTTAATCCAATACACTCCAATGGCCTGCATTGCAGGCCAGGTGCGATTTATTTCATTTAATTTTCTATGAATTTGTTTCTTTGTTTACACGTTTGAAATTCATGTTTTATGATTCATGAATTAATAATTAACAAAATTAATCAATAATAAAAAACCTATGTTTAGATTTTAAGATACAAAAATATAGTTTTTGACATAATTTTTCTTTGGTGGATTTTTAAGAATATGAGGAAGGAGGTTCCAGAACCTAGAAGCAGAGACAGTGAAAGAAGTGGAATAAAGGGTTCGATGAATTGGAATTGAAAGAAGTCGAGAGTCCCTGCGAGTGTTGCAAGTACTTATATCAGAAATGAAAAAGTGAAATTATTGGAAAGCTAAGAAGGTGCGTTATGATTGATTATGCAACAGATGAAGAGTATGAAATTCTCGAAGTTGTTTAAGCCTCATTAATGAAGGAATATTAAAATATGGTGAAACATGGTCGGAACGCCTCAGACCAATAATAAATTGAATGCTGTAATTTTGTGCCTGTTGAAGCCGATTCAGGAGTTCCACAGTCATGTCATTGATCACCACATCACAGTAGTTGAAGTGTGTCAGAACAAGGGTCTTTAACAACATTGTCTTCACATTAATCGGAAGAAACTTAGCAAAACATTTCAGACTATGAATGGCATGAGACCATGAATTTTGAGACCATTTCAAGTGTTTGTTCATATAAGTCCCAAGATTTCACTTTGTCACTGTAATCAATATCAATGCCATCAACACATAGTCGAGGTGCAGTGAGAAAGTTGATTTTGGTCACCAGTTTAGGGTTGCCAACAATAATTGCCTGGGTTTTCGTGGCATTTCTTTTGAGACTGTAACGGCTTGCCCATTGAATGATGGAGTAAATGTCAGCATTCATTTGATGAACTGTTGTTCCAATGTTGTCAACTGTAAAGTGAGAGTAAATTTGCAAATCATCAGCATAAAGATGAGAGTAAGAATGAGTGATGTGTTCCGTAATGGCATTGGTGTAGGTACTCAATTTACATAATACATAATTACATTGATGTAATGTGTAGTGTTCTCTTGTTTGGGCTAACATCCACACTACTGAATACTATTTTAATCCACTCAGACCATCCTCATAATTAGACCAGAACGTATTTCAGAGGCCGTGGTTCGGATTCCACGTTAAACTGTAGTTCCCTCAGTTGTTGCCATCGGCTGTTGGGCTATTAATTAACAGTCCTGCTAAGGAACATGTCAGTCTTAGTCAGTAATAAGACTACAAGATCGTGCCACAATCATCTTACAATCAATTCTCATTCATATTTGGCTTAAAATACTTACCTAGAGGTATGGTTGCCATTTCAATAGTAATCTAATCTAAAAATTTTAGACATTATTTTAAAAGTCAAGCATAACAAAATTGGTAATTTTTATTACACCTACATATACATTAACAGGTTCCCGACGGCAGTGAAAATGCCGACTTTGGTACTTGGCTGAGCACCAATGTAATCGATCTGGCACACTACGTCGCAAACAAGTTAACATATGGATCTACAAAACTCATAAAATTAAAGCCGTATTTACCTCTTCATGTGGATTTAACATTTGTTCTTCAAAACAAAAACACTGTATCTTGTTGAAATATTGGCCAGCCTCAAAAGGTACGACATTGTAGGTACTGATGCCAATTACAGCCTTGTCTGTCGGGTTGCGAGCAGTGTAGAATGCTAGGGCAGTCTCCCCTGGCAGCACCTACAAAACATTAGTTCAGTGTTGACCAACAACCAATTAATTAAATATTTAATCTTTACATATTTCACTAATGTTTCAAGCCTAGAAAATTCCAATAATTAAAAACCAATCATAGCCATTCAGGAAGCACATAGACTTTCAGGAGTATTACGAGGCATGTTTATTAAGTACATAATGTTTTGCGATTTCGCTGCCACAACGCTTCGATCAGCATTCAGCACATGAACGCTGGTTACCTACACCTCTTGTCTACTTGTTGGGCTGTTATACAATTTCTTAATGCTAAAGGCGTAAAACTGATCGACATTCATCGTGGGATCTGTGGAGTTTACCGACAAAACATTACGAGTGATGGAATGGTAAGAAAATGGGTGAGAGCATTTAAATGATGGTCACACGAATATTTATGATGATGAACGGAGTTGATGAATTTTGGGAATTCTTGATTCTTGATGTCCTCGGTTGTTAATAAAGATTTGGTGCAGAAAGTGGACGAAAAGGTGAGAGAAAACGGACACTTTGTAACAGTTTCATCATTGTGCGACTACTTTCCTCAATGTTCTCATAGTGTTTTTATCGCAATGTGACCCAGAAGTGGAATTACTGGAAAATGGGTTCTAAAAATGTTGATGGATTTGCACAAAACCCAACGTTTAGACAGTGCTTTAACTCTCCTTGGGTAGTACCACAATGAAAGTGAAGATTTTTTAGACCAAATTGTTACTTGTGACGAAACATGGGAGGCCTACGTCACACCAAAATCGAAACAACAGTCCATGAAATGGCGACATTCATCATCACCCAAAAAGGTGAAGTTAAAGCAAACAATTTCTGTTCGGAAAATCATGAGTGCACAGTTTATTGGAACAGAAAAGGAGGAGTATTGCTAGTGGTGTTTCGAGACAGTATTTTATTGAGAGACATTGAACAATCTCCGCCATGTAATCCAGAACAAACTACGTGGCAAGTTGAGTACGGTTATCGTTTTGCTGCATGACAATGCCCGTCCACATATGGCTAATCGGATAAAATATCCCATCAAATCTTTTAAATGGAAAACTCTAGATCATCCCACATACAGCCCTGATCTTCACACGCACCCAGCGACTACCATTTGTTCCTGTACTTGAAGAAACACCTAGGCGGTCAGTGTCTTCAAGACGATAACAAAGTCAAAACAGTGGTTATTAACCAAGTCAGGCGGCAGAATTTTATGATAAGGGTATTCAAAAACTAGTGCCATATTATGACAAGTGCCTCAATATTCACGGAAATTATGTAGAAAAGTATATTAAGGTACAGGCTTTCATGTAAAAATAAAATTATTACTATATCTTTGTACATCTTTTTTTTATTCCAAAAAGGTAGTTACTTAAAAAACATTCCTCGTACAAGGATTTAAAGGTGAGAAAACTAAAGATAAAATAAAACTTTAAGTTAACCAAATTTGGATTGTTTTTACTGGATTAAACTATAATGAACCAACACCAATGTATGATGAATTGAGAGACCTACAATAATAGACAGGAAGCTGGCACGGGATGAGAATTATTGAGTATTTATTTTTGATACCGGTACACTACTCTTACTTTCTGGAAAAGAAAATCTGTCACATATTCTGCCAGACATTCTGTTCCAAACTTCAATGTACTTGAACAGACCAAGAGATTAAAAGTATTGATCATATACGTTATGACAATCTTATTATCTATACCTGGTGTCAATATATCAACTAATATTGCACAATAACCTAGGACCACAGCATACAAGGTCATGACCATAAGATAAATTAATAAATTATTTATTATTGGTTTCATAAATAAGCCTTACCAGCCTACTTGTATTGTAATGTATTTTCGTTACAACTCCAAGCTAGTGATGACCACTCAGGGCATGATTAAATCTTTTCATTACTTTATTAAATGTTTTGGGCAAAGATCTTGACTGATACAATATTTACTAAAGAGAGTTCATGTAGATTCTGCAAACATTTACTTGTTTTAACAAAATAATTTCACCCATTACAATTTAAAACTGATCTTTCCAACACTAGAGATATACTAGGACTAAAAAACTGCAATTTAAAAAAAACCATTCCAATTTTCCCATACGCTTATATATTACTGCAAAGTGATCTTAAGAGGCAAAACCTGATCGGAGAGTACCTAACAACTAAAGGAATTTTCTGCCTAGCTGAGTCGTAAATATTATCATGACCAAAAATTAATCTTCCCACCTTTATTTCATGCTGTTGAGGTCTGAAATTCCATCTCATGCTGGATGAAACATCTGCATTAAACTTAACTATAACTTCTCGATGCTTCACTTTTTTCAGATTTTGAACATCTGAGCCACTAGCTTCTCCTGTGACTCCTCCATAGCTATAGGCCTGTAAAAGATTTAAACATTGTTTACAATTTTATATACTTTAGTCAATGTGAGATTATTAGGCCTACATAACATTTGGCCTTATTTGATAAAGGGTAAAGATTGATTGAGTTCTTTGAATGTAACAGGTTTGAATTTTTTGATTTTGTTTTGTAGAGGGAACATACCCTTTTACCTATGGGCTACTTTGCCCATCCACATAGACTACAGGTGCTGATAAAAACTCGAGACTCCAGAATCCAAACCCGAGTCATTAGTGACTAAGGTTCAGACTCCATTATGCTACCAAATGAGCCACCAACTCACTTGTGATATATACTTAATAGATGATAAAGTAGGCCTTTACTTAAATAGTAGACATAGGGCATTTGTAAGATGTTTATTGAGTTATGTTTACAAATTTACATACATTGACTTGTCAATATTTTACAATACCTGGAGTATTGTTTTACTAAATTTTTCATTAATAAATGTGCATGAAAAGACAGATAAATTTTAAGTTTTGTTTATTTTCTTGCGTCTTTCTACGTATCTCAGCATTTTTTAAAGTTTTGCTAGTAAATAGTCCAAAACCCGGTCGTGTTTCTACCTAACATTGACCTGTTGTTAGGAAGCGTCATTAATTAATAAGCAATGACAAAATGGCAACTAGGTCCAGATTCCACCCTTGCGGGATTCAATCCGGACCTTCAGTTTTGAAGGCAGACACTATAACCACTTCATCCATCTAGTTACTTATTGGCTTAGTAGAATGGATTTTTGATTTTAAAAATTAGGAATTCTAGTTTTGAAAGTATTATATCTAACCTGGGTCACAGCCATAGGAATTTTATTGATTGACCTAATGCCTATGACCAGATTTTGTCTTTTCCAGGGGTACACACCTATTCTGTCACAAATTCTTGTGACAGAATTGAAGACATGAACCTCATTTCCAAGACTATACACTGGCCTTTTTTGAATAGATAAAAGCAGTTGAAAAGCATCCAGGACCTCGAGATTGAAACTTTTAAAAAAATGAACCACCTTGCACAATTTTTCTCTGAAAATTTCCTCAAACTGAATTCAGAGAAAACAGGTTATCTCTGCATCCAAACGCAGCAGAGAAACAAATACAATCAATCAAACCAGTTGTCAGTCTTCATTCACGAGGACAGGACAAACCTCTCAGAGTCCACGGAGTTCCTAGGTGTGAAATTGGACAGTGGTTTGACACCTAATTGATAAGATCGAGAAACGAATCTACTCAGGGCTCTTGGTACTGAGAAGAACTAGTTCTCTCAGGAACGAAAATCTCTAAAAGATAGTTCACCAAAGCTTCATCGAATCCCACATTGTGTATTCCATCGTCCCCTGGGGAGAATATACAAAACTCATCTTGAAAAAATCTTTGTCCTGCAAAAAAAGCAGTTAGAGCCATCCTTGCATCATCTTGCACTCAATCCTCATTCATACTTGGCTTAAAACACCTGCCTTGAGTATGGTCGCCATCTCAACAATCTAATCTAAGCTTAATCTTCCTAAGCAAAGGAATTCAGGTGGGAAGTAAAATCTTGCTATATTATAAAGCCCCAGCACTAAGATAAATGATTCACACATAGTCCTTGATTATTTCAAATAACAGAAATTTATTAAATATCCTTTTGCTTACCTGGCAAAATATTCTATACAATGGAACTGCTGCATAACTGGCACCAACTACAAGTACCCCCAATGCAGCTAAATAGTAAAGGGTTGATTTGGTTTTGAGATCTATTTTTTTACTTGTGACTTTATTGCTAGGTTTCGTTTGATTGAAGTTAGTCAAGAATATTTTCCGTTTACTAATCAAGGCTAATGGATTACTTTTAATATAAACATTACCAAATCGAAGAACATACTTGCATAACATAATTGTATGCTCCTAAAAATTAAATAGTGGAAAACGTTAATGCATTTTTCTCTGATTTAAATATAGAACCTTCAAAATACTTGTTGGTAAACCTAATTATTTTAAGCCTTACATTGATCAATTACACAAACCCATATAAAATAACTACTGCGAGAGGTTATGTTGTTGTCTGTTGAAAATATTAAGTTTTCGATGTGTTAGGAAAAAACCAATATTGTCAAATCGTCTGCTGAATATTAGGAAAAAATAGCTGTTGCATAGCATATAATATATGATATGGTTCTGTGCTTTTTCATTACACTGTACCGAAAAAAAGCTACCTTCGACGATAGTTGCGAGTACAGAAAGTAAAGTAAATCCACGAGGGAGCCAATGAACGGATCCATATTGGGGAAATTAAAGTGGCCCCTTGCCATCAGGTGCCTAGCTGAAATGGCCTAGCTGGATTTTTCGTACAGCCCAAAGCCCCAAAATCCACGGAGCCAGTGGCCCCGGTCCATCTGGCTCTGTTGTAAATGGGGGCCTTAAGTTTTTTCGGCCTAGGCCGGGTAAATCAGCTGGAGATTTACCCAAACTAGTATTTATACAGATTTGGAAATTAATAATGTTGGTTATTAATTATTAAGTCAACATTTAGTTGGACTTTCCAACGCGTCTTGTGTTTAAAATCTAAACAACGTTTCGAGAGTTGGTTAAACTATTCCAATTTCAAGTGCCTAACAATATTTACATTTCTATAAATAATGAAGGGTTATTTCTATACGATCTTCTTGAAAATGACGGCACACAAGATGTCTTCACAGTGACTGCACCTAGAAGAGTCTACTTTACCCATTCGGTGCAGATAAAGGCGAAAATAACCGTGCCCTGTCAGGAACTGAGTGAGATAAAAGTTTACTTCCCCATTAGTGCGGCAAATCCATGGTTCCAGGTTCCCGATGAGGCGCCATTTCCACCTAACAGGTGTCACCTCGACCCGTCGACGCTGCCAAGTGGACATCATTAGGTTGCAAGCCTGTTCAGCGACCTCAGCCCGTTCTACCTATGGCTCACGCACCTAGAATGTTTTCTTTTCTTGTGCTGGCAGGTAAATTGGGAACACAGCTGCCTCAAAGACTGTTCAGTATGCAGACGCGACTCTGAGAGCACCTCGGCTCTGCACCGCAAGCATACAAGTTCGGTATTTCTTTACCTTTGTCGCATCAGCCCAAATCTCTGCTCCATAGAGCAATATAGGTTGTACTGCTGTCATCAATAGCCTCCGTTTCCCTTGTCTCGGTCCACCAATGTTTGCCATCAGTCTACCAAGATTCGAGGTCACTTGGGCATGCTCCACTGATGTGGTCCCAGTAGGTAAGCTTGTTGTCTAGCTCTACCCCCAAGTATACTTGGCTGTCTTCTGCGTATTGATCACTTTGGAGCCTACCAGCATTGGGATGATCTTAGGAATCTACCGCCTTGGTTGCATAACAATCTATGTCTTGGAAACTGCCAGCCAAAGGCCGTGATCCTGCATCCAGCCCTATACCAGACGAATGACTTGTTTTAGCCTCCATTGGGCCAAATGAGCGTCTCGTTCCGCTATTACTGCCGCCACATCGTCGGCATATCATACCAGAAACACTCCATGTGGCATTTCAGATCGAATCAAACCATCATAAGAAACATTCCAGAGATCCGTACCAAATACCAAACCCTGGGCTACTCCAGAAGTGATGGTCTTGGTCACAACTCCCCGGTCCGTCTGATACAGCAGTTGCCGATCTCTTAGGTAATCTCTTACCATGGCAATAAAGTACCCAGGTACCCTAAACGTCCTCTCGAGTAACTAGGATGTCACAGTACCAAGCTGAAATCAATGCATTTTTCACATCAAGCGTAACAAGCACAATTGGGCATGCCGAATGACTCGCTTGATTTGCTCGCATCACAGAATCAATCATCTCTGAAATGGTGCTGAGTGTTGAGTGTCCCTTTTGGAACCCATGTTCCACTCGAAAGATCCCATGCCACTCGAACATCCTCACCAATTCTTGGTTTCAACAGCCTCTCCATCAGCTTTCTAGCCGTGTCCAGCATACACAGTGGACGATATGACGATAGAGCGTCAGGTTGGCCTTTATTTTTGCATATAAGAACAAGCTTGGTCTGTTTACAGCGAGATGCAAAACGCCTTCGAGTAGATGTACATATTCAGAAGTAGCTGAGGGCAGTATCTCACTGAAACTTCATAAATACTTTATCTTTAACCTCTCTCCAACCCAAAAACCACAGACATTTCCAGTTTTAGCCATCTCAATTTCCAACGGGCTGAGCTTTGAGTTTACATCATCTTCTATATTATCCAAAATCTCTTTTATCTTATTTACAAAATATAGGTTAAAATATTTGAGCTGGCATCAATGATGGGCCTAGAAGACGACTTTCTGTGAGCATTGATGCAGCCAATACAACCTTCTGCGGGTTATGTGACGTGGATATCTAGCATTACTGTATGGGCTTTCTTTACCTAGTCAACCCTTTTACTATGGAGTCTATTTTGCTTTTATATAAATAGCTTGAGCCAATTGGAGAGAGGTAAACCAACACCACCGTAAGGGAAAAGTCTTGAAATATTACACCACATAATTCAAGATTTAGTTCCTCACAATACTCACTCAAATCAAAAGCAGTTACTTTGTTTACTAAATCGTAACAGTTCGACAGTGGTTGGAACCTGGCAAGGATTGATGAGCAGAGATTTGACGAATTTCGGGTGACTGGTATAAGGTGTTTCCCCACATTCCCCGGCAGCAACCAAGTAGGGTTGATGCTGACACCCTCATGGAAAGGACATCATGTTTTATCCACCAGGTGTGCCATGCATCCATGCCCTGCAAAGGGCACGCGAAGGAAAGCAACCAGTGTTTTGGACCAAAAGCATCGCACAGCTGCGGCGCAACTGCCTGAGACTCAGGCGATGGGCTCAGCGATCGCAGGGGAGACCCAAAGCGGCGGAGTGGTCAGAGCAGTAGAAGGCAGCAAAAAGAGAACGGATCAAAGTGATCAGGCAAAGGAAGGCCCGTTGTTGGAACGCCCTGGACGCGAACAGTGATCCCTGGGGCCAGGAATACAAACTGGTCATGATAAGGGAACTAGTCATACAAAACTCTCACAGGGAAAGGGGTACGTGCCTTTGGAGGCTGAGAAATTGCGAACACTTGTGGATGGACTTTTCCCAGACCATCCTATTAGAGAGAACATAGGTATGTCCTCTTTGAAAAGAAGAAGGTATGTTCCTGGAAAGGTTTCCAGGTTGATGTTTTGATGAAATCCTATTGTTCACGCATCAGTAATTGAAGGAAGCAGTCAGCTTAATGAAGAACAACAAGGCCCCTGGTCCAGATGAAGTCTCCTTAGAGTGGCTAGGATAGTAATATCCTAAAAGAGCTATAGCCAGCAAGTCTATGTCTCTAGCAATCTCCTGCAGGCCATTATCGAGGTTATTTTGGTCCCATTGACAAACCTTGTAAACTCCTCCTCACGTAATAATGTCTTTTCAGATTCACTCAAGGTGGCTCATACCATCCCTACGTTTAAGAAGGGGGGCCCAGAGTTCATATCGAATATAGACCGATATCTGTCATACCTGCATTTGGCAAAGTAATGAAAAAATAGTTGATAAGTTGATTAACTTCCTTGAAAACAATCGATTGATCCTGGATAACCTACACGGTTTCCGTGAGGGAAACTGTTACCCTTACCCACAATTTGTGACCTCCAACTAGCTGGATTACAGCTATTTATTACAGTGCTATGGATTACAGCACATTGCAGCTACCGTCGTCATGTCAATTTTTATTTTATTCATCTCAGTATCCCTTTGTCTACAATCAATTACAGTTTTATTTGTAATTATTTAAATTATTTACTGTTATTATATAATGGAATTTATAAGAAGATAACTTAATCCTGCCAAATATCCTGCATTTTGCTTTTTATACCTTGCTGGTCATGCCAGCTGATCGGTGATAAGGAGAAAGGCGTGTAGATTTTTTCGCTACTGTCAGAAAAAAACTAGTTGAAGTTAACTATTTGAGGTTAAAGATCGATGTTTCGTGTTTCGCACATACCCTAATTTGGTTATTATCGTAAGCTATTTATTAATTTTTATTGTTATAATTTAGTTTTAGATATCAAAATGCCTCCAAAGGCAAAACCAGCAGCTCCTAGCAAAAAGACCGCTGAAAAGAAGAAAGAAAAAGTTATAGAGGTAATATTTATTTCTTGCCCTTTCTCATGTATTTATCACGTTGTCCATATTGACATTAGGTATTTACAACATCTGAGCCGTAATACAAATTTAAACTAATGGGAAATGTAATCGATATTATAATAGAAGTTTGATGGACATTACACTATTCAAAATTTACGAGTAATAACGCTTGACACATTGAATGATGAGTAACGTCTATGTTTGAAGTAACTTACAGTATAACCTAGGCCTAGACCTACAAAGCCGATGATCATTGTTAAATTTTCACAGATTTAGATCTGATTTTATTCAAATAGGCTAACTAGAGGACTAAATCCAGGAACTTTTATTACTTTTAGATTTACTTATGTAACAAAAACCAAGACTAGACCGATTAATGACCATGGTGTAGTTTTTTTTAGTTAAACCTTTAGGCCTTATGTATTTATAGCTCTTTGTAATATTTCCTACATTTGTATTATTTTTAGTTTTAAATCTTCTAAGGATAAACCAAAAAATGAAAAGAATTAGGCTAGATTATATTTATTGAGATGTCAGATAATTCAATCTAGGCCTAACTGAAAATTAATTTCTTGTGAATTTCTAAAGTTCTAAGCAGTATTTTCAGCATTTGGGGAAACATTTTTTATCCGTATTTGACTGAGTAATGGAGTCCTTAACTGGATTTGCTCATGTGCTAAGACTTAGGCCTAGATTAGATAATTGAAATGGCAACCTACCCAGGAAGGTATTTTAAGCCAAGTATGAATGAGAAATGAGTGTAGAATGATTGTCGCGCGATCTTGTATTCTTGTTACTGACTAAGGCTGACATGTTCCTTAGTCAGGAGTCAGGACTGTTAATAGCCCAACAGCTAATGGCAACTAAGGGACCTACAGTTTAACGTAGAATTCGAACCACTGCATCTGAATTACGAACTGGTCTAATCATGAGGATTGTCTGCGGATTAACGTAGTATTCAATATTGCAAATGTTAATTCACACAAGAGAACATTACATCCACCAACCATTGCTCATAACTATCCACATTTCGTGAGCTCCAAGTTGCTGGATTACAGGATGACGCCACCATCCTAGTCTGATACTAAAAGGGAGTATTTTTCAGTTTTTTTCAGTCTCCCTTCTCTTATTGGATTTTCTTTTGTTTTCACTGCATATTGTAAACACCTGAAGTTTATGTTCCTACCTGTGCTAATTGTAGGTATTTTTACTTGTTGACTTTGCCCATTGTATCACATATTTAACGACAATAAAAATCATTGAATCCTTGACTCTGTAGAATGATGATAAACTCTCTGATGGATGTGGAGACTACCCTATTAGCAGGCTAACCTTACCTTCACATGTGGCTCTTTTTTCGTTATGTGGTTCTTGTCCACCACCAGTGCTTGTAGCACCTTGGTATGGCTATATCTAATTTATAAATTTATATCTTGTTTCAGTTATCACACATTTTAAATACAGAATTAAAAAAATATCTGCATTTTTTAGCTATTATTTCATATTTATTCTAAAATAAGCTAGGTCAATCAATGTAATTATTTGCCATTTTTGTAAATGGATCAATACTTAGGATAGGAATAGTGTTGAAAACTATTTTTATGATAATCCAGAGGCAGAAGACCACCAGGGTGGTTCAAGTTCAGATGGCGATACCAGCTCAGAAATGACTCAGGAAAACTGGGAAGAGGGGAAGAGGAAGCAACAGATCGAGGAATCTGGAGGCAGTGTGTTGGCGAGGCAAAGGGCCACCTTGGTTACCATGAGCCACGGCAGTAAGTAAGTTAATAACCTCTTTAGGTAATAAATATAGAATATTAATTCTTCATTGTTTTAGGATAAAACATTTGGTTTGAAAAACAAAAAAGGAGCTAAGCAGCAACGATTCATTCAGCAAGTGGAAAAACAGGTGAAGTCTGGGGGTGTACCGGCTCGGAAAGTTGAGGAACCCAAGAAAGATAAGGATGCAAAACTTAAGGAACAAAAGGAAATGGCACTACTATTTAGACCAGTGCAGAAGGTTGAAAAAGGTAAATATCCTCAGTGAATTAGAATTTAATTAAATATTTATTTGGCTGGCAATAATGTATGAATTGTAAGATAATTTTTTAATGGGATACAATACAACATGCCTTCAGGTGTAGGTGTAAAGCAGTATTGTACAATAATGAGTAACTCAAATATAAATTATTGAGTAGCTGACAGTTTACTGGTAACAACACCAGCTAGTGTCACATACAACTGGTGTATCATTGTCCGTTTGATGCAATATGCGTGTTAGTGACTGACTTTACTGGCACTGTGAATACTGGCCAGTCTACCAGGTATTGTTAAATTAAATTCAGCCGCACTGGAAAAAGTGAACAAAAACCGAAACAATATAATAAAATCAGATGAGTATATCACAGTTGAATAAATCACAACAGAACTCTATAGGGATGTTTTGATTTAATGCTTTATGTTAAAGCTAATTTAAGTTTAATTCCATAAAATAACACTAGTCTCCATTATTTAATCAGACATTTCAATTTTCGTAGAGTCTAACTCTGTAACTACCGTTCCACTATTGACGATGCAAAGCCACTGTATTCTATTATTTTATAGCAATAAACATTTCTCATTGTCATTGTCTAATAAAACCTATTTCTTGCACCCATTTTTTGTGCTCAAGTTCAGATTATATTATACAGTTAATATTTTACTATTAATATTATTATTATTCTATTATTTTACTGAGTATTGTATTTTTTATTTTTAACAGTACACTGAAATCTCTCAACTTGAATTTATTTACAGGAGCCGACCCTAAAAGTGTTATTTGCGCATTTTACAAACAAGGTCAGTGCACAAAAGGCTCTAAGTGTAAATTCTCTCACGACCTGACGATAGAACGTAAGGCAGAGAAGAGAAGCATGTATGTGGACATGAGGGACAATGACGAGGAGGATACAATGGAGAACTGGGACGAGGCCAAGCTGAAGGAGGTGGTAGAGAAGAAGCACGGTGAGAAGGAGAAGAAGATGCCCACAACTGATATTGTGAGTCTCCCAATTCAAATCTCTACAAAACTTCCTTGTACTTGACACTAATTGCGAAATTGTATTATGTCTACTTTATGAAAACCACCTCTTTAGATATCAGTTTTTAATTTCTATTATGGCAATTATTTTTCAGTCTATGATGTTTAGCTCTGGTTATACTCCATTATCAAGGAAGGAAGGAAGTATGTTTTTATAAACATTTACAATGAGCTGAGAGTGGATAGTAGATTGTCGAATTTGACCTCTTTTGAGCAGGAACGTATTTCCTACTAGACACTGGCCCAGAGTCTGCCTTTGGTAAGCCTGACACATGCCGCTGACGCCGAGTGCAGACTACTCTGAACTGTAGTTGCAGTGGTGTTGTTTACTAAAAATGGAAATTAGAGAAAGAAACCGCTCTTTTAATTATCTTGCGAAATAAATGTAATTCATTTTTAAACCTTTTCATTCCTAAGCATAGATGTTTATTATTACCTGTTTTACTGTATCAGGTACATTATTCGTTGTAAACTTAACAGTTGGCAACAAAGGAACAACGGTTAATTGTTTTGCTGTCTCACTAGTCACTTTGTCCCTCGAATAGACCATAAGTACAATTATTTTTCTAAGAAACCATATTAAGCTTTTATTAAAAGTTGGTATGTACGGTACTTGTGGGTTGCATTGCCCAGTAAAAAACACCCAAAGTATGTTGCTTTTTCCATGCAGAAAGAGGGCAAGTTTGGCATCCTCAGCAGAAAAAAATCTTCAATGAGAAAAATTAAGTGTAATGTGAGAAAGTTTAGTAAGTGTGAATGTGATACCAGCTATTTAGTTAATAAACCAGGTACTGTTACTTACCTCTATGATAAAAGTAATTCTTTAACTTTGTTACAGATATGTAAATATTTTCTGGATGCAGTGGAGAAGAATAAATATGGATGGTTTTGGCAATGCCCTAACGGAGAGAATTGTATATACAAGCATGCATTACCTCCTGGTTTTGTGCTCAAGAAGGTATAAGTTCAAGCTGAAAACAATTAATGCTGTTAATGAAATTGGAAGTGCAACCAAATACTTCATTTTAAACTATTAGGCATACCCATAGTTTATATAGTGCATAAAATCAAGTTTTGAATCAATACCCAAAACGGTTAACACATTCAGTTCTGGATTTTGTTTAGCGTGTATTGCTAATGTGCGCTATCAAAAGCATCATCAAACCATGGAGACAAAGCGCGTTAAAATTTGTGGCAGAACACACATAAATGCGGCTAACAGATCAACGTTCCCAGTACGAGGCGGAGCTCACAATGAAGCCTTTATGGCTCAGTACAACCTTTATGTTCAGGCGAATTAATGGAGGATCCGGATTTTCGAGGGCCGAATTATCGAGGTTGTGTTGTATTATGCAGTCAAAATTTTATGATTTTTTTATGGTCGTCTTAAAATTTTGTACGTAAACAGAATAGTGGTTCTGACTTGATTGCAGTAATCAAAGACAAGATAATGTTTTTAAAACCAGAGTTTGGACCATCACTGTGGTGGCATGCCCTATAATCCACACTTGGAGGTCACGAATATATGAATACATGAATGAATAAGGGATGACCAGTGAATACGATATTTGCTGGTGTGGATTAACATCCACACTCCAAACTATTGAGCTATACATTTATCCGTAACTACTGGACTATTACTTAACAGGTCTCAGGAACATGTCAGCCTTAGTCAGTAACAAGAGATTACGCTACAATCATCTTACACTCTTTTTTTCATACTTGGCTTAATATATCTACCTGGGTAGGTCGCCATTTCAGGAAGATAATAACTGGCATGGATAGACACAAAATAAACATAAGTCATTATAAACCATTGAATTTAGAAAACCATTGTATTCATTTGCGCTTATAATACAATAACATATTGTCTTAACTGTATTAAAATATTTTATTTTAAGACAGCTTTACAATACTTACATACATATCTTCTCCCATTCCGGCTATCCCGTGTCTGGGTTTTCACTAGCTGCTCCACTCCATCTTCTTCTGTCCCTCCACAACTTCTCTTGCTTTTACATCTCGTCACACCTCGGCAATCCACCTTCATCTGGGTCTTCCTCTTGGTGTTCTGTTCATTTTAAGCTACTCATATTTTTGGATTTTATCATTTTACGTTCTTAAGTGACCGAATTCTCTCAATCTCGAAATATTGCACTATTTATTCGAGAATAATTTTATTCATTAACATATTTACTGTACTCATATTGTACAAATATTTCATTTCATACTCTACCAACTCATTACATTTTTCAGGATCGAAAGAAGGAAGAAAAGAAGGATGAAATCTCATTAGAAGACTTAATAGAAAAAGAGAGAGCAGCCCTGAGCGCTTCTGGGAAATTCACCAAAGTTACATTAGACAGCTTTTTGGCATGGAAGAAACGAAAAGTCAAGGAGAAGAAAGACGCCGCTCAGAAAGAAGAAGAAAAGAAGAGAAATGACTATAAGGCTGGGCGGCAACATGGAGTGAGTATTTTTAGAACAACTAAGTACAGTAAACTCTCTATTATCCGCGGGAATTCCGATCAGAATTCCTTTTCTAAGCGAACCATAAATGTTATTTTTCATAATTTCACTCAGCCCAAACGGAAAACGTTTCAAAACAACAGAAAATATTGACTGTTATTTTTGAAAAATTTAACTATTTCACTCTAAACATAGTATGCGATCATAATATCATAGAAGAAATACATTCAGTAGAAATGTCTGCCTTTATTGATTGGCTGTGTTAACTCAGACGTACCGAAAAATTAACTTTGATCAAAACCAACAGTTAGTAGAAGACAGAAATATTTTGAAAATATAAATTCAAAGTCAAATAGATATTTATTTGTCAATATACATCATGTAAGCCTACATTAAATAGTATCCAAAAAGCAATACAAATAGAAACAACATAGGTAAAACTGCAAAATAAATTACTGAGTCCACTAAAAGAAAACAAAAACAAATCAGAAAACTAAAATCCAAAATGCACTGGTGAGAGAGATTAATAGTTGTTACCTATCTTTTTTTATGACCAGAACTCATAAAAAAAATTATAGCGCTAATTATTGATTCAATAAATTCACCCATGCTGTAATTGTAGACTTTCCTGGTCGGAAGCCATATTGTTTATCATTAAGTAATTGATTTCTCTCTTAAGTAATATAATAATTGATCATATACAATCTTTTCTAAGATTTTTGAGAAGATTGGTAATAAGGATATTGGTCTATAGCTTGCAGGGTCACCCGAATCCCCCTTTTTTTATATAAAGGTATTATTTTTGTTACTTTCAATTCACACGGAAAAATCCTGATATTAGGGATGAATTTACTATGTTTAAAAGTGGTTTAGAGATAAATGGAAAGGCACGTTTATAACACGGCTGTAAATATATTTTTGGGACCGAACTCTGTTCGGATTACCGAGTTGTGCGGATTATCCGGAGATGTAGTGTAAAGTTCATTCAAAGTACTAATGAAGTCCATTATTTAAGACCCAAATGGTGTAGTTAGAGCAATTAGAGCAATTAACTTACGCCTTATCACAGTTCACTTATAGGTTTGTCCAGTACATGTTTTGTCTGAACAACATACAAGACGTTCTATCCGTTATGTACTCGTCATTAGAAAAGTAAAACACCACACACACATTGACACATGAAAAAAATAATATAAACTTTATGTTCGGGCAATCTATCGTCTCTGCACAAACTGCTGATCTGATGTACACGCTCCTGTAAGATCACCGATTCTTTTTGAAATCGGCGATCTGATAATTTCGCACCTGTTTTATTGCCTTGGTAAATTTGGAAAAAAGTTTTGGTGATCTGACGGTAAACTGCTAATATTTCAACAGATCGGCAATCTGATGCTCATACTAAAAATGTATCTTCGGCATTTTATTGGTTCGTTAATTTACAGTGATCTACTAAAATGTTCACCAACCTCATGTTGTAACAAATATTTATATTAAAACTTATACCGAAACATCGGTCTGTGAGAGCGTTAGGCTACTTATTTTTTTTACATATTTAATACAGTTACAGCTATCAACTCCACCATAGCTTCCTACGGTACTCTCATAAGTAATGTATTAAAATTCTGTTTCATTTCATTCACTAACTTTTTTTATAAAAGAATTTGTAAACCGAAACACCCAATCTATCAGACCGGGTGTTTCGGTTAGCGTAGGTAAACATTAACATTGTTTTAGATGGGAGCAGGTCTCCCAGACCTGTATTTCAGATGACGTAAGTGTACCTTTTTTCCGTAAAAGACAAAAGTAACAGTTTTATTAATTATACAGATTAATAAAGTAACAATTTTATTCATAGTTTGTTAACAGAAAATTGTTATATGTACAGAAATAGTAAAGTGCTTCTGAGACCGGATGTTTCTATTAGCGTTTTACAAACATGTTTTGGTTTAAGTGATGCTTATCGATCAGTAAATCAGTATATAAAGATTCAAAAAATTTTAAATTTATAACTGAAAATTTGCTTGGTTTCACTAGCTGTCTGGTAGGGAAATGTTCTTCTTCAACCCTGACCTCGCGGCCAATGACCTTATGGAAGATGGTGATGAAGCATTTGACTCCTATCAGAGAGAGGAAGATGAAGGAGATGTAGAGGTTCAGGTAAATCTTATGAGGCTCAATTGAATTTAATCACTGGAATACCAATATTTTATCCTGAAATTTTGTGTCATATTGTGAACTACCAGTTTATCAATAGAATCATTGACTTATCGACCAATTCATTATCTGATCATTTTAAGTTGATAGTGTATAAAGTGTATTGTTTACTCAGTACTTATGCATGCACCAGAACTGGTATAACAAATTATAGTTGGTTTTATATTACCTTCTTATCATTGTAGTTCACGATAGATTGTTGAACTACAACCATGGTTTCAGCGCTGGTTGTGCCATGACGACATAACACGAACATTTAAACAAAAAAAATGATACTTGTGACAGGCCTGTATATAATTTAATTTTAGATCGGGTCGTCAGGAGAGCTGGCAGGACACTAAACTCAGTGTAAATTCAGGCTCATTGTCCTGCTGGATCTTGCGTCGACCCAACCTAAAATTAAGTTATAATACAGGTCTGTCTCAAGTACCATTTTTTTGTTAAAATGTACGTTTTGCGTCGTTTGTGTTCTGTGTTAAGTGTTATGACGACATACAAGAGACTGACCTTTTTATATAACCACATATGATATTCTCCTTGGGGATCTTAAGTGATCATGACGCAACCAGCGCTGAAACTGTGGTTATAGTTTAACAACCTATCGTGTACTGGGACGATAAAAAGGTAATATAAATCCAACTATAATAGTATATTGTTGTTACTGACAAAGACTTTAGTTTACTTTAAGGTCACTAATTATAAACTACTAATCTAAAAAAGTTCTGGACCATCAATAATGTAGAGTAATCTTCACAGAAAATTTAAAATTGTATATATTTATGATCAATGGTCGGTGGATGTGATATTCTCTTGTGTGGATTATCGTCCCCACTATTGAATACTACATTCATTTGCAAAGACCATCCTCATAATTAGACAAATTTTGTAAATCAGAATGAAAATTGTGGTTTGGATCCCACGATAAACTGTAGGATGTCATAGGTTGTTTGGCTAACTAAGGAACATGATTAGATTACCAGATTACCATTTGAAATGGCGACCTACCCAGGTAGGTATTTTAAGCCAAGTATGAATGAGACATGAATGTAGGATGATTGTGGCGCGATCTTGTAGTCTTGTTACTGATTAAGGCTGACATGTTCCTTAGACAGGACTGTTAATTAATAGCCCAACAGCCGATGGCAACTAAGGGACCTACAGTTTAACGTGGAATCCGAACCACGGTCTCTGAATTACAAATCAGCCTTAGTCAGTAACCAAACTACAAGATTGCGCCACAATCATCTTAAACTCATTTCTCATTCTTACTTGGATAAATAGCTATCTGAGTAAGCCATTATTTTAGAAAGGTAATAAATATATACAGCCTATTTTCTTTAAAGATACTATCTTTACCTCTTTTGTATATAATACCTGTGTATTTTACAGAAAATGCTCTTTTAATTCATCCATTTACTTGTAGGATTTTAGTTGTAAAGATCAATTGCCTTTATGAGTTCAGTCATATATTCGGTAAATCGTTTTGTTATAAAAATTTTGTCATAACTTACTAAGAGGTAATGTTGAACATTGCAGTACCGAGACATTGAGCTGGAAATCCTTGGGATGGAGGCCAGTGAGGCGGACGGGGCGGGCATCACTGTCGCGCCGGAGGACAGGTTGAAAAACGTCCAGATGACCAACGGCACAGCGTCTTCTGAAGGTAGGCTTTCCAGTGTTGAGGCTTCTAAGATAAACTAGTGGAATAACCGGGATACAATCTATGATTAAAAGACTTAGAAAGGACTAGAAGATTGTTTTGAAGTTTTTATTTGTTTCATGTTAAACAATTGTGAAACATCCTATGACAAACAAACATTAAATATATTTAAATGTGCTCCCCCCTTTAACCATAACCCAATCGTAAAAGAAGCCAAAGAGTTGTCTATTGCAATACCAACTAAGACTTTACTTTATTTGTGATTGTGCCAATGCAAAGGTTTGTTTTATAAGATAAACCTAGCCCCAGAAGTGGCAGGTGTTTTACCCCTATAACTAAAGAAAAATAACACAAAGAAATAACACAAAACGTACCCTCTCACCTAAACATACAATCAACAATTGAGCAAAATAGGTGTCCACTGCAATCCCAATTAAGCCTGAAATTGCTGTCAACCCATAGCGGTCACCGTTTACTTTAGGTGGGCTCTACCTCCACTTTACCACACTTTACCACAGCTGAATTGCGCCTGATCATGGTTGGGATTCAACCCCAGTGCTTCCGAATGGCTTTCATTTTTCACTAGTCAAAGAACGCTTAGACCACTAGGGCACTAGTTTACTGGCTTATTAAGCTTCTCTAAAGGCAAAACAGCGAACTTCATGAGTTAGTTCCAGAATCAGCGCACAGATGGCAGCCTGACAGCGACAACTAACCGTTTAACTAAATCTAACTGTAACTTAATCTTGATAAATGCCACTATTTACCACTTGACTTTTCAGGATACGAATTTACAGTGATATATCGGTCTAAATTACTCACAGGATTAAAGAATAATTTTTTTTTAATTTTTAGTTTTTTCTATGTCAGAGGTATTTTGTAATAGTCAGAGAGATTGTACACAAACACTTTTTGGGAAAGCGGCCAAACCCAAATGGGCATCTCGGGATTTGAAACCCCTGACATCTTGCACTGAAGTCCCAGACGGCTAACCACTAGGATAGCAAGACACCCAAGTATCTTAAAAATTATGTGAAAAATTTCCTTTAAATACAGAAAATAATTAATTGAATGTGTTTCTGATAATGTTTATCCCATTAATGAAAACAGTACAGTAGAACCTTGATTAATCATCACCCTCATAACCGACAGTCTCTATTAACAGCCACCGCGTTAGCGCAAAAAAATATTATGTTTCCGTGTCAGCGCCGACCTGGATCGTCTGTCGAGGCTCTTTGATAAGCAGTGACCACTGTACTGCACACCTGCACTGTGCGTGAGTCATTGGCAGCAAGGTTGGTGTCCCAACTGGTTAATCCCTTACACTGTCTTCTGCACTCCTCTGCTACTGTTTTATTTTAGTTCAGTATGGTGCGTGGCTTACTACAATGAACAGAAGTTTTTTCCGATTTTGAGTTCAGTGCTTACTAGTGTTTGTGCTTTACCGTTTATTGTTGACAGCGCTGTTTGTATGTAGTGTGTGTTGCTCTTCTGTTATGTTAGCGGTAACGTAAGTTTTTAAAGTACATAATTTGATATTCATTGTTTTCTTGATAAAATATTTTAATTAAGTATTTTTCACTTGAACTGTCGTAGTTTTGTTTTTTCTCTTTTAAGTAATTTCACATTAAGTACTATGCAGCAATCACGACAATTAGGATTTACAATGGCGCTGTTGTAACATGCAAGGCAGTTAACATGCAAACACTGCTTTGATGCTAAGTTGTAGCGGCGCTATTATTATTTCTGTTATCCGTCATGGTCCCAGTCCCGAGGATGACGGTTAGTCGAGGTTCTACTGTAATTTGTAATTGGTTTGGTAACTAATTATCCATCTACCATCAAGGGTTTGAACTACTACAAAGCAAAGTGTTAAATAAAAAATACAACAATAGTATCAAATATTTTCCCATGCATGGTGTAGATCTAGTCTCTATGTGATTAGAATATTTTTTCCATAAACTGAACTGAGGAATCATCAATGAGATATTAAAAAAGGTAAAACAATAAGACTTTAAAGTTTTGAATTAAGCTTAGCACACGATTTTCCAATAAAAACCCTGAGAAAAACCTTTTCCAGATACGTTCAGAAGCACAGGACAGTTTCTATAACACACATTAATATCAACGAATTAATTGTCATTATTTCAGAATTAATGTAGCTTCAAAACTGAAATTTATTGACTTCTAAATTCATTAATAAAACAGAAAATTGTTGAACAAGTTTTTTACAAGAAGTTCTTGGAGGAACTCGCTCAATAATTCAGATCGCTTTTATTTTGAATGTTTTCTTTGAATGACATGAGTTTCCCCAACCAGAATGCCATATGTCATTATGGAGGAAAAATAAGCGTGATAAACTATAAGCTGAGGTTTGAAGTTTACAGCTTTTCTGATCATGAGAAGAGAGAAAATATTTTCAAATATTTTGGATTTTAGGATTACAGAGTATGTATTACATTTATATTTTGACCATGGTAATTGTAACAATTTTAATGTTCTAATTGTATAAGTTATGATATCAGTATAAATCAGGGGTAGTGATGATTTGGGTTACCGTACTAAAAAGTCTTACTGTATTGGAACAATACAAGGATTGAACCAAATCGGTATTATCTTTACTTTATGATGGGTAAACTAAGTATCAATAAAGTAGGAGTAAGTTGTTTTTCTCATTAATTTTATCTACCCACAGTCATTGTAGCATTTTCAACTTCACGCAACTCTTGATAATATCTAAATCAAATACTTTTTCACTCAAGCCTGAATTGTACTTAAGTTACTTATGATTGGGATAGGTAATGTTTGAAAACAAATTATATTAATAAATGTAATAATGTTGCAGAAAGTCCTTCCGAAGAGTCAGCTTCCGCGTCAGCGGTTCCCATCAATGAGAACCTGTTCCTTGACGATGATCTGGATGATCTAGATGATGAGTTAGACGAACTATCGCTAGATCAGTAACCCCTCACCCACTCTACTCCTTAAATCTACATCGCATGGATTAAATATAATTTTTCTGTTAAATTGAGCATTCTTCCCCCTTTAACTAAAGTAGTCTCATAGATTTTTTTTGGGTTGCTGAACTATTTCTTTTTCGAATCACTGCTTGAAGAGATTTATATGGAAAGTGATGTTTAACTAAAGTATACTCTTGTTGAAGACATTCGTGCCCAATGGCACAAATGTCTTCAACAAGAGTATGACCAATGACTATGCACCAATGTGCAGCAAGTCAAAATTATTTTGGTACAACTCACCATCAGGAATGATATTGTCTAGGCAAAACTATACCTGAATTTGAGCTTCTGTTGAAGTTTTTTGACATTTAAGACAAATACAATGATAATTATTTATTATCTGATACAAGCTCAGTATTTAAACAGTTTATTTGTGTTTTTGTTCTCAAGAGTCTGAGCTTTTTATCTCAAAAAGCCCAGTAAGTAGAATATTAGAAGTAAACCCAAATTTGATTAGATTACCATTTGAAACGGTGACCTACCCAGGTAGGTATTTTAATACAAATACAAATGCGTAATTGCCATTGACCACAGTACAGTCAAATAGGCTTAGTCACAATTCAATTGTACAGAAATTCTCCAAATCAGTACTTTCCTATTAAAATCTTTAAATTATAGCAAAAAAATTAACTTAATACGGTATTCTGTAAAATTAATAAGACAAATTTTATATAAAAATAAAACTAAATTAAAAAACTAAGTCAACCTCACAATTTAAGAATTTGTCTGTCGAATAAAACGGATTTACTAATAGCCACTGCAAAATTTTTGTCCTAAAAATATTAAAAGATACAATTCGAGCAGACCAATCTAGTTTGTTATAAAATTTAATACAGTTGGCTCTGTGAGAAGACCCATATTTAGTCAGCCTTTGTTGCGGTATATTTAGATTTATTTTGTGTGTTATGGCTGTGAATTTCTTCTCTAGTCATAAATAAATTTAAATGTGTTTATGTATGGATTGAAATATGAAATATGTATAAATTTACTATAGTTAAAATTGTTGTTTGTGCAAACAGTGGTCTGCTATGGTCCAAATAGCCAGCTCCACACAGAGTTCTGATGACTTTCTTTTGAATTAACAAAATGTCAAGCGCTGCCGATGAATGACCCCAGAGAATAAGCCAATATGAGATTGAAATAGCCCTAAGTAAGCCACTCTCAAAATATTTAATGGATAACTGATCTTTTAATTTCCATAGAAGATAGCTTATTCAAGACAATTTACTTATTAATGTGAGCGGTCCAATTCAGTTTTGAGTCTATGTTTATGCACAATAGTTTAGTGTTTCAAAATTTTGTAATTGATGAGATCACTATTTTTGAGTTTTTTTGTTGGTTACATAGTAATTTATTTGAAGAAAACCAATTCAACGCATCAAGTTCTGCCGATTTTGTAGTCTGTTGAAGATTCATTAAATTTAAATTACTGGTAAAAAGAGTTTTATCATCTGCATAGATAACAGATCCAAACTCTATGTTTTTTGGTAGATCATTAATGACTATAGAAGAGTAAATGGCCCAATACTGAGCCCTGAGGTACTCCCAATGTAATTTTTAATACTGAAGAATTTACATCCTTTACCGTGACAAATTGCCTCCTATTTTTGTCAAGTAAGACAAAATAAGATGGCATGAACGTTCAGATACTCTGTAAAATTTTAGTTTTTCTAAAAATAATATTAAAGGGCAGACAATCGAAGGCTTTGATAAGATCCATTAGCGATAAACCAACAGATGCTCTTTTATCAAGTGCATAGAGCTGTTCACTATCTCCATTACAGAAGTTTTTGTTGAACGATTAACTCGAAAACCAAACTTTGAATTAGTAATAAGATTTGAATGTTCAAAGTAAAAAGAAAGCTGTCTAAACATTAAGGAATAGAAATTTTTAGAAAAAAATAGGGACTATTGAAACTAACTGGTCTATAATTTTGGAGGAGTTGCTTGTCTCCTTTTTTATACATTGGAATTACTTTTGATAATTTAAGCAGGTTAGAGAAGTACCTAGCCTCAAATCATCTAGTTAGGATGTAAGAGAGAGGTTCCTTAATGACATCAATAATTGATGTCATTAAGTCATAGAAAACAATTATTGTTTTCTTTACTATATGATTTGACAAAAAATAAACATCCATGCTTTTAGAATTTGATGGTTTAGAAAATACATTAGTTATATCTTCTGAATTTACAGCTTGCCAATGAAAAGAATTAGGAGGACTGGACCTTTCCCCAAGGAGATCTGAAAATGAAGTATTGGTTTGAGGAATTTTACAAAGTTCAACATCTGAGTCAAGGAAATATCTATTCAGTTGTTCAGGATCTAGATTTATTTCTTGTGAGCTACCAGATGGACTCTCTAGCTTAATGACATCCCAAGCAGATTTACACCTGCTTAGGACTGTCTCAATAAAGTTCTCACAGGCTTATCTTTTCTTGCCTCAGTTAGTTTACGTCTATAATTACGTTTACTCTCCAGATTAGTAGTGTGAGATAATTTAGTCTGCTCAGAACCAATCATTCTTACATATTTATAAGCATCAAATATACATGACATCATATCACATCATGACATTTTTTTCTCTTGATAGCTCATCAGTATACCATTTTACTTATATAACTTTCTTATTACATTTGTTTGACTTACTTAATACAGGTGAACAATAATTCCAAAGATCAATATAGTATTTAAAGAATCTATTAAATAAGCTCAACACTCAAATTTTCAGAATCACACTCATTAATTATTTCCCAATTTGTATTATTTAACATGTCAGTAAATAATTTCTTTTCATTATCAGTCTTTTTTCTTTGATATAACTTGCTACTTTCATAATTAGTATTAGCATTGAATTTACATACATTGTAAGTATGTAAGTACGTACTTACACAGTTATAAAATCAGTGGTATTAGACATTACATTAGCACTATCTATGCAGCTTGCATATTAGCAGCTGCAGCCAGCAGCTAGCTATTACATATGAGTTATGGTTAGCGAAATACCCCTCGAAGTTGTGACCTCAAATAGGTTACGAGAAAGATTTACCAGAATATTATCAATACATGAATTTAGGCGAGTAGGGTTTTGAATAGTATAGAATAAGTTAAGATATCTCAGTAAATTAGAGAAACTTATTGAACTTTTTATTTTGAATACTAGCCAATTCAATATTTAAAATATGCAGAGAGGTTATCAAGGTGACATTATTTGTAATTTTCCTAACTGCCAACTTAAAATTTAAAAAAAATGTTTCCATATTACCCTGAGGTGTTTGATACAAGCTCATTATTACCACATTCTCTTTGACTATATTTATACAGGAGAATTCTGAATGTATTCATCACAAAAGTATTCCAATACAGTTTTCATATAGTCAAGACCCTGTTTAATAAATATTCCAGCTCCATCATTCTTTTTGACTTTTCTACAAAAAAAACTGCCCATTAAGAAACCTTGAGGAACATATAAATCAACTATAAGTATGTAACATAACACTAGTTAAACATTGTAATCTAACAAAATGTTTTTTCTGGTAAATTTCTAAAATGTTGGATTACTACACAGTTAAAACTATTACCAGAACTGTAATATTTGTTGTCTATTTATTGTCAGAACATACAACTATTTAGTCTGACTACCAGTATGCAAACTAATGGGAAGTTTCCATTGACAATAACATCATATAATCAATGAATAGTTGAAGAGCTACATAATGGTAGGCGGGTTACAACTTTTATTTAGTTCTACATGACATATTTCAACGGAATGGTTAAATTCTGCATACTATCAACTGACTTTTAAAGGTTGTACATATTCTGTGTCGTGTTTCTACCCATTATAAAAATGAAAATGTCAATATGAGCTATTGCTTCTAGCCTCTGTCCAAGAAAAGTAACCGCCAATTCATCGTGATTTCTGCAAAATGTCTCACACTAGAGGTAATTGAAATTACATTTCAAATTATAGTGGTAGAATAAGATAAAATCTCTGTATTGTGAATATTGATATATTTTGAATCTTTTCATTTGAATTAGCTTAAAAGCCTATCTTTTGAAATTTGGTCTAAATGCAAATTTTATTTTAATTACTGTAACTGGTTGAATCAGTATTTATTAGTATTTAGAATGATACCCACATAATACAGTACTGTAGAACCTACAAATAGTTTTAGCTGAAAAAATACTAAAATATTATAAAGCACAAATTTAAATTGACTTATTTATTGACTTAAGAAAGCCTTATTTATTTTTCATTAAACTTGACTAAATGACATGTGACTACTTTAGGATTTGGGTGCTTTACTTATATATTTACTTAATTTTCTTTCACCTTTTCTTTGTATGAAATTAATGAGTTTTACATTTCATAAGTTTTGTGTAAGATAGAGTACAGAATTGTAATACCCCTGTCGCAGCAGACCTGCGTACTCAGCGAATTTCCAAATCAATAACATAATAATAACAATATATTACTAGTTTGATCATTATCTGTCAATAAATATGAGTATTATTTGCCTACTCTCCATAGATTAACATGGGAAAGAGTATGCAGGTTTGCTGCTGTGAGGAACGCTGAAAGTAGGTGTTTCTAGCATAAACAATCTTCATCAACATCTGTCCATCAATAAAGGAGTTTGCCTATTCTCTATATGATTAATATGGGAAAAGAGTATACAGGTTTGCTGCCATGACAACACTTAAACTATGATTTTTAAGCATAAATGGATAGATCTCAACCACATGAAGCTAAATATCAAGTTTTATCAAAAAATATTGATTAATATGGAAATATTAAATTATTATTATATTAAAATTGGAGCCCCAAAATACAACATACTGTGTTTAGATTTTTTAATACCTCAGTTACCGTTTAAGATATAGAAAAACTTTAAGGAAGGAAATTGTGTAGTTTTTCAGCTTATCCTCAATGGTGAGAGATAAAATTTAAAAAAAATCAAATTACATATGAAAAACACGAAAACCCCAATTTTCGACTACAAAATCCCCCCAAACTACCCGTTCCCATTGGCCGATATGTCTGAATTACAAACTCGTCCGAGCAAATGCAGAAATACACATCTCTACCAAATTTGGTCTTGATTGGACCGTTTTTACAAGAGTTATCGAGTTATATATATATTTTTAACGACTATTGTTTTTGGTCTCTAGGCACCCAAAGACGAAAAAATAACATGGTCCCGGGCTTAGGTCTTGCCATGAGACCTACAGTAATAGCTTCTTCCCTATGGGAAATTCGCTAAAATAAAATTCGTCCTAGGTATTCACATATAAAATATTGAAAACTTGTGGTGAATAAGATAATTTTTAAAGTCATTAAAAATTAAAATCAAAACGAATTGGCAGTCGGTCCTGTGAGATTTTTGTTTTGATAAACATCTATTTGTAAATGTTTTATGAAGTAGACTAGCGAATTACTCCTTAACAAGTTCCGTCAATTTCATAGAATGACTCACAACTTTGAAAACTTAATCTCATTTTGGGTTCAGTGTTCCATTGTGCATCATGAAAGTTTTTGTTGCAGCTCTGGTACTGTCATGCTTATTCATCTGTTCTGAAACTAAGATAAAACTTTTTTATGGTTTAAAACCAAACTATCCCTTTCATTTGAAAGAAGTATTTGCTTTATTGTTTTCCTCACAAAACATATGTATTTGGAGCATGAAAGGTATGGTGAATGAAAGAAGTGAGATTATTTTGTCACGTTTATATACATTTTACAACTACACATTTACGCATATTATGTATGGACATGGACTTCGCCATACAGACGCCACCCAATGTCAGAACAATGTTATGTTCAACATGGATTTCTTCTATTACCGAGTGCTTTTCGAAGGTGAGAAACCCTCCGAAAATCATGTGTTTCTGATCATCGATACGTTAGGAACCGACCGTAAGGGTGTAGTAGAGAAGTTAAGTGTGGAGTTGCTGAAGATATTGTGGACTGCAAAAGTGGTTTTGTTAACTGAACATGAAATGTACAAGTTGAGCTCGCCTTACTTCCCTCCAAGACTGTTGGAAGGAGTTGCTTGCCTTAAAGATTTAAGAGACAAAAGGATCACCGACATGAGAGGAAGAGAGGTGAACGTGGCTACTTTTAATTGCTCCTTGTTTTCCATCCTGAATGGACCCATGAACTCAGGTGAAGTTTTTATTTATAAAATAATTTACATTTGTTTGAGTGTGTATTACTTTCCGTTTAGTTTAAAATATGTAATAATCTTTAAAGACACATGTTTTGAGAGGAGATTGCTTAACATGTGAGGCATTGTGGATTATAGAAAATATATCAAGGTTTTAAAGCCTGGTAATCAATGATACTTTTTAATACATTATTTTCATTACTAATATGCCATGTTATAGGACATTTATTGAAGTGTTATAAATGTTATATATAAATTAATTTGGTACAGCTCAATACAACCAATATAATCCATAGACATCAGTATTATTAAAACATTATAATTTGTATTAGTACATAATATGTTTTAAATTATGTTAGCTCTGTAGTAAATCTATTACTACTTAATTTTATAAAAAATATAACTTTATTTACATACAAAATTGATTTTCTCCTGCTGGTAAAATTAATAAAAATAAAATTTTTGTTTTCGCAGCTTCTTGAATTACTTAGGAAAAATATTTGTTAAGATAATTTACATGAAGTTTTTAAACCTATAATTTTTAACACTTCCTTTAAATTTTGAATTTTTGTTTCTTTCTGGACAGAAAAAATCTATTTATGTAAAAATACAAATTACTCATAAATCAGTTTAAACCAAATTTAGCTTAAACAATATACATGCATGAATATACAGAATACTTTTTATGGATTGAATACACTATTCAATCTACGAGTATAAACTTCTTTTATGGCAAGATGATTTAAATTTAATTCTGTTATTGTTAAGAGTAAGAGATGTATTTTGAAACGGATATGTCTTAGCTTTGGGGTGGGGATGCTGGAATTTTCGAGACCAAAATTTGAAACAGTAAAGTCATTATTTGGTTAGTGACATAGTTTGGTTATAATCTGTTTAGATGTTTGTTCTTCTCTTTCCAAAGACTTAAATTTATTATGTGTTGATGAATGAAATGTAATAATAAATCACTAAGTTCACTCCTCCCTAGCATACATAGGTGACATCAGATAATGTTTCAATAAATATAGATTATCAATAGCTTTTAATATCAAACATGACAACACTTCAACTGACCTACTATGATGTGCTTTCAGTTTTGTCGCACTAATTTGCTGTGTGTCATCACTAATTTGCTAGCAATCATTAGTTCAACCCATAAATAAATTAAATTTTACACTGGGTTCATAAAAACGCCAAGTGCACATGTAGTATTAATTACTTTTCACAACCACACTTCTGTGTTGTAAAACATGAAAATATTAATAATTAACTAGTTAAAAGGGCAGGTTTATTTCTTTGAATTTGAATTTTTATGAAAAATGGAAAATGAATTTTACTACTTTCGGATCTTGAGCAAAAAACAACCATTATTAGGTGCCTTTAGCTGAAAACATGTAAGCTAACTGAGTTTTGCTTATGAAAACATAAGCTAGCTGATGTGTTTTGGCTGAACTAGCTCAAAACAAGTGAGCTCCACAAAACAAAGTAAGTGACAGTGAGTGGCTATGGTGTTGTACTTTTACGGTTAGTAGAGGAATCACACACATCCTTATGGTTTTCTCAGCTTTTTTCTCGCAGGGGTTCTTTAAAGACACTGTTTACTTTTGCAGTAACTCACAATCTGCAAGGCCTAAGACAACGAAAAACAGGTAGTGAAATCTAAAACCCATAAAATGTTACAGTGTCTGAACAAAATAAGAATATTGGGCTACCTGGAAATTTGCAGATTAACTGATTACACTCATGGCAATGTACATTCAAGCTTGTTAATATTGCTATTGTTGTTTATTGATAAAAAAAATGCTATATGCAGTTGATTATTATTTTGTGATTTTTTTATATAAATTAACTATATCTTTGCACCATTCCTGAATCATCCAGTATATTGGATATATTTATTAGTACAGTGTTTGTGTTTTACAGGATTCCATGATGGGATAGAGATGCGGCTGATGCAGAATTTAGCCTCACATCTGAACATGACCCCTAACTACATCGATGCTGACGGCTGGGGGTGGATGTTCCCCAACGGGACATGGAACGGAGGGTTGGCGGGGATGTTACAGGACGGGAAAGCAGAAGTGGGCTACTGCAACATCTGGAACACCCTGCGCTACAACCGGGTGGTTGCTCTGGCCCCACCATGGAATCAGGTGTGGCAACATACCTGTGTAAGATGAGTGTAATACTGTATTACATTGAACATTCGTTGATTAATGTAAAAGAAGTTAATATCATTTAAACTAATAGTTATTCTTTCAAGTCTCAATGCTCAGTTTAATACCTTCCAAATAAGTAACTATATGTACAGTTTATTTACACCAATTTATTTTATTTTTGTAAACGAACAGATGAAAAATTTATAGAAAAATATTTTATGTATTACAACTATAAAGTAAACTTGTTAATATATTTTTAAAGGCAAGTATGTTAAATTGTTAAATCTTTACTTATAGACTATTGAGAAACTGTGACTTAGTGATTCAGTCACACAAACTGTCTTGGGAGCGAAATTATCCTCAATAAGATTATGATATGGTCACATTGTCTGTTCAGACATTTTTAATCTTATGGTACTGTTACTTATTTCTTTCTAGTTCTACAGTCCACAATATAGTATGGAGTTATTCATATTGCTGTGTGCACATTTGGGTAAAAACTCATAGTAGCATCCCAAGTGAATTGTTTCTTGGATATTAAAAAAAGTTTACTAGTTTTAGTTTTTAGATTGTAATGGACTACATAAATAATTTTAAATGTTTGAGAGATCTGTAACGAGATTATATGTGATTAAGTTTTATTACTAATGACAAAGCAATGTTAACAATTATTTGGCATCATGGTCACTAATTGAGATTGAAATCATCTTTCTTTTCCAGATGTACCATTCTTTCATGGTCCCACGACCTGTTTTGATACATGGATATTGGATGACGGTTGTACAACTATTCCATGGAACAGTTTGGTTTCTCTTTCTAATGTTTTGTTTCTTGGTGACGATTCTATTTTGGAAATACAAAAAAAGCCAGTCAAACAATTACTTTTCAGGTATCATTATTGTATCTTTTAAAAAGTATTTATATAACATAGCTTTTCTAATCCTAAACTGTCCAAAGTACCAACCCACCTGTCCAAACCTTTATTATGTTTCTGAAATGCTGAACCACCGGTGCACCACCATTTACCAATAATTTTTTTTGGGGGAATATACCATTTAGGTATATCAAACATATAAATAAGAAGTATAAATATAGTACAGTATACAGTATAATTAAATAAGAATTGAGTGTAAGCTGACTGTAGCACAATCTTGTATCCTTACTACTGACTGAGGCGACTATTAATTATGAAAGCCGAAGGCATCTAAGAGAACTACAGTTTAATGTGGGATCCAAACAACTTTTTCTTCTGAAACTGATCTATTTATGAAGATGGTCATTGCGGATTAACCTAGTATTCAATAGTGTGTATGTTAATCCACACAAGAGAATATCACATCATCTGGTCACAGCATATAGATAACCTCCTTCCTAAACTCAATTCATCACTTTATGTGATTAAACGTACAAAATCCATTAGCAACCTTTCTACTGCAAAAATAGCCTACCATTCTCTGTTTGAAACACATCTCAGGTATGGCCTCATTGTTTGGGGAGGAACTTCGGCAAGAAATCTTCAGAGAGTTTTTATACTGCAAAAGAGGGCTGTAAGAGCCTTAGCTGAGCTAAATTTCAGAGAAAGTTGTAGAGAAGCTTTCAAGACTCTGAAGATTATGACATTAATAAATCTCTATATAAAAGAAGTCATCCTGTATGCCAATGGGAAAACATTTACACAAAATAGACAGTTCCATGGATACAATACTCGACATGGTACAAGATACTGTCTCCCAGCTCACCATCTCACCCAATATGAAAAGAAACCATCCTACATGGGCATGAAGCTGCACAACCTACTGCCAGAAGAACTGAGATGCCACACCGGGAGAAGAATGAAGACTGCTCTAACAGAATGGCTGATCAACAATCCATTCTATACATTGACTGAGTTCATGGAAAGAAGACGATAAACATTTTTTTTTAACCATCCAGCTGACGCCATTTCAATACTTGATGTATTTTGAAAATAAAGCATATTTGTATTGTATTGTATTGCATCTATTCACAATTTATCAAAACTAAGCACAATTTATGACCTCCAAGTAGCTGGATTACTGGACACGCCATTGTTACATTTTGTGTAGTACAGTTAAATCATACAGTGTGTTACCGTAGTGGTGTTAAGACACAGATAGTCAGAGTTAATAAATCTTGATATGATAGTACACATTACAAACAAGGTTTTTTAACTTATTTAGCCAGAATATTACGTTTCTGTTAATAGCTTTTGCACCTTTAAATGTTTTAAACTCGAAAAAGTAATATATTTTTTGTTTTTATTCACACTTTTACTGAACCATTATCATGGTTTGTGAAATAAATAATATTTATTATTATTACTTCGGTACTTTAATTAAATTATTATTAAATATGGTGGAATATTACGAGGAGTTTTTAATATGAAATTCCCTTATGAAGACAAATGGACAAATTAATACATCTGTAGAAAAATACTATATCAACATCATTACAAATAAATTTTCAAACTATAATGAAATGTATGGGTTACCCTGCTTTCAGAGGTGCTGTACAATTTTTTCCAGTCCGTCCATCATCGTTGTAATTATAAACTACTGTATGACCTCTTGTTTACTTATAAAGGTGCTAAAATATTTTTTATTCTTTTTTTAGACCTAGTTGAAAGCATACTGACTGTTTTCGGCACATTTCTTGGTCAAACTACGTATCTGGCACCTTCTTACATCTTCGGTGCAAGACTTATAGTGAGCTGGTCCATCTTCAGGTAGTATTTGTGTATTTAGTATCCAGAATGAGGAGTATAGTGGACTTTGGATTAGTCTAGCTTCACTTGACTACTGTAATGGTAAAGCCAAGCCTTTCAATTTTCAAATATAAATTGTATAGTACTACAATATGATGTTTACCTCTGTTCTTTCTTATCATCAGAATGAGGTAGAGTACCCTTAACAATGACTGCAAAGGGTAGGTTAAGGAGTAACTTGGTTCAACATTACCATTTTGAACTACTATGGTTGAAAACACCACCAAATAGATGAAAACCCTTCTGACAAGGTTTATTCGCTCACCTTGGCAATATCAATACATTTTCCACTCACTAAAGAAGTATGCCAATTATTTATTTATATAAATAGATCAAACTGAGATAGTTATTGATTTTACACTTAATTGGACTTTTCCTATCGCTCTTGTGTTTTAAACAACACAACTTTTCTGGAGGTGGAAAAACTCCTCCTGTTTTCAAGTGATTACCTAGTAATTTACATTAAAAATTGAATGTTTGCAAGTACAACACAAAAACTATATTGATAAAGCAATAAATAACCACAACACTCCACCTGCTAGTAGGGCGACACACGAAAGCTTGCACACAGAATGAAATTTAATTTATTAAATATTAAATTTAATAAATAATTTTAAATTATTTATTTAATTAGAATGATTTAAATTATTTAGTAATAACTTGAAAACAGGAGGAGATTTTCCACCTTCAGAAACGTTGTGTAGTTTAAAACACAAGAGCGATAGGAAAAGTCCAATTAAATGTAATATAAATAATTTAAAAATCCATCGCTATCATGAATTTCAAACAGGTGAGATAAGTTACTTACAAATTACTAATAGTAAAAAAGTACTACTCATAAAAAATACCTTTAGCGTCTATAATTATTATTACCTTTCTAAAATGGTAACAGGGCCATAGACAGACCAGGGTTAAAGCTTATAAATTGTTGATAGAGGCTCAGAAAAAAATTAGGTTGTACAAGTTTTACCTTCAACAACAAAAGTTAAAATTGTTAATAGCCATACAGGCTCATAATTTTATGACGGGAAGAATAAATGTATCTCTTGCAGCTTAATGCAGTAAGATATAAAAATGTAAGATAAAAATTCATGTTCTAAATAATAAATAATCGTAGCCTACAATATGAAAATGTAAGAGCGTGGTAAGCGACGATGGCGCTGCAGCGGTGGAGAATGGAACTAACTATGGAGCCGAAATGAATGACTCGACGTTCTCACGTCGAGTTTAATCTGAATACTTTTGTTTCCTTTTATCGTTGTCAAAACAGTGGCACCCCGGTAAGAGGGGCCCAGATGGGTGAAATTGTCCTCCAAGGCCCATTAAACCTGTCTACAGCCCTGGTTACCGACTAAAGCTGACATGTTCCTTAGATTGGACTGTTAATTAATAGCCCAACAATGGAATCTAAGGTACTTCTAAGGTATAACTAGGGTTCTTCAGTACCTTGCTTAGTTATTTTTCTGCCGAGATAGAGTGTACTATCAAAAAAAGTATTGAACATCAGTTTTCTGTCAAAATTCAGTAATTTTATGTTTGACAGCTTCTTCATGTCGTCCGTCCTGAACAACATGATGATCTCACGGCTGATGGTACCCCATCTGAGTGACAAGATTGACACTGTGAGGGACTTTGTCCTTGGAAACTACCGCTGGGGAGAGGAAGCATACAGCAACTTTGAACGAGAGATATTTTTTGATCCGGCGGTACGAACAACATGTCAAACTGTAATTTTAGAAAACTTACAACCAGTAACTTACTGAATCGCACTTCAAATGTCTTTGCTTTGGATTTTCCTTAGATCTACCTAAGGTGTCAAGTTACTTGTACTTATTTATGCCTGTAGTCAGAGGTGTAGTGCTAAAAAAAGCTGTGCCGGAGCGGCCCTTCCCAGGAAGGCCATTATTCTTTGGGGGGTGGGTAATGGGTAGTCAAAGTCTGCGAGTTCCTCAAGAAGGTCATTGCGTGGTCAAACGCGAGGAATTGTGTACAATTATTTGATCTATTTAAAAAAGAATTACATAAATCGAAGTTTAATTTTGCTAAAGCGACTAGTGATGCTCCTGGGGTATCTGTTGTATTCATGCAAAGTATTGCAGTCGAAGGCAAACGGTCCCTTTTTAGTAAGGGTTCCCTTTCTTTTTCAACCCAAACTTGTGGTCAAGGAAGAAGAACATATTTGTAGATGAGTTTATTCACTACATAATACGTAGGAAAATCCTCAAATTTTATTTTGTAAAAAACACCAAAACTTCATCGAAATTAAAGGTCATTCTGTAGGAAGAGGGTGTGTTGAAATAAATATCTTAGACGGAGATTAAAATGAATAGGATTTAAATGGTTGAAGTCTAAAAATAAAAATAATCACAACAATTCTTAATCAGCCTCAACTTTGTTGTAAAAATAAATATATTTTTGAATTTAAAATACTAGATACTATAGAAACATATATGGTCATCAAGTAAGTCTTAGTGTCTAATTCTGGTGTTACGATGTTGTTAGGTTAGGCTTAATGTCAAACGCCTAAAATTGCCTCGATATGGCGTATTGATCATGAAATAATGCAAGCAAGTCGCTTACCTACCACTCTATAAAAAGGCATAGTACAAGTATAAAAATCTTAGTTTCGGCCGCACGAGCTGTGCCGGAGCGCCGCTCCGGCTCCACTACACCACTGCCTGTAGTAGTCCCATTGAAAGCATAGCAGTGCTTTCAATGGGACTACAGTTGTCCATTAATATACTGGCTTACTATTTTTCCTTCAGATATTCATCAGCGGAATATTATGGCCTCTCCAACAAATTTTTGAATTTCTCTAAATCTTCTGTTTTACTTTCTCCCCTTATACATAGTATATGGAGAAAGTATTGTTTTCATTAAAATTTTCCAATTTGAGTTGAGAGTGGATATACCCGTTTTGGGGTCCCCTGAATCCAAAAAAGTGGGTTTCAATGTGATGTCTGTCCGTCTGTATGTGTGTGTGTGTCAGGATGTATACAGAGCCACAGCCTACCCCGTTGGTCCGATTTATATGAAATTTGGCGTGTATGTATACAATCACCGTATCTCCAGGCGTTTTTTAATTTTTGATATTTTAGGGTGATTTACCCCCAAAAAAACACTCTAAAAGAACGTGAAAAATCCAAATTTGTCAAAAATGGTTCTAATGATCATTAGAAATTATGAAATTTACCCCCATTTCATAATGGGGGTAAATTATGAAATATAATAAACTTTAACTTTTTTTTTACACCCGTTATTGAAATTTTTTATATTTAAAATATATTTTTTCCAGAATCCATGGCACAAAAAAATGGAAAACCGATATCTTGAAGTACCCAGCCATAAGATGATGACAGCATTACGTTCTGGCAAAGTTGGCTTTCCTGTTCAGCGTCTAGGTAACGAGTACATTTTCATCGTCCTAAGTAGCATCGACCAATCAGAAATTGACAGTTACCGAATTATGAAGGAACCGGTCAACCAGTTTTACGTGTCTATAATATTCAGTAAAATGTCCCCGTTGTTAGAAATTTGCCGAAATCCAATGCTTCGTTTCCTGCAGACTGGTCTTGTCATTCACTGGAAAAACGAGGTCATTAGAAAGTTTGGCTCGCCAAAAGCTGCTCGGTTGCTTAACGATCCATCTGGCGAGTCGGTGAGTGTGTTTGAGCCATTGACGATCAACAACAACCTAGCTGCTTTCCAAATATTGCTCTATGGATGGTGTCTCTCTCTTGTAGTGTTTGTGGTGGAATTACTTTGGATTAGAAAGCTGAAAGTTAGGACGTATACACCTAAAATACCGACAAGAGAAGAGGAGAAGGCACCATATGAGTACTGTAACTGAACTGTTTTGTAGGAGAGTAGAATTTATGGTATTCAATGTCAGGTCTTATTGAGGTATGAGGTACCTGACCTGTATCTGGGTTTATGAGAGCCAAATAATTTATTTTAATAGAGTGTAGGTCAGTATAAGGTAAAAAAAATACCTTCTCCAAGAATTAATTAAGGAATAATTAAATTTCTAAATAATAATGTTCTCGTTTTCAAGGAGAATCCTTACAAAAAAACCTTGTTAATCGTTAGAAAGACAGGCAAGCAGACAAAAAATGAGATACAAACCAGTGTGGCTGGTATAAAATGTAACAATGTAAAAAAACTCTAATTATATTTATGTAGATGTTTTAGTGAAATATATTTCATCATACATTAAGGTGTAAGGATAGTTTAGGTGTCTATGTTTTTCATCCACAAAATAATTATATATGTTTTTATTTGGTGACATTCTGAAGATTTCATTAGTAGGATAAAAACAGTAAAATTGAAATTTAAAACCGTGGTCCATAAAGAAGTGTTATAATGAAACAAAAGTTTTCATCAATTATTATATTTCTTACACATTATAAAACACTATTACTGTATTACATATTTACATCTACACTATATCACAGGCAAAACAGTTAGGCTAAATTCCATCCAGTCTGTACAAAAGTTCTCCTCCAACATTCTGAAACAGTAATGGTAGAAATGTTAAAGTGGAATAGTTGAAAAAAGTCAATAAAGTACATATGTAATTCAAATAATAGTTTTTGGCATATATTTTTTAGATGGTAAGACTATGTGTTTTCTTTAACCAAGTACAGGTCCTGCATGAAAATTTAATCTATGTAAATAAATTTAGCTTTAGAATGTTTGCTTCAATAAAATAAATATACAACAAATTTTTATTTTACCAAACGTTTTTGCTTGATTTCCGTCCTTTGACGAGTAAACTAAGTAGCATTCCAATTAAGCAAGTGAAAGAATTCTCATCAATTAATTTTGGCTATTCAAAGCCATAATCATTAAATTAGTTAAACTGTTAATGTTGACGATAATGATGTACAGTTATATATTTTTCTAGAAATTTATTTTGTTTGATTTGAAGAACTGCTCATAAAAATTAACTAGTTACGTCCAAACTCTACCATATATGAGACGTATTGTATATTTTATGGAACAATTTTTTTTGTACAAAAACCACTTACTATCACAGCATCCAAGATGATGATGACAGGATATTGCAATTATAATTTGCGCTTATTTGGTAACTAAATGGCACATAAGTCTGTTTTTGAAGAAGTCTTCTCCACTAAATTGATGGGTAAAACCCAGCCATATAACAAAAAGATATTTTGACTTTTGAGCTCTGAAACAAAGAAACATAATATTAAAATTTGTACTTACAAGTCAATTGGCATTGGAAAAAGGTTATTAATTTTGCAAAAAAACATATAATAGCAGACTCTATTACTACTTCTTTGTAGCTACACTACTTATGTAGTATTAGCAATGGTATTAGTTTAGTTCTAAGTACAACCAAAGTTATTAATAAAGTGTTTAAGTGTAAAAAACTGCTAGTTGTCGGAAACTAGTTTCAGTTCCTATATGGAACCATTTTAAAGTAAGTGCTGAGTTTTTGTGCCAGATTAAAGTAAACAAAAACCTTCTCCAAAAGTTAGAGGTAAAAGACAGCGTCATTAAAAATGAGTTCCATCATCGTTGCTCTCATTTTCACAGAGACGACAAACACAAATGCCTTGTTTAGCATTACACAAAGAGAGACAGGCAGACAGACAAAAATTTAGATATGACCTATTTTAGATTTCTGGGGTTATAAAACGTAGAATAAAACGTAGAAATGAAAATCATCAAAAATATCATAAAAAAATAAAAATATCAACAAATCAAAAAATCACAAAATAAGGCAAAACTCTAATTTTATAGATATAAATTTCAACTTAACGGCTGATTATAAAGAAAAATATATTTGTTACATACAAAATCTTAGCGACTAACTATAACCAAGCTTATAAAATGAGAAAAAAATTAAAATACACAATTTTTACTTGGGACATTTAATACATAATTAGTTACGAGTTTAGGGAGTCACTGTAGTTCGGCGATCGCTCAAGAAAGGGGTAAAGCCATGGAGTAAAAAAATTGACAGGATATATGGGGGGGGGATCGCCGACGATCTCGCCCAGGGCGGAAAGTCCCTACGGCCGGGCATGCACAAAATACTAAAACAATGAATAATTAAAACCGTAAATAAGGGTGAAGTGATGTTGCGTGACAGTGTAAAGTTCTCTTGCACCCTGTATACATTGTGGTGTCAATTGTTCATTGTTTCAGTATTTTTTGAGTTGTGTTCATTGTCAATATGTTCGTGTGTCAGATTACTAAATGTTTGTGAGCAACGACAATGTGAAAAAAGATATCTTCATTTTTGAAGATATCAATATAAGATAGAGTCTACACATCCTTGACAGAAGTGATAATGGATCCTTAGGAACTGAAACCAGTTCCTCCCATTAACAAATCTGATTACAAATCAGGTGTTTAAACCACTTTTAGTATTTACTTGTAATCCAGAGGCTAAAAACTGCTAATAACCATTTTAATTTTCAGCTAAATTTGAACCAATGTAACCAAGAAATTCTTTGGCAAAGTATAATTATGATCAATGAAAATGTTTCATTTTTGTAAAAGAGCCATTCTGCCAAATATTAGTTTTTCTTTAATTTCTTTAATTAATTGGGTATTGCAATTGAATCTAACCATGCCAGATAGATAAATATTATAAGCACTTATATGTTAAAAAATTCAAATTCAAACCAATCCAATAGGAAGATTTCTCCATTGTTTTTACATTTCCTCATTGATGCTTTTACTGAACTATTTAAAAGCATTTTTTCCCTGTGGGACATTTTTGAGCAATAATTGGCAATAGTGACCGATTATGTAATGTTTTTCTTCTTACCACATATTAGTGGGAGGAAACACACTCAGAGCAGGTTTGGGCATACTGACAGGAAACTTCGCTACAGGAACAGCAGCTGTTGCTGCTATTGGACCTTCCGCCTTCTCCTACCACCTCCCCGTAGTCGCTGTACTCGTGGCAGTCTCCTGGTGTGACATAGTAATCATTATATCTGAGCCTATGATAAAACGTAGCTAGGTATTGTCATTGTATTTGTATGAATAGGAATAGAAACAGAAAAGCTGGCCAGGCACTCCGACCTTAGTTGATATGTTGTACAGCCATAAAAAATCATGAGGATCGGAAAAGCAGATAAGGACAGTCTGAGTCACCCGGGCAGAAGCAACAACTCATAAGCCATTCCAATCCCCAGGAACTGGTGTCATGCCCAGGTTCAGGTCATCAGATAAGCATGAATCAGACACCAATCCATCCCAGAGTTAACCAACCAATATTGACATCCTGTTGAGTATCCAATGTTCTTGGATTGTATAACTCTCAGCCTGTCCCATCCCCAAGACCCAGTGTCATGCACAGTTGCTAGGTATACAGGTAACAGTTACTCCTAGTGCCAGGCTGGCAAAGTACTACCGCGGCTTTGACGCGGCTACAACAGAGACCAACCGCTGGCGGCCAGTTTTAACATGGAATTAAATGGAACTGTGCGCAATAGGCAGAGTCCCTCAGCTGGTCTCATCCCAGTCGTTGCGGCCAAAGTCTTGAGGTTTGGCCGGCTGTCGCAGCGTCACAAGTTGATTTTGCGTCTAAAAAAACACACAATGGGGATGGGAGTGTCACACACTACCCTTGTGACCTGACTAGTGACCAGTGGTTGAGAGAGCAATCTATGTACATCTATTTTGGTATTGGTTTTACTAGATTTGTGTTAATAATGTCAGGTTTTAATACAGAAAGCTTCCTTGAAGCAATAAAAGAAAGGCTCTAACAGAGTAATTAAGGGAAAGCTACATCCGTAGTCCCATGTCACCGGTCTGGTTATGGGCTGCGACAGCGGAAAATGGTGGTAGTGGCCGTGTCGTAGCCGCTCTAGTGCGTTATTACCCTTAGCATGAATTAGAATTGCAAATGAATGAATTGCAATCCGTCCTAGAGTGTACCAACCAATATTGGCATCCAATGTTTTTGGACTGCAAGGCTTTAAAGAGACAGCTGTTCACTTAAGATATCCAAAAGACCAATACAAAGTCATTTTGTGGTATTCAATGATGGCCTCTGAAGAGCAATAAAACAGTCAGAAAACCATTTAGGGACTGAGTAATTACTGTGTTTAAATTTAAATTAGTTCAAATACATCTTTTCAGCCCCTGGGCTTAGCCAGGGAGTAAAGAAAGTTAGCTTTCATAAATATTACTTTTTAAATATTCTACTTATATTTCTTTAGTACATTCACAATTAAATAACAGTTTTTTCACTAACTTACAACAGTGTATTTTTAATAATTAATTTTTGATGATACTTTAGCGTCAAATACATACTTTAGTATAAACAAATATTGTACCTCATGGTAGCTAAGTAAAATATTTTGTAAATTCAAAAAACGTTGGTTCTGATAATGTCACATTGACAAAACTTTCTCTGTCTTTTGTTGTTGTCATATGTTTTAAGATTAAATTTAAAGAAATTTGCTTACCATTAGGAATGTGTCTATCCATCGAGGGCTGGAACGGCCGCTGCTTGTTGTGGCAGCTTCCATCGCAGCTGTTTTGGTCTTGCCTGAAACTGGAAAACCGATCCACAGTTAAAAAAGTAAAGTCACCACAAATTAATCAATGTAATATTTTTTAACTTTTATGATCCAGTGAAACTTTTTATGATTCTGATGTATGATTTTTTTATGATTCATGGGAGGATTGTTTTGGATGGAATATTGAGGATATAAAAATTACATCTATTGACTGAAAACTAATACAAATTCATAAAAGTAAGATTCAGATAAAAATTCGGATAAAAGGGTAAATTCTGCTTAAAATGATAATGATTTCTTTATGATGTAAATATAATGTGAATTCATAATCATGCAACATATAAAAATAAAAATAAGAATTTCTGATAGAAAATAGCAGTTCGTTAACTTCAAAAGGGAATAGTCACTAGGGTGGGATCCAGTGTTATGGCAACAATAGATACAAAAATCTCTCAACAGGTGTTATTTCTCATCTACAAATATGTACGTATATATATATCCATACATATTGATAAAAGTCTATGTACAGTAGAGTTTCTCCTATATCTGATAATGATGGGCCAAGGTCGAAATGATGAGAAAGTCGGATATCGGGGGAGGCAAATAAAACATATTACCTAGGTAAAAAACACAAACAGAATTGTAATAAAACTTTATATGACCTATAAGACATCAATTGAAACATCAAGATATACAGGGTGTCCATGAAAAATGTTTCAGGACTTGGTGAGTGATAAGGTACATTAAAAGGAGGAAAAATGTTCCAATGGAGGTATGGCCTAAAACGCTATTTTCTCAGATATCCGTAATTTTGTATTTTCACAAAATATTTTTTACTTCAAACATTTTATTACAGATTATTTTCAAATTCTGTATGTGTTTTACACTAGTAAACTACTATTATTAAAAAAAACTAGTATGATCCAAGCACAAAATCAAAAACAGCGGCCATTGTATTTTTTACAGTTTTCTAGGTATTTTAGTTTTAAAATTTTAAATGTCTGCCATTTTGAGCATGGAGGCTCAGCAATGACTGGAGCAAGGGGATAACAGATAGACATTTGGATATTGGGAGGAGTCAGTTATCGGAAGTTCAGTTAACACAGATTCTGCTTAATGAAGATTAAGCACAATGTTTCACCTGGGCATCTGGTTGGGATGTCGGTGAATAACCGTGTTCTCGTGGGACCTGCAGTGTTGATTGTTGATAGGAACTGACGCTTGCTGGTGATACTTGCAGGAGCTGCCACCACTGCTGCCGGTGTGATAGCCGGACTGGAAGTTCGGCACCTGAAAACCAACGTAAACGCCTTATTGTATTTGTTACAGTTTATGATAGTTTGTAATTTATATTGAATTCAAGTTTCAAGACGTTTTCACAGACTGGAATCTGATCTGAGCTGGAACCTACAATAAAAAGGTATAGAACATCATATTTATCAAGAACATCGAATTTCAGATCTCAAAACATCGGGAAACTTTACAGAAAATGGCTTTAACTAGGACAATTAATTAGTATTCCTTTACAGGCTTAACCTAAAAAATGACTTTATTTGAGTACATTCTTGGATTACTATTAATTTGTGGAACAGAGGCTGAGAGTATAGCGCAACAGTTTAAAAAACCATTACAGCTTTTACAACTGAATTGGATTCCACTGTTGTCTTGATAGTTTTATCTGTAGTACTCATCTTGCACTATATCCACTGTAATTTGTTGGTGTTTGGTAGTTACAAAACATAGATCTGTAGTGTAATGTGGCCAAAGCTTAAACGCTGTTCTAAAATGTTGAATTCATTTTATACTAGGTGAGGTGATCTAAGCACAAACATTACTTGCTTGACCTTACTACCTAACACATGTTTGATTTTGTAAGAAAATTAACAAAATTGGTTGAGATTACATACATATTCAAAAAAGAAAAAAAACAAATGTAAGATGTCCAAATTCTAAAACTTAGTTTCAAAAGTGCAAGAAAAACTTTGAGAACTTAAACTAAATACAATAAAAATTGCAAATGATAGTGTTCATTAATAAGTGGAGAAAATTTTGACACATTGACAGAGCCAGACTCATCCAAAGAGACTCACCGGAGGAGGATGGTCATGAGGGGGAGGTCGATGGTGTGGATAGGCATTGGAGGCGGCAGACGATCCCCCACCTACACTTCTCTTGCACATCTGAGGACTTCCGCAACCCTAAAATACAGATGAAATCAAATGAAGTGGCAAAGTGGTAATTCACGACACATTTACAAATTCAATAATAAGTGATGGGTGGAGGCATCTGTCGTCAATTTAGTGACCTTGGTAGACACCATCACCTTCGTGTTGCACTCTGGGAGCTGATACAGAAACTTACTCATGCGAGTATCCTTTATAGCCAAGTAAGCGCTTTCTCCGACCACTCACGGTGTCCGAGGTGGTTATGGCATCACACTGACAGATGAAACATTGGATGCCATTCGGAAGTGCTAGGGTTCATATACCGCCTATAAGAAATCCCGATTTAGCTTACAAATGTGTGGTATATTGGAGGGAGGGCCCTCCAATATAATAAATAGCAAGAATAAAGCTAAACTGATTGAATAGGCACAGAAAACTTTTAGTAAATTCGATGGCAACTGGCTACACCACCTTATTTCCTATTAATCTTGCATTTTCTCATTAATCCACCCCTTCCTGCCAATTTTGGTCGACGTTTTACAACCATACTGGCTCATAAGTTAGAGGAAAATGTTGGAACGTAATGTTGGACGTACTTTCTCGATCCAGTAAATCACAATATCACTAAGAGTGTGAAGGTAGCCTCTATAAGTATATTTTCTTAGTAAAACTCTTCAGTCCTAACTGCCAGTGCAATATGGTTGACATGTTAATCCAGCCGACTTTGTGAACCGGTTGGACCGATGTGGTAATTACTGAGTTCAGTAATTTAACACAAACTATGGATGTTAATCTATATTCCCATACAGTCTCTTTATATATAAAAATTAAGATTGTCACAGGATGAGGATGCTACAATGCAATACCTGTATGGAAGGTCTCGGAGGGGGAGGATGCTGCGGAGGAGGAGGCAGTATCTCGCTCCAGTTGGGCTGCTGACAGCTGTTCTTCTCCACTGGGTAGTACGAGTACAGCCCCGTCTCATCTGGAAATCAACAACTATTTTAGTAACATTGTTTGGTAGAACAACCAATAGTTGATACTGTTTACTGAAATGGCGACCTATCCAGGTAGGTATTTTAAGCCAAGTATGAATGGAAAATGATTGTGTCACGATCTTGTGTCACTTACCAAAGCTAACATGTTGCTTAGACAGGACTGTTCATCAATATCCCAACAGCCAACGGTATCTAAGGAACCCACAGTTTAACGTGAGATTCAAACCCCAATTTAGCCCCTGAATTACCAACTGATTCAATTATGGAGATAGGTTTTTAAGATGAACAAAGCATTCAATAGTGTAGATGTCATATACATGATGTTATCGCAACTACCGACTATTGATTATAACTATCCACAATTCTTAACATCCAACATCCAAATAGCTAGATAACAGGATGCTTCATCTGAGATACTCAATAATGTTCTATAGCATTTAATTATTCCCCCAAAACTATTATTTCATGAAACAGAATTACATTATTTTATCAAAATTGACTTAACAAAAACAAGCAGTGGTTGTCATATTTATAGTATAAAAGGAGTATCATAGATTTAAATTTTTTAGAATATTTCTATTGTAATTATATTTTATCATATTCTATTTAAATTTTTTTTAAATTCAATATTGTATTCTAAATAATGTAAATTGTGGTATTCTAATCATCAACATTGTTAGCACTATTTATTTTCCTATTCCAATAACTACATGTTAGTCAATCTCCTATACTAGTTCTTTTCAATTTCGTGTTATGATGACTTTTTCACGCAAAACAGATACGTTTTAGTTAACAATTTCTATATGATCAAAGATCTTTAACTGATAATAATTTTAATAAAACGTTTTTCTTACCCCCTATGTCTTTATGTTTAGTCCAAGAATCACCAGAATTGGGAGTTTTGGTGCTGGATGAGGAGCTTACAGCTATTGGAACAACTAGAGGTCCGGTCTCCTGAAAACATTAAATAGAAAATTAAATCAATATTATCCTAAAGTTTATCCTAAAAATGTGTGGTACAAGAAATATAACTTAATAAATAATCAAAGAACCTAACCAAATAAATCAAGTAAATTTTACAAGTTATTAATTTTTTCTGGACTTAATTCACAGCCACGAAAGAGAATATTTTTGACACAACTACGGATTTCTGTTCACTTCCGTCCGTTGCTAAGTTCTGCCAGTTAGGCTAATTTTATTTGCTTTTATCTACAGCTAAGGAGTAATAATTTCACTAAATGAAGTAATAATTTTAACCAAATCCTTTTTGAAAGAGCAGTCCAAAATCAAATGGGCAAGCTGAGATTTTATCCAATGACCCTTGCACCAAAGACCACTAAGCTAGCAGTACCTGAAAGTCCTTGCCCCCCTGGTTATAGCTGTTCCAAGTCTGTACTCTACAGTACTTATCCTAATAATGAAAGCCCCCCTGTTAGTGATTTTACTTCTATTGCTGTACTCATAGTCATAGATATCACAATAAATCTTTCTTAACTCATTTCAACCACAAGCCCAGCCCATTCCAAGCGTCTACTCCTAAAAACCCCTATAATATTTTGTTCTTGGTACAGATTGTAAAATTCTTCATTATGATACCTTATCCAATCTCGTGTATTTGTTCCCACTATAGATTAACATATTGACTACAGCGTCTTCTGCCACGGTCTGCCAGGTGAGGAGCAGCTGTTGCAGATTTAAGATTTAAAACCCATAGCTTAGCGAATGAAAGACATTCCATGTGTATGGTCGCATTTCTCAGCTTGTCTGGTTCTGACTTCATGGTCAATATTCTCCCTGCTCTTATTACAGTTCTCCCTACTGGTATTGTCTCTCGGTGAAAACATTGGGCTTCATCAATTTCTATAATTGAAGACTGGACGGCTGCTAATTCACTAAGCCTAAATAGTAATAAAACTCAGAGTATTGAATTTAGTTTTAAAACCTGTAATTATGATAGTGTTAAGTTCTTGGGTCTTTATGTTCAGTCAAATGTTAAGTGGTGTGCTCATGTAGATTATGTGTGTAAAAAAGTTTCTAAAGGTATTTTTATGTTAAGAAAACTTAGAGCTTATGTTGATGTGGATGTGTTAAAGGCTGTGTATTTTGCCCATTTACAAAGTCATATGTCTTATGGGGTTATTGCATGGGGACATTTTGGTAATGTAAAGAAACTTTTATTATTACAAAAACGGGCAATTAGAGTTATCTTTAATGTTAATAGTAGGACTCATTGCAAACCATTATTTCCATTATTTAAAGAGCTTGGAATTTTGACAGTTATCTCTTTGTATATTTGATTGTTTGTTATATTTTAAAATTAATGTACCGGTAGATAATTTTGCGACTAATGATTCAGTACATAGTCATTTCACAAGAAATAGTCACAACCTTCGACCAGCTCAATGTAACTTGCAAACCTATCACCAGTTTTTCTGAATTTGGCATAAAGCTTTATAATATGTTACCTTACTGTATTAAATGTTTAAATGTTAAACTTTTAAAAATAGAATAAGAGCTATATTATGTGATCTTTGTATTTATGATGTAAAAGAGTTTATTGAGTACTTGTGTTCTAAAAGTAATGGTAATGGAATGGAAATGATAGGCTATATTAGAATAAAATACTTATTAGAATAAAACATAATAGTCAAATGTAATACTTGACGATGCCATGCATGTATTGTGTTTATACGGCAATAATGAATGTCTGATTTCTGATTTCAAACTATACACTAAGTTGCTTTGTTACCTTACTGAAATGGCGACCTACCAGGGTAGGTGTTTTAAACCAAGTATTAATGAGAAATGAGTACAAGATGATTGTGGCGCAATCTTCAATCTTGTAGTCTTCTTACTAACTAGGGCTGACATGTTCCTTAGACAGGACTGTTAACAGCTGATGGCATCTAAGAGACCTCCAGTTAATGTGGGATCCGAATCACTTTTACCTCTGAAGTACAAACCGTCCTGATAATGAGGATGGTATTAGCGGATAATAGTCAAAACTATCCAAAATTTTACACAAGAAATAGTCACAACCTTCGACCAGCTCAATGTAACTTGCAAACCTATCACCAGTTTTTCTGAATTTGGCATAAAGCTTTATAATATGTTACCTTACTGTATTAAATGTTTAAATGTTAAACTTTTAAAAATAGAATAAGAGCTATATTATGTGATCTTTGTATTTATGATGTAAAAGAGTTTATTGAGTACTTGTGTTCTAAAAGTAATGGTAATGGAATGGAAATGATAGGCTATATTAGAATAAAATACTTATTAGAATAAAACATAATAGTCAAATGTACTACTTGACGATGCCATGCATGTATTGTGTTTATACGGCAATAAAGAATGTCTGATTTCTGATTTCAAACTATACACTAAGTTGCTTTGTTACCTTACTGAAATGGCGACCTACCAGGGTAGGTGTTTTAAACCAAGTATTAATGAGAAATGAGTACAAGATGATTGTGGCGCAATCTTCAATCTTGTAGTCTTCTTACTAACTAGGGCTGACATGTTCCTTAGACAGGACTGTTAACAGCTGATGGCATCTAAGGGACCTCCAGTTAATGTGGGATCCAAATCACTTTTACCTCTGAAGTACAAACCGTCCTGATAATGAGGATGGTATTAGCGGATGATAGTCAAAATTATCCAAAATTTGTGACCTCTAAGTAGCTGGATTACAAGACATGCCACTGTCCCAGTCCTGTTTAGCGCATTGTTCATGTTCAGCAACGTAAGTCACGGAATCAGAGGTAATAGGAATGACACTCACACTGCAGGTATCCTGACGGTTGGGCACCAGAATGGTTGTGGCGTACGGCGTCAGCGTCTCCTTGCGGTTGTGATGGTTGTAGAAGCTCGACAGGTTCTGCGTGTTCACCTCCGCGTAGTCGCTACTCTCCAGGGTCAGCTGTTTGCGGTGAAGATCGTGCGGAACTTCAATCCACAATGCTTCTTTCACTCCGCCCAGCTCCGTGCCGTTCACCACCGGTACTGAAGACGATAAACGATTATTTTCAAAGATTCACAATTTAAAGTTTACATAAAAGTCTACTTACTAGGTTACGAGTTATCACATTTCTATAGGTTACAGTAATATATTATTTTATGATCAGTCAAGTCAGACCAGAATGACAAACTGTCATTTCAATCAAATTACACGTATGACACTGTATTAACGCATCAACTCCATTTGACGTGCTGCGCATGCAGTGTCAACGTCGCGCCCGCCGCCGGTCGCCTTGCTCTACACGTGATCAGTGCAGTGCAGTGGTGCAGTTTTTGTCAATACTGCATTTTGCTGCTACCTTCGGGGATTTTTTAGAACTATTTGGAGCTCCTCAATTTTGGAGAACGCTGAATTAGCTATACAAGCAATAACAGCAGCTAATATATTTATACCTGGTATATGTTTAGCCATGGCTTGTCTCCTTCGAAGATAAAATGTTGCAGCAAACGCAGTTACTAAAACTACAGCTGTCGCAGCCACTAGCAGAATCAACCATAAGTTGGGTGCTGGAACTGAGGTGAAGTGAAGAGTTGGAGAATGGCGGAGAGTTGCAGTTGCACCAGGACCTGATACAGAGAGTAACTTGTTTTTAAAAAACAGTTACAGGTTTGGGAGATGTTTGGAGCAGGAACTACTGTGAATTGGAGTGCTAGTGAGTGTCGTAACATTCCAGGTCCACCAATACCTATTGCAGAGAAATCTTGCACCATATATAAGAGGGGAAAATTTTGGTTTTAATGAAAGGCAATTAGGAATAAACACAGTTCAGCAAAATCGCAAGTTACAACTGAATAATATTTCTTCTATGATATTATGACCTCATATTAATTATTGTTTTATGCTGGATCTCATATTAAATGTTTAGAGTGGTGTAGTGCAAATTTCCACACATACAAGTGTATTATTTAAAGGTTATCTTTTATTTAAGTGAAATAATCGAAAAAAATCATTCCTTGTTGAAGTAAAAAAGGAGGTATGTTCCCAACTACAATATATATTCCTTTTGTAACTAGAGCTTCGAGAGTCTATAAGTAAAATATCCACAAAATAGTTGCACATTTGGAGCCAGAACTAATGTGGATTAGAGTATTGTGTAGAGGAGTAAATTTGAATACACAGAGTTGGATTAGGTTTGAAATTAGTTTATAAATGACACACAGGTTTGAGAACGCAAGTGCTGAATCTGATTAATTATTCATGCAATTAACTACCATTGTATATATTAAGTTTTGACCAATTGGCTAAAGTTTTTTAGGTGGCTCATTAGTTACCTGCGCCCACAGTCGTAAATGCTTTGACCGTTGCTGAGTATGTGCGAGTTTGTGTTAGGTTCCGCAGCAGAGAGGATGTCTGTGAAGCATTCACCCTTATCGTTGACAGGTCTCTGTTTTCGTTGTCTCTTAAATGGATCTAGAAAAATTTTAAAATCTTATAATAAAATTGTACAATTTTCCAGCTAATAAAAATAGTCAAGTTAATTTTACAGATAATTTGAGATTGATAAACAATACTGAAATAAAACCCATCAGTTTGACATAATGAAAAAAATCCTACAAAGGAAAATCATTAAAATAACAGAGTAATTGAATTGAATTTAACACAAAACAACTTAAAGCATTACATCCAAAAGATACGATGCAGAAACGAAGTCCAAACGTTATTTAGATTTTGATTGCAGACATTTTCAAGTAAAAAAAGTTTCACAACGTGTGAATCGTTATGGAAAATGTCTGCAGTAAAAATCTAAATAACATAAATCCATCATCACCAATAATGAATTTTGAATAAAAGATATGTCAAACAATAGTTAATTGACAAATGTTTACCCATTTATAAATTATATAAAACATGACGTATGCTATAATATCGTTAGAATGTATTGTTAACATGTAATTTACTCACAACATATCCCAGAAGAACACCATTGGAGTGTTGGGGTGGAGGAGGAGACCAGTGTATAAATGCTGCGGTAGCATTGAGCCAATCCATGTCTACGTTCTCTGGTGCAGCGGATGGAGCTGTTTGGGGAAGTAATAGGTGAGAAACATTCAGTTTTATAAGCTATTTTGTTTTTTACTACAAAATTGTTATTCTAAGAGTTTAATTCTTCAATGGACAAAATATGCACATGCCTGTTATATTGTTTGTTACTGTATCTGGATTATTGAAGATGAAAATGGATGTTCTGGTAAGATGTATGATTTTGATCCAGATCTTTGTCATAACTTATTGATAAATTAACATTATTAACTTTAAAAATGTTTTAATGGTGTTGGGCCCAGATGCATTTGGTAATTGGTCTATGAATTAATGATCCTGACAAATAAATCAGCTGATCTTAGTCGAAACAAATCTACAATTCATAAAATCTATTGCATTAACCCATTCCCATCTGGATTTCCATGAGACTTCTGAAGCCCTCCTGTCTGAATTAAAATCCGAGCCTTTTTCACTGTGACTGTATGTTGTCACTATCAGCTTAATATATTTAACTCTAAACACCATAAATGATAATGTTTTGATTTTTTTAATTCTTTACCCCAGTGGTTCTCAATCTATTTGAGCCCGCGGCCCCTTTTTACCTTTTTTTAGGTTCGAACAGGTTGGCGACCCCCTTTCACCCTAAAATAATTTATATCTATAATTAATCATTGCTCAAAAGTTTACCACTCCTATATTGAAGGATAAAAATAAGTATCCAAGCCTGTTTTGATAAATTGGGTTTAAATTCATTATTTTATTTTTATTTTGGGGGCTTCCCCCTGGACCCTTCCCGCGTCCCCCAAGTTGAGAAACCCTGCTTTACCCTGTTTATTGTGTTTATATTCACTACCAGTTTTAAAGGGTAGGTCTATAAATAAGTACTAGATCTTCATCAATAGTTATTTTGTTTCAAAATGATTCCTTTGCTTCACTTGGTACATTTATTTCCAGTTTACACAGTAATAATTGGTATTTGGCAAAATCTAAAAAAAATCATTTACTTGTATTGTCATCACTTAGTACAATAGCTAAACAATTCGTGTAAACAAGACAATAATTTACTGTCATTGAACATTGGATACTGGTGAAAAATTAAGAGTACTATGATTTAAAGATGAAGCCAACACTATCTATCGAATAAGAAAAGAACACATCTAATGGGTAAAAAGAACAATGGAAAATATAAGCAGACAAAGCACATTTTTTGCTCAGAACATACAGTGCACATTAGTTATTTACATACAATAGTTATTTAGGCTACTAGTGGCGGAGAACTGGCACTGTACGTCGTTCGACAGGAATGGTTCAATCTCACTCACCCATCAATCATATTCACAAAATTACCCACCTACTTTAAGTCGGTGTCTCAAATGACAATCCAAGAATATTCTGGTGAGGAAAACAATTTTCAATTTTCACAAGAAAAGTTTATTACACTTACCATCTTCAAGTGTCTGCACCTCCATAGAGTTGGAAGGTTGTCCATCGACGGTCTTGAAGAACGGGACGAGGAAGACCTGATACTTGGTGTATTTGCGGAGGTTGGCCAGAGTGTAGGAGGTGATATCGGTGTTGAGGACGGTGGCCATGTTGAACTGCTGGGAGCCGCCGGAGATGTCTCGGTAACGAATGTACACACCCTCGATGTACTCACCACTCCCTTGGATCTGAAAATTGAAAATTGGACATTTCATGATGAATATAAATTTATTGGTGATCAAAGGTAAGCATAATTTCCACCTTCATGAAAAAATCAAGAATGATTTAAATTTTATAAAAAGTACTACATTAATGGGTGTGATTATAAGTTAATAAAGTATTAATTTTGAAGGATTCCTTAGAAAATTTCAAACCTTAATCTTGGATGAGGATATTAAAGACACGGGAAACAAGTTACAAGATTATTGAGAAACAGCACATTTAACAACCAGCTCAAAGTAGCTTCAACACTTAAAAATAGCTAATTTTCACCAGTCAGTTAATTTTTTAGTGTCCACATTCATCAGCTCTTCATAATCGAAGCGAGTGTAAGGTCAGGTTTACTGTGCTTGTCCAGAAAGTCAAAGATTGCCGAATCGAATCCTGTTAGATCATGAATGGTCACCTCTGACTTTACTGTGTAGGCTCTTGGTGATGGACAGTTGAGATTTATTTTAATAGAAGGATTTTAAGGGAATATTTTAAATAGACACTTCTCAAAAAGTAGTGTTACCTCCCAGGCGAGTGTGATGGAGGTAGATGACGTAGCCTGGACATCAGTCAAAGTCACAACCTTGGCCGCCAACCGTATCCTCGCCTCCTCCAGCTGGTGGTGAGGAACAGCCTCGGAATCAGCTGCCAGAGTATGAGCCACCGTGGACACATCCGAGGGCACGGAGAGGCCAGCTGCTGTTTCAGAGCGGACGACGAACACGTACGCTGTGTCTGGCTTAAGATCTGTCACCTGCGGGAGGAAAATTTGTAAAGTAAATCATATGGATTTTAAACGTTTACATTTGTATTTTACCCTTTTTCAAAATATCCACATTCAATAGCAATTTTTGAAGCATTTTAAGCTTAGAATTAATGAGGAGAGTCATCTCACCTACACAAGTGAGATGACTTGTATAGCGTTAAATTTGTTATTGTCAAACAGCTGATTATTTTGTCAGGATTATTTTGACTGGGACAGTGGTGTCGTCCTGTAATCCAGCTACTTGGAGTTCACGAATTGTGGATAGTTGTGAGCGATGGTCAGTGGGTGTAGTGTTCTCTTGTGTGTATTAACGTCAGCAAAAAGACCATCCTCATAATTAGACCAGTTCGTAATTCAAAGGCCGTGGTTCAAATTCTACGTTAAGATGTAGGTCCCTCAGTTGTCATCGGCTGTTGGGCTATTAATCAACAGTAAAAAAAATAACTACCTTATAGTATGGTCACCATTTTAATAATCTTATCTAATCTAATCAGAATCATTAATCTGGGAGTAGGATCATTGAAGTAGCATCATCAAGTATAAATAAATAACTTTAAAATGCACACCTCGACTGTGTTGGTGTTGAGTCTGTGAGCTGCCACAACCCATCCGGTCTGCAAGTCCGGACTGTAGTACTCCAGTGTATATCCGAGCATGTTGGCATCATTGGCTGAGGTCGGTAACCACGTGACTGTGAGACTGCTCTGAGAGGCATTGGTGATACTGGGACGGGCGGGGGGTGGGGGTAGTGCGGCGGGGCTGGGGGACCGGTGGATGTGGGGGCCGCCCACAGTCAACGCAGCAGTCCAAGATGTCTCCCCACTCGCTGAAGTGGCTGTACATGTGTACAAACCAGCATCCGTCTGTTGCAGATCTGGAAATCACAATTGGTTTTGAAAAATCATTTTTAACTCTTTGAGGAGTACAGACTATTACCCAGTTGAGGAGTAGTGATGTACCGGTACATTTCGTCACTAAACATGGATCATCTATGTTTTTTTTTGTTCTGAAAGATGGTAAAAAGTATAATGAATGGTTAGTGATCTGAGGTGAGTGGGATTGGATAAACGTTGTCATAGCTGAGTTGGTTAAGTAGTGGGGGGTGTGTTTGATTGGACGATAGAGGTTAAGTCACATATTTATGGCCCTCCACACCATAAAATGATGTGCCAGGCCATCATCAAGTGCAAGAATAAGATCTTGCTAATAATATGGCTTTTTTTATAATCATCCATGTCACTTATGGATTGATTCACATTTTGTTCACAGCTGTAGTAAAGCGGATGCACCAGGTATGTGCAGCGCAGTAGTTTAGTTCTTTGTGTGATTTTCTAAAATTTACATGATCTCCATAAAAAAAATTAAAAATATATGTTTTACCAAAAATCTAAAATTAATTAGTTATTAATTATCAATCTATTGGGTACTTTTGAGCAACATAGACATACAAAATAAGTATTTATTATCAATAGTATTAATTTAACTAATGAGATCACACACAGAACACTCGTATGAGTAGAGCAAACTCCATAGAACTAAACTCCATTTATAAGTAAAATTTTTACTCCTGAAGGCACTTATGTAATATAAGCCTACTACTGGGGGTAGATATATCATTACTGGTTAAAGAGTTAAATAATAAAGTGATATTATTTTTGAATAAAGGATGTATAAAAATAGTTTAGTTTGAAAATATACAACTGTCATTCTATTTTAAAATTAATTATTTTGTTGTTCTAGAGTCAATTTTTCTATCAACTTTAATATTTAAACCTCAATATAGGTTTTGAATGAAAAGGTTTTTTGCGAATAAAGAAAAATCTTCAACAATTACTCTTTTCTTTGATGACATTAAAAACTACAAAAAATAAAGAATGCTCTTTTACATTTAAACATATGCCCCATAAACAAATTTCAAAATAATTATTCGGAAATGCCCACTTCGGATTTAGCCTATAGATGTAAAATTTCAACATTAAATCGTGACCTAAAAATGTTCAAACAAATTTTAAACAAAATTTTTTTAAACCGTCCATTCACAGTCAAACACACAGCAATCTTTTGTTGTGAACCATAAAGTAGGGAGTAGGCCCACACAAGGGCAGAAGAGCTCTCCACATAAGAATGTTTACTCAGCGCTCAGTGCTGTCAACATTCCCACATAAATATTCCCTGTGGACCACTTTAGTAAACAGCTGTCTCCTGCTTCCCTGGTCTAGGCTTTGTTTATAATCATCCATGTCACTTGTGGTCACATCAACACAACAGATGTCCAAACAGTATTGGCTAAACAACCTTTCATCCTGTAATTTGTTTCAAAACTGGATATTCACTTGTAAAAGTGTTGTTTGTAGTTTGTTTTATAAAATGTGATTGCTTTGATTTAGTTTGGTAACCAATAAAAATGCTCTTAACTTATGTTAATGGGTGGAATTCCTTAAAGTTTTATTGTAACTAAAAATCTCGACAGGGAAATAGTAAGAGGGTTGCTAATTATCCTAACTTTTGATGATCCATAAAAAATACTGGTTCAAAATTCTATTTGAAACTTTGTCCAAAGATAAATTATGAAATTGTACATATTCAAATTAAAGACATGCATACCTACATTGGCATGTAGATTCGATTAGATTACCCTCTGAAATAGCAACCTATCTAGGTAGTTATTTTAAGCCAAGTATGAATGAGATATGAGTTTAAGATGATTGTAGCGTGAACTCGTAGTCTTGTTACTGACTAAGGCTGACATATTCCTTAGACACGACTGTTAATTATTAGCACAACAATCTATTGCTTTTAATGGATCTACAATAATTAAACATGGGGTCCGAACCAAGACTTTTTCTCTAAATTACGAACTAGTATTATTATGAGGATTTTCTATGGATGAATGTAGCATTCAATAGTGCGGACATTAATCCATACCAGAGAATATCAAATCCACCGACCATCGCACACAACTATCCACAAATCATGACCTCTAAGTAGTTGGATTATAGGACACATTATTGTCTCATACACTTTTCTATAAGCAATGTCAATCTTAAGTACAGGTGACTTACTCTTCCTCCCATAGTAATTTATATCCTGATATTTGTCCTCGCTAACTGTCTGCCTCCAATCCTTCCTGTCTTCTGCATCCCCCCATTGGCTCCAATTCAATTCCATGTCAATTCTCCTATCAGGTTTTTCTGTCCAAACCAAATTCAATAGTCTCTTGCTATCGTATGTCCTGCCCATTGTAATCTCCGGCTCTAGGATTCCGCTATAATGATAAAGATTCCTGATTTCTCTGTTGTGTTTTTTTCTCCACTTTCCATTTTGTCGGTCCAAATTTTTTCCTAGTAGGCCTACCTTATTTTTAAATGTAATTAGTTTATTTTCTGCGCTTTCGTCGATAATCTCTGCACTTTTGTTGATAAGTATGTGTTAATAACATTAAATATTTTACACACTAGCCTACATAAGACCAAAGAAATTCTATATGGAAATTTATTTCCTTTAAAGAGTGATTGACATTCGAATTACAAACCTTCAATTTGCAGAGAACCAAAGGGTTTGATTGTGATTCGACCAGCCGAGGTATCTACCGGGGATCCGTTCTTGTACCACTTGATCTGAGGAGGAGGCGAACCTCGGGCCTGACACATCAGTGTTGCCAAACCATGCAATGGCAGTGTCTGGTTGGTAGGCCTGATCTCCATCAATGGAGGTGGCACATCTTCTACGGACGTGACCTAGAGTTTTTAAAACATATTTTCAGCTTAAAGAAGAATATGAAAATTGTTAAAGCCCTAACCAATTTACAAAATATAGAGAAGTAGACTGTCTTAACTATTTATTGTAACCGATTTCAAGAATGTGTACAAAAATGAATGCTTCAAAATCTATTTGGCCTACTGTACTATTAAGCTTTAATAGCAGGTATAGTTATTTAATTATGGGACAAATTAATTAATAACCACTAATATTTAAGTTAACTTTGTTCTATTATAATAGCCAAATGAAATGCAATTTAGTGTATGGACTTTCTAATTAAAAACTAACTCAAAACAAATAATTCAATTTACTGAAAACATCAAACATGTTTCCACACTTAGGAAAAGTATTTGTTTGAGCAATATATCTTGGTAAACAGAGTGACAAAACCTATTGTATCGTGCTATGGTTATGGTGGTCTAATCTGTTGGTTTATAGGCCCAAAGAAGTAACTCATACAGAAAACTGAATTATTTGATAATTTTATAATTACTCACCCTAATTTGGCATATGTTCTTTACATGTGATTGTGAGATGGTTACAATTAAAAAGTTAAAATGGAATCTTTTTTTATAAGGTACTTCCTTTAATTTCAAAATATGTCATATAACCCATCTCCACACCGCCTATTTAAGCCTGACTTGGCCCTGAGTGGCCAGTAAAAATTAGGTAATTTGAGAGCCTTTACAGAAAGGCTCATAAAAATTGTAAATATTAACTTATTGTTTTGATTTTTAAATCCAGGATTAACTAGGCTTTCCAAAAATAATAATATAAAACTATAGTATAATACTACTACGACAGCTGATTACATCAGCAGTATTTTATTTTCCTGGTCACATTCACATTATTTAACCACAAATATTATCGATTTTGGTGTTAAACTAATATAGATCATAAAAAATTGCTCTATCAAACATTGATGTATGTAATATAATTATATGATTAAAATAATCTTGCAAGTCGCACAACTACGAGGTAACTTATAGTTGTATGCGAATGGGTTAAACGTACCACTTAGAATTAGTATTGTAAAATGTATTAAACAATTGTTAAAAGCACATAATTATGATTCTGGTTTTTTAATGCCTGATATTATTATAGGCCTAATTATTGTTAGTTTACTGGTACCATCTATAGATCCACAAACCTGCAAAAACGCCCTGGCCGTAGCACTCCCAGCGACACTCAACGCCGAGCACACCAAGAACCCTGCATCCTCCCTCTGAACTCCCGTTATAGTCAGGGTTCCCTCCGCACTCACTGCCATCGTGCCGTAACTGTTACCAGGGAACATCAACACCTGGGAGCCCTCCTTGCTCCAGAATATCGAAGGCGGTGGGTTACCCTCTGCGGCACACTCTAGGCGAGCGATGCCGTTCAGACCCACAACTAAGTCGGACGGCTTCTTTGTGAATGTTGGAGGGGCTGCGGGAATTTCATTAGTCAATAAAACTGTTTAAATCTCTTTTTATATGGACAAGGTATGTGAGTTAATACACCATTAATTAGTTAATTCATTAGTAGTCAAATTTAGGCCTTGTAGAATTCAATTTTATAAAAAAAACTTAATATACAGAAAATTACTTCAGAAATACAAAATTTAGTAATTCATCTGTACTCACCAGTGGATCGGGTCAGTAACATAATGGGAATCCATGCAATAGCCAACAATTGAATTTCATTTCCGTTAGTTACCGGACTCAACAAAAAGTTTATGGTGAATCCGGTAACCGGTACTAAAAAAATTTATGTGAAAATATTTACTGGTTAGTATGTAACTTATAAGTTATAATGAGATTAGAAACATATATTAGATTGCAAATAAACAGTTTTAAATTTGAATGAGTCCTAGTAATTTACTAAAATAGTTCATATTTGCTGAGGTAACAATGAAAGTTATTTTTTTATATTACACCATAAAAGGTTCAATCATTTGAAAGTACAATTTAGAAAAATATTTAATTATTGTCCGCGAGTCACAAGAATACCCTTGGGAAATTGTACAACTTAGAATTGCACACATTATTCATGTACAATTTTTCCTTGCTATTACTCACTGTAGAGGTTTATTAAAAAATTAATATTGCTGCCTTCAAAATAAATGATACCGGTACAAAATATGGGAGTGTTATTACGCCCAGTTGTCTTTTCATGACTTGAGGACAGTAATTGTTGGTAGACTCACAATGCACAATGAGAGAAGCCCTGGCGCTCACAGTTCCCACGTCGTTCTCTGCGTCACAGATGTATATACCCTCATCTTCTGGTACCGTGTTGTCTATCCGGAGACTCTTGTCCTCTAGGATGTGAGCTCGACCGACCGGCATCCTCCCGTCATCCCGGCGCCACAATATCCTAGGCTGGGGGTCACCTCCAACTCGACAATCAAACTGCACATTCTGACCTGCGGAGGTTGTTACGTCCCGTGGCTCTGACAGCATGTATGGTTTAGCTGGAACAAACACAAGGATGAGGTATAGAATATATAAATGCATTGTTAAACGATTGTGTTTTAGAAGTATTTAACTTGTATTACCTTCCTGATATGGCGAACTACTCAGGTAGGTATTTTAAGGCAAGTATGAATGAGAAATGAGTGTAAGATAATTGTTGTACACGGGGAATTAAAGTTTGGGTAGGGGATTCAAGCTTAGACGCGTCACTCAAACTATTGACTGGGACGGTGGCGTCGTTCTGTAATCCAGCTACTTGGAGGCTTCGAATTGTGGACAGTTGTGAGCGATGGTCAGTGGGTGTAGTGTTCTCTTATGCGGATTAATAATCGCACTATTGATACTACGTTAATCCACAAAAGACCATCCTCATAATTAGACCAATTCGTAATTCAGAGACCATGGTTCAGATTCCAAGTTAAACTGTAGGTCCCTTAGTTGTTGCCATCAGCTGTTGGGCTATTAATTAACAGTCCTGTCTAAGGAACATGTCAGCCTTAGTCAGTAACAAGACTACCAGATCGCGCCACAATCATCCTACACTCAATCATACTTGGCTTAAAATACTTATCTTGTAGTATGGTCGCCATTTCAATAATCTAATCTAATCTATTGTAAACAAACAGCTAGAAATTGATCAGTTCCCAAATAGTTTGTAATGTACCTGCTTGCGGCACAATAGTTTTGTACATTTTATTAACAGTGAATGAAGTTCGTTGTTCAGTGTACAACAGTACATTGTGTGGAAATTAGGTAGCGTATGTACTCACTTCACTTCTAGAGCATCAAACAAAGACAGTTTTGCTAAGTATCACAAAGTAGAAACATGAAATACTAAAGAAAAAAAACATATATTTGGAATAAAATAACATTTTCAGAAGCATGTTGTTGGCACTTGTAAATTAATAATTTTAATTTCTGGCACCACTTGAATTAACGTATCTTTACAGTACTGAATTCATTCTACAAAACCTGTTGATACTCACTGTGGACAGTGAGAGTAGCATTTACGCTTTCCTTGGTTCCGACAAGGTTTTGAGCAACACATTGATAACGTCCAGCATCGCTCTGCCTCACATCTGAGATCAATAGATTTCCTCCATCCACCACTCGTATCCTAAACAGCAAAAAACACAATCCATTGAATTATTTGAAATTTTTACATTCTTACAACTCTTCATCGTAGGCTCTATGATTCCTTTTTCCCTAGTGCAGGGATCAAAATGATGGTAAATAGAAAGAATATTTTACTAGTCACATTACTAGTTAAAAAAAATATTCCTTCCGTTATCAATATTAATGATCTTATCTAACACCTTGATTCCTTTTTGTTTCTGCTGGGAGGTTGAGCAGGTGGTGTAAAGTCCTTGGGCTTGACCAATAAAATGAAAGTCGATGCCTCCTTAGGGTAGACCCCTTTCCTTGTTGTGTGGATGGCGGTATTGAGTGGTACTTTGAAAACTAAATTGGCTTATCTTACCTTTCCTACCTTTGTACATATCCATTCTTCCCAAGGGTTTCATAATGGTTTTATATTTGAATACTATATATCTAGGCTACTATTTATTTTATTAATATTGTAGGTCCTACAGTATTATTTTTTAAATCTAAATTTATCTTAGTTGAACTAAGTAAATGGAATCATTATATATTCCACTGTGTATTCAGTCCCTTAGTACTTGTTAAAAATTAATTTATGTTGAAAGTATTAGAAGTAATTTAAATATTAACTCATTCGAACTTATGAAATATAGGGGTCAAGGATTACCTGTCAGACTGCTCTATCTCCACTACATTCCCATCCTTTTTCCAGTAAAGGGATGGCTCGGGTGTACCTCTGGGAGGTCCACACTGAAGAAGCGCCTTCTCACCCGCAGCAACCCGGGTGTCCTTAGGTTCCACCCGAAAGTCATCCTTCAAAACTAAAAAATAAAAAACACAATAAAATAAATGGGGGGTTCAGTTTAAACTAGTTGTTCAAATATTACTCCAGCAGCAAAATTTAATTCAGTAATTTAAACGTTTGACCATTCACACGTTGATGTTAGGTGCTCTTAAAGCTTATTCTCCTTATCCCAAAGAATCAAAGTAGGAGTAGAATATCTTAATGCTTAAAGATATACATAACAAATAATTTCTATACATTAAAATTTAAGAATCCAGATCATTTTACTTTGTTGCTGCTTAATGTTTCGTTAAGATTCTGCATGGTTTAAAAATTCAAACGGTGTTTTTGTGTCTATAAATGTCACTAGCATTTTTTAGGTTTTGATAAATTATGGTCCAAATGTTGCTAGTGGGTTTCTCCCTAACATCGAGTAGTTGCTAGAGGTAAATCATAATGCAACTGGGACCAGAATCGATATCCATGATATATTATTTATTAATAGGATGACATGTTACGGTTTTCTATTAAATAAATAGGAACATGATTCAAACAATAAAAATTCTAGTAGGTACCCTTAAGAATCCACTGTAAGTACCAGCAATCATAGTATAGGTTTACAGGTACTCATCCAGCTTCATGTCATAAAAGAACTCACTTGACTGAGACTCAGACTCAGCCTAGCCACTGAGGATGCCACTTCACAGCAAGGGCAAAATTTTTGGCAATACAAACTACATGACGTGGTTGACACCGAAAAATCAACTTGACAGTGTTGACACCAGCTGCGAAAGCCTACATTTGAAGAATGAGTTAGTTAATCCAAAAAAGGGTGTCAACATTTTCAAGAAAAAGAACCAAATTTTCTTTGGTGTTAAATTGTAAAACCCCTCTTCTCTGACAGAAAATAAATAAGCATAACCTTAATTTTTATCACTATAAGGCCTACCAGGATATTTATTATTTACACAAACAAATGGCAGGACTAATAATTTCAAATATTTATTGAAAGTTTGGCATAGGCTCCTAAGTGGTTGGTGACCTTTTTGCTTATGCAACTTGACTAAAAATACAGTACTTAAAGAACATGTTGCGTTTTATTTAATAACTAACTTACTTAATTAGTTCAATAATTGTTACATAATGAGGATTTAATGTAAGTTATATATTTTCACTTTGAATCCATAATACCAATAATAACTTACAGTAATTTCATAATTTCAGTAGACACATGTGGCTTGATTTGGATCATCATACAATAAGTTCTGATTCAATACTTAATTTCAAAGCTTTTATGAGTGATAGAATTTTCCTAACACATAGGCCTTCACTATAAGTTACATCATTTAGGTCTAATTCTCTATTTGTAAAGTTGAAAAGTAAAAGAATGGCTGCCCGAATCCTTAGACAGAGTTTAGCAGGAATGTAGGCTAGGCCTATAGCATTATGTGCATCACCCATTTTATTTAAAAATAGAACAATTAGACATATCTGATTGAAATCAAAATTTAAAATTTTGGCAGTTCCTAAAAAGGGGTTCCTCAAAGTCATAGGTTTAAGCAAAGGTACCTTCTCCTGATTAATTTTCACACTTAGGTTTTGAGGGACAATGAAGATTTATTGTAAATAAAAAAACAAACAAAATAGCAAATATACAATGTATTTAGGCTTATTTTTCTTACAACATTTTTGTTCTAAATTACATAGCCTTTTACAATAATAATCTCAGAAAAAGTTGACAATACTAGTCCAAACAGAGATGTTGAACATAACAAATGTCATTTTCGTTAAACAAAAACATTACACAATAAGGGTCCGATACATAATTGGAGTTATTTAGTCAAATGGTGTCGCATAATTAAGTAGGGAGAAGCCATAGCACTTCCAAAGAATAACACAAAGTAGATTGTTAACTTGGATCTGTTTTCAATACTAAAGGGCAAATTTTCTCCCGGGATTCCACCAGACGCATCCGATCTCATCATGGAAGATAAACTGAATCTTCTTGAACACAATCTTGACAACATCTTTCCTATCGTTGATTTTCAACACAACGACAGATTTCCAAAACTTGAAGTGTTTTAAGGCACAAAAATGTTTTTAGTATAATACTGACGAAGAATAATTATTCTTCCTAAAATTAATTATTGTACGTTGCGTCTTACGCCAAAGACAGTTGACAGTGCAATGTACTGTAATGGTACGGTAATGTAGATAAATCGCTTGGTTGCTTAGTAACGATAAAAAAACATGACGTTACGATTGTCAGCAGAGAGTAGAAAAGGAAAATATAGTAGTCTGAGATCATACTAACAATAACTCACAAATTTATTTTTATTGAATTATCTTATATATTAAATACACTAGTTAATTATTCATCTATCCGTTCGATAGCATTATGCGATGTATTTGTGGGCAATATGCATTAAAGCATACGCATGAATGTGAAAGTTGCTTTCACTGTGAAATAATACATTTATAAATTCTCAATTATTAGATACTTCGAAAAAAGAAACAAAGCCTCGCAAGAGGTTATAATCGTGTAATGTATTCCAGTTCCTGTGGCGATAAATAGAGTGCAGCACCAACGCATGTCCGCGCCTTGTATTTATATCGTTGAGCCGATATATAATGCGAGGTAAGAGCCGGGAGCTGGGCGAGTATGTGTGCTGAGCCCACGTCGAAGTCGGCCTACACGAGCCCCAGGCCGAGCCCGGTGAAATACGGAGCCACACGGCGCCTGACATGCGTTATAAATAACTGCGAGTACTAGTTGAAATATATATCAGAGAAGTTTAATACTAATTATAGTAACATATGGGCAAAACAGAATGGCTAAAACTGTAGACTAACAAAAGTACACGTTCCGTGGCGTGTGAGCCTACATTTCCAATTGTAAGGACTGAATGGTTTCCTGTAACTACTTCACTCGACTGGCGTAATATCATTAAACTAACGGATTTTACTGCAATTGATGTCTGATAATATACTTACACATTCAACCTAGATAGTGTTAGTGTCGCTACCGTACATGACAGACAGTCCGAGATATAAATTACCATTTATTTTACATGCCGGTATGTAAACTAAAGACAAGTGGAGGACAAATCACTTATTCAGCCTTTACAATAGCATAGACTATATGTCTCCTATAGTTAGTATATGAACAAACTAAGGAAGTATATAAAACCTATGTGACTCTATAACTCTATGTGACCATAGAGAACAAATAGACTGATACAGGCCAAGATTTAAATGTTACACAAACTGTCGGGAATGAGGGTACAAGGGTTTATTGAGTCGAAAAAACATTTTTATTGAACCGTTATTTAACGACTGTTTAATCACAAATATAATAGTTATAAATCTGTAGATTATAACTTATTTTGTTTCTAGGATGGTGTGTTTAGATGTTTTTAGATATCTCTGCTATAGGAAAGCGGTATCTGTGCTTCTTCTCTGTGTAATGACCAGAGAGGAACGGATTGTTCATTTCTGGTTATGGCATAGTGAATCGCAGAAGTTCAGAAAAAATAAATTTGTTTTTGTTAGAATGCATTAGATACGACGAGAAAGTTTATTAAAAATAGAGCTATTTATAATCCATACATTTAGTGATAAACGCATTAGACACGTGGTTTAGACATCTCTGAGCACTTCGGGTTCTACGCATGTAGTTAACAGAAAGAAATTTAGTAACGAGAAAATATAGACTACATTATTACTCTTTGGAAAAAACGGAACCGTGAATTCAGCCCACCCTCCACATTATTTTTATTATTCCCGTCTCGGCGCCACCCGCTAATGACTGACAGAACGACATTCCAGTTATGCTGTTTTTATTTAAGAATTTTAACTGCGCTAATTTCTTTCGGTAGAATTCGCCCAGAGAAATTATTAATTCTCGGACATTAATTTAGTATTTTAATGTCCTAATATAACAGTTTTTATCGGTAGCGGAATATTAAGTTATAACCGATTTTTGCCTTCCGAACGAAACCCCGCGGACGCCAAAGTCGTTTAAAATCCGGGCGCTGCCTCAAGTAGAATTTTTAATTGCCGTTTTTTCAATTTCGCCGCTGAGCGATATTTTGTGGCCGCGCATTAACCAGTTGGCCGACGTCGTCGTAAAGGAACAATGGGCTATGAAAGGGTATATTAACATAATTTGCGTTGCCCAAGCGCACGCTGTGTAATTATTCATTTCTTTTTGAAACGCCGTTTTAATAAATTATCAAACTGATTCTTAGAACGGCAGGCTGGATGTAACAGAATAGACTTATAGTAAACTAGTTGACCCGGCGAACTTCGTAACACCTGACAGTAAATACGTGTTAACTTTAAGATTAGCCATGTTCTGAAGTCGAATAACATTACGGCTTTATTGTTGAAAGGTTATATATTCTGGGTCGTAGCTTAGTGAATAACAATACTGAAACGATAAGACATATTAATAACATTCCCATAAAACAAATAAATCTGAGTGGATTAATTCACAATTTTTCTAATCCAACCTAAAACCAAACAAAACTTAACTGTAATACTACGGCTCTCATAGGAAAGATATACAACAGCTAATTATTATAAAAAATGTAATATATATAAACAATGTAATTAATTTTTATTTGGCCAACATATAAACACGTGACTTTTAATCAGACAGAAAATAAAAATATAAATACATAATCCCCAAAAGTCGTAAACTATTAACGTGGTGAATAAATCTGTTCATTTTGTACAGTATACATTTACTTCATAGTTTTACATTAATGAATGATTCAGATGGCATTGAATAGTAAAGCATATTGCTAATGGAAAGTAAAACAACAGCTGTAGCTTAAGAAATCAAATGTTTTTATTGTAGAACATTTGTAAACAAACTTAGTCCCCATAAGGTTAACATTAGAAATTTAAAACGCTATAAAATGGAGACGAATTGACTTTATGGAAGCTGAATAAGCCTAAAGCATGACCGGAGCAGAGACGAATCCGAAAAATCAAAGATCATTAAAATCGGTACAGCCGTTCTCGAGTTATAATGCGTATAACTAACACGACTTTGTTTTATATATTTAAATAATACCGATTTTACATCATCGCTGACATCACTTATAGTAGTTGGAGTCTAATCGCAGGTTCTTTACTTCCATAATAAAAATATACACTAAGTTAAGCTGAAAAGGAGAAGTGGTAATGATAAGATTAAATCCAGAAGTGCTCGGACTCGAAGGTAGGCCTTATATTATAAAGGGATATGGTAATACAAGGAGTAAGCTTCAATTAAAATGAAATACGCGAGTTCTTTGCAAGTTAAATGAAACAAATCAAACTTAAAATATTACAACGCAAGTGTTGCTTTTAGAAATCAGAGGAATCCGAGAAAAATCTGTATTAAGTAAAATATATTAATTTTATGTAGTCTCTAGGACCAAGCTTTTTTGTGGAATCTTACTAAAACTTTTCAGCAATTAAAAACAGTAACCCTTTTATACCAACAAATAATATGTCAGAGATAGTAAAGATTTGAAGTATTTAGACTTTTAAGCCTCCGTACACCTACATTCTCACAATATATAAACAGTAGTTGCTGCGAAATGGTATGTAAATCTTGTTTGATATTTAAAATAACATCTGTGTTGTTATTTTAGAATACATATCGATTATTTGTCGGATGAAGTAGGTTTTAAAGCTTAAAACCTAATAAACACTTTACAAAATATGACCTTAGTAATTACATAATACAAGTCTAACCATCTGTAAATATAGGTTTACTGTACATATAACCATCTATTTACAAACCTACATACCATCAATGAAGTGCATCTGCGTTTTTGTGTTATGTCAATATGGAGGAATATAGGGGTTTTAAAACGTTTCTAGAAGTGGAGAAACTCCTCACGTTTTCAAGTGATAGCTTAATAATTTACAATAAAAATTCAAAGTTTTAGTTACAGATATTAATTATGTCATGTGGTCAATAATACCATTAGAGAGTTGGAGCACAGTGCGCGGAGTGCTGTGGTTATTTGTTGTGTTATCAATATAGCTTTTGTATTGTGCGTAACAGATAAGTATTGTATTATTGACAACATGATACAATTATTATCTGTAACTTTATCCTTCAATTTTTAGTGTAAGCTATTAGATAATCACTTGAAAACGAGAGTTTCTCCACCTCCAGAAACGTTGTGTAGTTAAGAGTCTGCATCAGTGGTAGCCATCTTGAATTTTAGCCCCATAAGAGCAATGTTAAATTCTGGCGGAACATACCTTCACTTTGGCGTCTGTAGTGGCGTTAATTATCAAAGTATCAATTGGAAGTACATTCATGAGATGTGGCTCAAGGGCATGACCTATCAAAATGTTCAAAAATTTAACTTGATATAAAATCCAGGAATATTTTACAAAATAAATCATTATTATTTTTTTATTGAGAGCGAAAATAAGAAGTTCTGTAAGGTGGTGCCCTGCGATTTTAATACCTTTAATTTGACACCTCTTCCGTTAATTTATGACAATAGGTCAAGGAGATATAGGCGCCAGAATTTAACATTGCTCTTACGGGACTAAAATCTAATATGGCTACCACTGATGCAAACTCTTAAAAACACAGACACGTTGGAAAAGTCCAATAAAATGTATTGAATAATTATTAATAACCCACGCTTACGTGAATTTTTAAGATTTCATATATAGTATCGATAAATCGAAACCTCCAATAATCGATACCCTGTTTTCGAATACGTCCTCAACCATTTAAGAACATAGTTGAAAGAGATAGCATAATTGAAAGCTTTAGCATCGGTCGGCCGAGAGGGAAGAGTTATCTTTTTCCAATTTATCATGATATTTACGACGGCTGAATGTCACAGGGACGGGCTCAGAACCAATCTTTTATCAATTTTCAGTTCGGTCTCCCCCACGGGTTGACCCCACTCCAGATAAAATCATTTCCGGCCGTTTGTTTGAAATATGGGATCAGTGGGTCTGTGAGGGGTGCAGGGTGGTCTTTAGTGGAAGCCCTTTGATTAAAAATTTATTCGGGGTACCACCTAATGGGCGCAAAGTGATAACTTCAATGATTACGATGAATATAGGTGAACCGATGCTTCTAGGGGTCAAACGAGATGACTTAATTATGTAACTTGAATAATAATGTTGGTTATTCCAATGTACCAATGAGAATGAATGTACATGAATAATGAATAAGATCGCACGCAGCACGCTGGCGTGAGTGCAACGAATTGCATACACCATTTTATCATATTATGTCAATAACAAAGTGAGTTATACCAATTTATCTACTCTCCACAAGAATTACATGGAAAATGCGTACGTAGGTTTGCTGCCATGAGAAACATTAAATTCTGTGTTTTTATATATTTAAAACTTAACTAGATGGACTTGCATACTAAATTTTGTAGGAATACTTAAGTAAATATGTAAGTTTTTGATTTGTAGCTATTCTCCATAAAATTAGCACTACACAATGTACTGTGATTACCATTTTGAATATCTCAGTAATTACATGACGCGAAGTCATGATTTAAATTACAAAATTGTGTGTTTTTTTGGTTGATCCAATGGTAAATCCACGTTGGAATTGTAATTTGTAGTAATTTTCAAAACAATTTACCGTTAAAACATCTACATAGAATTTTAACAAACGCTAACTACTATAGTTTAAACTTTCTTTAGTTCGAAATAAATTGGTCTTCCCTTAAATTTAGAATTAGTGAGGTCTGACTGTAAAATCTTCCTTTCCCCCTTTATACTTACTTTATACTTTGAACTGAAATGGCGACCTACCCAGGTAGGTATTTTAAGCCAAGTATGAATGAGGAATGAATGTAGGATGATTGTGGCGCGATCTTGTAGTCTTGTTACTGACTAAGGCTGACATGCTCTTTAGGTATAATGTTTTATAAAATTCAACTAACAATAATGATTCATCTATAATATTATAAAGAAAAGGTGGTTTCTGTATGTTTGTTTGTGGGTTTGTGTGTTTGTGGGTTTGTTGTGGCAAGTAAATGCGAAAAATACTGAACCGACCGGTTTGAAATTTTACAGAAAGGTAGATCTTAAACTCATGCAACACATAGGCATACTCATTTCCTTAAAATCCTCTCGGGATACGCCCTGTGAACGTCCTAAGTTTCAATGTTTACATTTTTAGAGAATGAAAACATAAAATTACTTGAATGTCAACAGCTGTGAACACTAAAATTTGACAGTTCGGGAAGAAGAAGAGAGCTGCCGTGACCGTCCTAGGTTTCAATGTTTACTTTTTATAATGACAACATCCGTTTGCACTATATTTTGACAGTTCGGGAAGAAGAAGAAATAAAATTGATTTTTCAGATAAACTGCTGGATCGAAATTAGTGAATTATTTAAAATAGTGGAATGGTAGATTTTAAGTTTTTTCCGACGACTGTCTCTATTACATTAATCCTTATACTCTCCCAATATTTGACAGATGTTACTTTGAAATGTTGTAGACACTCGTGTTTTGTCATTTTGTAAACAATGAAGAATTAATTAACAATAACTTAAATGTATCAGTAGAGCCTACACCTTTCAGCCTTTTTAACCCGTGCAAAGAACGGGTACTTTGGCTAGTTTATGTTAAGGAGCAGCAGACGAATTTCGACTCAACAGTAAACAAACCGCTACCAGGTACAGGTTAACCGTTCAACATTGGGCTGTCAATTCTCTAACGTCGAGTTAGTCTAAACTACTTCTAACGACGAACGGTGAACCCCAATTTCGTCACCTAGCTACGGTTAAAGTAAGGTTTAACAGGAGTTTTAATTTTTGGTTAAATCCGGCATTAAGAAGTTTATTTTTGTATTTAGCATTAACAAGCCTCATAATCTAGTTCGACCGGGCGTGTAGGTAGCAACTACACCGAGAATTCCGAGGATAAACCAAACACTGACAAAAAGAAAACGTTTTACATTGTAGCTTCTTGATATAAAGGCAGGCGACGAGGCGACGAAGGTGTGAGGTGGTACCTGTTGTAGGTCTGAACGGATGGCCCTTGTAACTTGTCGGCGAGTGTGTGGGACGTGCGTGTGTGTGTGTGTGCGCGTGTGTGAGCGTGTCGGCGCCTCGTCTAGACTGTCTTCGGTCTTTACATCTTTGACACGACACTCTTCTGTGGTTTATTCAGTATTCATTTTCATCGTTTAGAAATTAATTCTTTTTAGCTTTTAATTGAACTAGAGTTGATTATTGAAATTTTAAAATTAAATAAAGTGATAAACAGTATACAGTATACTGGAGGCAGCAGAAATTTAAATCTGAAACAAAATTGAGATGAAAAATTAAGTCTTTATTTCATTAGTTTTATACGAAACATTTAGAGTTTTATCGGTTACTTAGTGTATCCTGGTTTGATATTATCGGTACGGTGACCTGAATTTTAGCCGAAATCATGGGGTTTCAGCTTTAATGGAGCGAAGGCATGCAATTAGTGTAAACCCTTATCAATTTTAAACAGTTTTGGCGATATTATTAATAGCAACATAGTGACATAATTTCGTCACCTTTCATCCGAGGATAGGTTTAAACCCGAGGTGAGAAAATGAGCGAGAACTACTCATAAATGTTTTGCCTTCCTGTAAATTAAATTAAGCTCAATACTACAAAAACTGAAACTTTTCCAATATATTTTACATCAAACTTTCCTCATATAAAGTGGCTTCCGCCCTTTTCCTACTTTCAGACAGCAGATCTGATTTATCAATTACTAGCAGTAAGCCCGTCCTTTGTACGGGTTGTAGGATTCAATTTAAATAAGAAAGATTATCATACCAATTACTTTACAATTAAATAGATTAGAACATTTATACCATTATTATAATTATTTTTATACGTTAAAATAACCGTTGATATACAGTAGTATGATTTCGAAATGGATTTAAAATCAATGACTAATATTGATTTGACAGCTGTTTTTGACAAGCTATTTGTTTTTCTTTCTATTAAATCTTTAAACTACAAACTGTGTTTGGCTGATTATTACCAGTAGGTTATTCATCGAAAATTGAAGCAAAATGCGACTAATATTGCGTAAAAAGTGGACTTTAAATGCTTGTATTTACTTTTCAAAGGGTGGCGGAATTTCAAACATTGAAAACCCTTCTCTGGAATGTAGAGAATACATGAAATAACTTTCATTGTTATCAGTTTGCCGTGTTTTTTGAGAAGACGGCGTAAAAGGCCTCCTGGAGCGTCACAGACAGACACAAATTTAGATTAGAGGTTTCGGCTTCTCTAACACACAAAACGTAAAAATAACTAAAAAATGAATAATTCTGAGCAATGTACAGACAAAACTCTAATTTTATTTATATAGACTTTCATTGTTTTAGTCTTATTCATGATCCAAAAATAAGATGATTTATTTTGCGTACTTTGACATAAAATACGCATTTTTTTACCACATAACACCAGCAGATTTCTTTTACGTTTATAGACGAAAATATTTTACCTCATTGAATGTACCTAAATTATCTTTACATTTATTGGTATTGTGAAGTGGTAGTAAACTTTATTTCAGGAAAAATTAATTGTTTTCCACATTAAAAAAGGCCAGGAGAAGGATTCAAAGATTATTTTTAATAGGGGAAACAAATTTAGTCTTTATCTACATGATGTCAAAACATAAATATTGTTTGTTTCTGTGGATGTATGATATTTCATCCACAACGGATATGTGTGGAGGAAAGTGAAACTAACGGACCGTGTTGTCATGTGGGGGGCTAACATAATATTGGGGCAGGACCCGCCTCTACTGCCCCTACTGATAAACCGTATCACCCCAAATTGGGTGAACACTTCGCGACTTCGACCATTCGATTGATGACCCCCCCTCCCCCTCTCACCCCTCGGCTACGTTTACACCACTGACTCACTTCTCCAAATACAGACCTTTTAGCGCATTTGTCTCCACCCCTCCCAGGGGTTGTCTCGCGTTTAGTGTGACATTTAATACTGTTGCAACTACATTAGTTTTATACATTTGATTTTGTACGGTACATCGGGTAGTTACTCCCCTAAACTTACTTTAAATATTTTATGCTTGATATGAATCATACAGTAAGCTTGTTTTTCGTTACTAGAGATTTTGTAACAACATATTTATTGATTTTTAGATAAACCTTCACCATAAACCATATTAGTACTTAGAAATAGACTAGTAGATTTATAGTTGTATAGTCACGTTCAATTTTTTTTTATTTTAGTGAATTTGGTTGGATCGATATGAAATTCGGTAGATACTTGGAAAAGGATAATTTGTGGGTCTAAGTTAAACCTAGCACATCGGTCGATCCGGAAGGGGTCCAAGGGAGGCAGTGGTTTGTATCCCAAAATTGGACTTTGTAGGTTTCTACATGTGCTGTAATTTATTTTAAAAACACAAAGTTCCTTAGCACCATTAAAATCAATCAAAGACAATACAATGGTTTGAATTTGTTCTATGTCAAATGTTTGCAATTGTCAATGTTTTGCAGCTGCCCTCAAAATGATGCATTTTAAGGGCAACTGAAAATTTTGAAATATAAGACCCATATAGCAATTTTAAAGACCGGTTTTAAGGGAAAATGCATCATGGAAACTATAATTTCTTATCTTGGCTCAGTACCATAATGTAGCATTTTTAAAATTTCATGGAATTTTTGCACTTGAGTCAAATATTTTGTTTAAATAAGCCTTTATTTGTTAAGATTTGTTATTATTGAAGATATGGAAATACACTGAATATGTAGGTCTGCTGTGACGTGTATATTTATTTTTCGGTTGACTCGATAATGTTTTTAGTGTTAAACATTTTAATAAAACCACAATACGGACTTCTGTTGGCTAAAACCCACAAGAATAAGTATTTTTTAATATATTTATAGTACATGAACTATGTAAACTTTATATTAAGCTGGTGCAAATCTTAGTTATTTTTGCTCAGTGGAATGTCGACGCATAGATGAAATCGATAAACCACAAGGGGGTAGGAAACGATACGAGAAATATGAAGAGGAAATTGCGAGTCAAGTCGTTATAAATGTGTTGACATTGTCCCGGATATACACTGACAGACAAACACACTCGGAGGAGGGGTTGGGCGGTAGGTGAGGGAGGGTGGATTCAGGGTGTCTGCAGGTTTTTCAACAATTTTTATATCTTACGTTCTAATAATGATTGTATTTACTTCCCAGTGTGAAATAGTTTAAATCATGGATATGTCTAAAGAAAATGTTTTAGTTCATCCAAACAGCTGTTCTCATAGTTATGACAGCACTTCCGTTGCGCTGCACTTTTTGTGTTCCACAAATCTACTAACACACCCCCTCCCGAGGCCTAGACATGTCAATGCCAATAAGATGTAATTATGAGTGATTATGAGACCCCAACAAAATGGCTAGTCACGTCTTCCTGAGGAATACTGTACAGCCACAAGAAAGACGTGATTCACAAGGAAGTGAAATGCAGGATATGGTCAGTAAATGAATGAAGATTCATTCTAAAACTCCCCAATCTTCCAGATAAGCAAAGATTCTACCTCAGGAGCCCTCAACCCTTTATTTAAGGGTACACACTCTAGGACAGTACATTCCCCTTGCGGGAAGCTACAGGACCAAGTCAAGGAAGCATCCCCTCCCAAGGACACCCCTCCTAGATGGACAGTAAGGAGATATACCACCCTCTGAGAATTCTGGTCAGATGGTGTTTCAAGCTCAGCCTGGAATCAATCAAACCCCGGAAGAGAAAAAGATGGAACCAAGTTGATAGAGAAGTCCTTTAACTGGATAGCCACAGGACGTATTTTAGTATTCAATGGACTTAATTTGACACCTTCTTTTTAATGTTCCTAATTTTGATCTCTGAGATAGTAAAATCCAGCCAAATACATGACTACGAAGAGGACATGTAATATTATAGAAATATAGGATGAACAAATTGGTCTACTGTTAATTTTAACAACCGATAAATAACAAGTATACGCACTTTGTACGTGAAAATATTTTTTCAAACTTTAAATCCTCTATGGAAATAATTATTTCAACCTTTTAATTATTTCCTTGATAAACATTATTATCTTTATATTGTGATAAAATTGGTTAAAGATTCATAATAACATGTTATTGATTTAAACTATATTTAAATTCTAGTGGAAAATACACGTCGTGTATTTATGCATCGAATATGCAAGGATAAAGGGGTCATTTTGAGACTAACCTCTATATATAAAATTGAATGTATGTATGTATGTATGTCCTTTATGCGTTGCCAAACTACTCATCCGATCGCCATGAAATTTTAGGAAGTTGCTCTACATGTGTCCGGGAAGGTTTTAGTGAAAAAATATTTTCGAAAACCCTATAAGTTTCCATTTTATGGCGTTTTAAATTTCTAATGTTAACCTTATGGAGAGTAAGTTTGTTTACAAATTGTCTACAATAAAAACATTTGATTTCTTAGCTACAGCTGATTGGTTTACTCTCCATTAGCAATATGCGTTACTTTCCAATGCCATCTGAATCATTCATTAATGTAAAGCTATGAAGTAAATGTGTACTGTAAAAAATGAACAGCTTTATTCACCACGTTAATAGTTTACGGTTTTGGGGGATTATGTTTTTATATTTTCATTTTCTGTCTGATTAAAATCATGTATTTATATGATAATTAAAATATTTATATTATTACGTTTATTATGATGATCAGCTGTTGTATATCTTTCCTATAAAAGCCGTATTAAAGTTAGGTTTGGTTTGGGTTTGGATTGGATTTGAAAATTTTGAATTAACCCACTCAGATTTATTTGTTTTATGGGAATGTTATTGGTATGTCTTATCGTTTCAGTATTGTTATTCACTATGACGCGACCCATAATACATAACCTTTCACAATGAAGCCGTATTGCTATCCGACTTCAGAACATGGCCAAACTTAAAGTTAACATTACTGTCAGGCGTTACGAAGTTCGCCGGGTCAGCTAGTTTAGGATAAACCATATTTTCGTATAGTATTTCTTACTGAAAATATATAAATATTCACAATGGCTTTCTAGCTGTTAGTAAGTCGTCTTGAAGAATATTAGAAGATACAAAAACCTAACTACACTTCTCAGATCATAATATCAGTACACTAACCTCTTTATTACGATACAACCGCTATATAACATTACAGCCTGGTATAAAAATCCAAAGAGCCTGTGGACCCGCGGTGCCTAGACAGTGATGGTGGTATAAAAGTCGATGTAATAAAAGGGAAACTAAAAAATATGAGGGGAAATTGCGTCTGCGAGTCGTTAGAGAGCCGGAAACACACACACACACACACACACACACACACTCGCGCGAACAGACATACACACCCTTGGGGACCTTCCGGGGTGGGACTAGAGTTGGGGGTCCTCCAGTTTACAATGTTGGTAATTTAGACGTATGGGTTACGTATTGTGGAGAATATACTCGTATTTCAAACTACTCACTGAAGATTGAGATAAATTTTAATTACATTAAATGAGTTTTTTTACCTTAACTTCCTATAGCCGGGTATACAGCATGTACCGTAAAATCAAAGACAGCGAAGTATCGTTGTGGCGTGAGTCGTAGGCTAACCAGAGGTGACTGCTCATGATCTGACAGGAGTCGTCAGCTACCGGGTTCGATCCAGCTACCTCTGACTCACTGGTCCAGGACATTACCCCTGAACTACCCTGTCCGTATTTAAATATTTATTTCATTTTGGGGAAAATACTGTTAAATGTATCAAAATACAGTTAAAAGTAATCAACATATTACTAATAAAACTATGTACTAGATAGGGCGGACTTAAATTCACGTTAGTCTTCATTCAATATGAATGAATAACGAAGATTTAATTGACAAAACGTGATATTTTTTACAGTAAAGACATAATAAGCTATGTTAATGTTAAAGTTGTTGACAGTAACCTGTTATTTAATTTTAGGATATTTTAAAATAACAAAAATACCATTCATTTTGTATTTTCAAAAAACTATAATTTCGGTCTCCACAAGATTTTCGACTGAGAACATATTTTCAAATTAAATAACGTGTTTTTTGCCGGAAAAATAAAAATTCCCTTGCGAATAAGTAAAAAAGTAACGATTTTCAGAAAAAAACTTCACTGAACAAAATCTGCTTAAAATTGTTGGACTATTAGTAATAACTCATTTTTTATGCTAAGTTGTAAATAATTTTATGCAAAGTTTGTTGCAAAACAGTGAAGGACAAAAACAGGTGATTCCATTGTTGTGTGAGAAAACAAATTTTAAGTTAAATCTTTATAAAAGCAACGCCGTACCAGTTTTCATATAGTCCCACATGTAATTTTTTTAAACATTTCACTCCTCGACCTCCACAAATATTTTGATCAGCTGATAACAGCAGGATGGATCCGTCTGATTCTGGCAGAATCCCTGGGTGGAAATTACTTAACGAATAATGAAGGGCGAGTAACATTATATTGGGACCCATTTTCTCATCTATCTGATAAACACAACCCCCAAATTAGGTGAAGTCACCCCTCGGCCATTTACACAACTGACTCAGATGCTCTAATGGACACCTCTCACCAAATTTGTCTTCCCCTCACCCTCCTTCCTTCCACCCTTATTGCACACGTCAAAATGTGTATACAATATTGCGTGAGAATTATTTGCTATCAATCTAGAGCACGAAATTTTAAAATTTTCGATTAAGTATAGATTTAGTTGTCTATATAAAACTGCAATAAAATACCAAAAGGCAGTTTAAGCTCAGTACAAGGTGCTGCATGAAAAATAAATGATTTAAAACACTATTCAGTAACACTTTTAGAAACTTTAGTTACACGTAGGATTACATTGTTGTGATCGGCAGGATGAAAATACGAGGCTTCAGCAAATCTGGCCAGCAAATCTCTGCGACTAGTTGATTTTTTGTACAGCTACCAATCCAGAGTGAACGAACTAGAGTAAACCGCACGAAAATGGTCCGATGAGGTCTTGGACAGCTGGTTCCTCCTCATCCCCTCTTGCCCAGCAGTGTTGCCATTTTCATTTAGCTTATCAGCTGACGTAACCATATGCTATAATAGAATAGGGTGATTTGGCAACACCGAACAATCGTGTCCAAGTTCTAAGGTTGCATGTCCTTAAAAAAGACACGGAGAAACAAGGGTGTAAGTGAAGCTGTTCACTTTGGCAGCCATTTTGATAGTCACAAAAGAGCTACTGATATTGAAGAAATTTCTTTTTTATACCAAATTATGGCCCCTGCAGTCATTTAAAGGCGTAATATAGGATACATCAATGCTTAATTTCATTTTGAGCTCTCCTATTCAAGGAAATGTACGATCGTGCCAACAACATTAAACCCTAACTATATAAACGTAGCCAATTAATTAATATTCAATTATTGTGATATTTCGATACTATACTCTTTGTTTATTAGGCTACAAATTAATGATCTTGATAGATGAAACAGTTGGTATTTGTCAGTATCAAAGCAACAAGTCATTAATTTCACATTTTTATTCTCAAGGATAAGAACAATACTATAATTAAATTTACCCTACAGCGATCAAACCCCTATAATAAACTAATAGTCATTCTACTGATTTCCTAATTAAGCTTAACATTCAGCAGAATGTTGATTTGGATACATGAATATAGGATTACGTAATTTAACGTGTTACGTGTTTTCATGCTAACGTGCGTGTATTATTTGCTTAGTGAATATTTGTTTCAGCTAAATATATCATTGTTTTGGGCCTGACGTAGTATTTTCCAAAGTCGTACATTTAAAGATTTTTTAAAATCCACCAACATAATACCTACGTCATCGCTATTTGTTCCCATAACCACCGAAAGGCGGCGTCATTGTTACAAAGCATTCTTCACGACCAAAGGAATGTTTTGCAATAACGCGGTATGATGATATTCAATTTTGCATTTACTATATGTTGAAATTTAATTTATTTTGGAAACGTGACTTCAAAGAAACTTTTTGCTGTGCAATATTGTTGTAAAACGTTTTCCACATTCATTTTACACTTCTTACACTAAAATTTTCAAACATGATTTTTTACGGTGCTTAGGTAGTTATAAAAATACTATCAACAAAAAATATTTCTAAGTAAAGAAAACCTTCAAAATCTGTAGAGCTGAGAATTAGGAATACAAAACCGATCTTATGTTCATAATGTATCAAGATAAAATTAATATTTGGTCAGGTTTTAGGATCCATATCCATTTGAGGTGTATAACTCAAAATATCCGAAAAGTCTTTGACGATGTATCCAAAAATTATCCGTATTTTTGTATCAGTAATGTAAAAAAATAGTTAAAGAACTAGGGCTAAAGACTAAAATCGCGATCTCTATAATACAACAATGGGTATGTATCATAATGATGATCGTATGTAAGGGAAAATCGATTGATTTTGATCGGTAAAATAATGTAGTGTTTTCAAAATGAATTTCAGAGCTTGAAAAAACACCATAAAATAGGCTACATTTAAAAAAGGTTACGTAGTTAGGATATAGGGTGTTTGTATTCTCTTTTAACAGGGAAGGAAAACAGTAAAACAGGAAGGAATATTTATTTTCGAACACTACAATATTTCCTTTCGGTTTTGTTTTACCCAAAACAGGAGCACTCAGAAGGCGAAACACAGAGGCATGTCCCCGGGGGTTACGAAAATGAAAACTCGTTTTACAAAGTTCGCCAGTAAAGGAAAATGGAGACACGCGTGGAATACGCAGGTGGAAAAGATGGCGGAATATGTGGAGAAGTTGAAAGAGTGCAGCCTCGGGGTGTTTTTTTCCTCTCGGGGGAAATACGACATCCAGAATATATTGAAGAAGGTAATATTTAAAATAATGTTAGTTTTAATACCAATACTACTGATACTCAGTATTTAGAGATAATTATACTGAGGTTATGTTCACTTTGTACTGTTTATACTACTGTATGTTCTCTTTTATTTTAATTTTGTATATGAACGAGTAAATTTTGAGTAAATATAACGAGTTATTTTTACTCTTTCCCACTTAAGCCTATACGATAGTATATGGAGAAAGTACTGTTTTCGTTTGAATATTCGAATTTGAGTCTGTCCATCCGTGTGGGTGTGTGTGTGCGTGTGTGTGGATGTGTATCACAGCCTACCCCGTTGGTCCGATTTAGATGAAATTTGGTATGTATGTAAATATTCACTGCATCATCTGAGTTTTTTTCATGTTTTGAATTTTTTATTTTTAAGGGTATTTCACCCCTAAAACTATTGAAAACGTGAAAAGTATACAGGGAAAAGTTACATTTACTGTCCATGGTAAATCCAGTACTGTCCGAGAGTCCGAAGGAATCAATTTCTTCCTTATTCCTAACCGTTTTCCTTCGTATGTAGCGTTGCTCACCCAAAAAACCCACTAAAAACTTGTTATTACGGAGGGAGGGTTGTCCCCCCATAAAATTCTTACAATTGATTTAACTTTGTTTCTCTTGTTGTTATTTTCAGAAATTAGATGATTATTTCTGAAATAATAAATTATTAAATGGTATTTAGGTAAATTTTAAAGAATATGATAGTTTATTAAAGATTGTCGTTTAAAAATTTACCTAAGGGAGAATGTACGTGTCAGTCTATTGACACCGTTTATTTAAGGTTTTGATAGGAAATGATTCAATCGCTCATAAACGACATGTTCAATCGTCAGTTTTTTAGGTCTTTGAAAATGGTTAAGTTCTGTTTAGGAAAGTTGAAAGTAAGTTTTAAATCAATAAGGTTAAGTACTACTAAGTTGAGAATAGAACAGTATTATTTTGTGAAATTTAAAATGTATCTTAGAATTTTTAAAGTTGTAAGATGAAAATATCTACTGTTATCAACCTGATTATCTTGTAATTATAACACTTTAGCATCAGTAACTAACGGCCAAGAAGGTAAAGAGCAAGATATTAACTTGGATTTGTCAGTAATTATTCGAGAACCGCAGACATCTCAGGGGTGAGTGGGGGAGGGGGGGTGTAATGGTGGTGATTCGTTAGGGGAGGAAGTCTGGCGAATTAACTGGGAAACTGACAGAGGGAAGATTTGATTTGGGGAGTGACATTTTGACAGCGTAATGGGTAGTTTCGAGCAGCTACCATAAACAGTGAACGATATGGTATCCTGAATTAAGAGTCTACATCAGTGGTAGCCATCTTGAATTTTAGTCCCGTAAGAGCAATGTAAAATTCTGGCACCTATATCTCCTTGACCTATTGTCATAAATTAACGGAAGAGGTGTCAAATTAAAGGTATTACAGTCCTCCAGGGCACCTTACAGAACTTCTTATTTTCGCTCTCGATAAAAAAATAATAATGATTTATTTTGTAAAACATTCCTGGATTTTTGTTTTTATATCAAGTTAAATTTTTGAACATATTAAAAGGTCATTGCCCAATGTACTTCCAAAGTTTTACATTGATACTTTGATAATTAACGCCACTACAGACGCCAAAGTGAAGGTATGTTCCGTCAGAATTTAACATTGCTCTTACGGGACTAAAATCCAAGATGGCTACCACTGGTGCAGACTCTAAGTCATATTTAAATGTTTATCGTTTTTATATGAATTTTACCCCCATTTTTTAAAGAGTAGAAGACTCTCTTACCTCTGCTTTTACTACTAAATTTAAGCTCCAAATCGTACATTTACGGTAAAATAGAGAGTCGTTTCATATAGACGCTCTGTGGCGGGGGTGCTAGCGATTTGTAGGACGCAAAAGTGTAACGGAAGTGACGTAATGTGGTTGTGAGAACAGCTGTTTAGAGGGGGCCTATAGACATTCATAACTGAGTAAGACTAATAGCCTCAATATTATTTCTGCCAATATTTAAAATCCATAAGTTCAAATCAAGTTGTTTGAAGTATTTGAATATATTTACAAAACACTTACTTTCTATCACACTCTATTTATGACACTATCACACTACACAGGACAGATCCCGGTTTGTTTATAGTTAGTTGTTTACTAGTCCAGATTAGCCGGAAGTGACGTCAGAAAACTTTGCTAAAATATGCGCAAAATAAGTTTGAAGGACCACCCTGTAAACATATCATCTGTTATCGTTTACTTTTTCCTTCGTTGGAGCTGGAACACTAAATTAAAAAGAATTTTGTACTCATTTTGAAAGTTGTAAGCTACGAAGATAAATCAATACAATTTATTATAAATAACTCGTGACTGGAATTCATAAAAGCAATACTATAAATGAACAGAAATTAAAGTTTATAATAGTTATAACAGATTTGCTCCATTTCTGAAACTAAACTAAGTAAGAACTACTTTTTAAGATAAGACATTCTTTAATATTTGAATGAAAAAACTAGTTCTTGGTTGTAAATAATGACTATTTTAGATATTTAATTACGCTAACACAAAAAGTTTAACTACCTAAACCAAATTATTTGACAAGAGTTATCTAAGCTCTGAGTGGTGTTAACGATTCGCGTCACGTGAAAATAGTAACGGAGGTGACGTTATAAGGACAGATATTTAGGGGAACCGAACTACTTCCTTTAGATCTATTATCTAAGTTATTTCCCACAATAAAGTAAATACATTATTTTTTTACGTTTTGTATTCAGAAATCTTAAGTCACATAGGCTAGCCAGAGGTCGCTAATGATCTGACGGGAGTTGACTGCAACCGGTTAAGATCCAGCAACCGTGTGTGTCCTATGCCAAATGACTTACTGGGAGACATGTACTTCTGAACTAACCGGTTGCCTCTACTTGAAGCTCCCACTATTTACCACATTAACCTCTTCCACACAAGTTAATGTAAACAATCATGCTTTTAATCCAATGCTTTAATGCTTTTAATGATTTAAAACTCTTTCATACTTATATATTCCTTTTTGCTATGATATTTATATATATATTCAATATTTAGATTAGATTGGATTAGATTATTGAAATGGCGCAACCATACTACAAGGTAGTTATTTTGAGCCAAGTATGAATGAGGATTAAGTGTAAGATGATTGTGGTTCGATCTTGTAGTCTTGTTACTGACTAAGGCTTACATGTTCCTTAGACAGGACTGTTAATTAATAGCCCAACAGCCGATGGCAACTAAGGGACCTACAGTTTAACGTGGAATCCGAACCACGACCTCTGAATTACGAATTGGTCTAATTATGAGGATAGTCTTTTGTGGATTAACGTAGTATTCAATAGTGCGGGCGTTAATCCACACAAGAGAACACTACACCCACCGACCATCGCTCACAACTATCCACAATTCGTGACCTCCAAGTAGCTGGATTACAGGATGTCGCCACCATCCCAGTCATATATATTTGACTCTGCCATCGCGACTGTTTTTAACAACACAATGTTTCTGAAGGTGGAGAAAAGCCTTCCTTTTTCAAGTAATTACCTAATAATTTACACAAAAAATTGATAGTTTGAGTTATAGAAATAACTATATCAATTAGTTAATAATACTATACTTGCATATCATTAACAATAAAAAACCTATACAAATCATGCAACAAATAACCACAACACTCTGAGTTCATAAGATAGTGTGCGCTCAGAACGAGAGTTGGAGCACTAAAGTGCAATAGTGATATATAGTTTATAATAGTATCAATATATTTTTTACTGTGCATGCTCGATAAGTAAAATATTATTGACTACGTGATATAATTAATATTTTTAGCTTTAACTTTCAATTTTTAATGTGTATTAATAGTTAATCACTTGAAAACCGGATGAGATTCTCCACTTCTAGAAACGTTGTGTAGTTAAAAATACAGGCACGTTTGAAAAGTCCAATAATATATATTAAATAATTATCAACCAACGTCATTATTAAATTTTAAAGACTCTGCCAATATATATGTACGTTGGTATTGTTCGAGGGTAACAATAGGTAAATAGAAAACAAAATAAAAAAATAGGAAAGGCTGTATGGGAAACACATTGTGTTGGGGAAGACAAAAGGGGTAGCACTAATGTGAACTGGTCAGGTATTTCTCACATAAGCCGCAGACGTGTTGTGGTACAGGGGTTGGAGGGGTACCTCGTAATGGATTCAATTCGTTCATGTCGTACATTACGAGTGGGAGGCAGCGGTATTAATTAGTGGAATTTACAACAGTGAAGGAACAAGGGGATGCGATTGGGTTATGGATGTAAGGGTTGACAACGGGCTTCGTTCTGTAGTCATGCTCAGGGTTGGGACTGAAATGATTCCACTGAACGAGATAAGTCACATCCATCAGAGTTTTCAATAAAAGTTCATTTTACCTCTAAGAGAAACTTAATATTATATTTTGTATGATCGGTTGAAAAAAAATATTGAAAGAATTTAAATATTAAATTAAAACTACTGGGTGATATTTTAGATAACCAATACGCCCAAATTTAATCACTTATTCAAAATCTGTTTAAGGTATATATTTCGTTTTACATTAACACCTTTTTAAAATTGATAAAAAAGATTTTTATCTTGAGTACGTAGATAATTAATGGTTAAATACTTGCGTATAATCGTCTATGCAGAAGACATACCTGTAACAGAAAAGATGAATGATTAGATATTTGTATTTTCAATAATTGTATTAATGTTATTTTCTAATGTGTTGAAGTATGAAGTTGTGGCTACTACTTATTTTTTACTCAAATAAACCTTTTTTAGACAACTCTCGTAAGGCTATTGAGTGGTTTTTCACTATATACTGCTGTCAATTAGTGTAAAAAACTAATTGTGAAATTTATCAGAACCCACAATGTAGAAAACAAAACTAAACAAACTCTATTACAAGAAGGAAGTCACTTTAAAAAAAGTTTATCAGAGCAATCAAAAACGTGATCTCATCTAGGAGAAACCTGACAAGAATCATTTGAAACACCTATGATTCTAAATTATCTACGATTCTTGTTTTTTCAGTGTCATAATAAATACAGGACTTTAACACACTATAATTAATACTAATTTGTTCATTTTAAATGATTTACTGAATGAGTGAACTATATAAAAATTAAACTAATATTAGGGCTACAATATCCTCAGTTAGGAAAAAGATTTGGTTAACCTGTTCGTAAAAATATGTTTATGAATTTCTGATGTTTCTATAAAGAACACTACTAAAATTTAAATAGGCTATGTTAGGTTAGATAAGCTAATCTATGACTTTAGTTAGGTTAAAATACATTATTATATTTTCAAAATTTCTTTTAAAATTAAAAATATTAGTTTATAACTAGCTAAGTTGTAGAAATGGGTGGATGTAAAATAGTGTGGATTTAGTCCGCATTTTGAATAAAACGTTCATCCGCAAAGACTAACCTTAAAATTAGACCAGTTCATAATTCAGACGAAAAATTGTGGTTCAGATACCATACTAAAATGTAGGTCCCTTAGTTGCTTTTTGCTGTTGGGCTATTAATAACAGTTCTTTCTAAGGAATGTTATCCTTAGTAAGGAGACTACAAGATCACGCCACAATCATCTTACACTCATTTCTAATCCATATTTGGTTTTAAATACCCTATTTGTATAGGCCATCATTACAGAATGGTAGTTCTGGTAATTGTATAATTTAAAAATTACTATGGTGTATTAGTATCTATTTAAATAAAAAAATATGATGCGTATAGAAATTATGTTGTTTGAAAACAACTGGTTACCCACTTAAAATTATGGATAAGGTTTCTCTCAGACTACAAAGGGAGATCACTCGATAAAAGGCCGCAGAGGACTCTTTGTACACAACAAGGGCATAATAAGGGCGAGTTATTGGCGGAACTCTTCAAACAACCCCTGTATTGTTTAGTACTATGTTTGTTATCGCTTTAAAATCGCACTGAACTGCGTTCAAGACATCACAAAACGGTGTATGTCGTGGTAAATATTAATATGTATTAACATTTTGTCAGGGTAAAAGTATAGGACAGCGCAGTGAATATGGCGTCATTAGGTCTTTTTAGCGAATTTCCCATAGGGAAGAAGCTATTACCGGTTCATGGCAAGACTTAAGCTCGGGACCATGTTAATTTTATTTTGAGGTGCCTAGAGACCTAGAAAATAGTCATTAATTATATAATATATATAGTATGTCCGTAAACATGATAATTTTCGTTAAAATTACTCAAATATCTTTGTTCATCGGAACGGGTAGTTAGGGGGGAGTTTGTACCCCAAAATTAGGTGTTTATGTGTGTGTATATGTGTTTTTATGTGTAATTTTTTAAAATTGTATATTTTTCTTTTACTATTAGAATTAGCTCAAAACCCCACACAACTTAGTACTTAAAAATGTTACTGTATCCAATACTTACCGAGATATTAACAAAACTAAACACAGTACGTTGTATTTTGGGGCTTCAATGTTAATCTTATTGATGATAAGAAAATGCTTAAGGATAGTTTAACTAATGTTTAAAAAAAAGTACTTTCAGCGATCCTTAAAGCAGGAAACCTCTTTCCCGTGTTAATCTTATGGAGAATAGGCTAACTCTTATGAAAAAATTCACAACTACATGTGGATGCTCTGATTTTTGAGGGAAAAGGGTTACAAAAATACCTTGTTTAGCGTTACAAACATACATACAGACGGGCAGTAATTGAGGTAAGTTCCGTTTCGACTTTTGTTTAGCTACATAAAATAATAACAACAAAATAGTATCTCAATTCCAAGTAATGCACACATAAAACTTTATTTTTTGTATAAATAGACAACCATAAGCTAACTTAGGCCTAAATAAAAACCATATTAATATGTACAATCATTTATTGAGATAAATCCGAAATGATCAAAGCAACTACTAAATACCTTATTACTGTGCTTATTAGATTAATATATACGTAAATGATGAATGGTAATTCTGAAATATTTAATCCGTAGGCAAAATACCAGTCGTTATCAATTAAAACAGACTGAATAAACGTGATTCGATTGGGCTATAGTAATTGGAACGAACAAACTGAATAGATCTGGCCGTTAATAACTTTAAGCTCGAAATAACCAGATTAAGAGATTAAATCAGCACTGGCCACCGTTGGGCCGCCATAATCTGGATTCACTCAATTTATCTCCCGGAACAGCATTGCGAGCGGTTATTGCATTTGTGCTGCTACTCTCTGAATGAGAAAGCTTTTGTGTATGTATTTTATCGATATTCTACATTCTCGTCCGTAGTTTAGAGAGAAAATTTGTATTACTTCCCTGGTTGAACTAGCTTAGATCATGGATCACGAGGGGATTTTTTCAGTTCCTCTAAAGTATCTGTTATTATAACTATATAGATTAGATTAGATTATTGAAATGGCGACCATACCACAAGGTAGGTACTTTAAGCCAAGTATGAATGAGAGTTGATTGTAAGATGATTGTGGCGCGATCTTGTAGTCTTGTTACTGACTAAGGCTGACATGTTCCTTAGACAGGACTGTTAATTAATAGCCCAACAGCCGATGGCAACTAAGGGACCTACAGTTTAACGTGGAATCCGAACCACGACCTCTGAATTACGAAATGGTCTAATTATGAGGATGGCCTTTATGGTAGTATTCAATAGTGCGGACGTTAATCCACACTAGAGAACACTACTCCCACCGACCATCACTCACAACTATCCACAATTCGTGACCTCCAAGTATCTGGATTACAGGTTGACGCCACCATCCCAGTCATATTTTCATATTTTCCATAATTTCCGGATCCATCATATCCGTCTTAAATATAGTTATTTTATTTAGTAAATTATCTAACTTGGTGGAATTTCAATGATTTGATGAGGACTAGTCAATCCCCGATTATTACGTAACGAACATAAAATCCTTGTCAATCTTTGTTACATGGGTAATTAGTTCATGTCATAATTACAAATGGTGATTAGGTCCGTAATTGAACCAGTGAACCTAGGATTACGAAGAGAGTACCGGAAAGTAACTACAGAGCTATTCAAACGTTCAAGTACCGATTGGAAAAAGTTTTTTCCAATATTTTTAACAAATACAGATTTTTATATTTAGTTCTGTGAGCTGTATACTGGTTTAACCCGTTCACCATTTTTCTGAGAAATTGGAAAGATATAGATTTGAACACATTCAATGTTAATTAAAAATAGTACTTACTTCATAGACACCACAGCAATATTATTGGATACCAAGAAACACACTAATTCACACCTAAATAGATAAACTACGACTTAACCCAATTTCACTATCTATTGATTTAAGAATAAAAAAGGTTTCTCCCCTGTATTCATGACTCGGGTGAGGAAGAAAATAAGTGAAGTACCGGTTAGAGAACTTGTGCTTTAAGGGTTGCAGAAACCAATTTAAGAGGCAATTATAAACCCTTCTTACACCAGTAATTATTATTAATTTTGAAATAACCTAACTTAAGTTATACTTGAAATTCGGGACAAAAATAGGAATGGAATACTAGCATACTTCCGATTTGTAAATTAAAAATGTTTCAAACAGAAAATAAACACAATTACAAAAAATAATTCACATGACATTGATATTGGAATGATTATTCAACATCCAGCCAATAATTGGATCGGGGCCTGGTATTGGCGTGCCAATGAAATATTGGCCAGCGTGACATTACTGCGCTTGACGTGTTCGACCGGTAACGAGACCTACACGCCGCTATTATTGATTCCAACGTTTGAATAATTTCAATCCCACTCAAAATTTATAGTTCCTTGGTAATGATGGCATAGAGAAGTAATATTCAGTTCGCATGGAGGTAGCAAAATGTAAATAAAAACGATTGTGTTTAATTAATGAACAAATACATTTTGATTCTGCAAGAACGTATAAAATCTGTTTCAGCCAGCCAGCCAATAAATTCTACCTCTGACGCCATGACAGGAACTTCTGGTAGCTAATAGTATCCAAGCAAGGACGCCATCTTGTTTCTTTTAGTCTCCGTTTAGGCCTGATGTTCGGTGTGACTGGACGAAATCGATCGCCCAATTTAACCACTTTTGTATATATTTACCGTAAGTATATAGTTACAAAATAAGTGTAAATATATTCAGTAGAATTGAAAGACGTGAGTTTTTACTTCATCCTATCATGGATATGTCTAAAGGGAATGTTTTCATTTCATCTAAGCAGCAGTTCTTATAACCTAGCTAAGACGGCACTGTTTCAAATTTTGGTCGCACATATTGCCAACCCCCCCAGAGCCAAGACATATCCATGTCAAAACAAGGATGTGTTGTTTCTGTAAATAAAATTTACGTTCATGTATACATAAAATTATGTTAAAAATTATGTCACTCACAAAAACAGATAGATTAATCAAAGTACTAAAATGTTCTATTTTTCAGGCAGGTGCCAATTCAAGTGGGACTACTATCAGTATAGAAAGTTTAAAACATCAAAGTTTTTGGAAATCCGGTTTCCAAAAACTGAACTATACCAAGGTTTATTCTATCTTTGAATGTACATTTTTATTTTTGTTCTCTTGCATTGTCTGAAATCATGGGTATAGAGTTTGTACTTGGATTTTTAGTTTGTTTAGCTATACACGGTTATGAATGCATAGTTTTCTTTTAGCTTATGTGGTTTCCTTTTTAGTGAATTTTACAACAGTGGTAATATTTAGAACCAAAATTCAAATCTAAATTTAGATGTTTTTTGCGTCGAACGTGTTCTACTCGGTGGACGAGTTCATGGACCACACAAGGGGAGTAACATCGGCTTGAGATCTGAGCTGTTCTAGCTCGTAGGACAGTAGTTGTGCTTTTGGCTTTTTTACGTGATCTGGCTGGTTCCTTGTTTTGACTGTGCCATAATTGATTGATTTTACTCCCTGGTTGTTATTGTTTTCTTTAAGTTTTAAATTTTAATGTTTTTTGACGCTTGCTATACAAATGTTCATTTTGTCATTACAGCAATAAAGATTATTATTATTATTATATAATAACCTCAGCCGACAAGTATGCTTCAACTAATACTTCACTGTCTCAGTGTGTAAATTAATTAAAGCCCCGCAAAAAATTCTGATACGTCTAAACGATGACGAGAGAATAATTTTTCTTCCTCTAAATACATCTAAATCCCACAAACCGCTAATTTAAGTTTAGGTTTTGCGGTAAAAACAAGAAGGCGAACGTAAAAGCCACTTCTTCAGGTAAACCGTGTTACGCGCCTAAAGTAATTTGTAACCGGGAATGACGGCAACGGTGTCGTATGTTCTCGTAAACGACGACATTTTAACGACACTTTACGACTGCGCTGACACAGTAATTGTCGTAAACTACAATTTTCCACTTTCGACCCACCGCAGCTACAGGTGCCATTATGTGCGTGAAGTGCAGTAGTGCCAACTATAATGGTATTGCGGGGTAACACTGTTTTAGAGGAGTGTGTAACGTACTAATGGAAAATACAGGGTAGTACGTTTATGCGGTATATTCTATTCTTTTCAGGATTAAGTAAATTATGGAAGATTAATAATTATAAATAAAAAATGTCTTTAGCTTAAAAAAAGGGTTAAATTACCTTAATGGCCCAGTTTAGTTTTCGTCACGATTGGATAATTTGGCTAATTAAGATGATTTAAAACATTCAGCTAATTTGCATAAGTTAACCAGGGGGTACACTGCCATAAAGTTGTAAAAAATGAGGCACTAATGTTTAAATTTAATTTTGCTTTTATCTTTAATTATACTTAGAATGTTTTTTTCTTTTTTTAAAGATACAAATCTCCAATACAGGGGTTTCATAACACAATGATAGAGTCTAACTATCTATAAAACTATAATAAGAAAAATTAAATCTTACACATTGATACCCCTGTATCTGGTAGCTCAATTAGTTGTATACATTAATAAACCCGACGTATCAATTGTTGTGCTAATTTATTTCCTAATTATTATTTAAATAAAAAACGTTAAGTTGTTTTTTATTTACAAATCTGTTTTTGATCTAAAAAGGACTAAGTGTGTAATCTTGAGTCAACAGATTTTTTTGGGGATATGTTGAAATTTGGACAATCCAAAGGAAATAACTAGTGATTCAGACTCCACTGTAACAAGATAAATGTTGCATATTTGGGCCGAAACAGATATATCAGTCTGGAAGTCTAATGAGCAAGACATTTAGGCAATAAAGTTTATTAGCTATGCATATTTGTTATACTTTTTTATCTCAGAGATTTAACAAAATAAATATTTTTGCATCCAATCCCGTTTCCTTTTTATTTCACAGTTAAACCCTAACATTATTTTATGAAACCCATATACTATATACAGGGTGTCCATGAAAAACGTTTCAGGACTTCGGTGAGTGATTAGGTACATTAAAAGGAAGAAAAAAGTTCCAATGGAGGTATGGCCTAAACGCTTGTTTTCTCAGATATCCGCCGTTTGGTATTTTTCATAAAATATTTTTCATTTCATGATAATATTTTTTTACTATTATTAAAAAATAACTAACATGGTCCAAACTCAAAATCCAAAACGGCGGACATTGCATTTTTTACAGTTTTCAAAGTATTTTAGTTTTAAAATTTTGAATGGCCGCCATTTTGAATTTTGAGCATGGATCATGCTAGCAATTTTTTCAATAACAGCAGTCTACTAGTGAACAAACCAAATTTGAAAATAATCCGTAAATAAATGTTTGAAATAAATAATATTTTGTGAAAAATACAAAATTGCGAATATCTGAGAAAATAAGCGTTTTAGGCCATACCTCAATTGGAACTTTTTCTTCACTCACTGAAGTCCTGAAACGTTTTTCATGGACACCCTGTATATAAATATTATTATTTAAATGCGACATTAAAACAATGATTATGTTGAAAATTTTATTGTAAATTCACGAAGTTCTTTTTAGGACATATTGAATCTACAACGTGATCCTATAATATGTAAATAGTATACCTTATACGATATAATATTAGGAACTAAGATAAATTCATGTTTCAATAACAAAACTGCAAACATGAACGCTGCCGAGTTTTATGTAATAGAGAGCAACCCTGGATAATGGCCTGTTCAGCTTGAAAACACAACCTTAACAAATTTCCCCACTGGTTACGTTGGCAACACTGTAACGCTTCCCACAGTGTTAACCATGGTAGAATTAAAACATTGGCTAATGCTTTAGGTCTATCAAGCATTCATGCATTCGTGTTATGTAGTATGATTTTTTTAATCGTTTTTAAGAGTGTGATTTGTACTGAACAATTTTAAAGTGCTTAAATTTACCTTAGATATAATTAAAAGACTTTATCAACACGGTATATAATATCTATTATATATAACATCCCTGAAAAACTACTGAAAAATAAAACAAAATTGCAAAGTTATGGAATGTTTATTTGTCTTAAAAATTTAAATGAAACTTTGTTGAACTTGAAACTAACATATACTGTGGACGAAATAGTAATCTTAGTAAAACGAAAGTTTAAGCCCGTCACTTGTACGGTTCATATGACAAGATAATTATTATTACGTATGTATATTTAGTTACAATCAAAATAAGTAAAAAAACAAAAGGAAAATAGATTTTCAGCTCAATTATTTAGTATTAATTTGAAATTAGATAAATTTGATATAAATTTATATCATTAGTGAAATTTGGTTTACTTAAACATAACATTTTAACATAGAATAAACTTAAATTTTATTTTGAAAACCAATGATCAATGTAAATAGACTTATATTGATTTTAGTTTGACAGCTCGCTATTTAAACTTGTTTAATCTTTTCAATCGATCGATGTTGCTAATATAGCTTACAACTGGTTTTTCGATAGCTATAGGTTTTGATTAACTAGGTTTAGAAAGAGATACAGAAAGTAAGAGTACTATTTGACATTTCTCGGGTATAAAAAGGACGCTGGAATCCCACTAAATGAATATGGTTGCAGCTCAAACACCTTATTTTTAGTTGACGATTCCCGAAAATTAAGGTCTTTAAGGCTCCGGTATCCAGGAAGTAAAATATATATCCACGTAACTCTTGTTTGTTTTGTTAGAACTATTGCTTTGTTTAAAACTGAGGAAATGACAACAAAACGATTAGTTAGTGCTATTTCGAGAAAACCTTAGCTTAAATAATGTTAATGAATAAATAAACAAAATATAAAAATATGTAGATGTTACTTATACAGGATGTCCATGAAAAACGTTTCAGGGCTTCGGTAGTAGGATTATTTTCAAATTTTTGTATGTACTTTATACTAGTAAACTACTATTGTTAAAAATTGCTAGCATGATCCAAGCTCAAAATCGAAAACGGAGGCCATTGGTTTTTTTTACCGTTTTCAAAGTATTTTAGTTTTAAAATCTTAAATGGCCGCCACTTCGAATTTTGAGCTTGGATCATGCTAGTTATTTTAAATGATATTCTACCAGTGTCTACCAGTGTAAAACACATACACAATTTGAGAATAATCTGTTAGAAAATGTTTGAAATAAAAAATATTTTGTTAAAAATACAAAATGGCGGATATCTGAGGAAATAAGCGCTTTAGGCCATACCTTTTTGGAACTTTTATCCTCCTTTTAATGTACCTAATCACTCACCGAAATCTTGAAACGTTTTTCATGGACACCCTGTATAAAGGTATACCTAAGATCGCTAAATTAACATGGGAAAGACAACCATCCGACTCCCCTTGGATCAACTTGGTAAATATATTTTATAGAGCATGACTTTATAACAGTTTATCCATCTGATTTCATATACTGTAGGAAGCACGATGTTTGAAAGAATCACTTAGTATGTGATGGCATGTAACATTATCGTATTATCTATCCCGTCAGAAGCCTGATGCTAATATAGTATCGTGTGTTTCTGTTAATGCACCTGTCTACATAGCATTAACAATAACCCGATTTGGCGTTATGTGCCTGCAAAATGCAATACATTTACCAGGAGGGATTTATTAATTTAGTTCAATGTCATAATAGTGAGTTATTTATAAGTGAGTTAGTTATCACTTTACACTTAAATACCGTGCAGTTAAAATACGTTATTTCTTAAAAATGTGATCAAAGACTTGTAATTTCTGTGTATGTAATTGATTTTAAACAATAAATAACAATTACGTAAATATAGCCATTATTTATCCAGAAATTAATCGTAAAATGTAAAGGAGATTACATTTAATAATTGAGCAATCGAATCAAACTTAAATTTAAACTCAATAATGAAGCAAAAGGAAATTTCGTTTTTGTTAAGTGGCAGCGCTGGTTCGTATTGTTGAGCGGCAACAGCTGATCGGAAAATTTTTAGCCGTTGTGTGCGTTTCCAGACATGTAGTTTCCTGAATGTATCGTGACATACTATTCGTTCAAACGTGTTCTTCGTGTGTTAATCGTATTATTTATACGGTATATTAATGTTTCACTTGTGTTAATTAAACTCAGAACAATATGTATTATTTGTTTAGGCGATTGTTTAGTGATAACTTTAGTTGTGAGTGTAATTGTGAAGTGTGTTACGTGTTGTGTCATGTGCTTTCTTTTGTCTCCTTTGTTTTGCCGTAGTAAGAGGTATGCGCGCATCCTTTCACTTATTATATAATATTATTCATATATTATATTATGGTTTGTTTAAAGCTACGACCTATCGGTATGCCACCAAGTACGCTGTATTATCTTTATAGATTGTTTCTATAGATTAAACATTTTTATAGCTAACATACCGTATATAGGAATACACTAATAATGCAATAAACAAGGCATTCATTCGTATCTTTCTTCTATAAAAAGTTATGATTGTGATTAAAACATTTGTGGTAAATTTCATGTTATTCATGAGAACTTTATTATGCATTTTTCTTACAGAAATAGACTTTTATCAATCTTCACATAATATTATAAAAGTATAATTCTTATCAGTTTTTTTGAAACCTAGTCTTAATTATGCGGTGTATTTTAAGAACCTAGGTTGGAATTACGATTTTTTAAATGTTAAAACCAATATTTTTTAAATTTTGCAGGTAATTTTTATATTGTATAATATCTATCGTGGTAGTTATTTAGTTTGTTGTTTCTAATACATTTTTCTTTGGAAAATTACTTGTAATTAAAAATAGGGTATGGTTTTGTTTGGCCAAAAACGTTAAATTCACGATGGTTTAAACCTTGGATAACCTTCTCTATATTAATTAAAAAAATTTTTATGAGTAATGAAAATATTACTGGTTCAATGTTCTTTACTACCAATATCTAAAAACATTTAATTTGATTTTTATTCGAAGGGAGATATGTATATTTTTAAGGGAGATATGTACTCTATTCGGAAGGGGTTCAGGGTGAAGTGGGTAGTACCCCAAAATTAGGTTTTTTGGGTTTGTAAATAAAATCTATTTTAAAAAGAGGGTTTCAGCACTATTGGAATCAGTTCAAAAAGCAAAAAATTTTGTAATTTAAATATTTGTTCTACGTCAAACAGGCACTGAGATATACAGGGTTGGTTAAAAGTTTAGATACCCCATCATAACTATTGAAGTGAGAATAATCAAATATAGCAAGTACAGCTGCATACTTTGGTAGGCCTCAAAAATTAAAAATGTATAGCCCATCGAGTTCTCATTAAAAAGCCTTCAAAAAGAAATTACTGGAACGATAGGTCTTTATCCCTGTTACGAAGAGGTGGAGTTAAAAAAACCTCGTGGAGAGTTCGCACTTAATAAGCATTACATGAATTGGATTAAAGATATGTAAATTTGCTGAGGATGCAGGTCTGCTGTGACGTGTGTACGAGGTTTAAAATAAAATAATTGAAACACCATTGAGAGTTCATGAGGTTAACACAGTCTGTTTTGTATTTTATGTGGAGAATGTGCTTTGCTCTTGACCACAGTTTCGTATTGTACCACTCCCGTGAGATCCGCATAGTGACCACGATTATCAAGATGGCGGAGTGGACACCGCAATCCATTATGGCGTCGTCGGCCAATTGACCGAATCTAAGAAGTGGAATAATAGTGCTAATGGCTTTGGGTTAAAGTTATTTCGGTAGAAAACTTGCATGTTTTGGGGTCGATAGCTGTTAGCTGACTTTTTGGTTATTGCGTCATTTGTAAGTGATACTAATTGATAATTTATAAGCGTGCACTAAAAAGGGATTACACTCACTGGCTGGGTGGCTTTTTGGGATATAGTGCCCACCTTTAAAACTGAAGGTCGCCTGATCGAATCCAGAAAGGGTCGTATCTGGGACACTGTTTTCATTTCGCCATTGGACAATTGAGCAATGATGCTCTATAAAACAGATCGTAGTTAGGTAGTAACAAGATCGGGGGTTGAGACGTTCTCAAGCAAAACGTCAAAAAATTACGAAAAGCGTAGAAAGACACAAAGTAAAATAAAGCTGATTTATTAGTGAATGCACATCTTAAACTCATAATTAGCTATATAAGATATATTTTGTTGTTAAACTAGAAAACATTACGAACACTCAAGTTGAACTGTAATTTGCCATCGCATATTTTCAATCCTCGGGTATCCTGGTAGGTCCAAAGTTATAGGAGGGGAGAACCTAATTAATTGAGTAGGCCCAATATAATCTTGTTATAAATTTATCTGGCCGCGTTCCAACAAACCCCTCCGTGGAGTTGGCTAATGTCTATTAAAGCGAGGAAAGTTTTTTTAAAAGAACGGACCAAGTTAAATTACGTATTAACAATGGTTATACAGAAATTATTACAACGGAGTGTTTTAGACTTAACTGCCTGCCCCGGCCGACAGAGGCAAATTAGTTTGTATTTTGCGAGGCAGGAAAATTCATTCCAGCGCTTTTAGATAATATAACGAGTAAGCCGGCGCGATTTTATGTTAATTAGGCCAAACAATTTTCTACATATTTAGTAACATAGTAGTAAAGCCAGCTTTTGTTGTACGATTCAGTATTAAGAAGCAATACTTATTACAATGACAAAATATAATCCTAGAATATTACAACAAACAAATATTAAGAAAAAAATATGTTTGGCTCAATTTTTTTAACATTCATTTATAATTAGTTATATTAGACTAAATTAGAAAGTATTGGTTACCAAAAAAGTTTAAAACGGTACGTTAAGATAACATTTTAATTTACAGCATTTTTGAACTAGGTTTAAAATAAATTATCATTGAACACGGTGGTTATTTATTTATTTTAAATCACTTTTAGAGACTACATGTTCTGTAAAACTTACAAATAATGTTGCTAATATAAGTATATAAAACAAAGTCGTGTTAGTTACACTACTTATAACTCGAGAACGGCTGGACCGATTTTAATGGTCTTCGATTTTTTTATTCGTCTCTGCTCCAATTTTGCTTTAGGCATCTTCAGTTTCAAGTTTTAATTTTATGGCATTTTTAATTTCTAATGTTGTCCTTATGGGGAATAAGTTTATTTGCAAATTTTCTACAATCAAAACATTTGATTTCTAAAGCTACAGCTGATGGTTTACTTTCCATTAGCAATGTGCTTTACTATTCAATGCCTTTTGTATTAATTGCCAATTTAAAACTATAAAGTAAATAAATACTGTACAAAATGAACAGTTTTACTTGCCAAGTTGATACTTTACAGTTTTGGGGGTTTATGTACCTATTTTTTATTTTGCGTCTAGTTAAATGTCATATGTTAATAAATGTCATAGTTAAAAATTATATATTATATAAAACAAAGTCGTGATAGTTACACCATTTATAACTCGAGAAACGGCTAGACCGATTTTAATGATATTTGATTTAAATATACCTTATAGTTTCAGTATTGTTATTAACTATACCGCGACCTAGAATATCTAATTTTTCGCAACGAAGCCGACTTCAGAACATGACCAATATTAAGTTAACACTTATTTACTGTTAGGCGTTACGAAGTTCGCCGGGTTAGCTAGTATCACATAAAACTGAGGTTTTGAGATATCACTTTCGTAAGCTCTCAAAAGCTTACATTACTTTCGTGGTGCGTGGATCTATTTAAAGTAACGTAGTGAATGATGAAGATAAGTTCCATGACTATGGTTGCTCTAATATAGAGGCCATGCGAAAATACCTTGTTTAGCCTTGCAGGAGGATAGACAGGCTGAAATTGAGATAACACGCATTTCGGCTTTTCTGGGGCATAACAATTACTAAAAATATAAAAACTCCACGCAAAGTGCAAATAATACTCTCATTTTGTTATATACCCCCAGTTGTAATTAAACCTTTATCTTTGTGCCAATAGGTGCTATTTTGTTACAAATGGGGTATTAGATAATTCGATAATGCCTTACTTAAGTATAAGCCTGGATTTTGATAAGTCCTAATGAATTTGAGTATATAAGTAATCTGAAATGAAAACCTACCCTAGAGGGTATTTAAAGCCTACCATGTAGTCTTGTTACCGACGAAAGCTGATAAATTCCTTAGACAGCTAATCTAGCATCTAAGGGATCTACAGTTTAACGCAAGATCCGGACTACAAATTTTCAAAAAGTAATAAGCATCTGGCCATCAAAGTCCTGGACTTTGGTGCATAAGGTCACGGGGTCGAATCTCGAAATGTTCCAAGAAAGTTTGAGGTTCAAATTTGATTTAAAGTAATTTTTATAATGTACTTTTCTCAAATTAACGTAGTTTTTAGTCCTAGAGGGGTTAACGGGACTAGTGATTACAATTCTATCGCACCGCGAGAAACGTCTCGTTGATCTAATTGTTCTTAGAGAACTAAAGACATTAGAGGGAACTTAATTAGCTACCAAGACCTTGTTAATTCTTGCAGAGCTCCGTTAGCTCGAGATAAGCCTAAAATATTGCAGGTGAATTGCTTTTACAATTCAAAACCCTACCGATTATCAACTTCTATAGTAGTGAGACATGACCTTTTATCGTAATTAATGAATTTAATTCTCATAATACAAATCTTTAAATGTAATAGTATGAAATCATGGTTGTTGTTCATTATCTTTTATAATTAGAGTTGGTTATGGCAGTCGATGTAGTTTGGGAAATTCTTTTCAGGAGTTCATAATAATTTGTATCTTGTTTATTTGACATATAAGTTAACAAACATCTGATGTCTGATAAAATGAAATAAGATACCTACAAAAGTATCAACGCAATAATGTTTACTGAAAAATCGTTAATTAAAATAATATTTTTTATGGAATTCAAGAATTAAACATAGTATATCTAGGTTTTCAAGTTGGATCAATCGAAAACGAATTAAAAACATTTGTGTTGCCAGAAAACCTTATTTTGGAATAGGGCCAAAATAGTGATTGACTTTAAAAACCATACATTCATGTATTATTTTGATTACAAAATCAAAAGCTTAAGAAGTAGTACACTTCGTTTGTTCTACTCATTAGGGCCTACTTTGGAAATATATTTATCAGTTAAGGTAAAAAATCTTGTTACGTTTTTTGTCTAGTTGGAAATTATGAGGATTAAAAAGTCAATTTTAGGACTGTGTAATTTCAACAAAATAAAACTATATAGAGTAGAAATAGTAGTATGGTGTTTTACCGTCCTTAATATCGGTGGTTTATACTCCTATATACAGCAATCTGCGGGGTTAATTTAGATTGTTTAGACTTTAACAATATTACACTCAGTACCGATACATACAACCCGTACAAAGGACGGGCTTACTGTTACTTAAATAACATCAAACACATATTCAAATGGGAATAGTGGAAGTGATTAAAGTTTGTTATCAGAGTTAATTTCCATTATCGGTTCTATTTAATACGTAATCATTGCGAACACAAACAGTGCTGCGATTGCGATATTCGATTGTATTCGATTGTAATTAACTAGTCAAAAACACGATGTAATGGACGTTCCCACAAGCCACTAATATCAGTGGATTTGGGGATTAAAAAGCTTATGGAAATGGGTAGTGGGGATTAATTCGTTGTACATGAGGGGAATGAAACCTGGAGTAGTTTATTTTAACGAATTCCATCGTATTTTTAATTGTGACGTATACAGTACTATCGAATTATGTTGGTGAAATATCAAATTTTCCTATCAATTGAAGGTTACTCATCCATTGGGTAGTTGCCCCCGGTTGGCTCAGTTCCCGATACCACCATCCGTCTCTACTGCATCCCTTTATCTCGTAGCCACCGCCTTAATTAAGCCAGTTAACCAAGTCTCTTACGGGAATTACAGCGAGAAGCAATTAGACTGATCTCTCCCGCGAGAGCGCGCTGAGCGAAGCGCTGTGCTCGTGCTGCTCTCTACCGGCGCGAGTGGGAAATCGCTCAAGGAGTTTTGCTGACTATGATACGTTGTCGCTATGCAACTTATATATATCCGGGGATATGGTCTATATAGTCAAAAATATGATTTTTTTAAATACATTTTTATAATCTCCAATTCAATAACTTTTAATTTCAAAGTAATTCCTCTAATTCGGACGATTAGTTATTATTGATTGCATAAAACCTTTCGCACAGGAATTCCTCTAAATGAGAATAGTTATAGTTAAAACTTCATATTTTAATTTGACGTTTCCCGAAAATTAAGGTTTTTACGATTTAGGTACACATTTCCGGAGAAAGTAGAAGGTATATCTACATGATTATGTTTTGCGTTTCGTTAATTAGGCTTAGCACTTGTTTATAGCAGAGTAAATTTCAATGAAAACTATTAATTTTCAATATATATCTATAAATAATCATTATGAAATTTTTAACAAAATAAAATACTTTAAAAAACTATATTTGGAAAGTTTAAAATGTTTTAAGAAATTCTTTGCTTAAAATACCTAAAAAATAAATAAATAAACTACTAAAAAATCATGTATAAAATTATGAAGATATTTCTTTTGGTTCTTGAGATAAATTTACCTATCACAAAATTAACATGAGTAATATGCAATCCGACTCCCTGATTGAAGCAATTTTTAGTTTCTAATGGTCTCTACACATTAAAAATAGTATAAACTGGTGCTTGAACTAAAAAATACTAAACGTATTGAAGCATAATTTCTTCTGTAAGAGTATGCGTTGTATTCACGATGAAACTAGGATAAGAGTGTGTTTTGTATTCAGATTGAAAACAGGAATACAGTCACCAAGGAATTAGGTATTTACGTAATGCAATTGCTGAACTCTGAGGAAACTTTTACATCAGTATCGTCATTTTTGTCTGTAATAAATAACCTAGGGTTGCTGTTATGAGACAATTTTAAAACTAGTATTTTTTGAGATAGTATTAGATCTACTAGAAGGTGTATAATAAACAATTTAACTTACAATATTCTATATGAATCACATACAATTCTACACGATTTAAGTCAATTCCTTCGTAAGAATCCCCTAGGGAATAAGTAAATAAGTTTGATGCCATGGGGAACAATTGATAATTTTGCAGCATACATTATTGTATTGAATCATAACTAAGTTATACGTTTTGGACTTTGACTACTATTATGCATTTTTGATGATTATACTGAATACTTCAACACTTCCATCTCACTCATTATTATACAATCTTCACATTCACAGACTTCTTAAATTATCTGCGGTTTTGGAATAACGTTTAATACAAAAATATCCAACAACGTTGTTTAGTGAACCACCAAACCTTTTGTAACTTTATTTAATAAGTCATCTTATATATTTTGTACCGAACGTGGTCTTGCATAGCTTTAAGTTTAGTTAAAAAACTAATAATGTTTTCCTCGACCTCTTGTTGGTTTTAATTAAATACAAAGTTTTTTTATAAGGCTTGGTTTAGTAAGTTTAACGAATTCTACCCTGTGATAATATCACTGTAGTAGATTTTAAAGTACGAGATTATAGTATGACACATCCATCATAATGGTATATTCTATGGTCTAGAAGATTTCTCGGTAATATGGTTAATTATTTAAGGCTTTAAGTTAATAGGGCAAATCCATTAATAGTATGACGATAATATATCTATTTAAAATCGATGCTTAACAAAATATACCTATATTGCTAAAGTAAGCCTTTAAAATATGAATGAAACAACAATTTATCAATATTCAATTTAAACTATCGAAAACTTGGGACTTTAATTAATGCTTCAGTATGAATTAGAATCCATAATAAAATTTTAGTAAAAATGCGAGTATAATTAAAAATACTAATTGGAACCTATGGGTAGTATACAATTATAATTGATTCGGTGAGTTCAGAATACACGGGGCACATTTGACTTTATGGGTCAAGTTTTCTCTCGCCCAATTAACCAACTTTGCCGGGTCCAATTTCCCCGCCAAATTGTCTCCGGTCGACAGAATCCGGCGGGAAATTGCGTCGTGGATTTCGGGCTTAAATGAACCCTTTCTTGGGTACATTATACATGGGCATATATATTTAACCTATCCTGCTGTCATGCATAATACCTTTAAAATGGAATATAATAAAATATTTAACTTGATCGGAAACGTTATTTTTATATTATTTGTTACTTGTTTTTAGCTTGTGGCTAGAAATAGTTAGATCTGTGGTGTAACTGTATATTTTGTATATTTCTACGTCTTTTAAACATTTTTTTACAATTTTATGAAGAATGGTCCAAACCCTGGTAATTTTTATGCTCAACGTCGACATGTTGTTAGGAAGCATAATTTATTTATAACACAAAGGCATAATGTTAACTGGGTCCAAATTCGACCCTTGTGGGACTCCTGACGACCAGTCACTCAGTCACCAGAAGGGTTAATGTTTCAATGAACTATAGATATGTTAATGTAATATCTATGAATATTATTCATAGATATTACGGAGAATTCCGTTTTCACCTTGAAGTTTTAAGGCAAGATAATTAATTTTATTGGAAATATTCTGATAAGCAAAGATAGTTAACATAAATGTAACGATTTAAATTAGCTGCATACATAATTAAGAAAATTACAAAAATTCTCTTCGTCGATGAGATTCTTCGCCTGGCCTGCTCTGAGATTGTTTAAATGTACAGCAGATATTTGAACTTGTAGTCAATACGATATAATCAATATAATCAATATCGTAATTATTCGTATTTTAATCGTTTCCCAAAAGAAAAAAACAATGATAAATAAATCTAGAGCCTATAGACGACTATTTTTTGTGAGTCAATCGCTTTAGACGTAAGCTTCTGCTATAAGGAAACAACCACCAGTAAGTATGCGTTCATCTATGGTAATAGTTTCTTCGTGTTATATCATGTAAAGTTATGTAATTATATTGTATCTCCACTGAATATTTGTCATATTTACGCGTACCTAATATTAAATACATCTTAGATCAATAATATTACAATGTGTTTAGATATACATTATATTTCCTCTTACATATTCAGCTGTATAGATATTAAAATGATATCCCATTTTTCCAAATCCCCCGTTTGTCATAGCAAATGAAATAAGTTATTTCCGAGAGAATATTAAAAACTTATGAAATTACTAGTTAAAAAATGTTTAATGGACTCTCCTAAAAACAACATTATTACCCATTATGTTATTACCTATTACAGTATTTTAGAGAAATGTTTTTTCATGGTTATTAAAATGCTTTTTTCTCTGTTTCAATTTTTTTCAATTGAAGTCAACTATGTAGTAAACAGCTCAGTAATAGGCCTTATAAATTTATATATTTCCATATAAGTTAGTTAATATAATTTATTTGTGTATGTTATAAGCATATAGGATTTTCGTACGTATGAATATATAGTAATAACTTTCCTTTTCTATTGCTCCGTCTATGGGCAAAACACAATAAAATTTGTATTCTTTAATGTATAAAATTCTATAATATTGTGGATAATGTAGACCCATATTAGTAGAGTAACAACCTCTATGATGATTGTAACATGTTTTCAGGGATAATAAAATGGTTGTTATAAAACTCTTTAGAACCAATTCCAATATCAATAATAAGCACGTAATGTAAATAACAGGTTTATATGAAGAGTTAGATATGACTTCATGAGGTACGGAATGAGGAAACCGGTTGTAATTGGCTTAACAGCCGATTGCGTGCAAGACAATGCGAACCGCTGCTCGGCGCTACTGATGTGAACCTGTTGCTTATCTCTGTTATCTTAGACGTCGGCTCTGGCAAGGTCAACTAACAGTACAGTGTGCAGTGTACAGTCGCGGAAGTGACTAGAGTAATCTTAGTAGTGGAAATGGAAATGCATCAACAAATGGTCTACGAGCTTTAGAAATATCTGTATATAAGTTTAGACCGAACATTCTTAAACCTGCAAATGATCTCTACCTTGAAATCTCTACCTTTCTCATCACAATGACTGAAAAACGGCCACCTTAAGCTATCTAAATTGTCTGTAAATCATTGTTTTCGTGTAACTCAAAATAAGGAACGCAGAAGGAATAGTTGGAAGTTTTTTCGGTTCACTAACCTCACAATATAAGTATGCCTCATTATAAATGTTGTTTACTACTTGAAACACATAATATATTTACAATTTTGTCGTTTTGTATTACAAAAATGTTTTATCAACGTGAATCATTGTGTATTGAAAACTTCTAGTTAATTAAAATCACTAAAAACGGAATAAAACCCTTTCTGCGTAGTTTTACTGGTAGTCCTACATTATGCGAACGTTGCGGATAAGACGATATTTTAAGTTATGTTTGTAAATTACCTCCAATTATGTGGTTAAATTTGGTAATGATTAGAAGGTTATGTCCACAGTACGATGAAAATAGTAAATCATCACAATCTCAGTATCTCAGTACGAGTGAGTGTCTTTTGGTACTTAATCATATTTCCAAGTTTGACTGTTCTTCGCTTGTAGATTACGATTTTGTCCCAAAAACTGCCACTTTCGGTCATAGTAATGACAACTATTATTGATATTATATGTTTAAAAACTTAAAGAAGCTGGTTAAAAGCTAAACAACTAAAGAATAGAAATGAGTGCACTCATAATTTTAACTCCGTAAAAAAATTACTTTCAGTTTTAATCAGTTGCTATTTATCTAATCGCCTAGGGGACCGTTTAAAAGTTGAAACCATGCTTGCTTTATTAAATTTTATTTACCTTTGTAATTGTTAAAAATTATAACAAACACAAAGAACCGTAAATGGAATTGTGGGCATTGTCTAATATAACACTGTGTAATCTGGTAATGAATTTCACAATTAATTGGAGTAGAAGAGCATCATTTAGATTTACATTAGTATTCTTATTTATTCTGGGCTAGATTAGGGTATTTTAGACTATGAAGAAAAATATGGTTTTGGGATTTAATTTCTTTTAGAAAAACGACCCGCATAACAACTTAAGTATTGACTGAGTGATTAAAGGACCTCAATCGTCACAAGATCGGTTTAATATTTGTTTGGTATTCCGCCACACTTTATTATTTATAATTTTAACAGAGAGAAGTCCTGGTGGCTTACTCTATGGCGGCAAGGGAGTCTCCGTTAATACTCCTTGTATTTCACCGCCGCCTTTTAACGACGGCACAATATTACAGTTAACCACCAACTGCGCGAAGGAAACATAAAAAGGCGACTGTTTTCTGGCGGATGAGTTTTGGAATGAAGTTATCTTTCCGGCTCACTTTGTAAGGGAACAGGAAACGGTCTGGTCTTTATATGCGGAGAAAATTATACTTTTCCAAAAGAAGCCATTTAATTTAAATTCGTAGAAAAGTTTTTACTCATTACAACAGTTTTTGGTTTAGTTAATTACAACGATTTTCTCTTCGTAAATACAATTCTTAGTTATAAAATATATAAAATCAGTATTTTGGTTTTTATGGTTATTAAATATAGGCTATTAAATTGATTAATGGTTGGTCGGTGTCTTGTTTACATATTATTTTTACACTGAGTTTGCAAAAAAATATATTGTATCACTAATTATGATTTTTATTTCCAATTTTGGCTTCAGAAACTGTTGAGCTTAAAGCACAAACTAAGTGTTCCAGTCTTGAAAACGTGACAAGTCAACATAAAATTACCACAATATTATATCTACTAAGAAAGAATATTTTCAGATCCATTTATTCAGTTATTTGGTGTTAAAATATACAAATGATGCTGTGACATTATTTCAAGTGTATTGAAAATCGTTCCCTTTTGCGATTTTTCTATCGGATATATAACTATTACAGTAGTCGTCATGAAAAACCCTAGACTTGGGGCCAAGCTTTAATTTTGGATTTGATGTGCGTATGTGTTCGTAAACACGATGACTTGCGTAAAAGAATTTTAGTTTTTATCAGCTTGAGGTGTATTAAATAAATAGTAATTGTAAAATTAAAATAATTTTGTTTCTAGTAGTATCAAATCTACATACTATTTAAGCTAGATGATCAAGCTTTGTTTGATTAACATAATAAATTCTTTAATCTATGGAAATTCACATTGTTTGCAGCTCTGCTACGGCGGAAGTGTTTATATATGACATGTTCATTCATTAGTTGTATTAATCAATGGAGGAACGATCCTGCAACACCAAGCGTAAGAGCGTCGTAACCGTTCCCTCAGACTAACTTACGGTCAATTATTGTTGATATGTGTTGCAGCAAACTTTATACTTATAGAAGAGCCAATCTTATAACTAATTCAGCATATAACGTTCAAAGTTTACCAATTTAAAGTTCCAGACTCTAAGTAGACTCATCAGTAAACGTAACGTATAGTATTGTGATAATTTATAAGGGAGAAAGACATCCTCTGGTCAATAAGTTGTATTGGTGACGCTGAATGATTACAAAATAACGACTTTTGAGGACGATATATAAATATTTACGTGGAAATAGCTTTTATTTTTAATGGAATAATTTTCTGAGATAGTTAAAACAGATTTATATACAGTGCTAGTATATAAAGTTGTATACAGTTTCATTGCAAAGGTCAAAAGTAATGCTTTTTTTACTAACTCCAAGTTTACAACCGGTGAGATAATAAAAGTAATGGTATTAAATAGGTTTTAATAAATTTAAACTTTTCACCAGTATATTGCTCATTTTTCTTTAAATATGCTACCTTTTATATTTAAACGTAATACGATGAGACTTTGAGGTTAAACAAATAAAAAAATAACCTAAATTATGAATAATTAATCTTGGATTAATCGAAACTCAACAAAAATTTTAGGCGTTTTATCGGGATATTAATACGGAAATGAGAGAGTTAAAGCATGTTAAAATACTGATTTAATATTTCGATCAGAAAATCTAATAAATTAATTCAATAATGGTTGAAACTGGCTAGTTTGACATTTACTAAAATCTTTAATAAACAGAAAACGGAAAATTGCTTCCTTGGACGACCACGGATTTAAAAGTGGAAAATTCCACCTCAGTTCAAGTTGACAAGAAACAGAAGCCAATGGAAAGAGGTATTGATAATTTCCACAATTTACTAACTTAAAATAGCATAGCTAAATTGCAGTACTTAAAAACAAAAGGTATGATAAAAATAGCCATTGTTCTTAAAAATGCAGAAGTTATAAAGTACTGATCTAAATCCCTGATAATTTTGGTTTATGTCTTACCGTTCTTCAGGTTTTATGAGTTTTACCAAAATTGGTTGGTACAAATCGAACTATCCTCAAAAATGGCCTGTTGCAAGCCCTGTGGAAACAAAAATACTGATTCTTCTTCACGCCAAGTTAACTTTTAGTAATCAAAGTGTAGGTAATTAGTCACTAAAGGTTGCGAGGAAGTCTTGTCAAATCCAATCATTACCACACGCGCATTCCTCGTCTCCTGGAAGCGCGTGAGGCTGCGAGCCTGCAAGGCTTCCCTTTGTCTGCGGACGTGTCCCAACCTCCCGCGTCTCCCAACTTTGGTTAACAAAGTTAACCTTTGTCGAACAAACGTTATACAAGCTGGCTTATTTTCGGATACGTGCGTGGAGTTTTGAACGAGTTCCCTAAGTTGGGAAGCACTGGTTGAATTTGTTTTCTATTTCGATGTACGTTTCGTAACTGTTGTTTAACGTATACGCGTTTAGTGTTTTTAGGAGTTTGGACATACGTGAACCAGCGTAGTGAGTAATAACTGTAGTAATTGTTTGGGATATCGCTATTGCACTAAGTACAGTCGCTGGAATAGCAATACATCTTTAACATTATACAAAAAATAACAATAGTAAAAATTAATATCATAAAACATATTTGAAGTTTATGCAATTCAGAAACTATTTTATAATTTTGACATGGATTGTAAGATTCCAATTCAAATAATTTTTGAATCTATAATTGATGGGGTGTATCCATTTTTTATCCATTGTTTTGATTATTTGTTTTTCTTTGTTGTATTATTCAGGTAATAGATTGTAGTTGGTCATTTTCAAGCTGTCATTTTCTGGTTAAGAAAATGTGGTTAAGAAATGAAAGAAATACGTTTCTGGTTAACATAGAATATCGGTATGGTCGACCTCACTCACCTAACCTATCCTCTCAATCTGACTACTACTATCATAAGCCTACTGGAGTCATTGTGATAATGAGAGAACTCCCCTTCAGGTGACTTGTACAATAAGCTTCAACTAACGTGCACCCGCAGGAGTTTTTAGGTTGTACAATCCCTATCTTCTTACTCCCCTAATCAACAACTCATGTCCAAACGATTTTAGTAACATTGGAAACTGCCTGGATCTACCTCCCCTACACTGATACCCGTACACCGACAAAAACTCTATAAATAAAAGCATACATATGTGCAACGTATGAAACATGAACTCATCATTGTGCGACAGCACAGCGGGCGGCAACGCGTGCAAACTCTACGACACTTGTTGCATATTCATAGATTCTTAGCGATTTGCAAATTGAAAGACGCATGAAAGCGAGGGGCTGACCGGTCTGATCGATGGAGGTGGGCCGAGCTATACAGCTCTCCATATGTTGAAATACAAGTCCCTCACTGATGGTTGTGTACCAGGAAGAATTAAAAAAATATATTGAATTCAAATAAAATTATTACCTATATCATCTGGGAAATATTATTTCAGGTAATTGTGGCCAGCTCAGTACAGAAAAAATTGTATGAATACTTACAGTATGTTCATTGTTAACTGGAGAAGTTCACCGTTGGCACCACTGCAGTTATTTTTCGTCTATTATTTTTAATTTATGGACTATCATTACCAGTAACTATTTTTACGTTTTGACGACGAACGGTCGAAACTCTTGTATTGTACTCTTGTTAATCCTGTTACTGCTTAGCAATTACACTTTATTAATAGCACAATTTACAAAAATGATTCCTGGGTATCAAGTTGATCTGACCTTAGCATTTATAATGTAAACTAGAATATATATTCTAGAATACCCGTTTAGTGATTTGGTCGGTATTTTACGAATATGAGACCGTCAATATTGAGCATTACTGAATTTCCCAGCTATGTTGAATGAAATATAATAATATTTAAGCAAGTAAGTTCCTTTTGATAAGTAAATACGAAGGATTATTAGGTAGAACCTGTAATAGAAATGTTTTGAAACTGAAAATTCAGTTTATTCGAATTTATAATCTCAATTAATTTTGATTCGATTTCTTCGAGAGGCTACTTTTAAAATCGAGTAAAATATTAGGTTTGGTTCCTTAGTTTACTTTAAAAGTGTACATAAAAGTAAATACGATAAGGTTCGATGGTTGACGACAGATTGTGAAATTTGAGAGCGGTTTAAATGGAGCGGTTTGCCTAATAGTGGAAATATAATGTCACTGAAACAGTTAAGGCATATTGAATACCAGAATGACAAAGGTACAACAACAAAGAATATGTTATTCATATAGTTAATTATTATCGGTATAGTTAAAGTCTTTTACTTCTTTCAATAATTGTAGCCTCGAGAAAAATAAGACCGTTCTGTAGGTGTTGATTTGGTTATTTCACCCGATGGATTGCAGATAATTTATACTTTTTATATACATACAATTTACAAAGTGAAAATATATACACGTATGACAAGGTTGCTGCCTTGTATAAGCAAATTATAAAAAGGAAAGATGAAACCTTTTAAATTACTGAATACAGATAATACCTGCCGAACGAAAATCCGTATAGTACCAACTTGGATAAATACTGTATCATGTTATGACGTGTTGTAATACATTTATAAAAATGTTGAAACCGATAACTAGATATTATTTAAAAACTAATTGGCCATTACGATTGTAGAATAACTTGTTAACTGCTAAGGATAATAATGAAGAGTTTCTTCATCGCAAAATTAAATACGGAGAAATGGAAAATGTTATTAAAGGAAGTAAAAGATAACATTAGCATAACTCAGTGCGCGTCGGTCGGTTGAAGAGCGATCCAGTCGACTTCTGAGCACTTTCTAAGAAACCCTCATTTTAATTAATTTACGTTCAAACAGCCACACAACCGCTTTACAGAAGTTATATATTCATGGCCGAACTTTTAGAGCTCTTAATTTAGGAATATTGCCGGTACTTGATTAAAATAAGCTTTTCCCGGGCTTTTATCTTCAGTTTCCTTTGTGTCCAGTGAATAAAATGTGAAATTTATTTTTGCCTTTAGAACATTTATGTTTATTTGAAACGTCGTTGTCTTAAGTTGTATGATATATTTTTAGGTACCGTTTACTGGATTGAGTTATTCTTTTTTACCAAAGGTTTTTTTAATCCTCGGAGAAGTATTAGTTAGATTGGATCAAACCATTACGTTCTTGAGACATGGTAGATTAATGTATATTAAATCGTAGACTGTTGGTATATTCAAGAGTTTATTCTATATCTGATATTATTCCACAGTGTTTAAAAATTTAACTCTTTAGTGTGAAAGGTGGTTTGTACTGTGTGTAACTAAAGTGAATCTATTATCTATTTTTGTATCAAATTGTAATAAACTACAAATGTTAAATTGAGAATTTTCAAAATTGAAATCTAAAAAAGAGAAACTGCACCGTTTCGGATTAAAGCCATAAAAAAGGGATAAATTTAGTTTTGGGAAAAACTGATATAATTTTGATTAATCGAATTAATAAATGACATTATTACCCACACATTACATATTTTGTCAGCATATTCAATATTATATTAATAAATTACATGTTTCAAATATTTAAATCTTCAAAAACACACTTCAGAAGAATAAATTTTGCACCCCGAGGTTAAAACCTTTATGGGATAATAATGATCACTGACTTATATATCAAGCTGAAGCTAGAAGGACTGTAACCGACACACTGATAGAAATATTACTCTGTACATTGATTGTAAGGATACAATAGTTATTAATCAGTTTGTATTAATATATAAAATGATTATGGAATAATTATTACATATGAATATTATTTTAATTAATTGACAATTAGCTTTTATTGATTACAGATGAAAATATTAAATTATTTCCAAAAAATTTCCTAAGTAAATGTATTTTACCCTCATCACTTCCTCTCTGTTATCAGAAATATAATTTTTATAATATTAAACTACTTTTTTCATAATTAACTAGGTTTAAATATTTTTTGTAATGAAACAATAAAGGAGAATCTTAAGGATTTAAGAGAACATTAATAATGCTCAGTTTATTTTAGTTTCAAAGGTTGGTATAAACATATCTAAAGGATATATCCTTCTTTTTTGATGAACCAAACTTAAGACGTGATGTAATTTTGCAAACAAAATTATCAAGAGCTTTAAGAAGAAATTATCCATAAAAGATCGTGTGACATAAAAGAAGGGTGACATTTGAATGGGATATCAAATACTTCTTCTACTTGAAAATCAATATTTAAACGGAATAGTATAAAAAAAATCTAAAAAGTAAGAGAGGTGTTTGAACAAAGTCGAGGATTTAGGAAGAATTGTGTTCCGGCAGTGGGTTAGGGCCATTACAGTCACGTTAACAATGTTAACAAACTTGTTTACGGCGCTTGAAATGCTTCCGGGCCGAATGTTTTAAAGTTGGCCACCCTGTCACTGTGCGCGAAACAAACAGTTGGTATGCAAAACTGTTTCATAAAATTACTGGTGTTTTGGCTATTACACTTACAATATTTTAATACTAGGCTACGTTTAAAGTTTTTTTTTACTTGTGTAGATAGGTTTTATAGATTAATAATTAAATCTACTACTACACTACACTTCAACAATAATTGGTATGACTGATTAAATCTATCGGGCATCTTTTAATTTATATCGAGATAGGCCTACATGAAAAAAATTGGAGTGTACGATGTATGGTTTACAATAATGTCTAATCAACCAGCGTACGATATCATAATATTGTATTTCAGTGCAAGGGTTGACAGTAACGCTTTACATACAAGTTTACGGTTTACGAGCCGCTAGATAAGGCTGCACTGTAATTTTAGTGATTAACTAAAACTACCTTAGCCCCGTGTATGCATTTTTCGTATTGCATACAATTTTGAGCTAACTACTGTACAAACAAAATATCTTGCAGGGGAATGATTTTCTTCCATATTATTCTTTTAGTTGCAACCAATCAGCTGATTCTACATCAACACTAATAATCGATTACACATTGGAATAACGATCAGCTGATATCCTCGACATCAGCTGACTCCCTACGGTGGGAAAGGATTACTTTTGACGCACAAAATATATATTTAAACAGTCGTTTTTGCAACAGTATGACGAGAAGTAAAAAACTTACATAAATTAAAAATCATTCAAATCATACAGGGAAAGATAATTTAATAAAATAAATTAAAAATCGTACATCTGTGTGGTTGACGTTATGTAATCGTATTGGACCATTGTATTCATATTCTCAGTCCCGATATGTAACACTAACTGCTATGCTTCTCACATTGCAACTATCAGTTAGTGTTATTAGTAGGCGACGCCTAATACTAGGCTTCCTTGTAAAATGTCAGCCTGCCGAACGTGTTATTTGCAGTGTTGCATGCGCTACGTTATTTAAACGAGTAACCGACACTTTAAAAATCAATACGTCATCGCTGGGACTGTTATTAGAAAATACTGGTTCGCGCGGTAGGTCTCGTCGGATAAGGCCAGGAGTGTAAGACAAAGTTTTGTAACTTTTTGTGGTAGATGTCATAAATTTTGCGTTCGAATACAATTTAGTATTTGTACTGCATTAATCAACATAGTATTTTTTGAATAAGGTTGAATATAGTAAAATGAAACCCATTTTTATTTTCTAATACTTATAACAAGTATTTTTAGATAATCAATTTCTAAGTAGATTAAAAACGTGAAATTGACCTGGAAGAATATCTCGAGTAATTTTCTTCCCAAATAAAACCTATTAAAAACAGAATTGTAGATTTTTAAGCAATGTATATTTTATGGTTCCTTCATTCTATTCTTCTAAAACTGTGAGTTAAAATATCATTACAAAATAACTCTATTTAAAGACAGGTAATTTTTAAAATTCACTGATATTTGTGATCGATTCCATAGATTATAATAAATATTTTGTGCGAGCGAATTCCTTCTTAAATCCTTGAAGGGAAATAAGTTCGATCGGGTTAGATTATATGAAGTCTTAGAAAGTATTAGTTTAATATATAATATATGATTACTTCTTACACGAGTTTCAAATATTAAATACGCAGTTGAATACACTATTTCTGGATATTTTACAAAACGTAAAATTTCTTGTAGCGAAGCCACATACTGAAATACTTCCCTACACATAAAATTAATTCTTTCCTTCTTATGTCATCATGAACTAAAATATTGAAATATAATACCCTTCTAAAATATAGGTTATTTAAAATTTGTTTTGATCATTGTCAACATTTCCTTAAATTGACATTGTCTGATCACTCGAACTTTGGCCAGCGCTCGTTATGGTTTTCATCCCAGAACTTTTAATCTGTAAAAAATATTCAATATGTTTCAAAAGCTGTATTTTTATCAATACAGTCCACCTAGTGTTGTGCTGGATTATCCTTATGTTTACTGGTTATGCCAACAAAGTATATGTGAAATAACCTCTCAAGATGTTTCGCTTGCCTGGACTTAGGGACGAGAGGTCAAGAGTTTAAATCCTGGGATGTCCTTTGGGTTTGGACAACTTCCCCAAAAATAGTTTGTGTAGAATTATTCTCTGACTTTTAAAATTTCTCTGGTGTAGAAAAAACATATGAAAATTATTATTTTTGAAGAAGAATTTTATTCGGGATGGAACAGAGATTCATATGATAGGAGAACGTGTGGCAATGTGTTAGCGGTAACAGTTGTGCTCGTCTCACAGTCACACAACACGTATCGCAGTCTCAAGCACGTCCTTCCTTCATATCCGACTTGTTTTATGTTAAAACATTATTCCGTTCCTCGAATTTTGTATTTTACTAAAACTGAACAATGTGCGTTTGATATTTTACAGTGTATTGTACATCGTAAAATAATCTCAGGCGAAAAATAAGTAGGAGATATTATAAAAAAAACTTGACAGAGATTTCAAAAAAGAATGAAATAAAACTTAGATTTTTATTAGTAATTTTAGAAAATATACACAAGAGAGCTCAAATCGTTGTCCAAGTATTCAACAGTTCGATTCTAGGCCCAGTGTCCTAGAATTTAAATTTGTAATTATGGCTACTAATTAGTTTCTTAAATTACAAGAACTGGTTGACGTTAAGCAGTAACAACACAAAAGTTTCGATCGGTTCCTATTAAAAGTTTGAAAAAAAACATTGTCTTTGATAAGCACATAAACAATATAAAGGTTGCAGCATTCGTTTCAGTTCTGAGAAACACACATTTGAATATTACACAAATAAACGAGTAAATCGAAATAACATTGCAATAGTTCGTAGTAAACATAAAATTCAAAATTATTAACGTTTAGACCAAAAATAATCCTAGTAAGCTCATATAAATACTGTGATATTTGGACTGTCGCCATCTCCAAGGCCCAAGCCTCATCTAAACCCAAATTTGCGGAGAGAGGGTCCCTGTACACCGCGGCGTCCATCTAAGTTTTGATTACTCTTTTCTTCTCTTTTTGATTACTACTTTATTTATAGTAATGTTTAAATCATATTCTATGTTTGAATTGAATTATTGGCAGTGGATAGAGTTTGAATTTGAATAGAAAATAGGGTTTAAATTATATAGTCGAATCATAAATACACGAAATTATGCCTCACTTAAAATAAAAAAAAACAGTGGTTGATTTTCTATTCACATAGTACAATATGAATTTGAAAACATCCATACTTTAGATACGTTCTGTAAGGATACGTCATGTCCTGATCTGTCATATGAAGATCTCGTCTCATGATAATTATATTTACTGAGCAAGCACGTTACCCCTGATCTACTGCGTTGGTTATACACATATTATATAATAGATATAAATTATAAATGAACTCTAAAGTATTTTTACTACTTTAACGCCCAAAATTGAATTTAAAAAAGACACTGAAAATTCAAAATTTTGTTAAATATATTTAACAATTATTGGAATCTAATTTTTGTTACTTTTATCTAAGTTTTTAGGATTTTATTCACGCATAGAAACAGCTACCGTGTCAAAATCTCGATGGAGGAGTTTTAGATGGAGCTGTTTTTACAACAACCGTGCGTGTCTGCCTAACATGACGCATGGCGATGTAAGGAAATGAGTTTTACGATTAGGGTCGGGTATTATACGCAACCTCCGTCTTTCGTATCAAGTCTCTGAGAATGGCTAAACTTTTCTACCTGCTTCTGGAAGTAAATTTAGAGTTTTAAAATTTCCTTAAGTAGATATAGTTTGTAACATTGTAATCATTTACATAAATTGACATAAATATCTTAAATTTCAAATAAAAGGTTGAAAGTTTTACGTATACTTAGGAATTTGGAAATTACGTAATTATAAAAAGTAACAGTCCTTAATAGATCGAAACACCTTTTAACTAGATACACTAATAAGCATATTGACCAATCAAATAATGAGCGTATTTCTAGATTAGTGAATATTTTGAACTTTGAGCGTTTTTCTGTCTGTCCTAGATACAACGTCACACAATAATAATCTATGGCAACAAATAATCTGGGGGAAAGTAATTACGTGTTAATAGTGATCAGTTATGTTGATAGTGAATTATACATGTGACATAATCCATAATATTGTCATATTAGACGATTTTTATTTCAAATTTTCACCTGGAATATAGAGAGAAAATGTCGTTCTGCAATGTAAGTCTATGATAAAATAGGATGAACCTTTTTAAAAAAGAACGGAAGCCTGTATGTATACTTTACTCACACACAGGATGCAGATATGTGGTATGAGTGAATGAAGCAAAGACAGGGAAAAGACTACACGGTGTAAAGTAGACTGAACTGGTAAAACAGTGATAACTTCTGGATGAAACAGAGAGGAACCCCCTTACAGGCAATCAGTCCGTACTGTCAGGTTGAGCTATCAGCTCCACTTGACAGTTCTGAAGTCACTGAAGTCTCCTTTTGCTTTGTCACGGTCAGTTTTTCTTAAGATCAGTTCATTTAACTAAGTAATATAATACAAAAATCAGTCCAGGTTTTGGCCTGAACAAAGTCAAAATCTCGTAAACACACGATCAGTTTTAACTATCAGTTCCTTGTCTGTAAGGAGCTTAAGAATAAACGGAGGTTTTTCTATTTACTCGTCAAAGAACCAGTTTCGGTTTAGTAGAGAAGCAAATCTTAAGTATCTTGTACCGAAATAAATAAAACAAGTACCACAACCAGGGCTTCTTGTTATACAGCGGTGATAAAATAATACAGTAACCGTATTTTGCCCTTTATTTCTTCGACGATATAATGCTGTGTACACAGACAACGATGTTCCGGCCCACGCGCCCCTCAGACAAGCGGAACGGAGAAGGGAATACTAAAAGCGATACTACCTGTGGTAATGTTTTATAAATTATTTATAACGGATTCAACTATGTAGCGGTTAATACAAGCGGGTGGTATTTGGTACAGCTTATTTTTTTAAATTCATAGAACTTTTATTTCTAGAATATTTTTAATCGGCTCGGAAATTTATTGTCAAAGTGGTTTTGAAGACTAAAACCATAAAACAATACCCATTAATAATCAACATTTAAATGTTAAACGGGTATTTTTACGAATATAAAGAAAATTAGTTGAGAAGTGCTTTTCAATTACTTTTTTAACGTGGTAAACGCCAAAGTATTAACTGTCTATAAGAGTACAAAAATGTATTGTGCATTTTTTTAATTTTATGCACATTAATATTTTATAGTCTAGTGGTAGAGCACGGGACTTCTGTCCCTGAGGTTCCGGGTTCAAATCCTGCTATTCACCAAAGGCTTTTCCCTAAGTGACAATGTCGCATCATTGGATTTAATTAATAGGATTTTTACCTTTTCCATATCCTTTCTTTCACAAGTGTCGACTACCAGTTGCGTGACAACAGTCACATCATCAAGTCATTCTCGGCTAATGAAAGCAAATTTTAGACACAGACATTAAAATATTTACACATATTATTATGCAAGACACTTATTTTTGGGCACAATATTTTCGTAACTTTTGTTCGTTTACGGGCCTAAAAGACAATGCCTTGTGTGATAAATATGTGTAAATAATTTAATGTATGTGTTTTAATGTACTGTGTACAATCTAAAAAAAGGCACATCGCTAGTCGAGGATGACTTGATGATGTGATTGTTATCACGAAATCGGTAGTCTATACTGGTGAAAGAAAGGATATATAAAAGGTAAAAAATTCTATTAACTGATTATAGTACAGCAGTAGGAACATGAATTCATTAGATTTAGCCTGAGATTATGTTTGAAATGGTTCCTGGCGATGGGGTGGACAGTCTTGGCAGCATGAGAATAAAAGGTTATATATTTCATACAGTAAAATAACTAATAAACATTCGTGTTGAAGTTTTTGATATACCAGCCTCAAAAGTTTATCGTTTGTGTATTGTTTTATTACTTATTTTTCTTTATTTTTTCGGTTTATGGATCCACCGATGTCTTGAGTTTTGACATGGATATGTCTTAGCGACCATAATTTGAAACAGTGACGTCATTTGGTTAGTGACGTCATAGTTTGGTTATAAAAACAGCTGTTTAGATGTACTGAAAACACTCCCTTTAGACATATCCATGATCTAACTTATTTACCTCAAGGAAGTAAATACAACCATTTTGTCGCTGTGATGTGTACCGCGTCCACCGCACCGCGCAAGTCAATGCAGACGCGGGGCAGCGGAGGTTTTTACGTTTACGATCCGTTCAGAACACATTCACGCAGCGATGTCCGCGGGTTTATGTCTGTGTTTATGCCCGGACGACGACATGAGGCATAAACAACGGGCGATACGATAAGCATAAAATTTATCATCTCAATAATAAAAGAGTCAGTAAGTTATAAGTGAAGAAGCATGTAAGCGCCGTTTGGTTTGGGTGAAGTTTGAATTTTATAAAACGTACCGTAAGCTTTTACACATTGCTTGAATTGCTTGGGGGACCGCGTGCATAAGGATGTGTTATGTGATATTGGGTGGGGGAGTAGTACGTACTAACTGAAGATTCCTCAGATTAATTAATACCAGATGTCAATACCACTTGTGGTCATACGTTAAATCTTGGTCTAATTAATTATCGGTTTTTTTATGTATTCATCATCTTTAAGACTACAAGATATTATTCACATTTTCAATTTAAATTGATATTTAGGAAGAGTATTAAGTATTTTTTTAATTTTTTTGTATTTTTCTATTAATTATAGATTTTTTTGTTATCAAAGATTTTATACCACGTTATTGTTTGGATGCAAGTAGTATTAATATTATATAGTCATAACAGAAAAAAAAATATTTTACTTATAATATCTGTGGTTGATTTCAGAAGAGAAAAGTAAAAGTTTATTACATGTTTATATCCAAAAGAATACATCAGGTGCATTATAGAAAATAATATATTATTCACATAATTAGTATACCCTAAATATTCATAAAAAAGTGCATAAGAAGAACATGAACCCAAAAGTAAATTTATTATATTTATGGAATACTACAGTAGAAATACGAATACATCCTATGCCTTTGTGTATCCAATAAACAAACACAATTCTAGACGCTTACAAATAATTTCTAATAGATTTATTTAACATTATTTTACTATAGTATAACATTTTAGATGTATATAGTGATGACAAATTATAAACTATATTATGGTAAATGTATTTTTAGCCTTATTACCTACGCCTTTGTTCTAAACACAAACGGTGCATCATTCTAAGTTGCCTCTGTGGAATAACAGACGAAATTCGTGTACAAAAATCTGTAAAGACATTATTAACAGTTTATTTAGATTTTTACTACGAACATTTACCATCACGACTTTAAGTAAAACAATGTTTCATCTGAAATCTGATCCCGTCCACATGCGAGCTAGTAACTAAAACATTACAAGATTAGTACATAATCCGTACTATGCCGATATAAGCTGAAAACAAAAAAGTTAAAAGCATTAAAAAAACTCACAAACCATACCGTAAATGTTAAGGTACTAGCTCGCTTGATGTACTTTCGTAAAACTTTGTTTTACTTAAAGCAGTGATGGAAAATGTCCGTATTAAAAATCTAAATAACATAAATCTGCCATAACCAATAATGAATTTCAAACAAAGGACATTTAACAAGTTGTGTATTGCAGAGAATGTCTCACAGCTGTGATAACAAAAGTGCCACAAGGAGGAAAGGAGATCAGACAAAAGGGTGATGTAATCTCCGAGTTCTCAGTGATTTCTCACGGGGTGTGGGGGGGAGTGGGGGTGGTTAATGAGCGGTATTCATTTATGCTGTCTGCTCTCGTAAGGGATGGGGAGGGGCGGGGGATGATGACAGACAGGGTATTAATTAGGACCCTGCCTGTTCGGTATTCTTTTAGTGGAGAGATGACGCATGTGTTCATGTGGTGTTTTTTTGTAAATTTGGTTTCTGACTTTCCTCCGTTTGTACAAGACATGAGAGTGTGTAAATATTAAAACATATATTTAGAAAACTACTTTATTATTTGTGGATCATTTGGTGCAATACACATATTGCTATTCTATTTAAATTTTCTTTCCCTTATACTGTTTTCCTAACTATTTCACAGATCAAGCCTACCAACTTGTGATGTACTGGCTGGTAGTGTCCCAAAAAGCATACATTTGAGTAGTATTAATGTCCACGAGAATAAAAAAAAGATTTTAAGTCATTTTACAGTTTTAACTATAGTAAATTATGTTAATTAAAGTAAATGAAAATACAGAATACTTTATATGTGTAATATACGATATAACTTTTGAGTACATCAATATCATAAAGTATTTCAATTTATTTTCGGAGCGCAAGTAAATTTATATTATTAGTATAGGCTTACCTATATTGACTAGTTATCAACTATAAAATTACTTACAGACGCCAAAAAGATATATACCTGGAACATAAAAAAATATTAGAAAATTATTGAGACTAATATGCACATAAAACCATAGAAATTAGGACTTATAGAATAAATCTATATAAAGTGCTGTGCTTTTAAAATATTAAGAGGGAATCGTCAATAAAAAACTAATATATCATTTAAGAGTTGTAATCAAAAGGTGACACATTTGGTTTTACCACCTTAAGTACAATGATGTAACATGATAAATAGCCACAACAGTCGTAAAAAGATAGTTTAGTTGTAAACAAGACAGTTGATGATGTTTTCTAATAAAAATGTTTTTAATTCACATCGAAAAATAGATTATTTTATTTTTTATTTCGTGTATTTCTACGCCAGAGGAATTTTTTAACGTTTTGATGAGGAACGGTCCAAACCCCGGTCTTGTGTTACTACCTAACGTCAACCTGTTGTTATGAAGCATCATTAGTTAATAGCCCAATGACAAATGGTGACAAATCGATCCGGCGACCTTCAGTTTTGAAGGCGGGTATTATAACCACTACACCACCCAATCAGTTAATTAGATTATAGGTATATCAAAAAGGGAATGTTTTCCGTATTTCTGCCCTCACAACAGCATGAAAAATGTGTAACTTCCGTTACACATTTTTCTCTCGATAACATCTCTCCCAGAGTTTAAAAATGAATACATTTTTACATCGCTAATTTATTATTGTTTATTTATAAGACCCACTCAGATAGGTATTTTGATTGAAGGATGAGTGTGATGTACTTTACAACCAGATTTGTAATTGATTTACCAGTTAAAAAAGGTTTGTATTTACTTTCCTGTGGGATATAGGTTGGATCATGGACATATCTTAAGGGAATTTTTTCAGTTCTTGTAAACAGCTGTTCTTATAACCAAACTATGTTGTCACAAACCATAAAATATGTCGTGAATAGCTAAATGACGTCTCCGTTTTAAATTTTGGACCTGCAAATTGCTAACCACCAAGAGCTACTAAAAAGCTACTAGGTTCAGTGTAACCATCAATTAAGGTAAATTAAGGTCAGGGTTGAACTAGTGACCATCAGATCTGTCGACGAGTGTTCTGTAATCCACCTACTTGGAGGTCAGGAATTGTGGATAGTTATGAGCCATGGTCAGTGGAAGTGATACTCCTTGGTGCGGATAAACGGCCGTACTATTGAATACTACATTTATCCGCAAAAATATCATCCTCATAATCAGACTAGTTCGTAATCAGCCAGTAACAAGACTATAAGATTGCACCATAATTTTACACTTATTTCTCAATTATACTTGGCTTAAAATACCTACCTGGATAGATCGCCATTTAACGGTAATGGTAGACTAATAATTCAGTATCCAATACTATAATACGAGCAAGGTTTGTATATTTGCACACGGATCTCGAAAACGGCACTAAGGAATTTCTTTAAATTTTGGAAATAACTAATTTCCGAGTAGAAAATAAGTTCTAGATAGGTCTAATGTCCAGGAAAATTCGTGTTTTCTTGTAATATTAAGTTTAAAATCTAAAAATTTAACATTACGCTTATGGAGAATAAAATGTAAACAATACAAAAGAAAACAGCTGTTTATAACCGTTTGACAGTTCTTGATTGAAGACGGCGGGGAACAATGTGTGAATAGAGGTTTTTCATAAATATTTATTTTATTTTATGTATGTAATAAATGTAAAATTATCAAGTTATTAAACAATTTGTAAAAACTTAAGGGTAACATAACTGTGCGAAATAAAAGCAGGAAAGAATATTTCCAAAATCTTCCGTGTTTTGATAGAAAACGTATTTGTTGTATTGCTTGAGCCACTGTAACAAACCAATTAATATGTGTAAATTAAATTTCTCTTTTGCTTTTCAGTCCTCATTCCGTTTATATCAAAATCAGTTGATCACAGGCTAATAATAACTGTATGGATAGTTAAACAGTAAATGATCGGTTAAAACAATTGAGGTTGGCTAAAACACCTTAACCGGCGTCTCTCATTTGGCAGACGCCGTGGTCCAGCGGTAGCGAGTTGGCCTCGTAGAACGAAGGTCGCGTGTTCAAACTCCATCAGGGTCAATACTTTTTGTTCAGTGCTATATTAATTATGGTGTATTAAATCGGTTTTATTTAAACCACATAAATGTTTTCATTGAGTAATAAATGTGTTTTAATTTTTCTAATTAATTTTTATAATACATGTATTATTCTAAACGAGCAAAGCTCGGTCACCAGGTACTAATTCCTAAATAAGATTAGAATTACGACTGGTGGTGGAATTAGGGTTACTGCATCAAAGTAGAGTTAGGCTGTAGGAACACAACGGACAGTCGGACAGTAGAGGGACCGCAGCAGAGCAGTGCGGTCGGGGACAGGTTGCCGCACGACGGACCCTCAGTCTGCGGTCTGGCAGTGAGGTCAACTTTGGACTGAGATGACTGTGGGGCTGCTCAGGCTCAGGTGGACTGTGGGTCTCGTCGGGTTAATTGAGTTGAACAATTGTTATTTTTACTGCTGAATCCACTAGTTTACAAGGCGATTCATGAAGAAACTGAGAAAATTTAAGGACGTGTTCTATTTGTGAAAATGATGAATATAGTTTGTATAAACGTCTACAGGTTTTATTTTAAATATTTATTTTTTAATTGCTAAGATAACACAGTTATTGCAGTTGGCTAAGATTTTTGCGTTTGCGTTTTATGACAATGTTCTAGACTTAGGAACGGGACCAGATTAATTTTTTATTTGATTTTCAGTTAATTTTACTTATAATACATTACATTTGACACTTAAATTAACGCTTAAAATCACATACAGCCTTTACGGGGTACTGAAATCCGCGTGAAAAATTTCACTGGGCTTAACTCAGTCACAAAGCATTTCCAAATACATGTTTATGTGTACATTTTTTCATAGTTTTCCATAGTAGAACAAGTCATTTAATTCTTTCCGTCGTGTATAAAATTCTGTATAGTAATTTTCATAGGCTTGTCTATTACAAAAATTAGTGCTCTAATGGTCACTACACAAAGACGAGTCAGTTAAAAATCTCCACAACATTACTGCTTGTAACAGGCTAATCGATGCAAATTAAGCATGCAAAAAATATAATGCAAAAAGAACGAAACTTACAACACAATTCTGACATGGAGTTCAAAGTTTCTATATTTCAGTAAAGTCAATTTTTATTTGTTTTAGTGGGGTTTTGATGGCTATCAGTGGTAAATTGTAGGAATGGTCCTCTATAACCTCACTTTACTTACGTTTTTCAAAGAGTTCTGTGAATGGTTCTGTCTCATTTCAAATCATCTCACGTTTCCAAGCTGAAATAATATGGACTTGACAAATACGCTTTATAAAGGTTGTAATTATTGAAATTAAAAATAGCTAATTTTACCAAAAACAAACGAATACAACAAAACACCTAGAATTTCTAGTAATCAGTTGGTAAACTATAAAACCCTAGTGTAATTTGTAGCATACGGATATCCCCCAACATCATACTAAGTAGGATGTACTTTAGCGCAAATAACCAAATATAGTTTTGTCTCGACGTCCAATGTAATGAGTTTTTGATGTCGGATAGTTGTAGTAGAACAGTAAACGATAACATTCGACAGTTTACTTGATGGTATATGACATCGTTACCGATAATGGCTTAGTGTGACAAGAGAGGTTTTCGATACTTTGCGAGGCGTGGGAGCTTAATATGATGCTGCTCTAAATATAATATGTAACGGTTTCGTTAGACCTTATTTAGAGGGTAACAGTTATTCAATTAGAGTACTTGTGTAAACTAAAAACATAATATCATAATCAAAGAGATATTAATATCTAGGTGAAAGAGCTGGGTATTAGTATATAAAACCCAATAGTTCATTTCGCAGATGGACGAATGGATAAATATCGCAATTGTTTTTCTCGAACGATATCTCGATTGTGGCGGTTTTCCATCAATATCCAAAAGTCGTTCAAACATTCGATATACTTATCCTATCGTCTGTCCAAATAGGATAATTGAACAATCATGAACAAACGTTTATGGTTAAATAAATGCAAATATTTAACAAAAAATTAAAAATCCCTAACGCTTCACGATAAAAAAATAGTAGACTTATGAATTCACCAGCTAAAGTCGATTATTTTGGCGAACATAGTCTCAATACTTATATGACAGAGATATATGGTGATAATACAGAGATAATACAATATATGGTGGTATGACACTTATAGAATTCAACTCAACCCAAAATATCGTATTCGAAAAGAAAATTTTAAAATAAAGGAAGAAGTCGTTGTGGACCAGCCAGTTGTAACGATATTTGCAAACTTGCAGATTGTATTTTTGGTCCTTAAAATTCCCTCCAATTTCTATTTGTAGATCAACGCTGTCAAAAATGAACCATTTATAAATGATTACGAGTGTATATAGGAGTAGGTACCCCTAACCAGGCACTGGGATGGCCTCAAAACTGACACCCAATTTTACAGAACCACTTTTATTTTATAGCCTTCCAGCCAGAGTAAAGAGAAAAAGGAAAATTACTAAAAACTTTTTAAATGAAAGGTAGTTCTAAAGTTTTCCAACTCTCTGTCTGCATGAGAAATTATTTTTGTTTTTTAATGTTATAATATTAGTTTAGTTTGCTAATAGTTTAGTGACGATTGAACTATACTAAATTTATGTTGTTAATTAATGAAATAAATATTTGTTCATGTCTGGGGAAAACTCATGGTAGTATATGGAAATTTTTGTCAGGGTTGCCACAACATGGAAAATACTGCATTTTGACACCGACATCGATGTCAAATATTCTCAGAAACAAAAAAACGATATCAGTGATACCTTACCATTTAAATTTAGAATAGAATTAACAGGTAAAATACAATTTTATAATGTACAATATGAAATACAATTCTAATAATGTAGGATTTACAAGTGAAATTATATTGAATATGAAATCAGGTTAAATCGTTCCACACTGTTGAATACTACGTTAATCCTTAAATACCATCCTCATAATTAGAACAGTTCGTAATTCAGAGGCAGTGGCTTCTGGAGCCAGCTACTTGGAGGTCACGAATTGTGTATAGTTGTAAGCAATGGTCGGTGGGTGTAGTGTTCTCTTGTGTGGATTAACGTTCGCACTATTTAATTTCACGTTAACACGCAACGACCGTCCTCATAGTTAAACCAGTTCGTAATTCAGAGGTAGTGGTTCGGAATCCACGCTAAACTGTAGGTCCCTTAGTTGCCATCAGCTGTTGGGCTATTAATTAACAGTTCTCTTTAAGGAACAAGTCAGCCTTAGTCAGTAACAAGACTACAAGATCGTGCCATAATCATCCTAAACTAATTTTTCATTCATACTTGGTTTAAAATACCTACCTTATGGTACGATTGCTATTTCAATAATCTAATCTAACACCGAATTTTTGAATATCAATATTTACTGATATTTGAAAATCTTTATTCACAGGTGTATTGAATTCTATCGAAAAGTGGATGGAGCGTGCGGGGGGCGAGTGGAGCAATATAGTTGATTAGCGTGCACTCTGACGGCGCGGCCGAGAGTCACACGTCATGACGTCATGTATTGCTACGGCTAATTGCCACTGGACAAACACGGCCGATATTGCCAGCTCGTGTCAAATAATGTTTATTGCGGATTGTTGATATGCAATCTACGCCGCCGGAAGATTGGAGATGTCGAACAAACTTCCTGCTCTGTGCTGTTTGACTGACGCTGGTTTAATATTTGTTGTTTTATATGTAGATATCACTGAGAGGAACTAACAAATCGCATGATAATAATTGTATGAAATATCAAGAGAGTGTTCATGGTTAATATGATACTATGATAATTCTCGTATAGTGATTTTATAATAATTTGCATGATAGTCTGGAACAAAATTAAACATACAGAATTGAAATAATGTTTAGTAAAGTAAAGTTCCGTGTTTATATCACATTAACACCGTATGAAATGCGCAGCAAACGGGAGTTGATATAGGATAAATACAGCCGTCGAAGCAGACCTGCGTACTAAAATTCCGAATTGATAATATGACAAGTTTCATCAATATATGTTAATAAATAAGAGAGTTGTCTATTCTTCATAAGATTGACACGGGAAAGAGTATGCAGGTTTGCTGCTGTGAGGCAATAAATTTACCGATTCGACTAAACTGCACGTGAGTAACGGTGGCGTCACGAACATAAGGAACACAGTGGTCGTAGAGCAAGAAACTCCATGACAAATGCCGCCTCCGTCTAGTAAGTTCTCGCAACAAACGAGACAAGCACATTAGACAAATCGGGTAATTTATTAAGATGGCGCAGCGTGTACGCGGCTGACGTTAAGTTTACAAACGGCTGGAGTGTGGTCGGTAATGAATGGTTCCTGTACGAGTATTGCGCGTATGTCGTCAGCGACACGACAGAGGTTGAGGTTAAGCGCTTGTCCGGGTGTGAGGGTGGAGTTGGAGTTAGAGCGAGGCTATTTGTCAAGAAAGGGTTTGATTTGAGTTGACCATTTATGAATGCAAAGCTAGTGTAGAGTCCTGCGTCTATATAAATTGTCCTTTGTTTGAAATTCATTATTGGTAATGGTGGATTTATGCTATTTAGATTTTTACTGTGCACATTTTCCATCACGGTTTTAAGTAAAACAAAGTTTTACGACCTTTCGGGATCTGGGAATCTCATCCCGTCCTCAAGCAGTACCTTAAACATAACACGATTAGTGCATAATCAGGACTAAGCCGGTATAAAGTTGAAAACAGAAAAGTTTAAACCAGAAAAAAAACTTACAAACAAACAATTCACTTAAAATTACGCACATAAGAAACATAACACGTCCACTTGTCACGGAGACTCAAAGACGACCCCTTGAGTTGTCTTTATTTTCAGCTGTATACTTGCTTAGTCCAAATTAAGTACTAATAGTGTTATCTTGACTTTAAATCGTAATAGAGATAGAAATGTTCGCAATAAAAAACTAGTTAACGTGTAAATAATGTTAAATAATGTATATTCAAAATCTATAAACTGTCGCAGATGATGTAACTATTAATACAGAATGAAAACGGCTTAAGACTCCCGCTGAGAATCTTATTAGTGATGTTAAATAAGTATGCTGAGAAACTAGTGAAGAAAATATAAAATACCTTGTAGTTGGATAAAACTTTCCTAACTTACTAGTTGGAGGTTATGAAATTGAAAGAGCGACAAAGTTGAAATACTTAGGAATTATCATAGATTACGATAATAGAGAAGGTTTTCTTTGGAATAAATGTTATTGGACTCTTAAGTCACTACTGAAAAGTAGGGTACTGTCAAAGGAAACTAAAAAAATACTGTAGAAACCTAAAATACAAACGTTGAATTATAAGATAGTTCAAATAATTAATTAGCTTAGTAAATATCTAGGGAAATGGAAAACTAAACTTCTGTTAGTGAAACAACGTCATAAATATATCTGATCGTTATCAAGTAATTAACTCGTTTTATAACAACAATTAATTAATCATTTCCTTATGAGACAGCGTTAACATTTATTTAACAAATCAAGTACGACTATCGTGTACTATCAGTCTACAACTTTACTACTACACAATCGATCTCTTTACGAATTTCGTGGGACAAGTAATGCTATTACAAAATTAATATAGTTACTGTGTGAATAAACTCCTAAACGCCACTAATGAAGACTATAGTCGTTTTAGGATACATTTAACGATAGGAGATTCAAACGTAACGATGTATCTGATAAATTAATAGGGATTTACTTTTAGTGAACATTATAAACTAACACTAATAAGATGTATTTTAGTAAGTTTTATTTGTACAATGTATATCGTAAACGTATATGTAATCAGATGAAGCCCAGAGTTGAAAGGTAAAATAAGGTGGGACTAGGAATTAACATAATATCAGCCTTTATTTAGAATTTACTTCCATTATAAAAGTTGTGGCTTCAATCTACGGAGTCTAAATGAAAATTTAAGGAATATTTTCACTTCACTTTATAATATGCGTTTGCTTAAACTTTTCTGAAAATGCTAAATCACAAAATAAAAAAAGTTAAAAAATATAGTTCCACACGGATCTAAGACAAAAACTTGGTTTACTGGGACGTAACATTGCAGTTTATCCTCAAGAGATGAGAATCGCATCAAGCAAGTGAAGGAAAAGTCAGTTGGAAGCAATAACTGAACGTACGAGGAAGAGTTTCAGAAAATGGAACTGGATCTCTTCACTTGATCCCTGCTCAGTCACTCTTGCCGTTTCATTACTAGCAAGTTCTATGGTGAAAGACTTTTTTAGTTTTATCTGATAATATATTACAGTTCCACCCACATGCACACGAACACAATGTGAATAATGTGGAGGCAATTTAAATTACCAAGAAAATTAGGTTACCTATCAATATAAAGTGCTTTATTTAATATCTTGTCAATACTTTACGCCTGATGAAAATTAATAAATATGTTTTAACAGTAAGCACAAAAACACAGGTCACTTGGATTGTTCTTCTTGGTTAAGACAACTTGCACTCAATTAAAACTGTAGCAAACATATTTATTTCTTCTTAGAAAACTAAAAAATAAAATTTGATGCACTTTTCATGCACTTGAATTTGTATTTTTTAATCAAACTTCTTGACAATACATATACAGGGAGTTCATGAAAAAAGTTTCAGGACTTCGGTGAGTGATTCGGCGCAATGGAGGTATGGTCTAAAACGTTTATTTTCTCAGATATCCGCCATTTTGTATTTTTCACAAAATATGTTTTTTTCAAACATTTTCTAACGGATTATTTTCAAATTTGGTATGTATTTTACACTAGTAAACTACTATTAGTGAAAAAATAGCATGATCCAAGCTTAAAATCCAAAACAGTAAACAAATTTTTTACTGTTTTCAAAGTATCTTAGTTTTCAAATTTTAAATGGCCGCCATTTTGAATTTTGAGCTTGGATAATGCTAGTTATTTTTTAATAATAGTAGTTTACTAGTGTAAAACACATAGAAATTTTTAATAATATGTTAGAAAATGTTTGAAATAAAAAATATTTGGTGAAAAATACAAAATAGCGGATATTTGAGAAAATAAACGTTTTATGCCATACCTCCATTGGAACTTTTTTCTTCCCTATAATGTCACCGAATCTTTAAAATCACTCACCGTAGTCCTGAATTGTTTTTTCATGGACACCTTGTATATATACCGTTAGTATGGAGGACAAAGGGATGTAAAATGTCTGCTTTCCAACTACACCAAGTATATCGGTGTACGAGTAGGTTCGGTAAATTTATGACAATTCCTACAAATATATGTTTTATTTAATAAAAGAATTCAATTTTTTTATTAAATGAAACATATATTTGTAGGGATTGTCATAAATTTACCGAAATACTCGTACACCAATCATTGCCATTTAGGGATTAAAAACATTATAGAGTGTGCCAAACATTGCACACTGGGTTACGAAAGGAAAATATGATTCTAAACGTGTCAAGTTGCATAAGAAGCAGATGTAATTTTTTCCTGGAATCCAAAGTTCGTAATTAAGATCAACTACTTCTGCCCTAGTTTTTTATTGCGCAAGATATGAAAGAAATGCCATAGTAATTTGAAAATTAGCTTTATCTCCTTTGTCGAATTTAAGTACTGTTGGTGGTGTATAGACGAAAGTGCACTCGAATTTCAAAGAAAACTGGAATGTCTGAAGAGCTCACTGAGTATGTAGTTAATGTTATAACCATCCAATTAAAACTATTATAACATCGCCACTTGTTCAGATGAAAGACTTGGGGAAAGATGAAAATCTCGCGATTGATTTTTCAGCACTGATGTTTAATTCATAACAGACCACCGATGAATAGAGGAGGAGGCAGAATTTGCATTTTAACTGCCTATAAATTGGCAATTACTTGTCTAAGGTGTGAAGATTGAAATCAAACTGTACTAACTGAAATCTTCACGCCCCTTTGAAAACAGTATCACGATAATGTTTTTTAACGAAGCAGAATAATCTTACTAACAAAGAATTACCGTTTTACCGTAAGTTACCGTTTTTGAGTTTTTGTACATAACAAATTAATGATAAATAAAATAAATTAAATACTACCAAGGGAGCCTCTTCATTTAAGCTGGTATGAGAAAACAGTTTTAAAAGCTTAGTAATATATCAAAGAACCAATCGGAGAAAAGCATAGGGAACGCTATTTCGTGTCGCACCGCTAGCTCGGAGGCTGAGTGTTGTGGTTATTTGTGGTGTTATCAATATAGTTTCTGTATGTTATATGTTAGATGACTATAGTATTATTGAAAACATTATATAAATAGTATTTGCGACTTAAACATTCAATTTTTAATGTAAATTACTAGGTAATCACTTGAAAACGGGAGGAGTTTCACCACCTCCAGAAACGTTGTGTAATTAAAACACATACGCGTGGGAAAAGTCCAATAAAGAATATTCAGTAATATATTTATACGTTACATGAATACTATCTTATTTTATTCTTTGGAAAACTGACACTTTTTATTAGGTTTTGCAAAAGATCTCGGAAAATTTCACCCAGAACTCTGACAGAACAGTTTTACTCGAAAACATATGGACTGATGCATAATTAATGTATTGAACTCATTTTGACGACGAGGTGTTTATACCGGACAGGAGTGTACGGAAGCAAGAACACCGTCAATTACTTAAAAACCACCCATCTGCATATTCATATGCACTTGGCAATTTGCAGTCGACGTGGACGACTGGTATCGGTTTAACATTTGGGTCCAATTAAAATATCAACCGTGTTGCCAGGTACATTGCGAAATATTAGATTTCGTAAGAACGGAGTTGATCAGATCATACGAGAGTTTCTACATTTTTGGATTTGGGTACTGTTTGGGAAAAACTATCAAAAAATGTATAAGACTCTTTGAAGTTGGGAGAAAAAGGAAGTAGCAGGCCTTTATGTTAGTGAAAGTCTATTAGATGACGAGATGAACTGACACAGAGAGCAACGATGTCATGGGTTCGAATCCAAATGTTTTCGATCAGTTTATCCAGTTCTACGATGTTGGTTCTAACCATATTTCCTTCATTCCTCCCACAGCAATGTGATTTTACTCACAAAAAACTCAATTCATTACTACAATGCCGTTATTTTCAAATTAAATAAAATAAGGTCACACATTTTTCAGTCACAGTTCTAAAAATCGTTTCAGATGTACTTCCTACATATCCTTCTTGTTTCTGAGCTATATAGCTTTATCTTAAAGGAATACAATAATCAAAGGAAATATAATTTTTTTATTTTAGCTAACAAATAAACTAAACATTTTTACGAACTGAAACTGAAATTGATGTAATCTAATTTTATTTCATTAGTATTTTAACTAACCGACTTAACACTGTCGTATTAATATCCAGGATTGTTGAAGTTTTACGTCATTTCGGTTTTATAGTTTTTTCATTACATACGAAATTTAGGCAAGTTTATTGTATGTAAAAAATAAAAATTGAGGAAAATGATAATATCATTTTTCTGATACCACCTTGTAGACGTTGAATCATAATAATTAGGTGAATGCTATAATAATTTATGAAGAATAACCTTTAATGACCGAATCGTTTAGGTTATGACATGAGAAAAGAAAATGCAACTGACATCAATATTTAAATGCTAGGAACTACTTGTTGGATAAGTCGAGTTGTTTCTGAGACGTACATTGACGCCAAGTCTGCATTTTACATTTAAACAGAAGTTTTCATAATTATGTTGAATTGTCAAAACCGAGTATATATATCAAACCTTTTTTAATTGGTCTTCATCAACTATTGTCAAAATTTATTTGACAAGCAGAATACCTTATCTTACAGGAATCTTTTAAAATGTTATTTTATAATTTGTACATATTGTAATTTAAAAGGAAAATAAAATATTTTATATGTACTCTTTCATTAAAAATAACCTGTAGTTACTATAAATATATTAAGGAAAAGTAATAGCTAACTGAAATACTAGTTTGTATGAATGTACTTTCATAGGAAAAGGCTTAGTGTCCTATAAATGCATGTTTAAACCTGTATTACCTCGAACCAGAAATTTCATTTTCGACCACACCTGGCTCTCCAATATCCACGAATATTGTATAGCACACTCTGGGGTCCCATCTAAATATTGTACCAAATTGTGTCAGGTTACGTATCCGATTTGGCGGAACTCGGGCTTGAATAAGAAACCTGATTACGTTTGACCCTCTATAACTTCACGACCAGTAACATTTTGGAAATACTCAGACCACTTTAGCCTTTTACTTTCAAACTTTTCATACTTATAAATAAACGGTATCAGTAGATCGACACATGTCTCACCACTTTCTCCCTAAAACAAATTTATAAACGACAACCTTCAATAAACTCATCGTATTCTTTTCAGTTTATCCAAATAACATTTAAAGATTTATCGTTTCAAAAATAACTATCCAATTTCGGAAACTAACAAGAAGAGAAAACAAGTTAAATTAATTGTTAGACATTTCTCGAGGGCATAACCCCCCACCCGTACTAGTAAACTTTTGTGAAAACGGTTGGGAAGTAAGGAAGAAATTGATTTTTATATTCTCTTTTTATAAGAATAAATCTATCTGCTAAACACAATAAATTGAAATACTATTTTTCAGGTTTTTAAGCTGATTTTAATGGTAGTAGTCAAATTATACTTTACCTTCATTGTTTTCGCGGAAAACTAATAGATATTAATTTTTGTAATTAAAAGCCCATAAATTTTAAACCGTTGTTTTCCAAATACGCGGATAAAAACACGTGGTAAAAATGTACATACCATATTTCATCTAAATCGGACTAACGGGATAAGGTGTGGTTTTTTACACATCCAGACACACACAGACATCTCGTCGAAACCCACTCTTTTGGATTCTGGGGACCCCAAAACCAATATATCCACTCATAACTCAAATTCCGAAATTTTGATATAAATACTACCTTCTCCATATACTATCGTATACGTGGAAGAAAGTAAACGAAATATTTCTTTTAATTAATAATTAACCTATGTAATTAAAATTGTAGTTTTGGGACTACATTGCATGGAATCATTATATTTTCGGGTATTTTTACTGCTTTATCTAAAAAAGCCGAAATGTGACTTAACTCGATTTCTGTCAGTAAGTTTTTCTGTATCACTGAAAACGGTCTTTTGTAAAACGATTCTCTGTGAAAACAAGAACACCCAATATGACTAACCCTACTTTTATTATTCTATACTAGGATAAGGTTCCTTTGTGAAAGTGTTTGTGTACTTTACTGACTCACAACGTATATAAATAAAGTAAGCTCTCAACAAAGTTCAATTTTAAGCTATGTAAGTTTTTGCTAAACATGTGATTTATAAAAGTGATTTAAATTAATATTGGTTTATTCCATAATATTTATTAATATTGTTGGTAATAATGTACATTTTCTATTTTAATATGATTTAGGCCAATCTATTTTAACATTCACAATAATTCATAAAAGTCATGATAATAAGTAAGTAGCTTTTATCTTAACGCCGAGTCATACGCTGGTGTATATTAAAATTAATAGGAAGTGTACTTTCGATCTGCTGAACTAGTTTAATTGTGAAAATATGTACTTAATCCACCATAACGGAGGAAAACGTCTTTTCGGGAAGTTAACTGTTGGAAAGTGATTCTGAAAACTTTTAAACGATTCTTTGTGAAATCGCCTCATTATTAATTTCCTCTTTACCAACCAATTATACCTTTTGAAAGTTCTACTTAATAGCTTTTAATAACTTGGCACATATTTCTTTCCTCTCAAATAATGGTTCGTATCGTTGAAATCCCGAATGAAAAAGTAAATATTTTTTTATATGAAGCAAATTGTAATAGATGTGCAGTTTAGAGTTTATAGTTTTTTAAAGGAATATAAAATATTTAGTATTAGTATTCGTCGTGATAAAGTTTATGTATAAAAGTTCACCAGGTAATAGCATTTAACAATAATATCAGTAACTCTATAAAACCTAAACTAAGTTTAAGTTTTGAGAGAATAGAAAATGGGTGAAATATAAAGTATAATTTTATTTCATATTATTTAACTTGTTTTCTCGTTGTATCGACTTAAGAACGAAGAAGTTATTGAATTACTAAACAAAAGGACTAGGAAATTACCAAAATGTTACGTAAAAATTCTCTGTATGATAATTTTTAACTTAGAAATTTGCTCTCCTTGATATTTAAATAAGTAATAGAACTATAAAAGTTGCATTTACTATTTTCCTTAGAACTTTCAATACTTTCATAGGAAGTTATGGTACGTAGTTAGAAATATAACCATTTTGTACGGAAATAGTTTAGATATTTGTATTAAAGATGGCGGCCTTGGGATGTAGGAAGCAAAAATATGTACGTGCAGATAATGTGCAACCTTTAAGGTACTGGTTTAACACACAAGTATTCTAAGGTTTTTGAATCCTTAATGCTATCAATGACTTACCTAATGTTAATGATTGTTAATGTTCTATTGTAAAAGATACAATAATCTTTCGGATGCTGGTCCAGGCACCGGAAGTGACGTAGCGTCGCGTCTGGGGGCAGGAAGACCGGTCTATTAATACGCAAATTAGCCCCTAACTCACCCCAGTCGGACACGGTATTTCCATTAAATTTGTCCCTCAATTTATGATACCCTAGATAATCTCAGATAAGGTGGTAATTTAGAGGGAGGACAATAGAGGTCGTGTCGCAAGATAGACAACACGTGGAGGGTGTCACGGGTATTTTGGTGGACGCGTCCAAAAGGTGACGGGGGAATGTTAGAGATGATAAATTTGGTTTACTGGGAATTTTGTGGTGGTAGCGTACTAAGTGTAATCTTCTTTGAAGCAAAAATTAAAGGATGCATTAATATGTCAACGAAATTGAACAGTTCAAGATTTTAAAAAAGGCCGATACTTCTTAAGAGTCAACTAATAGGTATAAAAGCATAAAGGTGGATTCATGTATGACAATTTTTTTTATTTTCCTGTGGGAAAAGGCTTAAATCATGGATTTGTGTGAAGAAATGCTTTCACTTCCTCTTATCAGCTGTTCTCCTAACCATAGGTGCTTCCGTTATGACTTTTGCGTCTTGCAAATTACTAACCTCTCTTGGACATATCAATGTCAAAATTATAAAATAAATATGAATAAATGTAAATGTAATGTAATTACTGTAATATTATAATTTTTTGATGTGTATTGAATATAGCCTAAATATATTCTTACCTTAAGATGTAAAATAGTAATGTTGTGCAGTTTTAGACTAGGGAAATCAGAGATCAGACAAAAAGACAGACTGAGGTAGCTTCCAATGTTCAAATTATTTTGTGTGTTTGATACCAGGTTGATAATCAACTATTACCATGTAGAACGATATGTGTACACTGTAGTAATTATATGTGCGGAATATTTTAAGCGTACCATACGACTAAGAGAAAATGATATATAACTGTTTATTATCTGTGACAGGAAATAAATTAGAAAATTTTGAATCACAAAAACTAATTAGTTGTAAGAAGAATACATAAATACATAATACGTCTTTTAATTTTCCATAAGAACTAAGGAGTAATTCAAATATTGTGTTAGCTCTATGAAATGATTTGATGTTTTGTATTTTTTACGTTTTGTGTATTATATATTTGATTGTTGATTGCTGGTGTAATTTGATTGTTGGTAAATTTTATTTTCCATTTTACAATTAGTTATGAGATAGCTTGTAACACGATGAACTGGTTAGTTCCACCATAAAACAAATTTACAGTGACACATGTATATGTAAAACAATGACGGTTAATAATTTACACAATAAAACTGATTCACAATGTTTACATCTTATAAACGTTATAATAAGTCTGATGGTAAGGAAATCCAAAAAGTGGCGGTGTTTAGATATAACAATAACCATTCTTTGTTATAATCCTGAGTGCCACCCGGTGAGTCCTACACACTGCCCACAATGCCTCACTTACACCGTCGCTCGGAATATATTTATTGTCACTCCTACTCCTGCGTCCGCCTTACTTGGTGTTTCGAACATGTCCAGGGGCTAGTGGGGGCTGTCATTAATTCATCGTGTACACTTAGACCAAATGTTCCAGTTACTGCAAAGAGTATCGGTCTATTTAATTTTAAAAATTAAACATTCTTAGATCAAAACTAAGTTAATTTATGACAAATAGGGTTCGAGGTGTTGGTAAATTTACTTTTCCATTGTAAAATGAAATTGTGCTAACTAAAGTAAATATTACTGTAAACATTTTATTTTGTTCCATGTGGGAAATGTTAGACGGTTAGACCATAGATATGTCTGATAAGAATGTTTTAAGTTCCTCTAAACAGATTGTCTTCATATCCATATGACGTTACACCAGTTACACATTTTACATCTCGTAATTTGCTAACAACCTCCCCCAGAATTTAGACTTATCCATGTCCATAAAATTATTTTTTGTATTGCTGATTTTGTTATATTCTACTATATCCTGGTTTACATCCGATAGTATACCATAAATTACTGAAGAGGTTATAAGGCTCCAAGAACACGACTTGATGCTTATAAGTGAATATTCCTCAATGTTGCAATTCAGATGACAACATACAGGGACTGAACATACTTAGTGACAAATTAGAACGTGTGAGTGAATATAGTCACACTCACGCTTACACTGCCACTATTTCACTTTAATGGGAAAACGCTGTTCATCCAAAAGGAGAACAATTAGCTTTTCAATAGTTTAATTAAAAAGCTACGAGATATTAATTAGATACAAAATTAATTAGATACAAATTAGACAACAAATGCTCTGGGATAATGAATTATTTTAATATTTATGTGAACGTTCGATTATTAAATTGACAACTTAATTTAAATTATGTTTTAAAACAGTTATAACTATAAACACTCAATTACGTAAACTGTTTGGCACTAAACATGTTCAGCCTCATTATCGTAGCAGTTAACCAGTTTCACTTCAGTATAAATTATTTTTTGTACGATATCTGAGCTGAATACTCCAGTTTTTGCAATGATTTCCCATCAACCTTGAAGTCACTGGTCAACCGCAGTGGGTTTCTCGTTTCGCGGTCGGAGAAGATACACAATCACTGGCTAATTTCAAACCGTTGCAATTTTGATTTCCATTTGAAATCGATTCAGACAGCTCTCATTTCAATCTGAGAGAGAATAGCCAGAGATATAATTTGAAAATACTAAAGGGATATTGGAATAAAAAATTAAGCAAACTTAGTTTATGGAAAACTTCTAAGCCAATTGTATTTCATCGTGTAGTAATAAATAATTAATACATATATGAGTTAGGTTAGTCTCGAGTTCTGGGGGAGGAAGGACATTGGCAATCCGTCAAACCAAATATTGAAACGGAAGTGATGTCATATGGTTATAAGGACAGCTGTTTAGATGAACTGAAACCATTTCCTTTAGACTTGTATGTGATATAAGCTATTTAACAAAGAGAAATATACGACATATTCCCTACTTTTCCTCTGTAATTTTAGCATGACGTGAATTGCTAACACCCTTCCGAACCCGAGGTGGGTAGGCCTACATATTCATGTTCAATTTTTTTAAAGATATGAAATAACACTTATATTAACTTGAGTCAAATAGAATGTATGTAAATACCGATGATATAGAGTGCAATTTTAGATCGGCTAACACACAATGTAACTGATGGTAATGATGAGTTCACTTTCATGTCCACCCCTCCCTCCCTAACTAACCACTACCCCTACTCCAACCCCTCCCTCCATACGTCCCTCACGTACACCGACAATTGGTCAAATGGCGGACGATGCATGTCAATTGATTGCACACTTAGTGCTGCTACCCCGGGCACCGACAGATGTGAATTTGCTCTATTCAAATGTCTGCCATCATAATGAACGTCAGTGAAATTTAACTAAAAATAAATTCATAAATGTTGTTATTGGATAACCGTATTATGTGTTTCCGATTTTTTAAAGAAATTATTGTATTAATTAAGCAATTTTTAATACTCAACTATCTATTACCTAGACCTTGAGCCTGCCTGGTTAACGTTTTTATTCACCGTACACTCACTGTATCTCAGTGCCTTTTTAGACAGTGAGATACAGTAGCGGCATTGATAATTTAGACTAACAAGAGGTGACTGTTCATGATGTGACAGCCACTGACACTGAAATCGGTAGAGGCTATCCGCACGTCGACGTTACCGCACACGTCCGTCCCGCATGACGCTATAATTTCGTAGAAAAATTAGATTTTTTTCTTAAAAAAATTAGCATACAGGAACAGTAGAGTTTAATCATTTACCTAAACAGTTGATGATATATTTTATTATCATGCGAAGAACCAGACTTAACCTAATCTATCTTGAGAGTCACTATGCGCATTTTGACGTGCGAATAGGCACTTTGTTTGTAACACTGGACCAACGCGTTACCTTTTGGGCTAAAATATATAAACTATAATATTATAAAGAAGAGGTGGTTTCTGTATGTTTGTTTGTGGGTTTGTTGTGGTAAGTGAATGCGAAAAATACTGAACCGACCGGTTTGAAATTTTAGGCAAAGGTAGATAGATCTTAAACTCTTGCAACACATAGGCATACTTATTTCCTTAAAATCCTCTCGGGCTACGCCCTGTGAACGTCCCAAGTTTCAATGTTTACATTTTTAGAGAATGAAAACATAAAATTACTTGAATACAGCTGTGAATACTAATATTTGACAGTTCGAGAAGAAGAAGAAAGAGCTGCCGTGACCGTCCTAGGTTTCAATATTTACATTTTCTAATGAAAACATCCGTTTGCACTATATTTTGACAGTTCAGGAAGAAGAAGAAATAAAGTTGATTTTTCAGATAAACTGCTGGATCGAAATTAGTGAATTATTTGAAATAGCGGAATGGTAGATTTTAAGTTTTTACCGACGACTGTCTCTATTACATTAATCCTTATCCTCTCCCAATATTTGACATATGTTACTTTGAAATGTTGTAGACACTCGTGTTTTGTCATTTTGTAAACAATGAAGAATTAATTAACAATACCTTAAATGTTAGTAGAGCCTACACCTTTCAGCCTTTTAGCCCGAGCGAAGAACGTTTGTTATTTAATATAGATACAACTAAAATGACAAGACAGAATTATATTAACGTGTAATATCAACTGAGAGTAAAAATACGAAACAGGAGTCAAAGCCTAATAAACGAATGAAATCAACGTAAGAGTTCTGCTGAGTTAAAAAAATAAACTGTTTTCCCCTGGAACGAATTCAGTGCTCTTTCTAACGTTACATAAAAAGAACAACTGGATGAGCCTTTCGCGGAGATGTGAACCGAGTTTCAACCCCTGTGATCCCGTCCTACCTTGGGCTTTAACTTTGCTTGTTGCTTCTTTCATTGATCTACTTAACACGAGAGGCGCGACACAAGTTGCTCTTCGAAACGTGTTATTGAGTTTAAAATAAGACAACTTCTCTAAATGAACACCCCGCAATTGAAATTCTTCGTATTCGAATGTAGGAAATTTTTTAAATAATTTAGAATTTTCTTTCTCCTACGTTTTTGAAAACGTGATATGATTGTGTAATTTTGTTTTTACGTATATTGAATATTTTTAGAAGGTTATAGAAGATTTTATTACATTTACGTTGCGAAATGAAATTTTTTTTACAAACATAATAATCATCTAACTACTCATTTTTTGGATCTAGTTTTACATTGAACTATTTCATTTAATTTTAAAAACTTTTCCATTAATACATATAAATTATAGGAGTAAAAGCGCTCATTTTAGTATATGTTTGGAATCATATTAAAACGAACTATAAAATTAAATTTGAACATTATCAAAGAATAACTAATGTAGACTCATTATTTATTTGTTAGTAAATCTAACGAAACCCCTAAACAAATGACTCACTTTCATTACATTATCATTTAAATTGTTAGACAATGTGATAAACAGTTAGTAATTTGTAAATGCTACTTTGATTTGATTAATTAACTGATGCTGTAAACAAATAATATTGAGTAAATTCAAAGCCCTCACTCACTCACTCATCACTGACTCTCCCACTTCCCGATTACCTAGGAGGCTGAAATTTCGTATACTGGTTCTTTAGGCCTAAAATAGAAAATTCTAACAGTTTTAGTGACGATTTTCCCATAAATCTCTACCCTACCCTATACGCCTTCAAAGTTCCCATGTTAATCTTATGGGGAAATAATTTTGTTTTGGATTCCAACATATGTATCTAACCTTTTAAGACATAAATAGCAGCTGTTTTTATTTGAACCATTGAGCAAGCCAAAGAAGCAAGCACAAAATAGTAAGTACTCAATGGTATCTAATTACTGTATAAATATAATATTTCTCAGAGGGAAGTTTTGTAACTATGTTTTATGATTTAAAATTAAAATGTTTATTATTATCGGTACGAATTTCGCCGGGTCAGCTAGTGATTATATAAAAGTCAATAAACTTTAATTTATTCGAATCTGGTTAAAATTACACGGTAAGGAAGGTCCCTTATATAACAAAAGTGGTGTTTTTTCTGAACATCAAAATTTATTTCTTTTTTATGTCGTAAAAGTAGTAGAAATGTGGACTATTCTATCCTTAAATGAGAGGACTTCGCCGACACTTTGTCGACGCTTGTTTGGATAGCCCCAGACGAGTATTTCGTGACGAGTCGGATACTGCGTGTGAGACGGCAGTTGATCGAACTCACCCCTGCGTTGTTTAATTGAGACACTTCGACCCTCGTCCGTCTCACCCCCGCTGGCAACTTTCTGTCTAACTGCGAGAGTTATTAACTGACCTGAAGCTGTCTTGGGGAGTTTTAAACTAGTTTATTTTTATCACCAGGAAATTGAACGGGGTGTTACAAAAACTTAACCAACCAGGGTTTATCTGAAGAGTACGTCTTGCTGGTGAAATATTTCGTTTTAGCCACTTGATAATGACACTATTAAAAAATAAAAACACTATTAATTATTTCATGTTTTATTTTCAGTATTTTTAATAACCACACAATTATATCCGGTCATTAACAATAAATTACCTTTGTATGATAGAAAATAAAATAAATTGACACACGTAACTCCCTAGACAACCACTCTAACAAAACTTGGCACATGAAATATATGCTTTTCCTACACCTAATATGTAAAGGTTTTACTTTACTCTTTGGAATAGAGTAGGTACTAAAGTAATTATTTTAGTCCCAAGGGAGGAAATGTATGTACTTTAAGTCCTAAGGGAGTAAAAGTAATCTCATAAGAATGGAATTGGAAAAGAACCGGGAAAACTTTAAAAAACCATCAACAATAATTAGGGATGACAGAAGTAATTAATTCTTGAGCGATCAGCTGATAGTTTTCATTGATTGATTTGAGGTTATGTTAGCCAACTTGGAAAGTGATAGTGATTCAGACTAGTTAATAGTGGGTAATTTGTTTAAGTTACTTTTATGTGTTGATGGAGGACAAATGCTTTGTGCATCATGGAATTAAAGTGAAACTTTAGTCCACGAAGGAAACCTTTTTCACCCGAAGCACACAGCAGACACAATATTTCCTCCCCCTAGCTTGTTGCACAAATAACTATTTTCGATAATACAGTATTCCGTAATGCTGCAACAAAACTAGCTTCATCCTAATGAGACTAACATACAAGATCTAAACTAAAATAAACAGGCACAGTGTCAAAACGAAGTAATATTTTTAAATTTTGTTAATTTACTTTAAACAATGAACGTGTTATAGCTAATTTTTAGTGGAATTTAACTTTTAAAACCTAATAAATGCTAATGAAAAATCGTAATAAAATTAAATAATTGTTTGGAAAAGTAATAATCTTGCTGCATTCCCAAGGTGAAACCACAGAAAGTGATTTCTATTGAAAAGTTGTATTGCCATATTGCAACGTGAGGTCAACGAATAGTTATTAATGTTTCAATAAACCTTGTTTTATCCGGCGCACACTACTAGGACCAATGTTTCATCAAAGCGGCTGTTGCGGCCATGTTGATTGCAACTGCTGGAAATATGAGCCAATAGCTTGTTGCAGTTCGAAAAATGTTTTTATGAAATAAATTGCACTCTGGCATTTTTCAGTCAACGCTGAAAACTAACTTTAATCAATAATTTTTTTGAGATACTCGTAAATTAGTGGGATTAATTAAGCTGTTTAAAATATTTTTTTGTATTTAACTTTAAATAATTAAATACTGATTAAAAGTTTCTTTAAGTTAACTCTAGTACAGTGTATATGTAAATTTTTGAAATCAATAATAAAAAAATTAAACAAAAATTAAAATTAAAAATACCTTTCTTCTGAAAGGCATAAAACCGCCTGATTACTATACATCAGAATGATGATTTCAAACAAAACATAAATTAAAATATAAAGACGTATAGGTTAAAACCCTACTTAATTTTGAATGAACGAATAATGCCTTTATTTGTTAAGTTTTCAACAAAATGTCAATCGTTGTAGAAAAAAAATTTCAAATCAACAAAACATAACAGGATCAACAATACCCATTTATGCTTAAGAGTTAAAGAAAAATTACTTAAATGACTTATAATTACGACATTACTTAGAATTTTGCAAAGATATACTTAAACGTTCCTGGGCATTGTTTACAATTTTTTTCAATTTGAAAATAATAATACATTTCTATTTTCTAAGATTTTATAATCATTTGTTTATATCTCTCATTAGTATTGTGGTTAATTTTTCTAATTTCCATTTTTATAAAGCACCACATTCTATATTGTTTAAAAAAATCTATCACAGATTGCTATAAGGAATATGGCATTTTCAATTTTCACGAATAAACAAAAAGAGAAACGCTGAATCTGGTTTACGGTAAACTAAATTTACAAAAGTCAATAACCTCCGCCAATTATATGTTTCTCCTAACCTAGTGAAACCACAGTTAATAAACATCCCCACCGATAAGTCCAGGGAGGGAATGTAGTGGCATGCCACCCCCGCCTCCCTTGTGCAGCAGTTGACATTGTCTGTGTCCCACCAAATAATCCACCCTTCCCTAGGGGTAATAAATTTCGGCTTAGGATCGGTATTACTGTTCTGGGTATTTTGGGAAAATTTACATTAAGTATTATCTATATTTATTTACTGTATAGTGAGGGACTACGAGACGTGAAGGGTAGGTTAAGGATGCTAGGGAAGAACCTTGTGGGTTCAATTTTTATAGCGGTTAAACTTTGGAAGATTTAGAATTTTTACCGGAAAATACTAGATGGTTCACTTTTATTCAACCAGTTAATAATTGAAAAAATAGGGAGCTTGGTTATCTTTGAATCTTACAAAATATAAAAAAAATCATTCATTTCCCAAAATTTACAAAGCCATGGTTATAATATTAAAAACAAATTTTGTAAGTTCCACCTTTATATACGTTAAAATTGTCCCATAAGTGAAGTCATATTTAGAGGAACTGAAATCATTCACTTTAGACATACTGTATTCATGATCTAAGCTATTTCTCAAAGGTGTGTAAATAGATTTTTCAACATTAGAATTCATCATTACACCGTCTTTAAAATAAACCTACCGTAAAGGCGATTTAGAACAAGGTCCTATTTTCTTCGTAATAAAGTTTTGAAGTGACAGTAGTCTTGCAAAATACGTAACCAAGGACCTAATAATTTTGGGGGAATATTCCTTTAAGAACATGTCCGCCACATAACCACACATAAAACATCACTTATTTAGCCTTTTATAATATCCCATTCATCATTCTGGAAGTAAGTAATGCACTAGACACAAGTTTTTTAAAATTTTTCGCCTTAGGTTGAATAGTTTAACTATGAAGATTCTTGAACTGTTTTGGCGGAAAAAACGAAAGACAGTGTTGGTGAACTGTTGCATCTGGTACTTATTAATAACTAATAACTTTGACTATATAAAATACCACTATACCATGGTAGGACCGTATAAAGGTTATTGAAAGTTTTGCTTCTGTTGGGAAATTGGGGTTGTATCTTTATCTACAAGAAGTGAAAAAGATATTTTGAAAAACGTTCTGTATTACCTGTACTGCCTGATTATTATTTTTTAATATTAAACACGCAAATCAGGACAACCCTGGTTTGAAAGTTAGAAAATATAAACAGTTGTTTTCTTTAACTGATTTCCTCTCGTGTGAAGGAATCCTGGAGGCAAGTGAAGTTTGATAACAAAGGTAAGTACATGACAAAGTTGCCCTGAGAAGATCCCCACGCACTCTTACGGCGTAACTCTCAAGTGTCTGTAAGAAGTTATCCACACACGGCGCAATAGCTGGAGTTAAAAAGTTTGGGCTTATACGCATTACCTCAGGCTTCCAAACTTTGGACTCAGTCGATCTTGATATCCGTGGTCTTGGATTTCTTAAAACGTTCTTCGTAACATGTAGATGAAAAGTGTAAAACATATATTGTGTTGCATTTCTTATTGATTCACAAGTTGGTTATACTTTTGTTAAAGTGATTGATAGCTGCTGTCTAAACAGTGGTGAGGTGGCATTGACTTGTTTACTCTTAGGGGTCGACAAAGTGTGTAACACAACTGGGACGGTGGCGTGTCCTATAATCCAGCTACTTAGAGGTTACTTAGATATCGAATTGTAGATAGTTATGAGCAATGATCGGTGGATGTGATATTCCCTGGTATAAATTAACGTCCGTACTACTGAATACTACGTTTATTCTCAAAACTAGACTAGTTCGTAATTCAGAGACAAAATTATGGTTTGGATCCCACGTTTTAACTCAGGTCCCTCAGATGCCGTTAGCTGTTGGACTATTGACAAACAGTCATGGAACATGTCAGCTTTAGTCAGTAACAAGACAAGAAGATCGTGCTACAATTATCTTACACTCATCTCTCATTCATTCTAGGCTTAAAATACCTACGGTACTTGGATAAGTTGCCATCTTATAGATGTCATAATAATAATCGTCCGAAACACGCCCACCAATTTCAACATTACTGCAGTCAAACGACGTAAAACAGTAATGGAATAAGGTTGACATTTATGAACGGAGTTTAAACTTAGTAAAGTACACATTATTAGTTTTGTTGAAACCACTCTCCAATCAAACATAGTTTTTTACTACTAAGGCAAATTTAAGTTTAAGGCTAAAATATTTTAATTTCCACATTTGTTTCATTATGAGACGTTTTGGTAAATGTAAATATTTTCATGGTTTTATGATAAGAATGCAACTTATAAGATTGGATGATATTTAAAGGCATTCAAGCTACTGTTAAGATCCCAATAAGGACAAAGAAAATTGACAAATTACATAAGGACGAAGAAAATTAACTTCACAAATTACATATATTTCTAGAATTTACAAGTAGTTATTACAAAATAACTTTATATGTTTAGAAAATTCAACAATAAAAGATAAAAACTGTTTAACAAAACTACTCAATTTGTTAAAGATACACACAGTTGTGTTCATATGATTTATATTATGTAATGCGTTTTAATTTGTATATGGAACAAGGAATGTTGCTTCCTATTTCAGGTAAGGTACTAAAATATTTGAAAAATATAGGACGCATTTCTTTTTATTAAATTTATATTATTTTTTAGATTATATTTTTTTAAATTTAGCTGTAAACACAAACTATATCGTTAATTTCCAGTACAGTTTACATGGTAATGGTTAAAACAAATTCGAATCGAATATCAATTCCAACCCCCAGCCACATTTCCATCCCCATAGCGCGGGAGATGTATCAATGATGTAGATTGACCGCACCCTGCCGCACTGAGGGTAACCGCTGCAGGACCGCAACTGTTTGTCGCGGTTACAACGGTCGCTTTGGAACTGGTTACGAGTAACCGATACATTCACTGATTCAATTAGATCTAATAACGTCACACCAACTCAACTATACATTAAAAAAAACAGATAAAATAGACACAAATTTGAAACAAATATTAACTGTTCTACGTATTGATGTAGTGTAATCTTGGTAAGTTAGTTATTTTTATTTCAAAAGTTTTAGTTTTAAAACCCTTAGAGACGACCTAAAGACAAATTTAAAGTTATAAATTTGTCAGACATAGCCATCCGTGGACAAAAGCATGCAAAAGTGGTTCATTTCGAGTGTAAAATTGCATCTGAGAAGATTGCAGTAAAATACATAGGCTATACAAAAACGTCGTTTGGAGATAGTTTTGAAGAGCATAATGCTGTCAAAAAAACAAATTACCCTCTAAGGTTTCTGAGTACGGTGTATTGAAGAAACTAATAGCCAGAAAATTTATTTATTTATTTAAAATTTAAGTCTCTAAAGGTGGGTAAAACAGGGAGGGAAAATAGAGTTATTTATTTGTAAAAGTGTTTTTGCTAATGGTAAACTGAACTTGTTAACTAGGAAATAGGAAAAAATTACGTATAAAAAACTGTTTACTTCACTTGAATTTTAAACCTAAAGAAACCCGCCTATCTGCTGATAAAATTTAATTTTTATATGTTTTTGTTCAGAGATTATTTTTAAGTGTCATATATACGCCTGTGCATGTATTTTTTCATAACTAAATAACAAATTTCGTACCTAAATCATTTGTTGTAAGTATGAAACTCGTACAAGGGAAGATGATTAAATTAATTGACACTTCAAGGCTATTTATGAAAGGTAAACAACTTTGAATATTAGAAAAGATCAAACCGGGAAAGCTGATGTAACGGAATCATATGAACACAATAAAAGTTTAAGAATTATTTCTCCACCGCGACAAGCCGGATAGATGTATGACCTGTGAGTTTATCAAGATCCTGAACACATATTCATTGTGATATCTCCACCGTATAATACGCGGTAGACTCAGGAATGTGAGGAATAAAGATATTTAAACGCCTCTGTGTACACGGGACGGCGTGGGATGGAACGTAGGACGCGGGACGGCGGACGCCGGACTACGGACGTCGCTCCGGGGTTTATGGAGTGCTTCCGATCCGAACAAGAGAATGACGGGAAAATAACGGCTATTGCGAGGTGTTATTGCCACCGCGCGGCATGTCTGAGCGTCACTGTTTTGGCGGTAACTCATAATTTGGCGGGAGTTATAGGTCAGAATTTAATAAATTATTTTGAGAAATCTATATAAATAAAATTCCAGTTTTATCCGTCCATTGTTTGGAATTAAGATATTTTATGTTACTTTTACACTTTAGACCCAAGAAAAGCAGGAATGGATCTAATTTAAATTTCTTTACTCTATTTTCAGTATTTCTATAACCCTGAACAAGACATTTTGTTAACTTATCCGTGAAAGCGCTCACAGTTAGTTATGAAACATATTTTAAATTTTCAACACCTTTTGGAAGATTATTTTTTACCAAAACTGACCCAACCCATACAAAATAAAATAAAATTCTATAAAACCCCAGTTTAAAGCAATAGTAGACACATATTTTGAAGTTTTACAGAATATAGGATGTATACAAGTGATTTTATTGTAAGAAATAACTGCTCACTGTCAAATTAAAATCAGCAGGCCTACTGTTTACATTGATCATTTAATTGAATCATATTTTAAAACTATAATATCTTATCTTAAAACGTAAACCAAATTAATTTAACTGATTTTTCCTTTTTCCTCACGTACTTTACTTACTTGTTTGTTTACCCTTCTCAGTTTGACGAGTAAGAACCTACACCACCCGACAAGAATTCGGATAATAATGAGGGTGAAGTTTTAACCGGATAGGAGAGACAAGAAGTTACGAATATAATGATAAAGACACTCACCCCAGATATTGATACGACTTATAACAATTTATTGTGGCTGCCTTTTTATATAATATACCCATTTCAGATAAAATACGTAGAAATAAAATGTTCAATAAAATGGAAAACTCACAGAGGCGTAGCGAGTGTTCTCGTGCTTTAGTTCTTACCTGAAACACAAATTACAGAATATATACATTCAATAAAAATGATGTGTAACATTTTGCTTTTTAAAATGAGCTATTTAATAATTATGTTATAATGTTGTATTTTACATTTTTTTAATAATTCTTCATTCAGTTTAGAGAGAATGAGATCGTAATAGTATTCCTCTTGGAATTAAACCATATTTGGAATCGTGTATCACTGAATAACTGTATGAAAGTTGAAAAAGTGTTGTCTTTACTAAAAAATGAACTAAACTATGCAGAAATAAAATAAATCAACGGTATTCTAGATTTAGATGAATTGTCGATCATATTGGTAGTAACAAAAAATTTGAACTTAAGTCCAGGCGGCATAAAAAAGAAATGTCTGTAACTTTTGGAAATAGCTTAAATCAAAGACATGTTTAAAGGGAATGCTTCAGTTCCTCCAAAAACCTGTCCACATAATCATAAGACGTAACTTCCGTTTCCAATTTTGGTCTGATGGATTTATGGATTGCCAATACTCCAAGAGCTAAGGCATATTTATGTCAAAAAAGGAGGGGGAACCGTGTGTTAAGGGTGTCTTTTCGGCATTGTTTTGCTGGTCAATTGGCACCCCTGCCCCAAGACAAAGAGTGCTAAACTGAGTGTTTTTTTCTGTGATTTTGTTTTTCGGAGCAAAATAGAAAAAAAATGTTCTACAACTCACTAAAATAATAACTTCTTTAATAAAAAATGGTAAAGTATTAATACATTCGGTAATATTGAAATTTTATATGAAACAGGAAAATATTTATAACGTATCCAGTAGCACAGTAGAGTTACGATGACGTAGCGATCGGCGGATAAGCGAGACAAGCCTACGCGGATACGGCGCGGCGGTCTGGAGACGACGTGTACGGTGTACAGGCGACAGCGCTATCTGTGAGCGTATCTCGCAACTGCTGCAACCTGTGATGAACAGGCGCGATAAATGCGAGTAACGCGTGATAAATAACGTGGAAAGGAGGCGTAGATATGAGCCGTTGCCGATAAGCGGCGTGTGTGGGTTGACGTCGAAAGGGATCGTCTTTCTATTAAACAAATATTATTGGAGGGAGTTACGTTTATTGTGGCCTTTATTTTTTTATTGTTTTAACCGCAACCACCCACCACCATCTGGGCAGTAAATTAAAGACAGTGAGATGCCTTAGTGGCGTGAGTCACACAGGCTAACCACTCATTGTTGAACAGGGTCGCCAACTACGAATATCGATCCAGAAGCTTACCTCAGAACGTTATCTCTAAGCTACTATAGAAATTTTTGTAAAATAAACATGTAGAAAACCCAAAATAAAAGTGTTTTTCACTAGTTACTACTATGTTCCTGATTCCTTAAAAATATGTTGCAGATGTTTGAATCTAAGGCATTAACTTCTTAAGAAATTATAAAAATGGTCCTTCGAGACGGATACGCATTTTTTATCTGTTTATGGATATTACAAATAATTGCACGCAGAGCTGTGAAAGTACATATTCATAATATTTCGTAAACTGACTCAAATTGTATTATATGACGATTTCCTTTTTATTTGTTGCACTATAATGTTCTTAAGTTTTTTTTACTATTTAAAAAAATTTTATCAATATAGATTTTATTAATCTGGTATCAAATAATGGGGAAAACTTTTCAGTGAAGAATATAATAAACAGGAAACACTGAAATTAGGTTAATAATATAAATTACTACATAACACTTGGTCGATCTTTGTGTTTTAACATGAAAAAATCATTCGAATAATTGAGAATTTTTAATTTATTACTTGAATACAACACCATAAAAGATAAACACAATAATTATGATTCTACATTTATTTAACCATGAACGCCTCCGTATAAACTAAAGTATGTTGTAGATTATTACGCTGGGGGTTTGTTTAAACCATTGTTATCAGAGCTATGACGTGCCCTTTGTATCGTGACCCTCTTGGAACTATCCAAAATAATATAAGAGACTTAACAGAATAATGCACTTTCTCCCACGCAATGAATTAAAAATTATTTTTTTGAGGAGGTATAGTTCGAACATTTTTAAAATTAATACATTAGAAGTATTGGAAAATATGGGACTATTGTGTAATAATTTAGTTCACTAAAGTGCCACTGACGTCATATGATTCTTTTGCAAAAGTTACACTGCCTCCTCTCATTTATAATGACTTACACTTCTTACAGCGGATTATAATAAATTTAAATCCCAATTCATGTTCACGTCACGAGAGGTTATTTAATAAACGGAAATACATGTTAAAACTTGTATTAGTTTTAAAAACAATCCCTCATTTTCTTCATTATCCCCTTTCCACTTCTACATCCTGTACACCAGTTTTAAGTCACGTTGTAATATAATGAGAACGGATTGCATAAATGGTTTCAGTTATTTTTAAAAACATAGATGAATAAATATTTAAATTAGAAAAGAGAGGAACCCATTTACGCCGTCATATGAGGAAATGTGTGACTTCATTAAGGGAAGAGGGTTTAATATTCCACACTCCATTTCCGAGCAGGAAATGCGTATGCAAGCCTAATCAGTGAGCCTCATTTCCTAACGCACGCTCTATTACCAGAAAGGCTAATTTTTACATATTTTACCTCAAATCTGAGATTTTTCGGATTAATATAATTTGTTTCAAATAACATTAGAGCCAGATCTCTAAACAACAAATTTGAGAAAAGTGAAAGTTAGATAAAAACCACTATAATATTTTGGGTGTCCCAGAGATCTCTGGAACTTTGAACTTAAAATTGTTTCTTTTGGTCAAGACAAAATTTATTTTTAAAAAACAAACACTGGTCTTTGGTGTCTAGTTTAACGTCTGTCGGTCTCTATGCATTAAAAAACATTTCTGACTCAAAATTAATTTTTATACATCTTAAGACGCCGGTGAATAGCGTAGAACCTGCGTTTCTGCAACTAGATCCGTTTTAAGCGGGTGATCATTTAAAGTATATATTAAATTCCTTTTATATCTAATATTTCTTCGATTAATAATGCGGTACTTATAAACAACTGATTAGTGATCAATTGTGTTGACATGAAGTCGAACAAAAACAGCTGATCAATCATGTGGTCTATGTGCAGTATTGTGGCCATGTGGAAATTACATTGATTTATAAAACCTAACACAACTTGATTAATTTTTATTCGATTTTAGCAAATAAGGTGTGATTAGATGAGCATTTTAATTTTGCATTTTTTCTAGCTTAGGTTTGCTTATTAGCTTTGATGGGTTAGGTGAAATTTTACATGAAATCTTTTTTAATTATTTAGTTACAGACACCAAATTTTAAAAGCTGAGATTACCAACTAAGATGTAGTTGTATAAAAAAATTGTTCTAAAACACAAACAAACAGACAGACGTAAATGTAGTTCGTAAATATACTTATATGTTTCTCTCAACCGTAGGAAAGATTTTTAATTAAAAGTTCCAGAGGCTTCCGAGACACTCTGTATAGTATACGAGGTTATAGTTTGATACCTATAAACTATTTTGAGATGACAAACAATTATCATGTTACAACTAAAAATAAAAGGGAATTTTCTTGAGAATTATCGTAAATTTTAAATAATACGATATTACGTTTTGTGATTGTAATGCATTATTATATTCCCCCTTATCTGTAGGTTATTTATAGCAAATTGAATATTCAATTAGTTTAGCTACAAGGCGGTAGTGTTTGCGTTGTTTACAAGATGTAGTAGGTAGCAGATTGTGTGTTGTACAAGCTACAAGCTGGCTGAATCTACGGGATGAGTAATAAAGATAAGTAACTGCTTCACGGTAGAAACGGATGTTTACGGTCTTGTACGGCAAAACAATGTTGTATAGATTGTCTTGTAAACACTTCCTGGGATTGATTTAAGTTATAGAACATGTTTGAGTGACATTAAGTTACATATTAATCCGTAGTACGGACAATAATTAGCCCACTAGTACGTGGAATAACGTAAGAAAATGCTACCCAGCACCATTTGCGAAGACTTTTTATACAAATGACTTGCTAATGTGATGAAAAAATGCATTTTGAGTTTTAGAATATTGTTACAGGAACAAGGCTGTGAACATTGAAGGAATATTTTACGTTTAAATTTTGTTTGATTTTTTTAATCAGGCCGAATTTATATTTAGGCCTAATCTATGTTTCTGAAACAATAAAACATACAACGAGAAAAAGTACAACGATGTATTGCAATTTGAAGAAGAGGGGGTCTTACAGGAGGGGGAGTTGAGGGGTAGGTTTGGCTTTGCTTGACTTTGGATCTACTTTTGTTAGTGTTCGGATTTAAAACACATGACTATAGTAATGTGTACGTGTTGTAATAAATCATTATTAATGGGAAAACTTTGTATAATTTCACAAATGTTTTAACAAAATTTGTTGTTGTTTAATTTAAAATCCAAACGATTAAAATCGGAAATATTATAACTGTGAATTTAGCACTTGCACATAGGTAAGCCACCTAGCCAAATATATGAAATGAAGAGATCCAAATAAAAATATATCAAACAAATAATCACACCAACCAACATTAATGTTTACTATAAATACAAATATAAACTTACATTAAATGATGACTGATTGTTATTTAGGTGGTGAGATCCCCACATTTTTTTAAGTTGACAAAAAATAATTTAAATTGATATTTACAAGTATGAATAATACTGTTCCATATACTGCATGCGAAAAAGTATTGTATGTTTACTTGCAAAACTATTTCTGTGATGTAAACCTGGACAAATAATAGAGCTGTGGAACTAGTGCCGGGGGTGCAATTCCCAAAGTACACATAAATTTGGATTGGGTTCTCATGGTAGTTCTATTTCACCTCGCGTAATTTACCGGTGCTGTAAGTGTTTTGCTATTGCAAACGGTGTGCTTGAAACCTATTGAAAACGCAACTTCATAGTGTTAAATATTCCCAACACTTTATCAAACAGTAGATGTCAAGAGGGTTGTCTCAGATCGTAAACAACTTTGTCAACGATGTTCAGCAGACTGTATTGTTTTCAAACTTACTAATCCTATCATAATGTTTTATGATTGTCTGTCTGAATAGCCAGGGTGACTATTCACATTATATACACAGAAGTCGTTTAAAAAATGTTTGAGTACTTTTGAAAAAGGAGTTAGTATATTATAGTTGTGCTTTGTTACGTCGTAAAAGAAATTTAAATTAAATAATCGCTCAAAAATCGCCTACCAAGGGGGGAAGTACGGAGGTAGGTTTGGCTTGGTACAGGGGGAACTTTGGATCTACTTTTATTAGTATCAGGATTCAAAAGACATTCTTATTATAAAGTATGAGCTTTTTTAGTAGTTGTTGCTATTAGTATCTATGTTATTTAGTACACTCAAACTAGTTTTACGATAGGATACTGAGCTGCATAAAAATATGCTAAAAATGAACATAATGGAAACGGTTAAAACAATCTAAAAGAAAAAAAAGGTTAAAACAGTGGGTTACCGTAGTTAATTTTAATATATTTAATGTTATTTATAGCCTCATTAAACTATACACAATATAAACTTCCCCATCTTTCTACTGGTGAGTCCCGTTTCATATTATTTTATTAAAAAAACAGTTTGAGGACAAATTTATACTTCAAAAATAAATATACGTTAACTGAAAACTCTTCAAAGTTACAATAAATATTATAGCTCCAGTAGAAGATGTTCATTTAGGATTTCAAAGCCGTAATGTAGCCAACCAGTTATTTGGAACAGCAAATTTGACAGTTAGTAGCTGTCACATGTGACGGAATATAATACGAGAACCGTAATAACAGCAGCAGGGTAGCCGGAGCTTTGTCGTTGTGTTATTTTTAATAACGCAATCCGCCTTAACGTGACGCGAGGGAATATTGTGGCTGTCACGGCTCCACGTCACAGTGATGCGACGGCACCGGTTTATTGTATATTACACTCATTTTGGAACCATTCATTGCTAAGGAAAGGGTTATTTTTAGTAATGCAATCTGCCATAACGTGATGCGAGGAAATATTGCTCCTGTCACGCAATAGTTTTGGAACCATTCGGTACTTGGGTAACGGTTATTATCAATAACTCCAAAACTGTACCGTAATTGCGATGGTTTATTGCACGTTTTACTTGCTTTGGAACAATTAAGTGCTAGGACAACGGTTATTTTTAATAACGCAATACACGGTTTCGTGACGAGAGAGAATATTGTGGCTGTCACGGCCCCACGTCACAGTGATGCGACGGCACCGGTTTATTGTATGTTGCACTCATTTTGGAACCATTCAGTGCTTGGGTAACGGTTATTTTTAAAAAACAATCTACCATAACGTGACGAGAGGGAATTTTTCAGCTGACACGGTTCCATGTCACTGTGACACGATGGTACCAGTTTATTGTATATTGCACTCGTTATGGATTCAGCGCTTACGTAACGGTTAGTTTTAATAACGCAGTCCGCCATAACGTGACTGCACCGTTTCATTAAATGTAAATTGTACTCGTTTTGGAACCATTCAGTGCCTGAGTAACTGTTACTTGTATAACGGTTCTTTAACCAATACAGTGCTCAGGGTTCGCTGATTTAGACGTGTAACATACCTTGTTCAAAGGTTCGAATCCAGTGACGATTATTATTGTCATATGTATTCCAACCTACAAGATGTTAACTTAATTGAATTATTTTGATAAAACTTTCGAAGTACTGTTTTATGCCACCCGGTGACGCTACAACAATTTTGTTAGTTGTAAGTTATCTTTAGGTCTGCGTCATGATTCTTGTAGTCAACTTATTTTGGCTACGAGTTTCGACGGTAAATCGTTATATTCAGGCTGTATAAAAAAAATAAAAAATAATAATGACCGACCAATAACATTTTTTCCACATGATACAGAAATACAAGAAACCAAATATACTATTCTTTTTATCACTGCTTGGGTTAAAATGTGTATAGACGTATCAGTTCACCTTTTTTAAGTCACAATAACATATAAGACTATCTACAACGTCTGCTATAAGATCGTTTATTAATACTGTTCTGATTTCTGCCAAACGTTAAAAATGGTAATTATTGATAATGTGGTTGCCTATCTTGTAGCTAAACATTAAATTAATGAACTGTAAAATTTTACTTCCGTGCAATTTTAAAAATCAATATAAAAACTATAACACCAAGATTTTACTTGGTGTTAATGTTCAAAATACTTTTGTGAGTGTGTGTAAACTGGTAGTGTTTGAATGTTTGTTCAACAAGGTTAACTTTGTTGTCGAAGTTGTACCGAGGCGGGGAATTTTAGTCTGGGAAGTTAGACAAAGGGATGCTGGCTAGATGGGAAGGGTATCTCTCGCAGAGAATTTACTTTGGGGTTTTAGATAAACAAAATTTTATGGACACGGCTTTGGAAAGTTTTAACAAACAAATAAAATAATTAATAACTCTAGTTTCTAATTTATTATTCAAAAAAATACTAAAACAGAAATTTAAAATAATGAATAATTTAGTTTTCCCTACGCAAACTGCCCATAAGGGTTCACCTTAATAATAAAACTAATGAGTAAAACACAAAAATATCCCCGTTCCAGCCCACTAAAAATACAATGTACTGTGTTTAGATTTTTTAATATCTCGGTAACCATTGGAGATAGAGCAAAACTTTAGCGGGCTAAATTGTGTAGTTTTTTGAGCGAATTCTAATGATTAAAGGACAGAGTTAACGGTGAAAAAGTAAAATAAGTAAACATGCAAAATATTTAAAAATTGCACATAAAAACCACAACAACCCCAATATTGGGGTGCAACACCCACCCTAAACTACTTGTTTCAAATTACACATTTATGGATTACGAAATCGTCCGAGTAAGTGTCTGAATATACATCTCTAGCAAAGTTAGTTTCGATTGGACCATTTTAACAAATTTTATCGTGCTCACAAACCCACATTTATATATTTAAAACTTTAACTACTATATTTTGGTCTCTAGGCACCTCGAAACGAAAAACTAAAATGGTCCTAGGCTTATGTCTTAGCCAAGTATTCAAGCTTGGGTAAGACATAATGGATAAAATTGTAGAATCGGAATGTAATATTTATTTTACAATTTTATTAATGAACATTAAGCTAAATTATGAATCTTACTTTGTGCTCCTAAAAGTTATATTGCTCTATGGTGGATATAAGGATATTTTTTACTACCCAGCTGGCGTCTACATATGCCAGGAGCTTTATGAATGCAACTTAGTTTCAAACTATAAATTTGACTGAATCCACGACACTAGGTTTGAAATACTGAAATGCAATTTATCTTCAACATTTGTTTATAACTACGAGTAGGCCTAATTGAAATTTTGAGAGCTGAAAATAGATATTTTATTTTATCTAAAGATATGTTAATGAAAATTTCTTACTGTAGTAACTATAGTAATAGATTTGTTTATTTTATAAATAAAGTAACCTTTAAACAATTAACAAGTAAAACGGGTTTAATTGTATTTAAAAAATTAAAATTTTTTAAGTAAATAAATTTAATTTTTAAGTATTGTATGGAAAAACTAAGACAGAGTATAAAAGGATACTCACGTGCAAAGGTTTGCATTTTGAGTAGTTTTGTGAAATTACTACGAATAAAACCTTAAGCTCGTAAGAAAATCATTACTTTCAATCCCTGTAATGAAATACTCAAACACTATATACGATTCAAACAGCTAATGTATAGTACAGTACATTTTATATCGATGAAATCGAAAAAAGTCTAAGGAGGTTTAATTAAATGAAAACGTTGTTACTCTGTAATTTATATTTAACATAAATATAGGTTTATCGAGTTGTGTTTATGTTCATAACAATCGATACTTTCACTACTATAGATAACTTAACATTTAAGTATTTTCATCTGTTCTACATTGTAATAAAAAAATAGGTGATGGGCTTGTCATCAGCTGACTTCTTCTCTCCCTAGAGTGGGAAAGGACACTTTTAACCCCCAGAGCGTATATAAAAATATTAATTTTAGCAGAAATTTGACGAAAACATTATCATGCGTAACTGTTGTTACTGGTACTTAACTATTAGGTATTAGCGTTACCCGAAATGGAATAACGTCTAGTTTAATTTCATACGGGACTGCCATAAATAACTGTAATCGATTCCGGTTACATTTGCGAAACTAGTTTCCGCTGCGGTGACGCGTATCCGGTTGTAATTAACATGTCAGAACCAGTGACATTTTAATGAAACATTTGTCCGCATGCCGTTGTTGCGTCTGCCAGCCCTTTGTACGACTGTGTATCGGAACATTATTAATTATTCAACAACAAATAAAGCTTCCTTTGTAAAATATTTATACGTTTATGAATTTATACACACGCATTAAATGTTAATTACTTGTGAAAGCTGGTTTCGAAAACCGAGGATTGTTGTGGATTTTTTATGAACGATTGGACATTTCTGTAGGAATAAACCATAGTTTATGGCTGGCTGAAACATATTTAAATTTATCAAATAAATATGATTGGATCCAAGTGTAAAATTAGAATACTTGTTTCAGTTTTGCTTAGATCCTAAAAATGTGTCTGATGATTACAGCTTCATTATAAATTTGATTACCACAAATTAAGGGGTTAATGTAATATAACAGTTTAGTTTTTAGCATTAAACCTTGATTTTCTTGCTAACAATACAGAATAGAAAATCCAGTAGCTGTCTTTTACATTTTTGTTGGTTTTTGGATAATTTAGTTTCTATGCAATATCCTAAGTTTAGGAAATCGTGTAAAATGTCAATGATAAATCACGAAGAAACTGTGGAGGGATAAAAGAAGGTGAAAACGATGGGGATTTAAACCTTGGTTGAGCCCTTAATAATTCACCTCCTTACTTTCTCAAACCCGGAATTCCTGTTACATTAAGCTTGTTACTCTTATTTCGTATTTTATTTGACGTATATCTTGATGTTATATCACTACGAACCTACATTTGATTTTCAACACGTTTAACAAATTTAGAATTTGGCATACACATATTTAATTTGTTAAACTTATAACGTACATAATAGAAAATTAGTTACTTTTCTTCTCTGTGGTTATATTTTTCGGTATATGTTTATTTCTCCAGTGTGTAGAACTAATTCACATACATAATTAATTTATCTACGTAATGTCTGGTTTTGTTTTAAAAGTTGTAACACAACAACACTAACTGTCTATTGTATTGTTTAATAACTTTCGTCGTTTCTCCTGTTGGATTCAACGCTAGAGCAATTTTCACTGAGTTATGTTTGAGAAAGTAGTTTAAACTTAAAATGGGCATCCCTGGGTTTGAATCCATAACCTCTGTACCACAATCCAAGACGCTAACCATTAAGCTAGCAAGAATTGCATTGTTTGTGAATGGTTTAATTTGTGTAAATACTTGTCGAGGGTTTCATAAAACTATTAGAACGGAAAACCAAATTGATGAAGGAATAGGATGAAATTGTTCAGAAGGTTTTACAGAGTTTGTAAAATGAAAATGAGTTAGGATAAAATTGTTCAGAGGTTTTTACAGACTTTGTAAACGAAGATGAGTGAGTTCAATTGTACATTCTAACTGTAAATGAGACAGTTTAAATGATGTGAGTGGAAACGAGAGGGGTTTAGTCATTGAGCAGTGTCCAACGACTGTTAGGTTATTCGCTACATCAAGTGTGCAATCAATTGACATGCACCGTCCGCCATTAGGGCAATTGTCAGTGCAGATGCGACAGAGGGACAGTAGGGAGGGAACATGGCTGTTGCATTCAAACTCATTGTAGCTTACCTTGGCTGATTGGTGTGGTGGAGGGTAAATCAGACGGTAAAATTACGCTGGCACGGAAATGTATGAACACCAATGTAGAGTCCTAGGCTTTGGAGTGGTATTAGAGCATAATTTTCGATAAATTATCTTCTTAAGTAACATCCATTCGTGGAGGGGATGGGGATCGGTGAAACAGTAAAAACCACACAGTTTGGGAAAAGTATAAACTCAATTTAGAGTACCAATGGATCAAGATAAAACAACGTAAAACGTATGTTTTTTATCTTGGATACCCTCACCACAGGTCATAGCTTAAATACATTATTGGTAGTAAATTAGGAGACGAGGTATCGTATAGGTAATAGTCACACAAGCTATTCCGAAGTAAAATCACATGGTCTGACAGGAGTCAATGGTTATTAAAATGGGTTTAATATAAAACTATAACGTTTAATTAGGTAGAATATATAGCCTAGTATAGTTATTTACTGAAATGACAACTGTCTAGGTATTTCAAGGCAAGTATAAATCATAATTAAGTATAACAAAATTGTGGCTCAATATTGTAGTCTTGTTACTGACTAAGTCTGATATATTTCTGAACTGTTTATTAATAGTCCAACTATCAATGACATATTTTAGGACATCCAGTTTAACATGGAGTCTGAACCACTGCCTCTAAATTACGAACTGTAGTTATGAGGATGATCTTTGCGGATTAACGTAGCATTCAATAGTGTAGACGTTTATTCTACATCCATCGACCGATCCACAATTCGTGAGCTCCACGTAGTTGGATTACAGGACACGCTACAGTGCCAGTCCAGGATTAAGAAATAATTTGTTGATTTAAAAACTACCTTTTGGTGCTACGTTTATGGAAACATTACAAATGCTCTGGTGGGAAGCTATATATTGTGTTCAATTGTAGCTGTGTTGAAGAGTTTTTAATATTATAGTGTATAGAACTGGTTTTTTAGAGATTAAGTAAGTTTCACATTATTAATTTACGATTAAAAATGACATGATAAAAATTACCATGGTGGATTACATGGTAGATATGAACATATACCCAATCGGTAGCTCAAAGGAGACGACACACTGGCTCAGTAAGTCAAAGGTAGCTGTCGGATTATCAGCTGTCACCTCTGGCTAGCCTATGTGACTCACACTGCTACGGTACCTCGCTGTCTGAACTGTCCGCATATGCTGTAGGCTCGTGTTGATTGACAGTTAAGTCGAAAAACAATTAATTAAAAAAGTATACAGAGGTCCCAAATATTATTATTTATTATAAAGAAGGTTAATTATTACAGATTGTTAAAAGTTTGTCACCAAGATTAAACTTAAAAAATATTACAAAACTAGCTGACCCGGCGAACTTCGTAACGCCTTACAGTAAATACGTGTTAACTTTCAGATTGGCCATGTTCTGAAGTCGAATAGCATTACGACTTCGTTGTGAAAAATTAGATATTCTGGGTCACGGCCTAGTTAATAACAATACTGAAACGATAAGACATATTAATAACATTCCCACAAAACCAATAAATCTGAGTGGATTGATTCACAATTTTTCTAATCCAACCTAATACCAAACAAAAACATAACTGTAATACGGCTTTTATAGGAAAGATATACAACAGCTGATTATAATAATAAACGTAATATGTATTAACACCGTAATTATTTTTGACATGAATATGTCTTAGCTCTGGGGGGGTGTTGGCAATTTTTAAGATGGAAAACATTAAACATGGAAACATTGGTTTCCATAGAAACTACTAGAGCTGTTGTATTGAATTTTTAATATAAATGAACAAAATCAGCTGTTTAGGTGAACTAAAACCATTCCCTTTCGACATATCCATGATCTAACCTATTTCCCACAGGGAAGTAAATACAAACATTTATATTTGGCCAACATAATTATAAATACGTGACTTTTAATCAGAGAGATAGTAAAAAATATAAATACATAGTCCCCAAAACCGTAAACTATTAACGTGGTGAATAAATCTGTTCATTTTGTACAGTACACATTTACTTCATAGTTTTACATTAATGAATGATTCAGATGGCATTGGACAGTAAAGCATATTGCTAATGGAAAGTAAAACAACAGCTGTAGCTTAAGAAATCAAATGTTTTTATTGTAGAACATTTGTAAACAAACTTAGTCCCCATAAGGTTAACATTAGAAATTTAAAACTCTATAAAATAGAAACTAATTTAATTTTTAGAAACTGAATATGCCTAAAGCATGTACGGAGCAGAGACGAATCTGAAAAATCAAAGATCATTAAAATCGGTCCAGCCGTTCTCGAGTTATAATGAGCGTAACTAACACGACTTTGTTATATATTTAGATAAAAATGAAACTTTCAAAAGAGACCATCTTTATAGACATAGTACCGAGTTCATTGAGGTTGTAAGTGTCTGGCTGTGTAATGTGCTATTGGTATTTGGATATGTATAACTCACTGGAGTGAAGTGCACGAACGTATTCAATTATTCACTGTGTTGTCGCTGTGAATGAGTTGTGTGTGAGTGTTATAAAACATTAAAAATTCTCAACATAAAGTGAATCACTAATAACGTGCCAAAGAGAATGTTTTAGTGCGAAACAACGTTTAAAAACCTCTGGGACCTGTGTAATTAATTAATGGGAAATAGCTTTGAACTAAATCTTATCAAAGTTTATGGCTACAGTGTATTTACAAATACATTTTGCAATGCATAATCTATTATGTGTATAGAATGGAGAGTGAATTGTTAATTTAACAGCAGGTATTGTACGAATTATTTGCTATTACATTGTATAAATAGAGAAAAAATAAGTCAAGTAGTATATTTACCAGAGGGTCTTAGGATTAAAAATATACGTGCTTTGTATTCTGTTTTGTGAATCGTTTAATATAAACATAGTTGATTTCAGCATCAGTTGCTTTACAATAACTATCGTCCACCTACCTTACACTAGTTACAATTCTGCTCAATCATTACCTGGAAAAAAATATGAGTGTCAAATACTTTACATAAATCATGTGTAACATCATTAGCTAGAAAAAAATCAAGATGTAATATCAGTCATATCAACTTAAAAATTTAACTTACTTTAAGCTTCACTACCGTTGAGTACGTAATCGTTTGGAAACTTTTGAGCTTATGTTGCGATAACAAAACTTTTTAAAAAACTTCAAGAACTTAAAAACAACCAAAAACACAAACAATTTCTGCAACAAAAAAACTGATTAAGGTCTTCAAGCCATTTTGTTACCCTTTATAGTATTACCCTTATAACGTTTCCACCCTTTTAGAACAGGAAAAAACAACTCAGCGATAAATCTGAGCTTGGGAGAGAAGAAATATCCAATTAATTTAACGGGAAGAGTAATGGGAAGGGATAAAGGAAAGGGAGGTGTTGCGTAGTTGAAGACGCGAGTCTTGCAATGCCAATTAATTGTTGTTGTGCTGAATTGTAAAAACAGTAATTGTTACCGAAGATTTCATAATTGTTGGATAAGTCTAATTGGCAAATTTTTACATGGTCACCCTAATTCCACAATATATACGTAAGTGATATTAAAAGTATACATAGTAAATAAATACATACTATAAATCCTAATTGGTTAATGGCTGGTGACGTGAAAGTGAAAAAATTCCATCATTTCCTTTCATTGACTTTCATTTAATCTAAGACTGGGATGGTGGCGTCATCCTGTAATTCAGCTACTTGGAGGTCACGAATTGTGGATAGTTATGAGAGATGGTGGGTGGGTGTAGTGTTCTCTTGTGTGGATTAACGTCCGCACTATTGAATACTACGTTAATTCGCAAAGACCATCCTCATGATTAGACCAATTTGTAGTTCAGAGGCCATGGTTCGGATTCCACGTTAAACTGTAGGTCCATTAGTTGACATAGACTGTTGGGCTATTAATTAACAGTCCTGTCTAAGGAACATGTCAACCTTAGTCAGTAACAAGACTACAAGATCGCGCCACAATCATCTTACACTCAATCCTCATTCATACTTTGCTTAAAATACCTACCTTGTAGTATGGTCGCCATTTCAAATAATCTAATCACAAAGGTCACTAAGGTTGAAAATACTGTTAAAACATTATTTTAATTTCAAAGAACTTTTAAAACTACTGAATGTAAAAAAGTAAAATTATAAACACATAAATAAAAATTGACATGAAAGTAATATAAAGTAGATATTAAAGACGAGATACCTTCCGATCTGGCCGACATTGCTTACTTTGCATATCCTCACCCGTCCTCAGGGCCCTCTTTGTAGAATATTAACACCGGCAGGCCGGACCTCGCCCTCTGATATTCCACGATATTGGACAACCAGGTGCCGCGAGATGAAATTTGGGATCGGAGGCCCATAATCGTAAGTCTACACCGGGTGTTGATCAGAACCAGGGCTATAAGCAATGTTATATTCGGTTGTTAAACTCGCGGTTATCGAATTAAAAAATATCGATATACGATATAATTTCGTAAATCGATCTGTGGGAAATATCGAGTGTGAAAGGCTCTAACAAAATTTACTTCAAATGTATGCGTAAAACGATGACGTAAAACTTCAAAATACTCACCAAACTAAGGGTCTGGAATAACTGTTAAGTCTATTGATAATACTATGAAAAAAACATCTCTTATAATATGTTTATTTCACTATGTGCTTAAATTTAAAAAAGTGAAAAGCTACTTTTAAAGATATTCGTACGTTATTTTTATAAAATTAGACGAAGGTAATACATACTCTACAGTACGTTGGGCTTAGAAATTTCCAAGTTTTTTCAAAGACTAATACATACATTAAAACTGACTAAGATTATGTTTGTAGAAAAACAGCTCAAAGAACTACAAAAGTATTACACTAAACCCATTAGGGTTTTTATTTAATTTTAATTTACCGCTACCTTTTTTACATTTTGAACGACCATTCTTGTTTCTGTTTTTAGCCTCAATAAAATCGTGAATTGCACAAACCTTGAAATGTAATGCAGCTACAATTTTAATGAACTTGTAAAACACTATTTAGATTAACTACAAAAACCGTTCCACAGAGCTAGAATAATCAACTTAACGGCGTTGCAAAGAAATAGTAAAAAAAGAAAGGCTGGGAGTAAATCGTGGGGTATTGCGAATCAATTTCATTTCCCGAAAGTATTTTCCGCCTGACTTCTGACATTTATTCCAGGCGAGTTGCCTCCACCCGCGCGGAGACTCGATTGAAAAGGTAGAATGATGAACGTTGTATAAGTTTAGCACAATGATGTATTTAAACACGTTTATAAAGAACTTATGGACATTTCATAATAAAATCATTAGGTGGTCCTACTCGGCAATCTTTTAGTGCTAATCAAACCAATTTTATTATCTTGAAACCAAAATTAAAGATTTTACTATCCTTAACTAATAATTCTAATACAAGTACAGTCCGGTGAGCACAAAATGTTGTTCTATTTTCTATACTGTTCGATTTTTACTATAGTATTTCTCTACTGTGTAAATGAACTGTCTTATGTAACACAAAAATTAATTCTAAACAAACTATAATTTTAATGTTCGTGTACATATGCATTAAGTGCATTGTAATTTGCAAGTTATTAGATTTTCCTTTTATAAAGCTTCTTAGATTGTAGAACATACCTTTTATAAATTTGATAAAGTTGTCACGCTATTTAAGAGACGATTTTGTGAAATTCAATTTCAAAAAAGTGATTAGAACTGTGTATAAATATTTAATTAAGATCTTCAAAGTAAAAGGTATCCCTGTTATTTAATTAAAAATTGGGAGACTTATAACGTATTTAACTATTTAATATTTTGGCTCTAGGCTATGAATATTTTCATTTAATTATACCCACTCGTTAAAAAAGCATATAACGATTTTTATACTTGAATAGTTCATTCTTATTCAGTTGGATGTATTTTTTTTATACATAGATTGTCGTTGAAAAAAAACGTATACAATTGTTGTTATTTCTTTTTTCCTGTACTTACTTTCCTTTTACGCTCGAGTTGAAAATGGGAGTTTATTAATGATTATTTAATATTTACCAGATATTTGTATATCAGGAGAAATATACATTTATGGTAAATTTCACGTTTATAGCTGTTAGGGAAGTGACGATTCAGTTGATTACACATACCTTAGGACATTTTTAATAACTGTACAGTACTAAACTTTCTTCAGTAATATCTGTAATAAAACTGTATGTTCTAAAAGTTATTCTATATCATTAATAATTTATTGTTCAAATTACATTGGGGAAACCCGTAATACCAAGCTTTTTTGATGGTTTGTTCAGTGATTTGATTACATACATACCAAGTTTCATGGAAAACGGTTGGAAAGTAAGGAATAAAATTGATTTTTTTATATTCTCCATAAGAATAACATTGGGCGCTTTCAGACAACGTACTGCGTATATCGTGGACAGTAAATTTAACTTTTCTCTGGAACCGTTAGTCGTAGACAAATAATTCAAGATACTAATTTGTTTAGTTTTTAAGCTGGTTTCAATGGTGCCAGTTAAGTTATACTTTACCTTTATTGTTTTCGCTGAAAATTTGAAAATTTGATTGCATTTAAAAGCCCATAACCTGTGAACCGTCATTTTTACAGACAATGGGTGGTGTAAATATTTATTTCTCTGTGCACTATAAACTATTAAAATTTTAATCAAAATCGTTAGAGCCGTTTTTGAGAAATTGGATTTTTCACGTTTTTTAAGGGTTTTTAGTGTGAACTATTAAAAATAAAAATTCAAAAAAATGAAAAAAACGCCTGGAGATACGGTGACTATATATATACATGCCAAATTTCATCTAAATCGGACCAACGGGGTAGGCTGTGGCACTGTACACTTAGACACACACAACACAATATCACCACACCACACACACACAGACACAGGACGGACAGACATCACGTCAAAACCACTTTTTTGGATTCAGAATAACGGATATATACTCAACTCAATTCGAAAATTTGACGACATATTTTATAAAAAGAGAGTGTAGTTTTTCAGGTGTGTAACCGGATTAGTATTTTAATCTTTGAAGACATTCGACCATGTTGTACACTGACGGAGTAGTTGTATCGATAATCAAAGTCGTTAGCGAGAACTACTCATCGGTTACTGCGGTGTATTGTCCCTTACAAGGATTGGATCCTTTAATGACTCATTATGATAATACTATGAACTGGCTACTTCCTCATACCTCTACCTGATGTTGGTAGGAATGACTAATAACTATTGCTGTATTTTTCTCATATTCAAGGTAATATAACCGATGTTGGATATATAAAGAAATTTTTAATTAAAAAAACAGCTGTAAGAACAATGTTAAATGTCAGTAGTAGAACTCATTGTGAGCCATTATTTAGGAAACTCAAGAATTGGACTGATATATCATTATATATTTTAGATTATTTGTTCTACACTAGAAGTAATATATTGCATTTTCATTTGAATAACACTGTCCATAATCATTTTACTAGGAAAAGCAGATTTCTACACGTAAATCAATGTAATTTTAAAAATACCATACATAATTACTCTAGACTTGGAATAAGACTGTTTAATATATTGCCTTGTCAAATTAAAAGTTTGGATTTAAGATTATGTAAAAGTGTTGTTAGAAATATGTTATATGATTAATGTGTATATGATGTTAAAGATTTTGTTGATTGTTCGAAATCAATTAATACCAGTAGGCCTAATTAAAAAATTCTGTGATTGATTGTGATTAAACTGTTATCTATTTCATTTGAACTACCTAACGTAAACGAAACTATTTTCAGACATTCGTTTAAATACTCAGGACCTAAATTTTCAATCAAATTCCACTCCATTTAAAGAACGTAATAAGCCTGAAATACTTCTGTAAAAATACAATCCCTTGGCTTTACTGTCCTCAGGATGTTAAATTTCTCACCAAACTTTTAGTATAATATTACTATCAGATGCTACAGCAGGCAGTTTGAAATGTATAATGTAAATCAAATAATGCTAGACTTTTAAGTTTATTATTTGTAATTTATTATTTTGCTATAGCTGGCCACATTACTTGACAAAGTGGTCAGTTTAACTTCTCAAGTGTTTGCATGTATTGTAAAATATTATTTTATATTTGAAATGAATTCATTTACTCATTTTTTGTTATAATGAAAATTGTCTTATGACGTTGCTATGCAAAAGTATTTGGTACTCAGCAATTTTGACTTTCTACAATTATGTCAGCTCACCCATTAAGATGTTGTAGCAAAGAAAATTTCTGTCTCTTTACTTAGTGCTTTGGAAATGTCACTTATTAATTACATTTAAATATGCTGAGTTATAAACGTTTTATTGTAAAATAATCTGTACTTAACTTTATTGTCATAGTTTTCTTAATATAGTTATTTAACTCTAAAAAGAATCCGGTGGAATATTTTTTTAAAACTCTGAAAAATAAAAACAAGTCAATGATATTGATGATTATATGGTACTTATTTTTATTCGTCTCTCGGTTTTTTTACGATGTTTGATTCATAATTACGTTTTTGGAACACGTATGGAACATACATTATACATAGAATTAAAATCATTTTTAACGTATAGAAAACTTAAAATCTATGATTTATTGTTTGAACTTGTGTATTTTGTGACAACGTTTCGATGCCAAAATTTTAAAACACATAAGAATCTGAAAATAAAAAACTAATTAGTTAGATTATGAGATTCATGGGACTAATTCTCTGTCAAATTTTGTCGAGAGGGACTAATTCCGTTGGAAATTGGCCCCAGTAAAGTCAGTTAATTGGGCGTAGTAAAACTTGACCCATGAAAGTCAAATGCTGCCTCTGCGTTTAAGGTGGGGTTTAATCGTATTATCATTTTGCTTGCATTCGTGCAAAGATTTTTTCTTGAGAGCAATTAAATCTTTGAAAATGTTATTTAAAATTGTAATAATTGTTTGATACTCTGTGAACAAATATTGTTCTCATGCAAAAACCAAAATACCTACAAATACTTAAAAAAAGCTCAGCGAACAGTAAAGAATAAATATTAATGTCTGTGCTAAAATATTTACTCTGGTTTAAAAGAGAATATTTAAATATCTTAGTGAGAGGTACCTTGAAGGTTGAAAATGAATAATAATCGACATCAGTGATCTATTCTAATTTTATTAAAAACTATACTTAAAATTAGAACCATCAAACTTTTTTGTTTTTATAATTAATATTGATTTGCCTCAATGCACTCACAAAACCAATATCGCGCATTTGTTGGAATATTTAGTGACTGAAATCAGTTGTTAGGCGACTTGGCCAGTATCCATTCGCTCCCGTCCTGCATTTTACGCGTATATACGCGTTATATCATGGCCAGCTGTTTTCACATTCGCTAGCTTTGTTTGTTGACATTTGTCGATGTGTTTTTATTTTAATTGTTTTTAAGCAATAGTGTAGTGTATTGTGTGAATTTGATGTATAGGATTTATTAACTAATTATTATCAACTGAAATGAATCATCCAGACGAAAAAAATACTTTTTTAATGCCTTAAAATAGTCTTAAAATCTTAAATAAATAAAAAAAGCAAATTTCTGTTTTCTCCTTTATTCAAGCTATTTAAATCCAAAAAAACATTGGGATAGTAATATTTTGATTTTTTACACTTATTCAACAGGGCCGTGATTTTTAGTAGCGCTTTAAGGGTTAAAGTTTTATGCAAAGATTTTATATTTTTGTTCGGAATATCGTTCCTATGGGCCTACTATAAAATTTTGAAGAAAGTAATAATTGATTATTACAAGTAGGAACAAGCGATTGATTAGCAGGTGCTGATTTGAGTAGTAACCGTAAATATTTTACGGCTACGTTTGATACCTGTGGGAATTAGACGGTTGTAAACCGGAAACTGTTGATCGGAACGTGACAACACGTGCAAGTTACGAGCGGAGTTGATCGGAAACACGGCGCTACTGGCCGTCAACCTCTGGTAGACAACATGTTTGACAATACCATTACCAAAATGGTTTATTGTGACAAAGTAATGTCTAAGAATTCGATAAAAAGGTTATTTGGAGTTTATTATATTTTAAATATATATTTCTGTAACGCGTTTTGAGTGGCATGTTCTCATGAACAAATTCTTTAAATTCCTTTTATAACAATTTAATGATTACGAAAACATTTAAAAATTAACTGGTGTGGATAGTTGAAGCAAAATTATAGTACTCGAAAATTAAAATGAAAATTTAACATAAAACCGTTATTTTCAAAAGTGAAATAATTCAAGAGTATTTTTCAGGCTCGGTGACCATTCCCGCTGAGATAAAATTAGTCCAGTCAGCTTTGCAAGCGCCCGGTAAATTACACACTACGAGAACTCGTCCCGCTCCGGTTATGTTACAACTTTTTTTATATAAAAAATTATAAACTTTTTTGTCCGTGATGATAATCATACCCAAATTTCTCCGAACGTATCTTCATGAGGTAAAACGCCCTGTTTTGTATGGAAACTGGGTAAATTACTTCATACATTTAATTTCCTTTTATCATGATTATTTTGAAATATAAACAAGCTTTAATATTCGTTTTATGTTAATCTTATTTGTAGATTTTTTAACTCGTCTGTTTTTAACTGCACGTCTTTTCTAGCTAGCTTAATGACCAAACAACATCCCACAATTCCACCATTTGGTGTTTTCAATCCCTTAATGATGTTCAAGGTTCAGTTAATATTCAAAATTATTTGTTAATATAAAGGAATTAAACTGTTCACTTTTAATTAGTGATAATTATACCTAAACATCTTTCTAAGTGATGTCATTCACAAGATGAACAGACAATTTTATAGATATGCGGAATGGCCTACTGTTGAATAAAAAATGTTTAAGCTTAAATGTTATTTATTATTAAGAATATAATATGTAACGACACTTAAATCAGTATTAATTTATTTATCCTCGAAAATAAATACGGTAATTAATTATATTACAAATAAATTACAGTTGTTCTGTACTAACACGGTTTGAATTGTCTCTCCACTAGATCCAACTGTAGTGATGCTATTTATTCGATTGTGTACACTATCGATTATGTGAATTTATCGTTTTGCCACACTACAATATAATGAGTTCAGCGAACACGACAATTAATTATCTTCCACATTGATGGTTTTGAACATGTCAAAACTAAATTTGGATTAAAGTCGGCTTTTGAATCTTATATTTCGTTAAAAATTAATGTTTTAAAATGTTATATTATTAAAATTATAATTATGTATCCACTTAATGATTTTTTTGGTTATTTTTATGTTACAAAAAAAACAATTTTAATATTTATAGTAATTTTTATCTGTAGTGTGTTTCTGTACTAACAGTGTATTTCGCTCTTGAAACGACTGTATCAACTGCGTGAACTATTTTTCGATTTTATATTTTAAAAAATTTTTATACTTAAATTGACCAACAACTTATTAAAATAAAGAAAAGGGCTCTCAATCCCAGCTTTATATTTTCGAAGTATAGTTGAAAATGTTCTATTAAAGCTTTTTAAGGAAAAAAAATAATAACTAGCAGCCAAATTTTATTTATCATTGGATTTTAACCCATTTTAAAACTAAAATACGTTTTATCTGATATTTTAAAAAAATCAAATTTTCACTAATAATACAATTTCTAATTTGAATTAATACTAAATGAGTGAGCTAATGTTATATTTATGTTATATATGTAAATTTTGATTTAATTTTAGTATTGTTATTATTAAGTATAAAAGTAGTTCTTCGCATTAAGGCTGAAAATGTAAGTTGCTGATACATTTAAGTTTGTTAATTATTCTTCATTGTTTAAAATGACAAGAACGAATGTTACAAATGTCGTAACATCTTTCAAATATTGATACATAAGATTAATGTATAACAGTAAAAAAAACTAATCTAATCCACTATTTCAAATAAGTTTTCGATACTTTAAAAAATAACTTATTTCTATCTTCCCGAACTGTCAAAATGTAAAGTAAACATGTTATTAAAAACTGTAAACATCGCATATTTAGCAAAAAATGTCTTTGCTTCTCAACTGTCAAATTTTAGTTTCACAAAATTTATGTTTTATTTTAAAATGTAAACATAAACACATTAATTGAAATTTTAAAAATGATATAATTTTGAGTTATTATGTGTTGCATAATAATACCTTTTTAAATTTTAAATTAACAAACAAACAAACATACAGATTTTTTATATTTATAGTATTTTTATCCTAACAGTAATACAACCCGTCAAAGATTAGATAATTGAAATCGCAACCTTACCACAAGGTATCATATCAGGTATTTTAAGCCAAGTACGAATAAGGATTGAGTGTATGATGATTGTGGCGCGGTCTTGTAGTCTTGTTACTGACTAAGGCTGACATGTTCCTTGGACAGAACTGTTAATTAATAGCCCAACAGCCGATGACAACTAAGGAACCTACGGTTTAGTACAAAGTCCGAACTAATGGACTGGCCAATTTCTCGTAGTAAATAAACCCTTTAGTGTTTAACATTTAAATTTATAGCTATTTTGCGTTAACATGATATGAAGGAAAGTAGTAACGTAACAACAACAACAACAACGATGTTGTTTGTAACAACGGCAGATGCTACCAACAGGTACAAGTATTAGCGTGGAGTAGACAGAGGTGTGTCAATACGTTACCCGTATTAGGGGCTTGTTGCAGCCTAAAGGGCCCTTTGTGGCCCTTGTATCAAGCACGTTCACTTTGTCTCGCCACCGAAACATAGAGATAATAATCCATCCACACTCTACAGAATCGCTTAACATCCACTGAAACTGTGGAGTCTGGACTTTCTTTGATATTAAATTGTATAATTTAATTTATATTGAACTTATAGTATTATTTTAACAATAATTACTAAAATTAGCAAAATTATATTCAGACTTTGTTTTTACATTTTTTCAAAGGAAAAAAATATAATTAATTATAACTATAAGTCTTCAGATTTACTATGTGTTCAACAGTTTATAAAGTACTTGTTAAGATAAGCTTCTGCAGCCAATTTACATGAAAAAATTAAACTACTGTAATAGGTAAACCTTTGTTTGTAAAAGTTGCCGTACTTATGGATAATGGAATATAATATGAAACGTTTGGCGGGTGCATATAAATAAACTGTGCTTAAAAATGTTTGAAAAAATAGTTTTTATAATCATTCTTACAAAAAACATTACACATTATTATTGTGCATTAATATTATCTTGGTTAGGTCCTAGTTTAATTTAATTGCCATATTTCCATCCCAGGGTTTCCATTAAAGTAATCTAAATTAAAACCATTTATTGTATTTTTTACAGGTAAGTGATGATAGTAAGGCGTTTTATAATTATGTTTGTATTATAACATAATGTGGGGGGTGACGTAATAAGTGACGTTTCAAACCACATCGAAGGAGACCTTCTACTACTCCACTTCTAAGAGACTTTCTTTACCAAATCCCTGGTGACGTTCCACATCTCTTCCTAGGTCCTAGGTCTCTCACTACTTCCCGCGTTACTTCCTACACCATCTTGTAGGTGACTTCTCCACCAAGATGACAGTCCTAGGAGGTCTCAGGTATCTGACTTTGTAGCTTTGCAGTAATTTCAAATAAAACGTTCCTTCAACAAGTATAAACGCTCAACCTATAGGTTTGAAATCACAAAGCAGTGATTGAATCAATGACTTGTACCCTTCCTCTAAATACCCCCCATCATCACTCCAGCTCTGTTCAAATGAATATTCCTCATCACCCACCTAGGAGATACTCTCATTGTGCATCGTCACACCTCATATCACTATTCCTTTGTTCTTACAGAATCAATAATCTCCCTTGTTTTCAGGATCGCACATCCCCCCATCCCTTAAAGGCCTACACCGAGTCGCTTTACAATATGTAATACCCCATAGCTATCGTTGGCAAAATCCAGAGAAAACTTTTGGTTCTGTTAATCGTGATTTTATGAGTCCTAAAACATTTCTTACAAATTAATTAGGTAGTACTATTCACCAAAATATATCAATAAAATCGCACTAATTATTTACTTTCCTGCATTTTGTATATTTGCTAATATAAACATTATAAAACATACAACATTAATACATACAGTACATACATTTTGTTTTTCAGGAGATGAACTACTGAAGCAGACCATAGAATCATAAGGTAAGATAAAAATGTTTTTCCATTACAATCTTGTAATATAGATACGTAATAAATAAAATATGAATAGTAAAAAACTCCTTAATAATATTTATGCCAGATCTGGTAGATGTATTTCTTAAACATTTGAATCCAAATTATATCCCACCAGTCACTTTTGTATGGGTTTTAATTATGTTACGTTTAGCAGTTCGTCTTTGCTGAATGTATCCTACAATTCAGTTCAATACTCATGAGCAAATCAGCCAGCCAATAAATGCTACCTACGACGCCATGACAGGAACTTCCGGTAGCCAGTAGTATCTAAGCAGGGACGCCATCTTGTTTCTTTCAGTCTCCGTATGGGCTTGATGATGTCCGGCGTGACTGAACGAAATCGATCGCAAATTTAACAACTTTTGTATATATTTACCGTTTGTATATAAATGCAATATAAGTGTAAATATATTAAGTAGTGTTGGAAGACGTGAGTTTTTAATTCATCCTATAGTAAAACCAACACGTGTAATGCTAATCAAGAAGTTGTTTAGAATTATTTCGTCAAGCTTCATATTTTACTTACAAGTCATCGTAAGTCAAAACTAGTTATGTGTGATGACCAGATTAAAACGATTGACAACGAAAGGTAAAGTAAACTATTATTAAATAAATGTCAATTCTGGATCAAAAAATGTTCAAAGAGTAATGTATTAACATTTTTGCATCACTATCAATAGGTTAGAAGTGGTCGTTGGGGATTTAATTGTAAATTTTACTTTTTATAAGTAGAATAATTAAGAAATTCGTGATTTTGATCGAATGATTTGATTACTATCGATATTTCTTCGATATAAAATATATAGATTATATATATTCGAATAAATATTGAATGTTTTTACGAGCGTTTTGTCTTCAAGTACGTCGACAGTGCACGGCCCAGTTCCCTAATTGGTTGTCCGTGTTTGTTCAGCATAGTCTCGCGAGGGAACATCGCTGTGTTTATCGTTTTATCGTTGTTTACGGTCGTTGTTTATGACACATGGGCTCCACTCGTAATATCGTCATAAACAACGCGAACATGTGTGAAAACGCTGTTCAATGCACGGGGTTTGCAACCGCGGCGCTGTGTGGGTGGCGTTGTACAATAATTATCACTTTTCGTTTTGAAGTCATTCGACGATGAAATTTTGGATTATTTTATTTTATTTCCAACCACAATGGCAATTTAATAAAACTGATGTACTTACTTAAGACTAATCGTCACAGGTAAATACATTAATTTATTACAACGAGAAATAATGTAAATATATTACGTTAAATATAACATATAAATAAAGCTGTATAACAATACAACTACAGTATATACAACAAGATAAAATAATCAAAAACTCAATAAGTGATAATAAGCATATAGCAATACATTAACTTACAACTAACAATAAATGTTTTCTGAAACAACAAAAGATATTAACAATCATAACTGATTATGTGATGTTCTGGGTAGAATCATTCATAAAGTAAAAAGCTATTTAGTTGTAATTTCCTTATACTTTCAATATCCATGCTGATTTATAAGCAGTGATATTGACGGTGTAAATACATTCCATGTAAATAGTTTAAATTAAATATCCAGTTGTGTAAACATAAATTCTGACAAAGCGGTTATCACCATTTTAACCCTATTGTTCTTCAAGAATAAAAAAAATTATATCAGTAAAACTCACATTTTCATTTTTTTTATTTATCTACTATGTCACTTATGAGTTATCTTGGGAAGACGTCAAAAGTGATCGTGATACTGTATGATGGAGTGCGATATCATGATATAGTGATATAGTGATGTCACGTCACCGCGTCCGTTGAGGGACTGATATGATAAGCCGCTGGCGACGGACCCAATGCTCTCTGGCAGCGAAAAAATGAATTAATGCATCTGAATATCATACATGAAGAGGACCTCTTCACTGTCAGAGATTTTCAAATTTCGTTATATTTTTACGTTTATTTAGATAATTTTAATAAAAATGGGAAGTTGAAAAAGTGTTTTAAGGTTGAATTAACGTTGGTGTTACCTTAGAACACAGAAAGAGTATTTTTTGATTATAACATTTACTCCTATGAGCCAATAATAATGTACCGGTACCACGAATTTTGAAAAAAAACATTCACCATTAAATTTTCGTGAATTGACAATGCCTAAAGATTTTTAAAAATAATAAAAAATGTTAGATATAATATATTGTTAAACGAAAAAAATTTAAGCAACTTAAACTCAACCGTTGTATTCAGCCTCTAAGACAACAGTCAATAACTTAAGTTAAATGGGAATTTGCATAAACTTCAACTTCGATAGGAAACAGGTCTAACCGAAGATATTTCGGCAAGTTAGGTAACTAACAGGAATATAAGTTAATTGTTAGTTATTCAGTCAATTCCTATTTAGCTTCATGTTACTAACCGGTGCTACCAAAAGATTCAGACGAAGCAGAATATTTTTAATAATTTTTCTAATTCTGTAACCAATTGTGTATAAAGTTATTCAAAGTCCCGCACGTCTTGTACCATGTTTCATCAGTCCTTGAATTTGGAAGTAGCCTCTGGAACATTAATTGCATTAGGAAGTGTAAAACCCAGGCGGTACCAACATACCAGGGCGCATAACAGGCGTACCCGGCATGGTAGTATCGATTGCCGCCGCTTGGCTGCGCTGGGTGACCTAGGTAACCATTATAACCACGGCACAGACGGTAAATACAGTAATGTTCACTTGTGGTCGCACGAACGCTTCGTCTGGAGACGCCGTCACCGCTTGATATCGACCCTGGTCGGTCGGAATATGTTGTTTTTAGTTTTTAATTAAAAATTATAAATTTTATTCATTTAGGGACATTTTATATTTAGGTAAAGTAAAATAATAATAGGAAAAATGCATTTTGGAGTTTCTTTACCGTAACTTTATCTATTTTTGAAATTACGACATACTCATGTAGGTATATTAAGCTAAGTAAGAATGAGAAATGAGTCTAAGATAATTATGCGTGATTTTGAAGTCTTCTTACTGACTAAGGGTGACATTTTCCTTGATATTATTAATACCCCAACAGCCAATGTCATCTAAGGGACCTAAAGTTTAATAACAGTAGCAAAAGCATTATATGAACAAATGGATTCAAATGAAAGATGATTTTGTAACCGCTCGAGGGAATATATTTGCTGGAAGTCTTGATAGTGATTTTACTTTATAAAACATAATAATGATTAAAGGTGGTAACCTTATTTGATTGGATATAATATCATGAAAAACAACTGTTTTCATACGGTATGTCTTAGACTATGTATTGTATATATTTTAAATAAAAGATTTACCTTTTACAATGCTTAGGTACTGTTATAACAGAAATAGTATTATTTTCATAAGTAAACGAAAACATCAGGTTTTGTTTTTTAGACACAGCCTGAATAAATTTAAGCAAATCTATCATATTCTTGTAAAAACGTTTTCATTCCTCAAGAGTCCTTAAATAAAGAAGAACCACTGCAGAATCTGTTGTTTGTTCTAGGTTATTTACCGAGTACAATGTAAATTTTTGAATCAATTTTTCCAAAATATCCGAAACAAAAGATAAGGGACATACTTGTAAAAGTGTTGCATATTTCAATTATTAGAAGTTTACCTGCTATTTAAATAGTAATGGGTTAAACATTAACTGTAGGGCTACAACATTTTACAAACCTAGTCTATTTATCGAGGATAATTTGTCCACCTCGCCAACAGAACGTGCCGCAGGGAGTAGCGGGGTTATCGGGTCATCTGATAAGCAACGCCATCTGGCTCGGGCAATCTGTGTTGTGATAAAAATGCAAATACGCTTCCCCAGAAAATTAGGACTCGCCATCTCGTACAGTGTACATTGTACAGTCCAGATTGCAGCGTCTGCTACATCACTTGTGATGGTACAGCTGCTGTACGCTTGTGTGATGCATCCCATCTGATGAAATAACTTGGTTTGTAACTGGATTACGAATTGGGATTGTGCCCTTGTATATGGTGATTATGTAAAAACATTCTGGAGTATCTTGTACGTTTCATTAATGTGTGTTCATTTAGAAAAATAGTTCAATAAAGATTCATAATGTGTAACCTGTAGGATTTTTGAAAAAGTTTCCTCTAGTCACGTAAATGTGTTGTTAATTTCCAGTAGGCCTACATCACTGAAAATTGTAGTATGTGATCGATTTTTTTGCGGAAATAAAAAATCACAAACGTGTACTTATAATCGATTATTTTGGAGAACGTTTTTAAAACTCTAAAAAACCTAAATAATCAAAGTGGCAAAACGAATAAACGACCTGGAAAATCTTTTTGTAGTGAGTATTATTATAACGTATTTAAGCGGTATTAAATCTGAAGCCTGAAGAACAGGGTTAAACTTATAGATTAATAACCAACCCATCTTTTATATATTAAGAGACTAAAAATGTAACTTTAAACATCATTCTACAAGGAGAAAATTAATTAAATGAATTAATAAAAATATGAGCATGAAAAAGGGGCGTAAAAATTGTTTTATCGAAACTATGGTTAATCATTTGAGCGATAAGTTAATGTAGTGAGTCAATTTCCTTGTATTACCACCACGACAAAGGCCAAAATGCAAGCCATTTACTGTAACAAAAGCAAAGACAAATAAACAGAAACCACTCTATTTCGCTTATAATGATAACAATCGTTAACAACCAGGTACAAGTGCAGGCTCGCAGGTAGTTGTATACAATTTCCATTCACATCCGCTAGAGAGCACTTGGGAGCTCAAGAGGGATTTTCCATTAGCTCAAGATCTTGCCGGCGTCTTTCAAACACAACTGGTGCATATATTCTGAAAGCACTTTCAGCTTTTCTTAATTGTATGGCACTGCAAATTTAATGACTTTTTGAAAATAATACAGTAAATTTTCTTACGGTTAGCTAAATTTAAGAATCATGGAAGTTTAAGGTATAAATATGTTTGGCCTTCGTAAATTTAGAATAAACAATATAAAGTATTAAAGTGGTGAAACAAATGATATAAAATTGTATACATTTGTACAGCTAGTCTCTTGAATAGATTTTTTTAAACTGTTTTCATGTTTTATAACGCACTTACGTAAATATACATCATTATCTGTAAAGGTATCAGTGTAACCTATATAGAACTAAAAATAGTCGTACAATAAACTTTAAAAATATTTTAAATATATTCACTTACAATTTTAAATCATGTATTTCATGTGAAGGACACGTTTGGACTTTTGGACCTAAGATTTCAAATAACAGCCCTTAGTTGCATAGCACAGCTCATAATAATTCACTTTACAGTGTTTAAAAAAAAATTTAAAATTACTAACAATAATATTTAGCGAGAAAAAGCACGCAAGATTAAATGAACATAGTCTCTCAACTTCGTGAAAGAGTTCCTTTTCAATTGCGTTAGCAAACTTCCAGAGTTTAATTTGGTTACGAAAATAAGTTATAACTTTGTAAATACGTTGTGGATGGTGGAGCATAAATTAATTACAATAAGAAGCAAACCTTTCAAGATGGAGCATCACTTTTGGAACAGAGTTACGCCATTTGTACGTGTTTTGAATTTAAAAACTCGGCTGCTCAACTGGTTATTTTAAAGTTTAACTTTTATTTACGTAATTTAAAAATATTTATGGATTAGTCGTTACTAAGGAGTTTTATATTACATGTCATAATAGGTTGGATCACTTTGTCATATATATGTGACGTTGTTAAAACTCTGGTACACTTTAAGAACAATTAAATGTACACGCTATAAAGAAAAACGTAATTCTTATGTTAAGATTTGGAAATAAGTACGGGGCTCATTCACTATTTAGTTTTTTCTAAGAGAAGTATTTTAGCAGTTTCCTATTAAAAAATGTAAACAATCCACTGAGATTTCGATACTAGATACTAAGTATGTAGTAATTATAAAATACTATACATTATTAGCACATTGGCTAAATCGAAACCTGTGCCAGGCGACTCCTGTGAGGTCATGAGCGGTCTCTCATGAACCATCAGCCCATCCTAACTCACTATCCTAAACTCTACGGGACCTCTAAGGTTATGTTTAAAAAGTTGGGGTTCAAAACCCGGTAAACTTAACAAAAATGTCAAATCATATATTACAGAAATATTTAATTTGGGCTAAGTAATACTCCGTTGAAATTTATCCACATTCTTCACTGTATTCCTTTAAACTGTATGCCTACAGTTTAAACAAAAAACTTTTCATTTTTATTACAAGGGTGGAAATTTTGATCATAGCAATGTTATATTTTTATGTTAACATTATGAAAGTTGAATTATGTTTTACCTACGCATAATGCGTTGAGATAGCAAGAATACTAATTTAACTACCTCGAAGGCTAACGGATTGATTCCCCATTGTAATTTGACTATTCACTTGTTATAAACTATTACGTTAAACTGTAGGTCCCTTAGATGCCATTGGTTGTTGGACTGTTAATTTACATTCATGTTTAATTACACATTATAGCTTTAGTAACAAGACAACAAGATCGCATCATAAACATCTTAAACTCATATCATTCATACCTGACTTAAAATACCAATACGACCTAGATACGTTGCTATTCCAGAACGGAAAACGTAGTATCTAACAACGTTATTTACATTTTTATTTTTAGTTTTAGTTTTTATTTACGTTAGGTAGTATCACGACCAGGGTTTGGCCCGTTCTCTTTCAAAAGGTAAAAAATATTACTTTGGCAATACACGTAATAAAGATGAAAATCTCAAATCCTGTAGTGAGTAAAATAATTATTACAAAGGTCAGGTAATTATAAATTTCTACTTTTTCTACTCAGCCCTGATTAATAATTTTAGTTGTAATCTTTCGAAAAATTCAGAAGAAGTAAGCTAAATAAATTTAATTAAAAAATGTCCCACTTTAACTTATCCGATGAAACCACAAAGCACGCGAATGTTTTAATATGAACGCAAACATTGTTCCGCGAATCTGGGAGTTTAACCCTAGGGCTGACGACAGTTTATGTAATATTAAACCGTAAGGGAGGAAGGCTCCCCTCAATATACCTTGGTGATGGGGAACAGGTGCGGAGATGCGGAGATGGGATGAAATTTCAGATTTGAGGACCTCAATACATTACATCGACACGTGGCTTTCACTATAATTGGGTCCAATGAATGATCTGGTTGGATTAGAGTATTAGATTATATTATTTGAATAGTGACCATACCACAAGGTAGGTATTTTAAGTCAAGTAAGAGTGGGCATTGAGTGTAAGATGATTGTAATGCGATCTTGTAGACATGTTCCTTAGACAGGACTGTTGATTTGTAGCCCAACAGTCGATGGATAAGGGATATACAGTTAAACGCAGAGTCCGAACCACTGCCTCTGAATTACGACCTGGTCTAATTATGAGGGTGCTCTTTGAGGGTTCACAATTTTGGCGTTGATCCAACACTACATCTACCGACCATCGCTCACAACTATCCACAATTCGTGACCTCCAAGTAGCTGGATTACAGGACGACGCTACCGTCCCGGTAATACAAGTTATAAATACAGTGTAGGATAATATTGAAAAATGAAAGTTTTTATATTTCTCTTTATGTTTTTTGTAGACCTTCGGAAACCATTTAGTTATTCTCGATCAATATAAATAAAACCATTATTATTATTAACACCTCCTTATTATTAATACCTATATTCATGTATAAGACATCGACCCACTTTGAGTGAAGTGTAGATGAAAAAGTACAGGTAATAAGTTTGCCGGATCTTTAATTTCCCATTGAACAAGGCACTGAAAGCAGTTTGGTTTAGAATCAAATTAAAATATTTTACTTGAATTTTTCACACACTTTTAACAGCCTGCTTTACTGGCGAAATATTTCATTTTAAGCCCATGAGAATAATGTTAAGTTTTTGTGACAGCACTATTACACATACGTAAGTCATAAAAAATGGTTGAGGCGGCACATAAAAGGTAAAAATTAAAATTGTAATTTCGTAAATAACTATTGAGTGGTCAATACTTTTACAAACCTAAAATTGCCCTTATAGAACTAAAATCAAAAATGGCGGATGTTCTGAAGTCCCATAACTAATCTTAGGCCAAGATCTTTTTATGGAAAACTGTTATTATTACCATCACTTTAAATGTAGAAAATCCGTTTCAATGTATTTATCTAAATGTGTACGAAGGATAAGTGATATGATTTTAATGGCATTATGAAAATTAGTTTTTTATCAGGTCAATCATTTCCTTTGCCGGTATCATTAATTACAAGTTTGATGATCAAAGAGGGAAATTGTTACGGTATGTTACGATTGCTGCTAATTTGACGTGTGTAGTCTTATGTAAAACGTAGTGAATTATTGGACAAAACATTGTTAACGGAGTAGTATAAATACTTATCGAATTTATTATCGTCAGTAAAAGAAAATATTAGACTAATCTTTTATCATCACTTATTTTAAACGATTGAATCTTTAAATCCTCCAACTTCATAGTTCAATACTAATTTTTTTTATATTTCATTTTACACAAAGAAACACGTACAGTTGTTAAGCTACTTAGTTTATAGACTTTTTTATTCGGACGCAGAGCAACTTTAAGGTTTTCCCAGCCACAGTTGTTGGGAGAAAGCGGAAAAGTAATTCGGCGGAGCCGTTAAAAGGCGGCGGGCGTGAAATATAAGCAACATAAACGTCTGCGCTACCTCCTAGAGCCTGGCGCTCGCACAACGCCAACACTGCCTGGTAACTTGCGGGGACTCGAGCTGTTCGTGAACTGTTCACTTCGCACTGTTAAGTTGCATTGCGGATAGCCACTGGTTGATTGGATAGACATATATAATGTTTTAAGTACATATTTTCTGTCTAAAAATCCGGTTCCCTATCAGGCATTTTTAACCAAGTATGAGATAACTGTAGTCTTGTTACTGACTAAGGCTGACATGTTCCTTAGGCAGGACTGTTAATAAACAGCCTAACAGCAAATTGCATCTAAGGTTCCTAGAGTTTAACGTCGGATCCAAACCAAAATTCTTACTCTGAATTACGAATTGGTCTAATTTTGAGGATAGTCTTTCCGGAAGAACGTAGTATTCAGTAGTGCGTATGTTAATTCACACTAGTGATCTGCAAGTAGCTAGATTGCAGGACATGCAACCGTTCCAGCCAATCCATGTTTACATAATTTAAATCCAAATAACGGTTGAAGCATTCGATGGAAAAATTTTCTTTAAACCATAATTTATGTTTATTAAATGTCCAGAAGCTATACACTATAAAATTGGAAAGTTGTAAATATAAACAAGCCTGTTTTCAAAACCGAAAAATTTAAACTTTTCATAGTTATCGATAACACAAAAAACACTTAACTAGCAATAAATAAGTAATAAAAAAAATGTATAGCAGAAAAGTTCTGTATCAAACGGAAATAAGGAATTTACATTTTGACATGGAATACTGATCTCAATTAGCTTTGCCTCTGATTTACTGAACTAATCCAATTATAAAGATGGTCTTAATCTATATTATCACACATTTTTAATAAGTGATTGGATGGGAGAGGACTCTGAGGTGTGAAATAGTTACAGTTACAGAGTTTTTACTTTTTTACTCCAAGCATCCAGACGTGTGCTTGTAATATGGAAGCGATAAAATTATAAATTAAACACAGGGAACATCATGCTGTACCACGTAACTTAACAGAAAACCAATAGGTATGAAATAATAAATATTTTGTAAACCATACTGTAGACCTTCTTCGTACTTCAGATTAGAATCTAAATTTTTCGTTAAAAAATATTTTTTAGACAGGTCTATCTATAGTGCTTCACTTACACATGACTCACTTATGCATAAACTTTCTTCAAAAATGTACATTTCAATTTTTCCAATAAAATTTAAACATAAATATACTTGTATATTGGTTTTTTCAATAATCAATCCACCTTTTTGGTTTTGCTACACCAAAAGTTATTTATTATTGTGATTGAATTATTTAAATATGATTTCCAGAAACTATTATGTCCGTGTAAAGTTGGAAAACCTTATAACTTAACTTTACCCAAAAGGCTTCACCTAATATCTAAGGTATATTTTTGACAAACTTCCTTTGCCTTACAAAAACATTTTAACTTTGACTGGTTCTTACTAAGGTATAAGACAATGATATTCTCGAAGATAAAACATCAGGATGTCGATGGTTTTAACGTTTACGAGTCCTTGCCCGTTTAGCATCTGCTCGTATTCGTCTTCCTTTACAATTATACTGGACAATAAGGGTTTATGTGGCTGGCCACTAAACAATGGGACATCTGGCGTTTATGTGTATAACAGGTGCGTCCAAATACACGATGTGCATGTCCAAACTTAATTGGTATTCTGATCCTGTGTGACATTGTGATGTAACTAGCATAAAGCAAAATATATAGCGGAAAACGACTTATGAGTAGTTTTGTTTCATTTTTGAAAAAATTAGATTAATAAGTGACTGTTGAGGAACTATAAGTAGAGTCGATGATGTAGTTGCTAGCGTGGCAGACTCTGGTCATTCAGTTTTTATCAGTACCATACCTCTATTACTGTGTCAGATCATACATAACTTTGCTTTATAAATTCTATGCACAGATCCGTAAACTATTTGGTTCACTCTAAAAAAAAACATTATGAACATTTAGAAGCTTTGACTTCAGTTCCGGTAACTAAATACGAGTTAAAATATATATGTCTTGATTTAGCTTTTTCAAATTTCTGTTCATTTTATATCAATAATTATAGATTATCATCTCGGAAAATCGTCATGCCAAAGAAACGATTCATTAAAAAAATAATACTTTCTAAGTTTGATCTCCATATTTTGCTAGTTTGATTTCGGGCACGGCCGCCAATTTTAATTGGGCTGTTAATGATTTATTTTGGGTTTCCCCTATTTCCTACCGAAAGTAAAGAAAACTCCACTGACATAAAAAATAAAAATTTTACTTACGGTATAATACAATTTATATATTTTTTGACTGTTTTAAGATTTCGTACGTTCCAACTAGTCTGTTCCTGCTACAATAAGCATTTGGAGCGGAAACTCCACTGATAGGTTTAAAAAAATTAAGTACTTTAACGAATCATATAATGAACAGCTACTTATATTTTAAGAGTGGCGATAAATTAGTCTTATCTCTCATTGAAAATGGATCTAAACGAGCTGGGGCGGGGTTTCGTGACTGAACCGATTATCGCGACAATTCTGATCGTTATCACTAATGGTTTACATTTTTTTGGTAATGAATGTTGAAAATCTAATTTGCATTTAGATCTTTATTAGAACGCGGGTGTACATAGACAAGGTTCGCAGAGAAAGGTGAACACAAGCTTTTGTTTTGTGTTGAAAGGTTGGTGAGCTTCAAAATTTAAAATTTTCACTAAACCTGGAATTTTTAACAAAGCTTTGTTGTTTGTATGAATAATGGAAGTAGCTGTAAATGCAAATAGTATATAAATAACGTATTAGTATTTGAACATACTCTAAATAATTATTTTACAACAATCAAAATCAAAATGTGTACCATAATACGGATACATAAAAAAATTCCAAATTAAATGTTTCTTGTGGCAGCAAGCATACGTATTTCAAGGTCTATGTAATTTTTATGCGGAATAGATAAATTGGTACAACTGGCTTAATTATTGACATAACTTGATAAAAGTTTGCATGTGATATTATTTACCTAACAGCCTTAATAAAATCATATTACCGTGTAAAACAACCCTCACTGCAGCAATCCTGCATACTCAGTAATATTAGATTACAGTACTATGATGTAAATAATATAAGTTCTATGAAGTTCACTCTATTGACGCCATCAAGCGATTTCGTTATTACAACGTTGTTACTGATATTACACAGACAGTATATAAAACTAATTTAGCTTATATTATTATAAAATAACCAAAATTTGAAATTCCCTTTTAGCTCGTGACCAAACTTGTGTAAAGCGCTTGTGGCTGTTAAAGCATGAATTAATTACAATTATACCCTTTCTGACAAACTGTTTAAAAGTTAGCTGGATCACTTTACATCCAAACGCTCTCGACTGACTTATGTTAATGTTCCAAGTTGTTGGAGTTGATCTTCCACTCGGATACGATGGTTGGGAATAAATTTGAACAGTATTTAACAAAAGGTTCATTATTAAGTAACTCATTTGAACTTTAAATTGAAGATTTGTATCTATTTCTACTCTAAAATTAAATCTAGTAAAATACTATTTAGGGTTTTCATAAGCTGTTTATTATTTAATTGTTCAAATTTAGTTCAGCAAAAAATAATTTTTTTACAGAATAATTGTACTAGGATTATTTATAAACAACATTCAATATTTCAATTCTTGGTAACGCATTTTTGAAATTCTTTTTACGGTGGATAAAGTCTATCAGTGGGAAATAACACTGCATATATTAATTAAATAAAGGTTTAGTAATACATAAATGTGTATATACAAGAGTATAATATTAAGTGTTAATAGGTAGATTTTTTTACTGAGGTGAGAATACACAATTTATTAAGCAATACTGGTCTGTTGATTTGAAAATAAATTATGAGTCACATTAGAAATGAGTTTTTGGCAGAAAAATATTCCAATTAAAATAGAATATGAATTAGGTTGAGCAACGTATTCCTATTATAAAACTTCATAGTAAGAGTTTTGCATTATTACAAATACCGTAGTATTTGATATTTTGATTTTGTATTAAATTTTAATAACACTGAAATTAGTCTATGCAACGATTATTTTTATATTCCCTGTTTTTATTACAATCCTGCTAATTTGGTATTGACAAAAATGAAAACGTTTGAATTTACTATTAATGTCTTAAAAGGTTATTTTGTTTGGTTGTAGAATAATACTAAAATAATGAAAACAGACATGACGTAAATGATATTACATCTATTTCATTATTAAATCTTTTACCGATACATTACATTTTACAATTATTTTTCTACACTTAACCACATGAAATGAATATCGTCAATATACAGATAAGTAAGATTAGTTAGTCGACATTACTACTTATTTGACTATTTCAATAAAATTAGATAAAATAAATAGGTGCTGGTAACCCTCTGTACTTTCTTGCCTGTGTCACTTGGCCATACTAGACGTAATACTACGAAATTTTCGAAAGCTCTGTTTTTTTATGAGCATGTCGATAAAGTATACAAACTGTATCGAATATGTCCAGTGGTGGTTTCCACTATCCAAAATAGAAACCCCCTAAGTTTTTTTAACAACAACCTATTTGCAAAAGTATCTATGTGCAGTGTATTTAAATAAAAAATTCTAAAAAAATTGTCTATACTCACAGTTTAGACGAGGCACTTAGTTCGTAAGTTTGGTTATTACCTGAAAAGACAAAAATAAGTATAAGTACAAACCTACGTGCTCAAAAACCTTTTAATACAGGATTAGTCCAATTTAAAAACAGTTTCTTTGTACGTAAACATGTAATACAAAATGTGTTTCGGGCAACAGTTGTTGGGTATAAGGGGAATTGTAATTCCGCGAGCCGTTAAAAGGCGGGCCACGTGAAATATAAGGACATAAACGACTAGGAACAGAGTTCCCGACTTAGGAGTTCCTTGTACTCTGTACAATGGCGTCGAAGAAACGGGCTTTGTTGTTTTCAACCTCGGCGAAGCACCATACAATGAAGGTTGAAAATGGTTTGGTTGAAGATTGTCACATTTTACTCAGTAGTTGTACTTGTATCTCTGTTTTACTCTAATAACCGTTCGAAATCTCACTTGTTACATTCTCCCCTTATACATAGTATATGGAGAAAGTATTGTTTTCGTCAAAATTTTCGAATTTGAGTCGAGGGTGGATATATCAGTTTTGGGGTCCCCTGAATCCAAAAAAGTGGGTTTGGACGTGATGTCTGTCCATCCATGTGTCTGTGTGAGTGTTTGGATGTGTACAGTGCCACAGCCTACCCCGTTAGTCCGATTTAGATGAAATTTGACATGTATGTGTATACTCACCGTATGTCCAGGCGTTTTTTCTTTCATTTTTTTGAATTTTTGATTTTTAAGGGTAGTTCACCCCCAAAAGCCCTTAAAAAACGTGAAAAAAACTTAAAATTTCTCAAAAACAGCTCTAACGGTTTTTAATACAATTTCATAGTATATAGTGCACAGAGTACTAAATAATTTGACACCACCCGCATGTCTGTAAAAATAACGGTTCAAAGGTATGGCCTTTTAAATGTAAAAAAATCAAACTTTTAATTTTTCAGAAAAAACAATAAAAGTAAAGTATAACTTGACTGGCACCTTTGAAACCAGCTCAAAAAACTAAACAAGTTAGTACATTGAATTATTTGTCCACGACTAACGGTTCCAGAGAAAAGTTAAATTTACTGTGCATGATAAACGCAGTACGTTGACTTAAAGCGCCCAATGTTTCCAACCGTTTTCCATGAAACTTGGTATGAAGCGTAAGGTCAAATCACCCAACAAAACCAACTTAAAAAAGCTTGGAGTTACCGGTGGGAGGGGGTTCCCCCCATACAATTCGAACAATTAATTTAACTTTGTCTCTTATTTTATATTGTTTTATTTTCAGAAACGGGATGATTATTTTTTACACAATAAATTATTAAATGGTATTTAGATAAACTTTGAAGAACATAATAGTTTTATTACAGACTGTCGTTTTTAAATTTACTTAAGGTAGAAAATATGTGTCAGTCTATTGATACCGTTTATTTTTTAAAGGTAGCAATGTAACCCACAATTAAAGATTTATTTTCTCATACTACATAACTTGTATAAAGTCAATACGAACGGTTATGTGGTACATCGGGTAAGGTACGACAAAGGTTTTGCAACTTAATGTGTATTAAAGTTTACATTTATTCTCTAAACAAACCCTAGAAGAGAAGGTGGTTTGAAAATATTACATCGTTAAAATAACTTCTAGGAGAGCGCAGATATGAAGCCATATACGTAAGAGCATTAAGGTAAACAATAGTGAGACGTCGACCTTTCTGAGCGAGAGTAAGCGGACATTTGTTTATCCGACCTTCGTTTAAACGGACGACACGGAGTCCCAGGGCCGCAGGATAGCGGCTTCTTGTAATCCTGTTGCATCCGAAGAGTCCTTCGCTCTGAGCTCATTATGCTAATTGTTTCCTCATTACAGTATCGTAGAAAGTATTGAACGTGATTGTTTTCTATAGAAACCGGGTGTTCACAAAGTCTTAGGAAATGTGTGTAAAGGTTGTTATTTGTAGAACCGGTTAGAGTATGTGTGTTTTAAATACAGAATTAAATTTCAGAATAACTTTTTTTGAAAATTCAAGAGTACTGGAAATCTTACGGATCTATTTGGTTAATGTAGACACACAATTAAAGACGAAAGATTGTGCTTTACACACAGTCCACTAAAATCAATTAACCTGCCAGTTAGCATTAAGGAAGCTTCCTTTACCACCATGTACAATTTTATGTTAAAAAGCTAAATGTGCACATACAAGGTATAATCTTTGGAAAAGAATGCATAAATACTCTGAGATTCCATAGTAAATGGCGTTTTACATCACATTCATCTAGATAATAGCATTTAAGTTAGTAAGACATATTCTGACTGCCCTCCATAATAATAGTTATCTAGCTAGGTCTCTCCGTTTACTAGACATAACACCAACGAACTTTTTACGAATTAACTATTTATATTATTTATATTAATTTGTTATTATATTAACGAATTAATTATTTTTGGGTTTTGTAAAAGGCAAGCTGTATAATATTTAAATGAGAACATATTATTAGACGAAAGTTAGAAAGGAGAATTAATTAATTAAACCTGTAAACTTATTTATTATCTTTATTGTTTCCATGTTACAGCATAACAATAATTCCTTGAACACGCGATTCATATTTTTTTCTATTTTTATGATACATTGGTGCGGTGGATAAGATTTTTATTACAAATTACACTACCATATTTGAAGAAAGAAAATTGACCATATACTATAGCAATTCTACATGTTTTTACACGGTGAAGTATAGTTATATCCTATTAAAACGTTTAAAAGTCATTTAAGACATAAAATCATAAATCTTGCGAGAATTGCAAATTACATCAATGTAATTTGTGTCAGAGCATTTATTTAAGGAGAATTTGCTTTGTGGTGGGTCTAGTTTAACTTGGTGCTCAGTGGACGTAACACACTTAAGGGGATGTAACTCGGTTAAAGGGAAGTAAAGGTAATTTACGGGAGGGGTACTAGGTCATTTTGGGTCAAGATAATTAACCTGTTAGTTATATTCGGTTAGGATTATTGCAAACGTAGCATTTAACCTGGTATTCGCTGTACTTGAAATGATATTACTAACTGATATTGCCACCATGGTTCCGTGGTTATAGATAGCATCTGATTTATTATCTGAAAGCTTACAAGTTCGATCCTGTCCAAAATGTTTGAAAAAATTTTATGATGGTCTAACATTTACCTCGGTTTATTTGACAACAAAATTATCAATTAAAAGTTTTAAAACAAATTTGTTTAATCGTTTTTAGGCAAAATATTTTATAACCTATTTAAAAATTATAGGTACAACAAACGCTCTGTTCATATTATAGAACATATTTTTAGGAACAAAATAAAAAAGTGGTTAGCTCGTATACTTTTTGAGCTATGTGTTCTTAAGTGGGAAGAAGTAATGTTTAAGGATCCTTGTGTTTATACCGAAAAATTTAACGTGGGAAGCTTTTAAAAAATGCCAATAACTTTTTTGACGGAAGAGGATAAAATTTCAAAACATAAAAATGGATTTTTTTATCCTAGAGTTGTCTTAGTAGGGATCCTTGCAATTTTGCTATGAAATTGAACATTTAAAGGTCTGAAAAGTATCAATAACCTTTTTATTTTTTCTCACCAAAGCATAATTTTAGTGTTGAAATAACCAAGAAATAATAAAGAACAAAAAAATTCACGGCCCTAGGTGTGTGTGCCCATTTCCCTAAATAGCTAAACTATCAGAATAAATAGGAGATACACAAATAGAAGTATCAATAGTAAATCATACATAAAGTTTAGTTTCAATACCAATATAATATTTTAAATTCGAATATCGTACTTACTACATATATCGTGTAGGTGTTATACTCATTTTTGTACCAAGTATTAAAAAATGCTTCAAATCACCATCAAACGTTTACGTTAAAGGAGAAGAATTTACATATACCTAACATTGCAGACCATAAACCAAAGTTATCTTAATAATGGACAAGTTTAACTTCAACCGTAAATGGTGCCAAGTTTTTGTTGCAGCAATTTAGATTTAATCTTCATTGCAAGGTAAATCTTAATTGGAACTTTTACATGTGGCAACGTACCAACTTATCTATAAAATTAATCTTAAAATTATTTTCAGATATGGTTAGTAGTAGTAAAATTTTATCGACCAAGGAAACCTGATGATTGAAATAGCATTTTTTACATTTAATTATTAGTATTTAAGCTTATACTCACGCTTTATTTCTCCTTCAGTTAAAATACAAAATACAACTAACTACTGTTTGAGTGACGTTAATATTATTTTACAAAAAATATAGTTTCTAAGTAACTCTGTTTTAAGAGTCATTGTTAAACCAGTACCGCTTTTCCAAGAGTTTTTTCTAAGAAATAATTTAAATACATATAAGGGAAACAATGCAACAAAATTATGGATGCAGAAAGGCCATCTCGTGATGGTCACCTTGAAAGTGATTGATTCTCGTATATTGCGGTGTATTGACTTGGAAAGGATACAATCTTGTTTTGCCTTGGAAATTATATTATGACAATATAAAAAAGGGAAACAACTTTTCTTCCTCGTTTCTCGATGTTAAAAATAACGCAAAGAAGACGTGTTTTCTTTATGTTCGTAATATTTACATTGTTACGTTGTGTTTTTATAGAAGGTTAATGATCCGGCATTATGAAACGTTTATTAAGTCAGTGAAATTAACAATAACAATAAGAATAACAGTTTAAATGAAAATAAATTATCGATATTGAAAACGCAGATACGCCACGTACTTTAAAAAAATCAAGTTCCAATTCCATTGCATAACCTATTATAATTTTTAGTAAAAAGGAAAGTATGTGTGTTCCAAATTGTTAATAACGGTTACATGACCGTAACAGTGTTGCTAATTCATTGGCCGCACGTAGAATAACCATTGTATATTTACATAGAACAACATCAAAACAAAATAACAATTTTAGCTAAATACAAACGATTCAGTAGCATTTTAAACACAACACATATAACGTTGTCTTTGAGTCTCCGTGACGAGTGGACGTGTTTGGTTTCTTATGTGTATAATGTTTAGTGAATGGTTTGTTTGCAAGTTTTTTGACTTCTTAAAATTTTCATGTTTTCAGCTTTATACCGGTTTGGTCCGGATTACATGTTAATTGTGCTATGTTTTAGATATTAGTTCACCTGAGAACGAAATCAGATTCCAGATCCCGAAACGTTGTGAAACTTTGTTTTACATAAATACGTGATAGAAAATGTCCGCAATAAAAATCTAAATAGCATCAATCTACCATCACCAAAAATGAATTTCAAAAAAAGGGACATATAACGTAGTTTAGAAATAATATACGTAGGCTATTAGTATTAGGTTATAAAGTTTTTTTTTAAATACAATTAAGTTTTTACTAAGTAACGGTTACTTAGCCGGTAACAGTGACTCAGATGGAACCGATGCTGATTCGCTCACCGCGTTCTTCGCCGACCGGGAGAGTGGCCTTGACCTGAAACCGGGTTTTGGAACCGGTTCTGAAATGATATCATCTCGACCGGTGCATTGGATTGTTGTACGCTTCTGATCTTGGTTTCTTAACCTTGGGAGCTCGTTCACGGTTGGGTGGAACTGTTAGAAGCCGATTTGATGCAAAAAAACGTGTTTTATAATGTGGAAATAATAGTGAAATTACACGTAACATTGTTTATGCATTTAATGTTGTCACATTATATACATGTCAGTACTGCTTTGCGTAAGTTGTAATTAAACTGAAATTGTAACATTATTGTATTTACGATTAGTCAATCGTCAAAGATTTCCTTCTAAAAATAAAACTGTTAAATGTAGCTGGGGCCTTTAGTACTCTTATCCTTCTCAAAACTCTTTTGTATCAAATTATATCTCAAACCCAAAGTTTTAAAATAGCATAGGTAATACATAATCCATGTAATATTTTTACATAACACAACAATGGTTACTTTGGGGAAATTTTGTTATTTATTGTTTATCTTGTAAATCTAACCTAGTTTCGTCGGACACTATTGTCGATTGTGTTGGTATTCTGAAAGGCGGCGCTAGGCGCTACGCCATGTAAAGGGTGTGACAATACGACCATTAATTGAAAAACAACTCTGGGTGTCTCCCATATACCTATAGGTAGAAAGTTGATTTGAATACAAAAGTGAAAATACAGACTAGTGAGTGTGGCTTTATACGATCGGTAGGCGTAGTATTAATTTACAGTAGTTACCATGTTACCTTTAATTTTACTATCAATTATCAACTATATTTTTACGACTATCGTGTAACCAGTAATGCTTTCACAAAATTAATAGTTTTCTAATGTGCCTTAGACAAATTGTACTTCGCTAATAAGGTATGTAGATTCTTAAGAGGGGTTTCATCTTCTTAGTGGAGTGTGATGTCCCGATATAAATTAAAGATTGGAAATTCAATTAATTTATTTTTGACATGGATATGTCGTAGCCTTAGGGGAAGGTAGCAATTTGAACGACCAAAATTGGAGACATATGAACTAAAAACATTCACTTTAGAAATATCCATGACCGAACCTATTTCCTACAAGGAAGTAAATATAACCATTTTTGTTAAATTTGTGCCTAGAGTTTGTAACACAATTAGTTGTAGTTTGTTTCTTAATTTAAGTTAAATATTTAATATTGCCTTATTTGTATATTAAAGAAAACTAAATTTATTCGACTCAAAGCTGCTGAAGCTGGAGTCGCCGAGACAGGTAGAGTTATTCTCTATTGACATTAATCACAACCACTTAATCGAGATTATATATAAATAATATCAAAATATGTTTCCTTGTTTAGTATCCCGAGGTTAATTGATGATAATATGTATGAGCAGGAGTAAAGAAATCTTTTTTGTTTTTGTTGGATAAAAATTATATTTTCGATTGATAACTTTTATCTGAACTTTAGCTACTTTCTGATGATCTCATATTTTTTCAGTGATCAATTACTAACCCCTATTTAGATATTAGAATATATAAAATAATACAAGTTTTCTTTTAATTGTAATGCAATTTAGAAATGGATACTTCTAAGCTCTGCAAGGGTCTTGGCGATTTGCCAGATGCAAAAAGTGCAACGTATGTAACGTAATATTGTTGTGAGCTTTTTAAGGGAATTGAAAAAACATTCTCCTTGGACAAATTCATGATATAAGCAATTTCCTAAAGGGAAGTAAATCAAACGTTTTTACACATTAATTTCATTTGTGGCAACGAAACCGTATCTAGATTAAACCTTCACGCGGAAATACTTTTTACCCCTGTAATCTTAGTTTTGTGACGCAACCAACGTGAGATGGACTAAACCTGTTGCGTACCAGTTTCTAATAAGTGTTATTAAAATTCTGGTTTCAAGGCGTCTCCCACATAAGGAGAATGAGTTGTTATTCAAGCATGCAAATCGTGGAACGTAAAATGTAAAGGTAAATCTTAGTATTTAAACTTGCAAGTACCGCTGGATTACCTAATATGTATAAATAGCTGGTGATCAGGTAAAGAGTGAGGTTTCAATGATAGAGTTAGTGGCGCGCTCTTCCCACACAAGCGGTAACTTCCTACACGGGTATTGACAATCGGTGATACGTCACATCTAAGTGTGTGATACTAATGTATTGGTTGCTAAAGAATTGAAAGAATAATAGTTCCTTTATGGCCAATATAAAAAGGTTGACGTAACGTTTGGGTATTTTAGTAATATGCATATATATATTTTTTACCTATTTTCCTAAAATAACACTTTTAAGATGTTACCTATTCAGCAGGAAAGATCATTGCTGGTTCAGATACTTCAATAGTATTGTGTTATGGAATGTTTTATGAATTTCTTAGGTGATATTAAATATATTATAAATAAATAGTATCTGTGGACCACAACATACCTTCTCCCGTAAGGTAGATATAAAAAATACATCATTTAGTAAAATTACATACTAACGGTTTAGTAATTTTAAATTTTTTTCTGAACCCGTTAGTCGTAGACTAATGATTCAAAATGCTATTTTTTTATTTTTTTAAGCGGGTTTTAAAGTTAGATAGAGTTAGATAGATATCTGTGTATTCTTACCTACGAACCGACTTTCATGAAAATCAGTCCAATAGTCTCGACTTTAGGCTTATGTACATTCCCTCACACGGACGCACACTCAGGCTGATATAATTTCAAAACACGCTTTTTTGATTCGGGGGCACTAAAACGAATAGGTCAAGCAAAAACTGGAATTTCGAAATTGATACGAAAACAATACTTTCGCCAAAAAGAATTTAAGCTGTAAACTGAAGAACAGCATCTGTTACATGTTGTGTGTAAATTAAATAGCCTAAACAAACAGTTCTGGGTAATAAAAAAGTCATGAATATAATAGTAACTAAATAACTAAACATCTACTATATTCTATTCAGTATAGAAAATAAATGTTTTACCTTCGGTTAGTAAATTTTATATCGAAATCAGGTAATTCCAATAATATGGAACTAAATAAAGTAAATTTGATATATTTTCAGAACTGAAAGACATACAAGGAACACCGTTGAACAAAACTTAATGTAGAAGCTACATACATTTTTTATCCGTGGAAGATCTGAATATCGTAGAGTTTGATTTTGACTTGCAAACGCATCAAAACGTTCGGTTTATGCGTTTCGTTTGCATTTCCTCTGATCTTGCGTCCGTTCCCCTGACTCCATGAAGAAATATTTTGTCGGCTGAGAATATTGATATTATTACTATATCGGTATTGCAATTTAGATTTATTAAAATAGCTTAGTAATTGATCATTTTTATACTGCTTCTTTCAACTAAATGTTTATAGAAACCGTGGTTAAAATATAGAGAGTAAAATATAACTTAAAATAATCTTTCAACTATAATTTATTATTGGATTTACTTTTTACTACAGTGCTAGCTAAAAGCTCGTCTTTTGTACGGATTTAATGAATCAGCGTTCGAATTTGGATAAGAAGATTCTTGTTACTATGACAAAATATTTTAAAAAATCGTAAAAAACAAAAATAAGAGGAAATAAAAAAATACTTAGCTCAATTATTTAGTAATGATTTTTAAATTAGAATTTTTACGTTAGGATGACGAATCGATCAAGTTTAATATCTAAATTGAATTGAAATCAATGATTAATGTTAATAATTGATATTTATTTTGACGTCGTTTTGATTATAACATCTGTTAAACCACTTTAGTGTTCACTTTTTTATTCACTAAAATTAGATAAAACACGTCTAGTGTCATGCAAAACTGGGTTTTTGTATAAACATAAGATAGAAAGACTTACATTGAGATAAAACACATTTCAGCATTTTAGGCTATAAGACGTGAATAAAATAAAAAATATCACAAATTAAAGCAATCAACGGACCAAAAATGTTTTTATGTTTAATAGTTAAATGGTAATTTTATGAGAGATTTTCCTTCGACCATGAGTAACGACGGATCCACCCCTTGTTCTGATTATTTTAGTTCCAAAATATCATTATAATAATAATATTGTTTATTAATTAATTATTATAATTTATAATATTATTTTAGGACCTAAAATATCAAGACTTTTTACAGCAATAACCACTGACCTATAATGTATTTGTGTCACATTTTCGCTCTGAAATCTCAAATTGTGTCTTATTGTGCTTACTATAGTTCATGGGATAAGCAAAGTAATTTGAGTTCAAAGTACTTAAGTACTTAGCAGACGTTATATCTAAAATACGATATTTTGAAACTAAGTGGGATATCTTGACCATATGGATGTGGAGATAATACTGTAGCCTAAAAACTACCTACAAGCAAAATCTTTAAACTACACGGGTTTAGGTTTGAATAGAAAATCTATTCTTGTTCAATCCCAACAATGACGTCATCTTACACCAGAGTCAACGGCGAGGTATGCAAAATCAGCTGATAAGAAATTCCCATCTGTGCCGGTCTTTCTGCCAATTTCGCCAACAAAAGAACGAAGGCAGAATATTGGACGGGGAGCTGGAGGGTCATTTTCATTCAAGCGGAAGTTTGGGTGAAAAGGATGAAAAGGTCTATTTTGTATATTGCAGGGACGTTCCGGGAAATATGGAATACGTTACCATCTATATGAAAAATTGAATGGCCGATTGTTATGTAAGCAAAATTAATGAAATTCATAGAAAATTTATATTCGGAAAAAAAGTGAGGCTCATTGTTTAATTTTATTATTTTTGGCGGTAACGTAATAAATTTTACAGTTATATTTAAAAAAGAAAAATAATTATAATCATTTAAATTTTTAATTAAATTGTAGCAGTGTTTTTTCGTTGCGAAAACCTAGGTTATTTAGGTACCATTTATAGTTTGTATTATGTTTGTATTATTATAGTTTAGAATCAGACTAAGGGTCATTTATAAAATATTACAAGAGAAAAGAATGTAGTTATTAGGTGTTCCTGTGAAACCCTTGATTTGCATGATTACATCAATTATAAACCGAAGTTTGTATGGTTTATTAAATAAAGTCATAGAAAAATACTATAATACAATAATATAGAAGCCTTTTCAACGATAAAATTTAACTGTCAGATAATACATTTGATGGTGAGCTTGGTTAACATAGATTAAAAATTTCTTTCCGTAAAAAGTAACTTTGTAATGAGCTGATTGATCAGTTTTACCAGATATGTAATTATAAGATTGGCCAATAAAATGCTATCAAGAACATTTTCATTCGATCAGAGCCAATGATCCTAAATGCTGTCTAGATAAATTTAACAAAGAATCGGGATGTAAAAGTAATTTTATAAAGTAATAAACAAAGAGGTATCCTATTTTTAAGAGCAGCAATTTGACACGTTAGTTTATCGAGTTATTTTTAATTAATTGTTTGGGAATAAAATAGATTGATTAACGTATACCGTGTGTCTCAAAAGTCCCACCCCCCTGTTAAATTGTTTATTGATGGGAATAACAATTTCATACTTTGGGGATGTTTATTTGATCAAAAAAGGTAGTTTTGATGTATTCAAATTTTCACCCCCTCACCCAAAAAGGGTTTAGGGGTAAGTTTAAATTTTTAAATAGCAACCCCCATCCTGTTGCGTATCATTTCAAAGGTCTTGACGAAAGAAAAATTGGATGTCTGTACGTTGATTTTATCAAAAGTTATGCCATTTTTTTAAATCGAATAAATTGTTAATTTTGTAAATATGAAAAACCCGAAATTTTGCTGTGTGAAAAGGGTTAGTTAGTACCACGGTCAAAGTCCTGGTCACAGACATTTACAGATCACAGGCAACGTGCGCAATTCGTTTTTTTTGTCAAGACCTTTGAAATGATGTGCAACAAGCTGGAGGTTGCTATTTAAAAATTTCAACTTACCCCTTTGGGAGGGGTGAAAATTTGAATACATAAAAAACTACCCTTTTCGATCAAATAAACATCCCCTAAGTATTAAATTTTTATTCCCATTAATAAAAAAATTAACAGGGGGGACTTTTGAGGCACACAGTATTGGTGACTTTCCCTGTAATATATTGGTAAACCTCGGATTTTTATACTACAGTAAATATCTGTTTAGTGTTAAAATAAAGACTTGCAAAGAGCGGGATCTCCGGACGTGTCTACTGTCTAGTTCCCAAGCCGGCCACTGGCGGCTGGTGGCGCTAGAGCATGTTCCGGCAAGACGGATAGCCGCAATCTGCAGTATATTTCACCGGTATCACGGCTAGTGCCTGCGTATGACAGGGCGGGGAAAAATATGACCGTATAAACTGACCCGGTCGTCCGTCTTGTTCGGGTCGCTTTGTTTTTTATCGGTACATGCGGGGTACGTGGGGGAACGGTCTTCTAATGGGTTTAATTCTATAAACGGGGCTTCTTAACTACTCTGTTTTATCGTTGACTTCATTCAAAGGCCTATAATACTAGCCGGTTTAACTTAGATTTTATTAAGGTACATCTAATGAAGCTGAACACAATTAAATTTTCCTTATATGTACCGTACTTATGGGTGGTATGAATTCATATTTACGTAGTCATCATCGTCGGAGTGGTTCGGAATCCATGTTAAACTGTAGGTTCCTTAGCTATTCCATTGATTGGGTTATTAATTAACAGTTCTGTCTAAGGAACATGTCAGCCTTAGTCAGTAACAAGACTACAACATCGCGCCACAATCATCTTACACTCATTTCCTTTTCCCTTTTTTTAATTGGCTTAAAATACCTTCCTGGTTAGGTCGCCATTTTAAATAGTTATTTTTCAATACATTGAAATAATACTATACAAAAATGTTTTTAACTTTTGAGACCAAAAATTGAGTTTTCCTAGATACTTGTATTATAATAATAGTCTAACATTAGTAACGAAGATGATATTTTTACGTTTTGATAAGATAAGGTGCTGAATCTAGTCTGTTACTACCTAATGGGAACCTGTTGATAGGCACAATTATTAACCCAATTGCAAATGATGTTGAGTCGTAACTGAAACGGTGAATTGTGTATTACGAGGTTAGCTAAACAGCTATAAACGGTCACCCACTAGAATAATTTTCTCAATCTTTTAATTAAAGCTAATTCGAATTGAACGATCCCTTAAGAACCTCATGTAGATAAGGAAGGGGATATATATTTACTGGATATAGAAAAATGACGTACAATGACGATCAATCCTGAAATTTTTTAACCTCAACTACCCATGACCTTCGGGTCTGTGTGGCAAATAAAGACAGCGAGGTGTTGTAGCGGTAGGAGTCACATAGGCTAGCCCAGGTGACCGCTCATAATCTGACAGGAGTCACCGTCCACGGGTTACGATCCAACGCCTTTGGCAGTGTAAGTGTAAGGACCTTACCACTGAGCTACCCTGTCTGTCTATAAATTTGTAATTGTATTGTTTCGAACTGAATAATAACCTTTCGGTCGCAGCATGGAAGTTACCTCCATAAATTTCGAATGTCCAGATATATCCAGATAACCCATGAAATGTCGACAGTGTGAGCGTGAGCACCGAACCCTACGCACATCATTTATAGAATCAAGTAAAGGTCAAAACTCACTCCTAATACTATTATAATTATTCTATTCGATAGTATTGTTCAGTTTTTTCCGGGGCTGGAAGTAACTTCCGTACTACTTTCATATTATTGTGAGTTTATCTCCCAAACCCCTTTTAAAGTATTATTAAATTATTTTACAATTAGGGATTGTAGATTTAATATAGATTTTTCACAACTATTTTTTGTTGTTTTACATATAAAATTACTTGGTTTTTGTGCACTTAAATACAAATTTTACCTCATAAGAATTAGTTTTATTGACCTGGAGGTAACTTCCATGTGCGTCCTCTACCGTTTTTAAAACCCATGCGCCCTTTGAAAGGCTAAGGAAACCATCACTTCAGGACTACAATGAATACTTCATCTCCTTATTTACAAGCAAAAGGTCACTAAATCAGGCCCGCAATGCTAATGCACTGTCCGGCTGGACCGAGAGCGTTTCCATGTTCTGTGAGAGCACGCCGCCTGGAGCCTCCAGACTTGGCTCAACTCCAGCTCCTTGCTCCAGCGCTGGACAACTGGACTCCTCTACTCTGTTACCATCGGTTAATCAAGTTTAACCGGTACCCTTGTGGGTAACGTGCTAGTCCGGTAAGTAAAAGTTTTCTAGATCGAAACGAGCGACTGGCGACTCCTATCAGATCATGAGCGGTCCCCTCTGCCTTTGTGTCTCACGTCTTATGGTGATGGACAGTAAAGTCTTTATGAAGAAAAAAAGAAAAATTCAAAAGTTCACGATAAACCTGCTTAACTAAATTACGATTTTCTAGGTAGATGTGTTTAAGCTGTTTACTGAAAGGTTTTGACACGGATATGCCTTAGCTCAGGGGGGGGTGGTGGTGGTGATTTTAAGATGGAAAATATGTAACAGGTTTCCATAGAAACTACCAGTGGTATTGAATTGAATTTTTAATTTAAAAGAATAAGAACAGCTGTTTAGATAAAGTGAAAACACTTCCTTTACACATATCCATGATCTAACCTATTTTCCACAGGGAAGTAAATACAAACATATTTTTCCGGTCAAATTAGGAAAATCTTAATTGAAGGTCAAACATATTATTCGTGCAAAGATTTTAGTTCATTTTTTCTATCAAAATATCTCACAGTATAAGGATTGATTTTTACAAACTCTTTGCATATTGTTTTGATAAATTGAATTGCTTGTGTTTAAACAGTACCTTTATTACATATGGACTCTTCTTAGACAGTTATATTGGACATTTCGCTGTTTAGTTTATACATACAGCTATTTAGCTGTAAAATAAAGATATTCAGTATAATAAAGGTAATAAGTAAGTTGGAAAACAGTGCCACAAAAAGGTTTTTGACTATTTTTACTAGTTTTCTAATAAATATGCAAGGATAATAAGAAATTGTAATAATCTATACATCGTTTGTTTGTTAAACGTCAAAATTTAAAATCTTGACTATATTATATATTTATTTCTACATTTTATGATCAGATTAACCTCTGTAGACCTTGGTCTGTTATTGTGTGGTCTATTAAAAATTATAAATGCTTGAGATCTGCTAGTATACGCAGTGGTTAAATGCACATACAACCCAATATTTGCAATCGTTAAAAATCATAAGATAGAATCTTGAATGGAATAATTTTACGCAGCCGATAACTAATGTTGGAAACTTTCTCGCGCAGCAAAGCATTTATTTTCCTTCTGGTTTGGGGCCATCGGTAAAACAAAGCAGGTCATAATTTTTGCAGCCCATAGCAATATCTCCGCAATTGGACGCAGATCCTTACGGCAAACATAACAATGAATTATATCAGCTTCGGTCATATCATATTACTGACGACAGCTTTATTCACCATAAATTGTCCTATATTGCCTTTTGAACATTTACATGCAAGATTACAGCAATATTTTTTGAAGAATGTTCTGTGAAGGTCACCTTTGTATTATTCGTTGGAAATGAAACGCTTTTGTGGATCCATTTTGAGTTTTGAGTTATTTTACAAGATATGCTTGATATTTTTTCTTAATGATTAAGCATTTTCAGACTCGCCAGACTGGCTAAGGTCTCAACTAATTAGAATGGAAAGATCAAAATATTTGTGTGATATCTGTATTCATACCTGGTTTTATTAATGGACTTCAATTCTAATTAACAATAGAGGTTGGAAGAGTACTTTTATTAATAAATCGTGTATTGACTCATGCTGTAATTTATTTTATTAAGCGTAATTTTAAGTTCTAGCTCATCACAAAAATCAGTATTCTCCTCTAAGGTTAAGTTTTTCGTGAAACCTCAACCAATAAAAGGGGCCATACTAACTAAATCTGTTATTTCCATCTTATATAAAAAAAACAGAATAAATACTATAAATATGTTTATTGTACGTGCTCCAATATATTTACTATGTTTCATAGAACTCATTTAGTCAAATTAGGAATCTCTCTTTAATACCTAGCCACACAAAAACTACATTATTTTGATCAGACGATTTTCAAAGTGTTTCAAAATAAACCAGGTCGACAGAGGTTACCACCATTACTCAACACAGAAACAAACGCAAATGCACTCAAACGATACCATTGAACATCGAGAACATTAAGCATTGAGCAGATTGTGCGCCACTGTGTTGAAGCCAGCGCGCTTTCCGCTTCACCAACTCCTATTCTGCATTGGAGTGGGTTTTTGATCGTTTCCCTATTTGTGAATCGAGTAGCTGCGTTTTTCTAGTGGGGGTTCTATTAATGTAAAGCAATAAAAAATATTTATTTATTTGTTGAAAAAATCAAATACTTTTAAATTCAGAGGGGGAAATATGCACTGTCCCGGATTCCATATATGATGAATCATAATATTTATTAGGGTTTAAATACAATTTACATTTTAACTTATTTTAAAATAGTTGTCCTTGAAAACTGCTTAAGTGTCAGATGGAAATGGATAACGTTTCTAGGTATTTCACCGTTATAATTAAACAAGTATAGTTTTTTCAACTCAGCAACGTAACTGCAGCTAACAAAAAAGCCAATTTTAGCTGTAGTTGGAGGAATTTGTAAATAAAATTTTATAGATGAACAACCATACAAAAGTTTTGGGTTAACACTAGTTTTGAAAATCATAATAGGTTTGACTTGCCTCGTTTGATATCTATACGCACTGGTTCATTTGTAAAGATTTTATCAGTCCTTAAAAAATCCAAATAATGTTTAAAACCGATGTAGCAAAATAATTCTGAACTAAAATGCATTGAGTTGAATAATGATTGTAGTTAAACACTAAGTATTAACACGTAAATCAAAACATATATACTGACTACCTAATGTAGTCCTGCATATTGTTTTTGAATATCGTGGACATATCTGTAATTATAAAATGAAACGTGTTCCTCCATATTATTTCTGGACCGATTTTCTTCTCATCTCGCCACTAGAAAAACGATTTCCCACAGGTCTTTCCGCAATAAAGTTTCTGTCACGATGAAAAACGCAAGGACACTTCCCGTGGTCATATATTACCCTGGACCGCTTCCGGGCAGCCGCAGTTGGGGAGATGTGTCTTGTGGAAATATGGAGCCTTTGTCTTATTGTGTTCTTCTTTTTCCAAATCAAGACGGCCGATCCCGTTTAAATTTATAAAAGTTGTTATCTTTTCGTATCGTAAACGACACGAGATTACTATACCGTTATCTTTGAAATGTGCAAAGTTAACTTACACAGTTGCTTCAGGCAAATATATTTTGTTTTAATAAATAATTGATTAATTAAATATACTAAGTAAACAAGTTTCTTGGATACTACCTCACACGAAGCCAAAAAAACTTACGGAACAACATTACAAAAACATTTAGGAACAGTTCACACTTTACGAATACGTCTTTATTTAGTAGTTATTTTTCATCTACACTGAAAAGTAAGTAGATTGAGTTATATTACTGTGAATACTATGTTGTATTTAAGATGTAGAAGATTACATAAATACTGTCAAAAGTAACGTAAAATTTATGAAACTGGTACGAGGAACTCTGTTATCGATATTAAATAACACGTAGAGATTTTATTTAGTCAACCTTTTAAAATAATATATGTGCGTATCGGGTGGTGGAATGGTTACAGTCATATTCAATGAAGTCCACTTATTCGATAGTGAGAAGAAACTCGATACAATTATGTGTTTGATCATTTACTGGACAAAGGACATCAGTTAATTGGGGTTTTAATTAATTATGAAGGCAGATATATCACCTGGTATTGGCCAATAACAAAGCTAAGTATTATCTAATTTACTATATACACCCTTTCCATGTTTACCTTTCAAATGTGTTATTTATCCAACAATAGTCACAAACGGCTAGCGTATTAATACTTCAATGCTAGATGTTTATAAAAATACAGCCTTCCCTTGAAAGACTTCTTGCTTTAGAATGGTTTTTTGTGTCATCTAAAAGCCAAGTATGAGTGAGTAATGAGTGTAAGACGATTGTTAAGTCTTGCTGCTGACTAAGGCTGACATGTTCCTTAGACAGGACTTTTAATTAATGAGCTATAATTAACGGTATCAAACAGGTAGAGTAGGCATCCCAGGTATGACATAAATATTTTAAAATAAAAAAATTAAACACGGAAAAAGTTTCTTTAAAAACTCCTTTTTGAGAGAATAAAAGTAAGATAGGGACAGTATCTCAAAATGGGAAGACTCTTAAGTTTTTGAGGGCGATGGGTGATGGTGGACTCAAGTGTTACGGTTCGATATCGAGTATCGATGGACGTTGAGTTCTCACAGCCGTTACAGCTGGAACTGTTCCCACGGTGGATCTGTCACCGATATCCTGATGGTCACTTGCTGCGGTAGCCGTTGCGTAACTAGTATTGTAGTTCGATTGCGGTGGAACAGTAAATATCCTACTGATGAGCGCACAAGTAATATAGCGCGATAGAAATGTTTTTATAACTATATTTATTCCAGACTGGGATGGTGGCGTGTTCTATCCAGCTACTTTAAGGTCAGAAAATGTGGATTATCAGTTGGACATTCAGTGCGAATGTTGAATCAACCTTTGTAAAATTGTGGTTTCGATCCTACGTTGAGGTAATTGTCGCTAAGATACACTTTACTGTTTAAGTAATTAATGACAGCCTTAGTTCACAACCATCTTACTCTCATTTCTCTTTCATTCAAGTTGAAAGCCTTAAGGGGATTTGCTACTCGTAAATAGATAAAAATTGAAAATATTTTTCTACTAACATTAAACTTTATTTTATTCTAAATATGAAAATGTAAGCTTCATATTGATACTGAATTTTTTAGTGGTGTAATTTAAGTTTACCTAAACCTTTTACACATTCATCCACCTAATCTCACAGCGCGAAGTGTCGATTGTACGAAAGTTGATTTTTAAATTGATATTCCGAGAGAATCGTTGAAGTTGAACTTAAAAAAATTATAATTTTTGAAAAATACACATTTTTGTTAGAATCTATAAAGAAAAAAAATCAAAACAGTTTTTTTCACAATGAGCTAAGCCTTATGTTTATAATTAAAATAATTCTGTATTATTATTAATTTACTGTTGTTTTTCGAGAAACAAGTTTTCAAACAAAAGGTTTTGCCAAAACCAATTACATTAATTTTAAGACTATAAAGACACTAAAAGCCTTTAGAAAGAAAATTATTGAAATATTAAGTTGGTTAAAACCAATTTTCAAGACCCTAAGTATGTTTTCAATTTATTATGAAAAGGTGCATACTTTGTTTAACTTTTGAGACGAAACATTTCGGGGTTTGCCAATTTTATATTTAAGTATATTGTGGACGAGGTATGTACACACAAACAAGTATAACTAAATATTGTATATTTTTACAAATTAATATTGCGTGAGGACAGTAAACGATTGTTAAAAAAAATTCGTCCGTGAATAGGTGGAATTTTCCAGTTTAGACGTATAAAACGTGACAAATATATGCACATACATATCAGAATATAACGGAAACGCTATCGAAGGCAGAACCGCACGCACGGACACGGAATTGTTTATGGATATTTACACAGAGAAGCACAGAGGGCAGTGTTTGGGTGAGAACAAGACCAGCTGGTCGCCGATCTTCCGTGACAGAACAACATGCCAAATGTTTCCGGTTCACTAGGCAGTATAACATGATTGTGTTATTTTATATGGTAGCTGGTACGAATTTTGGTAAACGCAAACCCTAAAAACGATAAAAATGTTTCAGAAAAATTTCGCTTGAGTTTATGCGTTGTGATTAGAAATTTTGTAAAAGTTTAGCAATTCAGATACTTTATACTCTTAACTGAAATGGCGACCTACCCAGGTAGGTATTTTAAGCCAAGTATGAATGAGGAATGAATGTAGGTTGTGGCGCGATCTTGTAGTCTTGTTACTGACTAAGGCTGACATGTTCCTTAGACAGGACTGTTAATTAATAGCCCAACAGCCGATGGCAACTAATGGACATACAGTTTAACGTGGAATCTGAACCACAGCCTCTGAATTACGAATTGGTCTAATTATGAGGATGGTATTTGTGGATTAACGTAGTATTTTAATAATAGTGAATAATAGTGCGGACGTTAATCCACACAAGAGAACACTACATCCACCGACCATCTCTCACAACTATCCACAATTCGTGACCTCCAAGTAGCTGGATTACGGGACGTCGCCACCGTCCCAGTCCCAGATAGAAATAAATCAAAGTCACATTGCAATACACATTGCAATCAATTCACATTGCATTTTTGTGAAAGGTAGATGAAGAGTTTCCAAATAAACTGTATATACAGTACTAGGAATTTACATAGGTATTATTATTCCTTTCTGAAAAGGCAACCAACCCAGTTAGGTATTATAAGCCAAGTATGTATGAGATTGGTAATTGAACATCTTTGGCATGAAAATGGGAGTACGATGACTGAAATGCGAACTTATAGTCTTGTCATTGACTAGAGCCGACAATTCCCATAGATATGACGTCTACTTAATAACAAAATATATCCAAGGGACCTACAGTTGAACGTGGGATTTGTACCATAATTTTGCCTCTGAATTTCGAAGTGGTTTAATAATGAAGATGGTCTTTGCGAAAGAACGTAGATTTCTATAGTGTAGACGTTAATCCACTCTAAAGAATATAACATTCACCAGTCCGCATGGTTCAAAAAGGCCAATCTGTAACCCATACCTAAATAACTTTTAAAACAATTACAATCAGTTATGTGTTCTCTTTTGCAAGCTCAAATGCATATAACATTATTTTTTCATTTTCAATTAGTGTGAAAAACTACTTTCAATATATTCTTAAATGGTTAAAATATCTTTTACATGCAAAAATAGAAGTTCAACTCACACAAATGAACTTTTTCACAGAAAAGGTCTAAAAAGTTGTAAAAATAAATCGGAGCGTACACATCCCCTAGAGAGGGGGCTCTGTTTAACACGCTCTCTCTGAATTATTCTCAGGCGGGCACTGAATTTAAATTTTATCCGTCAAATGCACCGTGACAGAAAAACTTTGCGCCAATTTTGTCAAATATGGACGTTTTCCTTTCCAACGTACCTACATTAAGATTTTATTTATGAGTGTTACAAGTGATGAAATCATTTTACCTTTTAACATGTATTTTAAAACTTATTAACTTGAATTATTTGATTTTCATATTTTATTGTACACAATTAAGTAGGATTGTTAAAAATAATTACGCCTGTATATATCCCACATGCTATGTCCTCTGTGATGATATCTAAATTATAAAGACCACGCATATACTGCTAACCACAGCAATGGTTCTTGTAAATCATAAGTTTTACATAAATGTTAAAGCTACGATCGTAATTGAAATGTTATTATTTAGAATTGTATTACTAAGAAAGGGTTTAAGGGACAACAGGACAAAAGACCAGTTTACAAACTTTAATTTTGTTTATATAGAACTATTTCTTTCGAACGCAAATTTACTATGTAATATTTTACTCTAAATAGATTATATTTGCAAAAAATTAAAACAACAAACCAATTCAGAAAAATTAGTAATTGGTTTTGAGTAATTGCAAAACTTAAATGATTTGAAATATTCATTTTCAAAGATTCATTTTGTAAGAAATACGTTAAAACGTATACAGTTAAATGAAATAAAACTGGGATTAATCCTGTTTTCAACCTAAGCCTCTGATCAGGGCCAAGAGGAACACACAAAGACAGGCTGAGGTTGTAGGTTTGTGTGTTTATGGCTGTTTGCCTGCGTGGCCCCTCATGTGGTAGCTGTGGGGATTCAAGGGGAGTTTGTCTCATGTTTCTATAATGTATCAGAGTATAATAATTTCGTTCGCACCCATTAAATAATTTCTTTTAGTTTTCTAATTGTTTAACAATTTAACTAAATACGAGTTTTTTCATGAAACTAGTAAATTTTACAGTAATTTAAACTAAGAAAACATATTTTTTCAATTAATCTCATCATTTTAAATTAATACTTTTGAAAATTCAAGACAGTTAGTTTACTTACGTTACGATTTCATAGTTCCTTACTTTATAGGGTTTTAGAGCTTAAATTTAAGAAAGGGCCAAGTCGCTCTACTATTTCACCTCATTAGAGAAGTATGTTCATTACTTTCTTTCTATGATTTCAATACATTCTTTTCTAGTTGCATAACACCAAACAACTTATTTCGTTTACTATATTAAGGCAGTAGACTCTTAAGACTTCAACATAAATATTATTAAAACGTTTATTAGATTATTATATATTATTAAATATAATATTATGTACTTATTAAGTTCGAATAAACTTAAATAGTGTGGGCTATAATATCATTCATTTTCACATTTAATTATTGAGGACAAACCCCCTGTCCCAGCTCACAAGGGTCGCACTGAACGATACGTTTGAAGGGACTTAAGGTATCTTGCTAGCCTAACGCGACTTGGACTTTGGGGAAAAAGGTCACGGGTTCGATCCCCGTGATGTCCACAAAATGTTATGGATTTTGTCCACTTTCCTTAAAGGTGTACTCGTGAAAAATTCCGTTGGCATTGACATACACTCCCCCCAACAAAAGGAAGTCGATCGAAATCAGCCTTCCATAAAACCATGTAACTAGGGCAAATAAATACGTCCGAGTATATCAAACCAGTTTTCGGGGACGATGTACCTACAATGCCCCATAAAAATAAATCAGAATCAACATCAGGGGTTGTGGGGTGGCTGGGAGTGAACGTTCTGTCTATATTATACCCTCGTGGGCGCTGCGTTTTAATATTCCTGTGACTTTTTATCTCTGAAAACAGCGAATGCAAAACATTTCATCATGGAACACGAAGTTTTTGTGTTTATACTGTAAAAAATCACATTAAACTTAAAACTGAGAGAAACTTAAGTTTAAGGATATACATTCATTGTTATAGTACACCCCTAAACTGGTAAGTCAAATTATAGTGGGTTTTATTTTTGTCTAATTTAAAATCGGTTATAGAATAAACCCATATTTTCTACGCTACTTGTGTCTGATTCACGTATAATAAAAACTTGCACAATTTTCAGTCTCTTGCACATTGCTATAAGGTATGTAAAATATTTTTAAGTCACAAGACCTTATGTTTTCAATGTAAGTATTTAGTGTTCCTTACTACCCCATGACGATATTTAAGAAATTAATTTTTCATAAAATTATGTAACTGAGATACTCTTGGTGTTCATTCTACATGAATATCACACAAGCAGCGTTGAAACTGAAACCTTGGTTACATTCGATAAACAATTTTGAACTAGGACACATAGATACCAACAAAATACATTTGCATTTGTGCAAACAGCGTTTGGTGCATTTGGAAATCTGTTGTCCCTTGAGGGGCAAACTGATTACATTGTTACATAACTGTATATTGCATAACTTATGTGTTTCTGGTATATTTAACGTGGTATTTCAGGAGTAAATCCAACAGCTATAGTTGGTTTCGACATATATGTTTTAGCTCTAGGGAGGTGTTTGAAAATTGCGCGACCAACATTTGAAACAATGACGTTATAGTTTGGTTATTAGAACATCTGTTTAAATGAACTGAAAACATTTCCTTTAGGCATATACATGATCTAACCTATTTGCCAAAGGGAAGTAAATACAAACCATAGAAATGGTTGAAGAAACCCCTTTCAAATAAGATATTCATACTTATAACTCACAAAAAATCGACCATATATTGACGACTTTGAAATTAGCACTTCTATAATGAATAAAACTTCATAATATATTACTACAACTTTTAAGGTCATTTTAGTAATGGACAGGATTAAAGGTTAAAAGAAGCGAAATCTGTACAAAACTTTGATTACCCTTATAGACGAAATATTTGTGCGAGAAAATTACTAAAATTAAAAAAAATGTTTTTTTACAAGAGAAGAGCTACTGGAATATAAAGTAAAAATAACTTATATAAACTGATTAGTAACATCAGGATCTTTATCTCACCAGTTATAAACTTAATTATGTCAATGTTTTAGTATTATATTGTATGAAAAATTATGTATGAAAATGCATGCAAAGATAAAAAGCGGTACTAAACTTAAAACAAACAAAGAATAATTTATGCCTTGGCAGACGGTCGTATAAAAATTGGCCATAACCATTTAGTAGGGTTGCAGGTTCTATGCGGACGTGGCGCGTCGTCATTCTGAGATATGGACCAATATAGTATATAATGTTTGACCAGCAAGCAGAAGCTCCGGTCGTAAAAACAAGCTAGTATGCGCTCTGGCGGAGCTGTGTCGAAACACGATCGTATCTTTATTGAATACAGGCGATTACGTTTACGAAGATAGAGTCGGAATACATTATGTGCTCAATAAATGTATACTTTGACGTATCCAAAAATAGCTTTTGATATAGATCCGTCGTCAGACCAAAATTTGAAGCGGTAAACTCATACGGTTAGTGACGTCATATGGTTATAGACAGTTGACCAGAGGGAACTGAAAGAATCCCCTTTAGACATATCCATTATCTAACCCATTTCCCACAGGGAAGTAAATACCAACATTTTGAAATGGTGGGGGGAGTGTTAGCAATTTGTAAGATGAAAATTTGAAACATTTCAAATTTGTTTTCAAGTTTTTTGTTGTTCAAGTTTAAACAGCTGTTTAGATGAACTGAAAAACGTTCCCTTTAGACATATCCATGATATAACCTATTTCCCACAGGAAATTAAATACAAATATTTTTAACTTGGATGTGTCTAGGCTCTTGCGGGGGAGATGTTAGAAAATTGTGAAACGCAAAATGTGTAACGGTACTGTGATTGATTACGTGACCGGATATTTTTGTTCAATTGTGTCATATACTTAATATTTGTTAAGAAAATATATTACACCTTCAAATCAATGGGATATAGTACGGTAATACGAGGATTGATTTATAATTAGAGACGTTGTATAAAGACTGTCACAAATTTGACTATGAGAGTTAAAAACTTTATACATTTTTTTCATTAATTTCTTCTAGGTGGGTAAATAATTATGTAGTAATAATCATTTTAACAATTTTTTACAATAGATACGTCACAAGAAACAGCCCTTCTTACTTCTTAGACACATCCACGATCTAATCTATTTCCTAGAGGGAAGTCGTTCTTATACACTATCATGACTATACTGACATTTGGTACACAGTGATTAAAAAATATTTGTTCAATGCCACTCCAACTGCAATGAACTGTTTTCATTGAAGAGATAAAAGTAGTTTATCAACTCATAAAAAGAGTAATAGGAGTTTTAAACTCATTATACAGTGAAAAAGAGTGTGAATAAAATGTCGCGAACTCTTCGCGAAGTGTAGAGCGCAGAACGTTTCACAAGTTTGCTGAGAACTTTGTATTTTCTGTATGAAACTGTTCGTAGAACTGTTTTCATATTGCGTTTAGGTGTAAAATTCATAATTCGTAATTTGTAAAATTTTTCTAAGTCGTCTTGAGAATTTATTAAAAATCTAATATAATTTAATGCATATTTTTTAGCATATTTATATCGTGGATTCAATCTATATCTCTCCATCTTTACGACTGCAGGAAAAGGGTTGAGTAAAAATTTAAACGTGAAATAAATATTTGTGGTTAAATAACAACTAAAATGTCTAGTTACAAAGGTAACTGTTTTGGCATTTCTTAGTCTGTGACAAGCTTTACAAGCACAATCAATATTCTATGTAATACGCAAATGATTTGAAATATGAGGACAATTAGTTTATATATTGATGAAATATTTGATAATAGGCTCTAACAAGAATTTTCGACATATTGATTGCGTTCTTATAAAACATCGGGGATACAGTAAAACACAGTAATTATGAAATAACCTCTTTTTAGGATTAAAAACATTTAACGAATTATAATACATTAACTTGAGTATTTACTTTATTTATAATATATAATTAAAGTTATTATATTACACTCCCGACAATTTAAAACCAAGATTTAAAATATTTTTTGATCATATATGTAATACAATCTATATAAGTCGACAAAAGAGGTTGTTATAAAACCGTAGATTAAGTAAAGCACAAAACTCTTAAAGTTTACGAAATGTTACCCTTTAACATGTATATTAAAGTAATCAGGATAATTCCACAAATATATTACACTTTATGAAACAATTAAGTGCTATATTTTGTTTTAAAATGGAGTCATGGTACATGGCCACACAATGTTTGGGAAAAGTAAATTAAAATGTTTACGTAGCTTAACATTAAGTAATTTAATGAAAAAGTATACACGTTATAGCTTACATAAAGTGTAGCGTTTCACAAGCAGGCAAATAATGGGTAAAGGAAGGGTAGCGCGAAATTGAGTTAAAATGAATGGCTAAAGAAAGTGTCAGGCGGTGCGGCATTAGCCTAATGTTGTGGAAGCAGCAATCTGCCTGGGAAATTGCCCTCAGTCGAACCCGACGATCTGTAGTGATTATTTATACTTGCCTGCAGTACGTGTGTACTCACAAAACAGCCGAGACTGATTGTTAGAGCATTGTGTCCACAGTTAAATCTACTTTAAGTTTATTCGCACTACTCTAAAAGTGGTCTCATCGGTAATTTTATACCTAGAAAATAACGAGTAAAAGTTGTGACCAAGAGTTAGGTGTGTTATTTCGCATATTTGTTAAATATCGGTTTAAAATTTAAAAGACTGAGCTTAACAAGGTACAAATTTCTCTGCTCAACGAAGACAAATGATGGTTGTCATTAAATTTAACGTACATTCGTGCGTACTACTTAACTTTCTTTACAGGAAGAGAGCCTCAAAAGTAACAATCCTACAGTATACTTACTTACTTACTTACTTCTTGGCGCTACAGCCCGACGTGGACCTTGGCCTCATTCACAATGCGCCTCCAAACATTTCTATCTCTTGCTCTTTCCTTCCATCTTCTTACATTTAATTTTCTTAGATCTTCTTCTACGTCTTGCTGCCATCTTCTTCTAGGTCTTCCCCTCTTTCTCACTCCTATTATGTTACTGTTCAATATTCTTTTCTGTAGCCTATCTTCATTCATCCTCTCTACATGGCCAATCCAACGTATTCTGGATGATTTAATAAATCTAACAATATCTTCCGACCCAATTATTTGATTTATTTCGTGATTATGTCGGACTCTCCAAACCTCTCCATCTTTTACTGGGCCGCACATCCTTCTATACATTTTCCTTTCATAGATTCGCAGAGCTTTTATATCTTCAGAGGTTAAAACCAATGATAAAAACTAAATAGAACAGTTGAAGTTAAATTCAGTACGTTTTTAAAATGTCATCTTTCAGCCACTAGTTTACAACACCAGTAATTAAGTGTGATACAGTACAAGCAGTTTTGCAACACTCTTTGTATGAAAAACGCCAAATTTCCAAAATAATCACCCTGCAAAAAGTTTTCACCAAAAACTTGGAAAAAATTATGCAAAAGAATATTTATGATGCAATAAACAAATAAACGTTAAAACTATTATTTTAAGATAGTCGATTTTTTTCACTCACATCACCTTAAGGGTCACCTACTAAACAATACATATTTAACCATGATTCTTGAACTTTTTATAAGATTTTTAGTAATCTACTATTTTTGTTAGTATATATTTTTATATGTATTTTAAGAGCTTTTTTTACCTATACGTTTTCTAGACTACAGCCATGAGCAAGTGGCTTACTAAGCGAAGATAGGCGTTAAGACGAAACACCATTGGTCCACGTAATTTGTACTGTTAAAAACTGATCAGCAACACCAGGATTGAGTCATGGTATCTTTGAACAAAATTCTGAGTCCGTCACGCTACCAAATAATCCACTTACCCACCAAATAAATATATTGTAAAGAATTTCATCATCACATTTTTTTCAGGTCGATGTTTACGATAGGATTTTGTAATACATACACGACAGCTGCGTCTTTTCTAACATCCACTGTTCTTCCAGAGGCATTGTGTAATGTGATATCTTAGCGTGAAAAATAATAAATTACCCATCAGAGCCGAGTTCCCACCCTGGCTGTCCCGGTATCGTAATTCACGGCGTAACTAATGTCTATATTACCGCCCCGTCCCACACTACCCGCCATATCTCACGGCTGCCCTGGGTGGCCAACGGTCTAGTCCGAGGGTCTAGGGTCTAGTTCACCTCCATGAAACAAAATAATGTTGGTGTATAGTTTGATGGTCTATGTTTTTTGGAGATTTATTGGTACTCCTTGTGTACTTCTAAAGCCAGAACCAGGGAAGAGCTACCAAATGTTGGTAAGAAAAGTAGTCTATGTTTCTACTGAATATATTTTGTTGTATGCTGATGTGACCCAAGGATATTGTCCATATAGATCTACCAGTTCCAGAAAAGGAGTTCCAGTAAATCCCTAAAAAGGAGCAAAAGTCAAATTTTGTATCAAACTGTACGTCTTTTAAGTTGTAAATACAACGCTTGTAACCGGATCTCAAAAGTTCGATCAACAATTAAACGGTATCGTTTTGAAATTTATAGCCTTAAATTATCAAACGACTTCCATTTTTATCCAACTTTTGATCTTAGGTTTGAATTTTTTCTATTAGTAATCAGGTGATTACTCACCTTTGTTTGTATCATCGGTATACCAACGTATATTGTTTTAACCTTTGTTTGTATCATCGGTATACCAACGTATATTGTTTTAACCTTTGTTTGTATCATCGGTATACCAACGTATATTGTTTTAACCTTTGTTTGTATCATCGGTATACCAACGTATATTGTTTTAACCTTTGTTTGTATCATCGGTATACCAACGTATATTGTTTTAACCTTTGTTTGTATCATCGGTATACCAACGTATATTGTTTTAACCTTTGTTTGTATCATCGGTATACCAACGTATATTGTTTTAACCTTTGTTTGTATCATCGGTATACCAACGTATATGGTTTTAACCTTTGTTTGTATCATCGGTATACCAACGTATATTGTTTTAACCTTTGTTTGTATCATCGGTATACCAACGTATATGGTTTTAACCTTTGTTTGTATCATCGGTATACCAACGTATATTGTTTTAACCTTTGTTTGTATCATCGGTATACCAACGTATATGGTTTTAACCTTTGTTTGTATCATCGGTATACCAACGTATATTGTTTTAACCTTGTTTGTATCATCGGTATACAACGTATATGGTTTTACCTTTGTTTGTATCATCGGTATACCAACGTATATTGTTTTTACCTTTGTTTGTATCATCGGTATACCAACGTATGTTTTAACCTTTGTTTGTATCATCGGTATACCAACGTATATTGTTTTAACCTTTGTTTGTATCATCGGTATACCAACGTAACAGTTTTAACCTTTGTTTTATCATCGTTATACAACTATATGGTTTAATTGTTTGTATCATCGGTATACCAACGTAAAGTTAACTTTGTTTGTGTCATCGTATACAACGTATAGTAACCTTTGTTATATCATCAGCAACGTATATAAGTCATCGGTATACCAACGTATATTGTTTTACATAATGGTTAAAATACTTTAAACCACTCCAGGATCATTCTGGCACACTCTGTGATACTGTGAACTATTATCTATTGATTACATTTCAGAGTTAAAAAAAAATTGTTTTTTCAACCACGACTTGTACACCAAAAAGAAACCAATTTTATCATAACATACCTAGTAGGAAGTATATCTCTTAATCTTACACCTACAAAGGACTGCCACATAAACTGGGAAACTACATTAGTTGGCAATTCCTTATACACTTTATCATACGCCTATACAAAACTGCCACATAAACTGAAAAAGTACAGTAGTTGTCAATGCCTTATACACTTTATCACACGCCTATACAAAACTGCTTCATTAACTGAGAAACTACAGTAGTTCTCAATGGCTTATATATTTTACCACACACATATAAAGAACTGCCATATAAACTGAGAAACTACAGTAGTAGCCGTTCGCCCGAGGGTTCAGGTTGTGGGGAGGTACTTAAGGCTTTACGGTACCCTATCATTAGGCTATCACAGCCTCGGGTGGAAGGTAGAAGAAAACTAGAACTAAGATAAGCGGCGAGGCTTTGTGGTAGAAAAACTCACCCTCTCCTTTGCCGCAGAGACCGGTTTTTATCTTCATACATAGGTTGAGTGAAATTAACATTAACTGAAATGAATTCAACATCTGTTCATAAATAAAGGAGCTTGTCTATTCTCTATGTGACTAATTTGGAAAAGTAACATGCAGGTTATATCTGCCATGATGAATACAAAACAATGATTTGTACGCATAAACGGATGCATCTCAACCACATGAAGCTTAATGAACAACAAGTTCAATCTAAAAATATATGTTAATAAGCAAAATTTTAATTTTTCTTTCTACTCCATAATATTACATTGGAGCACCAAAATACAACTTACCGTGTTGTAATTTCTTAATATCGCTGTAAGCGTTAGGGGTAAAGTAAAACTTTAAAGTACTAGATTGTTTAGTTTTTGAGCTAATTTTAAAATATAAAAGATAAAATTTCAAATTACACTTGAAAACACCAAAAACCCATTTTGGGGTACAATCCCCACCCCCAAACTAGCCATTCTGATTGACAAATACGTCTGGATTATGAACTCGTCCGAGTAAATTTAGGAATACACGTCTCTACTAAATTTTGTCTCGATTGGACCCTAAGTACGAAAGTTATTGTGTTCACGGACACACTAAATGTATATTTGTACGTGAACACGAAAACTCTATATATAATTTTTGACAACTACGGTTTTTGGCCTCTAGGCAACTCAAAACGAAAACGTAACTTGGTCTCGGGTTTAATTCTTGCCATGAGACCTACAGTTATAGCTTATTCTATATGGAAAACTCACTAAATCTAAGTTTTAATCCTCAAAGAATGAATGTTTTTAAGGATGTGGAATGTGTGATTGTTGGTGACATTCTGCCAGCTCTGAGCACTGAGCACACGACAGTAGACACCAGGCCTTCCCACGACAGCCATCAACCATCAACCATCAACCATCTCTCGCTGGTGACAATAACAAATGATCACGTGACGAGTTTGATGGATGGACTTTTTACCGTCAATGTCACCGGCGGAATTTTGAAACTGCCTGTTCATAATTCTCAATCCGAGCCCTACAGTCGGGTTGTGTCGAAACAAAATGTGGGCACGTTTATAAGTTGACAAGATTATAAAATGGTACCTTCTGCACGAAAATAAAATTTTAAATTATATTTATCCATCAGATATTTATTGGTAAGTAATTAATTTAGTTTTGTTTTACAAAACTAAGCTGTTCCACGTTATGAGAGAATAGTTACGTAAAATTATTTTAGTCAATCCAACAATACATTATATATATATTTATGGTATTACAGTTGGTTCACTAAAATTTATTTAAATTAATAATAGAACTTCTTGACCCAACTGTCTACTGTACGACTTTCGTTTTTTGGAGGGGGGAGGGGAGGGATGATATATGCTTCTTCTTCTCTAAGTGCCTATCCGTTCCGGATGTTGGCTATCAGCATGGCTATCTTGATTTTGTTGGTTGCGATTCGGAAGAGTTCTACTGATGTTTTACCGAACCACTCCCTCAGATTTGCCAACCAAGATATTCTTCTTCGACCCGGTTTTCTCTTGCTGTTTATCTTGCCTTGAAGGATCTCTTGGAGTAGCCCGTACCTTTCTGTGTTCCTCATTATATGTCCGAGGTATTGGAGTTTCCGGCATTTTATGGTGTTTATCAACTCTGTTCCCTTTCTCATGCGCTGCAGTACTTCTGCGTTTGTGACTTTTTGTGTCCAAGATATCCTTAAAATTCTTCTGTAAAGCCATAGTTCAAATGCTTCAAGTCTCCTGGTGATTTCTTTGTTCAGGATCCAGGTTTCCACACCATACAGCAAAACAGAGAAAATGCTTGCTTACAAAATGATATATGCTTGGATAATCGTAAATTATCATGTATTACTGGACCTCCCAAAAATTTCCCACAATCATAGTGCTTGTTATACAAAGTAAAGCATAGAAAGAAACAGTGTACAGCCTTTTAATTTAAAATCCGTTCTCTCGATTTAATTCGAAAAGTAAAAAACAAATACATTTACTTAAATTAGTTACACGCAAAGAAAAACAAACTCTAATATGGAAGTGGGGTTTCAATTTTTCTTCATTTATAGCTAAAGGTTTTATGTTGAATAACAAAAATTATTCTTTTGGTCTATAGCTATTGAAATAAATGTCGAAGAATGAAGAATTACTCAAAATATTTTTGTAAATAGCATTGAAGCACCTCGTTTCATAAAGGAGTAAAAAAGATATTATAAAGAGCTAACTATAAAAGATAAATTACACTCCTTAGGAAATTAATTACTGAGTACAGCCGTTTAAGTAAAACAAATCAACTCTTAATTGATACAAAAAAAATTCAAAAATTTTCCAAAACTTTATTCCTTTTTTACATTTTGTACATTACAAATTGTATAGTTTGATTAAAATGTGAAAAGTAATATCAAGGTACTAAACCAACTTAGTGTAATAGCAGGAGTTTTGGGTCGGTTAAAAATAATACCGTAACACTTTACAACGGGGCGGTAATCTTAGTCTGAGACATAAAGCCTCGAAATTAATTAAGAACAAGTATCGTCCCTGTAGCGAGGAGAAGAGGCGCGCTTAAACAAACATAACTGACACTGGCGGGCTTAATGAAATTCCTCAGCTTTCATCAGAAAATAAAAATAGAAGCAGTGAAAATACGCTGAAGAACGCCGGAGAAACGTCTATGTGCCTATAAACGTTTCAGAAGCGGGTTAAAATTAGTTTATGTTCAAGTTTTTCCATCTGTATTGAAATTTAAACGGTGACAATCGATTTGTGTTTTTAGGGGTTCAAGTTAGACAAAACTTCAACTTTAGTCACAAGAATTTCTAAAATAAATCAACTTTGATTTAATTTTCATTTTCAGTGTGTCTAGTTTCAGTAAATCTAGGTGGTTAGTACCTAGGGCTTTATTGCAAGACGTCACGGGTTAAAATACCCATACTATGTGTTAAACGCTTTCCGTAAAACTTTGGTACATACAAGTGCCTCTAGCGTAAATTCAAACAAAGGTAATTACTAAATTAGGTGTACCCCCTAATTATTATGCTTCACTGCCAAATGAACGTTAGTAATTAATAAAATCTCAGAATAGTTTAATACGTCATTCAGCATTGTTAGATAAATATAGAGTAACGTCACAGTTCTAATGTCCTGACGTGACAACTGTACAGCTACGTCGCTGGACATTGACTTTGACGTCACAGTTCCAGTGCCCTGTCTTGACAACTGAACAGCTACGTCGCTGCACACTGACTATGACGTCACTGTGCCTGTGTTTCGTCTTGACAACTGTACAGCTACGTCACTGGACATTGACTATGACGTCACTGTTCCTGTGTCCTGACAACTGGCAGCTACGTCACTGGGCATTGACTATGACGTGACATTTCTAGTGTCCCGTCTTGACAACTGTACAGCTACGTCGCTGGACATTGACTATGACGTCACTGTGCCTGTATTTCGTCTTGACAACTGTACAGCTACGTCACTGGACATTGACTATAACGTCACTGTTCCTGTGTCGTGACAACTGACAGCTACGTCACTGGGCATTGACTATGACGTGACATTTCTAGTGTCCCGTCTTGACAACTGTACAGCTACGTCGCTGGACATTGACTATGACGTCACAGTTCCAGTGTCCTGTCTTGACAACTGTACAGCTACGTCGGTGGACATTGACTATGACATCACTGTTCCAATATCCCATCGTGACAACTGTACAGCTACGTCACTGGACATTGACTATGACGTCACTGTTCCTGTGTCGTGACAACTGTACAGCTACGTCACTGGACACTGACTATGACGTCACAGATCCAGTGTCCTGTCTTGACAACTGAACAGCTACGTCGCTGGACATTGACTATGACGTCACTGTTCCTGTGTCGTGACAACTGTACACGTAGCCACCCAGCGTGACCGCTGGTGCCCAAACACAAACATCTGTATGGACTCGAGGGCGAGAGTCAGGTTGCTGGACATTGACCGTGAAGCTTGGGTTACGGTAAGACGATCCTGAAAACAAACAGACCGCGGAGAACAGTGCGGTTGTGCGCGCGGGCGTCTCGAATGCTGGGATTTCATTAGGCCTGGAATGAGTATGTGATATTTTAACGCCCTGTTTTCAGTATTTCCGATAGTTCTTCATTAGTTACTATACAAATTAAGAGGGCATTACGAGGATTAGGATACATTTTTAAAATATAGCTTAAAAAACTAATTAACTATCTGTGTAGTGTTTTCATGTTATCTCAATAAACAATAACATAGAGAACTTTAATTTGCAATGAAAAATGGCTCAATATAGACTATAATTTTATTATAAACACTAAATTTTATTTGTAAATTAATAAGATGCTATTGTGTTAACTATACACGCAAACCTTTATAACTGTATTAGGAAGACCTCGTCAAAATTTAAAAATAATAAGCGAAGTTAATATGTAATTATTTAAACTATTGTAAACTAAAAACTTGGAAAATTCAGTTTTGAGATAAGCACGTTTCAAGTTTTCATCAGACTAACGTTTACAGTGCAAATAACAGTGTTTTATTTTTCCATTAGAAAGAATTTGCAGTTGAGTGAAACAAATTAGGCTTTCATGAAATTCAATAACTAACTCTAAAATGTAAAATAAGTATAGTCAAGAGATCGTGGCAAATGCACTTGAGTAAATTCTGTTTAATTTTGCACCATCTCGTGAATCAGGCTGGAACTGTTGACTGTTTTCAAACCTTACAATGTTAAAAAGAACCAAAAAGTATATACTGGGAAGGCCAAAAAACATTTCTCAAGATTGGATTTTGTTGTCCTTCATTGCATTCGTTTTATCTATCAACTAGGTTTTTATTCACTAGTTTTTGATTTTATTTGCTCTGAGATTTAAATTAACTACACACATAGAAGGTAGAATTTCATTGATTTAAGCGCACTTATGCATTTCCTGAAGATGTGTTTTCCTTGCATCAAACAAACAATATTGATTTATTATTTTTTCATAAGAATTTCCTTTTTCGAATTTAATGAATATAATTTACAAACCCCATTCGATGTTATGGGAGTGGAATACATAACATGCATATGAACAGGGTGGGTGATGAGGGGGGGATCACACCAGTAGATGACAATGACAGCCCTACAATGAGGTAGGCCCTCCGTGCTTGATTAAAAACCGACAAAGCAGTGTGGGCTGTGTGTGCGTGTGCGTGTGCTGCCACCGTACACGATCAGCTGTTCACTGTGGGGGAGTTGATTAAAATACAAAAACCACCTTATTGGTACCTTACGAAGGTGTGGCGTCACCAGAGAATATTAGCTCTGACTGGGGGGAGGGTTTATTTTGTGTCTTCGTTTTAACTTCCCTTTACGTTTATCCAGATTTACTTCCATTTTTATGTGTGAAAAGTATAAAAAAACACATTTATACGTTACATAATAATGGCACGTAAACTCTAACTTGTATTAAAAACTTTAAGGTGTTTTTATTTGATAATATAAATGTGTAATAGTAGGATAAACGGCTATTATTTTCTCATATCCGACTGAATGAGGACGTTAAAAAATATTTTGTTTTAATTTTTTTGTCAATTTATACGAATCACACTGGAGTGTTATCTCTGTACATTGCCTGGAACTATGCTATTTTTGGTTATTTTTCCTTATTTTTTGCACCCCAGAAAAGCCAAAATGGATCATATTTCAATTTTGTCTATCTATAATATGTCTTACTGTAACGCTAAAAGAGAGCACACGTGCTTATGAAACCAGTTTTCATGACTCTTCTTTTCTTTTTGCGACGGTTTGTGCTTACTTTAAACTGATCCACGTACTGTGAAAACAAAATAATACATACGTTTAACAGATCATGTGGTTAATGAAAGTGATTTCCATCATTTTAAAATCAATTTCAGTTTTATTACATGGGTCGTTGATTGCAAACCTATTTCAAAAATATTCTGTAGTAAAATGTGATCTAAACGTAAATCAAATTTTACAATGATATATTTCTTTAAATTTGATCTAGTCCATCGAATTATAAATAATTGTTAAAAAAATTCACTGAGATTTTTTTCTTCATATATATACTTGTTAAAGAATTTAAGTCTGTACTTTGTCATTATAATAAGTACTGTATCTTGCTTCTTCAAACTGAATCATAAAACCCGTACAAAGGAGAGCTTATTGCTAGTGAGGTTTTTTATTGTGATTTAACTATTATTATATTTAAGTGTTTCGCCCAATGAACTGATAAGTTCATGATCAGTTTTAGTTTATTTTAATTGATTTTTTTAAATTGTTTTTTACATTAGTTTTTGAAACCCAAATAAGAATCTCTAGCTCAAATTACAAATCACTCTCTACTTAAACCCCTCAAAACCCAGTTGATTCTTCGTTCGCTGGTTGCTTTGAAATTACGAATTTGTCACAGAGATTTGTTTAAGAAAAAGGACGAAGAAAGTGGTTTGTAGGCTAAAAAAGCTTAACCCCCAGAAGTTAGGCTTTTAAATGTCACGTGAATTGTCGTTACACAATATGGTTTAGAAAAGTATAAAACTGCAGTTAAATAGTGAGGTTAGTAATTATTGGGACGGGTTAGCTAATTAGTTTGAAGTGTGAAGGAAGTTTGTAGTATGTGTTAATTAATTACAAGCCGCGACTCACACTTGCAGGGCTACATACAGGTACGTGTCAGAGCCAGCCAGTTTAGGAGTGAAGTAATTTATTCATAGAACTTCTGCGGTCCGTTGGGCCGGTGAAATATTTTGACCCGGACTGGATTCCAGACAGCCATTGTTCGTGTCGTGTTAGCTGGCCTAAAACTGATTCTATACGTGTTTCTCCAAAATTCCCTTTGTAATTTAAGAATTTCTTAAGTAATAGATGTTTTGATATACAATATTTATTTCGGAAGCTGTAACCGTTTATTATATTTACATTAGTCCGGTATACTTAATTTTATTGCTTAACTATATTTAAAAAAAGTTATAATAAAACTCTATAGTAGTAATGATTTAAAATTAAAATAGACTGACCTTAACTATGAAAGGTGAACTGTTTGCTACATTGTACAAGAATAATACAATCTGAAAAACTTACTTTAGTAGAATCCCTATACTTATAATCTTTAGATATTTTTTGTTGGACGAGCATTTTCAAAATACAGTAATAGTGCAATTAGTGTTTTCTCCTAATGCGTAATGTTGTTAATACTTGAATCTGTTATTTTTTTAGAAAGAAAGGAACTTTTTCATTCAAAGCTATCGATAACGGAGCAATATTTTCTGTTAATGTGATTAGGAAAGCCATAAAATACATGATTTTATGATTATGCAAAGAAAAAATCGATTTTAATGTACATATAATTAAATGTAATGTCATAAAATCATATCAACACAACTAAATTACCAAATATGGAAACATTTTACGCAAAAAGATAGACGCGTTAGATAAAAAAATGTTAATATTAGTAAGTTACTAAAGTTGTTTTGATCATTCTTCAAAATATTAAGATATTCTTAATATTGTAATATGTCTTTTACGTTTAAATGATTAACAAAATATGAATATGCTACAAAATTACAGTTATCGTTAATTACATGTTTTACAGCTATTTTTGAGTAGTGCTGAAGATGAACGGTGTTCGTATTTGTATTTAAATTAAAACTAACTACACCAAAAATCTTTTCCTACAAAGAACACTGTAATTTAAAACTACACAATCCAACATTTTTGATAGATAACCAACAAAATATCACAGCATAAACAGCTACTCAATGATGGAAATACAATAGAAGAGGCAGAACTAAAAAATAATGTTTTTGACAAAAATAAAAGTATTTTAGCAAGTTAAGCTTAATTTTGTGGTAATGTAGTAAACGAAATTGGTATCGTCGGCGTCAAATTTTATAGCCAATAAGTGAATCGCAAGGTTATTAAAGGCCCTCGGCGCATCCAATACTGCGCGAGCATGCTTCAATTTACGACTTGCATTAATTAAGGCACTCGGCGGTTATGTTACATTTAACCGCCTCGAGTGGGTTTATACACGTGATGGTTTTAAATTATATGAACATTCTGTTTGGTTAATAAAAAAACTATACACATCATACGCCTTTAGAACTGTTTCATCTAATTTTATCCCTGCTAATCTGACGTTTATTAACCCTCCAGGTGCTAACATCTCACTGTGAGATGTCAGCGAGGTGCAATTGTATAGCGCTATCGAAGTCAAAAATTACTGTTACGGTGCTGCCATCTGAGAGCTAATGCATGCAACTACTCTGTAGACGCTTGAGTTCGTTATTTTGCCGCCAGAGTATGCTTTTATAGCCAAATAAGTGCTTTCTCAGACGGTGGTCCTTTGTAGTGTAGTGGTTATACTGCTGTGCTGACGAGTACAACAGTTGAAGCCATTCGGAGGGACGAGGGTTCGAATCCCGACCATGAGCAATCCCAATTTGGCTTGCAAATGTGTGGTATAGTGGAGTGGAGGGCCCACCTTAATAAACGGTGACCGGCTTGGGTGGAAGTTGACGGCATTTGTAGGCTTAATTGGGATTGCAGTGGACACCTATTTTGCTTTTATGGTTACTGGTTATAAGGGGGGGCATGTTTTGTGTTTTTTTTGTGTATTTTTGGTATTTTATGAAGAGTTGCATAAAAATAACAAAATTTAAATAGTCATAGCACTTGGAGGGTAAAGCATAAAACCCTATATATCCCGTGAAATGCTTTAAATATGTAAAATTATAAGGTAAAAACTTTATATTATGTTTTATGTATGTAAATATTCAAAAAACTAAAACATATAAATTTTAATTATAATTCATGTGTGGTTAAAGACTAGATGACCCGACAGACGTTGTCCTGCCTTTAATGAGAATATGAATGGAATAGTTAAATGAAAAGATTCCAGATCAAATTATAACACTTTATACCTTGGTTATTAAAACTGCTTTGAACTAAGTACAATTTATAAATCCTTGACAGAATGAAAATCAAAATGTAAACAAACAAACACATGTTTTTAACCCATTCAAATCTTAGTAGTGATTACATTATGACCAAACGAAATGGCATTGGAAATTTTGAAATATAAGGTGCTGCCATATAGCGGATAATTTGTTAATGGTTTGGAATAAGACTACGGAAGAACGGCGTCCATCAAATTCTTATAATGTTGGTATTTTTTCATGAATTATAAATATATAAACCATTTTTATCATTAGGGGTGAACCTTTCACCATATACCTGGTACGTTGTTTCATGAAATGTATTTGATTGATTTTTAATCATGATACTTTGTAATTGGAAATTATCTCTTTTGTATTTCACGGTTAATTAAAAGCATTTTAAAGGTCTTAAAAGTTTATTTTAAAGTCAAATTACGTAATAATGGTTGGGAAGATTAAAAGCGTTTTTTCATACAAACCTTCTCCTGGCATTAAGAAACAAAACAAAAAAATCGACTAATTTGGTGCACTCGTTCTCGAATTATGGTGTCACGTCAAAAAAAGGATTGCGATTCATTTATATAGATATGAACTCCGTTACAATAATAGTTTTTCGTCTTAGGGATTGTTATGTTTTTGGTTGAAAGCTAGTGAAACTCATATTTAAATAGCATAAGCTAACAGTATATGAAATTATTCAAACCATATTAATTTCAAAACTGAATTAACCCCTCCCCCCCAAAAAAATAACGTCCCTTGATAGAGCCAATTAACGAGTAAAAATCATTAAGTTTTATTAATTTATTTTTGTGTAATAATATTCTCTAGAAAAGGTTCAACGTGCAAAGTTTTAAGGCGCTTAATTTTACGTGATTTAATTTGCTATTTAGTTATCTGCAATTGTTATGAAATAAAAAAAATCTGTAAAAAGTGAAAAAATACAACGACGATAAAATTTAAAAGAAACCTACTAAAATACTTCCAGTATTTTTTTTAAAGTTTAATTGTATCTGCAAAGAGTTACGTGTAGTCACTAGGCGTATAATCTGTGACGAGAGTTTCGCCAGGGGCGGTAAAGCGTTGACGATAGTAGTGGTGGAGGGGGGGAGTCGTAAGGATGACGTTTGGAGCAGAACAGAAGATAACCACGGACTTGTTGCTTGTGACACCGACGCTACTACGATAAATGCACAAGCGACTCACAGAACACATCTCTTTGGATTGTATTCAGCTTCTTTCAAATATTCAAAAGGATATTTTCGTTCTTTCCACGTCAGATACATTTTTACAAAGAAGTGTTTAGACACAAAAAATGGTCTTTCCGGATTTGAACCCACGATCTTTTAAGGTGAAGTACAAGGTTTACTAAGTCACCGAATGAAAAGATCGAGAAGATGTTTTTTGAATTCACAATTTCGCAAGGAATTCGTTATGTTTATGTTCGTTACACCAAAATTTAACAGCACTATAGACTGATTTTTAATGATTTATAGACTTGGATAAAATACAATTTCGCCTCCACACTAATACATACAAATGACCAGCAGTATGCCGAAGCCGTAGTCCTCTCTGTGTTGTGGTGATAATATAATTTATTCATAGTCCTGGAGCCGTACGAGGCTGGGGTATAATATTTTGACGGAGGGACAAAAGTTGTGGCAGGCATTGTTGGGAAGGACCGAACACTGAACAAAGACCACGGATTACTGCAGGGTATTGTTTGTTTTTAGGTTTCCAGGCGGCGTTAATATTTTTGTTGCAAAACAAAATTAATTTGAATGCATTTTTTAGTAAAAAAACTAGAAATTTACAATGTTGTGAGTGTTTTTGCAAAGTAATGAATGTGAGTGGGAAGAGTGTGAAGTAATCTACCGTATATGCTACCTAAAGTATTGTACACGGAAGTACAAGTCTATACTATGTAAATGTCACCTTATAAATGTATTTTGAGTTATGTCTATTTTAAATAGTTAGAAAATCAACAATGTTAGTTTATAAATTATTGGCACTGTTAAATAAATACGGCTACCGATGTTTTCATGGAAGATGTCTACTCGATTTGCTATACAAGTATTGTAAAAACGAATAGCATAAACAGTTGAAACATTTGTATTAGGCCTAAAGAAACAGTATTTTAATCAACAATTTTTCAGGTTCTATCAGAAAACATTTAATTAAAGGAAGGCTACGGGTTGAACTGTTTCAGAACTTTTAAACGAATGCTGTTTAATGCGTATACAATTTTTCATCATTGATGTTTCATAATTTTTCTTTTTTCTCATTTTTATTTTTTATTCCTATAAAAAGCAAAGACATTTGGTCTAACCCTGAAAAATGTTATAGGTATTCGTAATACTAATGGCAATTTAAAGATCGTTATCATTTATATTTATGAACTAGCAGTAAGCCCGTCCTTTGTACGTGTTGTAGAATTCAGTTTAAATAAGAAAGATCATCATACCAAAACGAAAACCTGAAAGCCTAAACAAATCAATACAAAGAAAATAAATCAATACCCAGCTTTAGTATTTAGCATTACTTCACAATTTAATAGATTAGGACATTTATACAATTATTATTATTAGTTATACGTTAAAATAACTTTTTAATAGAGTATGATTTCGAATTGGGTTTGAATCAATGACCAATATAAACTAACCAATATTGATTCAACAGCTGTTTGTTTTTCTTTATATTAAATCTTTACACTACAAACAATCCTTAAAGAAAACTCAGCAAAAAAATATTTATTGTTCAACATATAATTTTTATTTTACTTAAATGTATACATAATTATAGAAAATGGCTTTAAATAGTTTCACTTCTCCCCCAACTTAAAAGGGTTAAGGGTTTAGTATTTATATAAAAAAATACCTAGTTGCTACGAATACAAGTCTGAATTGAAAATGCGATCAATATCGCGTAAAAGGTGGGTTTTTAAATGCTCGTTATTTACTTTTAAAGGGTCGACGAACAATTTTAAGCCTTTAAAAACCTTCTCTGGAATGTAGACAATGTTGAAATAAGTTTCATTGCTATCAGTTCTCCCCCTTTTTTCGGAGAATACGGCGTAAAATGCGTCCAGGAGCGTCACAGATACAAATTGAGATAACACTTGTTTCGGCTTCTCTAACGTTTGACACGTAAAAATAACAATAATGTATAATTCTAAGTAATGTACAGACAAACCTCTAACTTGGATAAAGGTTAGATAGAAGGATAAAAGGAAGGAAGGATAGTTAGATAAAAGGATAAGATTTTCGAAAACTTATAATAATAAAAGTAGCATAGCATTAAACTTAAACGTTTTTACAATTAGCTCTGACATAAATTTATAATTTATAATATACAATATTGTTATAACTGCTGCAAGTAAGAAAAATATATACAAGACAAACCAAAATTTGGAGGCGCTTAACAGAATTGATGAGGAACGTTTAATTAAAGCCGGATTCATTATAAACCACCAAGGCAGAATCAAATGAGTGGAATCAGCTGATTACACTGTTTTATTTAAAAACGAACAGCTGATTTCTGACAATGGTGACAATACACCAATCACAGTAATTGAACCCCCCTTTACATCATCCCCAACCCACCCCCATTGTTCGGTTGTGCTTTTCCCGGCTTTGTATTGTAAGTGAATTACTTAGTCATTAAATTAATTAAATGTATTATTAAATTACACCATTACTGTGTTTCAGTTTGATTTTCCTCTGAGTTGTAAGCATGTTAGATAAAACTTGTTTCGCATTTCTCTAGAGATTTTTTACTATACAGTATTTTTTATCTGGTAAAGTATAAAATACAAGTGATGAACTAGTAGATAGTCCGATATTAAGAGTATGCATTACCTCCGTCATCTTGGATTTTAGTCCCATGGGAATAATGTTCATTTTGTGACAACATTACTGAACTCTCGATTGTCGTAAAACGATGGTTGAGGTGCCAAATTAAAAGGTAAAGACAAAATTACATTTTCAATTTTTTTCGTTTCTTATCGAGAAATAGATAATTACGTGGTATAGTTTATATTTTCCCAGGAATATACTAAGAATAATCATGTAACTCCCTAGATCTTAATCTCTAGTTTCGCACCCCAATAATCTCTACGACTATCGTGTAACCAGAAAGTCTATAACAAAATTAAAATTGTTGTTACGGGGCTACATTAAATATTATCTGCAAACTCTTAATACAATACCAATTGTTGTAATGTTGTAATTGTTTCTTATGGGAATCAGATCGATTCTTCATTATTCGTTAGTAGATCTCTGATTAATAGCGATAGTGGAATATAAAAATATATTTCGTTGTTGGCTCTAAGGCTACATGTTACACAAACATACTTAAAACTCGATAAAATCACCATTCCTAATTCGTCATTAATTTACATCCAGATATATCAAGTGGTATCTATCGACAATTTAGTGAAATTTTAGTTGCCGATGTTGAGGTTTGCCGAGCTACCACTTGTGGGCTGATAGTGAATGCATGACTGGCATGGATAACATGAAACATTAATGATATTTAAAGGGTTAAGTTTTTAAAGCTATTAATGATATATTAATAACTTTAAACACACTATTAACACCTTCACATGCTGGTGTATGTAAACCAGTACGCTATTGTCTTCCACCTACTCAGAGGTCCTGTATTCTCCTTGAGGCCTTAATGGTTTATCCTTTTGCACGGAGAGGTTCTCTTTTGCCCCACTAAGCAATATGTTTCTTCTCCGGTGACAAATTATGGTTCCATGTTTCCCGCGACGTTGCCAAATCGTCGGTGTTCTTGCATGGTCGTTTACTTTGTCGTGTGACGTAAATTTTCTAGTTTTCTCCATCGATAAAAATTTCCAAAGGTAAGAATTGATTTTAGTATTTTGAAAGAGTGATGAGGGTTTGTGAAAAATCACAATTCTATTTATATTTACTTGAAATTATTGTAAAAAATATTGATGAGACAAAAAAAGAGGCAAGAAAAAAACACCAATTAAACTTGAGTTACAGAACTATCAATCTAATAAAAATATATCAATATTTTTTCTTAAAATAAAAATAAATAGTTGAAACCTTTAAATAGCTTTTGGTACAGATTGTTTAGAATATTATGTTTTTGAGGTAAACTAGCCTGTTTTCCAATTTCACCAAGAAAGAGGCAACGTCGTACGTACGACCACGTAGCTCGGCGTTGGGGAGACCACCTGGAGGGTTGTAAAACTGTTACATGGCGGGGTGAAGTCCCTGGGGTCGGGGTGAAACGACGAGGTGGGGTTAGGCCCCGTGGAAACCCTGACGAATAAGGGTTTAACGTTGTTGAGGGTCTAGGAAGCTTTTTGACTTTTTACCAGTGATATTTGTTATTCTGTGAAAACTGTCAGGTATTTTAAGGTTATTTTCATTTTAGGGAACCTCCTATAAATATTCTGCTTAGAAACAAGATTTTTATTTTAAGTTGTTTTTGTAAGAATAATGTTAATTTTACGTGTTTACACATTTTTTTACGTTGTACAGTTGCTACCTACATGTTGCTTCATAACCCATAGTTCAGTGTAGTTTATGTTGACTTGTACACTTTAAAATTTAAAATGTAATTTGTTGGATGTATCTTCATAAAAGGATTCATTTCCGTATGGTACAACACTAGTGTACTGTAGTACACAAAAGCAAACGATCTGAATGATTTCATTAATCAACCTCACCTCTGCTATGGATAATTGTAGCACAAATTGACCCAGTTTCAGTAATTTGATTATATTTTTCAACCAGATCCGTCGGACTTAATACATGTTACTTGTAACCGGTAGCAGTAAACAGTTGGAACGATCTGAGCGATTTCGTTACCTAACCTCAACTCTGCCATGGAACATTGTAGCACAAGTGCTTCCACTTGCGACGATGAGATCCTAATTCTCTGTCAGATCCGTCACTCCCAATTCTCCTACGTGACACCTTCAATTCGTCGGCTGTCTTTGATTAACCCTAAGATTAAAAGCTTCCTTTTTACAACTTACTTGCCTGCCGTCTGTTGCAGTGTGCATAAATCATGTACAGGGGTCATCGCCCTGTCCACTGAAGTGGTCTAAAGCTAATTGAGTTCAATCATTTTTATTTTACTAGGGTCGATAAAACTTAATTTATAACTAACTGGCTAAAATAATTTCAAAAAGCTTTCTCCTCATTGAAAAGACTGAATCGTTGTTCTGCTTATCAATTCGTCTATTTCCTTCCTCCATTTACATATCTTCCATTTCCTTCTAGTTAGATAATATTAGATTACCATTTGAAATGACGACCTACCCAGTTAGCTATTTTAAACCATGCAGTATATGAATGACATAAGTGTAAATGTGACGCGATCTTGTAGTCTTGTTACTGACTAAGGCTGAGATGTTTCTTTGACAAGACTGTTAATTAATAGTACAATAGCTCATGGTACCTAAGGTACGTAAAGTTTATGGAATCCGAACTATTTTTGCTTCTGAATTACGAACTGCTCTAATTATGAGGATGATATTTACACATGAACGTAATATTCAATAGTACGGACGTTAATCCACACCACAGAACATTATCTCCAACAACCATCGCTTAAAACTATTCACAATTTGTGACCTCCAAGTAGCTGGATTATAGGACACGCCACCGTCCTAGTAAAAATATTCAAAATAGGAAGTTCTAATTCGGTATTGATAGTAGCTTACTATTTTACATAGTTTGTGATTTCTTCTGAACTGCGACATATTCACGGATTATTATGACATTATTACGAATACGTCGTATTAGTTGGAAAGGTTAGTGTTCACTGATGTGAGATTGAGTCCAATCGTGCTTCAACCAATGATCAAACTGCAGCACTAATCAATGCAGTTGAAAAATCACTGCAGAGGTTTGTTCAGAATCAATACTGGAAACAAAACTTAGATAGTAGCTTTTAGATAGAATTTATATAGTTTATTGAAACTGCATATACTGTAGTTTCAATTACTCTTTTCTTAAATTTGATATTTTATGTCAAATTATAATAAAACACTATGTTATGTTTTACGCTTTTAATCAAATTTTTGTGTTCTAAAATATTCATATGTATTTACAAAATCTTAAAGGTTCAAATTTTATTTTTTATACTGCACATTAAACATGTTTCGTATACTTTCCCCCATTCTCATAAACGAAGACGACGTTTCAGTGGATCATTTTTCAATTACATACATAAACGCAATCAGTACACTATTACAAAAACACACAAATACTCGTAGCAAAGATTCACCTCGTTATTAGTTACAAGTTATGTAGCTCTAGTTATTAACTGAATGTAAAAAATACACCAAAAAACGAATATTCTCACTTCACTTTCAACTCGAAATCAGAAATTTTGATGAAGCACTTCTAACTTATTACACTACGTTTGGTAGGAGAAATTAATGACTGAATAACATATGCTACTAAGTGAGGGCGGTGAGAGCCTAAAAGATGATAGCGTGAATTGATTTAGTAAAAAGAATTTTGTACGTTTCAAGACTTATGTTAGTAAATAAATCATATCATACAGAGAGTTTTCTTAAATTTAGAATAGTTACGTTATGTAGAAAACAGTACTATACATTTTACTGATTCGCATAACTTTTAAATGAAAAAAGTAAAATAAAAATAAACGAATAAACTGAGCGTGGAGTTTTCGGATTAAACCCACACCCGCAGCTCGTGTGAGCGCCCGCAGTACACAGAAGCAAGCACATACGGGCTGGGTGTAATGTGGTTTGTGAAATGAAATATTCACTAATCGAATTCTGCTGACATTCGACACAACTCGGTTGAACCAATCACGTGATATCGCTGAATGGAGCCGCCCAATCGGAGAGTCACTTTAAATAGTATTGGCATTCCATGTGATTTCACCGCCTTTCTAACAGACTATTGAAAATGGAGGCTGGTGATGAGGTGATTTTTTTAAGTGATTATCTGGAATATTTTAAATACTTTTAGCAATATGTTTTACAATGACTGGGGACATGGCGTGTCCTGTAATCCAGCAGCTTGAAGTTCACGAATTGTGGATAGTTGACACCGATGGTAGGTGGGTGTCGTGTTCTCTTGTGAGGATTAACGTCCGGACTATTAAATACTACGTTAATCCGAAAACACCATCATCATAATTAAAACAGTCGGTAATTCAGAGACAGTGGTTTGGACTCCACGTTAAACTATACGTCCCTTAGATATTTCATTGACTGTTAGGCTATTAATTAACAGATAAGTGTAACGAAAATGTTAACCTTAGTAAAAAGACTACAAGATCGCGCAACAACACCTTATACCCAATTCTCATACATACTTACATGGCTTAAAATACCTATTTGGATGGATCACAATTTCCCTAACTATTCAAGTTTTTTTCCATCTTTCATGCAAATTGAGTTAATAACAATTACTTTCTAAATTTGTGAGTCATTTCAATAATAAATTTGTGGGACTTTTTGTTAAAAACACATAACACAATTATTAAAAATAACGATTGCGGATCTAGAGTTTATTTTTATGCACATGAGAAACAATAGCAATAAGTGAGAACCACCCCGTGATAACTCAAAACTCGCCAATAAAATAAGAAATATTTACAATATATGAATAACAAGACACTTGTGCATTTGTTATCATTCACAGTATTGTAAATATGTTAAGTCGCACTAAATTATTGTATTTTTGTGAACTCTAGAGAGTACCATTGCCGTGTTAGAGGGTTCGCTTGGATTTTGTAAACTTTTCCAGTTCCACGTACTCCCCCGGGATGTAACACCTCCGTACTCCCGCCTCGTCGCGAGGGTCGTGTGTTCGAGGACTTCTACCCTTCTACGACACGGATCGATGCCACCCCGAGAAACAAAAACAAAGGTTTCATTGAGTGTAAATGTACCAAATAGAGAAGATGGGGGAGTTTTTACTGGTCTGAATGAAGGTGATGATTAATTCTGAACCAGCTGGTTCCCCGCGCCCCACACACGGTCACCACCGTAACCCCTCCCCTTCTCACCATCTTCACCGATATGGCTCTAGTTGCTAGTTCTAGTAGCTCACAGACCACCGAAGGAATATTTTGTCAAACACGATCTCAACATGTGATACACACACATGTAGCGTGTAAGACGGATTTATGTTTTATTTAAACAAATGACAATATGGAAGGTTTAAGTACCGTAGTGGTGACAATAACCATCATTTTGGGGGTTTTTCGGTTACACGCCCTCAGGGAGGCAACAGTAAACGAATAAAAATTATTCAAAATATAAGGGTGTTAAGAAGTAAATGACTCCAGGATACTAATTGGTGAGACGATTCACTTTAGGTGAATTGCCATCATATTCTGCAACATAATATTTGAACGTACAAAAATAATTTTGCGTCAAATACTTTATCTGAATGAAAAAGGACTAGAATTCAGGCCTAAGAAATTATCTTGGAATTTAGGAATATGGAGCGATTCACAGCATTTGTTACGTGATTCATTGGTTTTTTAATTGCAAAAATTGTAGAATTATAATTATCCGAGGTGATCATTGTAAACTACTTCAAATATGAATGGAATATATTGTTAATTCTTAAAATCAATTTCAAAATTTAAATTAGCAACAAATACTTAAAAACCTTTTTGTCAAATACAGTGAAGCATAAAAACACTCTCACATGACGCGATTTGACGTGACGCCATAAGAACTGGAGAAAGAACAGAGTGATCAAAGTGGACGAGATTAAACAGCAGGACAAAATGGCGGGGAAAGAATCAGCTGATGGGAGAAAAAACAGGTGATTGACGGACGGAGGAAAAACATTGACGCCTGGATTGAATTACTTTATTACTGGACACTAGCCAGAAGTGGACGACTTGAAGTTGAAGTATGATATCATCTAGTTATTAAAAAGAGTAAAGTTACTTAGACTATGTTTCATGGTATGATAAATTTTATTTTATAAGGTAATTTTGTCGTGTGATTTTTCCGTAGATTTTGTCGTGTTTATTCTGCATATGCTCGCTTCTTTGAAGAACGAATTAAACAACGAATTGAAGAACGATATTGAAGATAAATTATCATTTCATTACATTGTCATTTTAATTATGCGTAAGTACAAGCAATTGTTTTCCTAATCGTTACACGTATGAAGGCAGCAAATCAAAAATATTTAAATACTAATAAAACTGCCAGCTCTATACAAATTGGGCAAAGCTGATTTGAAACGAATAAAAATGGTTTTATATTTACGTATGGGGCGTGAAGATTGTGTAGCCATTCTAAAAGTGGAGGAATGACTACACCACACATAGCATGTAGGGCTTTGGCTATCACCAACAATGAATATATATTTTATTTATTATCCAATATCCTTGAATATTTACTAATAATGTATCAAATAAAACTATAACCTTAAGCAGAAATCTTAGAGCCCTTTAGAACACCTTAATAGAATCAGATATTAAGCCTTATCAAAATCCAGGGACAAACCGAGCCCCCAAGGGTTAAAGTCGAATCTCAGCTCCATATCAATATGTCTTCTTACTACCCCTTGAACTAAGGGTGCATAATTCGACCCCACTCTGCGGTATAAACAAAGTCGAAAACCGCATTAGACTTAACGTATGAACTGCAAAATGGAAGGATCGTGTTCGGGGTGCCAAAAATACTGTTTTAAAGGCATAAATTAGTTCCGAGCAGCTGCGTCACTTTGAGGGGGTGTGTCGTGGGGGGTACCCTCGGGGTGTCTTTGTCCATGGCCAGCGGGGTTGGGATTCTACCCTAGCACGTGTGGCAGGATGTTGTTGAAGGGTTGTGCCTACAGCACGCGACTTGGGGCGGATCAAAGTGGACGGTTCACCTTTTTTATAAACTTTAACACCAAACGACCACAGATGTTCTGTTTAAGATGCCAATTTATTTTTAATTAGTATATTCCAAAGGGTGAATTTTATATTTTTAAAATTTTATTGCGATCCTTTCCAACCACTATTAATGAAACACAAGCTATACAATATTTCGGGATAGGGAACCTAATTCCATCCCAATGATATCTTTCCCTCTAATCTTCTATAAAATCTAGAGAAATCCAATAATTTGTTTATTAACTTGTCCGAATTGTGTATTAATTTTTTATATTATTGGCTTCTACACAGTTGGATACAGATACCAAATTTTCTTACGAATCATAATTTTTTTCTAATTAGTATTCATTGAAAACGTCCGAAATAATTTTTGAAAAACTCATTACCTCACATAGCAGTCAAAGTGATTCTTTCGTTATAGCAGATCTGCTTACTCGGCGATTTCTAATTCACGTTTTGGTATTTTTCTACACTCCACATAACATTGGGCTGAAAAAATAGGTGGATTAAATTCCATAGAAAAACGAATCGACGTTAGACCCAAGGGCTGACTAATGGTGATTCCTTATGATCAGTTATGACGTCATAGTTTTGTAAATGAGTTTATCTTCGCATCCCTCATGCCTGAGATAAACCTAGCCGATTGAGGATACTGGAGAGTAATTTTCTTCCCAGTGATACTTTGATGATACTTCTAAGATTCTACAGGTCATCACCGTATAAATTAAATATATGTAATAGTAGTTACTCACTCATTTGAAATTCTTTTGAGACATTTACCTGCAAAAAACAGATTACGTTACTAATTTGATTTACAATATATGGAGAACATTCTAAGATTTGAAAACAAGGCACCTTAAATACCAGTACTAAACAAGTACTCTGTAGGTTTGTACACATTAACAGCCCAACAAAAAAAGTAAAATATAAAAGAGGCATTACAAAAAGATGCGTGAAGTTGCACTGTGGACAAACTGTGGAAAAAAGTATAAATAAATCATTATAACTATGCAAAATATACCGCAGACAATAAGAGATAACTAGGAAAAAAATTACAAAGAACATTCGTAACACGAAATTAACGACACTGCGTTATTACCCCTTTTGTTATGAAATTCCATTTTGTCAAAAACTCCAACAAAGGAGGCTTAATGGGACGATACCCAAACGAAAATTTAATCAGTTCGTTAACGAAGCCGTTTTAATGGCGTAATTATTTTAAGGGGAGCAGAACAAAATATCAAAGACAAATTGTTAGAGTGGCGCAATTAATGACAATACCTCATTCTGGCGGGAGATGAATAATGATGGCGAGACAATGAGGGCGGCCATCATTGGGTTCGGATCATCGACGTTATTTAGTGTCTCGAAAATAATCACTGAGTTTGAATTTGTGTTCAGTTTTTTCCATAAAATTTGTTGTATTGATTTTTTATGTGGTTTGTATTGGATGATCACCTAAAATATAAATGTCAAATCAAATTAAACCCGTTTATTACTTACTTTAATGCTAAAAAATGTTACAATCAAATCAAGAAAACACTCTTTTCAGATGCCTACATGATTCCAGTGAATGACGAGTAATGATGTCGAGACTATTTTTAGTCTTACTTGATATTCCGACCTGAAAATATACATATAAGGTCCGTAACCATTGGTTGTCAGAATCAAATTTTAAAATATATTTAAAATTAGCGCTCCAGAGCCTACAATAGTAATATTTTTAAGGGGAGTCGGTTGACCCTATCTTAGTCATGTTAAAATATAAAATTTTCGGTACCGTTTTCTCAGTAAATATACATGGTATCAATATATTTTTTCATTAATATATTTATTGATATTTTGGAAAACTTTTAACCTGGGATCTTTAATTCTATTTATAAATTTATTATTTACGAAAACTGTCTGATATAAACCGTGTTTTTGTACTAATTGTGAAACGACTTTTTTTACTAAGTCAATTTTCAAAATCTGAACAAAACCAAAATCATTAAGATATCTCTATTAGTTCCTGAGATATAGGTACCGATGTGCAAAAAAAACCTTACGAGAATTCACATTTAAAGTCAGTCATGAAGCAATGCCCGCACGTCAGAGTAGCCCTGAAGTTTTGGGTGCATTCATTGCTTTAGAAGAAAATCGTAAAATGAGTTCTACTCAACGGATTTGCGTGAAAATTGTTGTTTATTTATTCTAAAAATGTAAAAATTCCTTAAGAAAAAGAATAATCCAGGGGGTCAACCGACTCTCTTAAGGTCTCTGTTGCTACTTAGAGGCTCGTACTCTAAGAAGATCTCGGATATGTTTTAGTCTCTAACATTATAACATTCTTGCCTCTAGAATTAATAGATAAATTCAATTTTCGTTTACTCAAAAGGTGACTAGTTTAGGGACGTCATATTCCCATTCTCAAACCTTTGAAGTAAACTCCTAAATATTACACAATAGTTCAACATTGTTATGGACTGGCCACATAAAAATACATTACGAATAAACCGACATTGAAGAAGACTACGACCATATAAATAATTGTCTTTGTTACGGCTAACCAATACCTTAGATACCTCATTTCTATTGTATAAAACGAGTCAAAATAAATCTGAATTCAAAAAAATTCCCACGATTACAATTATATTTATTATCTGATAAAAATGTTAAAGGTTATGAGCTAATAATGAAATGTGTGCATTGTTAAAACATTGTTACGTTACGGTAAAATAGTTTTAATAATTTTGCAAAATCAGATCTGAAAAATGTTATAAATGCGGTTGTGAAATATCATGTATGAAAACAATATTGTGACGGAAATGATTGCGCTGATGCAGCGGTTCAGCAGGATATAGTATCAGCAGGGATGATGGAGATATCGATGTAGGATCAGCAACGATGTGTGTCAGCACAAATAGTTGTACAGCCTTCACTGTGTACCTTGTCTCATACCCTCGTTCTGTGTCCTGTGTCCTGGACACAAACTACTAATTAATTGTTGAATTTGTACGGATTACAGGGCTTGTAACAGATCGTAAGGTTAAAAAATAATAATAACCAAATTTGTTTAACCAAAATTACGTTTAATAATTTGCAAAAATCTCAAACATCGGTGTTTTATTAAGATAATAACTCATATAATATTAAATTAACACTTATCAGTTGGCTATTAGAATTGTTTTTAGTATAGACAAATTTATGAATAAAAAAAAATGTATATAAGCACTCTTCTTAAATGCAGGAGGTATAAAGACAAGTATATGAATCCGTGACCGTTTTCGTTTATGTCTTATCATTCATCATTGAGGGCATTTTATCACAGGTTTATCAGTTTTGCCAAAATCGGTCAGTAAAAACCAAATTTCCCTCGTGAAAAAAGCAAAAAATAACTAAATTCCAAAAATCTGTTACGAGCCCTGATACATCCTTCACACAGAGTAGTTTATGTGGACGAGTATTATGGAAAGCATACATCTAGAGGAAAAGAAAAAATGTCATACTTCATCGTTAGCAATCAATTTGAAGAATTTGTGAAACTGATATATAATTAACTGATTTTTATACCGTATACTACAGGTTTCTGTTCTTTTTTTAAAGATGACATAAACTAAATAATAACCTACTATTTTAGTCTTCACTTAGTAGTATAAAAAATCAGTTTTAGGAGCATTCAATGAACTGAATATACACGAAAATTAAAAATTTGTTATGTATCAAACTGATAGGTTTATTGTAGAAGGTCTTGGTATTTTTTCTCGTAGAATTATACAGTATAATATTAATGATAGTACTCTTAATGTTATGAATAATTTAAAAAGGAAACACTTATGAAAACAATTTTTAAAATTACTTGAAAATTGATAAAACAACAAACAAGACCGTCTTGAATAAAGATTCAAGATTGTTCAGCAAGATGAATTTTGTTTGCAATTATAACTTATCTCGTCTTCGGCAAACTTAGCAGGCTGAACCAATACTGGACGGTGTTGATTTTAGGGGATGATTAAAAAGTCTTCAAGATGAAATTTCATATCTGGAAGGGGATGAGAACTTTGCAGTGGATTTTATGTTATTGAAATGTTACAAATTGAAATACTTTTATCCTTTTCTTTAGAAAGATTTATTAAAGCCTAAGTAAATACACTTATTGACTAAAATGTTGTATAAGTTCCCAAAAGCAAACTCAGTTGAGGTTCAATCTTTGGAATCTAGTTTTAGATTGTCAATGGACGTAACATTTCAGTGTTTGCTTGTGCCAGACCCAATTAGGGCTAGAGTAAAGACCAGTTGTCGTTCTGTCAGATGTGACCTGATTAGAAATTCGGACAACGTCCAATTAAGTTTTGTTTGATCAGGTGACACTGAACCTCCCCCATCGGTTTGGGAGGGATCGAAAAATGGGGATCGCTGGAACGGATTAGGTACTAATAAAAATTCATGAGATTACTTTTCATCCGCGAACTAATAAAATAAAAGCAATAGTTCCAACAAACTACAAAACAATAGAGCAATAACTTTGTAGTGGAAAATTAAAATTATACGAGCAAGTCTTTGGTGGGAAAAGAGAGGATAAGAAAGTGAGATGAAAATTTTGTTTTATGTTTTGACAGATGAAGGGAAATATTGTAATAAAACGTGAAGAGATATTGCAGATTCCTTTAATAATTCTTGGCCGAGAATATTCACGGTGGTCGAGGGAAAAACAAAACTGACGAAAGAAAATTACTTTCCGAGTAGCTATAATTCGTTACGTTCAAGTTTAAAAGACATATTTTTTATTTTGGTTTAAATATGGAAGAACTATTTGATGAATGTACAAATAATTTATATAAGAAAGGTATTGCATGAGTCGTTAGTGAAGAATGTACTGTATCTGTTTTTTTTGTCAATGTATTAGCAGTTATCAAGACGTTCCTATCCCACCCATGTTAATTTTATTAACTAAAAATTCATCTATATAATTATAAATTTTATAAAATTAAAATTCATGATTAAAAAATGATTTTTGTCAGAAACTACAAAATCTTCATCCCTGAACTATTTTATTAAAGAGTATGTAATTGTGAACATCTCCTTACATAGTTATAAATACGGTATATTTAAAAAATAGGCAGATAAAAAATTAAAAAAACTAATTTTATTTTGAAACGATATATTATTGTATAGGAATATTTTTTCATTAATTTGGATAAATTAAAATGGTTAAACTATAATTAATTATACTGATCTCTATACACACACTGTCTCAAAGGACAAGACTAATTGTAAATCAGTGCTGTGGATTGCTTACAAACATAGTGGATATGAAATGTTTGTGAATTTATTCGGTAAATTTTATAAGTAAGTCTGGATAAAATAACTTATATTTATTTTTAAAATAGACATTTTAAACAATCAAAAATTCAATAAAACAATATTTTTTTAAAGGGTGTCTTTCTGCTGCCCTTCCAGGGGTTTATACATTCGGTTTCCACGAATAACACTAACTGGAGGAGGACAAAGCTCAGTTAGGCTGTGTATTTAGGACCGAATCAGAGCTTAACACATCGAACACTCTATATCAATCCCCTTTGCTGTTCTGTAGTTGGCTGTAACAAACATAGAATGCGCTACTGGTTTACAACAATGTTTAAATTTCAGTACAAATCTTGGTTTGGATATTTAGTACGTAAAAATATAGCCTTTCAATTCAAATTTAAATTATTATGATATAAGTACACGCTTACACTTAAATTTTAGTTCGGAACTTAAGGTTCTAGAATAAACATTGGAAAATAAAAATATTGCGTTAACAAAGAAACGTTTTTGGTATATTAAATTAGTCCATGGCATTGACAATTCAAAAACTATATAATAATATAAATAAATTTGTGTAGCATAAAACCTAGCAGTATACATTACCTGCCTAACAAAAGTTCTAATTACTAGCAGAGTAAAATAAAGCATAATTCTATGCAGAAATGTTGGATTAAAAACAAATAAGGACAAAGTTAAAAATTAACTTTATTTAAAATTATAATTAAACTCGGTTTTGAAAAAACTTCTTTGCACGATACTATAATTGTTTCTGTTTACTTTGAAATCTTATTTTAACATGAATAATCAAACAGCTGATATTATACCGCCTCAGTGTTTCCCACTGTGAATAAAAAAATGGTATTTAATATTTCCAAGATAGTGTTGGTTTTATTAAATTTTGGTTAAAACCTATCTACATGAAAAATATTTTAACAGTCGTAAATAAACATATATTGTTATTTCTTTCAATTATAAAAATGTTTATGTGAGCTTACTTACATATAAATATTTATTCATACCTTAAAACTAAACATAATTAATTGATCCGTCAGGATTATTTTGTAGATTATTTTAAAACAACGCAAATTTGATACTTCAAAAATATAAACTAAATACTTTAAAAGTAAATTTTAATATTTACGACTACTTAGCTTAACTAAAATGCATAGCTAAAATTAATAGTTACATAAATTAAGAAAAGTAAAGTTTCCCAATTATTTTCAAATTGAAATATCAATTCTTCTAGAAAGTTAATGTAAAGCGATAATTTACAACCATCAGACACATTTATTTCTCAGCGTGACGACTTCTCCCTTAAATATTTGACCTCACCGGTTCCTAAACTTATTGTGACACGCCATCGAGAAGGCTACAGAAAGAAAAACTGTTTGGATAGTTGAAAGCTTCATCCATCATTCCTTTCACAGCTGTTGGTTCCCGCCAGAAGTGGGAGATACCTCGCCAGCAGAGGGTTGACATTGCTGTATCAGCTAAACGTAACTAACCTTTTTGATAAGGGAATTAAGATTTTTATCACATCCATTTAACATCACTATTAGTAAGAGAAAGAAAGTTGAACGTCGTTTCGGAATCTGAAACTAATCACATTCTCAGGGAAGCTAAAACCTAGAAGAACTTTATCTTAGAAATCGTGATAGAAAATTTCCGCAATAAAAATACAATATGAACATAAACCCACATTAACTAAACTTTTTGTTTGAAATTTTGTAACGTCAAATTTAATAAGTTAGAAGTAACTATAATTAAGTGATAGCTAAAAAATAAATATAGCTCAAACTAAATGAGAAGTTTAAAAATATCTTTTCATATGAATGGGATTTAAAATATGTTGAACTTTTAATTAGCTCGACAATAAATTATTTTTTTAAAGAATTTATCTATTCTTTGCTCTAACTAGTATTATTATCAATATTAAAATATATTAGTGAATTCACCTCTAATATTCTTTAACTTGAAGTGCTATTAATTTTTCCATCTCATTCTATGTTGCAGGTAAGAAATAGTGCGGATGAAATTAAAGTTTAAAGTGGTAAGTTTACTTTAAACTGAATAATAGAAAGAAATTTAACGGTTTTAACGAAAAGTTTAATGAATGGCATGCGGTCAGCATAGTGCGTTCTTCGTGTGTTATGTGCTGGCTTTCTAAACTAGGATGCACTATTTAGTCGTAGTTTCTCAATATCCTCACGGGACTAGATGAAACTTTGAGAGGATTTGTGATTTAAATTGTGGTACTAACTGCTCTAGGTGTGACATGTGATCTATTAAAAGTATAAGTGTGTTTCTTTACGTGTGACCTAGGTATAGGTGTGTTCGTTTTCAAAGGAATCTTCTGGGTAAGGCCAAGTTAAGAGTTTTCAGGCAACGCTGGTGCCTCTTACGTGACCTACGACTTAACATGCCCAACGATCTATATTGTTGAACGTGCCTTCCCAAACCCGATTTTTATCCAATGAACATAATCAACCTACAATAATTGACCGTTTTATGAATCATGCTTTCGTAAATAACTAAACATACAAAAAACTATTTTATACCTTTAAACAAATATATTATCAGCGTATAAAAACGTGATAATCAAACCAGAGCCAATCCCGATAACCCCGCAGCTGGCACCCCTCCTGGTGTTGAGGTTCACACTTTTTTACTCCCGATAATGCCGCCTGTTTGTGTAGGACCATGAGCGTTTGGCCCGCGCAAACACAGGTGTCGCTGTATTTCATTTCAAAGTCGTGTAAATAAAGGTGAACAAACAGATAGTTCCAGGAGGTGAAAGGATGCAGCTTCCTTAACAATGCCTAAAATAATATGTTTCCAGCGATAATCATAGCAGTGATCCTGTGAATTAGATCGGTGGGGATTGTTTTGCTTGGTAATGACGGAGATATTTTAATTAAACATATAATTAAATCAATTTGGTAGGACAGGAACTGGTTAGGATATGAACTCTAATATCATCTACAGACAGACAATTTGTTTGAATAGTTGAAAGATACGATCATAATTTCTTCCACAGCTGTTAGTTCCCGCAAGAAGCTTATGATTTTCCGCCAGAAGTGGAACGAAATTTGTGTACAAGCTGGCTGTAGATAACCTTTTTGGAATAGAAAAAAGGTTGATTTTGCTCACGGTGGTACGGTACCTTGCTAATTCACCGCACAGGACCTAGGCCCATGGTTGGTGTACAAACGCCTTCTGGATGTTGAAGTTTGAAAAATTTAACTTCACACTTCATGTCTCTTTTTCAAACCCAAATGGAAATCCTGGTATTAGAATCCATGACTTTTTAGACATTCATCTAGAAACAGGTTGATAGCCAATACTAGGCAACCAATGACTGTTTTGGTTGCCTAGCACTGGCTCCATCTTGATATTACCCTGTGATAATGATGCTATAAATTAGGAAGGAAAAATGCATACCGCTGTAAACGTATGGATGTATTTAATAGTGTTATCTGTATTTATCTATGAATATCTAGATCTTATTTCCTTTTTTTCGCACGAGTAAACTTTGTCTTCAGCAGAGATTGATTTCAAACCTGAATAGAAATACGTATGAGAAACTCTTAACTCTGAAACTGGTTTGCGTGGGTTTGTTGGGTTAAAAACTAGTTTTGGTTACATTTACATAAACATTCTTATGTACAGTAAAGAAAATGAAGTTGGTAACTAGCAAAATTTCAAATAATGATAAACTTATGTTACTATATACGTTGAATTCTAGAAGATAAATAAAATAGATGGTATTTCCCATTCTTTGACAACATTTAAAAATAGTATTATAAAGAAAATTAATTGTGAAAACTACTTGTTACGGCATTTTTCTTAAAAATCTAAATTCTTACTTAAGAAAACTATTTTATAAGTTGATGGATTTTTTAGTTATGTTTCGATATACCGGTCGAAATAGGTGAACATGACGCCTAAAAATCGATACATCGATAAAAAAATCGAGATACCGTATCATTCACAACCAAACTGACAAAGTATCTTATTGTTAAGCTGGTTTGAGTATATTTCATATTATTTCGTTAAATATAGTTACAGAAGCAATAACCTTACTAAACAAATGTTTTCCAACATTTATTGTTTTAGTTACATTATTTTCGACTCGTTTTGTAAAAGTAGTGTAAACATAAACTATCGTATTCCCTGACATCCCCAGCATCCCCATGTCTCACACACCATTAATCTTAGCCACTTTAGTTAGCCTCGCTTCCACTTCGTTTTCACCGCTGTTTGCTTTTACACTTTCTTACGTCCGATAAACAACCCCGTGTTTACTCAAGCTTAGATACGTTTGTTCCGACTGCATCGGCGTCGGGGCGGTTAGTTCCTTCCGGAGGAAGTAAAAGCAGCTCAATTATTTTACAAAAAAACTTTCCATGATTTAGGGGAAAGTATTTAAATACTTATAGGTGCACTCAAGTATGCAAATATGCATTGCGTGTCAATCAGCCCAACAAATGTTCAATTGCTGAAAATTCCTTAAAATTTGTTTGCTTAGAAAATATAAAATACTATGTTTAATCTAACATCTAGGAGTCAAGAGGTTTCTTTGATTAGTGAAAATGTGTTTAAATGGTTACTGTATTAGAGGATATCCATCATATTTAACCTTTAAGAAGTTAGTTTTTTTCAATTCAAATATGTAGAATTACTATTGAGTGGATCACAGCACATTGGCATAAAACAATAAAAAATATAGATCCCTTAACACATATGAAATAGAATTTTATATTTTAGAAAATTTAAGTTTACAAAAATTAAAATTACTGTACTTTGTACCCGGTATACAAAAATTCAAATTAACTAACTGCTAGTGTTAAGTATCAAATTAGCGTTTAAATTTGAGTTAAAAATGCATATACGGTAAGATAAAATTGTGACTGATTAAAGCAACCGATTACTACATTGTTCATACACATTTATGTCGTGGACTCATGAAAGCATCGACGTCGCTATTGTTGGCAATCCCGCAAGACGCAACATAATGGAATAATTCACGCATTTCCGGCCCGGATTATCCGCTAATCCGGTTGGCAGCCGGTCCTCCGGGACGTGACCGGATGTTGCTTTGTTCTGGTGCTGTGGAAAACAACCGACTCATTACGATATGCTAGTGAAATCTCTATAACTCTCTTAGGCCTAGAGCAATTTTAGTATCGGTTGAGTAAAAATAACCGTTTGTTTATGCCTAGGCGCAAACTTAAGCAATTTTTTTAGAGGAATGGATTTTGTCAACTGTTGTGATGTGGTTTCTGAACTGTGAAATGTAAAATACAATGGACTTTATCGAATTAACTTATGTTTGCGCTACGATCAAAGAAGAAACGAAGACACCGGAGACATAGGGTCAATCATATTTTAAGTCAGAGACTTTTAAATGGACGTTGTATAAACTGTACACTGCGTTTGCGTGATCACAGAAAAAAGTTCTTTAATTACTACAGAATTTTCTGTTGAAAATTTTGATAGTATTTTATTGATGGTTAGTCAATCACAAAACAGACAACTGATGCATAAGGAGAAAAAATAGTAACTGGCCGATTATTTAGTCGACTGTGTGCGCGGACAGGTAACCAATCTCTATGTTACAGACGATCGGCCAACTATCACCTCGTCTACAAATCTGTGACATGACACATATTTTAAATCGGCACGTTTCTCGATCGCCTATGTGCACGCTTCAATTCTAATCTACGTTACGCAGATTGACCGATGAAATAATGCCTTGAAATAATCGCTCGTTTGTGCGCTAGTCTTTAAGTTTTCATATCATCTGATTTAATAATCCAAGCAGTAAAAAAGTAACAGATTGTTTTTAGGATTATAATCGAGGGGGTCCAATTTAGCCCACAGGCGTTCGGTCCACCGTCTCCCCACTTTTGACTGATGGGGGAGGTTGAGGGGGAGACGCCCCCAAACATGGCTCTACGGAGTCGTAGGGGGTTTCCATCCCTTTCACTATATTTTTTCCCTCCTCTAAGATATGGTTAATCGATGGCCATTGGTAAACAATTATCCAAAATATATTTTATGTACTTACTCTTCCTACTTTTCTTCTGTTGGCTTTTTTTGTTAAAAGTATTTATTTTTTGTTTCGAGAGAAAGACTTGCGTTGAATATTTATAGTACTTTCTATAGTAATTAGTCCTTTCTACTATACCGTTTTAATTTTCGTACATAAAAATGTCTACCATGGAATAACACGTTTGTTATGGATAGTAATTGTACTCGTGACAAAATATACGTCTGTAAATCGCAAACATAACTCATGCAGCGAAACAACAATAACATTAAAGACCGCGGTAATATTTGCAGACGACAGTTTCATGGGGATTTGTGTTGCCTCGTCGGGGCGACATCTACAACATTAGTCAACCTTTCTGTTTTTGAACGGGATTTCTACAAACCTCTTACTGAGATGAAATGTAAAACATAACTGTTGTCTAACTGAAGTTTACATTTTGTATTGTAAGGTATGAGTTATTTTTAACAGTATAGAGCAAAAAACGTTTAAATATTTTGGACGCTCTAAGAAATCAAGTTGACATTTTTTAGATGAATTCTAATACATATTCATATGTAGTATTAATTCAGCTGCAAAATTCGAATAAACGAAAGGAGTTATATACAGAAATATTCAGGAATTTTTCTACCCAAAAAATAAAACTCAAGTTATACACAGATGTAGCAGATCGGGGTATCAATTCTGCAAATCTTTTTGACCATTACATATCCTCCCTCCACCTACTGCTTCTGCTCACCCCTTTTGACATAGATATGTTAAAGTTAAATTGGGGGGTGGGGGTTGTATGTGTACGGAAATGACTTCAAATAGTTTTGAAAACAGCTGTTTAGGAAACTGAAAATACTCCCTTCTGACATATCCATGATCTAACTTATTTCCTTCATGGAAGTAAATACTGTACATTTTGCTTGTTACGTCTACGTACAATTCTGTCGTTTGTATAGGTGGGCAAAGTACAGACGAAAGCATCCTTTAAACCAAATTTGGCTAACTATTTTACTTTTCAGAATCGACCTCAAATTGTGCAATAGCATCTCCTTCGTTATTCCATTGGCTCATACACCATCAAGAACCCCCTTGGCACGTGGAAGGATATTGTTTGAAAAGCTGAGAGCCCATCCGTCTCTCCAGCCTGGACGTCTTTTAAAATCTCTCTGGAATCCCCTATCAATCAACAAGGAAGGCAGGACTTTTCAGCTAGTTCTACTCTCGGTTGAAACTTTTAAGAGCATTAACTGTTAAATATTGACGTCATATAAAATAATCCTTCATTGCAATGCAACAATTACAGCATTGGTATCTGACAATGTAGTCGGTATTTATTTATCAATTAAGAACTTCTTAAAAAAATATTTAACTTAAAATTTTTCTGGAATTTAAAAAAAATTACAATCATAGAAAATTTAATTTTGCAAATTTTTTAATTTTTTTATATTTTTTTGAAATTATTTTAGTTTAGGTGTAGGTTTTTAGTTTGAAAACAGTTTTAAACCAAAGGAAATGAATCTAATTTATTTTTTTCAAGAAATATAATTTTTTGTCACGAAGAAATGCATAGTTTTCGTTACTCGCCTACACCAAGATCCCATAAAATAATCCTTCATTGCAATGCAACAATTACAGCATTGGTATCTGACAATGTAGTCGGTATTTATTTATCAATTAAGAACTTCTTAAAAAAATATTTAACTTAAAATTTCTGGGGTGCTCTGGGAGAGATTTTAATACAATTACGGAATCATAGAGAATTTAATTTTGCAAAGAGATTTTTATATTTTTTATATTTTGGAATTGTCTCCTTTCAAAACGTGAATGAAGGACTAGGCTAGGAAAAACTTTTAGGTGTTGTCCAAAAAACAACTAAGGTAAATTTAAACGCAAAGGAAGATAGGAATATCTTCAAATTTCATTTTTTTGCAAAAGAAATATATATGTTTTTCTGATTCACAGACAGAAACTGCATAGTAAATATGTGGATAAATAAGGGTATAATGAACAGTCAGTAAAGTTAAGTACAAATGTGAAGACAATAAAACACGTTTTAAACTTTAATCAACAATTGAAAAACATAACCTGAATTAAGAGCGTATAATATTTAAGCTGCAATTACGTTTAAAAACAATTTTACGATTCAGGAATATAACGCCCGTAGATGAATAGAATGTTTTTCATGAATAATTCATTTTTCAAGGCAAAGTAATTGCTTCCTAATAAAACTGTATTAAAGTAAGAATTAATAACGTAATACTGATATTTAAGAATGATTTTATAAAGGGAAATAAATTCCCATAAATATTATACATAAAACACGTTCAGTGTTTTATGTATAATGGCTTAGTACTGACATTAAAAATGTTACGGTCTGAAATGGAGCTAATTTTAATAGATTTTAAATTCATCATCAGTAAACGTATCACATTCCAAAGAATTTACAGTTAATAGAACAAAAGCTTTGTATTGTCCATAATATTTCAATCTAAGACTACTACAATGCAAAAGTGCGTCTTTATACAGTTGTAGTCTCACATAACATTTTTAGTGAACTAAACTAGGGTTGTTTTTACAAAGGTTACCAAAAGGTCATCGATCCGAAAATAAAACAAAATCGAAAGACTAAACAATCCTAGTTGATTCATGTACCAGCCCCAAAAATTATTACAGCTCCGAGAAATGTCCCACTAAAATATTTATACCCATTTAAATGTTATCGCCCATTTCGACCGGGTCATAATTGGTTGAAAGGGACCGCCGTAAAAGGAACAAAAAAGTGACGATGAAGTGCCTGGATGGGATAGTGCCAGTGCCCGGAGTGTTATAAACTCCGGTGCCTCCATGTGTGTTGTATGTTAACCGTTTCGGGCCTAACCAAACACTGGCTTAATTGCTCTTTGTCCTTGATTTTGATTGGTTCACCTCCAGCCGGGTACTCTATCAAACATGATGACGGATAAAGTTATCAAAACCTTATCTTGGTACATAAAAAGACTTCTTTAGTAGGTAACTACACTTACAATAGGTTCTCGTTTTTTATATATAAAATTGTGTTAAGCAAATTTGAAATGAATACACATCTTTAGTTGAGAAAATGTGGTAATCATGAAGGAAATTAGTCAGTGCTTAAGTTATAAATATGATACAAATGAGAAATTGTTGGAGTAACTACTAAGGAAAATACTTTCCACCCAACTTTACGGACGTAGATTTTCATCTACATTAAAACATGTGTTCAGATATTTAGATTTAAGGAATTGTATCCATAGAATGGAATTGAAAAAGGCTAATTAATCCAACATATATTTTTTTAATTTATCGAATAGTCAATGTAACTGAGTTCTCGTATGCCCCTATAATCTTACACTTTGAATGAAGAGAAAAACTGTTTTTGTTATAAAGGGTTTTCACTCAAAAAACTTTCTTGGGAAAGAAGGAACGCGTATATACAATTATATCAACTTTATGGTCGAGACTACGTTTGTGGTAAAATTCTTGTCTCGTTGAAATAATAAATTTTGAAGAGCCCTTCAGTACGAGAATCATTGTGTTTTATGACGTAAAGTCGGAAGCCATTTAGCGAAGCATATTTTAATGTTGTGTTGTTGTATGTTTAAAAAAACAAGACCTAAGATGAAGGCTGATGGATCGAAACCAATGGCCGCTTCTCTACTCTTGTCAGATTATGAGAGATCACATTTAACTAAAATTGTTACTAACGCCTTTACCTTGGGCTGCCTTTAATGAGAAGATGAGCAATTATAGTTAAATATAGACTAGGTTTACGTGTGTACATTTATGAAATATTAGAAACATTTACGAAATTTAGAAGAAATCATGAAGATCAATTTTGTTTTCAAATTGCCATCGAAGAAGTTGAAGCTAAAGTCAACCACGACTAGTTTGATGAACGTATGACGTAAGGTGTGAAACCTTCGCGTCGTCCTGTAATCCAGCTACTTGGAGGTCACGAATTGGGGATACTTGTGGGAGATGGTCGTTGGATGTAGTGTTCTCTTGTGTGGATTAACGTCCGCACTATTGATACTACGCTAATCCGCAAAGCCTATCCTCATAATTAGTCCAATTGGTAATTCAGAGGCCGTGGTTCGGATTCCACGTTAAACTGAAGGTCCATTAGTTGCCATCGGCTGTTGGGTTATTAATTAACAGTCCTGTGTAAGGAACATGTCAGCCTTAGTTTGTAACAAGACTGCAAGATCGCGCCACAATCAACCTACACTCAATCCTCATTCATACTTGGCTTAAAATACCTATATTGCAGTATGGTTGCCATTTAAATGATCTCATCTAATCTAACCTTTATCAATTTTATCACCACTTAAAATTTAAACAGTTCGGTGGGACTCGAGTTAAAAGTTTGCACGGCGTTTAATTCAAAAGTCACCACCATGCAAATTCCACCGGGCCTGGGGTTGGAAGGGGTTGGGGGGGTAACGCGATTAGGGGATTATCCCTGGCGGAAATGCGTGAATTATTCCATCACCCGTTGTCTTGCGGGATAGCAAACAAAGCGAGGGTAACAGGGTCCCGAGGGATTTGAAGAGCGGAAAGGGGAGTGAGTGGGAAAGGGGATGTTGCGGTGGAACTCTACGTCCTGAGGGATTGAGTTATTTCATTTTTCACTCCGGACGATTTAATTCGTATATTGACATTTGCATTTTTGCTCTCGGGTATTGAAATTACTTTATTTACCTTCAGTGAATATTTGCTAAATATCCTGTAGTATTTAAAATAGGAGAAGTTCAATCCTGTTGGTGTCTAGTGACGTAGGTCTGAAGTACGTACATTTTGGTGAACTAATAAACTCTTGTTTGGTTTAACGTCCATTGTATTACAAGATTTATTGTGCGATCATCATCAAGTTATGTGAGTTTCAACAAAAAATGAAGTTTAATATTATAAGATTATGCTTTCATTACGTTGATTAATGATTTTAGAGTCTGTGAATTAAAATAATTTATGTGAAAGAAACAGAAGGAATGGTGACCTAGCCAGGTAGGTATTTCAGGCAAGTACGAAAGAGCATTAAGTGTTAAATGATTGTGATAGGTTGTTGTATTCTTGTTAAAAAAGGCTAAAATGGCTAAAATGTTCCTCAGACTAAATGTTAAGTAATAACCAGCCAATGCCATCTAAGGGACCTATAGTTTAACGTAGTACTTGAGCCATAACTTTTCCTCTGAACTACGAACTTGTTTAATTTGGGGATGGTCTTTGCTGATAAACGTAATATTCAATAGTGCAGAGTATCACAAACACCGACCTTTGCTGATAACTATCTGATAACACACTATTATGTTATCATTTAATTTAACAGGCACAAATGTTCTTTCACTTTCCATACGATACACCACCCACATTCAAAGTACTTGTAGCTGAAGGGGTACAGTTATAGTTTCCGTAGAAGACATTTCAAATTCAATTTAGAACAATAGTTAATTATATAGAAATTTTACATAATAACCGATGTATTATAACAAACAATGAAAGTCTATCTATATACGTTATCTTTCAACTTGAACGTAACAAGATAAGGTAGAAAGGGAAAAAGTTTTATTAACGAGTCAGTGATCATCGACAAAAAATAAAATAGTTACAAGATTTTTTTACAGCAATTTTGAAAGTTTAATTTTAAATGTATATTAACAGACTATTTATTTAAAGCGAACACAACAGCTCATGCAGTTCTGTTTATTCGGGACGGAAATAATTCATTATCACCTCTAGTGTTGTTCGAACAAACAGACCAAAGTCCTAAATCAACAGAGCTTTATTTATTGGCCGTAAAAAAGGGCGAAGTCAAACAGACGAGAATCGGACGAGTAGCGGCACCTGTGTTTGGGAACTGGAACTAGTCCTCGGGCCAGGTGAATAGGGAACTTCCTGGCCTTGCTTACTTATGGGAAAGGAATTTTAATGGAAGATGGTTTTAAAATTTCTACAGATTATTTTTGTAAAATTTCTTAAATAAAACGAGTATGTGGGAATAGAAGGTAAATCCATTATGATTTTTAATTGTACACTCTTTTAAAATGTAAAAAACACGCTATTGTTGTATACATTTTTTTTAATAAGTATGTGTGAACTAACTGAGTATGTTCTGGAATTTTCTAGCAATATTATTTTTCGTTCTCAAATAATTGTTATTTTTATTTTCAGAACTAGGCTTTGTATCACAAAAAGGGACGATTTTCAAATAAATAAATGTGTAATAATGATTTTATTAAAGGTTGAATAAGTGATTGATTAAAAGTATCATGGAGAATAAAAAGGTAGTTTCAGTTATCATTTGAAGTTCCTTGTATTTACAGATTATTTATAGTTTTATTTATATTAAAAAATACACTTACTTTATATAGATATTCTGTAGAATACAATACTAGTAGCATTGAATGTACAGTGTTACGAATTCTAATAAAATAAAATAATTTACATCACATATATCTTGCTGTTTAATAATATTTTCGTCATGTTGCAACAATCTAAAGGAATACTTTGTCACTTATGGGAAAATAGTCAGCTGAAGGCAAAATCATCAACTTTTTTACTCATGAAAATTTAAAACGGATTAAAATATGTTGTACTGTATGTCAATGTTAAGTTATTGGAAGTATTAAAAGTGAAAATTGTTAATTTGTATGCATAGACAATCAATGGTTTAAAATTGCAAGAAAAAGGTAGAAACAACTGTGTAAAATCTTCTTCCTGTATTTTTGTCGGTTCAGTATCTTATGCAGCCTTTATAGTTAGTATAGTTCATAGCAAGGGTTTCTATTTATTAAATGTATTTTCATTACTCGCTCACATTACAGCCTTGAGCTCGTAAAAACACCACATTTGACATTTGTAATGAAATATCCAATACTATTACTAAATCGTTTGCCTGACACACGAAATAACACCAAAGATAGTATTTAACGAATAATTTATCGTATTTTAAGTAAAATTTTGGATCACGTACTAAGTAATAGTTTTAATTTTAAATATATACCTTAGTATGTATGTAATAAAAATGTTATATCGACAACTTTATATTTACAAGGATAAAATACAATATTGTAACGTAAATATATATTTACAGCCAACACAGTTTGAGGAATCAGACAGATGGTTGCAATATACTTCCATACAGCTTAGGACGCAACATTCGTACAAAGAATTATTATTAAAGGGGCTGGGGAACTCTCTTTCTGCTTTTATTACATCTTTCCTCAGATATTTCAGCCTTGTCGTAAAAACAGCTATTTTCAGCATTTCTTCATCTTCATTTTCCGCACCTTTTATGCACGATGAAGTATTAAAAATAATATTTTACTTGTAGTGATGTTAAAAAAATGTTTTCATCAAAATGTATTTATGGAAAAATATTGATTAAGGCTACCTCAAGTATTTTTTTGTCGTTTATAAAGCTTTTGCTCTAAACCTACGACAAAAATGAATGAAAACGTAGAAAATATCTCTAATATAAGCAAATTAAAACAGTTTGTAAAGAAAGATAGCTGATGATTTGCACAAAAAACAAGAGTTATTCATATGAAATTTAGACAATAGGTAAATAGAATAAGTAGGTAGGCGTAAAAAAGAAAATATATGAAACAAAACTAGATGGGATATTGAGCTCAAAGTTAACATGGAGACCTTAAAAACAAATCAAAAGCTATTGTAAAAAAATTATAGGCAATCACACCACATTATTGTTAAACACCAGCAAAAAAGAGCGAGAATAATTAATCAACAAAGATGAAGAACAAAAATTGAGGTTTAAAAAAATGTAAAAATACTGGGCAAGTAGAACACACCATAATTCACAATCCTTAGAGGAATAGTAATACCTATTTACTGTCCAATACAGTAAACTTAAGTTCAATATAATTTTTAAAAATAAATATCTAAAGGTAAAATTGAATGTATGGCCCAATCTAGACATTGTAACAAAGTATTAAATAAATAATCATGTTTTTATCACTCATAATATTTGAAACTCAAAGAGAAATACTTTCGTTGGGTGTTGCGGGAAGTAAGACCAGTGTCATGAAATTTTAATACGTTGAACCCCTCTAAGCCAGGCGTTGCCACAATCCACAATGCAAATTCGTCCAGGCCCGTCGCTGTGGCGCAAGATATTAATCGTATTATCTTGCTTAGTTAATCCTAAGATATTCCATTTGCCATTTCTTGTACGATGTGCTGCATCACTTAGGCTTAAACGAACCTGTGGCTTATGAAACGGAGGAAGTAACAAGGGAGAACATTGTGTTTCAGTAAAGGTGTTAGCAGCGCAACAAGTTTAAGATGTGAAATCCCTTTTAAGCTTCCCTCTTCTTTGTACATTAAAAGGGCTTCCAAAAGTACCTTAGTTAAAGCGAATTAAAAGTAGCAACGACGTCATTAATGGTACATTGTGGGAGACGTTTCGATCGATCCACAGTGTTTTTCAAGTTATTCTACTATGATCTCGTTCTGTAAATACCGTCCTAAATGTATTGTTACTTACTAATGGATCATTTTTGACCAACGGTCATCCGTTTCTTGGTGGGAGGAAGCAATAGAGCGAAGGTGACGGAGACTCCCACCGTTCTCAATTTGCCGCCAATAACCAACCTAACCTAACTTCCCTGAGCGCTGTGTGAAGGTGTCTCCTCCCCATCAAACAAAAGTGGCAAGACGGTGGACCGAATGCCCGTGGACTGAATGAGATCCTTCCCGTATTTTTCTTGTCATTGAAAAACTCTTATTCCTCAATATTTAAATTCATTATTATAAATTATTAACAGTCTAATTTACTATATTTTTACGCTACTTCAACCGTTAAAACGTTCTCTAAATTTAAAATTTTATATCAGTTCGAAAGATTTTAGACTATTTTATGATTTATGAGTATACATTTTGAGATATTTGAAGACAGAACTGCGTAAATAACGACGCGACGGTAAAAAATTGGCCATCAAAAAGTTGAAGGGAAATGTATCCAGCGAAGTTACGTGTCATAGCGTCTCGGCTGACTATCCGTCATCAGGCCTGCCAACTTGCCGGGGTGAAAGTTTTTCTACGAAAGAAAAACAATTTCGTTTCCTTCTGTAAATAACCAACTTCAATCAAATAAATAGCCAAACAAAATGCGTACAGTAATCAAATGAAAATGTGTGGTTAATGGTGAGAAAAAGCATGATTTTTTATATAGTTAATATAACATACCTTTTTTATTTACTTTAATCCCTCAAAACATACTAACGTTTGTTATTGTAATCATATTTGCTGCTTTCCCAAGGCAAAACTGTTTGTTGGAATATCATAGTCTATTTATTTGTAAACCTTTAAACAATTAGTTGTTAACTAAAGCGTATTATTCAGTTTACCTATATACATCAATAATGTATTTAACTCATGTTGGCAAATGGGGAGGGTTTTTTCAGTTCCTAACCAAAACGGCTCATAAACATATAAAGTCACTTCCGGTAGACTATTTGAGCCTCGCAAATTGACAATACTTCTTGAAGAGGTTTGAGATATCATTGTTAAATGTGTTAGTTTGTTGTTTAACATTCTAAATAACAGTTTGAGAAACATTCATCACAAAAATCCATCGGTCACCTTGGATTTTATTCCATAACAATTTTTTATGAGAACAACTTTAATTTCGTGATAGCACATTGGTTACACATTTGCCGTAAAAAGATGATTTAGTTGTCAAATTATGGATTTAATTTGTGCTGATTACATATTTCTGGAAAATTAATATAGTAATTCCAAAAATGAACTTACCTTTGATTTGACATTTGTTTGAAATACGTTTACGAATATCGTGTAACCAGTAATGCTGTCAATAATTAAAATTGCTCATTATGGGCTTAAAGGTATTTCGTTAGTAAGGCAGACTCGTAATAATATTCGCTAAATGACCCATTACAAAGCATTATTAACTAATTATTCTTCAATAAGGGTCCTAAAAGTTTTATTTGAATCCCTCCTAATAATAGCTCTTAATACTATCCTTAATTGTATCTCTAGACTCAAGAGAAGAAATAACAAGAACAAACGGCTCATCTAAACAATCTTTTAGTGTTCCTATCTTGATGGTTTAAACATCAGTAGGGAATCCCGGATGAAGACAGGAACAGCTGATTCGAAATAGACAACAAACGCTGGCTTGTCTGAGAATAAAGGGCTGGAAATAAACATGGAGGAGACTGGAGCGAAAGGGAGTGACTGACTGGGCTGAGCACGGAGCGAGTGCACTGATTCACATGTGGGAAGTTGGGGTTGGTAAAAACTGGCTCATTACATTTTTTGTGCTCGATTCAATTACGAAAACGATGCTCGACTAACACGTTTTTTAAATTGTTGATAACTCTAAAGAAACTTCACACTATCGTCTCCTTTGGTTGGTTTAGAGCTTAAGCGATTCCTGCAAAGTATGATGAGGCTATAGAACAAAAAGAAAAAATTACAGTTCAAAATTTTTATTAAAGAATGTATTATTTTTCATAGTGTTATTGAAGAGGCTAGGAAAATATTACTCTCTTTTCATTAATAATTGTAAGTGAATACAAATCCAAAATCCTTTCTGAAGGTTCTTCTATTAGGTGGTCGAGTTTGTTTTAAAATTTTATAGTTTCTAAAACTAGTTTGAAAATCTAAAATAATACGATCGGTTAAGAGTAAAAAAGTTTGGGAAATCTCAATAATTTAAACTAAATCCATTGGTATTTTATTTTGTAATATAAATTCGTAATTGAGCTGGCAATACCACTGTGGAGTGTTTTTAAATTAAACTCAGCTACAAATAAAAAATAGTTTGTAGCTTTTTAAGTGGGAAAAATGAACTGTTAAGGTATGTTTCAGAACTATACTATAACTTACTATACCAGGTTAAAGGGTTCATCTTTCATTATTTGATAGTTCACAACATAGTTTTAAGATGCTTAAGATTAGTCTTTAAATTATTAAAGAATTTGTAAAAACAGCTTTACACTCCTCAGTGGGGTTGAACTTTCGACATGGATATGTCTAAACTCTGGGACGGGTGTTTTTGATTTTTTTTGGAACGCAAAAAGTGCAGGGGAAGTGTTAAACAAAAATGCAGTCAAATGGTTATAAGATCAGCTGTTTAGATGAACTGAAAACATTCCCTTTAAACATATCCATGATCTAATCTATTTTCACAGGAAAGTAAATACAACTTTTAACATAGAATCCAGCGGAGTAAAATTGTGAAGGTTTTAAGTAATACATTTTAAACGTTCCAGCAATTTTTCCAAACCGAAAACTGATTTCGAATTCAAGGGAGGTATTTCATTTTTCAGCCGATGCACTCAGCACTCTCCGACTCGCAGAATCTTAAACTCGAAGCTTTCACACCCCCACACTCTGTCGGAGGATTTCGACACCCTTTTATCCCCAGCTGTTTATTCAAGAGCGGAGCCTAATCCGGAGGTGACTGATGGGTTCGGACCGTTTCCCCGCAGCCGGCGCGAGGCTCAGTGGCTGATTGATCCGTAGCCTCGTCCTAGGTCCTGGCGGAGGCCCTCGGCCACGGCACCACCAGTGATTGATAGAGTCGTTATGGGCGAGCACCGATTGATAGAGTGGGTGGAGGCGGAGGTACAGGAGTGAAGTGTGACCTTCACAGGGGGCTTGGTTACGGTGGAAACTTACTATTTCTTTTTAGGAATCGATACTGTTTAAGTTTCAATCATTTGTGAATATTTACGACTTTATTGCCTTTATAAAATTTAGAGCGCTTGTAAAAAATCCTTAGTTAAAATAATAACTAAAATGATGAAATAGTAAAAAAAATTATTTTAAATACCAAAACCAACTATCGACGTTTTATTGGGATATTAACGCAGATAATGAGAGATTTACAAAGTGTTTTAATACTTATATCTTGATAACCGTCCAGAGAAGCAACTTAATAAGTTGAAAAATTAATTGTTGAAACTGGCTAGTTTGATCTTAGTACAATATGTGATAAAATAAATTCCCCCCTTTGTTCAGATTGACAAATAACAGAGCTGAAGAAACAAATTATTACTGAACTCACACAATTGATCGACTCAAAGTAAAAAGTATGCACAAAAATACATATTTCTAACACATTATTTTGATAAAAACAAGAATATTCTATATTCTACGAATACTATATACCATGACCAAATTCCATAAACCAAATTGGTTTACGTTACTAATCTTGCTGCTCTTCGTTGGGGTCATTTAATAAAATTAACTAAATTTATAATTTCCAACTGATTTACAAAGACGTAAAATAACGAAAAAGCAAAAGCCCCTATCAGATAACTTCACAACAACTTAACGATATTAGTGCAACTATCGTGGTTTTTGGTGCCGCGGGCTTTGTACTGAGGGGGGTGTTGGGGTTAGTTCTGTCGCTTGTTGGGTTTTTATAGGTTCTTATAGGTTGTGGACTTCCCATGGTATAGCAAGGAATGGAGACGGTTGTACCTCCACTAGGCCGTTATGGATGTAAAATGCACCTCATATTGACTGTCATAGTGATGCTCAAACACGATCTAGGTTGGAGGTTATAGTAAAATCTAATAAATCTATATTACGCCCGAAAAAGGCGAGCGGGGGTACTAAAATCGTCTTCATTCTTTAAATTAGCATGGAAAGTTTTGGTCCACTATAATTAGTCTATGATTTAAACTAAGTAATGTGTTCCATTTATACTAAATGAAAAAAATAAACATTCGTCAAATTGGAAAGTAAATCAACCTGAGAAGAAAACTAAATGTACAGATTGATAGGACTAGGCCCTTAAAATCGTTAGAGTTCTTTTTTTACTTTTAAAATTATTTCAAAGAGAATAGAAAATTAGTTTCAACAATAAACATAAAATGTGAAAGTGTAATAAGGGATTCTAAGAGAAAACACCCCTCCGCTATCTGAATGGGTAATCCCTGTAATTGGGAAATATGTTTCCAAAGCGGCCGAATCCCTTTTCCCTCGACCCGGCACGAAAATTGCCGGGAGAGGGGAATTTAAAAAGCTTACATTAAAAACACAACTCCATAATCCAGTAGAGTTTCCAGATGCGGGCGAAAGAGAACAAATTGGGACTCTCGTCGCAGGAATTCAAGAATGTTTATTTTGAACAAGGGCCTCTAATGGGAGGGGGTGGGGCGCACTTAGCTCAGTTCTTTACGTTTTCTGACGCGACTATTTTCAGTTTCTCTCGAAATATAATTCCCCGGAGTTAGCGTTTAGCCATTAGTGCCGGCGGTGTTAATTGAGGGGTGTTATTCTTGGACAAAGGTTGTGTTGTCTAGGTCTTCGCCATCCGGGGGGTGATGTGATAGGGGTTTGTTGTGGTTACAGGGGAATCGGGGGCGGCGTAGATCAGACGGCGGGGTGAGCTGTCCATTGTTACAGGGTTAGGGTTAGTTATTGGGGAGGAATTTATGTATTAGCTGTTAAATGAATTGCTGTACCGGTATTGTTTTAAACCTTAACTTCCGATTAGCGTACGACTCGTGTGGTTAACTAAATACAGCATATAAGCACTCATGATCTGACAGCATTCGCCGGCCACTGGTCAATTTGGGTCGATCCAGCATCTTTTAACTTACTTGTCCGACACGGCGCGTTCCCTTGAAATACCAAGTCGGTATGTTTTTTTTGAGTTTATAAATGCCAGTGACATTGTCAAACGTACCAACGACGGTTTAAATGCTGGTCTTTGGCAAACAAATTACGAATACTACGGTAATTAAGGAATATAAAAATACAAAATGGTAACTTGGTTGAAACTAGCACGTTGCCTCCGAGCTATCTAACCTAATTAGGTAAGGAAAATTAGTCAAATGTCAAGATCCCAACTATATTCTTTCACAATTATAGGTCAAACCAAGTTCAAAAAGTATTATACAATGAATATACAAAATGGACCTTTTTCTTTTTGTAACAGAACATTAAGATTTTTTTAGTTGCTCTACCAATTAAAAAACGGCAAACAAAAAAAGCAATATTGGTGAGCCCGTGGTGCAGTTGGTAGTGTGACTGACTTAAAATATGAGTCAGTCCAGGAAATGGTGCTGGATCGATCAGGAGTAACCAAATGGTTTTAATCAGTATTATTCACCTATTACCTGTGTCGGGTCACCCTATATTTGCTCGATACGTCCCACAAGAAGAGATCTGTAGTCTATTTGGGAGGGAAAGGTTTAGGTAAAAGAGGCACCATCCTTTTAAAAATGGATCGAACAATTAAATCTTTGACTAGGACGGTACATAGTGGATAGTTATAAGCAATGGTCGTTGGGTGAGATATTCTCTGTTATGGATTTACGTCCATACTATTGAATACTACGCCCCATCCACAAATACAATCCTCATAAATTGACCAGTTCATAATTCAAAGGCAGTGTTTTGGACTCGTTAAACTGCAGGTAAGTTAGATAAGTCCTTGGATGTTGGGCTATTAATTACCAGTTCTGTCAGAGAAATATGTCAGCCTTAATCAGTATCAATACTACAAGATCGCATAAAAATCATCTTACACTCATTTATCTTTCATAAATGGCTTAAAATACCTGCAGTATCTAACAAACTAACTAAAAATCCAATTGCTTTATTATTTATTTTATTATACGTTTTATTTTTAGATAAACTAAAATGAATTATCCTAAACTTTAACAACCAAGGCGTAATTCAACAGTGTCGGCAAATATTAAACGGTAGTTTACGATCTCAATGAAATCGCTCTGATATTTATAGGCTGTTGATAAAGCCATTACGCACTTTATGTTGCACATTAAATGACTAATAAAATGTTAGGGTTGTTGAAACAAAATTGACATCGCGAATACACTGTGTAATTTTAAAAGTTAATACTTGCCGTTTATAATTAAACGTTATCACATGCATTTAATTTTAATATGGATGTAACATTATCACTGTTTAGGAAGTATTTAGATAATAACTTAGTCTTAAAATACAAGAGCTTTAAGACATTCGGCAAAGTTAAGTCATTGAGAGTAACTTGTTAAAAAGCAAGATACAACATGTTCTTATCTCTGTAAGTTACGGTGCTTTTATAACCAACTTCAGGAAGGAATCTTGAGTCTCAAAATGAAAACTTTCAGATGAAGTTGTTACGAAATACCACTTGTTTTCTGATTAAACTATAACCTTAAATTATATTTTTATTTTGAAGATATGAAACGTTTCTTGAATATTCGTAAACTGATTGTTATAAATAACAGAAGTAACATCAGTTTTATTTTGGAATAAATAAGTTAGTACAGTAAATAAATTAGCCTATTACCATAAACATGTACAGGTATTTGTCCCTTTCTATTCTACCGGTCAAAGAACCGTCTCCAAATTGAAACAAATCGCCCAATTTACGAGACACGGTGGTCGTTATTATCATGTTGGTATGACTTGCTCAAGCTGATTCCAAACCCAAATTTGGAATCAGGTGGGTTTGGTTTGTCATGTAAAAACCAACATGAGGATGTAAAACTATATAAGGAAAAGCAAAGTAAAACTTACAAGCCAAATGTCACTGTTTATGTATATTACTATCCTAAGTGATTATTTATAAATATATCGCAAATTTGTAAGGAAACAGCATGTAAAAAATTAAATACGAATGTTAGTTTCCCGTTTGAAGATAAAAAATGATAATTCCAGCTCAGCTTTTCAAGAAACATAAGTTATATATATTTTTTGTTCATTATATTGAAATTGTGTCCATTTAAGTTTAAACATAAAAAATACATGGTGTATTACAAAAATTGATGTTTGTTATGGGAAAATGAAACAACTGAGAGAGGAGTTCATAGCAAAACTCAATTATAAGTTCCAAGTCAGGTAACTTTTAAACTAAGGGTGTTTCCTTATCTATTGCCTACTTGAGCAGACAAAAGGATAAAATTTCCTTGTTACAGCAATATGTAGTTTGTCTATAAAGTTTGTCTAGTAGAATTTTTTTACAGCTTCAGCAAACAACACTAGAAAACTTTAGTAAGACCGTTAGATTTATGTAATACAATTAATTTATGAGTTTAAAAATATATACAACCATAAGGTTTTATATTTATTTGTAAAAAAAGGTTTATGTTTCTTAAAAATAAGGTTATTCATGGAAATGTTGTTTCAGCTTTTTAAAAAGTAATTCACACCACGTGTAACTACTGTATATACATTCTTCCTTTTTTCTTTTACAATTTCACTCATAGAATCATTTCATAATACTTAATTTTTCAATTTAGAAATCAATGGAATTTCAATCTTAAACATTATTTTTTAGCTTCAGACATTTTTATACTTTCATCGTTATTTTTGTTAATGACTATTTTATGAAAATCCCTAACATTTCCTGAATGATTTCTTTAGGAATCTCTATTTTCCCTCTTTGTTTTTATTTACCATTTATTGTGTCGTTGAATACCCTACAACATAGCGTACTATATTATAGTATTTCATTATTGTATTTCCTTTTTTTATTCTCTCACTCTTACTTCATTCAATAAACCTGTGTTCTTAGATATGTTTACAAGTAAGTAAAAAAAAACACACCTTATGCTAGAAAATTGTACTTAAATATGTTTGTTCATCAAGTAAATATGTATCTAATGACAAATAAACTTCACAGTATTTAAAAGTTAAGGATTATTTACGTAATAAAGGTATTCGAATTGAATTTGGTAAAGTTATGTCTAAAGAATTTTTAGGCGAGGAAGAGGAAATACGTTGTAGACAAATTGTGGAACTATCATCTGCTAAAACCTCCCTCAGCTCCAAAGGGTCAGTCTGAAATCTTCAGCACATTGTCAAAGCTAGGTGGTTGTTGACTCAAAACAGACTACTCTAAAAAGTTTTACTCTGAAAAGAGGCTGATCAAGATCGGACCTCAGAAATACCTCTATAAAACGTGATGAAACAACAAAATTGCAGTTTAAAAAATCGCGTATTATATTTCCCAATTTTTAACGACTTTACGTGCAAAAACGTGGGGTTTTATATGACTAAATTTCAAAAGAGGGGTTAGGTAGTGCCTCATTAGGAGGCCCCCAATACCAAAATTAACACTGCGTATAAGCAGGAGACAGCGGTGAACGGAGAGACCACGAACAAGTTCTTAATTAAAACAAATGACATCATTTGTCGGACACTACGCCCGGATCTGGCTGTGTGGCCGAGAAGTCGTCGTTTTTACAAACTAGCCGTGATGTATCCTGTTACACCAGTGAAACTGAGAGAGGATTTTTTTGAAACGAGAAACATGATTGTATAAAATCTGAAGTAACCAAACAGTAAGTATATTATCAATTGGTAACTTGTATTATTTGTCCCTATCTTGCTTACATGTTAAATTATTCCTTATATAATAATTAGACAATTATCAATTGTTATTATAGGTTATAGGTTATTAGAGCAGGGGACATGGAGAAAATGCAGGTTTGAAGTTTGGATTATTACCCATATCTGAGGTTTGCACTCTTCGTACGTAAAGTTTGAGTAATTAAGGGCCAAGCTAGGCAAGATACTGTATTGTGGTTGTGTGGTTGGATCTTGACAGAAAACATTTTGGTTACTTTGGTCCAAAATTATTTAGTAAAAAAATGTTATTGGCCAGAGGTGATGGTCCAGTCAATGGAAGAAATCATATTAGTGGAGTAGATTTTATGTGATTTTATATCCTGTTGATTTGATTTTTTTGTAAAACAACTGCTACGTTGAAAAATCATCTCAAATAAAGACATAATTAATAATTAATAAATTCATTCATGCACTCACTCTGTTCAAGGCTATTGATGATTAGATAATTACGGTAGATTCAGTCAATGTACTTGATCGCTACATTTTAATGTAAGCTTTTGTGGAGCTCAATTTTCCATGTTGGAGAGACACTGTATTATAATATATAGTATTCTACATGAAATTTAATGTTTTGTACGTATTTTGGTACCCCAGTATTTTTCCTGCCGTTACTTGTCTGTATTCGTTTATTTAAGTCCTTTAAATTCACTTTAAGGCTATTTTAATATCACATAATTAACGGGAATCGATACGCTTGTTGAAAAAAGAATGAAATTTTTTAGGTTAACTATTTTAACTTGAACTGTCCATTACCATGGGCCTAGGGCCCCCCAGAGTGGTTAATTAAATACGATGAGGTACCGTAACAGCGCGTCACCTAGGCTAGTTAGAGGTACGGACCGCTCGTGATTTGACAGAAGTCGTAGCCTGCTGCTTTTGATCCAGCAACTTTTTACTTTTGAGTCTTCTAGACCAGTTCATTACCTCCGAACTACCATGTCGGTAAAACTTGTCTATATGGTCGTTATTATATTCATTTCATGCAAGTTACTATTATACTATTAACTGATTAACTATTATAGTCAACTTTCAGGAGAGTGCTACAAAATAATGTGTTCATTGTTCAACCATTATTAACATGTAAGTCGTAATGATTAAGAAGCGTGAGACAAAAATTATATATTTTTGAGGCTAGAGGGAATTCTACTTCAGTACTAATTGGATTAGGTTGCATAGCGGACAACTGATGAGTTCGCACAAAACATTGGATTTAATCCAACCTCTGTCAAGTCTGTAGCAAAACAGCATTTCAATAGACCGATTATGACAATTAGAATAAGGGTTTTCATACTTTAAGATTAGCAATATAAAAACTATAAAAATTATAGGTATATTTATGTAGTTTTATCTAAAATATTAACAGAAGACGAGGTAATTTTTAAATGAACATTTTATAGAATTTTTAAGTACTGAAAGCGTCTTTAGACCCGTTTTACAACCTATGTTTTTTCTCAGACACCTTAATTATTGTGCAACGTCTGTATAGTCCAAATATTTTAGAAATGAAAGAGTTGCTTCCATATTTCTTATGCAATTGTAAAGAATCAGCTGATTGTCAGCTGTATTCATATTATAATACGAGATTACAGGCAACCCAATATAATGTGGTACACATCGTAACCACAAACAGCTGAAAACCTCAAGATTTGCTCATCCTTTCACATTCTAAAGAGGAAATCGATTACTTTCGATCAGCAAAGCATTTATTTATAACTGTCGTTTTCGCATCGAAAAATACTTTTAAAATTTTTCATCGGTTGTTATCAATTTTATAAAAGATACTAGATTATTGACAATCCTACAATTAGGGTATTGGCCTGCCATTTGTACCATCACATACTGGTTATGGTAAAGCCACTTTAAATACATTAAGTTTTTAATATAACATATCATAATCGTGGCTTTCTCTGATTACGAGATATCTAAATATTATTACCTTTCTGAAATGGCAACTTTACCAGGTACGTAGTTTAAGCCAAATATGAATGAGAAATGAGCGTAAGATGATTGTGGTGCCATCTTGTAATTTTGTTACTGACTATGTTCCTTAGACAGAGTGACAGAGTTATAGGAATGGTATTGTGGATAAACGTATTATTCAAAAGTGCGGACGTTATTATACATCAGTAAATAACCACAGTCAGCTATCCACAATTTGAGACCTCCAAGTAGTTGGAATACAGGACACACCACTGTTTCCCACCTTTCTTTTCTGTAGTACTACACTGGTCCGTATACTGTACAAATTACTCAAATATTTTTCCTGCAAAATGTTTACTATGAATAATATTAGAAGGAGTGTAAATGTTTTTTTTACTAAAAAAACATAAAAATGGATGGAATGGATTTAAGATTTTATTTCCTATCCTAAATATAGCACCACAGCCACCTCGATCAATTTTACGACCACATAACACCCTCATGATATCCGGAACCCCCAAATTAAAACAGATCGCCCCATTCGCAGGACATGAGCCATTTACCTTAGTGTCTCGGCCCCCACACAGGGAATCCATTATTTATCAACTTGTCCCGGCTAATTGGTTTACGTAGCAAAACAGCTGACAAGCGAGTTACCGCCAGAAAAACAGCTGATTAATCCATCGCTCGGTATGACGGCTGTGTGGGCGGCGGGAAATTAATCTGGCCGAGTTGAGTGAAGAAAGTCATTCTGGACGGGCTTTGGATTATTTAGCAGGTGGGAAGTTGTTTTTGTTTTCGTATTTCGAAACGCGATTTCGTTAAATTTCAAACACGGAGTTAATCTTACTTAATCTTCGATAATTTTGGTTTTTATTATACATAAATGATTGTACCCAAAATTGTATTAGAACATATTTATACAAGAGTGTTGCAACCTAACCTTCATGATTTAAACAAAACCATTGGATGACATGTTATATAACACCAGAATAATATGATTTTATATTCGTAAGAAAAAATAAAAATTAAAAAGGCATTGCCTTTCTGTTTAGTTTAAAAAAATTTCTGAAATGTAATAATGAATGGCCAAATTCAGTTCGATGATAAAAAACTGAGACGATTCAAATTTTGAATAAACTCATACTGATACCAAGAAATCCTGTTATGTACATTCCTAATATTTACTATTATTGTATTGAATGCCTGAAGATAGAAAATAATTAACTGGAATCTGTTGGTATATAACACTAAAAAAACTAGAAATTCACTTAACCCTATGGCAAACATGGCTACACAAAAGGGAAATGTCTAATCAAAAAACATTATTTCAATAATTTATTTTTTAAATAAAAATATATATAAATTATCTGTGTGCTTGTGGCACATAATAGGTTTTTACGAATCATTAAGAAATGGTGTATTTGTAAAATTAACAATATTTACTAATTAAACAAAAATTTAATTTTTTGAGTAGTTAATATAGTATAAATTGATAGCGTAACGATGTACAGGGTCTAAATAAACTCTCTTTCGCTAAGAGATGGATACGTGGAATCAGAATGTATTTCAAAAGTCGGCGCGAGTTTATAAAATCAAGAAAGCGGAACGAAGTCTTATTAATGTTATCTTTTGAATACGGCGGAATCCGAATATTCTGCGATCCGAGCGAAAAGGAAATATTAATCTGAACTTTTCAACTCCTCGCTGATTTGAGGGAGTTGGAGAAGTCTGGTATAAAGGGAGTTGGGGTAAGTTTCGTAGCTGAACAAAGGAAAGGGATGGATGACTTTTACTGGTATTGCTATCTTGGTGCTCCGATGAAAGGGTGAGTTTACTACGTTTGTCAAAGAGTTTACATTGAAACTGTACAGTTTGTCACGTTTGTTTATTGAAAATGGTGATATTTATATACAGTGTGTTTCAAACCTCTCTTCCAACCTATGGTATCGTTTTTCGGTTAGTGTATAACCTAAAATTTCACATTTAATCATTCGGTTTAAGTCCTCGGATACTGACAGAGCCGCCATTTTGTTTTTCAAAACAATTTAATTTCTAAAAAGCTATTAATCGAAAAACTGTATAGTTCGGAATACATTTCTAGAAACATGAACAAAACGCATAACTTTAAAGCTTAGAATTATATAAAGCTAGTACTCTTATTAATACACTTTTTGTGGTAAAATATTTTTGATGTACGTCCAATGAAGATGATGTTTAAGTTGTTACACTGCCAGAAAGATCACATTTATTCGTTCTCCAACGAAACTCTCACACCACCAAATGCGTCTTATTTCATCGGATTTCCGAAACACCCTGTATGAATCTCAACGATGCTTTACATTTCCGTGGTATGTGAGAATGACATGATATCCACGAATTTGTAAAGAGTACATTATTGTGAAACATTTTTAGAATCATTGTGAACCTGTATAGTATGAAATGACTGTAACTAATATGTTATCAGTTAGATACATCGAGCAATATTTTAAAAATAAAATCCAAAATATTGGAAATAACAGTATTCAGGCGATATTGCGTTATCCAAATTAAAACAAATCACCCAATTAGTGAAGCCCAGTGGTCATTATCCTAACAGCGGCTCTCTCGATCCCCCTTTTGCTCCTCACCCTTCCCAGCATCCCCTAACCTCCATATTTCTGACCCAGGCACTTCCAAAACCCTAATGATTACGTTATTTTTATTTCAAGAACAAATTTTATTTTATTGAAATAAATATTTACTTAGCATAGCGGTAAAAATGTTTTACAAGCAATAAAAAAGTCAATTTTTATTTTAAAATTATTATTTGGATATAAGTTTTGGGATATGTATGTTCCAGAGAACGACTATAAAATCTAATTAGACGTTTTGTAGGCCCCTACTCATTGTCGTAGTATAAATGTATGATTTAATCTATGACCATATTTACAAAAAAAAAATTAAATCTCCGAATAGGATTATCATTTTTTCAGATTTTATTCCAAATATATTCTACTTATTTAATATAGGCCATAAAATGTTATTTCAGTTATATTAGAATAGACCCTCGTTCACGAATATTGGGAAGTATTTTCCGAAATATATTAACCCAGTTGTATAATTAATGAGTTCCCCTTTACAACGTAATTTGATAAAATATAAATACACGTTGTTCCTCAAATACTCTATGACAATAACAATAGTCTGACGATGAGTATAAAGAAAATAAACGTTACTAAACGAAAGTATTAAAAGTGTTATCCTCACCATTTACCCGATCTAAACGTACGGCCACAATGGGCTAGGAGAGTCCAGGAAACCGTGGACAATAGCGTAAAATCGCGACACCTAGCACAATAGTATTGTGGCCATTATAGTTCCATCATTGTTTGGCCACAATGCCGATGATATCAGAGGTGTTTTGTAATGGACGGCTCTTCCAGGAGGCGTCAACTCAACCGGGTGTGTTAGCCTGCGGCTATGCAGCAAGGAATTTATTTCTCTTGTGAGAAAAAAATATCTGTAAGTTACGACGTAGAGTACAATACACGTTTTATTGGTGGTGGAGATTAATAGAACTGGATGATTCAGTGGTTATAGTGCCTGCTTCATAAACTGAAGCTCACCGGTTCGATCCAGAGCATAATCTTGAAAAATAAAGGATATTTTAGTTCGAATCTTTGTTATTTAATTATAGGCTAACTATGGTTTGAATCTATTTTAACTATATCTTGCGGATGTTTACGTGTGACGCGTGAAAGAGCAGGTGGAGGGTGAAGGAGAGGGATTCTGGCAGTCGAAAACACCCTTTTTGAGGATTACCGGTCGACCCTCAGATTTCACTGACCACGAGGCGCAGTCTTATACATCCAGTTTCGTGAAGGTTTGATCCTGGACCCTGGTGTTAATTAGGCTATTAAGTTGTTTATTTCTATATATAAAATTGAATGTATGTCTGTCTGTATGTATTGTGCCATTACTATGATGCACTCCATCGCCTTAAAAAGAAATTTTGTCCGGGTGTCTATAAAAAGTTCGAAAAAATTTTTCATTATTGTTAATGTGTTTAACAATTTATATGAAGTTAATTTTTAAATACAAAGTTTTCATAAATGTACAATTATCAATTAACCATTGAGTCCGAAAACTTTCCAACAAAAACATTTAATTCATCAACAATGAAGGAAAACACGGCACAAAATGAACAGACACAAATGTATACTATTGTCAATTAGTAACAATTAGTCATAACAGGATGTCACGTGACAAATCAATTAAACTAATATTATAATAATAGCTGTTTATATTCTTTCCTATAAAAGCCGTAGTTAGGTGGTTTCGTTGGGAGGAGAGATTATGGAATTTGAATTAATACTCAGTTATTTGTTTTAAGGATGATATTAATATGTTTTGCGTTTCAGTATTGTTATAGATTTTCACGTTCGCCTCCATAATTGATAATTACAATGAAGAGAATTCGTTTCAATGCTTTCTTTAGTCAGCGACAACTAGTTACATGTTTATGAGGCGACGAAGAAGCTAGTACCAATAAAAAATAAAATAAATCTTTTTTCAGTCATCTAAAGGTCATTAATAAATATAGACACTTTTCACAAAAAAGATGTTCTAAAGAACATTTCACAAAAACAAACTTCATTTTCACAGTTTACTGAACATTTTTTTTTTTAATTTAATTAACAAACAACAATTCAACATAATTAAACAAAAACAATTTAATTTTAAAAACAAACAAATAGTCACCTATAAACAAGACACAAGGTGACAAAAAAATACAAGTAAAAAAAGAACTATTTTCATACACAAGTGATGGGTAAAAAATTAATGAAAGTGCGATTAATTTTTTTCTGGTGAAGATGATGAACGTTTTGGAATATTAAATTTCAATATTTGAATAAAACACTTTTTTGAAGACATATATTTTTGGTTGTTTTGAAAAAAAACATAAAATTTCAAGGTAAATCATTGAAAGTTTTTTGCTTTTAAATAAAAAAAATCTTCGTCCTTCAAATTTTGAGTCTTCGTCCCCTTCTTTTCTATATGATCCCATTTTCAAGCCTTTGAAGGTTACTTATTCCATGTCTCGTCTTTATAAATTAATTTAAATTACACTACAGACACTTAATCTTACAATACACATTGAACAGTGAATCGTGGGTTTTTGACCGTTGGTGTACTCATTAATAATAATGTAAGGAGACACAAAGGTCCTTTATTTCTTGGTTGAACAAAGAAATAAAGGACGAAGGAACGATAACCTTTTTTATTAGTATTATACACCATAAGTTAGCTGAGTGGGATTAAAATACAAAACTAATAAATAAAAGTAATATTTTTTATGGATAAACCTCTAAACTTTGACTTACGTGTTGCTTGCTAATTGTTTGCAATTTAAGGTATTTCATTACAATGCATCAAATGAATGTTACATACTAAAGTTGAATGTAACAAAAGTAGGTTGGTGTTTGACTCTTAATAAAACTTGTGGCGAAAATCAAAGATTTAATGTCTTTAATTTTAAATTAACTTTGACTCCAATTAGTTATTATATAAAACCTAAAGGATTTCGCTCTTAAAAAAATATTTTGAAATTTTTATAAAGATTAGTTGATTAAAAGGGCTTAACTTTTACGTAAATAGGATTCGTGAAACATTTCAAAGAAAACAATTATGGTCATTATTGTTTGGATCCCTTTTAAGGTTTTTTTCGAGTGTTTGTCAAGCTTGTGAAATTCAATTCGATTCGGTATGACAGACTGGAAAACACATTAATCGTGAGCACCGCTAATCCAAATGGACTGCGACTATACTGGAGAGACCCGACGACAAATCAATATTACAAATGAGCTGATCATAATGACGGTAGGATTAAAGGGAATCGATGCATTAATATTGGACAGAGCCATCGCACTCGCTCTCGGGCCGCTGGTGAAATACAATTCCAATATTTTACACCACTGTGAACACTGTATTAACCAGTTTCTCTATTATTTGATGGGTTCGATAATCATTATGCGTTAAGTTTTGGATTAATCACGAATAAATACATTTGTTTAAAAACGTAATTTATTTAACAAAATTTCGTATACTGTAACTTTCTAGTTTGTTTTTCTCCCTTGAAAGTTATACAATTTTGAGTTTAGGAATTGGTGATTTGTATAACAAACCTCTTAAGACAGACCGAGCTAAAAATAAGCCATTGATTAAACATAAATGGCTTAATTTCGGGAAACAGTAAGGCAACACTAATATCAATTAAAACGCATCCCAACTTTGGAATTAACTGTGTTCAGCTTTTACGACAGTTCTACGTTTTGGAAAAGATTCAGTCCATGAATCTTCCACGTGAATCTAAACTTTAATAGTTAATTTAAAAAGTATTTATCCTACTTATCCATTTAAATTAAACACCCTAATTGATGGAGACGTTATTAATTTGATGAAAGTAACTGGAGTTTACTCCTCGGCCATCTGCTTAGCGTCATAAAACTATTAACAGACAGTTGTATTCAGTAAATTACGGTCGAGCCAATAAATAAATTCGTTCTCCCACCAGCTGGCTTCATTAGCGAATCAACTAATCCGATGCCAGATGTTCTTTCATCCGTTTAGGTATTTATATACCACTATATATCTTTTTCTAGGAATAACTATAAGTTTTAGATTTGAATATATAGTAGCAGAATAAAAAGTAAATGAAGAGTTTTCTCTTATTTTTTACATGATGAAGTATTTAAGGATCACTATTCAAATAATGATTTAATTTTAATATTCCTAGGACAATATTTTTGAAAATAACTACTGATATTTCAATTAATCACCTCAGAATCAGCTGTACATCTCACAGATGAGTCTCTGCCACATCAAGTCTTAGACTAGAGTAACGGGTTTCTATAGCTTCATTCTATTTTAATGATAAAGAACTACTGTATTACATTCTAAATCATAAAAGGTTATTTGTACGAAATAATACTCTAAGTAATTAAAAAGTTATGAATAACAAATTTAGAATTTGTTTTAAAATAACTGTAGTAGTGATATTGGTCGAAAGTTTTACACATCAGACTGGTCTCCACTCACCTGCAACTTGTAGCGTGGCGTTCCTGCTGGCCACGGTGCCCGCGATGTTGCTCGCCACGCACCAGTACACGCCGCTGTCCGAGTCCTTCTTGCCGTGCAGGACCCGCAGGAAGAACAGCGAGCCCGCGGGCAGGATGACGCGGTGGCTCTTGGCCTCATCCACGGGGGCGCCGTCCTTGTACCAAGTGACCCGGGGCTCCGGCCGACCCTCGGCTTTGCAGTTTAGTGTCACCGGTTCGTTCCTGGGCACCACCACGTCGGACGGGTGTTCCGTGATGCGCGGCGATCGGTATTGACCTGTAACATTCACAGGAGGTTAGATACAAAACAATATTTATTATGACTTGGAGGAGGTTATTAATTGTAGGTTTGTTGTTGCATAATGATTGATTACATTGATGCAAGAGCAATATGGAAAGTTCTGTTTTGTCTTAGTAAATTATGGTAAGAATAAGGATCACCCTAACATCCTAGTTTTGGATGTGGTTATATACGGCTAAAAGGGCTAAGGTAAGAAATCACTAAAATTGAAACATTAGCATGAATGTTCAGAATTAAATTTAAGCTTCATGATTCCTAAAATGTTCTCAAAGACTTTGACTTTTTATGTCATATAAACAAAAGTTTTATTGTGTCGTTTATGAAAAAACAAGAATATTTTGTCACGGTTTGACTTCGCTCCTATTCTGACTTTGACTGCACCTCGGTTGTTCAACCTGAAAGGTTAAACCAAAGGTCCGAATGACGAACTATTTTTCGATTTACTGAACAATTTAGTTACATAAAATTATGTTAACATTATATTTTAGTTGCAGCAGTGAACAACTAGAAGAGAAAAAGAGAAATCGAAAAAAACCTTGTTATAGAACGAAAAGTAACGACAGGAATAGTAAGATGTTTGAAATTTAGCTCCAAATACACCATTGTGATTATTTGCGAACGCCAGTCGTGGCTGGGGCGGTGGTGGTGAAGCGGACAGTGACGTCGACAGGCAGCGGGCAGCAGCTGCGCCGTTGTTGGGAGACAACAGAATACAGCTGGCGAGAGCAACAACCTTTGACACGTTCCGCTGAGATTTTTGTGGACTTCATTTGGGAGTCAGGGGTTTTGACAAATTTTAGTTTCACCCTTTAAGTAGCATTTTCATGATTTGTGCACCACTTTATGATGTAATAATATATATCATTACCTTACAATTACATTCATTTTTACTCTTTTGCATCGTTAGTTTACCCGGTAGCTTCGTGTAGCATTTTAAGATTTGTTTGAACTCTATTGTTGAGTGCAAATAAAATCAAAGTAAAATGTTGTATCTTTAGAGTAATTTAAAGATGTTTAAATATGTCGAGTGAAAGTAAATTTCAGATTATTCTTTTGACGAACGATCACTGACCGAAGGCTCAAAGTATAATTTAAGGTCAGTCTAGAAAATTATTTCATCTCGCTCAATCAGTCCCTACACGTACTCGTAAATCTTGACTCTCCACCAGAAGTATCCGGCCCCGTGGCTCCTCTATCAACGGCACCAGCTGCCACCGACGGATCTCCCTCGAGCTGATGACGGAAGCAGGCCCCGCTATCGCCGCTAAGTGCAAACTCTGCTCGCCCCATAAAGTCGGTCCATTATCTGCCCCAGACGGAGCCAGGCCGCCCACGTGGAGTGAGTCGTCACCTTGGGGCTTACTAGGCTCCATGCTCCGTGGCGCGGCGTGGGCCCCGGGCTCCAGGCCCTCAGCCGTGGGACCCCCTCCCAGGTACCAAGAACCTCTGGAGGATACTGTCACAACTGTCAAACTAACAAAATTGGGGCAACAGAGGTACAAACATAATTATTTCATTAAAATTTTAAATAAACAGACATGAAGCCGTAGCTATATGCTTTCTCTTTGTTCCGTCTTTTCGTCTACGATTTTTACAAATACAATACTACGTTTTTATTGATTTTTAGAATACCCTTTAGGATTACGCCAGTGTATTTTTAATTCTAGATCCATATTCATTTATGTTGAATTTTATGTACTTGCAGTTACATTTTTACTCATCAAAACCAGATACAGTATATGGTTAGTGATAAAACGTTTATATTTTTTAAATAAAGGCTAACTAACTGATGCAGAGGTCCTTAGCATAAGAAAAATAAACCAATTTCATAATAAAATAAACCAGGTTACTTATATTCACAGAGAATTTCCATATATACAATTAATACAATGATTTTTTGAAAAAGTGAAAACTCCATGATACGGTATATTTAAATGTATATAGTTTTAACGAACTATAGTTTTTTGGTCCCTCTAGACAACAGTAAGAGATAAACTTCTTATTGCATGCAGTTCATTGTACAGTAATCAAAATCTAAAATCTGGACTACCTCAAGGGTGAACCCTCAGCCCACTTCTCTTACTTATAATATTTCTTCTAATAAACCATTGCGCCCATTTGGTCATTAACCTTTGCTCCAGTGAAGGACAGTGATTGTTATATTACACCCTCGACGGACATATTGTGTTTGTTTTACTCCCTACCCACGCGGTGGTCCGGCGACGGATGACGGCGATCTGCAGTTATTGCGGCTGTGATTTACGGTGTTTTCAGACGGTGAAACGTGCCGCTGTCAAAACGTCTCGTTCTAATGATTCTGATTTGTTCGAAGCCAGCTGATTGTTCGTAATTGTTATAAATATCATAGGTTATGTTTGTCTGATTGGCTGGAACTGGAACGAATATGGTTTAGTACTTATTGTTATTCATGAGTGCGTTCTAGTGTTGTGAGAGGCTGTTTGGTTAATGTGTTTGTAGTAAAGTTTAGAAAAGTTTCCAATAATAAATACTTAAACGAATAAAGAAACCCTATAAGATAAAAATTAGTTTTAAAGCTATTCTAATAATTTTTTTCCTTGTCCTTCACATATAAGGAAGTGAAATGATAAAGTTGATGGTTTTAAACGAATAAAGATACAATTTAATCAAATAAGAATCCAAAAGCTGTAATAGAGGTTTGCTAGAAGGCCGGATCACATTTTGATGAAGCGTTCTGCAGTTTATCAGCAGATTTATGAGGTGCTCGAATTATCAGTTGATACACAACTTCCGGAACATATCTGCTATCCGGATCCTTATTTATACGGGATACTTTTGGCCAACTCTAACTCTGGATAAATGCTGGAGATTAGAACATATTTGTTTTATAGTTTGTGGGAACGGTGATACCTAATATGTAAATGAGTTACCCGTAGTAACTTTACTGATTGCTAGAACTTAATGTACTTTAAGGAATCGTATTCAATACCTGTCACTAATGGGAAGTAACTTTAGATATTCGTAAGCATTTTGAATATAAGAAATTAGTTTAGGAGTTTTTTTCAAAATTAACTAACACAATACATGTCAACAAAACGCCTATTTTATAGCTGAAAATAACGTAATGTATCTTTATAATAATTTACTAAGGTTAAAGGTCAAATGCATGCACGCGCTTGACTTAAAAGTTTTATACAAAATATTTAAACCAACTGAAAGCTGATCTTTCAGAGCAGCATACTGCAGCTATTTATTAATGGTTGAATCTGAAGAGTAAAAATAGATTTCGCCCGAGGGTGGAAGGAGATGCGTATGATAAATGGTAATTCTCACTTGACGATAAATAACGTAGCTGACAGAAGCGCCATTTGTATGTGGAGAGATTAGCATTGCTGTGCGCTTCCCTTTCAGTTGGCGGCATTGGGTGGGAAGGTAAAGTTTACTGTATTCATTGAATCAGTTTGTGATTGAATATCTGTTTTATCTCATTTTTTTAACTAAATATTGTCTTTAGTTGGCAAATATTTAGTTTTTTTTTAATTCAAATGGCCAGCTTTGTAAATTAGCGTACAGAATTAGCGAATATCATGTTACATTTTGTAAGTTTATTTCTTTATATATAACGTAGGGGTTTTTTGAGTTTTGAAATATTATGAATCAGTTTACTTATATTTTTAAATGTTTCAGTAAGTAAACTGATGTAATTTGGTTCAGTTATTTCGGAATACAACGTAAAATAATAGTTTTGGAAATTCTAAAATTAAACAAATTGGAAAAGATAGCGTTGATTATTAAATAAATATTTTAGTTTGATTTTTTCAACGCGTTTTGTATTTAAAAACTACACAACGTTTCGAGAGCTGGTTAATCTACTCCTTTTCAAGAGCCTAAATGATATTTACTTTTCATTAACACAAACATGTTAGTGTTAGTGTCATAGGTTATAATCTCCCAAGTGTACAGCAATAGGCTAAGTAAAAAATTTAATTTACTATTTATTTCTCTCATTTATATTTTTTTAGGAAAATAGGAATAGTTTAACCAACTCTCGAAACGTTGTGTAGTTAATAAATACAAGACACGTTGAAAAAGTCCAACGAAAAATTCATTTAACACGTAAAATGAGTTACGAAAGGCTAACAATAGAGTATTTTTAAAAATAATAACTTAAGTAGTGTTTATTATGTAGCAACGCCTTTATGATGCAAGAGCTCAGATTTTAATTTTAATTATTCATTCATCTAAATTTAATTCTCAAATAATTATAAAAATTAAGTTCTTAAATGGAAAAAAATAAATTTTAAAACCATTCTATAAACTGCTATTTATTACCTTCTGTTCCATTTCTACCATAAGCAAAAAAAGATTTCGGACATATTTCTATATTCGCCAAGTATCTTATCTTTTAACAAGTTTCGAGAATTGCATAGTTTTTGCAGGCTATGTTCAATGTTTGACAAATAAGTTTCAAGCTATGTATGATATACTTTCTCTTATTTCAAATCTAGAAGATATATAAAGTAGCTTATCTGTGTATTGTCATAAACAATCGACCCTGGTATTATTTAACGTTCAATGTTGTGTATTCATTCTTACGCTTCTGCTAACTGCCAATCGGGGTGATTAATTTAAGAAAACTTGCTTAGATTTTTGCCCAATTGGCGCCTTTAGGTCAAAACGCAACCAGTCTTGAAGAGGCATATTCCAAACAGAACACATACATTTCCAAGGGGATTCTCCGGACATAGAAGTCACGATTTGTGAACATGAAACTCCATAAATTCTCTGCTTCATAAATTCATTATTCTACTCTCAACAAGATTGAATAAATCAGAGGTTTCGGTCCATCCACGAGTCTGGAGAGTGTCTGTTATCACCTTATAATTAATCTCGAACGTTCAAAAATACTTTGAATATCTCCGTCTCAGCTAATGTGAATAATGGACTTGGGTCTGATTATGAATAACAGATGGACTAATCTCGTAATTAATGGATAAATTCGTCAGATAAAACGGACAGAGAACATTTATTATTGTTTTCAACCCAATTAAAAGAATGAAATGCACAGTAGAACCGTTTTACGGTGGTTAGGTAGTTGGTACTTCCTATGTTAGTAATGTTAACATTATGTTCCTTTTCTCAAGAATCTATGACAATAAAATACGATTATGTTTATAATACCCTTGGCAACGTGTACACAGTTTTAAGTATTAAAAAAATTGTTTCCATGTTGTAAAAAATTACAAAAACTTAGTAGGAAATTATTAACAAAAATGGTTGAAACAGAAATAGATAAAAAAACTCGTGTCAGAGTACAATAAAGTATTTCAAGTATTAATATTCAATTGATTACTGGAGAACATTTCAGAGTTCTAGATTAAATAGTTTCTGAGAAAACATAATTTTATGAATGAAAGACTTTCAGAAAAATGATTTTAAACTTACAAGTGGTAGTTAGTACATATTCCTTTTTCTCCACTAATGGTATATTTTTTGTAATTAGAATAAACCTAAAATAATAGGCCTAGGCCAAAGGATCAGACAATGTATGATTGTTTTCAATATTAAACGTTTATTATTTTTTTTGCAGGAATAGAAAAACACAGTGAAATTTGGTTAAAACATTTATCTTACTACTACTGTTAAACAATGATTAGTTGAAAGGTTTATTTTTAAGTTTCATTTACTGCCGTTTAAGATACAGTAAATATAAATCATAACGGTTTTAAACAACACTAAAGAAATATTAAAATAAAAAAGATCTGGGGGAAATATTATTGCAAATTAATAATTAAACCCTCTGCATAGTGAAATGTTCTGTACCTTTTAAGTAAACTGTTGAAAGTAAAAAACTCCCTTTGCAAGGCGGGTTTACAGGTAAAGGAGATAAAGAGGAAGGAATTTAAATAAGAAGACTAACAACTGCATTATCTGGCGAATACCCTCAGAAATCATCCCTTAAAACAACAACGTAATTTTCAAGAAAAACGAGACTTTCCCACAGACACCCTGTGGCGTAGTAATTTATTTTTGCTGAGGGAATATTATTGTCCTTGATAAGTTCATCTTTTGACATTAAACTGGGCTTAGTAACAGGATATTATAGCGGCGAAGCATGATTTAAATACGTTTTAATGTATTATAGTATCAATTATTTTATCAACTAATTATTTTTTAAATATCTAATGATAGTACCAAAAAGGTTGTTTAAATAAAACACCTCACTGTATCATAAAATTGTGCGTCTATATAAGATATTGCGTCTATGTTAAACACCCATAAGTAAAACATGCGTGGTGTATTTTAATTGTGTTTATATTTCTAACTTTAATGTTTTTAAATTTTGATTAAAACCCTAAATTAAAATGGTATTTTTGTACTTACTTTTTACTTATTTTTATTCGAAAAAACTGACCTATCCTGGTGGGTATTTTAAGGTTATGAAGGAAGTAAAATTGTGAATTTAATTTTACAATTCATTAACCAAGATTTGGTTGATTTTACCAAGATTAGCTAGTTGATGTGACAAAATCGTTAATAAATACCAATTTACAAAGGCATTTCAATTTAAATTCAAACTAATAGGTTTTGAGATACTAGTAATTGTGTTTTGTGAGTTGTTTTGGGGTTTTTGACGCTTTTGACTTTTTTTATATTTCAAGTGTTGCTCATCTAAAGTCGACCTGTTTCTAGGATACATTATTTACAACTCAATAACCCATTTACAAAATAGTAACTGGATCCATATTTGACCCTTACGGGATTCAATCCGACAACCATTAGGTTTAAAGGCGGGGATCATAACCACTCAGCCACTAGACAGTTAATTGTTAGATTTCTATCAATCTCTTTTTTAGAATTTCAACAGTATATTTTTTTAAACAAAATTAAATAATTGCAATGGGATAGTTTAACGATGTTTACTAAGTTGGCACCACTGTTTTCATTTACACACACCCAACTAAACGCCATTTTACAGTTCCTCTCCCGTGAGTGCTGCTTAAATCAAATTAAAGTAATGGGTAATCCGGCTGGAAGCGATTCATCAATTTGAATCTGAGAGAAGAAATCCCAACGATGCATCATTGGTCGACGAGGGACTAAATACGTGGCTGTTCTGTAAGCCTTTAATACAGGGATTCGGCCGTTAGATAGGATACGCCTCCAAAATACACACTCCAACCTTATCTGCGCCTCGATGATTGTTGTTGCGTGTTTCCGAATAACCAATACGATCAGAGTTTGTTGTCAAATTATTTCGGTTAACACATGTGGAAATGTGGTGAAATTAGGGAAATATTTTGGAATTGTGTGCGTTGGCAAAAACGTAGTAAGAAACGAAATAGCACACAGCACGCTGGCGTGAGTAGGGCCAATTTCATAGAACTTATATTATTCCTAGAACTTATATTATTATTATCGTAGTAATTGAATAGTACTGAGTATGCAGGTTTGCTGCAATAAGGGTAGTTTTACATGACAATGTGCTTATAATAAGATTGTTTCTAAGTAAAAATACATAAAAAATGTTATAAAATTATGGCAACAACTGAGTCATTATACAAATTTATCTATTCTGCGTAAGAATTACAATAAATTCTTAGGTTCGCTGCTGTAAGAAACATTGAATTTGAGGGTTTTAAAGATGTATTGTTAAAACTAAACTAGATAGACTTACATACAAAATGTTGGAAAAATATTTTAAGTGAATAGACGACTTATTGGTTTTTAGTTATTTTCCATAAGATTAACATTACAAAATGCACTGTGATTGCCATTTTGAGTATATCAGTAACCAATTGACCTTGAGTCATTTCTCAAATACTAATTCATGCGTTTTTTGAGCTGAACAAGTATTAGATTTATTTATTTATATGTCTAGTTTTTTTTAGTTTTAATTGCTACTAAAGGTGGTATAAAAAATATTGCAGTGGCCGAGTAGAATAATTGATATTAAGTCTTTTACACCGATTTGGAGTTAATCTATAACTTTTAAGTGTATTATTTTTATTCTATAAAGACTCTCAACAGCTAAAATAAAAAAAAACTACTGAATGTACTAAAAGTTAAACCACTGGTATCTGAAGTACAATTGTTTATAATATGTTTAATTAATATAGTTTTTTAACAATTGACGCAATATTTTAAAAATACGAAATAAAATAATTTACATTTACCTAAGTGTAAACTTTTAAATACGGAGAAAACGGAAACCCGGTGCACAGTTTCGGTTACAATAGAGTATCATGTTGCTGCCCGGCTACCGAACACTGCCTGGAGCTGGAGTGTGGGCTATTTCCAGCTGGAATCCTATTGTTGTTTCCAGGTCAAATGTTACACCACATTCTGGCCATAACTAATGTGAATGCCTCTTCTTTTCTGCGCTTAAAAATCTCCGTTTGATGTAATGTTCTTTTGTCTTCTCACACTACACGATTCATTGTTTTACTTCATAAGAAGAACAGTAAAAAAGTGAGTAACTCTATTGTTTTCAAAATTAAAAATCTACGGTATATCCATGAACTTATGTTTACATTTTTTATGATTATACATATATAAACATGTATTTTACAAGACGAATTAATGAGTGGTGCAAATAAAACCTACATTAGAATAGATTATTGCTAACTAGCATTACATTATTAGTCTTGGTTGAAGTAAATGTGAAAGGTGTTAACATTCATAGCAAACACAATGCCTAGTCTATAGTTTTTTAGCATTATCTAGGGGTAGTAAAAGCTCACTAGTGGTTTCTTAGATGGTGCTAGGGATGTGCCGTAAGTTGTTCCCTATACCGGACTGCAACCCAGGGTCACCAATGAAGCATAAACATATTTACATTTAAATTTTGGATACTCCACCACCACCACGAATGTCACATTCACCCAGAAATTCATTTGCTAATGTCACTTTCAAATGTAAAAGGTTCTTGTAAAATGCACAAAAATATCTCTCCCAACTTTGTAGATATCCCCCCTCTTCTTCGGATGGTATGAGCTCTGCCATGGCTGAAACACGACTGAGAAAAAGCTAGGCCAAAGTCCAATTAGAAAATACTAGGGAGATATCTAGTTTAGGGTTTTATTAACTTCCATTTTCAAGAATTTGCTAAGCGTTCATAATTTTCTTAGCAAATGCTAACCACTATTGGTTACTATTAAGTAAGCTATTGCTTAGAAATAACCTAGTTTTAACAAACGCTAGGTTTTGTTCATACCACTCAATATATTAAATACCATATGTTTTAGAGAGAAATCGCAACCGTAAATACAAGACGAGAAACTCACAATGATAATACTGAGCAGAGAGTTTGTCCAAATTGAATATCCGTTAAGAACACAAACCGCGATTCCAATATTCATTGAATGAAAACAACCGTCGGAGCCTGGCGTGGAACGCTAAGTTATCGGGCAAATTGAATAAATCGTTTGCTGCACGGGGGAACAGAACGGCGGCAGTGATGAATATTTGATTATGGAAACTTGAGAGTTCGATACTGGCGGGGAACGCACGTTAGCTGGATTTTAATAATCTGAATTTACATAAGTGTAGAGTTTGCTCGGTGAAAGTGCAAAACGTAATTTAGCAAGAAAGGAAAGACCACTGAAGATGCAGTTTCGTCAAAGTGGTTGTATCAAAATGTTTGTTGATTAAGTTAACAAAAGGTTGTACAAAAAGTATTTAGTGGTTGAACTATAAAAATAGTTTATACAGAGTGGATATAAATTCCCTTTATCCCTATTATTTTTTTATTTGTTGGAAAAATAATTAACCTTTCGGGAACCATACAAACTTAACCCAAAATATTTTTTGAAGTCATCGAAAATTCGGAGTGCCTCCCAATAATGGGGGAAACTCAAAATTGTCAAAAGTAAAGCCCCATCGAGATGTACCTCATTTTAAAGGTGTTGGAATTTAAAAAAATATCTGCAATAATTGTGGGGTATCTATTTGAGCCCAGTAAAATTTGAAAAATATGGGCCTGGGTGTTTTAAGTCCCTTCCCCATTTGGTTTTTGCTACAATTTACATTTAGAGTGAATTTCAATGATGGGATTTATTGTAATAGGTACATATTCTAACTTTTGTAGTAATTAAAAATGTTGGGAGGTACCTAGGCTAGGGTCTAAGGTGTAGGAGTCGAACTTCCGAATTCCTTATGAGTGCTATTTGACATATCGCATGACTAGCTTCTCGTAAGGAATTCGGTTGACTCATACATCTTAGACATCAGGGTCATAATTTTCGAAATGCCACCATTTTAAACTGGGATGAGGTAGAGACCCCAAATACTTGCCAATCGTCTTTAAATTCCAAGACCTTTAAAATGAAATACATGTAGATGGGGCTTTACATTTTAAAATTTTGAGTTGCCACCAAAATCCCCCCATTTTTGGGGGACACTTGAAATTTTCGATAACATTAGAAGATACTTTGGGTTAAGTTGTATGGTTTCCCAAAGGTTATTTATTTCTTTTACAAAATAGAAAAATAATAGGGGAAGGGACTTTATAACCACCCTGTATATTAAATCTTAGCAGAACCGAATAGCATATTTCATTTCAAGGGTCGAAAGAGATACCTTAGATCCGAGTTAGGATCTTTATTTTTTATTGCTTTCGATACTATCCATAGCTTACCTTTGACATGTACATGTTTTCATTTGTTCTACATCATAATACCGTAAAGCTGATGACCTGAACATCAAGATTATTCATCGAGTTTTTTTATTCTAAGAACCCAATTTATACTCCATGCAGTAAGTGTGTAATAAAAAGAACCTATACTGTTACCAAAAAGACCCAATCAATGCATATAGTTATGATACTAGTTTTCTCTCTTGTGTTGGTTAATAATCCACAGTAGCCTATAGGTTTTGGGGAAGGGGTAACTTAACTACGGAAAGATAAGTTATCAGGTTTTATTGCATGGTAGATATAATTGTTTTATTTAAATATAGTGTTAATTTTACTTTTGCATTTTTAAGATAACCACTTTTACTTATACACCCTAAGAAATGTCGTTGTGTTAATTTTTATTTATCAAACGAGGAGCTATGCAGATTATAGACTGGGACGGTGGCGACGTCCTGTAATCCAGCTACTTGGAGGTCACGAATTGTGGATAGTTGTGAGATATGGTTGTTGGTCTCTGGTTATTGGTTCTCTTGTGTGGATTAACGTCTGCACTATTGAATACTACGTTAATGCACAAGGGCCATCTTCATACAGTAATTAGACCAATTGGTAATTCAGAGGCCGTGGTTCGGATTCCACGTTAAACTGTAGGTCCATTAGTTGCCATCGGCTGTTGGGCTATTAATTAACAGTCCTGTCTAAGGATCATGTCAGCCTTAGTCAGTAACAAGACCACAAGATCGCTAACAATCATCCTACATTCATTCCTCATTCATACTTGGCTTAAAATCCCTACCTGGGTAGGTCGCCATTTCAGTTAAAAGTATAAAGTAAAGTAAAGTATTATACGAGTAATATATTATTACTGCACTTCATGATCTTACAACAGTAATGTCACATATACGAGTAGGTGCAATAAAAGCATATATGAATTGCAAATGGCATAAGCTCAATGGTCACCATTAGCTAGGTAGGTGAATAAAGAGGTCCAGCAGTGTGGGTATGTAAATGCTGGAAATGTATGTTAATGTCGGTCACTCGTGATAGCGGCCAGTCATTAGCTCTAAAGCCCCGCGCTGGTTATTGGCTACGGAAACACTGTGTCTGGACCAGGGCGTACATTGTTTGAAAGGGGGGAGTTCTTGTCAAGTTTACTAGGCCTAATTTAAGATGTAATTTATTTTTTGTTTCTCCCCTTACACATAGTATTGTTTTCGTCAGACTTTTTGAATTTGACTCGATAGTAGGATTAGAATTTGAGGCACCCTGAATCCAAAAAAGTGATTTTTTATTGATACCACTAATTGTCCAATTGTGTATGAAATGAGGTACAAAAGAACTCTTTACCTAACTACCTTTTTTTTACGTGGTCATGATGACAGGTAGGTGATAAATTGTGAATAAATTTGAAAATATAATAGGATAACTAAATATTGTAACTTTGAATTAAACAAAATCTAAATTAGAATACGCCAATACTAAGAATGTTTTAATTTATTTATAAACTTCAAAAACAATTATGTGTACCACGCCATGGTAATAAATTTGCTGTCATATGTTATGAATGAAAATGTTTTAACGTCCTGGGTCAACCTGAGCCTATACGACGCAGAATAAAGGAGAGCTAGGTACTGTATTTCGGTGCCCAAGATCCTGAGTTCAAATCCCGCCAATCACCAATGCTGATAACGTCGTAACCCACTAGGTCTAGCCTTTTTTCGGCAGGTGGTAACTCTTTATGAGTACCCCCGCTCCTGCGAGGGTTATGTGGTGACTCCACCGTTAAGCGGTGTTTACCCAAACTAACCCCACCTTCCCCCATCCGTCCAGGTATGAGCAACTTTCATACGGGATAAGGACTTCATTTGGGCGAATCACAGCATTAGCGTTTTAGCTGTAGCTGCTAGATTACCTCTTGGAGTGGCTAGAACAATCAAATCAGAACAGGGCCGGAGCAAGTGAAATAACAGATGTTAATCAAAATATATTAGGTCTAGCCTGAAGTAATGAGCAAAACGGATCCGGGCAGTGGACAAGACAGTCCTAGAAGAAAAGGTGGAAGAGTAAAAAAACGCAGAGTTACAAACTGTGAGGTCTATCACCACGAACACGTTATGGGGCTGGAGTAACAAAAACGACCGTGTAAATCACTCATCCGTTGACTGGAGTGAAAAGTGAGATCAAAGCAGACGTAAATATCTATAGTGTAAAAAGCAGCGAGAAATCGTTTGAGGGACCACTGTGCTAATCGACCTCCAGATGGACTGACAGATTTAGCGGGGTTTGCCGCTCCGGGTTTGTATTATTAGACTGAGATGTCTTCCTTCTGTTGTTTTCGAACGGTTGACTTAACATATTCACTACAATACTTGACTGGCTGGCTGGTTTAGTGGTCATAGTAGCCACTAAAAGGAATATTTTGTAATTAGAGGGTTTCCGGATTGATCTTGAACAAAATCTTGACTCAATTTTGTATTGGTTTGGTGCTGGAACTAGTTATCTTGGCTCATTGGTGTTAGATTAAAAAAAGGTTTATTCCTTCCACATTAGGTTGTTAGTAAATTTAACACTGGAACATATTTGTACATAATTTATTGTTTGAAATATTTTAAGTAACATTTTCATTCATCTTCATCTGCTTCAAGTATTTTAATATGTTATTGGTCTGTTATACAACTCATATCAAAGTAGCATCCACTAAATGTCTTAAATATGTCACTATAACATTAGAAAATTTAAAATTATATTCCAGAAAAGCAAATGTTACCATTTTTAATCTACGTATTTTCTCTAGCTTCAACCAGTTCAGATTTTTCTAAGAAAATTTCATAAACAAAACATGGGTAAATTACTCATAATGTCACCTGTTAGACCCTGAGCAGTCTTGACATGATTAGTGATGAAGAAAATTTTCAAGATTATTAAATTAAAAAACGTATTAGCTGGATTTGAACAAAAATAAAGGCAGGAATCTGTACGTAAATTAAACTCGCTAACACTTGGGTAAGATTTAAAGTCTGATAAGCTATGTACATCAAGCTGATTAACGACAACATTAATGTTAATGATAATGGGTCCTTATCAATGGGGGAGATAAATGACCTTGAAGGCGTCTGGAGAACCATCTGATAAGAACAAGTCGGAACAACGAAGGTCTGGTAATGGTTGTAATCGCTGATTTAATGATTGTAGCTGTAATTTGACGCGCTTGGAACTTTTTTACGGCCGACAATTTGTTTTAATGACGACAATAAAGTGCATTTTAAGGTAATTATTTGTTTTGTCTGGGCGATTGAAACGCCCAGGGAGTAATCATTACAAATTAGAATGTTTAAGTTTGTTTCTAAGGATTTATTTAAGATTAAACAGATTATTTGTATATTTATCGATACTCCAGGAATGCTACCGAATTCAGAAATTTCCCCGTCGCAGCAGGCCTGCGTACTCATAGAATTTCCATATCTATGATATAATTGTAATAATGTAGGAAAAGTTTTATCAAAATTTGTCGATAAATTAATACGAGACTTATTTTCCATTGAATGATTTAATTGATATTAATTGAATTATTAATATCGAATTATTGTCCATAGAATTAATAAGGGAAAGAGTATTCAGGATTGCTACTTTTAGGAACACTGAAAGTAGGTATTTCTGGTACAAATAGATTTTATTTTAACCGTTTACAGCAAGGTTCATAAGCAATTGTCTATCAATTAAGGAATTTGCCTGTTCTCTATATAAATAACAATGGAAAATAGTATGCAGGTTAGCTGCCATGACAAACACATAAACTATGATTTTTAAGCATAAATGGATCCCAACCACATGAAGCTAAAAACAAAGTTTCATTTAAAAATACAGAATAATATATGCGAAATATTAAATTTTTCTCATCCTCCATTTGGTCTCTAGGCACCTTATGTCCTCATGTCTTGCCATGAGACCAACGGTAATAGCTTCTTCCCTATGGGAAATTTGCTAAAAAATGTATACTTGCTTGATATTTATTTGTGTGGATTTACGTCCGCACTATTGAATACTATATTCATCCGCATAGACTATCCTCATGATTCCACATTAAACTATAGGTCACTCCTTTAGCTGTAGGACTGTTACAGGATCGTGCCAAAATCATCATGCACTCATTTTTCATTGATTTGGTCTAAAATACCTCCCTAGATAGGTCGCCATTACAATAGGTTATAATAAAAATAATAATATATTGTTTATATCTTAGATACAAAAATTTTTTGATTCACTTAGTTTTGATCCCACATTTTGCATATAACTCAAAAGAAAAATCTACTTTTCTAATGAAATTTTATAATTTAGGTTGTTATTAAATAATCATACTATCCTACTTTTTCAATGGGTAAATGCATTATTATTAATTGTACGATAAATTCGTTTATCTAGGGTGTAAACATTACAACAGACTTTGAAAACTATTTTCGATTAAAAAGTATGACGAGTATGCATGAATTTATCGGCCAAGAAACTTTTATTTTCGCAACTGAAATATTGGTAACACTTACGGTATTGAAGTTCTAAAATATCTTTCTCCTTCACTGTATATGAACATCTCCATTTAGCGGGAATATAAGGATCATGATTAATGCATTTGCCGCCAAGATTGAAGCTCTGACATTTGCCGCAGCTGACAGGCTGGAGTCGTCAGCTGTTTTTCTCATCTCCCGCCAACGCGGTAATTACCAGCTGATAAGGCGCTCTTTGATGCGCCGTCTTTAATATACTGGTTAATTTCACCAGTGGGAAGTGACGGTTTAGCGGTGAAATGCTGTGCTAATCTTTATAATAATATTTGCAGGGATAATTCGAGCTTATAACTTTATTGTAAGATAAATAATTAATACTACTCAGTTGTAATGGTTTTGTTTTATTGTTTTTTCCAAAGACAGTTTATTTCTATGACTATAATGACAGACTTAGTGCATTTTTAGTATAGACTTGAACCTTCACCAACTTCCATTAGGAACTTAAGTATGTAAACCGCGACAGGGGTGTCGCGCTCATTGGCAACATGAGGAAAAATATGTCGGAGACAAACAATTACTGTATGAAACTGCCTCATGTGGCCATAAACTGAGTAAGAAACACACAGTAACAGACGCGAATAGTCAGCGAATAAGAATCTCTGCGGTGTTCGGTAATTTGGATGACACAGGAGTAAGCATTGCTAGGACACTACACTTAGTAAATCAATTGGGAGAGTAATGCAGCCACATTCCATGAATTAATCAGTTTGATTAAGGATAGAGCGAAATACATTGGTATATGTAGTAGTCTAAGGTATAATACTCTCTGGAGCCGACTACATGAGAAGGGAACAGTATAGAACTGCAAATCTAATCATCATATAGTTGACTATGGTTAGTGACAAATACATATGGAAGCGCAGTAGTGTACCCAACTAGAAAGTAGTGAGGGTATATGCATGATTAACCAGCTTTTAAGAGACTATAGTCGGAGCCAAATATATAAGAAACACGGTAGTCAGTCAAACTAGATCTTAACGCAAACTAGACTTGGAGGGAGAGTAATGTGGACATCCAATCAGGATATGAGAAACTTCAGTCGGAGCCAAATACATCAGGACACACAGTAGTAAACCAAACTAGGTCTTATCACCAACCAAATGAGGAGAGGGAGTAGTGTGGCCATATGCATGACTAATAAGCATATAGGAGACTGCGGTTGGAGCCCAAGGGACATCTGAGCATGGGTTCATCGCACCTTCGCAACACGACATCCAGCAGTGATGCGACATCCGATCGATGGCAACAACAGATTAATAAACCGGTTGCTTGCCATTTCAATCGATTATTTTCATCGGATGCATCCAGAGGCGAAAAACTGGTTCCGCCGGTACAAAAGGAAAGCCGTCTGTGATGTGGTGGGCGCGTGGTTCAAGTGCCAACCATATCGCGAGTGGAATTATAGGTTTTTAAAAGGTTAATATAGTCCTCCCTCGATTGTTTGTGATAGGATTAAATCTGAGTTGCCAACCATTTAATGAAACTTTTAAAGACATATTTTTTGTAAAGTAACATTCGAGTTTGCAAATCAACTGAATTCTGAATAGTTTTTGACTATTTTTCATAGCTTTTACAACAAAAACCGGTTCCCTAAGTCTCTAATATCAAGGAACTCGCGACAAAAACGTAATTCCCACATCAAGGGGATGTTCTACTGGCGATAGTCATCTTAAATTGATTTGTTTCGTGCGTAGATCGCATTTCATTCAGTCAGTCCGAGTCTAAATTGTTAGGGGAAGGGAGGTTTGGTGTGTTATTTCCTTCATTCGATACCCCCGAGAAGATATTCGTAGGGAAATGATTATATGCCCCTGCGGTGTGTTTTAACGTAAGAGCAACACGGAAATTTTAATGTCAAAATGGGAGAAGTTCTTAGGAGTTATCGGGAAACGACTGTAATATATCTTTTCACAATTACAGGATGGTAAAAATTAATTATTTTGTTTTCGTCTATTGATACCGTAAACTACTTGTGAACTACTCTCATTCCACTTGAATCACTGTTTGAAAAATGTTACTAAGTTATGGATATCATAAGTTTTAGAAACATTTGTCCAAATCCATATAGATTCTTTCGACATTCTAATAAGTAGACCATTAAGACATGATATTGATGAGAGTCAAGATTAAAGACAAGAGGGTCGTTGGATGTGATGTTCTCTGGTGTGGATTAACATCTGCGATGTTGAATTCTACATTCATCCGCAAATAATACTCGTATCCTCGTATTCAGACCAGTTCGTAAAATTGTGGTTGGATGTTAGACTTTTGGATAATTATTTGGACTATTAATTTACAGTCATGTCTAAGGAACGCGTCAGCCTTAGTCAGTAACAATCGTAAGATGGCGCCACAATCATCTTACTCTCATTTATCATTCATCTTTGAATTAAAATATCATCTTGGTTGATCTGGGTAGGTCAGCAACCATTTCAGAAAGTTAATGTAAAATTGTAACTCTTTTTAAGCAAATTTCTTATTCAATGCTTATGTTCAAAAAATATTTTTATCCCCAGAAGGGACTAAAAATAGAGACTGATTGAACCCTTATTTAGATTGGGACTCCTTCTTTCACGCCGTGAGGCGCGTTGCCGTTTGTTCATCACAGCTACATGTCCAGCCACCTGCCGGCCCACACGACGTAAATCCCGACACGTCCTGCGCCACACGCACATCCTGCAGGTCCTGATCCTGGCCGGATAGCGGCCGTCATCCCTCACTCCGCCGGGTGTTATCGAAGCATCTCCCACCGCTCCAGATAACCGCGGACGAAACCCGTCAGATCTGGACGATCGCGATGGTTCTACCAGACAATCTTGTAGTCTGCTTTTACGAACAAAATAATGATATAGGTTTTAGCCAAGTATCAGTACAAGCTATTTGAAGCTTAACAAACGAACGTTTGCATTTATTATTCACGATGCAAAACTTATATAAACCTTTTCTGAACTCATACTAAGCTGATAAAGTTATTTGATAAATTCAAAGGGGGTTTAACCACTTTCTCTCATTTCTTTATGGGAATATTTATACTTACTTCCCTTTTGGGAAATATGTTAGATCATGGATATCTCAAAAGAAATGTTTTCAATTCCTCTAAACAGCTGTTTTTATTCTTATATTTTATATGAAAAATTCCATACAATAGTTATGACAGTCTCTATAAAAACTTATTACAAATTTTCATCCTAGAAATTACCAACAAACCCCCCCCCAAGAGTTAAGACATATCCAATTAAAAATACCACTACGAGTAGAAAAATGTTTATATTTACTTCCCTGTGGAAAATAGGTTAGATCATGGATATGTCTAAAGGTAATGTTTTCACTTCATCTGAACAGCTGTTCTTATTATTTTATGTTAAAAATTCAATACAATAACTCTGGTGGTTTCTATGGAAACCTGTTACATATTTTCCTTCTTAAAAATCGCCAACACACCCCCAGAACTAAGACATATCCATGTCAAAAATCACTTCATGTTGGTGTTAAAATAGGTTTTCTGTGAATTTTAGTGGAAAATAGTAGACAAATTACTGTCTGTATGAAGTTTCCTTCAAGTGTCATAAACTATACATCGAATAGCATAAAGTATGATACAACCATAACTATTTTACATTTGAATATAATGCGTTTAGCGTAAACACCTGTTTCATTACCATTGACAGTTCTTATTTAAACGAGTAAAAAATGTTCTACACTCTAGATTGGACAAAATTAAAATCATAGACACACTATATAAAATTGTATTGTTTTGATTAGGGGAAATATACAAAATTTATAATGATTCAATACTGCTAGACTGTTGTAATATTCACCCCCAGTAAAGGGTTAGCTACGCAGAGTATGGCGTAGGCAGACTGAACACTTTGATAGACGTAGTATGCTAAGCTGCCTGCGGCGTTGTCAGTTATTGAGTCAAGTCCTCCACCTCCCATGTAATTTACATGAAGCTTTCCTCAAGACGTGGCTTTTGATGTGGAGTGAAGCGTTGGCTTTGGGATAGACCTCTTGTCTGCCGATGGAAATGCAGTCAATATTGTCTGCCGTACTATATACTATGTAGTGATGTACTATGTTCGGTTATGAGAGGGATGAGAATGAGAAAGTTTGAAGGTTTATGAGGAATTTTAACGATTCATTACTAGCATTTTCATCAATATATACTATAATTCTTATACAATTAACTGTTTTATTTGCGACTAAAAGTATTCGATTTGAATTGTTTTTAAATTTATAGAAACAATTAATTATTTTGTACTTTGGTTCAGAAATTTTATGACGAGTTAAAAAAGGGTTTAGACTAAAATGACGCGAATGCTATAAAAACCGACGTCAAGGAATTATGGAGAGTTTTATGAAAGTAGGATATAAAGTAGGACACAAAATTACTGAATAAGCAAAAGATAAACGTTATTAGTAAACTGACACGTGATTTCTTTCCTTAAAACTAACCAAAATAATATATACCTTTATTAAAAGTCTAGTGTTTCAAAAACAATTTAAAATCCACATTTTAGCCACCAAGCTTCTAGAAATAATGTTTCGTAAATTTTGTTAGATAGCTTAAACAGACATGTGTTTAGTATTCAGAATATGATTCCATGTTAAACACCATCACCAACTCCAGATAATTTTGAAGTTTTTTATTTGGAGATTTCGTCATAAATTGTTTGAAGACAATACTTTCCCTATAGGCCTACACTACTATCGTACAATCATGGAAGAAAGCAATAAGAAAACCGAGATATTATAGGTTGTAGTGTATTAATGACTAGATAACAAATTGTTGTTGTACTTGTAGTAAAATAGTTATTGGAATCTTTTACCTCATTGTAAAATCAGCCTTCGTTCTATTTAGGTTAAAAAATATACCTTGAATGTTAATCTAATCGCGAGTTATTTATTCTGTTAATCTTAAATGCAAATGGTGTTTTGATAGGGGAAGGACCACACTTTGGACCTGTTACCACATAACGTCTTCCTCTGGTTATATTATTGAAGATTTAATTGCAAATTTTGTTTTCACTTTATACACGAATAAAAATATCGTCATTACTCTGAGAAATGGATTTTTTTCATTTAAACCTCAACAGTATCCCATCATTATAGCCTTAGACGTTATGCGCGTGAATTAAGGACACCAAAGGAAACTTAGCGGAGTTAGTCACATCGGCCAGCCAGAGGTGATCGATCACTCATGATCTTACAGGAGTCGTCCACCACTGCTTTCAATCCAGCAACCTTTAACTTACTGGTCCACCTGCCTTTTTCTATCCTGGCATTGTAGATATATTAAAATAAAAAAGACTTATAAAGGAATTGTGTATTTCATTACAAAGTTGAACAGTGGTTGTTTCGATCAAGGCACATAATAAAACTTTTAATCTCAGTTATGAACGACTTTCTATTATACTGTAGCCACAGTAAGAGAACTAGTAAGGTAATATAATTTTTTAAACAAACCTTTAGTTGTCTAATTGATTCCCTCAGTACCGGTACAATAGCAACAGCTGGTTTAACTTTTTACAACGCACTGGCAGTATTGTTAAAGCAACTAGCACTAGATGCTACTAGTGTCAAAAATCGTAACTAAATAGCTGATTTAGTCTAGCTGATTTACCAAGCCTAGGCTTGGAAACATCACAACGTCACAACTTACGTTCAAAGCAGCTGGTTTCAGTGCAGTGTAATGAAAATATAAAATCAGTTCGTAGCAGGTTTAACAATGAAGCGATAAATAAATCTATAGCCAGAAAAAAATGTCCAAACCACAATAAAGTGTTTTAGGGGTTCATATTTATAGGTTTTGTATTTGTTTTTTGTCTTTTTCGACTTTTTTGTGGAACAATCTCAACCTCAGTTTTTTACTACATAACGTTGACCTGTTATAGGGAAGCATTCGACTTGGGATCCGATTTGGCGATCTTCAATTTAGAATGCTGACGCTATAAATCCTCAGCCCCTCCAGTTACCATAATTTAACTAAGTAAACTATCAGTTAGGAAAACTACCAGTTAAGAAAACGACCAGTTAAGGAAGGAGTAGTAACCACCAGTTACTAAAACTAAAAATAACAAAAAGAATATTTTCCACACAGTTTAGTGACGCCGCGCCGTGTGAGGTGAAGGCCTTAAGCCCCTAATCCATCTCCACGGGTATTTTCTCCTCACGGATTAGTATCTCGGTTCTCACTCTCACTACTGAGATTCATGGGCCTCATCGAGCCTCTTATCTATAAATCTTCAAAGACCTCCGCCACGACAGCACCTCTGTCGTGTGGGCATTACACAGGACACAGGACTCAGGCGACACGAGACCCAGGACACGCACGTCGCACATCCTGGGGATCCTCAGTCCTCACGCCATCGCCTCCTTAGTCTTATCTGGCACAGATATCGCATCAAGGATTACAAATCGGTGAGGATACAATTCCTTGGGATGTTTTAGGGTAAAGGCTTGATGTGGTCCTAATTGTGGATGTTTTGTTTTTATAAATTTTTTCAAATCTCCAATCCAATACCTTTAGTTTCAAATATAGTTCTTCCAATTTGGACAAATATTTAGATACTAGTGTTTTTATAAAACTCTTCTCGTTGGAATTCCACTAAATAATAGTGGTAGAAGTTCAAACATCATATTTTCTTTCCGGGATTCCCGAAAATTAAGGTTTCGGCACCCATATAAAAGGAAACTGCAAAAAAACAATACTAAGTCAATAAAAAAGGCTGAAATGTCCCTTCCCTGTTTATGAAAAATTGACCATTTGTGTTGCTGAAAATTTAAACTTAAGTCCAAACTTGAAACGTACGAGATGCTGATCAAATTAATTTTGGAATTTCGAAATGGTCTTTTATACTACCAGCTTATTTCCGTTACAATTGAAATGTTCAGTCTGGACCAAATTACAGAGAACGTTCGCAAACACCTTGTATTTTGTAGATGAGTATCAAATTAGAGGGGTCCAGTTAGCAGCCAATTTCCGTATTTGCCAATTGTTTGTTGGATTTGTACAATCATTCGGGACGAAGGCTGTTGTACAATCATTGTTTAGCTGTGGTTGGTCGAGATGTAATTGCTAAAATCTCATCATTCCACAATCAACTCTGTAGCTACATTTTGCTATAGAAGAGCGCAAATGATTATTGTTTTCTTGGTACACAGGTTAAATTATTTGAATGAAAATATTGTTGTGAAATGTAATAATAGTATATTTTATCTCTGGGACCAAAAAAGGTGTTTTTGATACGGACACAAGTTTAACAGCAGAGCTTTAATGTGCGAATATATTTCAAAAATGCCAATTTTGCCAAACTGAAAATAAAACGAAATAAACTCTGTGATTGGATGTTAAGGTTATGCCAGTGTTAATGATTTTAATCGATAGTTTGATCACAACCATTCGGTAGTTTGATTAAATTGTTGATTGCCAATTTCACATTAACACTTTCAAAAATTGATAGTTATTGTTGCAATTACATTATCGATTATTCTCAATCAAATGCTGACCTTGAATCAAAAGTATCATCAACAAAGACCTTTTGCGGCCCAGGAATAAAAAAAATCATCATAATAATAAGTTTAGTCCTTGGAAGAAAAAGAACAACTTTTGCTCTTTGTGTTTTTGAAGTATGACGAAGTAGAATATTCGTGGCATGTTCATTGCATAAATGGTGTGTGAACGTTCTAATCCTGGTTTTGGTTCTGTGTACCAATTAACTGGTTTTAGATAAGCGATTATTTAACAACCTAATCACAAATAGAAATCAGGTCCAGAATCATACCAGTGACCCTCCAAATACAGGAGGTTAGCACTTTGTTATTTAACCTTTCATATAAATTCTAGTATGAATCCTCCATTATATTCTTATTTTGTACAGAATATAGTAGCTTCATTTACCTACAAATTTTCCCTCCACACAAACTACATAGATGTGCTTGGAATGACGTAAACATAACGGTACGAGTATCAAGAATGTCGACACACACTGGCTCAGTACGTCAGAGGTTGCTTGATCGTAAACAATGGCCGACGACTCCAGTCAGATCATGAGCGGTCACCTCTGGCTAGTCTGTGAGACTCACGCTTCGATACCTCGGTGTCTTTAAATCATAACGCAAGTCGTTAGGCCTTGGTGATACGCAGTTGAGGTCTGAAAAAAATAATTATAAAGTATTTGAGTCTGGGAAGTTTTTTCATAATATTGTTTTCAAATTGTACGTCTCTGAAATTAATTATGATATCTCATTTATAAGTTTAAAAAGCCAATATTTAGTTTCTTTTCCAAAAGGGTTTATCAAACCCAACCCCCCTCCCCCAACCCTCATCCCCTACCCTCTTCCACCCGAAGAATTTAAGCTATATATCGTGATACGTATGTCATAAATGTGTAATTTCTAAGAAAATTTCCTATTTAGATTGTTTATTCTAGGAATTAAAAAAATATATAATTTCATTCTGGTTAAAGAAAGATCACCCATACGTCTTACACGTCTTACCTAAGTAAACAGAAAGTTAAAATATTCTTCGTTAAAATTCCTTTTATAGATTTTCACAACACAATTCATTTCCTACGCCGATGGATACATGAAAACTACAAATAAACTAATGGAATTAAGAACAGAAATCTAAAGTACTGCGTGTAACATGCATTTGAAAGCCAGTAACGTGATTTGTGTTAAAATAATCCCCTTTTAGAAGTACTTTTAAACGACGCCGAAGGAAATATCACGTGCTGATGCCTGATTACACACGCCATAAATCAATCTGAAATGAATATCACCTCATCAATCTACATTAACAAGTATTTTTTCGCGTGGTGATCTCAGCTGGATAAGTGGTATTATTTAAAGAGGCAAATCCATTCGCTTTTATTAAGGTAAAATAACACTAAGATGTTCTGAAATGAGCGTCAGCTGTTTGTTGAGCCTTAAAGAGTAATTAGCTCAAAAGACTGTATGAAAGAGTGCTTTTTATGTAATGGAATTTAATGTGTCTGGTGATTTTTTAAGCACTAGAAAATGTGGGCAAATATTTAGGTAGCTTTAAGGCGTGCTAACAATTAAATTGCGTACATACTTAGGTTTGACATTGAAGCAGTATTCATATTCCTATATCATACACCGTTTGATGAGAATAATGGATTTGATGATTTATAGCTTTGTTACCGACAAAGCCCAAGACTTGATCCAGATCATTAATTATAGCCCAATTAGTAACACAACATTAGGTTAAGAATTTGATCAGGATCCAACCGGTGACCAACGGATTATGAAGCGGGCAGCATAACAACCTAATATGTGTAATTTAAATTCTGGCATTAAAGTGTATAAAAAGTTATGCAATTTCACTCCTGTTCTTTACCTGGAGTACAAAATTATGAGGCAGGTACATTTTTTTCATGGAAAAACTATTCACAATACAGAAAAGCTTAAATAATTGAAATAATAATATGTCTATATAAATAAAATTAAGGTTTTGTCTGTATATTGTTTGTGATTACGATATTTTTAAATTTTGCGTTTTACACTCCAAAAAAGCAAAAAAGGGCCTTATTCCAATGTATAACTGTCTTTCTGCAATGCAATGAACGAAAGCGATCTACATATATGGTAACGCTTGCCCATGAAAACGAGATCATCCGCTATGATAAAACTTGAATGTCATTATTTTACACCTTTGTCAAAGGTTTTTGTTCACTTTAAAGTGGCCCTAGCCCTATTTAAATAAAGTAGTGGGCTATAAAAACTTAGTTTGAACCTAAAATATACCGATTGCTCATTTATTTTAAATACATTTAAAACCCACACGATATAAAATAGAAGTCGTCACGCTTACAGGTGGTTTTCTCATAAAACACTTTCTATAAACAATTTTTAATTCACACAATTTGTATGCGAAACGGTTTTTTCGATCTTATAACTTTTAGTACACGTTTATAATTAACTAATTTAATCCACCCAAAAGTACTTTAAATGCAATCAAAACGAACAAATCCCCGACAACCATCATGAAAATTAATTACTGAAACTGATTGATACTCCAGTCCGGACAAATCAAACTAACCGTTGTCAATGTTTCTGTCAAATTAGCTTCCGTTCAATCCCTCATTTATCATGACGGTAGTTGCAAACTAATTCGCATGGAGTATTTCATTTATTACTGAGAGATAAAAGAAAAACGTCACGGAGATTAAAGTATTTATTTTGATAAACGTAGTTTTCATTCATTTATATAAATTCTTCAGTGTCAATGAAGTTTAATTTATTTTGTTACCTTTTCGTAGCCTTGTCTTTGTAGAATTGCAGGTTGTACTTCAATGCATTTCGCTACGATTGTGGCATCTTCAGGGATTAATTAAAATAACTGTACTTACTATAATTATTGTTTATATTACAAAAAATCGGAGGATTCCGAAATCGTTGAATTGAAGTAAAACCTCGAAATTTTGCATGGACAAAAAACGAAAAAGTAACCAAATAAATAAGACTATTTATTGTTCACTTAAAGCTTAAAAATAGATAAATTAAGGAATTAGTGATAAAAATACCATTATATTATTCTGTAACTAAAGTATGCAAGTAATTATACTAGGTCAAATTTTAAGAGTATACTGATTTTTTGCTGATTAAAAAACTATTAGGACGTATTAATAAAATGCAATCTCAGTTTCAAGTTGATGGTTATAAGAAATTACTGTGGTAGGTGTGGTAGGTTGTGGTAGGTTACTTCAGCTAAAATTGGGATTTTTTTTTTATTTTCCCTGATTATGTAGCTATGATGCTGTGAAACAAGTAGAATAGAATTTATCTGTGAAGAAAAAAATAGAACAGTGGCTGAAGGTTGTGTAACCTTGTTTTATTTGATAGTAAATAACGGCTCTGGAGGTACCAAAACTAGTACATGTTTGATCATTTTATTATAAAAAATGATTGTATTTACTTCACTTGGGGAAAAGGGTTAGATAATGGATATGTCTAAAGTGAATGTTTTAATTTCATCCAAGCAGCAGTTCTTATAACCAAAACTAAGACGTCACTAACCATATGACGTCACTGTTTCAAATTTTGGTTGTGCAAACTGCTAACAGCCCCCCCAAAAGCTAAAGATCTATCCACGTCAAAAATGTACAAACTCATGACACAACCAAACCGTTCCAAGATACTATTTATAGCCGCAAAGACGTTCACCTATTAACGTCGAAGTAGTATACTTAATCTGGGAGAGAGAAATAGACGGATATTTCCGCATATTAATATCCACGGGTGTGGGAGGGGAAGGGGGGCGACAAAAACCATCAACTTGCCACTGTGATTAATGGATGGGCAATGAGAGTTTAAATTCTTTCACGGCCTAATGGTTTCCGCTTTGAACGAAACTAAATTCATTTAAACTTTAAATGTTTCCTAATGTCTGTCAAATATTGTAGGGCAACGTTCCAAAAAGTAGATTTGATTTTGTTTCCCTCAACTCTTTTTTTGACAGCAAAAGAGTATTACTAAAAATTTGTCACTGGTTATTTTACTAGATGCATCTTTTTCTAGTGTGTACTGAGCAAGGATCTATACTGTTTTTGGATTATTTTTTATCTACAATTAACTGGATAAAAGAAAAAAACTAGAAGGTTATAAATAAAATGAGAAATGAGAACTTAAATTGCGTTTGTATATTCAATATCATATTACTGTTTTCAATTAGTATTATAACACAAAAGATAGTGTACTATATGTATTGACAGCTCATCTGGTGTTGTATATTATCATAACAGATCGGTTGAATGTTTATGTACGTGATAAGTGCAGCATCTTCCACTAGCACTTATCGCCCTGTTGTTTATTAGGATGACTCCAATGTCGTTGGCTAACACAGATCAAACTGATCTCTCAGCTGTGTTGAGGTTCGTAGCAGTGTCGTCTGCTATAATCTATGCATCAGCTGTTGATTATTGTGATTATTCCAATACCGTTTAATAACACAGATGACTTATTTGTCTTTTTGTTTGTGTTTTTCTACACCTTTTGGCATTTTTCCATGAATATGATAGCTCTGGGTGTGCTGGCTATTTGCGCGACCAAAATTTGAAACGGTGACGTTATTTGGTTAATGATGCCATATGGGTATTTGCGTCATAGTTTGGTTATGAGAAAAGCTGTTTAGATGAACTGAAAACATTCCCTTTAGTATACATAAACTAATGTATTTCCCACAGGGAAGTAAATACAATTTTTTTATGGGGATCGGTCTAAACCCAGGTTCCAATACCACCTAACGTCGATCTGTTGTTAGGAAGCGTACTTATTAATAATATCCCAGTGCCCAGATTCAACAATTGTGGGATTCGATCGGGCGATTTTATGTTTTGGAGGCGTGCACTATGACCACTCAGCTACCCAGCTAGATTTAGTTAACAAGTACCACTGTCGTCTTCTAGAACTTATCCCTCAGTTGTTTGAATCTGGTGTAGGAGTGTCGTCTGCTGAAGCCTCTTCCTCAGCTGTTGTTTATTTTAATGACTCCGTTCACGTCTACTAACACATGACCATCACCCTTTGGTGTCTACTTTTCCCTTTTTTAACATTCCCTGACCACTTCTGGTGTAGTAGTGTCAAGTGCTACCACCTATACTTCAGCGGTTGTTTATTGTGATGATCTCGTTGTCATCTGCTAACACTTAACCCTCATCTACTGGTTTCTGGTATGGTAATAGCGAATGTTTGTACTAACCTTACAATTTTTAAAATCAAATGTAGTATCAATTGCTATCGCATATCCCTCAGCTGTTGTAGCTTACGATTCCAATGTCTGTTGGCACGGATTGTTTGTGTCTGGTGTAGCACTAACAGTGTCGTCCACTGGTGACGTCTGCGATGGGTAGCGGCCAGTTGAGACCCTTCTCACTAATCAGGAAGCAGCGAGGGGACAGTGATACTGACAACGATCAACTAGAGGAAGTGAGGTGATTAGTCGACACTGGACCAGTGTCCAGTTTGAAGTAATACGGGCGCTGAATACACGCAGGACCTACTAGTAGCAGAGTATGCGTAGAAGAGGAAGATGTGGAAACAAAAACGAATCTCAAATGGCATCTCACAAATCCTCCTAAAGCGTTAAAACCTTTTACACAAAACACAACAATTTCGAAGTGGTGTTTCCACACATGGAAACCCGCCCAAGAAATCACAGCTGATTTTTTATTCAACAAGTCCATTACGCGGGAACGCTGCCACGTGTAGCGCGTGTAGGCGTCACTGCGGTGGCAATAAGAAAGGCAAAGCGGCGAAATGAATAATTCCCGCCAAAACCGTAGCTGTACAGTCCCACTTCCGCCCCCGGAACCGGAACACCTGAGTAAACCGGAAACCACAATATTGGAGTACTTGTTAGCGATGCCGCGTTTACATATATCCCTCCAAACTCGTGTGTTCACATCATCTCGGAGCGTTTTCATCCGACTCGGTTATTCGTTTTATTCATTTATAAGTAATACTGAATCTAGTTATTTATGTATTTCGTCAATTTAACGCATTCCAGATAGAAACCAGTGAAGACAATCACTCCATTAATTTACGAAAGGTCTATACAACGTATATACGTATACAATATTGTTATTTCATTACTCTAATTTTGTTGTTTTACTTGAAACTAAAACGTATATTTCAATTATTAATACCATATAAGTTCGAAACCTTACATACAGTAAGATTATACTTATACTTAAGCTTGGTTTTTAATTTTGAGAAAGCTAAAAAAATGTGCTCTGATTTAAAAACCCCAAGACTGGGGTTTTTAAAGCGCATTTTTTACATGGATGTGTTTTAGCTCTGGGGGAGGGGGTGTTGGCAAGTGACGTCATATGCCTACTGACGTCATAATGGCTATAACGACAGCTGTTTAGAGGAATTGAAAACATTTCCTTTGACATATTCATGGTTTTTAAAGCGCATTATTTTATTTTTTTAGTGCATGGGTGGATTTGAAGTAAACACAAAGCTCTCCAAAACGTGTAAAACTATGAAAAAGTTCGAAAATTATGAAAAAAACTGTTGCGCTCTCGTTTTCACGGAGGAATCCGGACATACAGAATTTAAGATAATTCCTTTTTCGGTTTCTTGATGGCATAGTTTGTGAAAATAAAAATATCATAGTTCAAAACAATGTACAGACAAAACTATAATTTTATTTATATCGTACCTTACCAATTTTGATCGATTCTTTCAGTCCACAAGATTACAAGGAAGCGAAGGTTACTGATGATCAGGAGTCCTTGAAGGGAGCCGGATGCTTATTAAGGAGTGCATATTTGGACAACCCTTTGACGATAACTTTAGGGTTCCAAGGCCTCTCTGAAGCTGCTTATGGTAAAGTTTGAATTGTGCCATCATTTGCAACACAGAGGGTCCAGTTAAATTGAGTTTGAACGCATCTAATTGACATCAGTATCAGTTGTTTCATGACTGCACACATTGTTAAAATTTAGAATCTCTAATTATATTTACATAAAATTACTCTCTTTACTACAAGGTGTTCTGATATTTTTAAATCACTTTCGATAACTTTAATGTGAGTAATACTTAGATGCCCTTCTAAAGGGTGTTTTGATAGGCAATTAAATATATTTTTCATGACCTTACATTGAAATTTTACACATTTTACAACCTAAGAGTTCTTTTAAACATGAATTTTCAAACAGACAATACAAAACGAGCGTTTGTCACTACGTTGGAAATCAATGGAACAGCTGTGAAAGATGGACAAAATGAAAAACAACATACACCAATTCGGCTGTAATGTGTTTTAAATTGTACGTTCAAAAACGCCTGCGCCCTTAAAATTACTAACACTTGTTTGGGAAAAAGGTATTGTTACTGCACAATTTTTGCAAGCACAGTAAAGTTTTATAAAAATATGAAATTAGATTATTTGATATGTCATTTGAGTTCTTCAATATAAATACTAGAGGCAGCTCTTTCTTTAATAAAAACGCCCCAAAATATATGAAGATATTTCTAAGTTAAAGAATATTTGATGAACTTTTCATAATATACCATAATAAAATATAGAAAAGTTTCTCATAACCCCTGAATTTAGTAGCCGATTAGCTGGGTTTTGTCGTCTCCTTAAAGATCAGCGACAAACAATCAGATTAATTGAGTCTGTTTTTAAAGAAGTAATTATGAATAAAATGCAAAATTCGCAGTGTCAGACTTATCACCACCTCTATAATATGAGTGGGTATGCCAAATGTGTTTCATCGCCTTGATCAATACGACGGGAATGTCGATCTGATCCCCTGATACAAGCATTACCCTGATAGCATGACATGACCTCTGAGTCTCGTGGGCCGCGGAGACTCCATTGCTTCATTTACTTCATAATCAGTCCGATACCGTTGTCCGGCCAATCAGTTCAATGTCAGATGAAAAGCACCGCTGATTGTGTAAGTCGTGTAGGAGGTTGTTGGCGCAAACAAACCATTTGGAAGGGATTGGAGTAAATGTGTTCGTCATTGTCAGCGTGATTTGGTCCTTCGGGCCGGATTGGAAATTCATTTTTTTATGTTTTTTAGTGAGGAATATGAAATCGATATTCCGTTAAATATTTAAAATACTAGAGTGTTTCACATTTTTACTGTGTCAATAGGGTAGTTTGATTCTCCTATCGAGTAGAATCCGTTTTGGAAATGTTACGTAATTTAAAATGATATGAATTAAATTTACTAATACGGTAACCTCACAAAAACATATACTTTTTGCCTTGTAAAAAGAAGTTCACCTTATATTACGATGTACATAAATACATGGATCCGTTTTGAGTGATTTGAATGTTTTTTAGTCATTTATGTTGAATTTCATGTAAGTAAAAAAAAACTGGAGTAGAATGGTTTTCATAACTAGAAAGGGTCTCTTTTTGGTACGCAACCGTGTTTTACAAAAGAGTCGCTTCCGAGCCTGGAAACACGAAAAGTACCAAATATACATACATACATACGGAGTAATGTACAAACTATTTTTATCATACTGTGGAAATAACCTTTAATCGTTATAAAAATAGACTGCACAATTTGAGGTTGTACAAAGTCGTCATCAATTTTTGCATTTCTGTTGTTAGTGACCCGAAAACGAAGACTTTTCGGACGATTTAGAGAACTGAAAACGGCCAGCATGATGAAAGCAAAATATTATCATAAACAAGAAAAAAATAATAGGCCTACTGTGTTCCCAAAATATATAACAAATTAAGTTTTTCGGTTGGTTTTTTAATGAGTTGTTAATTGTTGGGTTAAATTTCTCTCACGTGAAAGAAGAGCGTTTAAATTGACAGAAAACTATCTTTCTTGGAGGAAACGCTTGAAACTAACGTGATAAGCAATGATGCAAATGACCAATCAATATTCGGGACTGGGAGTTTTGGTTGATTCCTAGTTCGTGTGAGACCTGGGGTTACGACGCTGGTCAGAATTTTAATCAATTCGTGCCTTAACTTGGCACGACTGGGAAATATATTACTTCCGCGTCTAAAGCGATTCATTTGAGCCTTGTAAGATCTGTAATTCATATTTTAACAGAATGTAAATCTTAACTAGATTTGAGGCATGCTGTCGTAGTTGTGGATACTAATTTACGACGTTTGTTTCTGGGTAAGAGTGTGTAACTTTTTTTAATTTTGTTATTCATCTCTTTCAACAATAACTCAACCCAATTTTAGGATATGCATTTTTAGTAAATCTTGAATACATTTAAGAAAAATAATATCACAAACTTAAAAATTAAACTACAAGTTTACTGTTAACTTCAAAATTGGGTTACGTGTGTGTGTATGCACCCATATACAGGATGTCCATGGTAAACGTTTCAGGACCTTGGTGAGTGATTAGGTCCATTAAAAGGTAGAAACATTCCAATGTATGGCCTAAAACGCTCATTTTCTCAGATATCCGCCATTTTGTATTTTTCACGAAATAATGGCGGCCATTTAAAATTTTAAAACTGAAATACTTTGAAAACGGTAAAAAATACGACGGCCGTCTTTTTGGATTTTGAGCTTGGATCGTGCTAGTTTTTTTCAATAATAGTAGTACTAGTCTACTAGTGCAAAACACATACCAAATTGGAAAATAATCCATTGGAAAATGTTTAAACTAATTATTTTTTTGAAAAATACAAAGTGGCGGATATCTGAGAAAATGATCGTTTTAGGCCGACCTCTAATGGAACTTTTTTCTTCCTTTTGATGTACCTAATCACTCACCAAAGTCCTAAAACGTTTTTCATGGACACCCTGTATAACAAGGGACAAAAGGCCAGGTAAGCAAATTCTCAATATAAATAGAATTACGTAAATACTGTTAATCTGAACATTTAAGGAACGGATAAAAATACTGAACAGGTTAATAAACTCAACAACACCTGAACGTTAACCGCGTGAGACCAGATGTGGAGCTCGCTATAGCCATAAAGTCAGAGGTTATTCGGTGAAGCCGTTCCTAAATCAGGAGCCGCAATAACCACGTTCCAGAACGCGTTCCTTATTTACGTTCCTGAGAGCGTCTTACGTTTCGGCATCTTCGTAACGAGTTTCGGCTCCAAACCTCGAGGTGAAAACTTTCTACTGGGCTCAAAGGGCGAGACTTTTTAAATTAGGGTCGTACTCTGAATTTGAAAGTTTAGATAGTTGATGTTTGTAAAATACTCACGTATCCAGGCCGTATTGGCTAATTTTTCCTGAGTTCTGCTTACCTAGAATAAAACAAAAAGATTATTTTTGTGACTTAAATAATTATTTTTGAGTCTTAATGCAATACTATACTTACAAAACACAAAATAATGCATTGTTTTTACTTCCCTGTGGGTGATACAGTAGGTTAGACCGTGGATATGTCTGAAGGGAATGTTTTCAGTTCCTCTAAACATTAGTTCTCATAACAATGTCACGTCACTTTCGTCATTCTTTTTGCGTCTCGCAAATTTATTAGATTATACCACAAGGTAGGTATTTTAAGCCAAGTATAAATGAGAATCAAGTGTAGGATAACTGGCATATCTTAGGGACCTACAGTTGAACGTGGAAACCGAATCACCGCCTTTGAATTACGAACTGGTGTAATTATGAGGATAGTGTTTGCGAATTAACGTAGTATTCAATAGTGCGGACGTTAATCCACACAAGAAAACACTACACCTACTGCTATCGCTCACAACTATCCACAATGACCTTCAAGTACGATTACAGGACGACGCCACCGTCCCAGTCTCCCTTTCAAGAGCTTCGACATATATCCATGTCAAAATAAACACTGGTTCGAAACAAGTATTAATATGTGACTCTTGACAGATCATGAGCGATTGTTCCCCTCTGGCAAGCCTATAAGACCAACTCTGCTACTGTACCAAGCTGTCTTCACTTTGTTTTCTTATAAAATTGAAGAATTTCTTAGCACACTATCAATATAACTCTCTAGTCATCTTTGCCTGTTAGAATATTTTAATAAGTGATCTGTTTTAATCTTTTGTTAAGTTTCATTGTTATTTTTCTCTGTCCCCATCATCGTAGTAAGTTTGAGATGTGATGGTTATAAAATGCATGTTACAATTTAGTTTAATTAATTATTAATTTAGTAATTAATTAGTATATTCCCACTTTAACTTGTATGTTTCAGCTTGTTCAAATACTGTTGCACTGACTTATTAATATAAAATATAATATTTTTTACTGTAATAAACAATTTATTTGTATTCACCGAGCCGCGCAGGTGCTAGACTCATGAGCTATTCGGTATTCATGAATTAAAAAATAACAAATTTAATTAATAGCAATCACAAATCTTACGCATTACCAACACTATTCCCAGGTCTTTAAAATGTAAGATGAATTAGTAAGAAAAATTTACACCGATTTAGAACTCCATAAGATATAATCATGATTGATTTAAAATATCAATAAGAGAAATTTTTTAAATAATGAGATGTTTTAATGTGAAAGAATTGTAGTAATTACGTATGCAATTCATAATAAGTTTCTAATTAGGAAGGACACAGTGAGCCCTTATGTATTAGAAACACGTGTTCCTGAAATGAACATGTGTAGGAACATGTGAACGCTGCACCTACATCGAAAATCGTAACACACTCAGTAGACTTACTGAGTAAGAGGCTTATTTGGGCCCTGATCTACTCTTGTACAGCCACAATGGGTGGTTTGTGTTTCTCTTTAGCACAATTTAACATATTTACATATTTATTTGTGTACCGTATAACTCTGTAATATTAAATATAAAAGGTAAGTATAAATCTTTGGAGTTACGATTATCTTAGTAATACTTAAGGAAAGTTTAACAACTGACGTAAATTTAAACACATTTTGTAATTGTAAATTGAAATAGGTATAAATATACTTTAACCAGTTCCTTATGAGTTTCAGGAGATCTTGGAGACTACGAAAAATCGGACAAGAATGTATCACCTACTTATATTTAACACCCCTAATCATTTTCGTACTTATAAAGTAAATGGTCAAATAGTACCAATATTAATATATCAAACTATTTAAATAGCTGTGAAAATCCCGAAATGAATATACTTAGCTCACTAACCTTGAAAGATCGTGAACCTGGTGTTAAATAATTTCGTTCTCACACCTAAATATCAAGGTCGAAGGGACAATTAAATATAAGACTACAATACCCAATTATACGAGTACATAGAAGTCCTAAAAGTAAATAATGGCAGTATGTTGGATTATTATACAAATGGTTGCTTCTTGTGATGACGATTTTATTTGCAGTAGGAATTTTACTATGTTATAAGTAAGGAAGTATGTTGTCAGAAATTGTATTGGAAGGACTTGAAATAGATGAGATTCATTGTACATCACAGGTTTTGATTCAGATTCAGATTGCTTTATTTTGACAGTTTTTAACAAGAACTGCATAATGGTGTCAATAAAATTAGTAAGTAGTTATAACAAACTATGTATAATAATGAAACAACGTTTTTTTCTTTAAAATAACTAGGATTTGTCATTATAACCAATAAATTCCTTAACATTATAAAAACATTTTTCAATTAAAAATTGTTTAACCTTATTTTCAAAAATTTTGGGGTAGCTTGCCTTTGCCTTTATAGAGTTTGGAAGAGCATTAAAAAGTGAAACTCCATTTTAAGAAAAATGATTTTGATAAAAACTTTGAGATTCGAAGCTCTAGTATGTCATCGGTTGAGTACTCAAAAAACCGGGGGGAAATACGTTAGATGGTGGATATGTCAAAGGGAATGTTTTCAGTTCCTCTAAACATCTGTCGTTATAGCCAAATGACGTCACAAAGCATATGACATCACTGTTTCAAATTTTGCTCGCTAGTTGCCAACAACCCCAACCGAGCATATCCAAAGCATATACACAGTATATTAATTACATATCTATTTCAAAATTATACTGTATAAACTAGTCAATGTAGAGTTTCATTTTATTGTGAATGATAGCCTGAGGGATGGCGTGTATTTGGAGTCATTGTAAAAAAATACGAAAGCTACGATTTTACTTTAAAATGTGTTTAAGTAGATTTTATCATTTTTACTGAAAAATTTGTTGCAATGAAGTTGGAAACCGCAAACAGTATGTAATCAAGAAGTTGGTCTGTTTTATTTTTTTTAAGCTTGAACCGCATATAAAGTTCTGACCCAGGAGAAAAAATCTTTTGTACTCTAATGTTTTTTTTATTTAAGTCATTATTTGTTTACAATTTTTTAACACTATACAATATAATATAATTCAACATATAAACCAGCCACAATTTAAAGCGTCGGTCTAAACTACCGTACTGTTGAAAGAGTCCAAGAGAGAAAAGCCTAAATCGGGCTATTAGGTCAAAGGATTAATAGTACGGTTTCGAATAACCGAGGAGGACAAGATTGGCGAGTAATTTCGTATAATTATGAGGTCCTGCGAGTCCGCTACCTGCGCCCACTGTCCGGCTGACCTATCCAAGAAATTGCCGGGAATCCAACCGCCATCATGATCGATAATTTTATTTATCATAATTATGTTGATATAAACTATAATTGAAGGTGTATCAACCTTTCTGTATATTTATTGACATAGCTTTGTCTAAGGACTGGGGGGAGAGTGTTGACAATTTATAAGACGCAACAATTGTAACGGAAGTGACGTCACAGTGTTTCGAGAAACAAAAAGCATTCTCTTTAATACCCAAATTATAAGCTTTTCCCACTCGGAAGGAAATCGATTTTAAGCGCTTTTCACATCCGTTTCTAAATATCGCCACCGAATGTTAATGAAATTTGAAATAATACAAATATACACTTTGAAGGTACTGTCACATATGCCAATGACAAAAATATTGGTACACTGTAAATACCAGTGAAGTTTAACGAATCGGCGATACTGTACTTTTTTCTTATTTTACTTTACTCATTTCGCTTGGAAATTGTACAAAATGACGACTAAAGTTTGATTATAACAGATTTGAAATGCGTCTTGAAGAATTTACTTTAGGTAACAGATTCGAATACCTTAATTACTGATAAACATAGACGATGAAGTAGTAATACCAAATAAAAAAAACCTAATACATTTTTAGTTTGGTTTTGATTGATATTTGCACGCAAGATCCAACAGTATAATTTGATTTCCACTCTGTAGTTCCTGGTTCAAATAAAGACCTATACTTTTCCCAGTGTATTTGGTTAAATCTTATAAATTATATACATATTGTTCTGTTTTTCCTTTAGTATATAGAGACCTTACACATGAAATAGTACCATTCGAGTTTTATTCTACCTAGGATCAGATTTATTAAGCAATACCAAATTAGTTTATACATAATTCAAAATCAAGTGTTTGTATTTTCACAAACACAAACAATACTGGATATGTAAAAGCTTTACTTTTTTCCACCAAATTTATATAAACGCAACAAGTTTCAGTTTTAAAGGAATTTCAACAATATTTTAAAAATTACTTTGTATTGTTCGGATAGAGAAAATATTTCCAAAAACCAACTACATTATGCTTGGTTAAAATATTAGACATAGTTAAAAAGTTTTTCAAATTAATATGTCTGGATTCTTTATTTAAAATTCATATTTTAGTTATGGTGAGTTTATGTTAATCAATGATTAAGACGTTCACCTCCTCAGTTCATGTGATAAGTGACTTTTGTCGTTTGATATTTTTTTAGTTTCATACCGACTTTGTCTGAATTATCTACTAGCGTAAAATGTTCTATGTTCCAGCTCACCTGAGCCGTCCACAGGTGAGCTGATAAGATTCCAGATTCCGGAACGTCGTGAAACCTTTTTTACTAATCGTAATGGATTAGCAATAATATTTTTTGATTATTTATCAATATCCCACCGTTCAGGACCGAAAGCAATGTAATTCCAATTATTCTGTCCTAACCTCAAAGTTTCGGATCAGAATTATCCAGATGTCAGAAACATGTGTTCAAAGAACACTCTTGTATTTCGGTCATGGAAACAATCGTGGGGAAGTTTGACGTTTCTGAGTCGGCAACTTTGACGTGGCCCTGGACTTGGTATCGGCGGTCTGACATTTTCTCTCTTTGCTGGTAAAACTTGTCATTAAAAAGTTCCCGACATCCGACGGCCATTTTGGTAAAACTTGTAAAAGTCCATTCCGCCGCAGCTTATAACTTGACTGTCACGTGGTGGGTTTCTTTTAAACGTAACTTCTTTATACATTATAATTTTAATTTAACCTGTAACCTCGTATTACACAAATTACATTAAATATACTAAGTACGAGTCTGCTAATTTTCAAGTCCATAGATTTACTTTTTCTAACATCTAACTGAGAGTTGACATTTTAAAGAGATAACTTGCTTACTCTGATGCCCCATTACTAGGTTATAATATTAGTTTTAAGCGAAGTATGGATGAGAAATGAGTGTAAGATGATTGTAGCACAATCTTGTTACTGACTAAGGCTGACATGTTCCTTAGACAGGACTGTTAATCAAATACCCCAAAGACAATGACATCTAAGGGACCCACACTTAACGTAGGATCCGAACACCAGCTTTACCTTTGAATCATGATACGCAGTTGTGGTCAGGTTGATACTTAAGTGGGATTTTAGCTACTCCAAACTAATAATCTCCATCATTTTCGTTTTTTTGTCTTTTCTAACTGTGTGATAAAGTGAATAGGCTGTAAATGTATGTAATACGAAAGCAATATTTGTTGAGAACGAACCTTAACAGTTTTACTTCTTTTTCAAAATGTTTCAGTTCATCTTTGGTCACGAATGGCAATTCCGAAATGGACCGATATTACGTGTGAGGAACTGTTTACGAGGACGGACTTTTATAACGGTTTAAATGTAACTGAAGCGTCTAGTGATCGTCGACAACTGTTTATGGCCCGATAAACATAAACACAGGCCGTTACTGAGAGTGAGGCTTCCTCTTGACATCTCACATTGTCGCTCTGACACTCAATCCAAACACATTTATAAGCGGCGCCGAAGCTTGTACTCTTGATGATTGAAGAAAAGTAACTATTAGTAATTCGAAGAAAAACCGGATCCAAGAAAATATAAAAATCTGTTTAACTGAACGTTTCTAAAAGAATGTAGACTTTTTGGCATGATCTAAGCTCTAGTGGGGCTGACTCTAGAGGGACGCAAAAGTGTAACGTCATGCAGTAATGAGGACATATCTATTATGTAATTGTGGGTAGATACTGTATATTTTCAAGTAGATACCTCCATTTAATTCTGAAATATTCTTAGGTCAGAGGAAATCATAAACAGTTGGAACTATTGATCAATACTTTAATTCATTGATTATTGAAATATTTGGTGATTTAAATTTACGAAGTACTAATGTAGTTTTAAACCATTTTAAACCTCATATGTCTTTTAAGTCCTAAAACTATGATTTCCTGACATTTTTTCATGTTTCGTCCCCTTCACCCGAAAAATAGCATTTCTTTCTCTTGCACATTTTGCTACTGTGCTACGTTATTTTAGTTTATAATGGTCTGACATTTCACATGCACATACCCTATAACACCCATAATAAATTAACACACGAAATATATTATTTTTAACTATTTGTTTTTTAGTTTGAATTTTATGGTCTTTTTTTATTATAGCATAATAAACGGTTTTTTAAACGGTGATACATAAACGTTTTGTTCATATCAGAAAAGATTTAGTGGAATATAAACTTTACTTCTTAAAACCTTAATTTTTTTGCCCTTATTTCCTATCTTTACAGTTTCACTGATATTCCTACACATACAATCGTGTAATGATGCGATGTGGTGACATGTATACCTTGAATAATTTACAATTTAGTATTTCTGCCGACAACTACGGGGGGAGCGAAGCGAGTGTAGTTTTGTACAATTTTAAACCCCTTACGTAATTTTGCTATATCAACAAAGAATTATCGGATTACTTTCGTTGGGCCTAAATGGATTTATGATTTTTCAGTTTAGAAGTTATCACCACAATAAAAAATTTTCTCAAATTACTTCTAAAATAATTGTAAGTCTTTTGGCTATCCAAAGTGACCAGATACCATTTCTCACGTTTGGGTTCTCATTGTCTCTCTTGGGCATGTCACACTTTCATATCTAAATTCCAGTATTGCGCTGCAGAATAGATCGGGGACTAATTTTTAGTTTAATAATCATGTATTAAGGCACTATACCAGGTCATGGGGGTGTGGACAGGCTTAAATAGGTCCCCTCTCCCTCCCTGAATGTCCTAGAATTTTCTCTTCTGCCTCTCCGTGTTATACAGATCCTTAAATTCTAGTGGCTGTACTCGTAAGTGCTTTCATATCGATCGATAGGTATAAAATATTCGATTGAAATAATGGCGATATCAGTTGTAACGGGAGACGTAATTGCCATATCGATGGTTTGGATTAAACGACTTCTCTTCCTAGCGTCGTGTATAACGGCACCTGCTGGTCGTTGAGGCCACACCAATCAGCCAACATCTTGCCCAGAAGCCTGTCCTGTTAGAGTTCGATTTACCGCCATTTTCACCCCCCTCATTACCCCTCCTCCCACCAGTTTCGTGACTTCTCCCCTATAATTACCCACAATTACTTGCGTTTTACGTGTCCGGATATTCGAAACCTCCTTTAGACCACGCGACCCGAGCGTCATTATACTTTTAATTTAACCTCCGTCTCAACGGCCCGTTGGCTACGGAGTTGCTAGCCTTGATTTTGAACTTGGAAGTCTTATTATGGACTTCCGAAGCAAAAATAGTGGAAAAACTTTAAAAAAATGTCCACTTCGTAGAAGAATCGCGTCTTAAGCTTCAAAAAAAGTTAATCCCGAACCCACAATGTATTCGAAGAGTATTCGTTTTAGTTCGGGTATATTTCTTCAATTTTTACGTATTGATGGGGAGCGGTCCGAACCACGACCTGACGTCAACCTGTTGTTCGGAAGCATCATTAATAAATAGCCCAATGACAAATTAACAACGAGGTTTAGGCTCGAACCTATCGGGATTCAATCCCACGACCTCCAGTTTGGTTGAACACTATAACCACCAAGCCAGTATTCTTATAATACGTTTAATTTTAAAATAATTAGTTTAATCCAAGTATTTAGTGTAGTATACTCACATAACATAGGAATAAGTCAGTAGGTTTGCTTCCATTGGAAGCGATAAAAGGTGATTTTAGCATAAATTATTAGAACGTATGTATTCGATGATGCTATAACGTTTTTTACTAAACTAATACAAAACTTAACCCCATAAATTAAGGTATAAACCCTCTCCTCCTTAAACTACCCTTCGGTTGTACCTATCTACCAAGATCCAAATTGATGAGAAACTAAATGTATTTACGAAATTCAATATTAGGGTATACATCAAGATAATAATTATTTATTACGTACTCTTACTTTTCAATATATTGTTGGATTATTTAACATAAATAGTTTAAGACAAGTGTCACGTGAATACTGTAGTATTTATTTTCGTATTGTTGTCGAAGTGGCCAACTAGAGCAGCCAGTGAAAGCTCTCGTCCAATCAGGAGTCTTCCCGCGTGCGCTGTTAATTGCAAACGCAGACTCAGCCCTGAACCTCTGTCGAATCACAATCCTGGATTCGTCTCAATTATTTTTCCTCTTCAAGTTAGAATCCAGTTATTTACTGCTGATTTTATACGAGTCATTATTGTGCGCTATGTGGGATTTGTCGAGAAATTACAATCTTGATGATAAATGTTTGATCGATTAAACAACTTAGAGTTAACAAGTGATCATTTGTTATATTGTAACTTAGCTAATGAACCAAATATATAACTATTTTAGCACACTTAATCCCCTCCTTCATTTATTTGGTGAGGATTAGTTTTAGTAGCTGTATACATTTCATTAACTGTAATTTAGGTTTAACGGAAGAAGTTTTCCAATCTTCAGAAACATTGTGTCGCTTAAAAAACAGAAGTTATGGAAAATGAACAAAATATTAGAATAATAATAACCAAAACTTATCTGTTGATAATGTCAGTTAACACAATTATGACACATTGTTTGTGTATTATAATATCCTACTGTGTAAGTTTCAGAAATATCGTTTTTAGAAAATCTCTGTTAACATTAAAAGAACACAAACAATGGTATATTTTTATTTACATTTAGACTCATGAGTCCTATCACCACCACTCAGATGAAAACTATACAATTTTAAATACAAGTTTCAAACAGAATCTCTATGTTTTCATGTTCAATAACAATGAAAACTCATAGAGAAGTAGATAAAAGATTAAATAAAGTAAATAAATCACTTCAATGTTTTCAAAGGAATACTAAATCAGACCGTTGTTTCGAACACACAATGATTAAGCGAACAGACAATACTGGCTTTGAAATCCATTGTTAGCGATATAATAGAGAATAAATGGTTATATTTTCCTTTCGGTGATAAAGAGTTTTTTCTTTTTATAATATTGTGTTTTGATTAACTTTATCGATCACAAGTTACTCGACGTTTCAGGATCTGGAATCTGATCCCGTCATCAAGTACTTTCATAGCAAGTTAAAATTTGAGCTTACGCGCCAAAGTCGTTTTTGTGGTGTTATTATTGACCAGATCTTGACCAGATTTATTCGTAGTTTTGCTTAACCAGTTGATCACCCAGTTCTTAAACTAATTTTGCCTAGTTTTGTAAGTATTTCATGTTCTAGATTCATTTTCATCAGAGAACAAGGTATGATTTCACACAGGAAAAATGTATATAATTGATTGATTCAGCTTGACATTATATAGCTGTATACCAGAATTGTATAATAATAATATAGTAAGCGAGATATAAATCTTTTGATTACCAGTTGTATCTCAGAAGCGAAAATTAAAAATACGTATTTGATTTTTGAAACTGAATCCAATGGTGCTGATACAAATTTTATTTATTAATAAATGAATAAAAGAACCTCAAAAACAAAGGTTTAGAATAGGACTCTCCTCAAACCTCCCTTCTGGTATACAATATAGTTTCTTTTTACATATATGTTTTGAATATAGGTACCGCCATATAGTACACGGAAATAGTTGCATTTCCTATACGAGATTCATTACAACACCCAATAACAGAAAAATTGTTATAATTTTCATCCACGTTTAAAACCAGTAAGTGACGAAGCCATTTGAGCATATATACCAAATACGGAAGTGAAACAACGTTCCTCTCGACTTGGAGGTTAAATCACTCTTCCAATTTCCCCGGTTGTGATGCCCCACGTCCCGCGTTTACCGCGTCGATCTGCTTCGCCCAAATATCATCAATTTGTTCTTCCAAACCCGATCGAGTTTTCTTTTACATCTGCTATTTATCACATTTTCGCCCTCTTAGATTTGATTTTTTACTAGCGTGAATATTTTTAAAACGATCATTAGTCCACCAAAATAAAAAAGTAGATCTTAAAAATGGAAACTTCTGTTGTAAACCTAATATTGTAAATCGTTTAGATTGATTTATAGTTAGAATATTACCATGCAGTTGGTCAGATAATTGTTATTTAATGGTCATTAAATTATTGTTTGGTGAACGAGATATCTGGACAACGGTTTAAATAAAATGCAGCTTTAAAAGTTTTCTTCACCTATTTTGTAAAAAAAGCTACTAGTGCATTGGCCAACCGTCAGCCGGTTTCCGAACACCGTTTTCATAAGATTTTTTTAAACTTGGTAAAAATGAAGTTGAAGAGTTATATTAGAGCCCTCATACCTCAAAAAGCTGAAAATGAGCAAACAATAGTTTCAACGATGTTTAAAAGTAACTCATTTCCGTTACTTTTGATTACACGATTGATTTTTTCAGATACATCATGATGACCCTAGAACCAACATTTATCAGTAAGACAAAAACGTTCTTATAATTTAATCTTTACTCATTTCATCCGGAGGGAGGGAATGAGTAAAGAGGATGTTTTTATGCTTCTGCAGAGTTGAGGACTCTTAACAAATAAACATTGAATACCCATTAAAGTATTAGTTTTACTTTATCTGTATTTATGTTTTTTTCAGGTTCTTCCATACAAACATACCTAAATCTATGTTATTTTACATTGAAGAAGCAGAATTGAAAAACCCTCCCAGTTCATGTAGTATATTAAAATGTGTTACCTTTAGTGCAGAAAATATACTATTCAATCCATAATTTAAATTTTTCTACTTAAGTTTGATTAAATTAAAAGTTTCAACGGATAATAATCACACTATTTCATTTCTACCACGAATAAATGATTTTTAACATAATTGAAACATTAAGGTTTACACATTAAGAATTGTATAATTTTCATTGATCCAACGTGGTTCATTCACCTCCATTATTCCCTATAAACATTTCTCCTCTCACGAGACTGTGGTCGTCACCATTACGGTTTTCTTCAACCTCCAGGATCCCAGTCAAGTCACGCCTCCGCCGTCGTTCAAACCTTTGATCCACCGGCAACCTCCTTATCAGGAGACATTCTAGATATTTCCTGTAATCCATTGAACCTGTCTGCGCCATGAGGGTAGAGGTGACAGACTGGAAGATCAATGAGTTTATCGAATGCAAACGGGTACGATTGTACATGGCACAAATAGAAAAAAATGAGATATTTCAATAAACAAGAACCGTACGTTTTTATACACTGATTATTAAAATAAAGAATTCGATTTAACAATGTTTTGTTTTGTTTAAATTAATTCCACCAATCTACTATTTTAAATAATCTATTTTGACATTCTGAAATCGGTAATTTTTCCCAAGTGAATACATCTGACAGCGTCACAGATTTCTTTTGATGTTTGGGATGCTTTATAGAGCAAAGATCGCCTGATCTCAAAACATCTGCAGAATTCTGTACATTTTAAAACTCTGGTTTGCAAAAAGCATAATGGGTTTCAGTACCAAGACCAAATTCATAAATGTAACCTACTTTAAATGGGCTAACAAAATCCTAACATTAATTTATATTATAAGTGGTACTCTTGCATTTTTTCAGTAAGCAAAATCTGTAGCAATTGCATTGAAATTGAACAGGTGGAACATAATAAATATTTTGGTCGAATCCTGGACGAAAAATCTAACTGGAAAGGGCTTGTCTCAAAAATTAAGGATTATGTGTATATTGTTCTTCTACCGTTGTTAAGTGGAAGTTGTTCGTGTTGATAGTTTGGGTGTTTTATTGTAATGAATAGGTTATTATATCTTGTATCTTTTTTCATAGACTTTTTATTTATCTGCATTTGTTTATAATTAGCGTTACATATTATAAGTTTCGTTTATACATAGGCATTAAATATTTAGATCTTGTATTAATATTTTATATATTTAGTACCAGTATTGCGTGTAATATAATGAGAGTTACTGGCACAGTGGACTCTTTTCCGTGATGCCACCTCTACTCAGCAATTGCTAAAGAGGTGGCTATCCAATTTGTACTTTTAATTCATAGCTTTTATATGCTACTAATGCATGGGTAAAATATATGTGATGATATGTCCATTAACAATCAGTATGTGTAGCAGCTTGTAAAAACAATGTGAATTGTGAGTGGACATTTGGAAATAAAGAATTTATTTATTTATGAATGTTGCCTAGTAACAGATTGACGTTGGGCAGAAAAGGAACCGGGGTTTGGACCGTTCCCTATCAGAACGAAAAAGAATGCAGAATGTCGTATAAAGAGATACAAGCTCTAAGTAATAACAGTTCAAAATTACTACAGTATTAGTTTCGGGCGGTTAATTTTGTAGAGATTAATCTGTGAGGCTGAGGGCTGATCCATCCCAAGTACAAACACCAAGCCTGGCGGATCTACCAACTTGACATCAAAGGATCGCTCAATGCAACTCACTCCTAATAAACATTCTACCGCTTTGAAGGTAGCCCTCTTATTAAGTCGCGCTTCACTCCGTCTATAATCAATAGCTCCAGATTGTTCAGTCCAGTTGTTTTAGAATTAATTCGGTTCCAGGAGTATACGTGTATGCAGAGACTTTGGTGGTTAGGAAAATTACAATTTGGTTTGGGACTGGGGGTATACTGTACCCTCATTGGAAAAATAGATTTTTTTAAATTTGTGTTGTAAATACAAGTTAATTTAGCAAGTTAAATTGCAAATGCGCAAACGACACTTATGTGTGACTCCTGAAAAGTTTTTCATTTTTATGTTTTTTTTTTATTTCACACACAACTCAAAACTATAACAACCATCCACGTTTTTGAACTTTCGTTGTATTTATAATTTTTATAAAAAATATATTAATTAAAATTTTAGAAAACTTTTGGTTTTTATGTAAATGTAAAAAATCATTTTAAATTTTATAATTTTATGTACACTTTGTTCTAAATATTGCACCCTTCATGAAAAAACTATAAGTGGCTGAGCAACACAGTGGTAATTGAAAATATTATTTTTATATTCACAGTATAGAGCCTTCTCAGTCTTCCTAAAAGTAAAATCGAACAATTAACGAGGAACTAAAAAATTACAAGTCACTTTCACAAGTCTATTTTTATTTCAAGGGGAAAACATGGATTTTCTATACTTTCCAATAACAGTATGCTATGGATATGTTTTTTTTATTTCATGATTTTATTTGCTAATATTTCACTGTTGAACTGTGTTGAACTATAACTTACAAAATAAAAATTCTTGTGATTCAAGTTTAATAAAAACGTATAATTTTTTTACATCACTCGTGTATGAGTAGCTCGAGGAATAATTTGTATGGCTAAAATATTGAAAGAAAGACTTTGAACGGAAGTAACTTGTAATAATAATTGTTTTTAAAACAAAATATTGTAAAAATTTGTACGCAAAAATGTCAGTTTATAACGGAACTACAGTAAGGTTGAATTATAGAAGGTATTCGTAGACTTTTAAGATGGATGAGGTATGATGTCATTAACAAGCGAACTCAAATATTGTGGTTTCCGGCGCTCTCCCAGGTGTTCCGGTTCCGGCGCGGTTCTCCAGAGTTACGGATTTGGCGGGAATACTTCGCCACTTTACCGCAAAATATGTTTCTACTAGGTTAGATATTAATATAGCTTTTACAAAGTTATCTTATTGTATTTTGTAACTATTGAATACTTAACATCCTCGACGCCATTTATTGGATACTATATAAAGAGAATAGAATTATGTTCAGAGTTGTTTTATTCTATCCCAAAATTAACCTCCAGTTAAAAACAAATACCAACCTATAAAAACAAATGATAATGTTATTATATTAGTAAAATATTGATATAGGAATACAGCAGTAACCCTACACGCCAATTTATACAATGGTTTGATAACAAATGTTCGTAAAGAATTGAGAAAATATTAAATATTAAATGTTTTTCCACACAGGTTTTTCCAAATCTATGGGCTTCATTGTTCTACAGAATAACCTATTTTGTCATTCAGATACCATATAATGTTTTATGTTACTTTAGTAATATGGTATAATGTTACAGTTTGTTTAAGTTAATTGTGTTGTGTACAGTGAGCTGATTGCTGTATCATATGAGCAATAAAGAAGTTTTTCATTTAAGTTCAATGTTTTAGTTAAACATATTAAATCCACATAAAATTCAATTATGTAAACATTATGGATTGCACGCTTTCTGTGATATTTTTATCCCCTTATAAACAAAGATCTGCTTCATGATAAGATTCAAATCCACTTTATTGGCTGTTCGTAACTGAAGTTGAAACAGAATTTTAGCCAGTAGGAAGTTTATCAGAGTTTTCCCTGTTTATTTACAACTCAACTAACATTTTTCACTATCAACAGCATTTTCTTGTAATTATGTGGTTTTAAGAAATATGTATATATTGTATGGATGTATTAGTAAAATAAATACGGTAGTAGATACTATGTTTGACAAAAAACAGCCATTTACCAGAATAGTTTAATAATATAATTATTTATTTTAGAAAGAGTATAGGCTAAACTACACTAAGAGAATTAATGAACTGATACACTAAAAATAATATTTTTCATGTAAATAATTTATAAATTTGAATTTGTAAAACCCATAATAATATTTGCATACTAAAGACTATATATCTTTAATGGTTTAACCCACCATTCTTTTGACCGAAAAAAACTAATTAACTAAAAAGTGACAACTTTATTACCACTTATTCGAATCTAGGAGTTTCCAACCAGTATTTAACAATATTCTCCACCTTTTAATGTTTGGACTTACCCCTATTTTTATTAAATCCGTCCCACGAAAATATTGCGAAATGAGTTGAAAGGTAAAGTATAGATAAAAAAGAATGCCACCCTCTTAAAAATAATAATAATAATAGAAACTTTTAAGGTATGGATGACTTGCTAGTCTAGTGGTTAGCGTCTTGAACAAGGAGCAAGTGGGCACTGGTTCAAATCCCGCAAGTTGGGTGTGTACCGTTTTCCTCTTGGACCAAAAATGCTTCTGGTGTTCATACAACGTGTTTCAACATACATGATTAAGTTATGTAAAGATTTTCAAACAATGAGCAAAGGTAAAAATTCATAAACACTCGTCACTCCAACATACCACCTAAAGAAATAGAGGACACAGTGTCACCAACCTCAATGAACGACAAAGGTAATCAACCTAACGTCTAAGTTGCCAACCTAACAACATAAATGTCGCACGTAAAGAAGCGAGGAACTAACTTTGCTGTTAGACCGATATTACAACGACTTTACCAAGTTATATTTTTTGGCCAAGCGTGCTTACGTTAAATTGAGTTTAAAAAAATTTATTGTAAAAAAAATCTTACGTGTTAAGTGTAGTACAATAAAAATATCTTCGACGATTTGATTTCTTTTTACAAACACAATGGTCATTGGACAATTTGTTTAGTATTTGTTATAAAATAATCATACATCCATCAGTTTGATAGACTCTTAACATTTAGTACTTGCCTATCGGTTTTACTAATACTTTCACAGAGAATAAATAGAAAGAGGTACCTATCAAAATTGCGTGTTTTGTTTTTAAGCCGTTTCTGAAAGGAAGTGTTACTTCTCATCAGTATTTATAACAATTTTGTTCAAACACAAAAAAGTTTACCTTTCTGAAATGGCAACCTACCCAGGTAGGTATTTTAAGCTAAGGATGGATAAGAACTGAGTGTATGATGCTCGAGTTTTTCAGAATTGTTACTTACTAAACTGACGTGTTCCTTGAATAGAACGGTTAATTAATATCTGGTGACATTAATAGGAACTACAGTAAATTGTGGGATCAAAACCACAATTTTGCCTCTGCATTACAAACTGGTCTAGATATGAGGATGTTCTTTGCGGATAACCGAGTAGGTATTCAATAGGGTGGACGATAATACATCCTCTCTGACCACCGATCCACCGCTATAACTATCCACAATCGTGGATTATTTTTATTTTTTTAAATATTTTCCTGTGCTTTAAATTGTGCATGTCGAGTGTTTTAGGCGTATTCCCCTGCCATAAGAAAGCTACCTTCGGTTATTTGTTCTATGTGGTGCTGACCAATTTCATGCTGTGACGTCTCATCCATAGCTTTCATTGATACGACCCATTTGTGGGCTTCATGGATACTTGTATATGTGGGCAGGCAAAGTATACGTAAAATAAAATAATACTTTATACTCACTATCATTTCTCCCTCAAGTATTGTAGATGCATTTTTCTGCTTACCTAGAAAAGAAAAAACTCGTTTAAAAATACTGACTATTTCTCACTTTGTTTATGATGAAGTTGTTGCCACATATTGTAAGGCCAATACGTGAGAGAGACTGGAAACGGACGGAAAGTAGGGTGTAAATATTATTGGGTGAGGGGACCGTCGATTTATGATGTTTGGAGTGTGAACTTGAAGGTGGCAACTTACCAATGTTCGATAGAGTTCTGTAAACCTTACTCGCTGTTATACACTGTTGATACTTTCCTTCTATACACAATTTATTTATCGTCATAATTGTTTTAATGATATAGTTAATGTTAATGCACTAAGGTATTCGCTTATTTTACTACGTAGTCTAACATGTGATCTTTTCATTCTAAAATTCATAAAAGTGTTGGATATTAATTACTTATATTGGCATGGATATGTCTTAGTTCTAGTAGTTAGTATTGGCCATCCATCAGACCAAAATGTATAACGGTGACGTCAAATGCTTAGTGACGTAATATGGCTTTAAGGTCAGCTGCTTAGAGGAACTGAAAAAACTCCCTGTAGATGCATGATCTGACTACAAAAGCGTCTGTTATTTTAACCACACAGCGTTTCTGGATGTGGAGAAACTCCTCCCATTTTCAAGTGACTACTAAATAGCTATACTTTAATAAAAATGTTTTGTTATAGATATTCTATTACCGTACTTTTGTCAAAAGTAAATAAAATAAAATAAAAATATAACCAGTTATACAATGTAAATTAACCACAACACTCACCATCCTAAGAACATTCCAATTAGATTAAATTTAATTATTACACATTCACCTGAAAATGAGAGGAGTGTCTCTACGACCAGAAACGGTATGTACCTGTATACTCAGACTTTGTGAAAATCGTATAAAATAATATTAGTGATATATTACGCTTTAAAGTAATGTGCAATTAATGTATAGTATAGTAATGTTAATGCAGTGCAATGTAGTAATGTGTAATAATGTGTAAATTTAGGCCTAGTAAAGTGACAAACGGTTTCAGGTTAGAGTCCTAAAGAGTAGAGGAGGTTTTTTTGGTGGGTAACCTCGCTTCATAAGGGAGTCCCACACTACAGGCTGGCAACCTTTGTGCATAAAGCATCCGCCTCTCCCTCAAAAAAGGAATGTGTAATTAATAATAATTGTCCTACTATTTATTGAACGTCAAGAGTTTTATGGTAAACGTTAAAGTTTTATTTCTTTTTCTTCATTATCTCGGATCACGGTGTGCATTTATATAACTCGTAAAGAAAAAAAATAGTTTCCAGGTTTTCCAGTTTTTGTATACGATATTTTAGGCTAGCTATCTTGGAAAGATAAAGATATTCAAGTTATTTGTATACGAATTTAAATTTCGTTTTGGTAATCTCTTAATGAGGATCGAAAAAATTAAAAGTAATTGGATTAGATTTAAAGACGAATAGTATAAAACGTCAAGGGGAACTTATAAAGGAAAATAGAGAGATAATGAGACAAGAACGTATTGTGATTCAACGCTTGTACAGAGAAGTTGCCTCCGCGCCTTACAATTAGTTTTGAGCGCGGACAGAGTTCTGATTGGTCACAACTCTTCAATTCTGTGGTACTCAAGGTCATTCATTCTACTCCTAAAGACAAAGGTACCTTTATATTATTTATTATGACTATTCTTAGAATAAAAAAAGATGCGAAAACTATTAAAATATGTTACTAAGTCTTAGCTACAGTGTTTACGCCTTTTTAGATTAGTAAAAAAGTGATTTCTACATACTAATAATAAATTAAAGGTTTTTTAGTGTTAATTTTTGACGTGGGTTTGTCTTAGCTCTAGTGGAGGCATTGGCAATCCATCAGACCAAAATTTGACATGTAAGTGGCGTTATATAGTTATGAGGACAGCTGTAAAGAGGTGCTGAAAACATTAATTTTATACATATCCCATGATTTAAGCTTGTTTTAATATTCCAATTTTAAAGACGTGACGTTACGTTTGTAAATAATAATTTGGAAAAAATGATAAAATGAAATGTTTTGTTCAGAACTGATAACTGTGCAGTGGTTTAATTTTAGACCTAGCTTCAGTAAGGTCTATCCTAAATAGAATCGTGAAATAATTTTGTGATGATTCGTCTCTAACTCCAGCTGCCTTGAGCTGTTAATAAATGACACTGGCAAAATTTTAATCTGATCTATGTCAGTAGTAAAATTATTTACGGGTAAAGTAGTTCAGGAGTAAAGAGCAGGCCAGGAAGTCAAAGGTTGTTGGATCGAAACCAAAGGATGACGACTCCCAGTGATCAACTGGGAGTCCTTAATTCCTTATCCTTAATCCTTCCTTGTCCTTAATTCACCTTACAGGCGATAATTTCTAGACGCGATACTCCCTCGTTTGGATTATGGACCGTAATATTCTACTACGTTTATCCGCAAAGACCATCCTCACAATTAGACCAGTTTGTGATGCAAAGGCAAAATTGTAGTTAAAGGTCTCTTCGATGCAATTTACTGTTGGGTTTATAATTAACAGTCCTGTTTATAAAACATACCACAATCATCTTACACTCATTTCTCGTTCCTAGTTGGTTCAAAATACCTACTTTCCTGGGCAGGTCAACTTCTCTGTTAAAAGTATAAACAACATACATAGATACTTATTTAAATAAATAATAAGAAATACGATTTTACATCAATAAACTCAAATGTATATACCTTAATTTAATTGATCGCATTCCTTCCTAAGCAAAGCTCGGTCCTCAGTAATTGTGTTCAGTAGGTCACAGACCAATGTGCACAGTTGGAATGCAGACGACGCCACTCACATTAACCGAGGTATTTTATCGCTCAGTAAACAGCTGTTAACGGCGGTAACACGACTTCTGCTACCACCAACAGCTGTTTAATTTAAAGGTATTTAAATTTTCCTGGAATTCAACTTGTAGTTAATTTGTAACTAGAATATTAATGGGGCTCTTATGCCCATGTTATATAACGTAAAGTCTGTCTAGGAAAACTAAATTATGATAGATAGGACTTTCATTGTTTTTTCTTTACTTTAAAGAACGTATGGTTATCTAGTTCCTCACATAAGGAATAATTAAAATAATTTTATTAAATATATTTTTCCGGTTAGAAAAATAAAAAAATTCTCACAAAAATTATAGCTAATGTTTTAGTTAATTGGTAGTAATGGTTTAGTTAATTTAGCTAATGGTATCCGAGAAAATGTGCATAAAAAACACGTACTTCACGAAAGAAGCTAAGAAAAGATTTACAACTACTTTCTGTTTAGTTTATGTGATAAAACGTAATAAAGACGTATTATGTGAGGGGTCGAGAAAAGTTTTAAATAAGATAGAAAGTTGCGAGTAAATATTATTTGGGGAATGGAAAGATTCTGCGATTTATGTTGTTTGGAATGTGAACTTGTAAAGAGATATCTCGTTTTGACTCTTTCCTTATTTGAGATTCATATTTATTCAGTGTAGAAAAGAGTTCGTCTTTCAATTGTTGTTTGTTATACCTATTTTTATTGTGTTTTATTAAGTGTTTGCTGATAAACTACGACGTACTTTCACTTTTGTGGAGATATTTAGAAATATTAGTTGTGGAAACATGACGATTTAGAGCTTTGTCCAGGACTGTGATGTCGTTCTTTTTAACTAATTTTTTGTAAACTCAGTTCTGCGTTTGTTTTGTAACAACAACCCCAATAAAATAGTATTTAACCACTAATATATTAGGTAAATCGAACAAAAACAGTATAGTTGAAATGAAATGAAATATTATTTTTCGTTGAATTGCAATATTTTCACCTGTTTCCAAATATGGGGTAGAATAAGGTAATTTAAAAACCTTTACTTAAAAGCCCTATTGTATTACAAATCAGTTTTAGTTTAACCATGTGCGAGTGGGCAATGTTTTCAAAATTTAAGTTACGTTGTGAATATTAATTTTCAAGTAATTTGTTTCTGAAGGAGAAAATCAACCTCAGTAAAATGACAAACAACTGTAGAAAAGGACATCACCTGTTACATAGTATGCCTATCTGTTGGACGATGCAACCTTTACATTATGTCGCATCAATTAATCTTCGAAGTCACGCTTTTCTAAAAGCATTGATGGGAAACAACATTTTAGGGAAAATTTAACAAAGCTATTGTCTCCGCGATCAGATGCGGAATGCTTCGAACAATGACGGATCGTTTTACTTACGGCGATTATACCTTTACTTTCACTGTTGTTAAGAACACATTATGATAATCTATAGAGAAAGCGGTCCAATTTATGGAAGTGGGGCGATCCCGCGCCGACGCGGAAAATAATACGATAATCAGAGCAGGGTTTGGGCCGTTTCCACAACACTACGCGCCGTTTAACGTGTGTAATTGCCTAAGCAAAACCGAGGTGTGTTTACAAAATAAAACGAACTAGCCAAAGTGCCCGTTCTTCGCACGGGTTAAAAAGGCTGAGAGGTGTAGGCTCTACTGATACATTGAAGTTATTGTTAATTAATTCTTCATTGTTTACAAAATGACAAAACACGAGTGTCTACAACATGACAAAGTAACATCTGTCAAATATTGGGAGAGGATAAGGATTAACGTAATAGAGACAGTCATCGGAAAAAACCATTCCACTATTTCTAATAATTCACTAATTTCGATCCAGCAGTTTATCTGAAAAATCAACTTTATTTCTTCTTCTTCCCAAACTGTCAAAATATAGTGCAAACGGATGTTGTCATTAGAAAATGTAAACATGAAACCTAGGACGGTCACGGCAGCTCTTTCTTCTTCCCGAACTGTCAAATTTTAGTGTTCACAGCTCTTGACATTCAAGTAATTTTATGTTTTCATTCTTTGAAAATGTAAACATTGAAGCTTAGGACGTTCATGGGACGTAGCCCGAGGGGATTTTAAGGGAACTAATATGCCTATGTGTTTTAGAGTTTATGATCTACCTTTCTGTAAAATTTCAAACCGGTGGGTTCAGTATTTTTCGCATTTACTTGCCACAACAAACCCACAAACAAACCCGCAAACATACAAACATACAGAAACCACCTCTTCTTTATAATATTATAGATTAGATATACTTAAATATATTAAGTACTTTCATATAAACCTCCATTGTTCTCTAACCAGCTCTAACTTTTGATTGTTGTTATTAAAAATGCTTTGCATTTCCGAAACGAAATTACAATATTTTTAATTACGTAGAGAAAATAGACCAGCTTCCCCTATTTCAATTTATTGATTATGGTTGCCTCGATTGATTGCGTACTTTATTAATTGGTAATTAATAACTTAAGGTTAATATACTTAATTAATATTAAAGTAGTTTGTCCTTTATAGTTATTCTTATTTGAGTAAAATCCAGTATTTATGAAAAGTTTACGATTATGATCAGTGAGTATAATAAAAGGAAGATAAAAAATTGTATCCTTTTCGCCTTTGACACTTTTATAACAAGTAGAGCCAATAATTTGTAAAATGAAGAGTGAACCAAAACAGAAATCAGATGTTTCATCAAAGCTCCGCAGTTTGAAAGAGAGTCAGGTTACCGTGGTTATTGCCTGTTGATCTGTCCAGTTGTTCTTTGATTGAAAAGCTTTTCTGCGGGTGAAATATTAAAATACTTTGATCTTCAACCTAGGCACTCTGAATTTTACAGTTTGTAATTCCACGTGACTAAATTTTTCGGCTGTGGATTTAAACTAATTATTTCTCATAGAGAAAAATAATTTTACTAGGTGATCAGGTATTCGTTTTTTTAATGACGTAAAACTACATTAGTTTGTATACTATTTTCAATTATTGACGACACCAGGTGTAACATTTGGTTCGATCTAAGTATTTGATGATAGAGTTTTGCTTTGAATATATTTTGCTTAAAATGTGAAAAACATTTGTTTTGAAGTCGGAAGTTGACCGTATTCCAAGCACCTCTTTCCAGGAACCGAGAAATAGCCGATTTGACTAGCTTTGTCGATCTACTTTGAATTTTATTGTGTGGTGTTTATACGATTTTATTAGCTTTTTAGTCCATAACCGCTATTATATATTTGCTATTTCGTGGCCTAAAAATCGTCACCTTTTTAGTGATAGTGATAGAGAGGACAAAAGTGAGCCTGAATCTGTTTAACATTTTTTAACTTATGTTAAATTTATATGTTTTATTCTTATTTGTATTCCATTTATAAGATCTAATTTATTCTATTTAAAAAATTTTCAACCTCATTATTTAATTTTTAGTTTGTTTATTCGTCATTGTAAGGTTTTTTCTTACAATAATTGAAGGAAAAAATATTTGGTATATGAGTAAAATTAAAGGTTAGTTCACAATAACGGTATAAATCTATGATTGTAATAGTAAACAATATTTTACCAGTATTCACCTCCGCATGCGCCTGACTGCGTTTCACAATCAATGTGTCCGATGAAGGGTTGAATGAATTGAGCAGTATGACGAATACCAAGTTTATCACATGGGTGTGATGTTGCCTTTTGAAACTCGCTCGTTTTACGACCACGGCTGGCGCCTCCTCATAAAAGTTGATCCCGCACGACAAGCGTCACTCAATACGATACATATCTCTGTTAAGGAAGATTTTATCAAAAATATTTTAATAAAAAAAAAGTTAAAGAGACTATTTTATAAAAGTGATTTTTTGTCATACTGCTTCAAAACAGCTGTTTTAAAATACATGTGTTGAAGAGCGCAAGTTGTTATTTTTCTTCCTAGGACTAAACTTATTTTTATGATGATTTTTTGAGTCCTAGGCCGCAAACGATGATATTTAATGATATTTTTGATTCGAAGCTAGCATTCGCATAACCTAAACAAACAATCAAGAAGTAAAATACTGCTGAAAAGTCTAAAGTGACAACTATTGTTACTAAATCAGGTAATAGTTTATGGTTTGTGAGTTTGTTTTACTTTGTTTGCTGTATGACGAAAAATATAGTTCATCACGCGGCACAAAATTGGCTTTTTGATATACTCGCACACCTATCGGCCTCGGCTGTTAAACATGTGCTCGTATCAAAATCGCCAGTTTTTTGTCTTGGTTTGCAGCCTGAGTGAGCCTGAATCTGTTTAACATTTTTTAACTTATGTTAAATTTATATGTTTTATTCTTATTTGTATTCCATTTATAAGATCTAATTTATTCTATTTAAAAAAAATTTTCAACCTCATTATTTTTAATTTTTAGTTTGTTTATTCGTCATTGTAAGGTTTTTTCTTACAATAATTGAAGGGAAAAATATTTGGTATATGAGTAAAATTAAAGGTTAGTTCACACTAATGGTATAAATCTATGATTGAGATAGTAAACAATATTTTACCAGTATTCACCTCCGCATGCGCCTGACTGCGTTTCACAATCAATGTGTCCGATGAAGGGTTGAATGAATTGAGCAGTATGACGAATACCAAGTTTATCACATGGGTGTGATGTTGCCTTTTGAAACTCGCTCGTTTTACGACCACGGCTGGCGCCTCCTCATAAAAGTTGATCCCGCACGACAAGCGTCACTCAATACGATACATATCTCTGTTAAGGAAGATTTTATCAAAAATATTTTAATAAAAAAAAAGTTAAAGAGACTATTTTATAAAAGTGATTTTTTGTCATACTGCTTCAAAACAGCTGTTTTAAAATACATGTGTTGAAGAGCGCAAGTTGTTATTTTTCTTCCTAGGACTAAACTTATTTTTATGATGATTTTTTGAGTCCTAGGCCGCAAACGATGATATTTGATGATATTTTTGATTCGAAGCTAGCATTCGCATAACCTAAACAAACAATCAAGAAGTAAAATACTGCTGAAAAGTCTAAAGTGACAACTATTGTTACTAAATCAGGTAATAGTTTATGGTTTGTGAGTTTGTTTTACTTTGTTTGCTGTATGACGAAAAATATAGTTCATCACGCGGCACAAAATTGGCTTTTTGATATACTCGCACACCTATCGGCCTCGGCTGTTAAACATGTGCTCGTATCAAAATCGCCAGTTTTTTTGTCTTGGTGATAAAATATACTATTGTACCGTTGTTATTGCCTAATGACGAAGTTTTTTGAAAGCACACTGAGGCAAAACCACAAAGTATCAAACTAATTAATGCTGGAGTTATATTATACATTACTTTGTTGTAGTATTTTTATTTTAATATTCAGAAACATATACCGTTGCTACCGTTCAATATTTACTGATAAACACATACATGTGAATAACTCCTATTGTTCTCTTTGAAACACCTAGGCCTACATGCTTTGCTGTTAAAACATCTTTTTCAAGTCGTGATATTCATAAGAAAAATTCAATTAAGGATTCTTAAAATTGTTTTTTATGTTTAAGTATTCAGTGGATTGAATAATATAACTATAAGTACTACAGCTACATTGTTAGTGCAATCTGGTCTGAAAATATAGTTCTGGGAGTACTACCTCTTTTTTCAGAGTTATTTTAACAGAATATATCTAATTTAGAGTTTTTTTTAGATTTGTATTGTTTTTAATGATAATTTTGATAGTAGTGTAAGATAAATTATATAATTTTTATTTGTATGAACCAAACGCAAAGAAGGGACGTTAAGTTTAACTTATTTGTTTACAATAGTAACTATAAAAAATTACTTTTTTAAGTTCATAGCTAACCTACACTATTCTATACGATTTTGATTATTATAGAATCACGAATAAAATCGCTAAATAACAATTATAACACTATACTGGAATAAACCAATACTTTGGATTTAGTAGGATTAAAACTAAACCGCAAAATGAGCGTGAAAGCAGTAATTTATTCCCGAGTATGGATGGATATCATGAGCAGTATTTTTTTGGTATTATAGAGCCTCCGTGGCAAGACAAGATATTGCTTCCCTCCTTTCATTATAACTCAACGGGGGCTTAAAACATCACTTTGGGCTTTTACAAGAAATACACCGCACGCTTTTCTTTCTCTCAAGACTTAGGGTTCGCTAAAATGCTGTTCAAAATTTATATTTATAGCAGAAACTTCAAACTCAGAGCCTAAAAGTAGCTGGACTTGACAAAATTAATAACTCTAGAATTAAATTTGTCTTGCAAACTAATGTTAAAAGAATTTTAAATTACAATCAATCACCGTAAAATTAAATCAAGTTTTTCTTTAAAGGCACATAGATTATTTATTTGTGTTGATAATTTTATTATTCCCAGTATTATATTTATCAATAGGTTAGTTTTACATGATTATTACTAACCGGTAAACAGTCATTTGTGTATGACGAAAAATAATAATTTAGGTAATTGAATTTACTAAATATTCTACTTTTTTTATATACTCGCATACTTTGAAAGCGTAAAATATGGACGAAGAAAAAACATTGAGATACGTTGCGCAATGCGATTGAATGATATTAACGTCAACAATGGTTAGTGAGAGAAAACTGCGGAAGTCACGACTCACCGATCCTGACTGCTAGAACTGGTCGATAAATATTGTGATAGGATCCTACCATATAGTCTAAAGAATATATTACTTTCTATTATTCGCTTTGAGCGCACTCTAGTAGCAAATATTACAATGAGAGCGGGGATCATTCTTTTACAACAGAATTTTACTGTACACTTCTGTTTGATAGTGACTGAAACGGCAACCTATCCAGGTATTTTAAACCAAGTATTAATGAGAAATGAGTGTAAGATTATTGTGAAGTGATCTGGTATTCTTGTTAAAGACTAAGACAGACATATTCCATAAACAACATTCCAACAGTCAATGGCATATCTAAGGGACTTACAATAATTTAATGTGGAGTCCGAACCACTATTTTGCAGGACACGCCACCGTCCCAGTTTGCTTTTGGGAGTTTGCAACATTAAGGAGGAACGTCTGAGTTAAAACTCCCTAGTTACCGAACAAATAAAAAAACTACTGAAAAACTTAATATAATAAACTATAATGTGAAAATTTAGTCCATCCAAGGGTACAGATTTATCAGTGAGTCAAAGTTTATAGCTACTAAAATTGCTATGCAAATGATTCTAAGAGAACAATAGGAGTTGTTTACCCAGAGGTATTATTAAGGTCTGTGTGTTTTAACGGTATTAAATACATACCTTATGTTGTATGGACAAATGGGCGTTTTGTAAACTTGAAATGGCTTTATGAACATAAACCACTTGTAACATTTACATATAGGAATACCGGTCGTGGCGACCATTTCTCATTGCAAATTTATTATTTTTAATAACTTTTACACTTAAGAATTCGGTGAATCCATTGATTTTAGTCAATTCAGTAACTCCTATTGTAATAAAAACGAAGCAAAACCATCTGGAGACATTTATTTAGGTTTAGGGATAATTAGTTTCTTGGATTCGTGTTATACAAAATTCTTAATTCTTCTTCATGATTCAGTATTACCTTTTCACTATTTTTTCGAGGATACAAGATGAAGAATAGGAAAAATATTTCCAAGTCTTATTTATTTATATAAATTTAGTAAAATTCTAGTAATTCTCACAAAAACTCACACCCACAATAGCCGTTAAATCAAGATTTGCTACCTATATCTGTTTGGCTGTCTGCGAGAAGAACTCCCCTTTCTTTGGCTTAAAGATACAAATATTAGGGATGATACATATGATAAAGCAACTTTGAAATACTATTCCATTTCAATGATTTTATACTTATCATAGTATACTGCTATGCATCTAACAACCTGTGAGCCCTCTCCATTTTTTACTAATTCTTAACCACCTCTTATATACCTAATTAATTTTCTGCGTCAGCATTCTCACTGACGTTCACATGGGCCAATTAATGGACATGACTGAAGAGTCTGCCTTACCTCCACCATCCTTGGTTAAGTCCCATAAAATAATGTTAATGTTTTAGATTAGATTAGATTATTGAATTGGTAACCATACCACAAGGTAGGTATTTTAAGCCAAGTACGAATGAGGATTGCGTGTAAGATGATTGTGGCGCAATCTGTAGTATTTTTACTGACTTAGGGTGACATCTTCCTTAGACAGGACTGGTAATTAATAGCCCAACAGCCGATTGCAACTAAGGGGAATACAGTTTGACGTGGAATCCGAACCATGGTCTCTTACATTTTGTGACAGGATTACTTGTTACTCGATGGTCCTAAAAATATGGTTAAGGTGTAAAATTTAATGTAAAGTAATTAGCTAGGGAAGTCCAATAACTGTTGCGTTAGCTACGTAATGCCCAGTAAGTCAAACTCTGCTCAATCGAAAGAGAGACGTGCGGCTACTGTCAGATCATGTTGACCACTATGTGAGTCGTGTCGATACGGCACCTCCCAACAGGCTCTATAACTTTAATATACTAAGAGGGTGTTGATTTGTTAAAGTAAAAATTGATTTATTGAATATATTGAACACTTTCGACACTACTAAATATATTCCAGCACACAAGCCGCCCTCAGGATAGAGATCGTGAATTCAAAAGCCCGTGCACAAACACGGCCGGCACGACTTCCACGTGTGGACGACTGTGGCAGCGGCGGCGGCTACCGTCGAGGGGAGAGGTCACGGTATCTCCATACAATACCAGGGGGGCACTGACCGAGTGCGGCGACGCGGCAGAGTCGTCATTAGAGCAACGAGAACCGCACCTCAGGAACTACTGTGGCTACCGCGACATGGAAATGGACGACGAGTGCCAACACGCGTTACATAAGTTACTCATTAGCCGAGTACAACGGGCTCAGAATTAATTGGGGTTTAATTTTGAGCTCAATTTCAAAAGTAGGCTATATTGCAAAATTTTTTCTCAAATTTCACATTGCCAAAAATTATTTAAATCATTTTTCAACTCTAAATTTGGTTAATTCTTTGCCTAATAATCACTACTACCTGTTGAAATTATGACCTAACCATGTTTGGATGAGAAAAACATAGCTAAGATTGGTTGAGTCTTATTACTAATTAAGCTGATACGTTCCTTAGACAAGACTGTTAATTGATAGCCCAACATTCAATGGCATATCGAAGGGACCTACAGCAACGTTGGATCAGAACCTGGACCTCGGACTGTATATTCTAGTATATTCTATCATGAAAATAGACTTAATATAAATTAATAACAAGCAGCTGTCAAATTAAATTCAGTATAATTAAGTTTGTTTACATTGGTCATTGATTGTAAAACCTATTTTAATATTATAATACTTTATTAAAATTATCTCATGACATATGAGAAATTTCAATAATGAGACAAATTTAGTATATTTTATCCAATTGTAAACTAATCATAGAATTTTTTTTCTTTGCCTTCATTTGTTTAAAATCAGTTGTATATTTTGGTATAATAATGAGTATATTTTTTCTTAATACTAAATCTTAGAACCCATACAAAGGGTGGACTCACTGCTAGTACTTACATAAAATGTTGATTATCCCTTAGAAGACGCATTGAACCAAAACATAAATGAGGCATGGTTAATAATCAAGTTTCGATTCAATGAAATTTATGTATTTATTGGACGTCCATTACTAAAGGCGGACTGTAGCACAGTGTTCCAGGCTGGCGAGTCGCTCTGCACACGTACGATTTATTTAGCTTGCTCACGTTCCAGCTGAAAAGCTTTAAGGCCTTTTTATGATCATTTATTTCATTTCGTAAAGCATAAATCTACTCGTTTTAACGGTATTGGATTTGCATTTCAAAACTGATACAGTTAAAATACGTTAAACATGAATTTATAGTTGGATAAATCAGTTTTATCATTTTTAATTTTTTTTAATTCTACACAATTTTACTATTTTAATATTGAAATAATAATATTCTCAATATAATCTAGAGTTCTGTCTAAATTTCTTGGAATTATAAAAATTTTTGTTATTTTTATAGCCCAGAAAAACTGAAATTGGTCTTATTTCAATTTCTGTTTATCTCTCTGTCTTTTCATTGTATTGTTCTCTACTTTAATCTGAATACTATGAAAATGAAATAAGAAGTCTCTAAACTCAGTTTCAGCTCTTTTGTTTCTACGTCTTATAGTATAAAACTTGTGATCCATACAAATGATTAAATAGAAAGAAATGACCCACTTAGGAAAATCAATAACCAAATAATTATTGATTTGCTTACATTCATTGTTGATTTTAAACCTATTCTAAAAATGAGGCCTATAATATGAATTACAATAGGGATTATTGCTAGTATTTAGTAATCTTTTGAAAATTACGCCGATATAGTTTTGGACAGTGTAGATACACTAACATACGGAGCGATGTATTTTCGTGAGCGTTGCCAAATATTGGCCGGTCCAATCTACATTAGGCTTCCTCCAAGGACGGTGACTTGCAGCCCTTCTGTTTGGGCCGACTCATTCGCTTCGCTCGGCCGACACCGTGACCAATGATAAATGTAGTTATCGTGCGTGCAAGCTACGGTAGCCTCCAGGCTGCTTCTATACAAGCGAAAATAGTGTTGTGTTCAAGTTACAATTTTAGTCTGCAACTTTAAAAAGTGTTTAGGATGGTTAAAAATCTAAAATCTATCAAATTTTGCTGAAAAATTACATTCTTATAAAAAACCACGGATGTCTTGCTAGCCTAGTGGTTAGCGTCTTGGACTTCGGTGCGAGAGGTCACGGTTTAAATCGCAGAATGCCCTTTGAACGGCTTTCCCCAAAAGCGTTTATGTGTTTATAACTCCTTGACCCGATTAAAATACCTCTGGCGTACAAGAAAAAAATGCAGAGAATGCCTACCTACGTCTAGATACCCAAAAGAACGCATAAACAAACATAATTAAATGAAATTTTCCCTAGTATCATATCAGTGTAATAGTTTTATATATTTGATGAATTCATTCACACTATTCAATGGCAATGGTTAGTAAACTAAAGAAACCCGTTGAGGCTGGAGTTGATAATTGTGGAAGACTCATTTCTATTGGTTAGTGCAGTTGAATAGCACAAATATTGCAAGAGTTGTTAAATCGCTGTATGTCGGCCTTAACTTAAACTTTTGAAAAATTTAACTTTTATGGAATGGTACACTTGATTTAAGTTGATTCTGAGCATTTTTGCAAAAAATAACTTGACATAAATCCTTTGAAACAGTAGCTTATTAACAGTAGCTAAAAAATTAAAGTTGTTTCATTTAAACTGACTATAAAATAAGAAATATTAAAACTTATAATAAGTTTTAGTATTTTTTATCTGTGAGTGATTTTACAGATTGGTTTGATTTATAGTAAATTTAGACTGTACAAGGGATTGAAAAGTACTCCATGAAAACAATGGTGTTAGAACACCATATACTGTTAGAAAAAATACACTTGGAAGTGATGTCGTGTTTTTTTTTATATTTTGTAAATACTTCGATCGTACTATTTAGTTTAAATTGCTGGCACGTCATGATTGGTTTTAAATATATTGTCACATGTACGGGAAGATATAAACATTTTAAAACAACGTAAAATCATGGTTGCTATTTCACAGTAATATCCTATATAAAACATTAAATAGAACTACTTCAAGAATAGTGTGGTGTTGCAATCACAAACTTTGTTTCGATTGTCATGTTGTAAGTACAGTATTACAGTGACAAGGAGCTTGTCATCGCTTGACAAAAACATCGTAATCGCAACTAATTGCTTTATCATTTCACTCGTCGTCTCTTCAAATATGGACGGACTGTTAAATTTCGAAAACCGGGAACAACAAGTAGGTGACAGGTTCTCGTAAATTAAACGTAATGAGAGCCAGCATTATTGAGATAAGAGTGATAATGTCCCAAATGAAGAGGATTATAAACATCCCGGAGAGGCGGCGCCTTTGTCGGTGACATGTGTGATAAGATAACCAGTGACACGGACTAATAGATCAACGGAGGTCACGTGACGTAGGAGAAATGCACCTAGACTCACTAGCGTTGCGGTTGGTAGTGGTTAGGTTGGTTAGTTTATATGGATTTGATCAGCTGTAACTTGTTCTGCTGCGAAAAAAAACTCTAAATGCGGTTCGGGACGAGAGTACTCATATCAGCTGATGTCGAGGTCGTCAGCTGTTCTACTGCAAACGTGTTAAAGTCGAGTATCTACTGTATCGAGAATGGCATTCGGTTGTTATTTCATTGTTGCGTCGTTCAACAATCGATAATATACACCCTACAATAAGAATTGTTTTGCTAGAGTTAATTAATGAATACAATTGCTTTCCTCAGTCATTCGAGGTTGCCTTGTCGGATAATTGGTTAGGTTCAGAAGGTCACGTGTTCGTTTCCCGCACACCTACGACTGCTTAGGTTTGGGACGCTTTCTCTACTGAGGTAGGCCTCCTTGCGTAGACAAAATGTGAATAAGAACGATTATGGAACACTGTAGTTACTATACTATGCAATATACTATACTTGTTCATCCTCGCACCATGCTCAAAATAAGTAAACAAGTTTTAACCATGCTTAGAACAAGGTGAGTATACATGTAAAATACTTACAAGAAAATAAGTAAGCTTACAAGAAGGAAAGTTATTTAAGGCAGTTTGTGGGTAGCAAATTATGTCGCGTATAATAAAGCTGCCTCCACCAACCTATTCACTTTTTGGAACCTCTCTGTTTATTATGTTATCCAACTACTTGTAGGTCATGGGTTGAGGATAAATATACATGGTAACAGGTGGATGTGATATTCCCTTGTATGGGTTAAGGTTTGCACCACGGAATACTACGTTCATCCGCAAATACCACTCTCATAATTAGATCAGTTCGTAATTCTGATTGAAAATTGTAGTTCGGATCACAAAATGAATTGTAGTTCCCTTGGATGCAACTGGCTGTTGGCTATAATTAACAGTCCTGTCCAAGGAACAAGTCAACCTTAGTAAATAACAAGACTAAATGATCGTGCTACAATCAAATCTTACACCTATTCCTGATTCACATTTGATCCAAAATACCTACCTGGACAGTTCGCCATTACAGAAAGGAAAAGGTTCTGTTTGGGATCTTTCTTGGTGACTATTGAAAATTGATTTACGGAGATAAAATCTTTGGCTGTAAGATTAGTTTAAAGATTTTGACTCAATCCCATATCGGCTTAGTGTGTAAAGAAGATAAAAGTTCGACCAAACAAATATTGCAAAAATGCGAAAAGCATTTTTGCAATATTTGTTTGGTTGAACTTACCAATTTCATCAGCATTTTAAATACCTAACGTGGGGGTTTTAAGCGTATAATCACAGATTTTGAGAGAAAAATGCAGTTGTTCCGCTTCACTGGTTTTCACCTCTTGATTGGCATGCGGCGCCCTTTTAAGAACAAACCACTGGTACAAACTTTCTCGCCTTTTTAGCAGACGAGAGAGGTGGTCGTCTTCTATGGCTCCTTATGAGACTGACTCGTACTAGCCTGTTAACATGAGGTATTCCAACTCTAGGTTTAATGGAAAGTTCGAAAAGGAAACAGAAAAATGTCATTGGAAAATTTAATTATAACGCATATTTTATCTGTTTTTTCATAAAAATATTTGGAGTGCTATTTGTATTAGGAATTGTTATTGCGTTGTAAGAAAAATATTTAGAAGTAATTAATCAATAATAAAATTGTTCATATTTTACGCTTACTCGTTGTATTCCCAGAAAACAAAGAGTCAGTTGATCCAATTTAGCAAACTCGTTTGGATACCTTCCGTTTGTGCGTTACAGGTACCTTTATGTTCACCGACACGGTAGCTTAGGCGTAACACTCTCGTACATAAGTCAAACATTTATGAATCGAAACCAGCGGCCGGCAACTCCTGCCAAACCATGAACGGTCACCTCTGGCTAACCTGTGTGACACCCAGCAACGGTACCTAACTGTCTTTAATGTACCACACAGGCCCTAAGCCTATGTTGATAGGCAGTTGAGGTTAAAAAAATCTATGTAATCGTATGAAATTCTCTCCGTCCTTACTTGTAGAATCCAGAACACGATTGACTTTTTAGTAATAGGAAAAGTCCTCAATAAAAATACCAAACTGCTCGTTTTGTAAAGATAAAATCAAAGCTGGTCTGAAATTATAGCATCGAACAATTTGGATATCACCTTCACAATTGCCGGCTACGACTTCGGCTTGTGTAACCCTAGTAGTTTATTATGCTTCGAAACTAGTTAGCTATTACAGGCCGGCGCCAACAAATAAGGATTGTTAGTAAATAATTGACACGCGGGAGAAATTAGATCTGAGCTTATATTACGACCACTCCTGGCACAGCTGGTTTATTAGTCAGCTGTTCTAATTAGATCACGTGGCCTCGGTGCGCGGGAACGCGTGTAAGTGTAAAGTTCAAAGTCGATTGTGCTATGGCGGTATTTACATACTGGTTGGGATTACTCCATGGATCGGAATTGAAGTTATGGAACGCGCTGTATGGGAGTGTAACTGTAAGTGGGTTTACCGATGAAATGTGGGTTAGGTAAAAATGTCTTACTTAACTCAAAATTTATGAAACTGTGCATTAGATACTTATCTAACTGTCCCATTATTGCTGTCACTCTAAATAGATAGTGGCTGAGTGATTATTGTACCCGTCTTCAAAACAGTGGGTCGGATCCTGTGGTTCGAAACTGGGCTTAGTTGTCATTTGGTCATTAAGTAGTAACGCTTCTTAGGGATCTTACCTAACTTTGGGATCTAAAATCAAAGACCTTTATGGTGGTATGAAATTTTGTGAAGTACCGAAGCATATGAACAAAACGCTGCCAGCAATATTATTAAAAATAAAATAGATTGGAATACTCAAAACTGCATTTGCACTGGGTTTTGTATCCGAAAGTTATAAAATATATGGTAATAGTGATCTCTAGCAACTGTGATTGTGCGAATTTAAAAATTCTTAGTTAAATAAAAAGTTTCACAAATCATTTTTACTTACTGCATGATATCGTAATGCATATTTGACGTCTGGATATTGTTATGCTCTAAAACACCGTCACAAACAGGAGGGTATGAGATGAGCATCGAATGTACATCAAAAGATTTCACTCGGAAGACTTAAGCCTCTTACGAGCTCCCTAATCTTCCTTTAGTCAGCCGTAATGCGAGATTATGTTCCTCTTTGACCAACTAACTTCATTGATGTCAAGCGGTAATTAATTATTGTTTCATGTTTCTGAAAGTTTAGACTTAGAGAAGCGGATGAAGTCTAATAATACAGGCTGAGGGTCAGAGTAAAAGCTTTTGAGTAGTTTAGCAGATTAAACATTAAATTAGAACATGCAAATAATGCTAAAAATAAACATTCTCGTCGAGAAAACCTGCAAAAGGTTTGGAAGCATGATTTTGAATATTACATTTTAGAAACCTATGGGTCAAAATTGTGATTAAGTATACAACAAAAAGACCATAAACCATTAACTGATTAGGAAATTAATATATTGTAGAAACCAAGAGTTTAACGTGAGATCCGAACTACTTTTGCCTCTACATTACGAATTGGTCTAATTACAAGAATATTCTTGAGGATGAACGTAGTATTAATTAGTGCGGACGTTGATCTATACCGGGGAATGTCACATCCATAGACCACCGTCCAAATCTACAATTTGTGACATCCAAATGAGAATTAGTTCATGCTCCAACTCAATCCAGTCTTAAAGAGTCCACGACTTTTTTAATTGAGGGTACACACTATAGTATACAGCAAATCCTCCGGCTTAGCAAATTTCGAGAGGATTTCTTTCACAGGTACACCTGTCTTAGGTGGATAGTATACACTCCACCTAAGAATTCAGGTCAGACTAGGTTAAGAGTCTGCATCAGTGGTAGCTATCTTGAATTTTAGTCCCGTAAGAGCAATGTTAAATTCTGGCGGAACATACCTTCACTTTGGCGTCTGTAGTGGCGTTAATTATCAAAGTATCAATGTAAAACTTTGGATGTACATTGATGAGATGTGGCTCAAGGGCATGACCTTTTAATATGTTCAAAAATTTAACTTGATATAAAAACAAAAATCCAGGAATATATTACAAAATAAATCATTATTATTTTTTTATTGAGAGAGAAAATAAGAAGTTCTGTAAGGTGGTGCCCTGGAGGACTGTAATGCCTTTAATTTGACACCTCTTCCGTTAATTTATGACAATGGGTCAAGGAGATATAGGCACCAGAATTTAACATTGCTCTTACGGGACTAAAATCCAAGATGGCTTCCACTGATGTAGACTCTTAACGCGTCAAACGAGACAAGTGACACCTTGTTAAAATTCTTACTGGGTCAGAATAGAAAAATTACGAAACTAATGATGGTATTTCGTAATAATCCACAACAGAAGATATTGAAACATTTGCAACAAGCAGTTGACGGATGTGCTCGTGTCCGCGGCTTGACCAGTGGCCGTCGGCCGAACAGCTGACGTCGGGCGGCCTAAGGCCATCGTGACCGGTCTTGACCTGATCGCTGACGATTACACCGACGTCGGTAGAGGAGGTCCTTTCACTCCTCTCGATACTGGACGTAATTTGAATAGGCTTCACGATTATAAACCCTTATCAGATGTCACTCTTCGAAGTGTGATATGTTGAAAACGCTGTTCAACATCTAAGTTCTCACTTCTTCACCTGAAAGTTTCTACACAAAAAATCTGTTCTGGGATTGTGCTTTCAATCTTTTTTATTCTTCAATTTAATTCTACTCATTTCTTAGGCCTTGAGAAATTCCATATTTATATATTATTCCAGCATAGGAAATTAATTCCTAGCGTATCACGTTATTTTTTTCACAGTTCTGTACAGTATTATAAAATAATTCATTTGAGTACTCAGTTTTGTACCTTTTAGTTCAAGTACAATTGTTCGTGCTTAGCCCTAATTTAGGTTAAATATGACTTGAAAATAGACGAATTCCGAAACGTGTTATATGAAATAAAAGGTGAAAACAATGTCCTCAAGCCATTTATTATTAACCATATGTGCAGCACCCTTAAGTTGTAAACTCGGTAATAAATATCTAAATATTTCAGTTTTTAATATTTATCCTAATCTAAATTGGAAAAAAGTAAAACTTGTACATAAAGAAAATGTGTATGAGCCTATCTCATAATAAAATATTTTTACTTATATATCAACCATTATGTTTTTTTAACCAAACGAAACAAAACACATAAACAGAACCAATTATTTCTTTATAATTCGTTTAGATAAGAAAACTCGTCCGTTCACTGAACCTAATGGAATGTTATATATTTATTTAGTTTAGAAATTGTAATGACTTGTTTGAGTTAATTGTAATATACATACTGTCAGGTAAATATGTGTTTACCGGACGAGGATGAGAATACCATGTGGTTCTATTAAATACAGTTTGGACGAGTGATTTATGCCATTTCACGAGCACCACATACCATACTATCCTAACCTTGACTGAGACCGTGGCTTGTGTGTGTTGCTTTTAGTCCAGCTACTGGAGATAACGATTTGTGGATAGTTGTGAGCGATAGTCGGTGGATGGGATATTATTTGATGTGGATTATCGTCCGCAATATTGGACCAGTTCGTAATAGAGGCAGTAGTTAGGACTACATGTTAAACTGTATGTCCCTTAGATATGCCATTGACTGTTGGGCTATTAACAGCTCTGTCTAAGGAACATAACAGCCTTAGTCAGTAACAAGACTACAAGATCGTGCCACAATCATCTTACACTCATTTCTTATTCATACTTGGCTTAAAATACCTAGGTTGCCATTTCAGTAACTAACTAACCTAATAAACTAATAAAAACGTTCAATTTCTGTTGTATCTTCTTATTGTGTTAAATATTTCTTACTTGCTAAAGGAGTTAAGGGTTATGTTTGTCATAATCAATAAATCTAACCTGATTTGAAAAAATTATATTTTTTCATATTTTAATACACGCATAGGAAGTCTCTTTAATGAGCGCAGTACGGGGTAAAGTAAGCAGCAGCTACCTATCCCGTTAGGTTAGTACTCTACCAATTAATCAACAGCGGATAATTCCCAAGATGAATTAGTTACATCCTGGCCATAAGTCAGACGGACTCCTGTCGCACCCGCGGGCCCTGCACGGTCTACTTGCTACCTTCCATCTCATCTGGCAGCTCTCTCCTCCCACCTCCACCTCCACCTCCACATGTCCGGAGGCGACGACGACGGGATCATCGTCACGCTGGGTAAGGCGGAGGCCCGCCGTAACTGGCGGAGACGAAAATAAAAGGTCTACGCATAGGTGAGGGAACCTTGGGGAGCGTGCAGGTTTGGGGGTTGGTTCTGGGTTTAAATCCCATCAGATTTTACCGCAAGCCACTAAGTCCAGCCCGAAGTAATGTGAAAAACTGTTCCAGACAAAATCCTAGTAAATATTCCTGGGACGTAAAGGAAATAGTAAAAAATCTAAGAAACATTTTAGTGTTAACAAAAATTATCACATTATTTACGTTAAGACTGATATTTACTAAATTTTTCATAGATCTACGTTGGAGGTAAATTGAAAAATTGCAGGATGAGTGAAAATTTGTCTTAAGGAAGGAGAATTTCCTAAAACCGTTAAACATTGGATTGTGATTGGAAAGTTATACTGTTATATAAGTTATAATATAAGTGTATAAGTTATACTGTCTTAATAAAGATTAGAGGTGAAGAACTTGCAACGTTTTTATTTCAACTGACCAGTACCATGGGACTTATCTATGTATCACAATATACACGATATAACATGATAATTAAAAAATATGAGACCTGGCAGGAGTTATGGGAAAATGCACGCGTTAAAGTTTATAAGAAGGTAGAGATAGTTATTTCATATTTTTAACGCTTTTTACACAATTTAATAAACACAGCATATGGCATCAAAGATGAATATCATTAGATATAAAAGTATAAATCTACTTTCCAAAATTACATGGGTTATTCAAGGACAAAATTACGAAAATTTTCATTAGAAGTATGGCAGTTTTTCTAGTTTACATTGGACGATATTTTGTTGTAGTCTTTTTTATTAATCTATCTGTTAATAGTTAATGCCCTACATCGGGGAATTTTTAGGGGATTTTCTTAAACACCAACCGAATTAATATTGACGATTATAAATACCAAAACTTTAGTAGAAAATCATCATCTTTCATATACAATACTAACCTATTACACCAGGTCAAAAAATCGTAATTGAAAATATATTTTTCTCTTCATTTTATTGTGATGAAATACCAAAAATTTAAATATAACTTTAAACGTTGCAGCGCAGTTTCATGGAAAGTTCTCATGAACAAATTCGTTTTCCGAGTCGGAGATAGAGGCGAGTTTATGGGTGTTATTTTTGTTCAACTTACTTATCACGTCCGAGCTTGTAGGTTTGCAGTAAAACTTGGTCCAACTCTTGTAATGTTCGCTTAACAGCAAAGTTCAGCTTCCTCTCCTCTTTATTTCTACCATCCGACATCGTGAGCTGAGAACTTCAGATCTGGCTTTAAGTCGATTATATCAAGAATTTATTTGGTGTTAGTTAACTTTGAACTGAATTGCCGCAGAAGTTAGATTATATCGTTTTCAAACATTTATTCTAATTAATCGAGTTTTTAAAAGACATTTACTTAAATTATTAGTTCCTTACTAATTTACGTTATTTTCATATAAGCTGGTCACTGAGGTAAAGCCAAAAAAAGGACCTGATATCGAACACGCGAAGTTATAAACAGGTCCAGATAAGTTTAATTAAAAATACTTTGAGCTATTTTAAAAAGGGTTTGTATTAAAATTAAAACAAAGCACTGCTAGAAGCATTACTATTAACTACAATTTTCTTTATTATTGGTATATTTATTCTTTACTCAAATAAAAATATAGTATAGCTATCGATGGCTTAAAACGTTTGAAAACCCCTAGAAAATAACCTAAGTTACATTTTGAAACTCTTACAAACACGATCAAAAGGAAATAAAAAACAATGTATATAAATATAAAAACATTTATTTGCATAAATAAACCTATATGAAGTTTTATGTGGGAAACGTATATATATAACTACATCGTTAATTGCATTAGGTTTAACGTCCCTACAGACAAGGCCTATTTACATTCAATCTACTATCGTAAAAATAGTTTTAAATGTATAGGTGTTTTTCAATGAAAATTACTGAATGTAGTAGAAAATTTATTGCATGCATTATAATTAGGGGGGTTTCAATTAAAAAATAGCGCGTTTGTATGTACGGTATGAAAGGGAAGACACACTCTTGCATTGCATTTACATAATTCACTGGTTCAATCGTTCAACGGCAATGGAGACAGAAAAAAGAATAGAGAGAAAAAGGTTGAAATCTGAAAGGAATCAAATGATGATCAGATTAAGGCTGGTACAGTTAGCCCAGTAGCCATATGCCAATAAAGAGGCCGGGGTTCGATCTGAGCTGCCTCTTATCTGAATGAGGCCGTAACACTAAAGCTCCTGTTTTCTTCTCTAAGTGTTGCTTCTCGTTCTATTTCTGCTCTAAATGTTCCAACAAAAATAAAATCTCTACAGACTTCTCCTTTCTGTTCCAAGGTGTACGATGGTTTTATTATTTTGTGCATATTGTTTTTCCTTATTATTTTCTTCGCGTAAAACTTTAAATGTAACATACTCCGTTAGAATAAGTTTAAATTGTTGATTGCACCTGCAGTATCTACGAATTTTGTATTTACTCCCCAACAAATCAGTTTAAATTCAAACAATTGCCTTAACGTTCTTCCAAACGAGAAAACATTTTGCTTGAAGTATTTTTAAAATACATTATAATTTATATCGATTTATACAGTTTGAATTTTGATTGTCTCATTTCCTGAGTGGATACACGATAAACTACATAAAATAGCTATACATTATACTATTGAGTCATTACGAGATTGTTTATTAATATTTTAATCAGACACATGAACATACTCTGATTTCCTACTAATCGGGTATGACGTGTTTGAAACTAGACCTATTTTAGAATTCTTAACATTGCTCGTACGGGTGTAAAAATAAAAATGTTGGTTGGAGGTACTGCAGAATTTAAAGCTTAAAACTTAAAAACAACCCTTTTGCCATATTCTACGTTGATAAATTTAACAACTCTAACACTCAAAAATTATAAAACTTCAACAAAACCCATACTATCAATAGTACTGCTATTAATAGCAGTACTATTGATATGTCTAAAGGTCATGTTTTCACTTAGTCTAAACAGCTGTTCGTTTTATTTTATATTAAAAAATCAATAAAATAGCTCTGGTGATTTCTATGGAAACCTGTTACATATTTTCCATCTTACAAATTGCCAACACCCCTCCAGAGCTAAGACATATCCATGTCAAAAAATAAAATAAATGCAGTATCGTTGTTTTCTGTGTTATTCCTTTTGAAGGGGGAGACAGACCATAATGATGCCGACATAAACATATCAGCCCTTTGTGCCCAAGGCCATATCAATGCACAACCCCGACCCCTGGCACCCGTCCCTTGGTCCGCCGAGCCCCACATCTCGTGATACTCAGTCGGGCAACACAGGCAGCCCCCGTTGTTCCGTTTTACTCCCTTTTTCAAAATGGGCGCAGAGGGTTCCGAACAATGGTCTCCCCTTGCAAAAATAACAGTCGAATATAAGGGCTTTTAGACCGCCATCGAGTCGGTCGTATACGGGACTGAGTGGTGACAGTAAAGTTGATGCGGCGTTTTGTCATAAAGGAAATAATCCTCGGTTGACTTCAGATAGAGAAAGCTTTAGCGCTGAAACGATTTTTTCAGGATTTTTATTTTATTTTTTCGTCAGATATATCATCTACATAAACATTCTTTATTATTTCTCGTTATTAAATTGGTATACATTTATTTACACTCAATCCTCAATCTTTAATTAGTTTCATCAAATTAAAATTCAGTAATGATTTGTAAAAAAAAGAATAATTTGTTAAAAGAAGAGAAAAACTACCAGTCGTTTCAGATATCAGTAATTATGACTGCTAAATTTGAGTCGATGTAAAAAAACTGTCGTGTCTCATCCTTCCTCCACAATCAAGAGTTGAAAAATATTAGTTCCAAAGACTAAGTTGTGGTTAATGGTGACATACTAAGTTTTCAATCAGTATTGATCTATAATTATTTCACTGACTCTCCTTTCATCTTACGGACCTTTTTCAACATCGGATCAATGGAGTTAATGTTACTTTTGTACAAGTATAGCTAGACAAAACGTACAATACTTGATGTATTTAAATGGTTTTATGTTCATAATTTAAGAATAATGTTTTATTTTGTTGCTGTAAAATATACGTTTAGTTTATTTAACACCGCCTAGCTAAGTGGTAAATGTAATAGTTTTCTTAAAAAGTTAATATATGTAACGACCGTTGGTTTAATATAACACTTGTACGTATCTAGTATCTATCTTGTATCTATCTTGTGCCTATCTATAACTTGTACCTTTCTGCTATCTAGTTCGACGACGTAATTCAACATTGTTTCCTTGAGCGGAATTCAAGTTCAAATTATTTCAACAACATGGCGGTACAAAGACTCGTAAGTATTTATGTTTCGTATATATTTAAGTTTTAAATGCACTGTTTGAACACCATTTGGTTGGAATAGGCCCATTCTGAATTGGACAGGTTTGTAACTCAGAGGCAGTGGTTCGTATTCAGCGTTAAACAATGGGTCCCTTGGATGCCATTGTTTGGTGGGCAATTGTTGGTGGACAGTCCTCTCTAAGGAACATGTCAGACTTAGTCAGTAACAAGACTTCTAGATTGCGCCACAATCATCTTATTTCTCGTTCATACTTGGCTTATAATATTTACCTGGAAAGGTTGACATTTCAGAAAGAAATAGTAAGTAATATTAATAGCAATACAGTCAGTCCGAAGAGACTGAGGAACTCCACACCACGCGGTGTAGGTCGCTGTTAATCAGCTGTGCAATGTCGCCTCCACGGGCCACAGCAGACATTGTGTTAATTAATCAACTTGGCGGAGCCCGCCGCACGCCGTGGCCAGGGGCGATGACTATCGGCTGCTAATGAAGCTTGTTAGAGGATGTGCAGCAGGATAGAGATGTCCTGCAGGATAATGTTGTCCGGAGACGCTAATGATGGTGGTCTGCAGAGGAGGGAGGAAATCCTGCGGGATAACACGTTGTGAAGACTTTTGGTCCTTAATTTCTCCTTTTTAACCTCTTGTAGGGGATCTTTGTACTTTCCCTTTCTTTTTTTGCCCACAAGGCTATCTGATGACGCTTATGAGCATCCTGAGAGGAGGGGGAGAAATCCTAAGGATAACACGTTATGAAGATTATTGGTCCTTGATCTCTTCTTTTACCTAAAGTTGTGTGAGGACATTCATGATGGCAATACGGTTTTGGGAGTGGCAAAGAAGGGAGAAATCTTACAGGATAGCAGGTTGTAAATTGCTTTGGTTTATGCTATCTCCTTTTCCCTAAAGTTAACTTATGACACTTGTGGTGACAAGCTGAAGAGGAGGAGAGATAAATCTTTTTTTTAAGTTAGTTACTGATATATTAAAGTATTCAGGTATTTTAAGCCAGGTGTATCATGATCTTGTAGTCTTGTTACTGACTAAGGCTGACATGTTCCTTAGACAGAACTGTTAATTATAGCCCAACAGTCAATGTCATATCCAAGGGACCTACAGTTTAATCCTATGAGTACTGTAGCACGTAGGGACGAATTTTGGTCCATGCTCTTTCCTTATTTCTAAGGGTTTCTTGTCAAAGCCTTTTCCGTGGTTAACTATTTTTTATATAAAAATATACAGAGGTTGTCTTGAGTGATTTTTCAAGTTTTAATGTTATCTGGAGTTTATGGATATCACCTACTTAACGAGAAATTAATGATTATGAAAGTGAGAAAAATTCCAGTGTTATAAACTCTCCACAAGAGCGAGTATATATATAATGGGTTGATACTAAGGTACATTTTTTCACTCAGAGGTTATCAAATAAGCTATGACTGATAAGACTGATATCACTGATGACTGATACGGTATATATACTCGCATTTCTCCTAGGTCGTTGACGAGTCTGCCTAGTCTTAAGCCTAGCGTTATCTTCATAAAGTAAGCAAGTTTATCACTTTGCAATATTGCCCGCAAGATATTTGCTTGCTTGTCAATACTGATAAGGCCTTCCAAGTATCTTTGCTGTGCTTCCTAAATGCAGTTAAACTCATTTAGTCGTTGTTGGTAAAATAAAAGTCTACTTTTTATTTGAATAATCACCTGTACAATTTTTGACACGCCCTTACATACAATACAAGTAGGCCTGTGGTCCAAATTGTATTCAGCTATGTTTGAGCAACAAGTTTCATAAATACATTTGATATATGACTGTTACAAATAGTACAATTATTCATGTATTAAGAAATTATTCTCGAAAACAAACAGAAAGCTGACATTTATTTGTGGTCACTACTGTGTTTTACTTCGATACACTATTTTCAAAATGGTCTACCATGAAGCTTCTAGGAGGGGTTTTAGTGGTTTTCGAGACGCAAAGAGTGTAACGGAAGTGACGACATACGGCTATGAGAACTTCTGTTCAGAGGAGCTAAAATTATTCCCTTCAAACAAATCAGTGATGTAAACTATTTTCCACAGGGAAATAAATACATTATTGATTATGTGAGATTTAAAAAACTGAATAAATAATGATTTTTAATAATGAAAACGTAACTAAATGCTATAGCATTGTGTATTCAATATTGTTAATTTATTTGTAGTTGAACCAGAAATACAGTAGGTTTAAACAACATGATTCTATTCAATAATGAACTTCAATTTTGAAATTCCAATAGGATCAAAGCATCGAGAGACCTTTCACTGGAACAATTGATAGCTGGGTATCATTTTACAAAGGGCGGCTGTGTGTAGATAAAGGGTCTACAAAAGGGGTCCTCTCTTTATTCTTTATATCGTTACGCCCCGGAAATGAAAGGGTTCATTTTCGATTGTTAAGATAAAAAGGGTGAGAAGATTAAAGCAAACTTGGAACTGAAACTGCTCATTACTCTATGTGTAATGAATTCTACATTTGTTTTAAGTTTTAGTTACTTTGTTCCAAGGGCAATAATGGTTTGGAATTAAAACATGAAATTGTTTCGTCGTTTAATCGTCTTTCGTTCATACTTGAAGTTAAATAACGTTGATTGGTCACGATTTCAGTTAAAATTATTAAAATTTATATTTTCATTTATTTCACATATGTTCCAAAGTATTTTTTTAGAAGGACGTTAAACCCCCAAGTGTTGCTAATACCTATGTCACATAGGCTGTCCAAGTTGTCGTTTTAGTATGTTATTTCGGCTGATTGGGTAACAAAAAGTGCTAATTTCGCTACTTGTTATAAAAGCTACTATTTCCAACCTAATCATATATATCCCTTAAGTATACCCAGGATAGGAGGTAGGTTGATTAATGGGTAAAAATAAACTTTGAGTTAAGTAATAAAAGGGGAAAAATATTTTTAGTAATAATTAACGTCTACTCTAAACAGCATGGTTCCTACATAATACTTCTATTTGGTAAATGTAGATGAATTAAGAAATACATTTCGGCCTTATGCACTTTGGCGTGGTCTTTCTTAAACGCCGCAAATGAGAGTTCGTTGTAAGCTTGACGTCATAGTCAATGTTTGAATATCGTCTCTTCCATCCGCCTAAAACAGCTGACTGGAATATTTAGATGTTGTCAAAGGCCGCCGCACACAGGAAGTGACGGCCGCGGCAAACATTGCCAATAGTCCGGGAACTGGGGACTTGGAAACCTCCCGCACTCGGTCCTGCAGGGTGCTGTCATAGGTCCTGTTATGTTCTGTCACTATCGATATTCTGGTTTCGATACTTCCAATACGATATCGATTCTTTGTTTGAGGTTCATTGTTGCTAATCGCGGGTTTATGTTGTTTAGATTTTTATTACGGACATTTTCCATCACGAAAAGCAAAACAAAGTTGTACAGCGTTTCGGGACCTGGAATCTGATAAGGTCTTCAGATGAGCTAGAAACCTTAAAATATAATAGCATTAGTACACAATCCGGACTAAGTTGGTAAAAATATCTCCCTCCAGACATGTTTATATTTTTACTGCTTTACATATTTTTAGCTTTATGCCCACTTCGTCCGGATTATGTACCGATCTTGTATGTTTTAGATTCTAACTCACCTTCGATTCAATATCGCGAAACGTCAGGAAATGTTTTCATTTTTTCATGAAAAATGTATGGAATAAGAATCTAATAACACTATACCTAAATTTAAAAATTCTTTTTTATATTATAATTCACTAAAGGAGTTCTTTTATGAATGTAAGATAACCATGCAGTATATAAGAAGATCTTTTTTTATTTTAAAAGTAACACATAAATGCAAATAAAATTAATGAAATCTTATTTTGAATAGAAATAACTATAAAAGCTACAAATTTTGTTTCATAAGTAAAGATAAGTATGGAGAAGGGTACAAATTGTCAAAAAACACACCTCCACACTGTCAACCCGTCAATAATCTCTAGTATTTGTGGTTTCTGCTTTTCACACGAGCTATCTAAGGACCAGTGGAAGCTATCACGCATTCTAAAACATACCCCTCATTATTCTCTACCACTTATTATTTTCTGTTGTCCTTTGAACTATATAGTCTGTATTATTTAAAACAAATGAATTTTATGCGTTCGGACCTCGTTAAAACCCTTAATTATGAATGATGAAATATAAAATAAAAAGCTTAATGCCGGAACAATACTACTGCAAGAACTTTAGTAAGGGACTCGTTCATTGGAAAAAATCTATTTTTACCCTCATATTGACGGGTTAATATTTCACACTGATTTATTACTACAGTACTAATATTCATGGCTCTGAATAGTTGACTATGCTGAACTATTCATTTAGAAAACTGCAAATCTCAAGGGTTTGTTATTTCATGTATTTTATATCACTTTAAAACTCTCATGTTTATAGAACGAATTTGTAACAAATTGAATGTGATGCAATCAATGAGTTTAATATTAGAAGAGATCCAGAACATAACTGAAGTAGGTCAGTAGCGATTGCAAAGACTGGATAGCTTTTCAATTCAGGACCCTATTTCTGAAAGCTTTGCTCTCCATTGTGAAATATACGACATCGATATATTGAAAGATTTTTATTTATGAGGATTGTTTTTCGTCTTAGAAACGGAAAATCTATAATAACGAAAAATAAAATTTAGTTACCATATCACCTTTACGTAATAGGGCACAAATAGACAATATTACAATAAAATTCAAAATCCATCAGGTATTTCTTTGTTTAAATTGTTAATTGTAAATTTATTCAAAATAAATGAATTGGCTCTAAACCAGTGAATAGTCTTTATTTTGAATGAACGATTCCGATATATTCCACGTTTCATACATTTCATTTTATTTACACCCAGCTGTTTGCTAAATGCAAATTTGCTATTACTCAAAGTATTGGTAAACATGAATGAGAGAACAAGAAAAAAATAGTTTTGACATGGATATATCTTAGGTCTGGGGAGGTGTTGGCAATTTTCGAGTACAAAATTTGAAATAGTGACATCCATTTCGTTACTGACGTCATAGTTTGTTTATAAGAACATCCATGATCTAACCTATTTGCCACAGGGAAGTAAATACAAATATTTATCACTATTTTTTTTAATAAAGAGGCCTACTGAAGGAATTTCAATTTCAGTTCGACTCCTATTCAATTCAAACTTCACATTCAGATAGGATCGTCTAAAATCTGCGAATGCTGCCAACATTAAAATCGTTAGTGCCCTATTACTCCCAAATTGAATTCCAACTCCCGTCCCCCATTCGCGTCTCGACGAACCTTTCATTGTTGAGGCCCTAAGCCAGTTCCCTAATTTGAAAACGGAGCGCTCAAGGGTCTTCTGCCAATCTGCATCCCAATCTCAAAGGATCAAACAAATCTCAATACAAGAAGAATGCAATTTGGGGCTGTGCGTTTGAGGGGAATGATTCTTGGTTCGCGTTGTTGTTCGTAGCAAACGATCGTCTTCCGTTTGAATCGGTAATGATCTTGTTTTACTTTTTGGGACACGGTGGTGATATTTAGTAATATCAGTATGAACGGTATATTTATAGTACAGAAAGATTATGAATAGAAAGGTAATTTTGTATTAGATTAGATTATATTAAATTAGATCATCGAAATGGCAACCATACTACAATGTAGGTATTTTAAGCCAAGTATGAATGAGGATTGAGTGTAGGATGATTGTGGCGCGATCTTGTAGTCTTGTTACTGACTAAGGCTGACATGTTCCTTAGACAGGACTGTTAATTAATAGCCCAATAGCCGATTTCAACTAATTGACCTACAGTTTAACGTGGAATCCGAACCACGGCCTCTGAATTACGAATTGGTCTAATTATGAGGATAGGCTTTTCGTATTAACGTAGTATTCAATAGTGCGGACGTTATACACACAAGAGAACACTACATCCACCGACCATCTCTCACAACTATCCACAATTCGTGTCCTCCAAGTAGTTGGATTACAAGACTGTATGTTCAATGTGTTGTAAATTGTCAACAATGAATGATTTTTTTACGATTAGGAATAAAGTTTAATTTTCTAATAAACTTGAAATACATTAATTTAATTGGTAACCAAACGATTTCACTGCAATGCTATTTCCTGGGCTCAACCCTGTTTTATCCATCAGAATCGGCGACCTACCCAGGTAGGTAATTTAGGACAAGTATGAACATAAAATCTTTGTGGCGCGATCTTCAAGTCTTATGACTCTGGCTGACATGTTCCTTAGTTAACATTATTAATTAATAGTCCAACAGCCGAAAGGTACCTACAGTTAACATAGGATCCGAACCACTGCCTCGGAGTTACATGACCTAGAAACGCAACTTCTTGGAGGTTACGAATTGTCGTTATTCAAGCATTGGTCGGTGGATGCAATATTCCTTGGTCTGGACTACTGAGTAGTACGATACCCTGCAAAGACGATCCTCATAATTCGGAGACAAAATTGTAGTTCGGATCCCATGTTAAACTGTATGTCCTTAGACATTATTGGATGTGTTGGTCCGTTAATTGACAGCTTTAGTCAGTAATAAGGCTACAATATAGCGCTGATCTTGCATTCATTTTCCACTTATAAAGTGGCTTAAAATACCTGCTAGGGTAGTCCACCATTTCATGATGTAATGCAGTAGATATTATAAAAGGTTCCCTAAAAATCAAGGGTCGTTCACCCCTGAAAAATGGTAATCTAATCTAAACCAATTCCACGTTTCGGATTGTAGGGATGACGAAAGAACAAAAAAGTTAACGAATTGAAACTGTTACCACCCAGACCAGTGTATTTTAACTAAAATTAAATTATTTATAATTTAAACAATACATAATAATGGACGAATAATACGTTAATCCAAAGTAGCAGTTACAAACGGAACCGTTGTGAGTGCGGAACAGTTGCGCGCTGTCAAGTGACGCTTATCACGCGACTGATAACATCTGTGGACCTCCCACACTGCCCCGGTCCGGGCCGTGGCCGATGCTCTGACTCAGCAGGGATCGAACCCGTCACCTGATAACACACATTATAGAGCGCGCTGCGGGCGCGCCGCCCAAAACAACAATTTGTGGTCCGGGTGGACCACCGCGAGAAATTCGTAATGAGAGAAATTTTATGGTGATTTCATAGAATGTGACTCATATAGCGGTCACGGGTGATTTTTCATTGTGGAGCATTAATTTTGGAAGTTTGTATGGTTAAAAATTAAAAGTAACAGTTGATTATCGTAATTCCTTCACTAATCTGAGTTCCTAAATGTATTTTTAACTATAAGTGTCTACAGATTTGTTGGCACTATGTTATATTTTTTATTTGTTGTATTTTTACGTATACTGGTATTTTTTTAATGTTCCCATGAACGACTATCTAAACCCTGGTCTTGTTACTATGGATCGTTGACCTTTTTTAAAATAGATAATTAATTTACGGCCAATTACAATTACTGATACCGAGGTTGGAATCTCGACCTATGTTATCACAATTTAGAGATAAGCTTATGCATGTAATTCATATTACACTATCATGTTATTTAGCATTGATTTAGTTGTAATTCATGAATCATTGTGTGTCTAGCCTATTGTATAGCGCTTTGGACTTCAGTGTAAGAGTTCATATGTGCTTATTTAGGGATGCCTTTTGTATTTTGACCATTTCCATTATAGGTGTTGGTCAGTCTGTTAAAATCACCCTATTGACTAATAAAAATTACCTGTAGCAAATATATAACAAAATATAGACTATAATGTATTGGCCGTAAGCTGCAGTTCCCCGAACGAAAATACTTCGGCTCTTAAAACATGCATTTAATATTTTATAACTTAGCCTTCCAAATAATTTTTTTGAATTAATATAAGACTATTGAAATGGTGACCATACTACAAGGAAGATATTTTAAGCCAAGTACGAATGAGGATTGAGTGTAAGATGAGTGGCGCGATCTTGTGGTCTTCTCCCTGACTAAGGCTGTCATATTCCTTTGACAGGACTGTGGTCCAACAGCCGATGGCAACAACTAAGATCTCTATAGTTTAACGTGAAATCCGAATCACGGCCTCTGAATTACGAATTAGTCTAATTATGAGGACGGTCTTTGCGGATTAACGTAGTATTCAATATTGCGGACGTTAAGAGAACTCTCTGGCGGTTATTTCCACGCCAGAGGAACTGATGTAGTCTCACAGCGATTATTAACAAACCCTTTATTAGGGAAACGGTCCAACCCGAAATTGTCATCTCGGAATTTGAACACTGGAAACATCTCGTGCACCGATGTCCAATACACTATCCGCTATGCTATCAAGACAACCCGCCTCCTCAGTCCCATAGTAGTTGTATCATTTAATTGCCAATAACAGCTGTTTGTAAAACCTATCCGTGTTTTAGGTACCGATAGTTTCCAAATTTATTCAACTGGAGACTTAAAACATTAAAATTTATTAGCACATGCAGAATTACCATTCCATGACTAGTGACTTATTTCACTACTACCCAATTGGTTTACTGTTATTGATTTAACACAAACTCGCTTTTATAAATGCACTTAGTTTATCTAATCTACGAGAACCATTTATAAAAGGTGCACTAGAGTACAGTCATTGTAAATGACTTCTAATGCTACACAATGTAGGTTAAAAAATGGTTTTGATACATTTAACGAGAACTAAGTCCGTTGGGTAGTTAATTCCATGCGTATTAATTATGTGCTTTATAAAGAGGGATTAAGAACGACGGAACACTGATACATGCGATGTTTTTGAAAATAATTAGCCAATTATGTATCAAGGGTGTCAACACGTTAATTAGTAATAACAAGTACACAATTAATAAACTTTGAACTCAATTGATGCAGCATGTACGCTGATGAGTTTGGTCCTTAGTGATGCGGGATAAATTAATCTGAAAACTGTCAAAATAATGATAAAATGAAGTTCCTTTGAATTTAAAAAGTTTCAATTAGGCCTAATCCACCTAACGTTCAACCACAAATTTGTTGTTTCAAAATTACCAGGTTAATAAGGAGCAAAAAACTACGGTAAGCTTACCAAATCAGATGAAAACCTAAGCAAAACTCACAAACAATACAACATAAAGTCAGTTATACGTACTTCACAGAAAGTCCTCAGCAGTATTTTGTTGGATTTTAAAATTACATGAACCTATGCTTTAAATAGTTAAAAATGTTATAAAACATGCATTAAATTACCGGGTACTTCTAAAAGATTCACACGATCTTTACTAATTACTTGTGAATCACTTTGAAGTAACAGGTAACTTTGGTACCTTATTAGAATTGACCAATTGTCACTATAATTGTATAGTTATTCGTAGGCGTTTTAAGTTATTCGTGTTGGAATAGAGGAAGTTTTTTGATGGAATTCAATTTTAAACACTTTCTAAACTTGTTTTTGGTGTTCAATAGCATAATGTATCACTGAGAGGTGTTGTACTTGACCTATAGTATATTGTATATGTTCCATTTTCAAGTCTTAAAAGTCGAGTACGATACGTTGAGTAAATTTAATGCTAATAAAAAATTAGTAAGTAAATTCCACTTACCATTTATTCCGTATAAGTTGAAAATCCAAATGTTTACTAGGAAGAGAACACCTTGTGTTGATAGTCGATACATGTTAGCCTACACTGACACTAGTACACTGACAACACTTCACTGACACTAACACTTAACACTAACAGCTAGACGGGTAGTAGGAACTACGAACAAGACGGGGAACATGCTGCATTTCTGAAATCAGAAAAAAACACATTACATTAATCTCAAAGTAGATAAAAGTGCGTTTTTGAAGATGTGTGTGGTTGCTTAAGCTCAGTAAAAGTTAACAATTTGCTGTTATGAAGCCTGAAGAAACTTGGGTTGTTGGAACTAAAAAAAATTAAAATTCATAACACATAGCAGATAACAGGAGTTAAAGGCAATTAGTGTTTCAATTAGTTAAATGTTTAATTTATATCCTACGAAATTATAAAATCTAAGGTATCCTTATGATGCATACAATATTTATTTGTTTTTAATTTACAACTTTGTTTATGAAATCATAAAAAACTAAATATTCATATTACAAAACCTTTAGAAGAAGGATTTATTATTTCGTAGAGAAAATGTATGTGCTATTACCTGTCTCATAGAGTCCCAGAATGCTAAAAGCTACACGGTAACCTAAAACTGTACATATTTTAGTTACAAATCTACAGAAAAACGTTTTACAAAACTTTCCAAAAGTTAGTAGGCCAGCGGGCCAGTACGACTAACACTCACGATCTCGCCAGTGCCCACGGACCGACTAAGGACAGAGCGGCACTGAGCGCCTACCACAGCCGGCGGCGCACTTCGGGTGATTCCGTCACACCTCGGGTGGTTCCGCCGCCAGCCAAACACGCCCGGTCCCGACTGTTAAATTAATCCACTGTTAGGACAACTTGCTCCTCTTATCGGTTGTTTATCAGGGTGTGAGATTTCCATACGTTCAAGAGGTAAACCGCTGTAAACTATCTAGTGAGAATGGATAATCCACTGTTAGGACAACTTGTTCCTCTTATCGGTTGTTTATCAGGGTGTGAGATTTCCATACGTTCAAGAGGTAAACCGCTGTAAACTATCTAGTGAGAATGGTGAAGTCAGGATAGAACTACCACTTTCGTCAATTTTCTAAGATAGATTCATTATTGTTTCAATACTAAAATATATAGGATTTACCATACTGGGTGATTGAGTTCATAGCGTGACAGTCATAGATTGGTTGGGAGACCTGAGATTAATTCCTGATTATGAAAAAAATAGATTTGTGTCTCAAGACTAGTACGTTTCTCTGTTGGTCCTTGCACAAACAACAGAAAGTATAACTGCTATAGTTTCCGTAGACGAATGCAACTATTTAGTTTTTATTGTATGTAAAACAACGCTACACAACACTGAAGTGGAACGTATGATAAGCAACGTATCTAAGTTATAAATATATAAAATCCATAATAAAATGGTCATAATAATTTGGTTTTAGACCCATAATAACAATGTAGTTTTGGCAGCATTACAGGTCACACTTCTTGTACATTAGAAGTAATATAGATAATTTTCTTTTGAATAGTACTGTCCACAATTACTTTACTAGGCAAAGCAGATTTTTACACATAAATCAATGTAATTTTAAAACTACCATAAATCATTTCTCTGAACTTGGAATAAAATTTTTTAATATGTTAAAAGTTAAGATATAAGAAGATTCAAATGTGTTATCACAAAAATATGTTATGTGATTTATGTGTAAATGATGTTAAAGAATTTGTTGATCATTCGAAACCAATTAATTAGTACCAGTGGGCCTAATTAAAATATGTGTGATTGATTGTAATTGTGTGATGTTATGCATTTATTGTTGTTATGAAAAATTGTGTTATGACGTTGCTATAGAAATTTATTTGTTAATCAGCAATAAACGATTTTGATTCTGATTCACGTTAGTGGTGAAAAGATAGTGAAGGTGTTAAATGTTTATGTTAGTTAGTTTTTTTTAAATAATGGATTACATTTTGAATTGATATAATGAAACGTTAACATCGTAATAATGTGACTAATATCCAATAAGGCGACACTTAATTAACTAAATTAATCGAATAAAAATGCGATGACCAATAGCGTGCTTGAGGTAAGCAGATATTGAGACCCGTGACTACTTTTCACCTGTCTTTGCACACTCCCAATATTCCGCTAAAAACAAATTTACCAAAACTTAAAAGAGAACAAAACAACTTAACAATACGAATCAGGAAACACAGCCGTGACTCCAAGGTCGGTAAATGTGTCTTGGAACAGTTGGTGACAAATTGCCGACGGCGGGAGGCGAAACGGTAAAAGTGAAATATAGTTTCCGACCCAGGGGAGGGTCAGTGTCCAGGTCCTAGGACCTAGAACCTAGAACAAACCTAGAGTCGCCGTCCTGGAGGTCCTGGCAGCCGGCTGTCCCAAATAAATATTGGCCGACAAGGGACGGTCGTATTCAAAGTGGGATTCGTTCCGCCCTAAAATTCGTCTAAACCCAGGGAAACGTTCGTTCGGCTGTAAAACTCTTATTCCGGGAATGAGGGGTTGTTCTCCAATTTAGTTTTAGGGTGAGAATGTTCCAAGGGGGTAGTTTGGTGGATTTGGTTTACTGTCGCTTTCTGTTTTAAAATAATTAGGTTTTCCGATTTATAAAGTGTACATGAACCTTGATAGTTCGAAGTTCAAGGGTAAGCTAATTGACTTCTAACTAAAGTTTGAATTATCAAGGGTTGAATTATATATAAGATTTATTGAAATTTGAATTATAGTTGTGCTTGTTGAACTCATTTCAAAACACACAAAAAATTAAACTGTTTACCATACGATAACTATAAATATTGATATTTATACTGTGTAATGCTGCAACAAAGCATAGCAAAAAATGTCACTAACAATCCGAAGCTGCAGCAATTGCGGAACAGTACTGGCTTTGTTTTTAATCGATTTTCTTAGGTTTGCACTAAGCAACTTTGATTTGTAGAGGTTTACTTTGCATTTTAGAATTAAAGGTTACAGTTCCACGTTTTCATACGTAAGATGAAGCACTTGAAATTGCAAAAGATGTATTACGTACTACCTAACGTGAAAAACTTTAACTTTTAGATTATTTTTCTTATTAGCCTTAAGCGTATTTGGCTATCGCCGTAGCTTCTGAAAAAAACTCGCACGCGATGCAAGGGGAGATGTGAATATAATTTCGATTCCGACGGGTCCCCCATCCCCACTTATAATAGGTGCTGCTGCACGCACACTAGCTGCACGTCGGGATCTGGCCACGCTCCTCTCCCACGTTCTCTCTCACACACATTGTCGTTTGTTCTTTGTTTAGAAGGTCTTTGAAAAATCCGGGTTATGTAATTATGAACAGATTAAATGTTTTACAATAAGAAAGGAAATAAGACAATAGATAGGAAGGAAAAAAAAATTATAGTAAACACAGAACCTTATATTATGCATACTGTATCCTGTATATTATTGAAATTTTTACATAACAAAAAAAATTTGACTAAGCAAAAACAACATTTGAATTAAATAAAAATTTTAACCTTAATTAAACAAATACCAAAAATCGCTTTTATTAAATAAAAAAAAAATTAAAAATAATTACTGAAACAGAATGAAGAAAAACATAAAATTCGTAAAAAAAATCATAAATAGGAGCGTATATGACGGCCCAAATTAAGCAAAAATAAGGCGCCTAGCTGAATTTTACTTTTTTCCCCAGCTCCTTTCCTTGGGCTTTTTTTTTTTACCCTTTTTTAGGTGTCCTTTTAAAAAAATGGGTTTATGTAAATTATGAACAGATTAGGAGCCGGGTGGGAGAAGTGTTCGGAAGGGTTAGGGTCAATAAAGTACCGGTGATGCGACTACCGAGAGGGAAATAAGAAAGTTTTTGGAGTGGGTAATTTATTTAGTAGGCCTGCAGTCTCTTCAAATAGGTACCTTATTGGGGTTCTGGAGCATAAAAACTGAGAACTCTCAATATTACTGTCCTATCCCGTATCGCCTTGGTGTATGGTGTATTTTGACATAGATGTGGCTTAGCTTTTGGGAGGGGGTTAGCAATTTGACGAACATTTGAAACATAAAAACATCCATGATCTAACCTATTTCCCACAGGGAAGTAAATACGAACATTTTTTACTGTTAATTTTAAACCAATCGTTATTTTACACCCAAAATTAAGCTTTTGAAACAAAATCCCCATGTAATTACAATACTTTTGCAGCTTCGCAGCAAGGACAGGAAAAAAGTCCCAGACGTGTTTAAAGCATTGTAAAGCGTTTTCTGCCCGACACGGAGGAGGCTTTGTTAAGAAAATGAAATCAAAATGCAAAAATAGCGCGTAAATCGGCACGACATGCGCGTGGTAAGGCGATCGTCATAGCGATTAGCGCTACAATGTTGGGGTGCCGCAAGGGCTCGCCTTGGGGCCTACGCTGTTTATTTTTATTCTTGGTTTTGCAATAAAAGCATACTCAACAAAGATGAATATTTACTTGTAATATGAGTTTAACTTGAGTTATTTTATGGTACTACCTTATATGCAATGAAATGGTTTACATTCAGGTATTCGTAGGTAGAAATGACCATTTTAAAACTTTCATGTGGCTTAAATTTATTTTGAGTTCATCCTGCAGCAAAAGAATTGAATAATGTTTAACATCACAAACAACGATCAGGATGCAATTTACATACAACACAGAATTGAAATTTTGACCTCTAATATTAGAACTAGAAAAATCCACATATCCTAATTGCAGTGAATTCTTCGTAGATTTTTCCTAAAACGAAAAATTAAAATATTGTTTCGTAGAACACAAAATCTGTTATCTGTTTTTATTCAACATTTATTTAATTTTTTATCATTATTAAAGGTTTAAATTTTTCATGTTAAAGGAGTAGAATTCTATTTTATAATATATTCCAACATTTTGAGAATGGAAATTAATTTACAATTATTTGCTTCGGATGTAATTTGAACAATTATTGTAGCTAGTGCTAACTAACGTTACATTTTTATTTCTTTCATAAACTTCTATGGTGCTCTACTGGTCTATTTCAAAGTGAAATGCACTTTGGTTATCTCTAAGAAGCACTTGGGCTGCACATTGCACCGGAAGTCTGTTTTGATCGGAAGTCTGTTTGCTCTTTTGCTGTTTCCAGCAATGTCTGGCCTGTCTTAGTCACACCACCCGAAGCGTTTCTGACATCATCAAATAATTTGAATGTCACTTCGTTTGAACTCTGTTAGTTTTTTTCCGATAAACAAATCCAAATTAATTTCAAAGATGGAATCAACGTGGTCGAGGAGAAGTTTTGATACTGTTTATTGATAAACCGTGTCTTTGAATCTTTGATCCAAGATTAATTCTGTGTTTGTGTAGGAAGTGGACTTTTTTTAGAATTGAAAGAGAGTGTAAGGATTTAAAATTTATAAATCCCAACCTTAGTAGCCACCTACAGTCCGTCAAAAATAATAACCTTCAATTTATTTGTTTCTTAAAATTTCTAAACTACTTAAAAATTAATTCTAATTTAATTACTATTAAAAATATAAATATTGTTATATTTTATTTTTAAATCAATATAGTGCCATAAACAGCACCAGAACCATAGAACGTAATTTACATTTGCTTAAGAAGATAGTGTACAAACGGTATTTGAGTTTGCTGAAATGTGTGAACAAAATCAATCACAGAAATACGGTATAGAAATCAAATATTTTGATTTTAATTTGTAGACAATTATTGTCTATCAGACATATTATGACATACTAAGTAAACGTTGATTGTGTGTAATAATACCTACAATAAATTAAACTCTTTTCCTGTACTCTGTGATTTTTAATATATTTAGTGACTGGGTTAAGTTACTCGATTAATTTAATTGTTCGAGTAGAAATATGACGTTTTTTATATACATACGACATGCACAATAAGAATGTCTAAACATTGTTTTTAATTTAGTTTTTATCAATTACCTAGTTAATTATATTAAACTATACTATATATTAGATTATAAGTATAATATGTAAATAATTAATCAAAATGGTAATAATTCAGTATTAAAAAATATCTTATCGTCAAATGACGATCACAAAAATGTATTGCAAATTGAAGCAAATGCATCTCTGAAAAATATATAAACATATTTACAACTACCCAAACGGCTCTGAGGTTCTGAGGCGGTTCAGACTTGTAACTCCTAACCTCCCCTGTTCACAACTCCCACCAACACCTCTACCCCCTTCCACCACGACCACGGTTACCGGTATCGTTTGAGCACGGGGCGAACATAACCAGTTTACAGCCCCAGATGAGGCTAAGCCCCTATAAACTCTTATCAGCTGATAAGACGCGGATCGTGAGAAGCAGCTGTGTAGGATTTGTTTGCCCAGATGGGGATTTATATTGTAGCCCCAACATTGATAACACTGTTAGGTATATACGAGTGAGCGAACTCTGTTTATCCTTATTTATTTTATTTGAAACACATGTGTGCTACTATTGGGCAAGCATTAACGAAACAGCTAGGCCTATACTGTGTTTAAAGGTTTGAAAAATATATTAAATATTTTGTATTTAATATTTACTTCCTTTTGGGAAATACCTTAAATCATGGATCTAAAGGGAATAGATCAGGCATAGATCAGAGCCTTAGATTTCAATTACGACAAATCAATATTTATAAATCACTGTCCACATCTACATCGAAAAATTTAGTGAAAAATTATTTGAATACTTGGGATTTTAATCGTTGCAAGAGGAACGATTCCAGAATAGGTACAAGAATATTGTAAATAATTTAACATGGCTGTAAGTACCTACAATAGCGGTCAAAATAATCTATTAGAATTCTTCAACATCATCTTAATAATGACTAGAATTGAGTATAATATTATATTTATGGTCAAATACTCTTTGAATAACTTCTTGATTAGCATTATACGTGTTGTTTTTACTATAGGAATTAAAAACTCACGTCTTCCAACACTACTTAATATTAAAAATTATATTGTAATTATATACAAACGGTAAACATATACAAAAGTTGTTAAATTGGCGATCGATTTCCTCCAGTCACACTTGACATCACCAGGGCCAAACAGAGACTTGAGTCTCCGTTTGGGTCATGTAATGAAACGTATCATGTAATAAAAGATTGTTTACTAAATGAAGTCATCTGACTATAAAAATCGTCTTCAGTCAATGTCTGGCAACTATGAGGTAAACGGGTCCTATTTATTTAATATTAGTTATAACTATTTTTTCTGCAGGTAATCTACAAAAGTTGAACATTTGTGTATCATAATTCCAATTAGCATTGTAATCTCAACTGATTTGTGGGCATGAAGAATAATTTTGTAAGCATTATTTTTCACGAACAATATGAAAGGCATTAAGACAGTAGTAGACTAATTGTGTTCAGTTATGAGCGATGGGGATTAACGTCCACAAAATTAAATATTTTATCCGAAATGAATGAATGAATGAATGAAACAGAAATTTATTCCTCAACAATATAGATAATACAATTATTTAGACACAATTTACACAGCCTTAACTTACACATGATGAAATAAATATTTAACAAAAATACTATGTAATAAGCCTACATGGGCAATAATGCCTGTGCGTAGGCTCAGGTGGAGTCATAAAAAATATGATGGAAACGATTAGGAATATTGTATAACGTCCGTCACCAGAAGAGGAAAGGAAGAATTTTTAGAATGAAAACTTTCATTCTTACATAGCAAATTATCTTACTATACATTTATAATATTTGAAGTACAAAAAATAAAACAAAAATAAACCACTTAATGGAGCTCAGTTGAAACTAGGAGCAAGGTTGCCCAAATCATGGCGAAATGAAGCAGGAACGTATGTGTGTGTGTATGTATGCAAGCGTGTGTTTGCAAAAAAAAGTGAAAAAAATGTGAAATACCTCATGATTAGACCACTACATTCTTCAGAGGCTAAACTGTGGCAAAAATTCACAATAATAAAGGTCACAATAATTTTGCACCCATTTCTCATTCATAACTGGCTTAAAGTCCTAGTCACCATAATTTAAGAAATATAATAAGAAAATCAGGTAAACAGGTTATTCTAATCAATATTATGTATTAGACACAACATAGCTAAATAATATTTCTATCGATATTTTATCGATTGCTAAGACTAATCGATTTTTCGGTTGTTTTCAATTAATCGACTAATGTTTGTCGACTACGCAGATATCCACTCTGGCGGCGTTTGTAATCCTCCGAGTAACAGCTTACGAGCTCCAACACGGACTGTCCATTATCCGTAGTTTGGTTTTGCTCTTTATCACGTCATCAACGTTTAAATGTTCACTCAGTTATTGATTAAACTCCGTCCAGTGGCATTAGCAAGGTTTTTTCGCGTTACAGATAAAACATCATCGAATTATGAACTTTAAATATTCCTTCGTATTTTTAAGAAGCTGATAGGATGTGTTTTAAGATCAGCATTAAGTTAAAGTCTAAAGGTTTTTTAGTGAATAAATACTGAATTCAGTAGCAAATACCCGATCAACTTTGCCTACGGGCAGCTATTAGTGTAATAACTTTTTAAAATATGTGATTTGACCGATGGTAGACTAATTAAGCATTTTGAATATCTTTAATGTTTACAAACTATGTTTGTACTGATATAAATAAACAATAATAATGGACAGAAACATAATTTCTTAAGTACTTCTTAAGTAAATTTAAAAAAGACAATCTGTAATAAAACTGTCACGTGCTCTTTAAAGTTTATCATTTTATGATAATATATTGCTTTAAAAATAATTATTCGATTCCTGAAATAATAAGAGAAACAAAGTGAAATTAATTGTTAGAGTTTTATGGGGGTAACCCTCACCCCATCCAGGTAATACCAAGCTTTTTTGAGGGGGGAGTTTTGGGTGGAGTAGCCTTACGCTGCATACCAAGTGTGATTTAAAACCGTGGGGAAAAAGGAATAAATATAATTTTTTTGTTTTAATTATGGATAGTTAATTTGACTTTTCTCTATGCATGCTGGGGAATTTTATCCATAATTTTACCCAGCTTTACTATGGAAAAATATTTTATTCAAATCTGTAGGCTGCAACTTATCCTGAGGAAAACCACTATAAAACGATTCAATTCTGTCACTATATGATGTTCGTTATTTCTTAAGGATTTGCTTTTGAAGCTTTCAAGGATTTTAGTTTAAAATTCAAATTTACTGGTTCATTAAACTGGAAATAGCTCTGATGTGCAGGAATATCAAGCTATATTACGATAAGTCTAAAAGCCATTGGAAATCAAACGAGTAGCCAGGCTTGTAGGCTGAACAATTGTTTTATTATAATTACTGTATTTTGAACTGACGAGATTTAAATTAGTAAAAAATATGGGTCACTATCAGTCGCTCTTTAGACTCCAATCTTTATAGAGTCTCTGAAGTTAAAGGACTCTAACTCCTAGAGCAGAGGTTAAGAGTTGGGACTCAGTTTGAAGTCTCTAAAGACTTTTTAGAGCCTTTTTTACAGTGGTCTTTATAGGGTATGGAATCTGGTCTAGAGGTGTTTTGTAGGGGTTTTTATTTCTACTCTTTATTTTATTTCATTCTTTTATTTTACCTAAATAATTTTACTTTAGGTCAGTTTTTTAATTAGTCATGTTTTTAATAATTGGCTAATTGTATTATTAGTAATTTTTTTAAATCACATCATTTGTTCAGAGGTAAATTTACGAAAAGACCAATGGTCATATCATTTTGTCTAATTAAATAAATATTTTCATTCATTTATTTATCTTTACGAAACTCTCAAATGACTCTTGATATTTTATCGAAAAATGCAAACCAAAACGTTGGTTACCTGAACAATTTGAATCCTATTAACGTCTCAAAACCGTTGCAGCCAGAAATAATTGCCAACAGGAATCCTCCCTGATGGATTTTCCTTCCCTAGGAGCCAATTGACCACGATCCTTAACCACCTCCCACCATTGACAGAATTCTCGTTTACCTATATATTAGCACCATTGTTATTTTACTGTATGTCTATTAATTTTCTGCAGATTTTACATCATAAGTATACTATATTCAGGTGAAAAACATTTTAAGTACAAACTCATGAACGCAAGTGTTTTCGTTGGAATATTCTATAAGTTATGTTGTAGGTAGACAATTTTTCCATTTTAATGAAATTTAAAACATCTCAATTACTTTTATATTAAATGAATATAACATTGTTGTAATCATAAAAAAATCACGGTGGTTAATTCGTTACGTATCCAACGATACAATTTGTTTTAGACACAGCGCCACTGTCTGCCACTAATACAGTCCTACCAACATTCCATTCAGAGGCACTTAATTATATTCAGCTGCAATTCGCATTCAGGTGTCGGAACATCATTTGACGCGATGCGCCGCCAGCACTCGCGATCGCGACCGGAAGTGACAACTGCCGGATATGGCTGGCCAATCACGCCCCTCGCACACTGGTTACTTCCGCTTCGCAAGTGCCGTTTACACAGCGATGTTATCTAGTAATTACACCTTCCCGTGCCACCATTACGTGTGCTACTGGTGTTGGACCGTTCCGTGTTTGGTCGATAGGTCGGAGTAACGCAGGGAGGTGTTTTCGCACCACTTCTGTTCCCCGAGAAGAACTGTTGAAGCCGTTTACACACGTGTGTAATAAACTCACACGATCACACATGAGAGTACAAATATTTCTAGGGTTCCTGTAGTAACACTGGGTATTGTCTTTTTTTACAATAATGTTGGTCTAAGAACAGTTTTATGCCTAATTGTTAATAGCGAGTACTTCTAACACGTTTCGTAGCAAATGTGATTTCAATCAACAGCTAAATCAATAAACTATCAAATACACCTGCGATTTCATTAGTTTTATATATAAGCAAATGTGTACTATCACGTCCTAAAGGAGTTCTTTATCAGTCTAGACACAAAGAACAACAATTCCAAAGGTTTTATATTCTCCAGCTTACAACCTCCAACACGCAGACATAAACATGTACGTTGTTTTTCGAGTATAAATAGAAGAAAAATCTTTCGTGTACGTGTAACATAAACATAGTAATAAACAAGAACCAGTTAAGATTTACCCCGGGGAACTACAGGTGCGCACAGAGAGTGTAGTGGGAGGGCCTCGGCACGCACGTGGGATAAATAAATGATCACGCACCTACACACATACCACTAGCTGGTCAATATGTTGGCAACTTCACTCTTTATTTCAAATTTTTGAATTGGTATACAAAGTCATATTGTCCTTCCACCTCCAAAAAAAATGTTTTCACACGTTTCATTAAGTCTTTACAATAGAGTCTTTGTGTCCAATGGACAAAAAACTTCTTAATTTGGAACTTTATATCTGTAGTTTTAATTTATTAAGGGTTTCTTGATATAATAATTTAGTTTATTTTGCAAAATGTAATTGTATTTTTCAAGGCAAAAAGAATAGATATTCTTTTAGTTTTATATAATTTTTTACGGTTGGTGTTAATGTTTTTAATTCAAAATATAATTACGATAATGGTGATTATCTTCAAAAATTGAATGATTTCTAAATGGTATTGTTTGTGATTTAGGTAAAAAATGGTGGATTAAACATTAGAAGTGTTTTGAGAAATTTATAATGGTTACATTTAGTATACAACTATGGTAGTACATCTGAGGTTTTGTATAAAATTTTTAAATTTTATTTTGTATGTCTGGGTCTGGAATAAAAGATTTTTTGGGATCATTGTATGGGAAGATGTATTCGCCTTTAAATTTCTTTTTTCAATAAAGGTTAAATATGGACTGCAAGCATTACACGCAGATCATCATAAAATTAAATTAAAAACACTTTGATACTTTTTGTACTATAAGCAATTAAAAATAAAGAAGATTTTATGATAATGGTTATTACGGTGAAACATTAGCGTATTCATATGTTTTTGGTAATAAATTTTTTTGATGAATTAAAATATGACAATACATGTTTTTGATTATTTGTAATAAATAATGTCTTGGTTTTTATATTATATCTATAAGAGGGGAGACCATTTTAGGTAATAATTTATAAAATAACAATGTATGGTATTAGTTTTTTATATAAGGGGAGGTATTTTGTTTAGTTTGTATTATAGATAGTTATAATGTATTTTTTTTTGTTTTGTTAAAGGTTATACATATGTTATTATTTAACTACATATATTTTTGATATGTTTGGGGTTAGTTTTTGTTAGAGGTTAATATTGGAATGGTTCAAATTTCTGGTTACTAACGTTTTATTAAGGAAATCAGTATTAGCACATAGGAAAGAATAGAGAGATGTTTTTATAATATTTTTGTGTTTGTCGAGTAGGTAATTTTATTATAAAAAGAGAGTGAATGTTACATTGATATGGAATGTATATGTCTTATTTTTATCTCATTGTAGAGTGTTTACTACTCATACGATAGTAGTAAATTAATTAGAATAGATAAGCTGTTCAAATGGTAAACTTACACGATGTATTATTTTTTACATTTTGTTAATATGAAAAAGTAACTAAATGTTTATTATGACGATATCATAATGGAAAATTAGATCATGGGCATGTCAGAAGGGATTGGTTTTAATTCATCTAAACAGCTGTTCTTATCTTTCATATTAAAAATTCAATACAATAACTCTGGTAGTTTCTATAGAAACCTGTTACACGTTTTCCATCTTACAAATCACCCTCCCCCCCATCGGAGCTAAGACATATCCATGTCAATTAGGTATTTTGTAAACTGTTAACTTGAGTTAGTTGTTAATATATTAATCAGTTATACTTTGTAAAACTACTAAGGCCTACGTTTACTTTGTAATAGTACATGTTTCTTGTTACTAAGCAACGACAAAAAAGACCTATAAACGAGATTATAAACGGAATGGCCCATCACCATTATTTTTATTAATGTAAATGTTGAATGTACAGCTGTCTTTTCCGGGCCGAAAATTACGCCGGCAAATCGCTACTTTCGGCATTGGAAAGAAGTATCGAAAACAGGTGATTACATCGTTATGGTGAAAAATAAGTTACAGATTAATACATGTTAGTTTCATTATTTTCAAATAGCAATGTCAAGAAGATAAGAATAAAAATGCATATCCGTTTAAAGGCTGCAATTTCAGTCTAAATAAAACCATTGGTTACTTCAGACTTTTTCAGCATTTTGAGTATAAAAAACCTGTTTTTAATTACTCCTAGTACGTCAGCGGTTTTATCCTAAGCAAAACCTTGACATAATACGTTGATGGTTCAATACTGGATCCAGTGTGGTTGGTATTTCAATAATGATCGTGACAATAGAATCAGCTGGCCTTTGTTAGTACTGGGTAGAGATATATGTCATCAAATTCATACACTCCCCATCACTCATATTGAGCTTAACTTATCCACAATGTTTATTAGAATGGTGTTTAAGAAATATGAACTTTGATCAAAACATTGGCTTAAACATCTTACGTTAAAAAAGAGTACAATTAGCTTAGTTTCTTTATATTCAGATTGACGGCATACAAGCTATTTTCAACCCCCCCTGGCGGCAAGGACCCGAACTACTCCGAAAGCCGGGATAATCCAGCAGCTGTTCTCATCTTTCAAGTCGTTTCTCAAAATCTCGTCGGCGTGGTGTTAAGACCATCTTTAATTCAACACATGGCCGCTGTCGTGTGATAAAAATAATGTGGCTCGAACTGGTCTGGGATTATCCGGTTAGGGGTTTGGAGGGCCCTGTTTGGTAAATCATTGTAGCCTCGTTACAAGGTGTCGCAGAGCACCTGTGGATCTTGAATGGGCTATTTGCATAATTTTTACCTGTGAAAGAAGCAAATTGTATGACTCGTTAGGTATAGCATGACTGGGTTAATTGGAGTGTGGAGGAACCACAGTCAATACCACATTCGGTTTTCATATTCGATTCCTTCCTAACTGCAACCGAATTTTGATGCCACTAGAAATGCTATACTTAAGGTGTTGCAAGTAATTAATCGACCATCTTAACAAAAACATAACGTTTATTAGTTTATTGTATCATAAATATACTTTGGCATATTTTTTCAAGTTTTTAGTGAACACGTTTAGAACTGCAGGTTGATCAATTCAGCAATTTGACGTCTGTTATGCAGGGGGGATGGGAAACCCGCTTATGTTTTTCAGATAAAATTTTGGCAACATCGATGAATATAAGACCAATTTCATATAGCCTATGTGAAATTTAGAAATAAAAGAAGACAATTCCGCATACTACAGAAAATGATTTTTAATGCCATATTTTTAATCCGATCGTTATTAAATATGTCATTTTGGAGGTCAAAAATGTTAAAAAACCGAATTGAATCCCACAATCAATGAGAAAAATATTATGTTTCTAAATATATAAATATGTAAATATCTTCGTATTATATATTGTGATTGAAGGTTTGAAAAAGGTTTTTCCCAATTTTCTTAAGTTTTGTCATATTTTACTTTAATTATTGCAAATTTCCACACAACCGAACCCACTAATTGTTTTATACATAGTTTCCTACGTCTCTACGTATGTTTCAGTTGCCACTACGTTCTACGAAACCCATATTAGAAAAGCGATTGATCTCAAAGGACCTTGCTCATTAGAAGGACAGCTACACCACTCCGTTGATCCTGACATTTATTTACGTCAGCTTTCAACACATGGTTTCCTTCTTTGAATCCCCAAACATATGTTCTTGCATATTCTCATCACTGGAATTTACCTCCGCTTCCTCCCCTACTCAGTCTTCCACCATTATAATAAGCAGTCCGTAACTACGTCACACCTTTTTGAAGCGGTACTTATATTATAACAATTACTCTTATAACTAAGTCGTGACTGAAAAATCAGTTAAGTTTAATCTTCATGAGGAAAGTGAATTCCTTTCTCACCCAGCGTTCGCATCAGACTTACTTTAATTCCCTGGAAACAACGGTGCTTCAGGTATTTCATTAATTTTCAGACCAAAATAAATGATTAGAGTTAGTTATGTGACCATAAATACCTGAACTTACAACACCAAGAAATTTACTCTGTGCCAAAGCTTTGAACAAAACTGAGAACCCAGACTTTAGATTAAAGCTGTAATAGAGATGAATACTATTAACAATTTACCACAGAGTCTTTACCACAATCTTGTTAGTGATGTATCAAATATTACTGAATCGTTATGAATCATCCTTTTACTCATTGAGCAAGGGGTTTTTAACATAGATTTGTCTTAGCTCTGTAAGGGGTTGTTGGAAATTTGTAAGACGAAAATTTGAAACACAAGAACAGCTGTTTAGATGAACCAAAAATATTCCCTTTACACATATCCATGATCTTACCTATTTCCCACAGGGAAGTAAATACAAACATTTTTCTGTGAGCAGTTTATTTATTTTATTTTTATACTCCTATAAATGCCTGAATATAAAATATTTGTATAGTTTATTAAGTCATTAGTGGTTGTTTATTCATTTAATTTTTCAAGGTTGTACGTTATATAATTTTATTTCTAAAATTTTTGGGTTTGATTAGGTTTTTGGAGTCCATGCCCATTTATATTAAAGTTTTATTTGTCCGTTAATGTATTTGTGACATTAATATCAGTTTCAGACTTGTTGAGGTTTATGCATTTTATGAGTTATAGAGTAAGGGTGGATGTGACTGAAGTATTTTGTTGCGTTGAAATGGCGGTTTGAAGTGTTCTAGTGTGTGAGCCCCCTCTATTATTCTTACAGTTTTATTCTGTAGGATTAGTAAACTTGTGTATTTTTTGTAATACCTTTAAAAGGAAGTGACATATCAGCAAGTCGAGTTTGTTAACTAAAGGGGTTTTAAGATATATTAGTCAGGTTAAGGTTGAGACTGTAATTTTTATTATTATTTATTATTTTTTATTGATTCTATAAAATTTTCAATTGACAATCTCTGTTCGACTATTCATCCCCAGCCCTTTCACTTTTGTGGAGGATCCAATATTTTATAGTTTTGAATTCCGTGTGTTGAGACATAGAAGAACAAATATTATAAAATAGAATGATATCTTAGTGAACCATGAATATCTAAAAAACATCTGATCCAGTCGTATCAGGATTTGTCAAATAAGAGTGATGACTTCTCCGGAACTCCACGTCTACCTGACTCCGCCTCCTCCACGCTCTCTACCCGCACCCCGTGACGAGCTCGGGGCGCCGCTACTGCTCGGGGGCCGCACGCGTAATAGCAGATAACATCATTAGTGGGGATTTATTAACGCCGAAACTCCGCACTATAAATCACCGGCGGTCACGAGAGCGGACCCCGTGTGCGGGCGTTTATCGGGGAGTGGAGCGATTAGCAATTAGAGAGGTTTGTGTCCGAGAGGAGTGGACTTGGTAATTAATGTGACGAAACATCGAGGATCGCGGCTATTAGTGTGTAGTTTAGAGCAATTATTTTGATCAAGAGATCAAACTCAAAAATTCTAAATGGAAAACCGCCCCCTCCATCCATGTACATCCATGTACAAAACGTTTTTAGTGATTAGCATAATCCTAAGAATGTTTATGTGCTGGAACCATCTACCTTAAGTAATGTATTAATATTGAATTTACGTTTTCCAGCCAATATTCAAGTCTTTGTACGAACACAGAATACCACAGGGTGAAAATACCTCTGGAGATCCAGGCTGACACTCCTGTCGGATGACCTGTGTCAATGTCTTGAGTCCTATAGAATCACGTCAACTTACTGGTCTAAAACATATAAAAGACACCTAATCTCACCTCGCATCGCTTTTTGAGATCGTTTTTTTCTAAGCTTCATTACTTAAATCATCAGGCACTCAATAGTGTCTGGGAGATCTAACTGTAGAACAGCGAATCTTTGTCCAACGCAAAGAAATTATGATGAACACCATCCACTTCCTAAGGGCAGTTATACATGTCAGTGCATTTTCAAACACTTTAGTAGAAGACCATTTAAGTTAAAGGTAAGGGTTTATGTTATCTGTAAGATAAAGTTATACCATAAAGTAGAAGGGGCTATATAGAAATAAAGTTATATCTCCGTGATCATAGCTAACCTAACAAATGAGATTTTGGTCCAGACGAAATTTTCAACGCTATTCTAAAACTCAATGATCCTAGACACCTCCTTGTACCTAATGAGTTTCTTCTTTTTATAATCACATGAACAATATCCGTATATTTATTTACTTAAATGACTTCTATTTTGCGGTTTCCCTCACCTTACTCTGACTTTTTTTCATGATTGGTTGTCATTTTGCACCTTTTAAATAAAAGTGGGTTTAGTTAGTCGTAAAATAGTAACTGCTTTTATAGCATTTAAGGTAAAATACGACTCCCCTAGAAATATCAACATAACTCAAGCGCTAGCCTGGTCGAAGGTCAAGTATTTGCATCCATTTTTTTCAATAAAGGCATTGCATTACTAACGACATTTCCAGTCACACACATCAGGTGTTAATTTAGTGACTATAGTATATGACTATTTTTTCTTATATAATCGAGCGTAAGTGAAAGTATTTTTCTTTAAAATATGTTCGAAGGTTATTCATAGTGTCAACAGGATCTATTTCCTTTTTAACTAGAACCATTTACAACTCTAATATAAATTAATTTTACTTACTCTCAATTATTCATACAAACACTGTGAAGACATTCTAAAGTATAATCCGAAATAGCGTATTTAATGGGCTATCGATTCCTCTTAGCAATAACGAACTCTCAACTTCCTCCACGCCTGTTGCTTACAAAACCAAAAATGCATTAATAATTCAACACCGAAGATCGTAAAACAGAATTGTGAAAGGAACGATGTGAGGATCAGGCTAGTCAAAACAGTTCTACAACGATGGCCAATTATATACACGAAACTGAAATTAAATCCTCCTCGTCCATTGAGTTAATTTACAAACCGGAGTGTTGGAGTCATTACGAGCTGTGGAGTTCCTCGAACAAGAGTTTTATCTCTTCCGACTTAATCATAAAATCCGAGCGCAATATCAATATACTAGGGCCATCTGGATCACGCGCCCCCAGCCACGGCCTTGTTGATTTACATTGATTACCGTAACTTTCGAATGTGTGGGAGTTGCCACGCGCTTTACGATCCGTGAGGCAGTGGTTTGTTCTGTTTAGAGAACGGTAGTGGTTTATCATGAGGGATAATTTATCAAACATATCTCTACACTCCTGATACCGTTCCGAATGTAATTGGAAATCATGGTGCAGACCAAGTTTTTGACAATGTTTTATTATTTTTATTTTCTTAAAAATATTTAAATGAATCTACGAGTATATCTATAAAAGATTATGTTTGTATTTATATTTGTATGTTTGAAGTTTATCCGCTCGGACACCGTTGGACGATTGGCCATGAAAAATGGCACACATAGATAAAATTTAATGGAGAAGGGTTTTGGATCATCAATTTTGTTGTAGCTCAATTGGGTTTCTCATTAGAAGCCCAAAAAGGATCCCATACTGTGGTACCAGAACTTAGTTTACATTTTCTTTTTAACAGCTGATTGCTTTACTACATGTGTTAGTTGAATATGTGTTCCACAGATCGAAGCACTTGCATTTGTTTTTGTTTTTTATTTTGTTTAGATGGTTTTAAGGTTATGCAAGTGACTAAACAGTTTAAATTTTGCTACTGTATTATGTTGTTTTATTTTATAATGGTATGGAGTTTCACTCGCACATTCCCCATATCGCCATTAACTGTATTCTAATTACTAAAGACTGCCGACAACAACCACGGGGGCCTGGGTGCGGAGCCCACAGATAGCGAACCTAGTTAGTGTATATTTATCAGTTATTTGAGTAAATATAAAGATAAATATATATTTGGGAGATCACAAATTCTCGGATCAATATCCACACTATTGAATACAAGGTTCATCAGCAAATGTTATCCTCATAATTAGACCAGTTTGTTATTCAGAAGTAGGATTTTGGTTCGGATCACACGTTAAACAAAATATCCTCTAGATGTCATTGACTCTTCAACCAAGGAACGTGTCAGCTTAAAGACGTGCCACGATTATTTTACACTAATTTATCATTTATACTTTGATCTAAGAACCTGTCTGGGGAGGGTGCCATTTCAAATAAAACTATTTATATTATTGGGAATGCTAGTTAAAAACAGTGAAATATTTAGTACGAAATGAGATTTTCTTTATAGCAATAAAAGTTAAATTCAAAATGTGTGTTTTATTTGTATGTTTGTGGTGTTTGCATCTCTGCACTCTTTGCAAGTCGTTGATGGAATTTGAAATGCAGACTGAATTTGTTTTTATTGACTTGGTAGAGAAAAGTTGAATGTTGTTTTAAAAACAGACTGAGTCTTTGGAAGTTCTTGGGATGCTGGCTTCTGACTTTTCGTGACCATTAAATTAGCAGGATTATATCATACAAGTTTAAGTCATGGAACAGGATGACGTACTTTCTTACGGAAAGAACAAAACATGAAATTATTTTTTCGTTTATTTCGTTTTATTATAGTTTTCGTCTATCTATGCCATTCCTGTTGTAGGAAATCGTCTAAATAAAACTATTTTGACCATATTTGAGAAAACATTTTTCAAATTTTTTTATTTAAAAAAGATCACATCAGTAAACGTACAGAAACCTCTAATCGATCCATAGATTAGTTTTTTAAGATCCAAACGGTCGTGCTTGTGATAAGATTACTCTCTTTGGTAAATGGCTCTACCTAGGAATCAAGATGGAGTTTTCTAACAAGGTGTGTATTGAAATATCAGGCAGTTCGGTGTTCTAAATTTCGATTAAAACTCGAGCTGGGTAACAACCCAGCTATATTTTTAGTTTGAAACATATTATGTACTTATTAACGTTTTTAATTGTTGTAGTACTCTTTCTTTTAAAGTATTAGAGGTGAGTGCGTGAAGTAAAGCAGCATTGAAAGTATAGTAAATTGTACAATGTTTTGATTGTTATTTTGTATCTTTATGCGTACCTATGGTTAAGCTTATTTCGTCTTAAGGTATTAAATGTCTGTACTTAGAACCATCATTAAATCCATCTTGTATAGTTGCATTTTGTACACTGACGTTTTGCAAAAAATTAATAAGATGACGTCAGTTATCTTGTGCACTTAATCTGTTACTTTAAGGGGTTCTGTAAATAATGACATGATTAATTTATATACTTCTTGAGAATTATGACAGTTCCTATATTATACATAGTAATTTTCAATGCCTTAAATAAGAATAATGAGTCAAAGTTATACGATAGGATGTTATGTCCTCTCTATTTTTATAGTTTGTGAACATTTAGATTACCATTTAGATAATAAATAAATACTCTGAGTGTGTACTGTAATGGCTCAACCTAAAAGTAAAGAGGTTAGAAAACAATTGGATTACATCAATGGTTGATTTCGATATTTGGTGAGATACTGAAAGAACCAATCAACGAACGGAGATGGGAATCACGTGACCTTTCTTGATTGGTCCTTTCCAGAAACATGTTTTTGGGGAGAAGCCTCACTCAGATCAGTTATTATAGTATAAATGGTCATAATCTCTTAAATATCTTTGCCTACATGTGGTATTACACTCTGAATTTTTGAAAATATCGTATTTTAGTGGGTATTCAAAAGGAAACAGCTGATAGTTAAGTCTACAAGGCTAGACCGTTGCCAGGCTAAATGAATTCCCAATTAGTCATGACTGTCTGACCCGGTAAGTGTAACGCAAACATTGAGAGACAGAAGACCCAGACAGACAGACAAGAGTGTTGGACAAACATTTAGAGAGAGAAAGGAAGAGAGAGAGAGAGGGAGAGAGGCTCGGCGGACTATGGCAGTGTTTGGACTGAGCAAACGTTGTCTACAAACTAGTGTGACATGATTTGACTTGTGACTGGAGAAGAAACTGTCCGTCATCTCACAAACCATCTGTGATTCTTCTTGTAAAATACTGGATGTTTCTGTCTTAATCACAGCTAAAAATCGTTATTTTATTTCCATATATTTTATACTTTTAACTGAAAAGCGACCTACCCAGGTAGAGTCATGTGCAAATTAATCTGAACAGCATCGTAAATTTGCGTTATTCGTGTAGGCTATCCTGCATATGTGTTTTTATTATTTTCACATGTGATTTTTTATTGTTCGAACATATCCTGTGACACATTTAAAAGTTATGTTTATGTTTTTATTTATTTATTTTGGTTATTACCTTGGCTCTTGGTTTTCAAACATTTTGAAAACAATATATTGTTTTCCAACATGACCTTGCCCCGTGTCATGCTTCCAAAGCAATGTATGGATGAACAAGGTATTTTATGCTTGCTATTTTATCCCTTAGAAAATATCTGGGCAATTTGCCTGAAAATATTGAGGGAGAAGGATTTCACAACAAAATAGAAGATGATTTAGTCACTTATTCAAGTTTGGTTCCGGGACCCTAAAGTACAATAAATGTGTAAAAAGGTTAGTAGCCTCAATGCCAAAAAGACTTGAAATGCTTATTCAAGCAAAAGGAGGTCCACACTAAGTAGTAAATTGTATATTTTTTCCAGAAACTATGTAGTTAAGCTGATAAATATTTTAAACTGGAATTCGTGTTGTTCAGATTAATTTGCACATGACTGTAGGTATTTTAAGTAAAACTATGAATGAGAAATAATTGGAAAATGATTGTGGATCGAATTTAGTAATTGACCAAGGCTAGAATGTTCCTTAAACAGAACTGTTAATTTAGCCTAACAGCCAATGACATCTCCGAAACCTACAATTTATCTTGATTAGCATCCAATTAACAATTTTACCTTTAAGTTACGAACTGGGCTAATTATGAGGATAGTCTTTCCAAATAAGCATAGCGTTCTATAGTGCGGACTTTCATCCACACCTCGCATCTACCTTTCATTGTTCATAACCATCCACAATTCTAAAATTCCAATATCTGTATTGCAGAAGAACTGTGTTGAACTGCATTTTACGACTAATAAAGTTTTAGAAAGATAGTTGAAAAGTTAACAGCATTAAGTACTCATAAATCCCGTTATAAATGGACTGTACACCATTAGATTGTATAGATGTTTTTCTCACCTGTCCGAATAAACCAGAAATATAAAGAATTAACAAAAATATTAAGTAAACAATTTATTAGATAAAATACTTCGCTTCAGTAGCAATTTAACAGTAATTATCAAAAAACTATATAGTGGTTCACATCCAGTTTACCGATAAGGTAATTGGGTATCTTGAACGGTTGAAAAATTATACTATCCAAAACAACGTACTTCTTTCAGATACTGACATTAAAATTTATTTCCGAATTCACAATGCAATAGAAATGTCCATAGTTTTGTAGTTTAATGTGATTTTAACAGGGTGAAATATCATTAAAAAGCATGAATAAATCATTATTTCTTAAAATTAAATCAAATACTTGTCAACTTTAATGATAGACCCAAAGCGGGTTTTAACCTTGAAGTGGTGAAAACTTGAACGAATCATTAATAATAAAGTTCCCGGTTGAATTTTTATTAGATCAGCCCGAGATTATTTATAACTCTTTGTCAAGAGGCCACTGTATATCATGGAAACACAACGGAAGGTTTGTTTTGGTAATAAATTCAATCCTGTTAAATTGGTAGCGTTAACCACAATGATTATACCGGCCGCGACGGTGGCGCCACACGCGAATAGTGCGTGAACCACGTTAACCTAACGACTATGCAACACGGTATTTCGCTCCTCATAGTTATCGCTGGAACAACTATTAATTATGTAATTGGCTAATTAAGGGTCGTTATATTTATTGTATTTTCTGGAATATTAAAACGTGTGTTGAATATTCAACGAATCCTTTTTAAAATAAATATAAAACTAATTTGAGTTTAGTAATACATTATGAAAAAGTAACGGGATGGATTGATTGGTCTTAAAAGATACCACGGCAACGCTTGGCATTGCATATAAATATACAATATACAATACACAATATAAATTGCATACTAATATACAAGGTTATTAAAAATGAAATATACACTCTTTTCATGAATAATGTGAACAAGGTATCATCAACAGATAAAAAAATATTACCAACAGATTTTTTAAGTTAAAGATGTTCTATATGTGCTCTATGGGTCACACAACATTCATATGTTCTATAGTCAAATTCTGTCCAGAATTCTTCCTAGGGCATATCTAATTGGACCTGATCAATACATTATTTTAAGCCTACTTGAGATGAACTTTTTGATTTGCAAAAACTACCTTTTTTTGAATCTCTTGTGCTAATCAAAATTTAAGAGACTTCCTACCTGATGGGGTTTTGAACGTCCCAAACCAACGTTATACAGCAGTAACTGATTGAATTTTCTTGAATTAAAAATAAAGTTTCGTGGTGTTTCTGGATTTGGAATCTGAACTTGTCCTCAGGCGATTTGGAACATAGAAAATGAAACAGTTATTATTATTAGTAATCTGGTATAAATAATAACAAAAATACCCCCGTCACAGCAGACCTGCGTACTCAGCGAATTTCCAAATCAATAATATAATAATAATAATATATGACCAGTTTTACAAACATCTGTCCATAAACATGAGAATTATTTGCCCATGCTCCATAAGATTAAAATGGGAAAGAGTGTGCAGGTTCGCTGCTGTGAGGAACACTGAAAGTAGTCATTTCTACCATAAATAATTTTTATCATAACATTTATACCAGCTTTTATCAATATCTGTCCATAAATAAAGGAGTTTTCCTATTCCCTATATGATTAAAAAGGGGAAAAGAGTATGCAGGTTTGCTGCCATGATAAACACATAAACTATGATTTTTAAACATAAATGGATACATCTCAACCACATGAAGCTAAATATCAAGTTTTATTCAAAAATATTGATTAATATGGGAAATATTAATTTTTCCCTATCCTCCATAAGATTAACATTGGAGCCCCAAAATACAACGTACTGTGTTTAGATTTTTTAATATCTCGGTAACCGTTGGAGATAGAGAAAAACTTTAAGAAACTTAACCGTGTAGTTTTTTAAGCTGATTCTAATGGTGAAATATAAAATTAGAAATTTTAATTTCACAATAATTACATATGAAAAACGCAAAAAACCCCATTCTGGGGTACAAACTACCCCCCCAAACTACCCCCCCAAACTACCCTTTTCCATTGACCGATATGTCTGGTTTACGAACTCGTCCGAGCATTTGTAGGAATACACGTCTCTACCAAATTTGGTTTCGATCGGACCATTTTTACGAGAGTTATCGTGTTCACAGACACACACACACACACACACACACACACACACACACACACACACACATATATATATATATATATAAATTTTAACTACTATTGTTTTTGGACTCTGGGCGCCTAAAGAAGAAAAAATAACATAGTCCCGGGCTTAAGTCTCACCATGAGACCTACGATAATAGCTTCTTCCCTATGGGAAATTCGCTAAAATGGCGTATCGCTATTTTTTACCTTGGTAGCTATGGAGCCCAACCTAAATCTATATGCCTATAAACTACATTCGTTATAATACACGAAAAGCCAACTTAATCAAATTATAATAAAACTTTGATCGAACCGCAAGTTTATATCGTGATAAAACGGAGTATTAAATCAAATCATAGATTTTATAAATTATAGTAAATAATAAATAAATATAAACGATTAAAAACCCTGCTAAAAAATTTCATTGAAAATCATAACAGCTGTTCACTCCATAAATCATAAACGAAATGAAACAATTATAGCTATTCGTGATAGTAAAAACGTCAAATCCGGGTGAAATATGACGTTTAGCAAGCGGAACATTGGGCACGAACCGAGACCGGGTAAACGACTGGTATTAGACATGCAGGGAACAAAAGTAAACAAAGTGTTTAGATATCGTGGCGTGTGTTTACAGCGGCCGAGCAGAGTTGAGATTACAGAAATAACTGAACACATCGGTTGTGATAGTAGTCATGCGACCGCAACCACCTCGTTACCTTTAGTTAACCTCATTTTACATTTAAGATTGTTTACGTTTTGATTCATTAGCTAATTTATAAATACGGATTACTTCATGGCTGGATTATTCAACGTGTTTCTGTAAACATAAAAAAAGTGTTTGTTACTTCTTTAATTGTGTGTTTTCATTAGGTTCTATACGTGCTAACGATGGAAAATTATGGGGGGATGGAGTCCCCCCAAAATGTTTGTCTTTACTTTCCCTTTGATAAATAGGTTAGATCATGGATATGTCTAAAGGAATTTTTTCAGTTCTTCTAAATAGCTTTTATTATGTATTAAAAATTCAATAGAATTGCTCTAGTAGTTCCTATGGAAATCTGTTCTTAATTTTCCAAATTTCCAACTACCCCCAGAACTAAGACATATCCATGTCAAATGAACTGGGAATCGTGAAAGAAATTTAATAGGTATTAAATATTAGGTTATAATTATGATTTTGTTTTTACTTTTGAAGTAGTATGGGCCTACTTTATAACAGTTTCAAGAATTTTAAAGAGATAAGGGTGGTGTTCAAACAGTTATGAAAATGATTTGCATCGTCCTGAAAATATATATGGCATTATTAAGATATTAAGGTGGCAGTAGGTTTCCTGAAATACGACAATAATTCAATCAATCAATTTCTTATGTTAAGTCATGTTCGTTGTGAATGTTATACTTTAATATACTTTTTTGAAAGGCAAAATACATTTGAACCTTCATTCAAAATTTCTAATACTTTTTGGGGTGATCTCTCCCACCAAAAGCTTATCTTAAAACACTATTTCTAAAAGAGAGGGTACCATATATTAGAGTAAGCTTTTATACTAGATTCATGAGTTTTATGATGTCGAGGTTTTACTTAAACCTCAAAAATTTAAGTCAATTTGTTTTATTTTTATTCTACTAAATACTTTTTTAGAAATTCTTCCAAATTTACTTTTCCAATTTATATTTTATCTATGTTATCTATGTGTTATCTACCATAAGTAGTAGTTTTTTTTAATTTTGTAGTATTAATTTTGGAGTCTTTTACATGCACACCAAGCTTTTTAATGTTAGCATTTAATGCCTTAATTCTTATTACAAAAAATAACAGCTTAACACATCCGAATACTTAGTATATTTAGTAGGCCTAAAGATACCCCATTCGGGCATAACTTCGGAATAACCCAGTGTTTACCTTATTAGTTTATGTCCAATCAATCTCAAATGTTTTTCCTGCATAAATATAGTGAATGTATTCGTTTGGTTAACCTTTGTAAATTTATTGAAATGTGTATTTCATGTAAGTAATTACTACTATACTTTACTGTACTCTGCTTTTGGTGAATAATGATATATTATTGTTTATTACTAACCATTTAAAAAAAAGTAAAATATATTACAGTATAATGACTATCGTCTGTAAATAAACTAAAATTATTTCTAATAGTATAAAGATTATTATTAGCATCTGAGTTATTCGTTCCTCAGGGAGGTTTCTCAACCCCCCCCTTCCTCTGACCTAAGGTCACCGTTAGCCTATCGCCCAGGTCTTGTACCTCGTGTCTCAATTAATAAATAGCTCCATCGGGTGTTATAGCCTGTTGTCTTGCATCCCTGTGGGTTTCCTCAGTTTGGTGAAGTTCTCTTTTATTTTCTTTGAGCACCAAAAATGTATTTACCTAGTCAAAACCCCTTTTTAACATAACTATTCACAACTATTGCATCAAATATATTTTGTTATTACAGTTAAAAACTATTTTGTTCATGATTCACTCTTTATGTCATATATCAGCCCATTTAACCTTTTCCCAGAAGCTTAAGTGGTAAAAATATCACAAACAACAGTTTAAACTAAAAAATAGTAATTTTTCTAAATTATGTCAGAAATATATTTTCCTGTACAAAGGGTGTTACAAATGAAATTGTAAATGGAATTTTAAAAACTCGTAAAACATGCAAGAACAGCGAAAATCACTGTTCACAAAACAATAATTTTTATTTCATAAGTATATAGTTTACTTGAGTCTAAAACAAAAATCCAATTCAATACAACATTCAGCTGTGATACCGCATTCACGGTGAGTCCACCGCCATAAACATTCTGTCGCACATTTGTTTCTCTGGTAACGTCCCATCACGTGTTGCTTAAACTTGCATCGTGTCTTTAGTGTTGCCACGTGGACTCGCTACACACTCATAAAACACCATAATAAAATATTGGTGGGACATAAACAGAAACAATAGTGGCCCCAGGATAGAACCTTGGTGGACATCAGTAGTAACTGATGTGTCACTGGTTTTTATGCTGCTACAACTCTGATTTTCACGAAACCTGAGTGTATTGCATATAGGAAACGAAATACCTCTTATTTATCTCTGCTTATTAGCTTGGTGTATTACACTTGTTCTAGGTATTTCATCTTATTCATTCCCATCCATTATTTATTTCAGAATTGTTATTCAGATATCATTCTATAGATTTTTTTAATTTAGTGGTGTAACTTACTGTCTTAAAACTATAAAGTTATTAATACTGTATTGCAATTATGTGTAACCTCCAGTTTTTGAAAACACTAATAGTAATACGTTTTTAGGGCGTACAATAAAATAATTATAAGAAAGTTTTTATTCAACATAATTTGTTCCGTTTGGGTAATACTTTCCTACCGTAAACCGTTTTCCAAATATACGTAGTCTTGGAAGGTTTTAAATTTATTTTTCAATTAAATTTCCAACTTACATACAAACTTCGATTAATATTTCAAAATCATTGGTTACTTAAATACTTACATCCTCTGGATTATTGGTATTTTTATATTCAGTATAAATATAGAAAGTTTCATTAACATATAAATCATTCATAAACATTTCAATAAAACTTAATAAAATTTTTTATAGTTTTTAAAATATTAACTAGGAAAGCTTAGATATAATGTTTATTTTGATATTTTATGAAAATCGTCGACTTACCCCTTCCTTATTTTCTAGTTACTGTTTAATTCCGTCTTCTATTATGGATATTCTTATTATTTTTCTTCTTCTTATTATTATTATATCATCGTTAACAAGTGCGATATTGGTAAATCATTAATAATATTCATATTCCACAGAAGCTCAATTTTTGTGTTTTTTAGATACCATTGTCGTAAAAAACTATAACGAAAAACATTTTTAGTTCTAGGACAGAAGCTTGGGGAACTCTTTGGGGACCTTTTTTGATTTCACGTGGCGTCTTTTTAAGCCCCATATTCCACTATCCAGTAAGCACAACACAACAAACGCCGATAACAGATGGAAGCGTGTAATTAAGCGGGCGTACGGACCGTGACGTCACGCGTGCTGGAAGACAGCTGTCAATACGTGATTAGCGCGGCCGCCGTGACGTGTTAATGCGTGTAGCGAAACTAGCGATCCTAGCGGTGCACGTGCGAGTCGTTGCTACACGCGTGGACAATTAGAGTAGGGCTGCGATGTGCTGGGAGGAAAGACAAATGTCAACAGGAAGTTAGAGAATGAGAATATCCTTAATAGAAGTCGGAAGTAAACAGGAACTGCAATATGCGAAGTATAATTGTTCAACATTTTAGTATATTTTAGAAACAATTTTTATTTGTTACAGGGTTTTTAAACTACACTAAAACTATTTTAAGAGTAGGCCTACACCAAATAGTTTACACCTTATAAGTTTTTTACCTAGCTAAAATACACTACCATCAAATTTCGTCTGTAAATTGATGAGGATTATTAACTTTTTTCGTTATTTTTAAGTTTCGTGTGATAGAGAAGCCGAAACATGTCTTATCTCAATTTGTGTCTGTCTGCTTGTCTGTCTGTTTGTCTGTTTGTCAGTGATGCTCCGTGAGACATTTTACTACATCTAAAACACATGATTGCAAATTTGATCACAGGAATGCCATATTATTTGTACTTAACTATGTAAATAAATTATTAATAAAAAACACTCTTTTCATTACGTTTGTTGATTTGGTTGTGTATTTTCCCACTGTGTTTATCGAAAATATCAGAGAACACGTTGAAGTTTCGAGAAAGAAGAATAAAAACATTCAGAATAGTGACACTGGTTATTTAAAAAAGCAATGAGATAATTTTTCACTCGCAAAACTTCTAATTACACAGGTTTGACTAATATATATATTATTTTGAGACACACATAATAGTTATGAATATTTAGTCGGACGTACGCGTTGCTAGTATAGAGTAAACTATTTTACTCGTCCAAAGACCTAACTAGTTTATAGATTTGAAACAGTCCATCGGATGGTTAACGCCTCTGGTGTGGATACCACAAAAACACAAAATGACAAAACTCCAACAATCCTTCACCTGTGGGATCCGCCGCGAAGGATAAACGGAGGATCTTTAAAGGATTGGAATAGGAAACATCAATCAGTCGGGTAGGACCTCTCAGACAGACAGACAGACAGTCCCGTCATCAACGATACAATTAACAGCCTCCGCAGGAAGTGAGGGACGGAGACTGGAACGTGAGGGTAAGGCGACGGAAGGGAGGATTAGACACGTAGCTCGGCGGTAAACATCCAAAACGTGGAAACACGCATCTGGATTGGTTTTTTACTACATATCCTCAACTTTTAAAATGTTTTTAACTATGAACTTCCGTCAAACGGGTTAATTTCCTCCATCAGGGGCTATTTTACTAAATTTTCGTAAATAGATTCATCGAATACATACTAATTACTATGTGTCATGATAAGTTGAGAATTTTGTCCATTGTTGTTGGTAACACTGGAGATTAACTTAAAACAATTGACTGAAATTTCCCCCGTTTTGACAATTGTTGTTAGTCATTTGGCTCTGAATTTTAGAAAGATAAAAATACTTTTATCACGTACAATTGAATTAATTATTTATATAATCATCCTTAAATTCGCTTACATATCAAGTAATCGATTGTTTATTTTTGGTTATTTCTTTTAGTTTTTCTCAAGAGGATTTCTTGTTATTTTTAAGATGGAGTAAAGTAACCCCACCGATGAATTAACTTTACTCCAAACATTAGGAACTTATATAGTCCATAATTCAGAGTTAAGAGTAATTCTGATTCCACGGTAAACCGTGGGTCCCTTGGATGCTGTTGGCTATTGTACTATCAGCTAACAGTTCTGTCTCAGGAATATGGCAGTCTTAGCTTTGTATTTACACGCAATTTCCTCTAAGGTCCTAGTCAGTAACAAGACTACAAGTTCGCGCCATAATTATCTTACACATATTTTTGATTAGTTTTTGACTTAAATATAACCCAAAGATATCTCAACGTCATGTAAAAAACAACATAGTCTAAAAAAGTTCTAACAAAGAGCTAAACAACTTCAGTTCAAGTTGACAGTGTTGGTAAATGGATTGACGAAGACCACAGACATTGACATGAACCAAGCCGTTACTCAATGAAATGGAGTAGTGTGTTACCTAGAGTTTCATTAAGATGTTCTAAGTAGACTTATCTTAAATATTGAGAGTGTTTAATAAAGGAAAATAAGATCTAGGTTTAATCTAGTAAAAATATAGAAAAATAAAAAAAAACTTAGAAATATTGGTTGATTAAATTGAACTTTGGTTAAAACAAATATAGTGAAACGACTAGAACTGAAGGTTAGTAGACAAAAATGTCTGAATTTTTTTGTGCACTAAAGTGAAGGCGAGAGAACTTAACAAATCCAGGTGTATTGTTTCAATTTTAAGGTAACAAACAATCGCAAAAAATGTGGAAGAGTATTTCTAGTTAAATTTAAATTTAATTAATAAGATAAATTTTAATGCATATTACGTTTATAAAAATGTGTTTAATTCAAAGTATTCTTGAGAACCTACAATTAAGTATACGAATAAAAGACGTGATCTATGAAAAATAGTTTGAAGAAACATTGTGGTACATTCTTGCGTTCGGTCGAATTCTCGTAAAAGCAAGACACTAAGTTAGAATAATCACAGAGTAGAAGGGACTAACCCAAAGTAATAATTAAAATGGACGCTGCCGGTGGTCCTCTTTAAATAACGTCGTGATCTTGTCCTCCAACGTGCGTTGACCTCTCCAATCTCTTTACTAGAATTACCTATAAAATGGAATACACCTTGGAGATTGGAGGAACTCAAATTACACAAGGAATCTGGTTCAAACAAGACCACCTCTTCGAAGATTTCAATTAGTAATAACATAGAATATTTTATTGGATTATATCAAGTTTCGTTATGGAATTCTTCAATAATACGAGAAATGAGGAATTTCTACAAAAATGGAAATGAAAACCTAGAGTCGAGATGACGGCTGCATCTTGTTATTGGACCGGACAACCGGACGTTTTATAATTTCAATAAATCATCCGGTAATCTCAACGGAGACTTTGGGGCGGCGGAATCCCGATTATTCAAATTTTAATTGTGTCCCGACCCGTTCATAAATAATTCAAGCGGGAGTTTTGAGGGAACAGTCTAACGTAGGCGCACCTTTCTCTCTCTGCTGCAACAATGGGCACCTGTGCTGCGCGGCGGCTGAGGCGACTTCTATCCGATGATAAATACTTGGAACACAAGTTCCTACATATAACTCCTTGTTAACATACAGCTCATCTTGTTGGATTATCCGATGATAAATAACTTCAGGCATCAACGTTGTTTGACAGCGGGTGTGTTTTGATGCGTTGTTGACAATGGTTTTGGATTTGTTTCGTCTCAGTTGGGCGTCTTGAAGTAAAGAAGTGTTTTATTTGATTTTTTATATGTAAGGTGGCTGCTAGGTAGTACTCTACGTGATTGAATACCTAGTTGAAGTTTTGTGAGAATTTTGAATGTCAAACTATTTTACCATCAGGTATTCAAAACATTATTAATTGTAGTGTTCAAGTAACGTTAACTAAATAGTTACTAATACTTTATGATTAATAGAAAGTGTTTTGACACTGCAAAACATTAGCAAACCTATAACCATTTTTATTATTCTCTTTCATCCAAAATATAACGCCATTCTTATTCACTGATAAGAAAACCCATAAATCACTTAAAATTCTCTACACCCACTATTCGAACCAGAGAAAAATCATGTTCCACATATTTAGTGATTACTAGCCCCAGTGCTTTTACAGCAAGCCTGTAATTTGGATGGGCTGTTTGACCCATTTTTAAGAAGCATTATATTTATTATGACTTGTACTAGGCCTATATCGTATAATTTTTTAAAATATGTATATCAATGTAAACAAACTAATATTGGCTTTAATGTGTCAGCCGGTGAATTCGTTCTGCTAAATCACTATAAGAGATCAAAGTTATAAACCTAATAGGCCTATTGTTCAAATCTGGAATATTTAAGTGCTTATCAAACAGAACAGCTTATTAAAAGCTTAGTAAACAGAAATCTTCTCAAATGTGTAAAGTAATTTTGATAAGGTACTTAATGTCCTTGTTCAGCGTTACAGAAAAGAAGAAAGAAACAAAAACAGATGGTTAGACTGAGATAAATCGAGATCTAGAAAATTGAGCTTTTCGGGGGTATAAAACATAAAATTAACAAAAATATCATATTTAAAAAATGTACATACAAAACACCAATCATTTATATATTTTCTTTGTTGTTGAACAATACTACGATGTTTTTTATATGTCCAGGGGAACGAGTTGGTTGTCTAACTATTTTTATTTTCCATCGGCTCCGGCTGTGTATCATGAAATACATAGGTTAATAATTTATTAGAACTGTCAAATTATAATTGGGCTGGTTCTGTATGTTTAAACTTGAAATAAATAAAAATACAGCACACTACAGTCCTATCCTACAGCATCTTTCAACACACACATGATTTCAATGTTGAAAGTAATTTCTGTCAATTGGAAATTATTTTAGACGATCATTATTTACTACCCAAAAAGGGGATTTTAAATCCTTTGAGTAAAGTGAAGAAATATATAAAATATTCCCTCTGAGATAGCTAAAGCGTATCTATAGTTGAGGAAACGTCTTGTCAGTTGAGAAATGTGTCAGGTCTGTGACACCGACACGTCAAAGGGAACATCAGTACAGGTCAACTCCATACACGCATTGTTCTCCGAGGGTGTTTAATGTCATCTTCCACAATGTCACTTGGTTCATACTATGATAGTCGATGTGACTGAAACGACAATTATCAAACAATACTGTTAATTAACATATTTAAGTAGTATTACAGTTTTGTTTCTGCATTGCAACAAAAAACTTCTTTTATTCAAATTATACATATATTTCACTATAAATAAGTTTACATTCTCTACTTAAATTTTGAAAAATTAACAAATAAATTTTATTTAATTATAAAGAGAAAAACATGTCTTATGTTTCTACTACAAACGTCAAAAACTAAGTTAGAATCGGTATCCGCAATTTTATTGCAGAAATTTTCCATCACGGGGTTATGTAAAACAATGTTTCACGACGTTTCGGGATCTGGAATCTGATCCCGTCCTCAGGTGAACTAATATCTAAAACGTAGCTAAATTAACATATAATCCGGACCAAACCAGTAAAAAGCTGAAAACATAAAAGTTTAAAGCAGTCAAAAAATTACAAACATACCATTCACCAAATATTACACACGTAAGAATTCAAACACGTCCACTCGTCACGGAGACTCAAAGACAACTCCTGTAGTTGTCTTTGAGTCTCCGTGTACAGTACAGTTAACATTATATGTCCCGAAACGTCATGAAACTTTGATTGACATAAAATCGTGATGGAAAATGTCCGCAATAAAAATCTAAATAGCATCAATCCACCATCACCAATAATGAATTTCAAACAAAGAATCGGTACCCGCAGTTTGTTATTTCAATAAATAATTGCGTTTTTCCCATGATTTCCATAAACAATTTTAGTGCAGGTATTCCAAATAACCTTCGATTATCCCAACAAAAGTAATATGAAAACGGCTCGTACGAAAAAAATTATGAATGTATCAAACAGAGAAAAAATTGGCAAAAAGAAGTTCAAACAACCAACCAGAAAAGACTAGAAAGATGTTGGTAGATGAAATTAATAATTTCTGGGAGCATAGTGAATACATGATAGGTTTTGGGGAAGAAAAAATAAAAATACATAAAAAGAGACAATGATCATGTTTAAACGATTTCCTTATGGTGAATTATCGACAGTAAATCGTTAATAAGTACCTAATTCTCCTTTGGTCAGTCCCAGGAAGAGACACTCATGCGAAGTCAACGTTTACAACATGAAGTAACATTACGTCACCCCTGACGAGTGCGGCGGTCAGACGTGTGCCAGGATTTTTATTGTTATGGGTCACCCTTTCATGACCAACCCTCTTGAATGCTCTATTAACTTTGGGGCGTATTTTTGTTCCCATCTGTAAATTAACCTGATTAAAATTTATTAGTTAGTAGATTTAGCAACCAGTCAATTAATATTTAGTTCACATGAAAAACATTTTAACCGGATTCAATCCTACAAAATATGTGTTTTAGCGAATTTCCCATAGGGAAGAAGCTATTACCGTAGGTCTCATGGCAAGAGTTAAGCCCGAGACCATGTTATTTTTTCTTCTTTAGGTGCCCAGAGACCAAAAACAATAGTCGTTAAAATTTATATATATATATGAGTCTGTGAACACGATAACTCTCGTAAAAATGGTCCGATCGAGACCAAATTTGGTAGAGACGTGTATTCCTACAAATGCTCGGACGAGTTCGTAAACCAGACATATCGGTCAATAGGAAGGTAGTTTTGGGGGTTTATTACCCAAAAATGGGTTTTATGCATTGAGTTTTATACAAGTAGTTTCTAAAAATTTCTAATTTTATGAATTAATCACCATTGCATTCAGCTTAAAAAATACACAATTAAGTTCACCTTTACAGTTTTTCTCTATCTTTCAACGGTTACCGAGATATAAAAAAATCTAAACAGTACGTTGTATTTCCTTTGGGCTCCAATGTTAATCTTATGGAGGATTAAAAAATTTTAATTTTTCACTTATTATCTAATATTTTTGGATGAAACTTGATATTTAGCTTCATGTGGTTGAGATCCATACATTTGTGCTAAAAAATCATAGTTTATGTGTTTATCATGGCAGCAAACCTGCATGACTCACCCTCTTGGAGATGGCATTATATTTATGGCAGATGTTTTTGTTCCATCTGTAAATAAAATGTTTGATGGTATAATGGCTACTTTCAGTAGATTTAGCAACCAGTCCTAATTAACTCTTTCCCATTTTAATTCTTATGGAAAATAAAAAATTTATGTTATCGACAGATTTTGACCAACTTGTCATATATTATTATTATCATATTATTGATTTGGGAATTCGCTGAGTATGCAGGTCTGCTGCGACGGGGGTATTTTTAAATGACCTAACCAAACATTAAGTGTGACTTTATAAAAGTTTTTTTCATACGAGGATAACAAATCTTTGTCTAAGTAATGATTTAAAATTTATTTATAATTCTGCATATAATCTTTAGATAATTAAGAAAATAAAGTACACTTTATTATTGGCTAGAATCAAATGAATAAATAAATGAGATATTAATGCAGTTAGGCTTACAAGAATCAACAGACAAAGTTAGAATACAAAGTATGTACAACAATATTTACAAGAGATTGATTACAATAATTACTAATATGGTTCTTTAACCATTAATACCAAATAAACTATTATTATTATTATATAATACAAATATTTACAATATCATTGGTTTTGAATTGAATTCAAAGAATTCATCATGCGAGTAAAAGGGATAATCGACCAACCACTCATACAGATTTGGCTTGATCTTTTCATTAGGGTAATCAAAATTAGAAAAAGAAAATTTGTTGAACCATTTGGAACTTATTACATCGTATCCTTTTAAAGACTTAGTTAATCGTTGAAAAGGTACGTCAATGTGCTTTCTGTTTCTCATATTTTATTAATATATATTTTCTCTTAATTGTTGATTTGGTAAATTATTCATGGTATGAAGAACAACAGTGTATATATAGAGAGATTAATTACAGTCGTAACTTTAAACTTCACAAACAAAATTGCTTGCAATGGTCTAGTATACCTGATCCAGTTATAATCCTTTTAAACCTTATTTAGCAAAATAATATCATGCACATGGCTACTATTTCTTCAAAGTGTAAACAATACGAAATAATACTCAGAAAAAAAACAAAGTATGCTGATCTAATTGAATATTAGGACTCCACCTTAATTTACTTTAACAGAAACATCTGATGTACAGATGTATTGATTCGTCATATATCAATTGTCAATAAATTTATATTTCTGAGAATGGTGATATAACAACTGTTTTTTTGTAATACTCTACGCAAACGCCACCTACAACTAAACAAAACATTTAAAGGTCAGAAGGTAGTGTTTATTTCTGTGATATACTATTTTTTAACCAAGCCAACGCCACCAATGTAAAACTAAACAAAGCATTTAAAGGTCAGAAGGTTAAAGGTCAAAGCATTTAGCGTATAGTTTGATTTAAATTGAGTCCTGAAAATATCGTATTATATTATTTTTTGAAGTGCCAATATTTAAGACGTTGTAAGCATAATCATTACTTCTTTACATTAAGTTTTTCGTAAGTTACGATATTGTATATTTCACGAAGACATTAACTACGTTTGTATTATGTTGAATAATAGATAAAAAACTTGTCTGTGGTTAGAAGATTGGTCTAACTACTGTGAATTATTGATTAATAAAATGTTGCACCAATGAAAAAATCATCGATAATTGATTATTACTTTTGAAACAGTTATTGTTAGTATAATGTTTTATAACTAACTCAAAAACGATAGTATTGAATATGAAGGAAGTATTGTTTTTGTCAAAATTTAAAAAGTAGGGAGTGTCCGCAAATCGTAAAACTTGTAGTAAGAGATTGTCTAAAATAAATTTAAGATAAATTGTAGAAACAGTTGATTGTGATAATTTTTAAAACAAACAGTTAAGCAGACAAAAATATGATATCAGTAGAAAGTAGACAATTATTTAAAAAAGAATATAGGTTACCTTGAAATAGTTTACTTACAAAGGATAGCTGTGGATAATTTTAAGTGATTGCTAGTGGGTGAGATGTTACCTGACAGGTTAACGTCCACACTTTTGAATACTCCTTTCATCCACAATTACCATCATGATTAGCCCAGTTCGTAATTTAAATTCAAAACTGTGGTTCAGACTCCACGTTAAACTGCAGGTCCCTTCGAAACCATTGGTTCTTGGGCTATTAATTAACAGTACTTTCTAAGGAAAGTGACAACTTTATTCAGTACCAAGACTACAAGATCACGTTACAGTCATCTTACACTTATCAATTATACTTGGCTTAGCATACCTAACATTATCAATAATAAATTATCAGAAGTTATTTAAGTTTAATTAGATTAGATTAGATTCACTTCCCTGTGGGAAATAGGTTAGATCATGGATATGTATAAAGGAAATGTTTTTAGTTCATCAAAACAGCTGTTTTTCCAACAAAACTATAACGTCATTAACTATATGATGTCACTGTTTCAAATTTCGGTCGCACAAATTGCTAACACCCCTCAGAGCTAAGATATATCCATGTCAAAACTAAAATAAATGAAACAGCTGACCGTTTTAGCGTTTACTTTTTTTTATTATAGCGTGTGTCACATACGATATAACCTCTCAAATATTTCTTTTTAAAGTTAAGTAATTATATAACAGAGATATTATATACTTAAGTAATTTATAGGTATACTATACAATATTAGTGTCTCGTCGAGGTGTAGTCCTACTTATACATCCACGGATTGTAGTTTATTTGTAAATAGAACGCTCTACCAGGACAAACACAGACCAACAACTATGGTGCATTGATATTCCTCCCTCGTCCTGTCCTGTTGGGACTCAATGATGCTATTAATTGTAGGCCGTACAACAAGGTCGCTATGGCTAACAGCATTCTCTTGTAAGACGAACCCAGGTCGAAGGAGGAACAGCCAAAACTGTATAACAGCCTATAAACCGTTTGGAAGATAACCGAGTTGGTCTATTAAGGAAGATAAGAGTCAATTTAGTTTTAATGAAGGATATATTTCTAGGAATTGATTAAAGTCAAATAAAACCACACTACTTTAAAGTAAAAACATCAGAAAAATTTATCACTGGGTTACAAAAATGCAATCTTTAAATTTTTTAAATAAATATATTTTATAGGTTGATATTAAAAGATTTTTTAATGAATCCAGTTTTTCATTACCTAAGATTTTGCTTTGAAAATTACGTAAAAATTCAACGTTTATAAAAATTGTATTCACGTTTAGTCCAGAACAGTACGAATAGCCACTTTAGATTTTCTTGCAAGTTTCGCTTCTGGTTATCTAATTGTGGATAGTTGTGAGCGATGGTCGGTGCGTTTAATGTTCTCTTGTGTGGATTAACGTCCATACTATTGATTACTAAGTTATCCTCATAGTTAGACAAATTTGTAATTCAGAGGCCGTGGTTCGAATTCCACGTTAAGCTGTAGGTCTTTTTAGTTGTTGCCATCGGCTGTTGGGCTATTAATTAACAGTCCTGTCTAAGGAAGATGTCGGCCTTAGTCAGTAACAAGACTACAAGATCGCGCCACAATCATTTGACACTCAATCCTCATTCATATTTGGCTTAAAGTACCTACCTTTTAGTATGGTCGTCATTTCAATAATCTAATCTAATCTACAGTTCATTTCTTCATAGTGCATAACTTGTCTTGCGTTATTCCCCATATAAGTTTAAGGTAATCTTTAAGAGTATGCAGTACCCTCACACTTCTATGGAAGAATAAAATAATGTATTAGAATAATAAATATGTTTTTATAACTGCATGATTAGTTAAGCTATAGTTGTAAAAATATGGTTGGGATGTCAAAGTGAAAGTCTAGGGAATTACATTTCTCTTTTTCTCTTAGAGAGCTAAAACGAAATGTTCCGTTACTAAGGCAGACTCCTAATCCACATATTTGTATCACATTATTAAAATGTAAAGTAAAGTTTTATTTTTTATTTTTGATGTTTCTACACATTAGTTTCCTATGATTCGTTAATCATGTTTATGTGGTGTTTTACACTTCCATATAATACAGAATGTGAATCTCTGAAGTGAAGTGTTGTCTTAATTTCCTCAGCACATCGTCACTTCGTGCCATTGTGTGGTCAACGTCATTCCACTCCCCGTATCGCGTGACGTCACGCTTTTCCGTCGCGTGATCCTATACATTAGTTATACTGGGTGAGACGATCATCGATACAATTGAAACCGGAAACGGAACTCTGCGATGTCTTCACCAGCTGTTGATGCCGCACCTGGACAATCGTCGTTGCGCGCGTTTCGTGGGTGTTCTTTACTTCATTGATAAAAAGCAGGATTGCCATCCTTCCTTCTTATACAGATCGAAAAGTCTCATTATTCTATCTTCTCCAAAAGAGCTGTATATATTTTTTATTACTTACAAACATAGGAGAGACTACTATAGTTGGATTTCCAATCGGTATTGCGTAACTCTAAAAGATACAACAAGATACAAGCTTGATACAACGGTATACATTTAATTTGAACAAAAAAACTAATAATATATATTTGTTTTACTCCAGAACTAGTTTTATAATGTAGAGAATCTTTGTGCTTTTAGTGATTATCGTGAGTAGCAACTGCTCTGTTTCATTAAACTATAGCCCTTAAACTTAACTTTAACTTTATAATATTATGTTATAATGAATTTAAAATAAATTCACGGATCTAGAGATTTGATACGCTTATGGTTTGCTTTAAATAAAAGAACACAACTCATTTATTCAGCTATATTACCTAATTAATATATTTCCACTAATTACTTAAAACGTTAACTTTTAAGTTTTCTTATAGAAATTTAATTGGGGCAAACATTTAATAGCAAAATTCTTTAGGAAGCTAACATGAACATCCACAGGTCCAAAAAAGCGGTTCAACAGAACGTAGTTTGTTTTAAATATAAACTCAATACCTCTGTATTCGTGCAATACACTTGAATTTTCGAAATTATTGTGTTTAGAATGTGACAAATGCATTTCGTAGTCTAATTAAGATTTTAATTGTCTCCAAACAGCTGATTAATATTTCACGATTAACTTTGTAACTGAAGATGGCCAGCAGGATTTGAAACCAGTAACTATCAAATCTGTATTTCGTAAGGCAATTAGTGCAGCATTTTAAGATAAACATATTAATAGCTTAAGTTCAAATTCTGAGAATCTAAAAAGGATCATATTTTCTCGTGGGAGGCCCTGTACAATATTTATTTAGTCACGGATAATGGATAGTTAAATATATGCAGTTTGCTTATATAAGTCTAAAAATATAAAAATAGTATAAAGATTAATGGGGTATAACAGAAAAATAAACTCTAAAATCAATGAATGCTAAAATACTAACTTTTGTCCATAGGAAACCACAAACAGTTGTGACGAAATTAATCGGTAAAGTGGAAAGTATTTGTTTTTGCTATGAAGCTGAGATTTCTTGGTCACAGTGTTATATAAACAACTCACTATTAGATGGTTAAACATAAGGAATTGGACAGGATTGCCTTATGGATTTCTCTAAAGGAGAATTTTTAGTTCCTCTAAACAGCAGTCATCATAGCCATATTACGTCACATCTGTAACGCCTTTCTCACCAAAGCTTCTAGACATACCCATGTACAAAATTCAGTTTGATTTGCCACAATTCGTATACTATATTATGTATAGGAATCGTATATTAAAATAACTAAATGGTTCTAGAATATATGTGAGGTAGGAGTGTTTTGGCGAGCGGAGACCCAGTCGACTGTAACGGAGTCTCAGTGTGAGTTTGAGATATATCTGGGCCTATTATGAGGGGAGAGGTTAGTCTCCCATTGTTGCCAACCACACAATGCTACAGCAACGACCAAGCGCCAGGTGAAGAATTCCAACTTCTCACCTTCCTTCCCACAGTAACGACCCAATAAATGTATCACCCTTAGACAAGGGTGGGAAACGCCATGGATACTACAAATGAATAAATGAATGAATGATTTATTCCAACAATATAGTCGTCTATACAATACTGAGTAAATCGATTAGGAACTAAAAAGAAAAACCCTGTAACACTGTAAAGTATCCCATTCGCTGTAATATGAGTGTTAAAAGATGATTTTGGAAATCTGTAGACATAGGCAATGTCTACTGCGTTGCTGTTAAAATTAAATTTGACCTTTTAATTTTAAAGGCATATTTGAGTAAAGGATTGTAAAATTAATATTGAACTCAAAGGTGAATTGAATATTAAATTGATGCTTTTAATTGATTGGGTATTAGCATACTTGGTCTGGGGTTTGTCGATTGACTACAATCGTCTACGTATTTATTCAATTTTAACTAGTGCAATTGGGAAATAAGGATGTAAAGGACCGTAAGGAAGGCTGGTGAAGACGTAAAAGAAGGGAAGGCAGGGTATAACCTATATTTGTTAAATCATGTTACAGAATAGGAATAGCCAAATGTTCTCTCTTGAATGTGGTGCATCGGTGCACTTAAAGTTCTCTACAATCAAGTCATGCTACAGCAAAACTTGTCCTTTATACGTCTGGATAATTATTTTCTTCATTAAGCCATATGAAAATGAATATTGAATAAAACATTTATATCCGGCTTGACCCTTTTAGTCGTGTGCTTACCATATGGTTTTGTTTAGCACACAATAAATTAGTGCTTCATGAAGTTTACCTATTTGTATTTATCATTTACGATCTTGTAGAACCATAAATGACCAGAGGTAAAAATAACTGAAAAAAGATATTAATAACTTTAAAAGAATCCTCGTAAACAAAGTAAGAGAACATTTTAACTAGTTCTACATGATTTTTTTTAAATATTTGTAATCAATTTATCTTCACTTAACAATTTAACATTTTATTTTGCTTACCATCTAAGGTAGTATTTAATTATTTCATTCCTATAAATGCTACTTAAACGCCTGTTTTCATTAATTTAGTACAAACAAAAACCATCCAACACTGTATATTAACAATTTATTTTACCGTAATTTTATTTAACAAGCTCCAAAGTCTTGAAGCATGATACCTTCAAGATTACATTTGACGCTACTAAATTTCTTTTAATTCATATCTTACTCAGAGTTTCTCGTTACCCGTTTTATGTATGCTCCATCCTAAATATTAGTCACACAATTACTGTAATTTTTTATAATAATAAATTAACAATTAACTAAATAACTTTGTGAGCTAGTTCATTAGATTCACAACTTAACTAATATTTGTAATTGCATATTAATACATTATTTCTTATAATAAATATTTATTAACTTATAGTTCCAACCATTATTATTCCCAATAGCACAATGGTCTGTGACAGCGGTTGTCAGTTATCTTACCATAACTAAGTTACCCACGGGGTGCGGGTGGTCCCGTTAACATTCAGGGCTACCATCAGCTGTGCGGCTGACCGACGAATTAATCAGCTGATTGCGTTCGGAATGTCAAGTGGTGATGGCACCAGCTGATAATACAGTGCTGTTGATTATCTAGGGTTACAATGGATATTCTGTTAAAACTGTTCTCTAAAACTGTTCTGTTAAAAGCTGATCTCAAAAGTATAATCGGGGAAAATACTGCTGAGGTATAAATGAATAGTTATATTTTATTAAAACATTTATTTTCAGATCCATAAGTGCTGGAAGCATGCAGATTACATGCGTGCTGGAAGCACGCAGATCAATGAAAAAAATACTGTAGAAAGCTCATTTAATTACAAATTATTTAATTTTAAAATAAAATCATTATAATATCGATATATAACTAGCTTCACTCACCCCAGGTTCCCGTGGTTGTTGTCAGAAGCCCGTAGTAATTAGAATACCTTTTAATGTAATCGCCTCATCTCTACTAAAATCTGCAAGAGAGAGGGTTAAGTTGTAATGTATTGTATGTCCTAGTGTCTCGCTTGAGTTCTGGTGTAGTAGACCTTAAAAGTTAGAAAGAAACATTCCCTATTGCTCTTACCCTAGGATCTGTCGTTTTGGTGCAAGAGCTAAAAATCTATTTGGTACCAGGAAAAACAAAATAAAAGGTGAAGGCAGAAAGATAGGAAATAATTAGGGTTTTAAGAGGTATAGTTAATGTTCCAATAGATCGATTTCGTTTTCATGTAAACCATTCCGTTAGGTCAGCAGAGCCCAGAAAGCACTAATTTATCACCGTTTGAACAGTCCGCTGTTATACAAAACACCTATATTTTATCCAGACTATAAAAAAACAGATTTCCAAAAATATCGTTAAACTCCTTTTTTATAAATAGACTGATATTTTATTTGTTGAATATTAATTTTTTGTGAGTTAATGGTGGTGTAGAAAATGTGCGTGTTAAATTTAGACAATTATAAACTGAGATAACGTAACACAGTATCAAAATGAAGAAGCAAGAAGTAACAGTTATAATGAAACTGTTTAGTCATTAGCATAACCCTAAACCCAAAATGCAAACCAAATAAAAAAACAACAAAAAATCCTTCGATTTGTGGTGTATATCTTCAACCAACAGATATACCAAATGAATAACCACTTGAAAAGAAAATTATAATATAAACAAAATTCTGGTTCCATAGTATGGGATTCTTTTTGGGATTCTATGTCGAAACCAAATTGAACTACAAAAACTTTATGCACAAACCTTCTCCATGAAATTTTACCGAAGTGTACCACTTTTCATGGCGAATCTTCCAACGGTTTCCAAGCGCACAGACTTCAAATGAACAAATATATATACAAACAATTCATAGTAAAACAAATATATAGTACAGACAAATATACTAACATCCTCTTTTATATAAATAAATTATAGGTAAGTTTACACTTGAGATACAGTTTTTGTGCAAGCAATTTTGTGTATTATCAACGTATAAATCAGATTTTTGCAAGCCCATACAACGAAAAAGATTCGTGACACCTTTTACGTTAACATTCAACTGTTAGACAATCAACTCAGATAGTTGCTGAAAGCATCAAAAGTCAGTTACAATATACATCTGAAGAGTATTTAAAAAATATATGCGCATAGAAGTTATGAGAATAGTGAGGTTTAAAAACTAGATATTCTTTTGAAAATAAAATTGACAACAATAAAAATAACCCACAATCCCTTGTCCGCCGTCCACAGGTGAGACGGAAGTGACGATCTGTCTTCTATTGTCACTTTCCGGTGCCCGCCACATGTTTCCACCCCTACTACCAACCCCTGCAAAAAATAATGTTCTAAATGTAATAAATCACTATTAGGGCGGGCTTCTGTAGCTGAATGTCGTTTCCAACCGTGAAATTGCCTACCTTCCTGTCCAGACGGTTTGACCGCTCTAAAACATTCTGAACAGTTTTATAAGGATTCAATATGGTCGTTTATAGAGAACACGTTCTATTGGTCCATGTGATATACATAGTTTCGTCATAATTGTTTTTCTAATACCCAAACTTGATTATTGCTACAACCCCCAAATTACTATAAACTAGTATCCATCAATTCGTGTTAATATCAAATAAATTGTATTAAAATAAGCTAGTAAGCATTGACACTTATTTTAGAGCCCTTTTGATTATAAAACCCAGTCTTTACTTTATACTTTTAACTGAAATTGCGACCTACCAGGTAGGTATTTAGCCAAGTATGAATGAAAATGAGTGTAGGATGATTGTGGTGCGATCTTGCAGTCTTGTTACTGACTAAGGCTGACATGTTCCTTAGACAGGACTGTTAATTAATAGCCCAACAGCCGATGGCAACTAATGGACCTACAGTTTAACGTGGAATCCGAACCACAGCCTCTGAATTACGAATCGGTCTAATTATGAGGATGGTCTTTGCAGATTAACGCAGTAATCAATAGTGCGGACGTTAATCCACACAAGAGAACACTACATCCACCGACCATCTCTCACAACTATACACAGTTCGTGACCTCCAAGTACCTGGATTACAGGACGTCGCCACCGTCCCAGTCTTAGAATCACAAATAATTTTAATATTCCGCATCGATTTATGACTTCAATAGAGTCAACGCCTATTTAAAGACGTTTATCGGGCTCAAGCTAGTATAGTGATTTCTATTGACATAGAGAAAAGAAGTTGCGGGGTTTGGTGTTAATCTGCGTCAGTAAAATTGTTATGGAAATTACGTATTATAGTTATAAGAACAGTTGTCTAGAGGAACTTAAACCATTCTCTTAGACATATCCATGATTTAGGCTATTTTGCGTACTAATCTAATTATGAGATGGTTTTTTGGTGTATACCCAAACTAAATCCACCTTCCCCCATCCGTCCAGAAGTGTATGAGCAACTTACATAAGGGCGAAAGGACTTCATTTGGGAGAATCACAGCATTAGCTTTTCAGCAGAAGCTGTAGCTGCTAGATTACCTCTTGGAGTGGCTAGAACAATCAAAGCAGAACAGGGCCGGAGCAAGTGAAATAACAGATGTTAATCAAAATATATTAAAGATAAACTTAAGGTAAGAAGGTTCGACGCATTGCTGTGTAAGACTGGCCTATTCCTTTTGGACATATCCATGATTTAAGCTCTTTTGCGTACTGGTCTAATTATGAGATGGTCTTTGACAGTTTTAAAGCAGTTTCAAACTCATTTTATCTTAGCACTGAGGTCGATCTATGTTACTGTTTTCAAGCAAAGTAAAGGAGAATTATTTTTACAGAACATATTTTATGATTTACGAGAGAGTGGCTAGCCTGAAGCTAGCTCGTGCAGTGGTACCACCCGCACGGAGCGTAAACACCCCATAGCTGCGGGCGGTTCTGGCGATGTTTATTATGTTGTCTGCCCTGGCTACCGCACAGTTAACTGGTCGCTGTAGTTTGATTTATTATTTCTGGATCGTTTACTTGGTTCAGTACGTCTCGAAGGTTTACCTAGACGATATTTTTACATCCAGGAAGTATATTATGCAGAATAAACGAGAACCAAGCAATGGTTTATGATTGGGCTTTATTGCAGAAATAGCCTTCTACATAGCGACTTTAATAGATTTTACGATGAAATCTATATTTCTACGGGATATTAATATAGCTGTGACAAGAGTTATGACTTAGCTGGGTATAAAATCAATTTGTTAGAGTCGTAGTTTAAAACTTTAATTCCCTCCTGAATTTATAGTACATTCATTTCAAATCAGTATTTTTTCAAGTATATTATTTACATGCATATGACTTACCTTTGGGGGAGTGTTGGCGATTTTCACAACCAAAATTTGGTACAGTGACGTCATTAGGTTAGTGACGTCATAGTTTGGTTATAAGAACAGCTGTTTATATGAACTAAAAACATTCCCTTTAGACCTATCTATGATCTAACCTATTTCCCACAGGGAAGTAAATACTGTACAAACATTTTTTTAAACCTAATCTTTCCTTCATACTTATTTTTTAAATAACAATAATTAATAACCCTCTCACAGCAGGCCTAAAATTGCTAAGCAAATTTCCATGGATATAGTGATTATTTTTCATTTGGAAAACTATTCTTAGTTATAAATTAAGACACCTGAGGAAGTTATGTAGATTCGTTTTGTCTGCATAAGGTTAACACTTTTGTTAAATAAAACTATGTCAATTTTTACTTTATTCATTAGACTAACATTAGAGCTCCAAAATAAAACGAACTGTGTTTACCAGTTTCTATATCAAAGAAATCTAATAATTTAGAGCAATGACTTAAAATACAAAAGTAGTTTGTTTCTTCAGCCAATTTAAATGGTGCTAGGTAAAATTGGTTTAATTTGGTAATCATATTTTGTCTTCAATATACCTTTTTGGATTGGGCAATTGGGCTGGTTTTTGAACTTAACCCACAATTTATGCTTTACACATACTATATTACGTGACAAAAATCTGACTAGTTTCACGGGATTTTATTAGGAACAAAATTGTAAGACCTGAAAGCTGAGGAGGAAATAATAACATATTGAGTTTAAATCCTCTAGATAATGAAACATAAGATATATTTAAAAAAACAAGATTCAGTATTCAGAAACTTCTTATTATTATTTATGGAAAAAGTATGTTGCCTGTGATGTGAAATTAATCTCAACCATTTATTTGTTATTAATAGATTTTCAATAGATTAAATGTTTTATCTAGTGAATTTTATTTCAGATTGTTTCAATTAGATTTAAAATGCATTTTAAATGTCCTATATTATTTTATCAATACCACGAAGAAGAACGATGGGGTCTCCACATCCAGAATCATTAGGTTTCGATTTATTTCCAATCGTCTCCAAAGTACAGTTACCCACATCTGCCGCTCTGAAACGGTGCATTGACGTGTTCAAAATACAATTCAAAAACGATAAAGCTCTGAAATCGCTCTTTCTTTGTACTCAATGAGAAGTAATTTATCTTGGAATATGAATATAAAAATAAATCAATTTTAATTTTTTTATGTACAGGGTACTTTGACACAAGAAATCGATTAGATCAGGTCTTGAGGCTGTAACCAAATCAGATTTTCTTCCTTTAAAGTGTCCATGTTATCGTTATGAACCTTTTCTGTAGATGCAGTAAAGCAAAACAGCTGATTCAGGTTGGTTTTATTACAAAATTTAGTTTGATTGTGAATTGACCATAACATCACAAAGGAGCATCTATCTCCCAGCCCCCTGTGTGACTGTGGACAGAAAATTACAAATGGTGATCACGTCTTATTTTCAAGAAATTTACACCAAGAAGAGTGTACAAAATATTTTTACAACCAAAATTTTAAATTCGAAGATTCCACTACCAATAAACACCATGTATCTTTTGAGTCTCAACAACGTCAACATTTTAGACATACTTTTTAATTTTATCCACCTTAAAATTTGAGACTGTTAAATACTCTATAGCATAGACTACACAAAATGTTATATAAATTATTGTAATATAATTGGTTTTTGTACATCGGTTTGCCATGTCAGTAACAACCCTTAGCCAAAATAAATAGTTATATTCGTAAACAATTATTTTTTTAGGTTCGTCTGCAGGAAACGTTTTAAAATATAATTTTATTTAGTTAAGTTTAATTTTACAGAAAAAGTTATGAATAATAGTTGAATTTAGGTTTGGTTTATTTTTACAATGCTAAATAAATCAAAAATGGTTTTTAAGATTGAAAATGAAACGGCTTAAAAGTGGTATTACCGTGAACAAAACCTACTCACGTCCACAACAAAAGTATGTAACGAAGTTTTAAACATTGATTAATCTTTCTCAAAAGATACCGTAAACCCCGTTTGACGTGGAAGTTGAAAGTTAAAACGTTATTTATTAGTGTGAATTAAAACGTTTTTATTTAAAAAATATAAACTTTAGTTACGAAGAGTATATTATAAATATATTTCAATTTAGTTAAATAGTTTTTACATTACACGTTATTATACTCCATCTAAGCATTTCAATAACTATGTTTATTTAGTGACTCAGGGTTAACTGACCTGGTAAGTTAAGGAATGTTATAACGAACCAGCGGCCAGCGAGTCCTGTCAAATCATGAGCAATCACCTCTAGCTAGCTTATGTGACCCACGCCTCTACCACACAGGTCCCAGGCCTATGGTAGTGGGTTAAGTTAATGTTTTTAAGAAAAATAAAATAAAATTCCAATATTGCATACTATTGTTTTACAATGCTGCAGTGTTGAACTTTATTATATAAATTATATTTAATTATATAAGACAAGTGAAATTTCTCCTGTTGATTAATATACATTACACTGCTACCCTGAAGGAGTTCCATCCAATACTCATTATCCGGATGGCTGACTGAAAGGGAAGCTTGCTTTGGACTGGTCGCCGTCCATTAAATGAAAGGTTTTGATGAGAGGAGTTCATTAGGGTAATGGAGATAATTAGCATCTGTGTTGATGCGCTGCAGGCACGAACTTCCACTGGTTACTAATTTTAATATCATACTTCATACGGGTTATAGTGGCACGAAGTTTATTCGCGTAAAAACAATAATCACTGGAATATTCTTATCAAAATAAACGTTACTGTTGTCTATAAATAATATGACAAGGGAATAAGAATAGAAGTGAGTAAGATGTCTGAGCTTTTTGCAAAGGATTTACTTCTATCAGGGTAAACTATCTGTTTTAGGGAGTTTGTTAAAGGTTCTGTCTTCTTCCATCGGTTACGAACGGTTGAGGACATTTTTTTTATATTTATTACCTTCAGTTAGTCGTCACTTTTAAAAATTCATTCATAAATATTCACACATTTTTGTATTACGCCACGTATCCGGATGGCGTATTTTAGGCGTGTAATTTACAGTAATAAAGTTTCAAAATATTTTTCAAAGGGGAGTTGGATTTGTCTACGTTTAACGGTTCCAGAGAAAAGTTAAATTTACTGTCCACGATAAACGCAGTACGTTGTCTGAAAGCGCCCAATGTTATTCTTATGGAAAATATAAAAAAATCAATTTCTTCCTTATTTTTTAACCGTTTTCCATGAAACTTGGTATGAAGTGTAAGGTCAAATCACCGAACAAAACCAGCTCAAAAAAGCTTGGTATTACCGGGTGGGGGGGGGTTTCCCCCCATACAATTTGAACAATCAATTATTAAATGATATTTAGAATTACTTTGTAGAACATGATAGTTTTATTACAGATTGTCTTTTTTAAATTTACTTAAGGGAGAAAGTATGTGTCAGTCCACTGGTACCGTTTATTTTTCTTAGAAACCACTTAAGATGTATCCATAAAAATCTCAGTTTAATGTCTAGGCCTGTGAAATTTTAATATAACAGAAGAATTTTTGATCACTAATTTTTGATAACCTTTATTCTTGCCAACATTTTATGTACTTTTAAGCCACATATTTAAAAATAGTAATGTTAGAACTCCTCTGCTCTATTTGTGCTCTATTCTCTATCTATCTATTGTTTTATTAATATTGTGTTTGTTATGACAAAACTGGACTTTTTTATTATGGAAAATAAACATCTTGAATCTTGAATCTTGAATTGTAGTGTAACGCCGACTTAACAATGATTTTTTTGTAATATTAAAATACCTATATTTTATTTTTGAATTGGATTTTTGTATTGTGTTAAGAATGGGAGAAAATAAAAATATTGTATTCTATTCCACCCCTCTTATAGTTCTTGAAATATAGGTACATAAAGGTTAAAAATCATAGTTTTCGAGAAATCACGTTTGAAAAATACCTCCACCTGCCGTGGTGCTTGGAATTGACCCTTTGGCTACCTTACATATAATAACGTTTTATTAATGAAATATACCTTTAGTCGTCAGCTTTTTTGATAAAAAAGTTGGCAAATCAACCAGAAAGAAGCAGTAAGATCAACTCATATAAACATATAAAATTAAATGTGACAAATTCGGTCAACCGACTACAATAAAATGAATATCCTATGAATATATAATTCGTGAATTTGTTTTAAAATGTATAAACCTTCAACTGCTTATAAAGATGGAATAAATATGAAAGACAGTGAGATACCGTGGACATAGTGACATAGGCTAGTCTTGACGCGTGCGTGACATAGGCTAGCCAGAGGTGACAGGATTCTGCTACCTTGGTCACGATCCAAACACCGCTAGCCTGCTATAAATGCTACATGTCAAGAAATCCATGACACAAATTACCCTCCTACTTCACTCATTCTCAGTATAAAATATTCATAGGAGTGGAGCGATGTCTGATATACGAACATGAATTGTGTTATATACTGATCTGTGTTATATAATTTTGATTCATAGATGAAGTTCTCCCTGGGGTAAATATCTGCCATATATAGTTGAAATCGGGGGTGGTTGGATAGAGACATTATAAATATACTTTTGTAGTTTGTTCTTTTGGTAAAAAGATAACGTGAAGGTGTCTTCATCCTGGTTTCTAGAGCAATTTTCGTAAGTGGTGTTCAAACTCTAGACTAATGTGGGGTTTATTATTTATCTAAGAATAAGACACACTGTCTGCATCAGCTGCTTGTACTATATCCGATACAGGATACACTTAAACTTGATTTAGTACAACCTAAGACAGTGGAGTTCTGTAATCCAGCTATTTGAAGTCATTAATTGTGGATAATTAACGTGTGGATTAACGTCCACACTATTGAATACTCCGTTTATCCGTTAACACCATCGTTAATCCACATTAATCTGGTAGTTATAGATGCCATTGTAGCCAGGTTAGATGTCATTGGCTGTTGGGCTATTAATTAATAGTACTGTGTGATGAACATTTCAGCCTTACCAATAAAACGAGATCGCGCCACAATACCTTAAGCTAGGTTTACACTAGCAAAATAATGGTGCTACTTTTATTGGCTTCAAATTGGCACAATAAATGCATTGTGTTAACCTTTAATACACGCCATTTTTAGTGGAGAGGTGCAACTGCGTGCCAGTGGGAGTGACGCCACTATGTTTTAACATATATTTTTCTCGCCAGTAGCAGTGACGCACCACCTGTACTGACGCGTCACTTCTGTTTCTCCTGTAAACAACAGAGCTAGTGCTGGTGACGGAGTCGTACCTACCTGGTTATCGTTTTTAGTGACGTGTTTTATATAAATTAAAGATTTTAATGGACCAAAATGTACCCTGTACTTATCCATTTCCTTTCCAAATAGGACCTTGGTTTCCTTGGTTTAATCCGCCTCACAATGTCATGTGCTTTGTCGAATGTAATAACTCTTTACCAATCGTATTAATTCTAAACTCAGTCTAAACTCGTTAAATATAATCAGACATTTTAAAAGTAATCACACATCTAAATAACACTATTATTTCTATGCAAAAAATTGAGTTTCTCATTATAACCACACCAGTTACTTTAACTACATGGTTAAAGTAACACACCAGTTTTAGTGGCATGACACCAAAACTGACGCGATTTAGTGGCGTCAATGCTACATGCTTGTGTAATTCCAGCTTTACAATTATTTCTCATTCATAACTTGGATTAAAATGCCTTCTTGGGTAGGTCACCATTTCAGTAAGGTAAGAATAATAATATGTTTTTAATTATTCACAACCTGGGATATGCCTACGGTAAGGACGTGGGCCAGGCATGGGAGCGGCGTGTCCTGCTGAGCTCTGCATTGCCCAGTGGGCAGATCTATTGTCTACGTGGTCGTAGACACTGTCCGTACTTCATTCATCATGTTTTATTGGTACACAACCCATTGGAATTAATCATTTTCTCTATGACCCACAATGAGATTTATCCTGGTGACAGCAATATTGGAATTACGTCACAGTTGAATTGGAACAAGGTTTGTTTATTGTTGAGGTACACGGAACGCTTGGATAAGGAATGCTGTTTGATTACAAAATGAGTTTACTTCACTTATTTACCATGGTTCGTGGTTAATTATTTATGCTCTGATTACTGGGACGGTGGCGTCGTCCTGTGATCCAGCTACTTGGAGGTCTCAAATTGAGGATAGCTGTGAGTGACGGTCGGTGAGTGTTGTGTTCTCTTGTGTGGATTGACATTCGCACTATTGAATACCATCAATAGACCGCAAAGACCACCCTCATAATTAGACCAGTTCGTAATTCAGAGGTGGTTCAGACTCCACGTTAAACTGTAGGTCCCTTTGATATGTCATTGACTGTTGTGCTATTAATTAACAGTTCTGTCTAAGGAAGATGTCATCCTTAACAAGACCACAAGATCGCGCCACAATCATCCTACACTCATTTCTAATTCATACTTGGCACTGAAATGGTATCCTCGGTAGGTTACCATTTCAGTTAAAAGTATAAAGTATATAAGTATTGTTCTTCAAACACGGATATGTTCCAGGAAATAGCAAGAAAATTGTGCTGGTTCCTTTTGAGGTGGATTTGTATAGATGCAAGACTTTCCTTTAGTATCAGACTTTGGGGTTGGATTACTTTTCCTTATTTTCTTTCTAAACTGTTAGCATGTCGTTGATTCCATTAATTAACTATTCAATCTAACTTAAAATTCTTCTTATCTAATATTATTTCTTTCATAACTGTGTACGTACCAATTTAAAAATTTGCCTATTTTCGTGATATTTTTTCTGGAAAACAGGAAAATATAATGACTTTCAATAACTATTGATCCTGTTAAAATAATTAAAAATGAATTTTCATAGTTTTAAAAATATTATATGGTTTTATGTGCTACTTAAGTTTTAAAATTTCTATCGGAACATAGTTCACAGTCTCAGAACAGTGAACAATTCACGACTCACCATTTTACGGTCCAAATACATCAACTCCGGAGTGGCCATGGGGGCGAAGCCCTGGCAGGCTGATGGTTTATGTCAAGTCTGACCCTCGAGACGGCCAGCTGGCGGTCAGGGGGCAGGGCCCGGGGGGTCGAGAGGTCGGGTGTTGTTCCGGGGTCATTAAAACAGAGGGGTTGCTTGAAGAGAGTTGTACGGATTCAATGATGAAGTTCGTTGATTGACCCGTTCTTTGTCGGATGGTATTGAGGCTTTTAATTTAGGTAAATGTGATTGTGTACTCAATTGTACTAAATTCAGCAGTATTTGAAAACTAGACTAGACTGGTCCTGAAAAATTATTAAAAATATTATTTTACTTTAAAACCCATAAATGAGTATCCGCTCCAGTTTATGCTCTCAATGTTAAAAATTAACTTCCTATTTAAAGATTCAATCCAGCGTTAAAGTGCATTTACAATGCCAAAAATTGCATTACTTAACCGTCCAATGCGAGTGTCATAACTATCGATCGATTACAAAACTCGAATTTGCTCTCCTCATCAAAAACCAAATGTTTCTACTGTCCTGTTCATGGTGCGTTATAGGCTGTGATTAGTCGGTACTTTTTTCAACCAAATATTTTAATAATTCGCAACAAACATGGGTAAAAATTATTGTATTAACTTCCCTGTGGGAAATAGGTTAGATCATGGATATGTCTGAAGGAATGTTTCGGTTAATCTAAACAGCTGTTCTTACAACCATACCTCGATACTACACTTTCGGTACACACCTCCGCTACACTTTTTGCGTTCCACAAATCTGCTAACACCCCTCCACCCATAACTTAGACATATCCGTGTCAAAATCTCTTCACCACAGGTCAGCTGTTTTTCTAATTATATTGATCGTTGTTTCGGAAATTTTTCCATTGAGCACCTTTTCCGATGTTGTATACGATGATCACAATAAATGTAGTATCGACCTCAGCATGTGTAAGCCAATAATATTATTAGAAAGGTCCAGGAAACAATAACAAAGCTGAATGATAGACTCTTAGATTAGATTAAATTAAAACTGCGACCAACTCAGGTAGGTAATTTAAAGCCAAGTTTGAATGAAATATGAGTGTTGGATAATTGTGGCGTGATATTTTACTCTTACGAATATGGCATAAATGTTCCTTAGACAGGACTGTTAATTAATAGCCCAACAGTCAATGGCATATCTAAGGGACCTACAGTTTAACGTAGAGTCTGAACAACTTCCTGTTAGTACTTAAGAGTAGAACTTCTTGCTTATATGTGTCAGTCTTCTTAATATTTTTAATTTGGTTAAGGTATTAATATTGAACTATTACTCCTAAAGTTAAGATTTTATTGTGGTATAAGGAAGGTAAATTTTGAAATTAATAGATTAATTTCTATACTATCGCTTAAAATATACTTAGGCTATTTTGAAATAGTTTTTAGTTTTGAGTGTCCCCACACTATTTTATTCTACTAAACTTGATTTATCTACATAAATTATATTCTAAACCTAGATATATTCCCAAAGATATAAGTTTGAAAGTTATTAATATCCTAATCCCACTGTAACAACACTAGGCGAGCGTCTTACAAGACAACGCTATTAGGTTATCTTCGGGTGGTTGCATGGCTTTCTAGCTAATGACACCTTTGAGCCAAGACCAGAGGTCCAACATTGCAGGAACAGAAATGTCCCTAATTATATTTAGTCCTGTGTATTGTAATGAAAAGCGGAGTTTAGATTTTGAAATTTTTGTATATCATCAAAGGAAATCCTGTTTCGATTCATTTTTCTCAAGATATACTTGTATAGTATAAAATTAAACTTCTAAATTAACAACGTTTCTACTGTCAACGAAAACTTACGTGCCGGTTTTATAATGGAGGAAGTTTAAACCTCTCAACCTAGATAACGATAAACATACAGTAAGAAAAAGAAAGAATTTAAATTCGGTTAACATTTTATGGAACTCAAAAAAAATTAAAATTAAAACTATTGCACACATAATTCTTCTGTCAAAAATAAGGTTAAATTGTAATTCCCATGTAATTATCAATAATTTATATATTTAATATATTGTTTGTAATTGCGTTAACCAGTTACCGGCGACTCCTGTCAGATCATGAGCGGTCACCTCTGGTCAGCCTGTGTGACTCACGTCGCTACGGTTCCTCACTGTCTTTAATTCACCACGCGGACCCTGCCCTAGGCCCATGATGATAGACAGTTGAAGGGTTTTAATTCACTATGTTACCATAGCACACAGAATATACAGGGTGAGTTACTACTCACTGACTTAGTCAAAATAGTCAGCTAATAAAGAAATTAATACCGGCTGCAGTAATTAGTTTGTTGTTTAGAGACATTATGAGAAACGATAATCCTGCACCTTATCAACTTTTCTATGAAATTTCAAAATTTTTTCAATGTATGACCCCTTAATAATTAAACATAACTTTAAAGCTAAATAGACTATAAAGTTTTCTATTCAATTGAACATACGAGTAAGAATTATTTAACTGGTTTCATGGTTAAATTTGATTGAAAATTTTCAGTAAAATATTTGTTGATTTTAAAGTTATTTAAAAATACGAAGGAATGAAGTTATTTTTAAAATACTATGTTCAGTTTCCAGTAAATTAAACGCTCATTCAATAGTGTTACGTTCCATGTAGTATCTGAAATAGTTTGCATTCTATCTTCAAACGTATATAAATCTTGAAATTTTAAAAAATCACTAAATTCGCTATGACAACTATACGGGTTAAGATACTATTTGGGCTTATATTTGTAATATTTTTGTTTCTTTTTATAAGAAGAATCAACACGTAAAATTCATGCAGTGAGTAATAACTCACCCTGTATACTACATATTTATATGCAGGACATATTCCGATGAAGTTTAAACATCTAGTATAGTATTTCAATGTTCACTTCCTTAAAACATATTTCCAAGACTGTTCAAACCCTTATATAATGTCCTTAAAATATTTAAATTATTCGTAGATAAAAGCTCGCTTAATTTGTTTTCTCATGGAGAAGGCTGTGTACTTGTGTTCTGTTTTACACATTCGTAATGGATAACGTGAATTTCTTTACGTAAAAATATAAAAATGTGCACTATTGATGATTCAATGTAATTAATTTATAAAAATATATCAAACCTATCAGTCTTACACATTTAAAACAGCCTAAAGTATTTTTCTTAAGATGAATATAATGTAGACAATGATATTTTTTTCAATTTGTAAAATGTCTAAACTAAAATGAATAACTATTTGTTTCAGGTACGAGGCCTTGCTTACCAGGAAATAGATTTGAGTAATTTGTGAGTAACTCAATTAAAAAAATACAAATTAATATCTGTTTACATTTGTTGTTTAAGTAAACTACAATTAATTAGTTATATGGATTACGTTAAACGAATTTTACTGAAAGTGACCTAAAAGTAAAAAACCCCTCTTTTAAAGTGGCTCAATTTTCACACATTTTACAACCTCATAAATCCCCAACCTTATTATCTTATGGAAAGAATTACAACCGGGCATTAAGCATTAGTAAATTACTCCTAATTGCTTTTATGGTTGCCCTAATGGGAGGAGGGCAGGTTCAATTAACCTCCGGCATTCGGCAGATTCTACTTTTAACTGTTAAAACCTGCTGTAAATGTGTATAGCTACAAGAAGCTTTTGAATAAAAAATGTTGAAAGTTTATCTGATTTTGTTTCGAAAATGTTTAAAGTAATAAAATGTAATCGGTTCTTAGGGACGGAACAGAACTAATCATTTTTAAGGCACGATATTTATTCATATAATAGGGTATTTATCAACACTCCAAAGTTATACCTACTTTTGAGTAACAAGTATAGTAAAAAGTCATATAATTACAGAAAATACCCATTAGGTCAATTCTCTATGTCCATCTTGATATATTGACTTTTCCATTTCCGTATAAATTGCTTTCCTCTGTCTTGTCTTAGAGCTATAATATAAGAATATAAACAAACTCGAATGCAATATATTGCTCTTTACAACAGATTATTGCTATATGGAAATAAGAATCTATAAGAATTTACCAAACACAATGAAACTTTGTCGATAAAAAAATTTGATTTGAAAAATAGATCTATATTAATCCAAGATTTATCCTTATCCTTTGTATGACACAAAGGATATTTTTATATAAACTGGAGTTGGTAAAATGAGACTGAACTTTAAATGTGTCCATATAGATTAAAATTAGTCGTAATAAATGTTACCTATGAAAATCTTAATACAATTTTGTGATGTTCCCGAAAATTCAGTTCTTAGTTTTAGGTTAATTTTCTCTGAAATCGCAAAATTCCTTTCACTTTTCGCCACAACAACGTAACATAGTTTAGTAAATATTACTTTAATTGTATTGAATTTGAAAGAATTTGCTTTTTAAACATATTATAATACTCCGTACCATATCAAGGCAATAAAAATACGGAGGTAAATTAATTGTTTTGTCAGGAAACATTAAAAAAGACTATCGAAATAAATTATAGGTTCAATTGATACCTTCTTACCTGATTTGTGAATCCTGGCATATTCGTTCATCCGTTAAGGACTACGCCAGGATTAACAAGACAGCTAATAAGGTCTCTAACCTATTATTTATTGTACTGACGGGATCCATTAAAAACATCATGAGAAAAAAATGTCGCTTAAGGGACTTACGCAGCTGCCAGGTAGCTGAGGGGTTATAGTGCATGCCATCAAAACTCAAAAGGGTCTAATTTTGACCCTGTTACCGTTTAATAAGCTTCCTAACAAAGAATTGTCCGAAAATCGTGTTTTTCCCACAAAAGGTACATCTCCTAAACGACAAAATATTTCAGTTCTGTATTTTAGTGTTGTTTTTAAAAATTTACCCTCAATATGAATATAGGAAATTACAATGGGGCTATTTATACAATTTTCTTTTAATAAAAATAAAAAAAATTAATGCAATTTTTAAGATTTTTCAAAATGAAAAAGAAAGAAAATTCGTTCGCTTATTTAAAAGTGGCATGAAAGAGATGTATATAAGGAATAATTTTTTTAAATCCATTCAAATATGTTGCCTAGTTTCTGAGAAAATGTACCTCAAATTTAAATTAAATTAACATGGCGGAGATAGGGGGAACCGACTTCCCGACTCTTAAAATAACAAAACTATGAAATGAAATAAAAAGGTTCATAGCCTTCACTCTATGCCTGTTATAAAAATAAATATATATTTTAATAAAAATCCATAAAACGTTGACTATATTGTAAATTTTTTGCAAAACACATATTGATTGAATTGTGTTTGCAATTTAATATAGACATCAACAGTTGAGGTGAATGGAGGGTAATATTGATCCCGGCTCCATGGAGACGACCGCTTGTCTTCTTTATGAAATCCCAGACTATTACCGTTATTGGCATATCGACAGTCAGTGCAAAAACCTGACAGTTTGATCACGTATAAAAATATTACAATACATTTTTAGGGTAAACTATTTCAAATTTACTTTTAACTTTAATTTTCTCCCCCATTAATCCCTTATTTCGTATTTGGAAAAAGTATTGTTTTCGTCAACATTTTCCAATTTGAGTTGAGAGTGAATATATCCAACTTGTAGGCTTATTGATCGGAATGATTTGATCCGAATGTTTTTTAATTATGTCTGGCTTTCTAACTGTGTGCTTACTCAGAGACCACTACAGTGTTACATTTTTAATGCTATTTTGACAAATAAGTAATTTAAGAATTACAACACGAGTCATTGGACTGCTGAAAGCAAGCTGGCAAAACATACTAGGTTGGTACAGTTGGTAATACTGAGAATTGAAGTTTTGGTTACTTTTGAAAAAAAGCTTAATGTTATTTTATTAAGAGTTTACAAATAATAATGTTTTAAATAAATGTTTGTAATTTTAAAGTTTACTTTTAAAGGGAGGAGTCAGTCACTGGAACCGATAATGTAGTTTGTTTTAGAGAGCGTAATTAACTCCCAACGCATATTTAAAATTCAAAGTCCAGCCCTAAAGATATTTAGTACAATTTTATATAACCTTAAACTTATAAATTCATACTATTATCCTACCTATACTTACTAAAATATTTATCTCAAACTATACTTAACTTATATTCTATTTACTTGATAGATTGATTTTGTTTGTATTAAGTTTCATAACATTGTTAAAGGTCATTCAATTAAAGGTCTTTCAAATTTATTTGAAAGAGATAATATTATTGTTCTATAAATTAGGTGTATAAAAAGTTTGAAAAAGACTTGAGTGATTATGCTACTAAGTATAGCTAATTAATGCAAGACCAGTCATCCCCCTCTTTGATAAAAATAGACTGTGTGAAATCCACTAATACGGAAAAAAAGACCACGGTGGTTATTTTTTCTAGATTTTTATTGTATCTATGTGTGTGTAGTTTAGATACAGTTAATATTTTCTAAAAAAATATCAATTTACTTTTTAAAAATTGTTACGAATCAAACCAACAACTTCTTAAAAGAATAATTAAAACGTGATATTGTAAATACATGCATTCAAAAATGATTCAGTATTATTAAAAATATTAAAGAAACATTGTATAGCTTTCTTTTAAAACATTTACAGCGGGCGAAACACAGGTCGACCCACAAGGTTAGCATTACGGCTCACGATTGCAGCTAAGTTTTATTGTAAACGAACGTTACGTGGGTAGAAAGGAAAACAGAGAAACAAACTAAACCTTGCTGTGACCTTTGGAGTTTACTGGATGGATTCATGGTGAACTAAACAGTTTAGGTTGCGAATGAGAAGGTTAAAATATTACCTTAAAATACTTTAAAATAATACGTCCTATGTGCTATATTTCAATCTTTGAAGCCGAAACAAGTTTTATCTCAATTTGTGTCTGTTTGTCTGTGACGGTCCAGGAGGCATTTTACGCCGTCTTCACCGAAAACACGGGAGAACTGATAACAGTGTGACTTATTCCATGCATTCTCTACACCCAAGAAAAGGTTTTTCGGTACTTGAAATTGTCCGCCGCCCTTAGAAAAGTAAATAACGAGCATTTAAAAACCCAATTTTTACGCGATATTAATCGCATTTTTACTCAGTTTTCAATAAATAACCTACTGATAATAATCAGATATCTTTGTAGTTTACAACACTAAATGGTTTAAGCATTGGTCATTAATTTTTTTAAAATATGTGAGATATAATTCGATTTAATACAAAGAAAACAAACAGCTTTCAAATTAAAATTAATATTAGTTTGTTTACATTGATCATTGAGTTAGAATTCACGTCGAAATCGTGCTATATCCAAATGTTATCTTGGCGTATAACAAATTTTAATAATTATAAATATTTCCTGATTGAATCTAATTAATTTTTGATACTAATGTTAATAATTATCTTTTTCTCCTAACGCAGAATCCTAAAACCCGTGCAACGTACGGGTGTACTGCTTGTATTATTATAAAATTTAACTACAACCCAGAATTTGGGCGTGGAGGTAAGCCTATACGAAGACTGACTCATTCTGTTTTCCAGACTTTAATCCGTGTTATATTGATCCGGATGTAAATTTTGGTTTCGCCGAAAGGTCAAGCGTATGTAATTACTGACCTGGGCGAACATTGGTGAGGTTGGCTGCACCCAATACATTACCATATAAGTGACTCACACGGGATAACTAATATTGTTATGCGTATCTTTTAAATAAATAAATGTATTTTTTTAAGTTTAATGTAGCAATACATATTCTACACGAGTGTTAGTGTAAGGAATATTCGTAATTTATTTTTAAAAATTAGCTTCTTCATTCTTACATTTATAGTTTAAATACACCTTTAAAATATAAAATGTAAAATATACTGGTTATGTTTTTGTTGTATTTTTGCTTCTTTAAAGAATATTGATTTTTTTAAATTGATAATATTGTAATATCAGAAGAAATACAATTTAATATATATATTTTAAAAAATAAAAATTTTTAATTGGATATGTTTTTTTCATATATACACTATTATTCATCAGTCTGCCAATTTATTTTCAACAAAGAACTACATATCATTATTATTTTAGTTTTTTACTTCACACTTTCTACGTTTCAATTGTAAACGACGGATCCAGGCATAGATATACAAAATACAAAACGATATTAAAATTCCCTGTGCTTAAAATGTTAACAATAACATGTACTTTAAAACAAAAAAAGAATCAGGCTGATATCTTGTCTGAATCTTGAGATAATGTACCTTAAATATGTCCAAATTAACATGGGCGGGATAGGACGTTCCGACTGCCCTTATTTAATAGTTACATGAAAACCTAATAAATTTATTCTGACCTTTAAAGGAAATTTATAATGGTACTGCAGGATAATGCACATAAATATTTTCATTGATGATTAAAAAATGTTAAATCATTTTAAAAGTAATTCTGTTCTTACATCAGTATAAAACTGCATCTACTACGTAATGCATCAAAAACTGTAGGAGTTCACTGAGCGTCTTAAACACGGAACTTCTAGACTGCTTGTCTTTCCTTATATCAATCTGTTAAGTACTGAAACTTTCCAGAACTAATTAGTATTCTTTAGCTATAACTTTATGTAATATTTTGTTGGTATTTAATTTATTTTAAATTAAAAATTCTCGGAGTAAACTATTCGTGGGTTAAACCAATGCTAACGCTTCCGTGCCCGTAGCTCAAGAGTAACCAGTGGCCCAGGCATTCCCAGTTTTGAACGCTCCTGGTTCAAAAATAGTAGTGAATGACATCTGTAACATCATGAACGCTCAGCTCAGGCTAACCTTTGCTATTAACTCCGCCAATGTAATTCACGTGAAGAGTGCAAGATAGCGAAATATTTCGTTTTATCCCACTAGCATCAATGAAAATTTTGCGAAAGCATTAGTGATTATATGACTATTGTAAAAATATAGTCCAGAGGTAAATTTTTTTTCAAGAAAAATATAGTAACCACACTATTATAATCGATGATTAACATGTAACTATCGATCTTATGATACAAAAAAATGGAAAATATAATTACCTAGATATTCACTTTACTTTCAACTTGATGCTTCTGCCATCCTTTGGCGACAGTGATCAGCAATTGTGTCACAAAGTTAACATTGTTCTTTCAGGATGAATTTCTTATGTTGGAGGTAGACTCTTAATTTTTCATACAGGCTTTAGACAAATGGTGATAGACAGAGAAACATTTTTTTAAAAATCTATTATTTTGGTGGGCATGACGCGTCTATTTTAATTGGGTACCCTAATCGTTACTGTCTCATTTAGAGCACAAACACTATCCTAATACTATTAATATTACTGTTACCTACTTTTTATGGTGCTCTATCCAGGTAGGTATATTAATTTTACTAAGACAAGTCTGAAGTTAACAGGATATATTCAAATAAATTATGTTTACAAGCACTTTGAAATGTACTGTATACAACCAAATGAACGCCAGGTGTTCTAGCGAATTCCTCACAGGTTGGATGTCGGCCTATGTGGTATTCGAGTGTCTGGTAAACACCGAAGTAGTTTTGTTTGGTTTTCAATAAACGTCCCAGTTTGAAGTATCGGATTTAATCTACGAGGCGAGGGAATAAAATAAATCACGTAGCACTTAGTAAACAAACAGGGAACCAGGTATAATAAATCTCAAACAACTTAATGCAAATTTTATGGCATAAATTATGTCAATATAGAGGGTACGTGATATACAATTTATTTGGAACTATATTTAAGTATTTTTAGTTTCTGGGTGTTTACATGGACATGTATAATCTATAGGAATTTGTGAGACGCAAACAATGTTACGGAAGGAACGTATTAGTTAGTTAGTTACTGAAATGACAACCTACCCTGGTAGGTATATTAAGCCAAGTATAAATAAGAATTGAATGTAAGATGATTGTGACGCGATCTCACAGTCTTGTTACTAATTAAGGCTGGCAAGCTCCTTTGAAAGGGCACTTAATAACAAGTCCTACAGCCAATGACAGCTAAAAGACCTACTAGTCAAACAAAGATCCAAACAACATTTTCCTATGAATTACGAACTGATCCATTTGTGAGAATGTATTTGCGGACGAACGAAGTATTTATTAGTGGAGACGTTAATCCGCACAAGGGAATATCACATCCACCGTCCACCACTCAGATTTATCCACAATTCCATGACCTCTACGTAGCTGGATTACAGGATACGCCATCTCCCAGTCTATACTCACACACCAACCGCTGTAGGCTGTACCCGCCAAGTATCCCCGCACTAGGCACTCGCCCACTTGTCGGTTCAATGACATCGTATATCCCACATCTAGGCGCCCAGGGCCTTCTCGATCCGATCGCTCTACTTCTTGTTCTTCTCTATTGATTAATTAGCGTAATGCTCTTATCTCTCCAACTCCAGTTATGCCTTCCGGCGTGCGGTCTAGTACCCGGTTACCGACCATACTAGATCGATAGTTACCGATAATAGTGATAAATAGTTTGGACAGTATAAAATAGTAAATAAAAATTGTCTATTAACTTTATACTTACATACGTACATACAACAAAATCATCTCCTTTAGAAAAAAATTGAAACTAAAATACAAAATATTGGTAGTAAACCGTCTGCATACATCCTGCAATATCACATGTACTCAAATTTGCAAATAAATAAATAAAACAGACAATGTACACATGGTAAACAATTAAAAAAATTACCAAAATAATTAACTGTACACCAATAGTTTACACTGTGCCGATTATGATCAGTTAAACAGTTTCTGTTTTCCAACTTAGCTTCGAATTTGTTGTTTTAGAAATTGATACACTCAATCGCTTTAACTTTGACCATACTAAAATGAATACTTTCTCGCGCATTTGAGAGATAGCACAATTATACTGCCTAAACAGATTAGTCATAATTTAATAGATTTTGTACTTTTTATGAATTTGACGTAAACATGATCAATTTTTTCTTTTCCGATACACTTTTATACATTGCATTTAAACTTATAGAAATTATGGCACATCAACAAGCTTCATAATTAAAATGAAAAAAGCGATAAAAGTCATTCAAAATAAAAACACAGAAAGTAATTGACTCAAAAATGTATATTGTAATTCAACGCGTTCATGAAATGATCTAAAATGTTCGTTTTAAAATGAACTTTGAAAAAACATGAATGAACATTGAAAATGAATCGGATGAGAAGGAATATTATAATAAATCGTCACAAAAAATACAATTAAATTATTCTGCCTCTTTTCAAACATTTCATTTTAGTAATTCTGTGTTTAGGTGACAAGAGGTTTTGTCTCTCACTGATCCGATGAAGTTAAATAAAAGCTGTTCAAATACTTACCTTCATAATATTTTTCGCTTGTTACTTTTACCATATACAATATAATCGACTTTAATAGGCTCATAAAACTAGAATTTCTTTAACATACGCTAGTAAAAATATCTGTGCATGTAAAAATAGTTTTCTATATTTTCATAAATGTATATAAAAACCAATTTTATACTAAAACTATTACGGTTAAACAATATTATTGATACTACACATAGACATAAACACGTATACTGTGATAGATTAATCCTGGTCGTTACGAACATATCTTAGATGTATGTGGTTACAACATTTGTATTTAAAATCATTTTAAACATGTTGCATTATGAAAAAAGTTAGCCAAGTTTCAAATATTTTTATTTGAGCAACGTTTTTAGTTTGCTTGTCAATATACTTGGATATACTGGGATAAAAAGTATAAACATAAGAGTAACACTTAGTTAGTGGCTTAGGGGGTAAAGTGTTGGTCCAGTAAGTATAAAGGCTGCTGGATCAAGACTAGTTATGGACGACTCGTGTCAGATCATGAGAGCTCACCTCTGGTTAGCCTATGTTACTCAAACTGCTACAAAATCACCGCAAGGGTCGTCAAAAGGTATATAGTGATGGGCAGTTGAGGTTAATAACGACTTAACGAGTCAGGTCATGGTTAACATTTTATCAAGGTGGGAAACTCCAAGTGAAGAACTATATTCTTCGTCCTACTGTGCATTTCATTAATCTCACCACTGCAAAAAAACCTTTATAATGTACAGTATTTACTTTATAATATTTCGCTCCAAATTAAATGGCTTCCAAATGATTTTACTGTTTCAAGCGAACATTTAACTTTTTATGATTCATGATTTAAACATCAGCTGATTCTTTCACGCCCAGGGACAGGTGGGTTTTTTCAATGTCATAATTTGTATAAAAAATAACGAATAATTATTTTCATAATATTTATAATATTATGATATTCTATCATTTATAAAGGTATAAGAAAATTGAAATGAAATAAAACTGCTTTCTTAATTAACTGTACAGTATTTCATTGAACTACTACATTTATTTATAAGGAGAACAATCCAGAAGAGGATATAAAGTAAAGTTTTTTTGTGCCCTAATGAAAGAAAAATTATGAACTATTTTCTAGTTACAAGTAAGAATAAGCAAATCACAAATACAAATAGATATTTTACGTGCTGTAGTTCAGTGTATTACAACCAGAGTGCAGCTAGATACGTAAGAGTTCAGTATATCACAACCAGAGCACGCCACTGACATCGCTGCGGCAGAGTAGGAGATGGAAGGCCTCTATTGGACTGCAGAGATCTTTTGTACGGATATTTTCCAGTTCCAGATCACTGCAGAGCCAATGATTACTTCTTAGATTACATTTCCCCTTTCTGTTTGACTCTTCGCTTTCAACTGAAACGAGAGTTTATTAAAACGTAGTAGGATGTACTGTTGAAATCTTTTTTATTTTATTTGCTGTACTATAATAATTTAGTCAATTAAACATATTTGAAAGGTCGTACTATATATTAAATTATAAATATCTATCAAGAAAATTTTAAGGTTTAAAGATTTTTTCTGAGATAAAAATTTTTTACAGTAGTTTCAATGTCAGAAAGAAATTTTAATACAAAAAATCGCAATAATATGGTATATTTTGTTATATAACCTTCAAACTTTACAAAACTAATAAATATAAAATATATTACTATTGATACAGGCCTAAATTTATATTTCCTATTATAATAACAGCATGTAGTACAAAGCTGTAGGAAAAATATTTTCCAAAGATGGAAGAACTTGGATAACCCCCATAACAAAGTTTCAGATATTTTTAGTCACATACTGTAATACATTATACGCAGAATGTCTTATACTTAAGGGACAAACTCTGGGTAAAGGTTAAATGGTTAAGAATAAAGATAACATTTTAGAGTAATATGATGTATTTACTTTCCTTTCGGAAATAGCTAATGGAAATGTTTTCAGTTCCTCTAAACAGATGACCTTATAACCATTTGAATTCAATTTCAGATTTTGGACTGACGTCTGATGCATTACCAATACCTCCCTAGCTAAGCTAAGACATATGTCAATATTTTTTCCCAAAAACGCTTTAATTATCAGATACGAGTATCTATCACTATGAAGTTTTTTTTTTAAATAACTGTTATCTTAACAAACGTTTATTACTCTGTGAGTATGTTTAGATAAAAGAGAATTACTTTAAAAAAATCAACCTGACCAAAAAAATTTCAAAATGTTGGGCATTTTAAACTTTTAATCTGAAAAGGTAAGAGAACGCAAAAAACTTACTCGGTACAAATTTTTCTAAAAATGTTAATTACAATCTGTCAACACCAAAAACATGAGATTCGAACCACATAACCGATATAGGCTACATTTAAGTGTCTGATAAAAGGTTGGAAAAATCTATTTATACGTATCCATTATTTGCTACCTCACATATTTCAATACATATACTCTATAAAGGGTGCCCATGAAAAAAAGGCTTCAGTGAGTGATTGGGTACATTAAAAGGAAGAAAAAAGTTCACTCAGTTTCTCAGATATCCGCCATTTTGTGTTTTCATAAAATATTGTTATTTTAAACATTTTTTGACGGATTATTTTGAAATTTGGTATGTATCTTACACTAGTAGACTACTATTTAAAAAAAATAACTAGCATGATCCGAGCTCAAAATAAAAAATGGCGGCCATTTAAAATGTTTAAACCTAAATACTTTGTTAACGGTAAAATTTTAAATGGCCGCCATTTTGGATTTTGAGCTTGGATTATGCTAGCTATTTTTTTAATAATACTAATCTACTAGTGTAAAACACATACCAAATATCAAAATAATTCGTTAAAAAATGTCTAAAATAAAAAATATTTAGTGAAAAACAAAATGGTGGATGTCTGAGAAAATAAGTGTTTTAGGCCACGCCTCTATTGGAAATTTTTTCTTTCTTTTAATGTACCCAATCACTCACCGGGATCCTGAAACTTTTTTCATGGACACCCTGTATATCGGTTGTATTTTGTACAATCAAATTAAAGGTGTAGAAAAAAGTCTTCTTGAAATATAAAGTAAGAATGATTAATGTTAGTCAATCATATTGGGATGTATCTTTAATTGTTATCAAAAATTATTTATAAATCCTTATGATCACCAATTGAGAAACACATTACCACGTAGATAAAAAATTGTCATCGTTTTGGGGGGATGTGAATAAATTTAGAAATTAGTTGAACAGTGTAAGCATGTCGGCCGCCTGGAGGCGGTTAGGAAGACTAACGATGATATCACGTGGTAACGAGCTCAGAAATCATCTCGTTAAATAACGATATAATCTCCAAGAGTAACGATACTGTTTTGACGCTCCTGCGTCATTCCTTACGCCCCAGGATGTGTTTGCATTTCTCTGACACGTCACTAACCGTTACTTAGTGTAGTGTGAGTGGAAGTGATATTTTTTTTGGGTGACAGTAAATTTTACGTCACCACATCGAGATTGCATTTTAGGAAACACGGTTAAAATCGTTCGTGAAGTTTTGCTTTTGAATTTTAGGGAAAAATCTGTTGAACATGAATTTAAAATTGTATAATAAAGTTTAAAACAGAGTAACGGCTTACATTAAAGTACCTCATTTCTATTAAAATTACAAAGTTTGTTTGATTTCAATATCCTTTTTGTAGACAAAGATTGTAAATTATAGCTGGCTTATTGGTTATCTAACCCAATGGAAAGTATTGTTTTGGGTAGTTTTAACATTTTTCTTGCTCAGGATAAATGTAAATAAACGTTTACCATTATGTACGAAGTAAAGCACATTGCCATAAATTGTTCATCTTCCCAGCTTAAGTCAAAGGTCTATAAGTAATTTAATATCAATTGAAAGAAAATTGAACTATTTCTCGAACAAATTTTGCTATTTACTACATTTTATACAGCTCTCAATCTAGAGTTTCATAAACTCTAGGTAAGTAATGTCAAGGTTTTAAATTCACAACAATTATTGAACTTTTTAGAAATTAAGAGGTATCCTATCCAAGTTAGGCTATAGTTTACTTGTTCAATTTCATGTTGTTATTACGTTTTTTTTGCAGAACGAGAAAAAATATTTGTCTTAATCAATATATACAGAGTGTCCATGAAAAACGTTTCAGGACTTTGGTGAGTAATTAGGTACATTAAAAGGAAGAAAAAGGTTCCAATGGAGGTATGGCCTAAAACGCTTATTTTCTCAGATTTCCGCCATTTTGTATTATACACAAAATATTTTTTATTTAAAACATTTTTTAATGGATTATTTTCAAATTTAGTGCGTGTTTTAAACTAGTAGACTACTATTAGTAAAAAATAACTAGCATGATCCAAGTTCAAAATCTAAAATTTTAAAACTTAAATGCTTTGTTAACGGTAAAATTTAAAATGGCCACCATTTTGGATATTGAGCTTGGATCATGCTAGTTATTTTTAAAATAATACTAATCTACTAGTGTAAAACACATACCAAATATACATAAAAAATGGTGGATATCTGAGAAAATAGTTTTTTACCTATATTGGAAATTTTACTCACCGAAGTCCTGAAACATTTTAATAGATTCCATGTATATATTAATAACCTCATCCTAAACATCCTCAGCAATTATTATTAGACAGAAATAGGTATCAAATGATTATGATACTCTTTCTCAAAATAAGGGATGTCATTATTTATTAAGTTTAAATAATTTGAAATCAAAAGTTAACCCATTGACGCAATCACAATATAAGTTGTGATGGCTGAACTGGCCCAAAGTCGTGAAGTGACTAAACTTTTCTAATGTACTCTATTTCGAATTTAAAAATATTTTAGTTGGATTTAACTAATTAATAGGAATATTTTTACCTTTTTCAATATCCTCTTTAGTATCCGTTTTCTAAAGGTAAAAATATTCCTATTAATTAGTTAAAACCAATATCTAGAGTAAGAACATGAATTTATGATTTTAAGTTATTCCTGGGCTGAAGGGAACATTAAATTATTAAATTTATTATAATTTATTTAATTATTACATCCATTGCACAACAGGAATGACTTTGTTTACACCTGTTATTTTAGAATCACTACGCCGACGCCGATCAGCTGTTTGAAAATTAAATAGTCCAATTTACGTCTTCAGTTCTACTTGCATTTGTTTTTTCCTAGAACTATTTATTTAACTGTGTTTCTATAGTGATTGAACGAAATAGAGTTGTTATGCAATATGTATTAGTTACATATTTCAAAACAAACATAACACACATAAAGTTGTTTTGCCGTCATTAGTTAGTTTTAGTTTTTTTAGAAGTAGAATAATTGTTTTCACATTATTAGTGTTTAGGTCATGCGCTGTGATGGCTCATCATGATGATTTTTTATATTCTTGTGAAATATACAGAATTTTAGATGAAGAATATGACAGTGAAGAAAAAAGTAATAATAATGACACAAATGATGATTGTTTAGAATTAGTTGAAATGTGGTAGGCCTAATACAAGTTGACATAGTTGCTCAGGTTCTATTATATAGGTAGAATTTAAAAAATCACAATTTGTAGCGTTTTACTAAATCATATTTGAAAAAAAAACTAAAAAAAGTATTCTGATTAGTTAAAATTTCTGCGTAGGAAATCGAATATTGTTCATGAAAATATACAAACAAAAGAGTTTAAAGGTATTTATAATAAAAAAATAAACTTGCTTTTAAAAACTAAAATTGTTATAAATATGTGTATATACAATGTGTATATACATATAAAAATATTTGGAGATAAAACCACATTAAAAGCTTGGTAATATGTGTAAAATTTAATTCTGTTTAATATATATATAACATGAATTAGTTTTATACAAATGAAACAATAATTTGTTAAGATAAAACATAGCATTTTGGTGAAATTCAATTCGATCCGTACAAGGCTGCTGGCAAAATTAAACTAAGTTACCAATGGTTTTTAATTAACTACGTTATATTTTTAACGTAAGTTTATACAAGGATAACTTTAACATTACCAGTATTTTTAATCCTCAAACCCAGAGGACTGCACTTAGTATATCACATTAAGTGAGCGGAAATGTTATGTAGGATCCGGTTTGTCAGGCTGGGGTGAGTTTGGAAATATGCCAGTTATTTGAATATGTACATTTTTATTACTGTGTAATCCTACATGTACAAGAGAAATTATCTATATGGTCCTTATGGTTTTGAGTTACCCATATATTATTCTAATTGGTGACATCATTTTCGCTTTATTACGAAGTCAAAACACATAAGTTCTTCTTTGAAAGATTATAGTGTGTACGCCTTAAGTATGCTCGGGAAAGCTCTTTGATATGTTTAAATGTGCTCTGTTACAGTCACAAACTACTGACATATGTCAAAACCACAGTAGATGCCTCTTTTAATTCACTGAAATCCCTTCTCTTATAGTGAAAAAAGCTTTTTTGCAGATAATTCTTTTCCGTCATAATGTTCTAGAGTTATCTCTCTATAGTTTTTTTCTTTCTGTAATGTTTACTACGGTTTAACTTATATACTTCTTCTTTTGGGCCCTAGCATTTTTATACAATATTGATAGGATGCAATACACATACATCATTAGTCTAAGGGGATTTACTCTCCGTAACAATTTTTTTTATTTATTTTATTATCTGATAACTTTTGGCAGTTGTGTATCTCTAGAAACCTAACAATAAAAAAGATTTCGATTTATCCCGTTTTTAATGAAAAAATAGTGTAGTTTTCTAGAAAAATTTGGGTTTTTTTGAAATTGATATTTTGTTAAAACTACTCACTAAAAGTTTTTAGTCAATATCAAATTTGTGGTGAGTAGTGAGTTATCAATTGATAGTTTTTGTGTCATTTTAGGTATTTAGGTAAACTTAAAATTCATGTATTTTCATTATTGTTTTTTTAAGAAAGTAACAAAATGAATATTCAATAACAAAAATTTTGTTTTTGAATGATTTAATTTGTAGAAAACAACAAATTGATTATATCAATTTGAAGTCCTTAAAACATAGACAAAAATCAACTTTCGGATAATCGAGACTTCGCGTTTTGAGATTAGCTGAATGTTTATATAAAATTGTTTTGAGAAATCTAAAATTACACCACTAAAAATTAAGTATCATATTTTAAGTGTATATTTTACTATTTAAAATAAAAAAGTATGTAATTAGAAGAGATTCTTTTTCAATTTTTACCCATTTACAAGTGCCAAATACCCCTACAACGTTTGTTTTGTAATGTTCTGTAAACAATATTTTGATTAGTTTTTATATTTTCATAACGTCCTCATTAATGAGTGTTTATATGTATTAATTAAAACCACATTTTTGTCAAGCAAGTAGTAACAATTCAGCCAAGTTGCGTTCAACCAGGTTTTGGTTCTTACGGGACCTGCGTCTGTAACCGTCATTTGAGAAAACCAACATATTTTTTCGTCGTCAGTAATTTTGAAATTGTCGTTGGTGGTTTGAAAATAAAAAAAACTGTAAACCCATGAATTAATTATATATAACAACAAAGGTATAATGTAAAAGTACCTGGTGACCGAGCTTTGCTCGGATAGAATAAGACATGTTTTTACAAGTTAATTAGCAAAATTAAAACAAATTTACTGCCCAATGAAAACATTTATGTGGTTGAAATAAAACCGATTTAATACACCATAATTAATATAGCACTGAACAAAAAGTATCGCCCCTGGTGGGAATGGAACTCGCGGCCTATAGTTCTTGAGGCCGACACGCTACAACTCGGCTACGACGTTAGTCAATTGAGCGATGCCGTTTAACGTCTTTTAGCCAAAGCCGATCATTTACTGTTTAATTATCCATACCGTTATTATTAGCCTGTGATCAACTGATTTTGTTATAAACGGAATGAGGATTGAAAAGCAAAAGAGAAATTTAATTTACATCAATTAATTGGTTTGTTACAGTGGCTTCAAGCAATACAACGAATACGTTTTCTATCAAAACACGGAAGATTTTGGATTATTTAAGATAAAGAAATTATGTAATTGGAAGAGATTCGTTTCAATTTTTACCCATTTAAAAGTAGCAAAAAACCTTAAAACGTCTGTTTTGTATTGTCATTTTAAACAAAAATATGCTTTTACTCCACAACCTATAAACATTATTCCGATTACTTTTATATTTTCAAAGCTTCATTATTAATGAGTGTATGTATGTATTAATTAAAACTACCTTTTCGTCACGCAGTCCTCCTCATAACAACTCAGCCAAGTTGCGTTCAACCAGGTTTTAGTTTTTACAGGACCTTGCTTCTGTTACCGTCATCAGAGAAAATCTACATTTACTCGTCGTCAATAACTAAAAAAATGTCATTTGTGGCTTGAAAATAGAAAAAAACGCACAAAAACCACTCATTAATTATTTATTATATCAAAGGTATAATGTAAAATAGTTGTGTCACAGTTTCCGGTAAGGTAGTCATTCTATTTTAACTGTCAATGATAGGTTCTAAACTACAAAAAAATAAGAAAATGTTGATTTACTAGGTTAAAAACTACGTAAAAACATGACCGAGAAAGGCAAAGGGTCATTTGGCTTGTATCTAGAATTAAATTATTCTTACTGAATTAAAAGAATCATCATTAAAAATATAACATAAATTAGTTCGATTCTAGAAATCGTGATCTAGAACGTGATAACCTTAAACATAAAGGTAATTTTTATATGTTATAATTAATAAACTATGAAATAATAGTCCGGTTTTTATGTGAGACAGAGTGGTAGTAAACAATCACAGCGACTCTCCTCCGTTGTTGATAGTGTAAAGTTTATGTGTTTACAGTCGTGTTTGATAATAATTTTTGCTAATTCCAGAATACTAATTATTTTTTGTAACATACGTCATATTTACATGTAAGGAGTAGTCCTTGAGTTCTAGGTTATAACCTAAGTTTTTGTTGAAAAGCACTGATAATTATCCATTGCATAAAGAAGTGAAATTGTTATTTGACCAGTTATCGGAACCTATGGAAATGGAATCAGTTGTCATACACGTTGATGTTAAATGAAACAAATGTGTTATAGATCACGCAACACACCTGGTTAAGACATTTTCGTGCAAAATGTGCAGTTTATAATCGGTTGAAATATTACAGTTTGGCTTAAACTTAAAAATTTTAAAGCAATTAATCAATTTTATAGGTTTATTCTAAAAATATTTTTGTATAATACATGTATAAGTATATATCAATATCAATTTGTAATTTCAATATCAGACATAATAAATAATTTTGTGCGCATAAATTCGAAATAATTGTTCAGATATTAAACAAAGTAAATACAAGTATAATAGAAGGAAGAAAACAAACTGACCGTTCTCGCGTAGTTTTGGAATTGCCTGTGATGGATCTGGCTTTAATGGTTTACCCGAAGGCTTGAAACCTTTGATTTGTTCTTTAGTCAAGGAGAATCGTTTTGATTTGTATCGCTAAAAGGACTTTTTCAAAAGACTTCAACAAGGGGATGTTTTAGACATGATGTATTTTAAAATTTACTATTCTTAATTATAACAATTCTCTTTTAAGTTTAACGTAAGTCAGTTACGTTGAATTAAGAAAAACTCATAACAAATTATTGTTTTTACTTTTATGTGGGGAATAGGTTAGATCATGGATATGTCTAAATGGAATTTTTTCCAGTAATATAAACAGCTGTTTTTACAACCATAAGACGGAACTTTCATTAAACATTTCCGCTTCACTTTTTGTGTTCCGCAAATCTGCTAACACCACCCAGAGCTTAGACATACTTATGTCAATAACATTTTAACTAAATAATTTTCAAAATTGTCGAATATTGATTTTTTTTATGTCTACAGCTTGTTTGTGAGAAATAGCTTGGGTCATAGATATATATGTTTATGGGGTGATGTTTACGGAACTATTTCTTACGTTCATTGGACGTTACCCCGCTAGACACATAGACTAGATTCTCAAAAGTCCTCAAAGTTGAAGTTTACAAAATTTAAAAATTTTAAATAAAACATTATTCAAATAGTACTGTAGTTTTTCTAGTAAATTAATTAACGTTTTAATATAAAGTAACATTTTAGAATTTCAGGGTTTTACTTACTAAATATTATATGACTGTCAAAAAAGTAACTGTATAATGATGCCACCTCCGTTACACTTTTTGCGTCTCGTAAATTGGTAGCCCCCCAAAGCATAGGCATATTTATGTAAAAGAAGTTTTTACTGTCTATGTGTCGTTTAAAACACAAACACAATTGTTTCAAATCGTTATAAGTAGGAGAATTGAAGTTTAGGAAAACATAAATTCCTTTTTGAAACCCACAAGTTCATAACCTCAGTTATTCTCACTTGTGTATCAGCTTATGAGCATTGTTGCTTTGATGTTTCCTTTAGGTTCCCCAGAAGACAATGAACTTGAAGCGACAAACATGGTTTTAATAAAATATCGAAAACATTCATTATACCAGTGTTTTTTGTGTATATAAAAGTAATGCAATAAGTATAAATGTTTTTTTATTCAAATCGTCAACTATGTTTTAAGGTAGACACCAACTATATATGAAGCGTTTCACTTGTTCCACAGCTACATTTTAAGTAACTAATTAAAAAATCTTTCAGCAAATATATTTTAAATGTTCTAGCGTCTGTTAAAGTTTAAGCCGAGTTCTAATTAAATAGACTTAATCCGAGACTTCTGTATAAAGACGATTGGTGCTGCCCTTTCCAGCCATTAGGGTACGAAGAAAGTAATCAGGAAAACTTAATTCGAAAACTAATTTCTGGCTTAATCTTATTCGTTCGTTTGGAGTAACGATCCACAATAATGCGGTTGCTAGTTTATTCGTTAATGGATTTTTAATGTGATTGTGTTTAGCAAACAGTTTATCCACTTTGCCTAATTGTAGAGATGTGTGTAATTATGGGAACTGAGGTGTTTTAATTGAACAATGTTTAAACAATATGTTACACGTCCCACACACATATCTGTAGTTAATGTGAATGGGTTAAGTGATTAAAAAGAACTTCATTTATAGTACTTAAAACAGATAAAAATGACTGTTACATTGCAAATGCCACGAAAATAGCTTATTCAAGTAAATAAGTAGACAAATGCCTGGGAACATGCTAAGTTTTTATATCGTTAAAAGGTTTTATAAAGGGATTTTAAATATTTATTGTTAAACTCATGATCAATTGTTTACTATTTTCTTATTTACATGCTGACTGTTAAGTCCATCATCAAACTTCAATATGTAGTTTATTTGGTCATAATAAGCAATGAATCTCTAATGGGGATATGTCCTACAAAGCGTACTGAGCCTGACATACGCCATTACGTATATTTTATAAAATATTTCATTTCTTAGGCTTTTTTCAATTGAATATTTTGAAGCATAGCATGTGTCTTTAAAAGTTAAATACCGTATTGATACAAACAATTAAATGTTTAATAAAAAAATTACAGCTATTTAAAATTGTTAAATTAAAATAGCTAAAAAGGGTCAAAACCTTTTATTGTTTATATATAAAAACATATATAAACAATAAAAGGTTTTGTCAAACAGAATTCCCTATCCAATGAAATTGTAATTTTGAAAATTGGTCAACAAATAACGAAAATTTAGTACGATTACCAGTATTGTATGTGTATGTGTACAAAGTTATTGGCTACAACAATGGTCCCTCGACTTGACAATGGGAGTTGTACTCTCATGAGAGTACAGACTTAATACTGGTAAAATTACTGTATCTCCTGGGTTTATTGATCAATTATAATAATTTTGGTTTTATTGCGTAGGGAATCAAATTTGACGTATTTTTTATATTTAATATTTTTTAAATCAATAATATACAATTAGTTTAATTGCAAAAAATTAAAAAGATCACCATTTTAATAAAATTAAAAACTTTATCACGTTGATATTGTAGCCTAAATTAATTGACTCAGTAATATTTAAAGACACATGCAAAGTATTGACAATTGATTGAAAAAATACTGAAATATGAAATATTTTGTAAAAAATACAAAATGATGTATATCTGGCTAGGTAGACTCTTTAGGACATACCCACATAAGACCTTTTTTGCTTATTTTTACCCGATAAACCCCATCATGAAGTTTGGTGACAGACTTAGTAAATAATAATAAAGATAATATAATAGTATAAGTGTAATAGTAAATACATTTTAAACAAGTAGTTTAAAACAACCTACTAATGTTTGAAAATTTTTTGAATTACTTTTAATTTTTTAATTTTCACATCTCTTCTAAATCTAATATATATTATCCCGAAATTCTTTATATAATGGTATTAAGCTTATCAAGTTTAAACTTATCCTTAAATTTAAAAAAAGAATCATAAATAAAACTATTCTACATTTGTTATTATGTAAATTGTTGATAGAATATATTGTATTATGTTGACTTAATAAATGTAATAAATTGGAATTCGAGTCTGAATAAGAACAGTAAAATACTTGATAATGGTGATAAAAGTGTCTGCAATAGTAAACTAAGTACTGGAATTTAGGTACTCCGACGGTAATTTAATCCTATTATTTAAATTTATGTCTTCAATGTAGATGAAACGATACGAAGAACTTAATTTTCCACTTCAGGGGCTTGGAAGGGTTTTACGTTCATACGCACTAAGAAGTAACTGTATATTGTGTCTTTATTTAGTTGATATTGTTATAAAATTAAAAAAAAGTATTTAAAGATACTTAGCTTAAAAGGAATCTCTATTACTGGCACTATATGGTATATCACTTATATAGGAACAATGTAAATTGTGTTCTCCATTTGTCGTCACTCAATGGTAATATACATATAACTGAGTAGTTAAATTAAAATATATGTGATCACTTTTAAAAATATTTTTTGTTCTCGCTGGAAAATCATAATTACTACGTAGTTGTATGTAATAGTAAATTAGAATTAATTTTTATATAATTATAATAAATAATAATTTTATATAATTAATAAATTTTTATAGAATTAATTTCTAATAAATTAGAAATTAAAATAGAATCTGTTTAATAGATTGTTATTGCTTAAATTTCCCAACATGGTTAATAAAACAATGTTTCATGAAGTTTCGGGGCCTGGAATCTAATCCCGACCTCAGGTAAGCTAGATCTAAGTAAATAAGTTTTTTTTAACCTCTAAGGGATCGTCTCCCTTGTTTTGGCTCAATACCGGTAAATAAGTACAAAGTAATAAGTAATAATTAAAGTAAATAAGGACATAATTTGGAATAAGATGGTATAAAAATGAAAGCAGATCAGTAAAATAATAAAACACTCAATATAACTTACAAAAACAAACACCAAAAATTAAAATATATTCATTCAGTATATTAAATAAGTGATAATCAAACGGAACACTATGTATTATAATGTCTTCCTAATAACATAAGATCCAAGGTTTTACATTATAACAGAACGTCACAGGAATATTTTTGATGATTTTACTTATAGGAAGTTTAAAAAAAGGCTCAATTATGCATATTTTTAAATAAACAATTTTTACTTGTACAAACGCTCTATTTCTATTTTCACTTTAATTTTTAACCCTGCCATTTTTATCCTCTCCTGAATATAGTAAATTTAAATCCATATTAGCCCCGGAGTGTTTGTTATGACTTACATAATAATGAATTTCGCATATCACAGTTCACATAGATTTGTTGTCCACAACATGTTTCAAGTGATGATGCAGGGTCTTTATATCCTTTAAGGAGTCGTCATACTTTAAAACATAGTACAGCACATTGACGCATAAAAAACGAATACAATAGAAACAGATAAAACAGTTAAACAGTAAAACCTCTCTGTATTCCTACTTTAAACACTATAACAGTCATTGCTGGACCCGTAAGTCTGCATACTGGAACCTTTTGTGTGGAAAATAGTTAAACATTCTCTTACTATCTTTGTAGGTATATTAAATGCCTCTGTTAAAATATCGTCCTGGGACTAGAGAACTTCACTATATCAGGTGTTAATATTGGCCTATCTTATTAATTCTTCGTTAAATCAGTTATGATAGTTTTATTTTTATCATCCGGGGACACCTAACGTTGAGTTGTGTTATAATAGATAAGCAGGAAAATTTGTTTCTTGGTACGATCGATTGGGACAGATTCCTTGTACCTGACAGAGAGTTACCTAATATAGTGCATTTTGACGGGAGAGTCACTAAAGTTGTCATACAAATAGTTTACGTGATGAGTTGACGTCACACCTATTGCAGCAATGACTGCCAGACTGATGAGCCAAGTTTGAAGTGTGCGTGGTCCTGATTAGTTTAAGCGCAAAGGTGTTTAAACTGTCATCGCCAGGTCGTTAATATCCGTCGGAGTTTGGACCGCTCCTTTCACCAATCGTTCCACCTCAATTGTGACCCTTCAACCATCTCTGGGGAGTATGGCGTTGTTGTTGGAGTAGTTGTAACCGGTTGGCAAGAAAGATTTTTCTTTAGTTACGATTAGGGGCTGATTAAATAGTATGTAACTTCGATGGAAAATTTTCATTAACACTATGCGCGGCTACATTTACTACGAGAAAAATATTTTAGTTAGGGTCAAAATATACAGTTTGCAATTTTGCCGTTTTTCCATTTCCATATGATGTTTGAAGTTTCCAGTATGTCAGTAGTTCCAGTATGTCTTCTTCAAAATTCGTATCATTCAACTTAAAGATCGTATTCACTAAACATCACATCACAGTCCAATACACTGATTATATTTCACTAAAACTTTTTCTTACAGACGTAAACTAATACCGTCATACTGTATGTTCGCGAGAAACAACTACACACGAATGATTCGGCTAATAGTAAAGTCCTTACCCGATAATGACTTCACATTGGATTGGACAGAATGTATATGTGAGGGGTCCATTGCAAAATGTTTGTATTTACTTCCCTGTTGGAAATAGGTTAGTTAAGGTATATGTACAAAGGGAATGTATTCAGTTAATCTAAACAACTGTTCTTATGTTTCACATTTTTGTCTTACAAATTGTTAACACCCCCCCTCGAAGCTAAGACATATCCATGTCAAAACTCATACTCTCCACTTTTCAGAATTTTACAGGAATGTTTGTTGATTTTTGTGTTTGCAATGTAACATATTTTTTCAATAAAACTCATATTTTTTCTTTTGTCTATATAAGTTATTATTTTTATTAGTTTATTATATTGTGTGGGATGTTGTTGTACATAAATACGACGTGCCGAATTTTCTACACCGTAAACTTTCTTTACTTTGCAGAAGTTACTTAAACAATTTATTAAAATCGTAGATACTGAAAAAGCTTTCCCCCTTTAGTTAGGGTAAATTACACAAGGTTTTTGTATCTGAGGATACAAAAATAGTTGTATCTTGATAATTTTTTAACTAAATTATCAGCAATCAGTTATCGTCTGAAATGAATAATTTTATTAAAACACAGCGTAATGTTGAAAACTGGAAAGAGTTCAAATCTCTTTTAGAGATTAGGGAGAGCAATCCGCACCGCGGAAGACAGTTACACTCCAAGTGTTAATGAAGAAGCTGGCTGTAATTAAAGACAGACGTTATTGTTTTCTTCTTAACCTCCTTGAGAATTTGCATGTTTTATGTAAAGAACTTTACAATGAACTGTAGCTGATTAACTTAGTAAAAAATATTATATATATCAAAACAGTCTTGTTGAAAGTGTTTGTTACCAAAAATTGGTAAAGATATTTGAATCATCTATAAGGCTAGGATGGTTAAAATTATAAACTTTTAAAATACATGTAATCTAAGACCATTTTCTAAGCTATTAAATACTCAGTGTGTTCTTTGGTGTACTAATGTTTTAATGTACCAACTAACTAGTTGAACAAGTTAATTCAACGTTACAATAAATTAAATTATACATTTGGCACGAAAGTTTGTAGCTTAGTGGCCCTTGGCTGAAAACAAACCGGATATGTTCAGTGTTTCCGGCTTCATCGAATATCAAATACAGTTACCACTTCCGTTAAAAATTTCTAGTTTAGATAATAACTTATTTTCGGGGTCGGTATCAAAATGACTGCGAAACTATTGAAGTTATTCAATGTTAGTCTTTGGACATAAAAATCACTTTAATCAAATGATTGAATTTTTATGATTTAGTAATTATGTCCGCACTTTTGAATCCTACGATCATCTATCCGCAAGAATATCCACATAACTAGACTAGTTCGTAGTTCTGAGGTAAAATTGTAGTTCAAATCCTACGTTAAACTGTAGGTCCCTTAAATGTCATTAGCTCTAGGGCTATCAAATTAACAGTCCTATCCAAGGAACGTATCAGCCTTAGTCAGTAACAAGACTACAATATTGTGCAAAAATCATCTAAATAATCATCAGGTAGTTTTTTGTATTAATAACAACAGCCATATTACAACACTTCATAAATATTAATATTTATGTTTATTTTTATTTAGTTCTTAATAGTTTTACATTTATATTGACTACCAATAATACCACTGTCCACCACTAACTAAAACAAATTACGTTTTAATAATTACTTACCTTCCTAAAAACAGGTTAGAGACAAGACCAGGGTTTGGAACGTTCCCAGGGTTGAATAATTCCAGTAGCGCGACTAAATAAAAATATCAAGTTATACTGTCAAACGTGAATCAGAACTGATAATGAATTTTTAAAACGTCTAATTGTTACACGTTAAAACACAAACAGAATGTAATTGCAATGAATGAAATTCCCACCCTATCAAGTTGAGAACGAAACAATATCCTGTGTTCCTGCATTTGTCCTGGTTGCTACACGTGTCGATTTTCCAACAATTCCTAATCTTGAAAAAGGACATAAACTGCACGCGTGCTTTTCTTCCAAGGAATGAAAAATGCATCGAAGTCTCCGCGTCCCCTGTTTATGTTGCTTTAGGGATTGTCTGGAAAGGGTAAATACAATTCAGGGACGAGTAGTCTGGGCATTCTTTTGGCATGGATAGATGGTGGGTTGGAATTTAGATAAATTATTCCAAAACCTTTGTTGACAGTTAATTTACAGATTTTGGGGCTTCTCATTAAACATACACCTGTATGTATTTCTATGAATTTTACTCTAAATCAGACTCGGAGAAAATTGGCTAGTTTTTAAAATTGTTGTATTGAATTCATGTTACAACCTTTCAGGTAATGTTCTTTGGGTCATACGCATTTTACTCTAAATCATATTTTTTTCGGAGAAAATTTACAGGATTTTAACTGGGGTACCGAATTCACGTTAGCTTTAGGGTAATCTGCATCAGGTCAAGACAAGTCTAAAGCCAAACGGAAACATAGACTGCATTTATATTTAAACATTTGCTGATATGGTTCCATAGTTGAACCATATCCGTTGTTAGGGCAGAAATCCATTTGTCTCTGAATATGATTGTTCAGTCGCCAGTCAATAGATTTTACAAGTGAATGCATTGCACAAGACAGCGTTGCTGATGGGAAAATCTATTAGAACAACCTCCTGAGCCGTGAATACGATGGTACAATCCTCAGCGGATAAACTTCACTTCGGGCTGTGAAATGAAACACAATTCTCTGTAGGTGATATTTATCCGGGTCCTAAGTAAATAAACTTCACTTGGGCCGTAAAATAAATGACGGTTTTCAATATTTGAGCTTCGTCCGGGTCACCGCCACGATCCTCAATGGGTTAACTCCATACAGCCCGTGAATTTGACGGCATAATCCTCAGTGGACCAACCCCATAAAGGCCTTAAAGTTGACAGCACAATCATCAGAGGGATAAACTTCACTTAGGCCATGAAATGAAGTACAATTCTATGCAGGTGCACTTCATCCGGACCGACGGCACGGTCCTCAGTGAATCAACCTTAACCAAGGCCATTAAGTTGATGTCACAATTATCAGTGGATTAACTTCACTTGTGCCGTGAAATGAAGCACAATTATCTACAGCTGATCTTTGTCCGGGCCAACGGCAAGACCATCAGAGGATCAACCCCACACAGGTCGTGGAGATGACGGCACAATCCTCAGAGGATCAACCCCACCATGGCCTCACACGACGCCGGATGTGTCCTCTCATCGACTCTCATTTCGGTTATTTATAAGTCACTTAACGACTAAACACCGGTGACGGTGACGACGGCGGGTAAATAAAATAACTCACAAACTAAACACGCCGGAGTGCGACTGGGCGCCGCAGCGACCGCAGCGCGACCCGTGGCCGCGGTTGCAAACACTAGAGTGCTTTGTAAAACTACAATTTTTTTCGTATAACCTAAATGTCATTAGTCAAGTCAATACTACTATATTCCAATTTGTAATGAAATTTTATTTCAACAATAAACAAGACGACAATGTTTTGTACCCACCATATCACTGTTTCTCTGTTTCTTACTGTTCCATTGCACTAGCTAGAGAAAAAAGATTCGTTTAGTTGAAAATCTGACGGGATAGTATAAGTTTTGAAAAAAAAAATGTAAATTGTGCATCACTTCTTAGTTGGTATAATTATTGGCTTAGTTAGGGTTAGGTTTTGGTACGCTTTAGTATGATTTTTCTCCTAACCATGAAAAATAATCAGCATTTAGATAGTTTTATTTAATAAAAATATTAAAATGTATTGACAATTCATTTTTAGCCTTAAATTTATATTTGAAAAGTCTGAAGTTAACATGATATATTTTAACAATTATATTTACAAGAACTTTTAAATGTTCTAAATGCAACCAGATAAACACACCGGTGTTCTAGGGAATTCCTCACAGGTTGGATGTCGGCCTATGTGGCATTCGAGTGTCTGGTAAATACCGAGGTAGTTTTGTTTGGTTTTCAATAAACGTCCCAGTTTGAAGTATTTGATTTGATTTTGTAGGCGAGGAAATAAAATAAAATAAACCTAGTGCTTAACAAACAACAGCAATCCAGGTTTGATAACATTTTTGCAAAAACCTAATGAAAATGTTATGGTATAAATGACAAACACTCCTTGTAAAAATGGAGGATACGCGATTCTATAAACAGCTTCTCAGGAGATATATTGAAGTATTTTTTCTTTATGAGTTTTGTCATGGATGTGTCTAATACATGGCGGTGGGGTGTAAGCGATTTGTGAGACGCAAAAGGTGTAACGGAAGTGACGTTTTATGCTTATAAGATAAGCTGTTTAGAGGAACTAAAAAAATACCTTCATATTTATCCATGTTCTAAACTGATACAATCTATTAATTTAGGATTCGGTAGTAATACGTGTCTACATTTTCAAGAATTTTAAATATTTAAAGTCCCAAAACCTTCTCAAGGTATATACATACAATTTTAAGCCATTAAATATACTGATTATACATACTCATGCTTAATCTATAATCTGAATCATATGAATGTTAAGTAAATACACAGTACGATTAAATGGACATTTTGACTTTTTATACATAGATATATATTTCATCGCTTTTTAATGAAACTAAATTCAATTAATTTCAAAGCTAGACGTATATACATACGTTAGATGCTTATAAAAAAGGGTACATATTTGGAATAAATCTAACAAATTAAAAGAAATAACAACCAGTACCAATATAGAGAAAATAAATGCCCATTGGATTACAAACACAATGGTTTTATAACTTTATATTACCGAATAATTATAACTTAAACGTTTTTAAATTTAAAAAGTATTAAGTAATTTCATAATGTTATACTTTTTCTTTAAACTTAAAACTGAAAGGTATATTTTTACCATAGAAAATAAAGGCAAAACTGTAGAAATAATTTTCTAGCTGCAGTTCGGTTTCACAGGGTTGCCAACCTCCGATGCCCGCATACCGCGTTGGAGACACAAGTGAACAGAGGGCAAATAATTTGCCGTTACACTCAATTAGCTGTGGGAGCCGAGGGCTGGCCAAATGAATTTATCTCCAACACCGACCAGACCTAATCTATCGCTGGGCCGTCCGTGTCTACTAATTGTCGTATGGGACAGAAACTGACAACAACAGCTGATCTGGGTGACGTCATAGCCAGGGAAGAATTGGGAAACCTAAAATGAGCCTAATTAAAAGGTAATATCTTTGGTCATATCGTTCCGTTTGTTGACACATGTCATAGCTCTGGGGGAAAGTTATTGGCAGGCCGTAAGACCAAAATTGGAAATGGTGACGTCATATACTTAGTGACGACATATGGTTATAAGGACAGCTGTTTAGAGGAACTAAACACATACCCTATAGACGTATCTATAGTCTTGTACGATTCTCACAGGGAAGTAAACACAATAATTTTTATGCATAAATGGACAATGTTTCTCTTGGTCCCCTTAGTTATTATCTAATATTCAAATATTAATATACAAATATGATTTTATAATATTTATATATTTTCCACACAAATATATATATATATATAATATCAATATATATTTGTGATATATATCATATATATCACAAATATATATTTTTCAAATATTATTTCACAAAAAAATAGCAGTTAGTAAACTGCTATATGAAATTGAACACAAAAGAAAAACAGAAGGTGTTTCAGTAGGATCATTTAAAACTTGTACATGAGTTGAAATAATAGTTGTTGAAAATTTAAATCGAATTCTGGATTCAATTATGGACTCTAACCGAAATATATCTGGGATAGCGAAATTTTGCAATTTTATTAAGTACATTATGTTCTCTTAGTTGTCCATGGCATAAAATTTTATATTTTAATATAAGTACAATGAAGATCTTTCAGAATAATATATACGAAATGCTAGATGCTGTTAAAGAAGCGTTAACATTCAAACACTTTTTTGTTTTATTATAATATACAGAATGTATCGTAACTCTTTACCAGCCTATCAAGCTGTTTATTCTGGAGTTATATAAAGTCTAAATGTTATACTTAAATCACCTAAAAATGCCCAGTTACTTACAAGCTACAAATTCACTTTATATTTATTTAAACCATTTAACGAAGGATAAAGACATTTGGTGTATGGATATTGATGCAGGTTTCATTTAGGTGATGTTTTCATCGTTTAAGAACATATTGACTGGGTACATTTAACGTGCTGTTAGCTCAGACAAATGAAAGTAAATAAGTGCAATATTGTTAACCATGTACCAAATAAAGTGTCATGCTATATTTACTTTCTTATTCGATATTACAAAATCGGGTAACTTTTGATTCATCTAAACATTGTATGGAAAATATATATCCGATTAAAAGATTTAACAGATAAACAGTGTCAAAATTATTTTTATTCCAAATGTTCAAATAGTAGCAATTCTCAATTTAAAATATGTAACCCTTTTAAAAGGTTATTCTGTATTTTTTAACATATTGTTTAACCCAAGTGGATAGTACTCAATTAAATTAATTTTGGAAAATAGTTTTGGAAATAATTTATGTCTCTTTGAGTAATTGATACTTGTAAGTGGTGTAGTTGTGATGTTAATATTTTTCATAAACACAAAAAGAATATTTGAAAAAAATTTAGAGATTTACTCAACACCTTGATTTTCAAAAAGATTTCTACGATCAATGATCTAGAATTTTTAAATTCTTTAACCATATTTAAACAGTCAAAATATATGTTTATCTATAGCGTTTATCTAAAACAGTATTTCGTACAGTATAAATGAGATAAGCATTGTACACAGTTAGAGAGTCTCAAAACTTTAATTGTTACTGTTTGATAACAAAACCCGAGCTGGGCCATCGCAGTATGTTTGTTAGCGTTTGAATTGCTCGCCAAACTGTTATGTACATGTTAACTAGCGTTACAGCCAGTTATTTTCATTTTAAGCCAGTGTATGTGCAGTGATTGTTATCAATGTATATGGTTATACCAGCAGTTATCCTTCTAGTTCAAAACAAAGGCTTATCCATTTATATAGCTAACTGTTTGTATTGTAACAGTGAATTCGTATTCAACAAACTTCGTTTACAAACCTTTTAAAGTTAGAATATTCTTTCAACATATTTAGCTATAACATTATTAGCTGTTACTAGGACGGTGGTGTGTCCTGTAACCAAGCCCATGGAGGTCACGAATTGTGGATAGTTATAGTTTGTGGTTGGTGCATTAGTCCCTAGACCAGTTCGTAACTCAGAGGCCCACAATGGTTTAACGTGGTTCAAATCCCATGCTAAACTCTATGTTCCTTATATGCCATTGGCTGTTGGTATATTAGCTAATAGTTCTGTCTACAGAAAATGTTAACGTTGATAACAAGCCTTTAAGATCACACCACAATCATGTTACTATCATTTCTCATTAATACTTGGCTTTATACTGGGTAGATTTCCATTTTAAAAGGTACCTAGTACCATTTAAATACATTTTTTAAAGGTTTGGGTAACCATTTTAAGAATAAAACTCACCTCCTAAATCTGAAGGGGAAACGTTTATAAACACTCTTTATGTTAATTTATTTAAAGATAAAAAATTAGCTTAAAATTTTCAAAAGTCTAGCAATACTGTTGCATAATGAACTTGTGCCGAAGCAACTACAGGGAAACAACAATTAAGTTCGTCATTGCTACCCCTATAGGGACGAATTGTTCTTATCTTTTCCCGACTAAGCTCAAAACTTGTTGCTCAGGACATTCATACTCAGACAATAAACCCCTGACATCATTGTTGTTCAGCTGTAGCTATAGTACAACACTATCTGCATTTCGGATTTTATGAGCAGTTAATTTTGAATTTTACTATATGTTTAATCACATTGTTCATTTTATTTTGATAGCTATCTACGGTTAAGATTTTTGACGTATGGAAATTATAACATTGTCTAAAATTTTGATGATTGAAAAATATTTAGAAGGTTTATTGTGAATCTTAAAATTGAAATGTCTCCTTGTAGACTCTGTATCATCTTGGTTCCTTTTTCTCTCTCCTAGGGGGGGGGGGGTTAATTGATTCCAATCAGAGCCTGAACACCTAGTCTGATCAGTGTTCTCAGATATCTCCTTACTGTCCACATGCGAGAGATGTCCTGTATTAAGGATGCTTCCTTGGCGTGCTCTTTGGGTTTTCCTAGCGTGGATCCACTGTCTCAGGACATGTATTCTCAAATGCACCCTGGAGTACACCTTTTCCTTGTATGGGGGAATTGTTGTTAGGTTTAAATATGAATGATTATAGGGTATTGTGTGTCACAGGTCCGGGTCCAGATTGGTTTCGAGGGTCTTTTTACTTCTTTGAAAACAACGATTTTTGTTCACATTTCCATGTCCTAAGTTTCCCACCCCTTTCGAACCTTTCCTTCTATTGTCTACATGGTATGTAGTGCAGTATACAGTACACAGGAAAACGTGCCTGGCCGACATAGCTGGCCTCTTAATCTTGTAATATGCAAAATCTTATTGTAAATATTGAACTGGCATGTCTTCATATGGTTGGTTGTGATAACTCGCTTATACAACAGTAAAATATCTTTAGAAAGCCGTAATAAAATTAAACAAAAATATTATACTGTGAAATAAACAGTTAGTAAAAACCCCTTTACCGAAACTTTAATTAACCTTTTCATAAGAGATTATTCTTGAAGACATTTTAAATTTTAATGGAAAAAGTAAAGTTTTAAAATCACCAGAACACATGTTCTAGGAATGTTGGAAATTTTTTCACAGTGAAGGCGCCTGATACGACTACATAGGCTATAAGGGATATTGCGTTAGTAACAGGAAAATATCTGTTAACACATACAAGCTCAGACTTGTGTATGACGGCCACAGAATTCCACCCTGGCCAAATAGGGGTTGTAAAACTGGTACATGAGGGTGGAATCCCAAGGGGAGGGAGCTACCAGCGGGGAAACCCGGGGAGCAGGGAAACATTGAATAAATTACTACTTTATCTTCATGTTTCTAAAAACAACATAACTGCCACATTATGTAATCAAGCACATAAGCTAGTTATGGTTTGCACACGATCCTACATTTGTTATTTTTCGTTATTTGTTTGTGTAGATAATAATGGAACTTTTTAACACATAATTCATAATTTTGTCAAATTTAATGTAACCTTGAAATCTAAAAGGTCGTTTATGAGAGACAATTATTATCCCTACATAGGCTATACAGAGTGTCCCAAAACTTTGGAACTTTTAATTAAAAATTCTTCTTTTGGTCGAGACAAACATATTTAACAATATAAAAATGGGTGTCGGTGTCTGTGAATGTGTTTATAGGCCTCAATTATTTCATAACTAAGATTGATTTAATATAGAATTTTTATATTTTGTCTCTTCGATGAACAGTTAATTAATTGTTAATACACCGCTGGTTCGTTGTATTGACATGGGGTGGACAGAAAACAGCTGATTATTAATGTGCAGACTCAAACGTACGGCAATGTGATCTTATGGAAATACATTGATTTGGAAATCTTGTCACAACGTAGTTATTTTTCGCACGATTTTATCAAATAAGGTGTCATTTGATGCGCCTTTTAATTTTGCATTAGTTTTGTTTCTTAGCTCTGACGTTTTTTGTGACTTGGATTAAAATATTTTGAACGAACGCCATCTTGAATCGATTTAAGCTATAGAAACTAAATTTTAACGTTAATTTCAGCTATAAAGTTCCACATGTTTACAAAATTTGAAGTGTACATTTGCATTAAATCATTAAATCTACGAAATAATCTGTAAACACTTACGAGACGTAAAAGCATACACTAGAGACCCATCTGTATTGAAAAATGTGATTGTCTCAACCAAAAGTTCCAGTGACTTCCAGGACACCCTTTATGTTAATAATTTTAGTATTAAAATACATGTGGTTCCGAATAGTTTGTTTGTATTAAGTTTTTTGGGATGCCTGTGAGTTTTTTTGAATCGTTCTATAGAAACTACAGCGTACAGAGTTATATATTACAGTCAATGCAAAACCACCTACATGTACGAAAACAAGCACGACTTCGGTAAATATTATCTTTTAACGTCTCGTTATTACCTTTTTGTCTGGAAATGTTTAGTTTCAATTCCTGTCAGCTGTGGAAATTTTTATGTGGTAATTTCTAATTTTCAGTTCAATTTCACCAAAGAGTTAACTTTTAGAAAATTTAAAATCTGCTCAACTTCTTGAAACCTGCAATTGTGCAAGGTTTTATTAATTTTTCATAAAAATGTCAACTTTCCTTTAATCTATACCATGTTAGCCTCACTGTTTATACAATTTCTATAGAATACAACTCTGTAAAAACACTTTTAATTTTTAACGTTAGCTAAAAAAATTATGTGATCTGATTAAACATATCCCACTCCCAAGTAGTTCCCCAATTCAAATTTCATAATAATATCTCTGGTAGATCAGAGAGAAATTCGGAATAAAATAATATTAATGTAAGCAAACCAATTTATTGTAATGTAATGACTATAGTCGATTTAGGATACTAGAATCGAGTTAAAATTAAAACGTCATAGGGCTCTGAGCCAGAGGACATAAAAGGTTGCAGCGTCAGATCCAGCAACGCTCTTCGGGTAAAGGTAGTTAAAATTGCTAAAACTGTATGAAAACCATGAAAGCCGTCTAAAATTCATGCATATTCATTTTTACTCTTATTTTTTCCCTAATTGTTTGAACATTAATACGACTTAGCTTTGGGGGTTGGGTGATTTTAGCAGTTCGTCGGACAAACATTTGTTTTAAGGACGGCTGTTTGGAGAAACTGAAACATTCCCATTAGACATATATCCATGATCTAACTCATTTCCTACAAGGAAGTAAATATAATCATTTTTGCATAAGAAACTAAGATCGAAGTTGGTAGTTGAGTACATCATTACTCAATCTCCAAAATCGAACACGAGATTTGATAACAGATTTTGGTGACAAATCAATGTCAAAGTTGTATATATGTTGTTAATTATTTTTGCTAAACAGATCAAATCATGAACACCATGAGAGAATTGTACTAAAATTGGAGGTACAATTTCTATTGTAATTTACAAAGCCTATTCTCCATATCACTATCTCGTTATCGGAAAATTATTTTCCTATCTTACAAAATTTTTAGAAATTCCTCAATTGTTATGAGTGAAACTGTGTGGTTGGTTCGGTGTGTATAAAATGCACTTAATAATCTGAAGGTCTCCGTTTCGATCCAAAATCTTTACCCTCAGCTATCTTTACATCTTTCTCAGTAACAAAACTACATGTCATAAAATTCATTACATTAATTACCCTCAATCTTCACTTAAATTTACTTTAAAATGCCCATCGAGGTCCTAAGCTCACATAGGCCAGTCTAGGCTAGAACAGCGTCTCAACTATAAGAACTAGAATAAGAAACGATATAGAATATCGCATGCAGCACGCTGGCGTGAGTACAGCGAATTGAGTAGTAGGGCCTAATCGAATGGTAAATAAGGATGCAAGTTTGCTGCAATAAGGGATTTTTTTCACCTTATAGTGTGCTTATATTAATGATGTTCATTAAGCATAGACACACACAACATGTTATCAATTTACGTAAATAGGCAAACGAATTATGACAATTTATCTATTCTCCGTCATAATTACAATGAATACGTAGGTTTTATAACGTAAGAATCATTAAACTTATTGGTTTTTATGTTGATCAAACTTAACAAGATGGACTTGCATACTAATTTTTGGAAAAAATTTTAGTAAATAAGTGAGTTATCCTTATTCAGCTATCCACGATAAGATTAACATTGCGCAATAAACTGTGTTCACCATTTTGAATATATCAGTAGCTAATTGACCTATAGTCATTATTAAAAATACTAAATAGTGTGTTTTTTTAGCTTAATCCAATGGTAAAAGGGAAAACTAGATCTGTTTCAGGGCCTACATGAATAAATTGAAAACCGAGTACAACCACCCCCTCCAAAAAGCGTAGTAAATGTAGTCCGTTTGTGTTGCTTAAAGAACTCACCTAAGATATTAAAGAAAGGAAAAACACCACAGAACTATATAATAATAAGACAATAATTGCGGCAGATGTGCGAGTGTGTGTGTTCAGGGGGTTGAGTAACTGTCACCATGTGGGTCATGTGAATACCTTACTTTTATATAAGAAGTTCGAAAAAAATAATATCTGTTCTTTTCCCCATCTAGTTGGTCAAAAACGAAGCTGTATAGGTTTGTTTCAATAGTTCCACTTCAATAATCAATACAATGTGTGGGAACTACTGTCAGTTGTATTGATCCAGTAAACTCTTGGTTATCCTGGAATTAGGGTTCCTTGTACGTTACTCCAGTCCCCCTGTCCTGAGGGAGATCTTTTCACTCCTCCGGGATAAAACCCCTCAAGCTGCAAGGGAAGTGGTTCAGGTAGTGGTTTAGAGCTCAATTCTGAAATACTAACCTAATATTCCTTGTAGCGATTAATCTAATTTATAATCTATCTATAATGAGAGTGCCTGAAATACTTCCTTTTTACATTTTAGTCCCATAGTAGCAAAGGTAACAAATAAAATAATAACTTTTATCATAAAAACAGGTTTGAGTAGTAGTACAAGTATTAGCTTGAAATCAGTATATTTATGTAGTTAAAGTTAATAACCCTTATTAAAACATATTCCATTTTTCATTCAAAATTATCATTAGGTTCACGAGAAGTTCAGATAAAGTACATAGAAATGTGGCATTTACTTTCAAACAAACTAACAGACAGAACTGTTAATTATTAGCTCAACAGTCAAAGGGTTTAGTTGACCAATTAACCTTTTTAAACCGGTTTTAGTGGTAATAGTTTACCTTTCATATACTTTACCTTTATAAAATACTTTTCCTATACTTTACCGGGGAAAACTTTGGATCCGTCTCACAGGCAAGCAGGTGATGTCATATTATTTAAAACTCTATGTACTATAAACTACTAAATATAATCAGAATCGTTAAAACATTTCCTGAGAAATTTGAATTTTTCATGTTTTTAAGGGTTTTATGGAAGAACTTTAAATAAAAAAAATGTTTGTATTTACTTCCCGGTGGGAAATAGCTAAGATCATGGATATGTTTAAAGGGAATGTTTAAAGTTCATCTAAACAGCTGTTCTTATTCTTTTATATTGAAAATTCAATAGTTCTGGTAGTTTCTATGGAAACCTGTTACATATTTCCATCTTAAAAATCACCAACACCCACCTCCCACAGCTGAGACAAATTCATGTCAAAATAAAAAAAATAAAAAAATAAAACACGATTTGTTTACGATGTACACGACGTTTGGATGTGCAATTAGTTTAATATTCTGTCAGAAAATTGTTACTCCTTCGAATATTGGAAATAGTGAAAACGATTCTAGTTTAGAAAGCGTTTACAAAGAGATTATCTTTAAGAGGCGATATTTGACCCACTTTACCCATAGTATCCAACACTATCAAGCCAGCAAGGTCCACCGGAAACTGTTAGCTTCGATACCAGAATAGCTTTAAACCCTGCGAAAATAACCTATAAGGTTAAAAATCCCGATGACAAAATACTTAAATTCAAAATCATCTCATGATTAGCTTTACCGTACCTAAAAATACTCAACTGATGGTTTACAGTATCAGAATAGCTCAAATGTTATAGACTAAAATGTCAATATTATTAGTCAGATTTGTTATTCCGGACCGAGTTTGTGTTTTCAGACAATCATGTAAGTTAGTCAGTCACAGTTGACGGCTTTGTTATATTACTCGAGTTTCCTTGTTACTCCAAGAGTTGCGAAACACAAACGAACACGAATCTTGTTATCCTGTTTGTTAATTTTTATTAGAAAAAACTTAATGTACGCTTGGAGAATAATTGTCAAAAAATTATTTTCAATTCTTAAATGATTTAATTCCTGCATTTACTACATTTAATTCGACAAGTAATTTGCGATATTATTGTTTAAGCCACGGAAAAGGTTTTTGACATGGATATGTCTTAGCTCTGGGGGGGGGTGTTAGTGATTTTTAAGATGGAAAACATGTAACAGGTTTCCATAGAAACTACCAGGGCTATTGTATTGAATTTTTAATATAAAAGAATAAGAACAGCTGTTTAGATGAATTGAAAACATTACCTTTAGCATAGATGATAGAAGAACTTCTATTTATAAACAATGCCTTTAGACATATCCATGATCTAACCTATTTCCCACAGAGAAATAAATACAAAAATTTTTTATATAAAAAGCAGTAGCATATATACATATGATTTCCATCTCAAAAAACGAATAACTATAAAAACTTTTTTTAATATTCACCCTGAACTAAATAGAAAAACACCTTAGTAATATTTTATTTACGGGTTACGATCTTTAAGCTCAAAATTATATTCAGTAAATGTTTTTACCGACAAATGTACCCTTATTAGACTTAGAAACAATTCACGGGTGAAATATCTTAATTAACTAACACTACAAAGGATTTTTGTGCACTTTTAGTGGTTTTATGTTTCTAAACAGATCTCTAATATTTCCCTCATCTTATTTACATTTTACTATAGTTCATTTTTATTTAAATATCGTATTACAATACAATTGTTTTGACAATTTAAATCATTTAATTCTCCTCTCTGACAAAGTCATCGCCTTGTATTTAGAAGGTCACGGGTTCAAGTTTGTACCTAGTTAGCATTTTCAATTAACATATAATTGATTACTTTCCTAATAATAGTTCAAAGTTGGTATGTAATAATTCCAGAGTTTTAACTATTCCCCATCACACCGTTATTACATAAACACACTTTACATTTGTCTAATAGAAACATCACCCTCTGTAAGCTGTAGCTGTAATCCCTCAACTGTTTTAACATCTTCGCAGAACGCTTTACAAGATACGCAAATACCGTTACTGTTCGTGGTTATAATAATTGCAGACCCTTTTGCTACAGAAGATTGTAAAATTGAGGATAATAACTTAATCATTCAGAACCCATCCGGTTAATAGCTTGTATGATGGAGCATTTAAATAAGTAATTTATGTAATCGCATCTTTATGTCGATAATCAAAAGGTCATTATTTTGATTTCCTTTGGAATAAGTAGCGTAGTAAACATGATAATATGCGAGAAACAAGTAGCAGCGACTCCGCATTAAACTTAAAACCTTATTTACAGTTTTCGCTTGTCAGCGATGCAATTTTTTTAAGTCGTTCAAATAGATTGCTTTGAAAATGATTACATGTTTTACCATTATGAGTAATTGTGTCAGTTATGTTAAACTGAACGTGACATTTTTGAAACTAGAAATTACTCTTATCTCAACTATGACCTACCTGCACAAATGTATATGTATAGGTTTACATTAAATTGTACGTATTCAGTAGATTAAAAACCTTAAAAAGGTATTTTTAAGGCATATTTTTCAGCATAAATAAGTATATGCAAATCTTTTCGATGGATTAAAGCATTGGATTTGTATTTATTTATTTGTTTGTTTCTAGTAAAACTACATAGAATACAATAAGCAAATAGAAAACTAAAATGTCAGATTGTAGCCCCACAAAGTACATTAAATAACACTGGGTATAGCACGGGCATTTGAATCAACCTACCACGGGTTCATTAAATGCCATTTCTCTTATGGCATTGCTCTGTGGGGTGCTTGCTCACAAACAATTTCAACCGTGTGTTCATTTTTCAGAAAACAGCCATCAGAATAATAGTAAACCTCAAATTTAGGGAGTTGTGTCGAAATTCATTCCGGGATTTTGGGCTGCTAACACTAGCTGGGTTGTACATGCTAGAGCTTTCTTGTCTCTGTAAAATCAAAACCAATCTCACTCAGGGACGAGATATACATGATTATAACACAAGGCATTCAAGGTAGACATGTATTCAGGACGACACAGCACAGATTGGCGGCCATGGAACGCCTTCCCTCATTGGTGGGTGTTTCCATATTGAATTGAATTCCGGAGAATATGAGATCCGAAATTCAAAACCAAAATTTAAATCTAAATTTAGATGCTTTTTAGCGTCGAACGTGTTGTACTCGGTGGACGAGTTCATGGACCACACAAGGGGAGTAACATCGGCTTCAGATCTGAGCTGTTCTAGCTCGTAGGACAGTAGTTGTGCTTTTGGCTTTTTGTGTGATCTGGCTGGTTCCTTGTTTTGACTATGCCATAATTGTTTTACTCCCTGAATTTTATTGTTTCGTTTAAGTTTTAAAGTTTAATATTTTAATGTTCTATGAAGCTTGCTATACAAATGTCTATTTTGTCATTACAGCAATAAAGATTATTATTATTATTTTGTCTTACAGAAATTTCTTAGACGTTGTATCCTCAACGGCCAATGAAAGTACGAACAAGAAATTTGTAAGTCAATGGTGTTTATCCCTTTGATACCTAGCGAAGCGGTTGCATGATAGTGAGTGGGGATTTTAATAAAACTATTTACTTTAAGGGAAAATGATATTCTTTCTTTGCTAGATACAAGTAGGTACAGTTTTATAATTATTCTAAACTAAATTAAATAGCCATGCCCCAGGTCCGAAGGGGCATGGCTCAAATTGTATTTCTTTCTAACACTTCAACTCGTCTGAAATAACCAGATACAGATTAAATTAAACGAAATTCTATTAACGTTCACTAAGCAAAAAGTGAATTAAAGAACATGTATGTACAATGGGAAACTTCAGAGACTTTACCAGAAATTAACAAACATAAATTATATTTGATTTAGTGTCAATTCTTACAATTGGATATATGCAATCAACATTGAAATTGCTCTGAGATATTACTGTGAAATTTACAAATTATTTGATTTAACAAACCTAAATTCTCACGAGTTCATGTATGTTTTAGTTCCACCCTTCAATCAATAACGATTCCTTAGTTTTAGAATTGTCTTAATTTAAAATGATTCCAACCTCAGTGCATCAACATGACAAACTAAAATAGTACTTATAGCTACATAAGGTGGGTGTTAATATTTACATATACATTTTTCAACGAAACCTGTACAACGTATAAAATTCTTTGTCTGTTTTTGAAACTGCGACCACACCGCCTCACTCCAAGGGGGGATGGAGAACTACGCCTTACCAGACTGCAACGCAATTTCCAACCCCTATTTAAAATTCTTCCTGTTTGTAATTCAATTTCCTTAACGCAGATTGAATGATAAAGGCGTCCAGAGTACAAAAAGCCAGTCGTGTCCTTGCAAAGGAACAAAAACTTGCGATTTTTAAAAACAGTATTTTATACATTCAGTTTCATTATATCGTACACATTTAACCCACCTATCATCCCTCCACCCTTTATATTTTTGAAATGTATTTTTTAGAGTAATTCGCTAGTTGTGACTACTAAATGGAGAAAAGTTGGTACAAAATATTTTAGGGGTAAAATTTTCATCTATAATATTATAAAGAAGAGGTAGTTTATGTATGTCCGCTTGTGTGTTTGTATTTGGGTTTTCTTGAAAAATACTAAACCGACCGGTCTGTAATTTTATACAAAGGTAGATCTCAACCTCATGCAACTAATACGCATATTCATTTACTTAAAATGCCCTTGGGCTACGCCACGTGGTATCATTTTTAGCGAATTTCCCATAGGAAAGAAGCTACTACCGTAGGTCTCATGGCAAGACTTAAGCCCTGTACCATGTAATTTTGTTCGTTTTTAGGTGTCCAGGTGTCAAAAACAACTGTCGTTAAGAATTTTATAGGTATATATAGAAAATGTGTGCGTGTGTTTCCTTAAGGTCTAAGTCTGGTCTTCATGTAAAGTAATACATGTTGTATAGTTCGCTAACTATTGCATACAAGTTCCGCCGGAACCGTATACATCCGTTATACAATTTCGCCGGTTCGCAACTCAGCTCGAGGGTAAGTTATTTGATTCTATTACAAATTCAGAACCCGTTCGAAGTTACACAATTTAAAGTTCTTGCTATGCCGTTCTCGTATCGTGTATCATATTCCATGTAAACTCTGCGATTTCTGTTTGTATTCGCAATCAGACTAGCTCTAATAAGAGTCAATTCTACTTCGGTGGATTTGAAGTTGACAATCTGTTTCTAAAAAACTTGTTCGCTGATACTTTTTGTAAATCGGAAAATTTACGTGTTATTTTAATTTATATTCGTTTAGTTTTTCCCAATAATATACATAATAAGAAATATTCGATGTTATAACATATGAGTTAAAAAATATAATTTCTCTCTTTATCACTTTTTTACTTATTGAAAGGATCTGGTTGTAAGCAACACAAATACATTGCATATTACTAATGGAAACAGCTGTAGCTTAAGAAATCAAATGCTTTGATTGTCGAAAATTTGTAAACAAACTTGGTCCCCATAAAGTTATCATTAGAAATTTAAAATGCCAAAACATGGAAACATATAGAGTTTTCAAAATAATGTTCAATAAAATAGTGTTCCCGGACACATAAAGTCTAACTTCCTCAAATTTAATGGCAATGAGTAGTTTGGAAACGTATAAAGGACATACATACATACATACATTGTCCGTTATATATAGAGATATTGATTATATTTAGATATTTTGAAATAACCAACCAAATAACCACTAATGTTATAGTTATTGCTAGATTAATATCAAGTTCTTTTCCTACGCATGCTATATTGTACACTTTTGTTATATTGTTTTTGTAGACTAAAAGAAGAATCTTTACCAATTTATAAGCTCTGAAGCTATGTACCCAGTAGCTATTTATTCATTGGGTAACTAAATAACTATGCTTCCTAGTAGTAGCAACACTGGGATTTGGGTTGTTCCCCATCAAAACGTAAACGAATTCTGAAAGGCGTAGGAAGACAAAAACAACAACAATATCTACCGAAAAGATTTTCAACTTGGTGGTGGCCATGTACATGTTAAGACTAAGATTACAAGATTGCAATAATAATAATAATTTAGACAACTCTTCCCACTCTCTTACATATTACCACTTTTATGACCACACAAAAACTATGTACAAAGAGAGAGAAATAGTCAGCTGATGGTGAGGTCATCAGCTGTTCCTTTTACAAATTATAACAGATGAAAAAATGTTTCTTGTATTTAATTCCCTGTGGGAAATAAGTTAGTTCATGGATATGTCCAAATTAAGTTAAAAGGGATTGTTTTCAGTTCTTCTAAGCAGCTGTTCTTTCTCTTATATTAATTAAAAATGTTTGTATTTACTTCCCTGTGGGAAATAGCTTAGATCATGGATATGTCTAAACACAATGTTTTGGTTCATCTAAACAGCTGTTATTATTCTTCTATATTAAAAATTCAATACAATAGCTGTGGTTGTTTCTATGGAAACCTGTTACATATTTTACATCTTACAAATCACCAACCCCCAGAGGTAAGACATATCATAGATGAACGGATAGTAAAGTAAATAGTGCACGCCCATGTTAAGGATGAAGACGGTACATCGTACCGCCAATTGACGTAGTAGGTACTGCCATCCTCAGATAGCGCTAGTGTCGCAAATGACACTAATGACAAATGACACACCTGACGGCGTCACAGAGGCCTAGTTCACCGCTAGATCCGACAGATGGCAACACTTGTCCTGAGATTTTATCGTCTTCACTAAGTATTTTTATAAGGTGCCTCCTCTCCTTATAATCCGTTCCTCTCTGGACATATCCATGTCAAAATTCAATACAATAGCTCTGGAGTAAACCACACGGAAGTAGTCCAATGAGAGTCATTGCGGTGTTGCCAAATCTCCCTATTCTATTATAGCAAATGGTTACGTCAGCTGATAGGCTAAATAAAAAATGGCAACACTGCAGGGCAAGAGAGGATGAGAATGGAACCAGATGCCCAAACCTCATCGGATTACTTTCGTGTGGTTTACTAAACCTGTTTCAAATTTTTATCTTACAAATTGCCAACACCCCCCTCCTAGAGCATATCTATGTCAAAACTTGTTTGTCAATACCAAGTGTCGTTAGTATAGAAAGCGATCAGCTGTTAGCTTCATTTGGATTTTATGACGCACAATCAGCTGATTGTGTACAATTTCAAAAACGGATTGGAACAGACTCTTGTGATTGTAAAATATTTGGTTTGTACAGTACAATATTTAGCTCAATACTTTTTGCAGCCTGATGAAAATATAATTCACGGCTCTACACTGCATTTTCGTTACACGCTACAGCCTATTTACAGCCTAGAGTTCTTACGAAAAACATTAGTTTAAAAATTATAACGTAGTACTATATGACAACTTTCGTTAACACACTGAGTTCAATTTTTGTTTATTTCAAGAAATCCTTTAAAAATTATAGTTGTCAGAAGTATTTCGCTACTCTAAACATTTATATCTGCAATAGACACATACTTTTACGATAGTATCTATCGTATGAACTAATACTGTAATACGTAGATATATTCTACAAAGGGATCATACAGTAAGGAATTGTCTAATATGGACGATATCTGCAATATCCAGTACTTTAGGATCCAACATCAATGGAGTGACATGTATTAACGCTACAGTAGGCCTTGTTCCCATTCCTGGACACTGATGTATGAGGAGAGCCTAAATTTAATCTCGACATGTTACAAGACGGATCGTTATACGTTGAACATAAATTAACGTCAGAATCCCTTCAATTTTCGAGCCTTAGTTATGAGTATTTTTAATGCCAGTAATACCGTTTATTTACAATTTACAGATTACACAAATTGTTACAGGGTGGTTATAAGGTCCCATCCCCTCTATTATTATTTTTTATTTCTTAGAAGAAATAAAAAACGTTTGAGAAACCATACAAACTTAACCCAAAATATATTTTGAAGTTATCAAACATTTTGAGTGCCCCCCAAAAATGGGGGATTTGAGGGGCAACTCAAAATTTTCAATTAATAAGCCCCATCGAGATGTATCTCATTTTATAAATATTGAAATTTAAAGAGGATTGGTGAAAGTTGGGGGTTTCTACCTCGACCTAGTACAAAATGGCGGCATTTTGAAAATTATGACCCTGGGGTTTTTAAGTCCCTTCCCCCCTTGGTTTTTGCTACACTTTACGTTTAAAGTGATTTTCAATGATATAATTCATTTTAATAGGTAAATATTCTAACTTTTTAGTAACTAAAATATTGCAAGGTACCTAACGTCTAAGATGTAGGAGTCAACTTCCAAATTCCTTATGAGTGTTTTTTGTCATGTCGCATGACTAGCTTCTCATAAGGAATTCGGAAGTTGACTCCTACCTTAGGTACCTCCTAACATTCAAAAAATCAATAACCCAATGTATTAAACAGGTAACTAAAATGTAAACTAAATATCAAGAGGATTTTGGTTGAAATTTAAAAATCTATTTTATATTATCTGACAACATGTTGTAGAATTTAATTTTAATAACGTATTTAGGCTTATTACGTTTTACACATTTAAAGACAGGTTTGAGTTCCATATTAGATATCGATACACGTTTTTAGGAATGAGAGTTTAATAATATAGTAAACTAATAATAACACATATTAATCAGTATTATAACTGATATAAAAACATCAAATATGATTGATTATTTTAGTTACCGTCTACTACGAACTATTGGAAATGGATTCAGACATAATTTTCTCTTCCTATTCGAATATTTTCAAGGAGAATAAAATATGTGTTTAATATTTTGTCGACGGTTGAATTGTGTAGTATATTTGGATCCAATTTATTGTTTAATGTCAATAAAATATACCTTAAAAGAATAGTATTATTTAATTTTAAATAGAAGTTTAATGAAATAAAAATAAACGTTTTTAGAAGTTCGTTTATATATTTTGTTCACGTAACATCCGAGTAAATAAATATAAAAGGGGAGTTTTATCCAAACTTGGGATCGTTTTGTGATAATAGAATTAGAGGGTGCTTTCTAAGCATTGAGCGTAGCTAGGGGTGGCTCTGTAAATATGTTGCATTTGGGTTGAACCTTCAGGGTGTATCGCAGTATGAGTATAATTTGTGATAGTATTTAATTTAATTATCCAATGAATATTGTTCCAACTATCGCAGTACTTCTCAATACTTAATACTTTAATACATTAAACTGAAAATGGCGACCTACCAAGGTTCTTTAATTCAAGTATGAACAAGGAATAACTTCACAATAATTGTGGCACGATCTTGTTGTCTTATCACTGACTAAGGCTGACATGTTCCTTAGTCAGAACTGTTAATTAATAGCCTGAACAACCCATGATATACAAGGGACCTGCAGTTTAACGTGGGAGGCAAACCATAGTTTTTCCTTTGAATTACGCTCTGTTCTAACTATAAGGATGGTCTTTGCGGATGAACATAGTATTTAATAAATAGTGCGGACGTCAAAATGTCAAACGTAAACAAATCCAATCCTAAAATCCTACAAAACGTTTGCCATGTATACTTTTTTTAATAGATGAGTTTGATTTTTAACCTTTTTTTAAACAATCGTTTTGTTTAATTTAAAAATGTATCACTTCCGCCAATTTACAGGTGAAACAATTTAAATATTAGTTTTCTAACTGATTTGTTTTAATGTTTTAGGGCTTTTTAAGGTTTTAATGTTGGTTACTTATAAGGCAGATTAATTCCAATGTGCATGTGAATTTTTAACTGAAATTTTCGATTGTTCTCAAATAATAATACTTATATAACGCTGAGCATTTATTATTTATCAACCGATCGATACGTTCAGGACGTTTGTTTATTATTCAATGCTTTGTTTATGGTGCTTGTTTATGTGTGGTGCTAGCGTTGAAACCATTTCGAAGAATAAGTTTTTAGAACGCACTAACTGTATGGTTAATACAAAAGGGAATAATTTTTATTGAGGATAGAAATATATGGAATATAAAGATTCTGAATGCTTTACAGATGACAGATTGCAAAGGTGTCGCTGCAGGGAACATCTGTCAATTATCACAAAAGCTGTTTTAAAATATAGACTACTCCAATCATGGATACCTTTTAAAACCACTAATGGTTTTGTCAATAGCGAATATCTATTGGACTTTTGTATATCGAGTTTGTAGTTATATTCTATCATCTTTGTTGATTTACCAGTTTCTCGTACTTGAATCCTCTCCACACTCCCTTCAAAAGTAATCAGTAATTCTGTCCCTCACCCTTACTGCAATAAAGAAATAAAAAGAATACCCTCTCTTCCCTAATACTGTTTAAGTACCCCATCAGCGTATCCACTGCAGTATTTAGTGATTCCTTAATTTGAACAGTCGCTCGACATAAATAAATTGGCAAGAATCATTGAGTGTTACCACAGGTTCGTTAAATAATTTTAAAAGCTCAACAATAACTGCCTATTACATTACTAGTTATTAACATATTATTATTATATTAATACATTGTTTTGTAATTATTTGTAAAATATCTTTCATAACCATAAGTTGTTCTAACTGTCCGAGGGCTGCAGAAACCGTCCCTAGGGCTGCAAACTGCAAAATGTAGCCTGCGAGCAGAGTAGTTAGTGTGTGCCTGGCCTAAGTGATAAGCCTAAGCTCCACACTACCACATAACATGAACGTGAGGCCCCAAAGGAAACATGATCATGTTTATATTGATTATATAGATTACATGATATTGTTTTATCTTCACCTATTCTACACGTGATTGTTCAACTCAATGTGTCTCAGATTTCACTTACTCGTTCCACCACATATTGATATATTGATGTAAGTATACACACAGGAACAGGAAGTCTGCCTATAAACATTGTTCCATCATGTATCGCCTCAGTTATGACGTAGTAAACGAGAATCGCGTCAGAAGTGCAGCCAAATCCCGCACATTCTCCGCGGAACTCGTGGATGTTTACGGCCGTTTGATGTGTCAGTTTATGATTTCGCCGCCGGCTGGACATAACCGTGACATAAACAACGAGACAAGACGTATAAACCGGGATGTGTATATTTATGACATGACTAGTCTGTGTTACAGAACCAGAAAGGTAGTTCCAAAATTTATATTTAACATTCAACTTGATACAGAACAGACATCTAATATTTCAATTTTTAGGTTCCTTAATCTTTTCGTACCCTTTTAACATCTTTAAATCTTAAGGACTTTTACAAATCATTCAGTTCAGATGATAATAACATAAATAATGTAACACAATCAGTCACATTTTCACTTCGAAAATAGGAAATTAAATAATAATTACAATTATTCTTCTCTAGGCATACAATATCTGTTTAAGTACATGCAATTAGTTAGTTTAGTTTGATTTACAATTTTATTTATAAATAGCTTTAAAAACTAACTGGTTTATATCCTAAATATTATTCAGTTTTAAAATACGTCTTCTAACCTGGAAGGACAGACGGTTGTCAGTGCCACCACAATCAAATATATTTCTTAGCTGCTCCTTAGTCGACCTCTAAACGTATTTTTTAATTGAATAAATTTATTCTTTTGTATGGTATCATTCATTGGTTAAACATTCGGAAAATAATAATTAAAGGATATTAGCCTAATATAATTTTAAAGACGACCTATCTCAGTAAGTATTCAAGCATGATGTGAATGATAAATGAGTGTAAGATGATTGTGGCGTGATCTTGTAGTCTTGTTACTGACCAAGGCTACATGTTAATTACACCGGACTGTTAATTAATAGTCCAACATCCAATGACATCTTGGAGACCTATAGTTAAACCATAATTCCAAACCATAATTTGCCTTTGAATTACGAACTGCCTTGACTATGACGAAGGGCTTTGCAGATGAACGTAGTATTCAATAATGCGGACGTTAATACACGCCGATTATGGATAAGAATATCTCATCCATAATCATGATAACCGTTTTAAATCTCTATATATAAAATTAAATATATGTATGTATGTATGTCCTTTATGCATTGCCAAACTACTTATCCGATCACCATAAAATTTTAGGAAGTTGCTCTATATGTGTCCGGGAAGGTTTTAGTGAAACAATATTTTCGAAAACCCCATAAGTTTCCATTTTATGGTGTTTTAAATTTCTAATGTTAACCTTATGGAGAGTAAGTTTGTTTACAAAATGTCTACAATGAAAACAATGGTTTTCTTAGCTACAGCTGATTGGTTTACTTTCCATTAGCAATATGCTTTACTATCCAATGCCATCTGAATCATTCATTAATGTAAAACTATGAAGTAAATGTGTACTGTAAAAAATGAACAGCTTCATTCACCACGTTAATAGTTTACGGTTTTGGGGGATTATGTATTTATATTTTCATTTTCTGTCTGATTTTAATCACGTGTTTATATGATAATTAAAATATTTATATTATTACGTTTATTATAATGATCAGCTGTTGTATATATTTCTTATAAAAGCCGTATTACAGTTAGATTTGGTTTGGGTTTGGTTTGTATTTGAAAATTTTGAATTAATCCACTCAGATTTATTTGTTTTATGGGAATGTTATTAGTATGTCTTATCGTTTCAGTATTGTTATTCACTATGACGCGACCCATAATACATAACTTTTCACAATGAAGCCGTATTGCTATTCGACTTAAGAACATGGTTAAACTTAAAGTTAACATGTATTTACTGACAGGCGTTACGAAGTTCGCCGGGTCAACTAGTTTAATTTATAAAAACCTATTTATTTTTACCCCTCCACGAGTCTTAGTGGTAGCTGGGCCTTCTTGAAAAATTATAAAATTAGTAAATAAATGAGACTGGGGACTAGGTCCGGGTATCAGTAGATAATTCATTTGATCTCTATCTGTATTTATAGGAATGAACAGCGAAGCTAACCTGGCATATATGTAAGTACCGTCAGAGATATTACGGTCACACGTTTCAATTAGACCAACACTGTTGGCAGCATTGTAATTGTTGCATTTCCGGATCCACCATCCCCTACCCCTACCGTGTAGTCCATTTCCTCCCCATAATGACCATTATCACGTGACCCCTGTAGCAATCACGGCCTAAAGGGGTGATAGTTTATTGGTTTAATCGTTTTGGAATTCAATAAAGCTGGAAATCGGTGAATCACCAGATGTAGAGGTTATTTTGGATAATCGTAAACAGACACTAACACTTACATCTAATAATAAAATGAAAGTTTGATTATAACCAAACCTGTTCAGACATATACATATAAATATATTATTCTGAATAAAAACTAACACCAAGAAAATCCCATATAAGAACACATATGGAGGAATATCTGCTCCCTTTCTAAAAATTTAGTTCCAAGCTACAATTTATTTCAAAAGCATATACATGTTGTTTTCAGAGTGAATGGAACAAATACATTTAATATATTACCGAGATATTAATGTAAGTTCCGTCATACCGACATATATGTAAACCTCACCTAACCTTACTACCTAACTACACACTACCTAACCTTACACCTAACCTTACCCTTACAAAAAATATCTTATCGAGGTTAAGATGGGTTTTACCAGAGGAAAAGAGGCGTCAAAGTCACTATCTTTATCAGAGTCCGGCCTGACATATCCCGAACTGTAAATTCATTAGCAAGATCGCAATGAACAAAATCACTAGTATATGTACTGTGATCAAAGACTGCAACTGATAATTGGTTTAAATAAATCGGAGGGTTAATCATCCTGAATACACGATATATGATTGAGGGTAGTTGGGTTTTAGTTTTCTACAAGAATAAACCCTCACAAAAAGTTTCAAACTAAAAGTTAACCCGAACACAAGATATAGGTATGTATACATACTTATTTACTAAAAATTTAACTTTCGGAAACTTGTGTTTGAAGAATATATGTACCTATTGTCTTGGATTTTTGTTAACTCGAAACTTTTCTATGAACTTATAGCTGTCCTACTTCCCACTGAACAGAAAAATGTTTATATTTGATGTTTTATATTTTTCAACATAGACCTACTCGTCATAGCAACTTTAAATATTCGTTTCTCAAAATAATTCGTATGTATCAAACATACTGTAAATATTTCAGTAAATTTGGCAGAGTGGTTTGTTTGTAACAGGTACATATTATTTGTTTATATCACATGATTTCGCCCTATTTTCCGGGATTTTCGGGCTTTCCTATGCTGATTGAGATTTTGTTAATGACTTTATACTTCTGATCATCTGTTATTTATAAAACAAACACATACAATGATAATTTTATAAGATAAAACTAACTTTGAAAAAGGCTAACGTCTTGTGAAATTGAAAAACTTAATTGAAAACTACAACTGAAACAAACGTAAATACAAAAAATGTAAAGAAATAAAGAAGAATTTTTTCGCAAAAACTTCTTCACGTGTTATTTATAAGTATGTAATATTTTTTTACTGAAATAACCAATGTTACTTCTTCTCTATTGTTGGAATAACTCTGAAACTCGAGCTATTCAGCCATAATTAACGAAGGAAACTATAATTAAAATAAGGATCAGTAATTAAGAGCCGTGAACGTGGCAAGCGCAGCCTCTTCCACTTCTGACTTGGCAGTCTAGACTCAGGACTCAGCAAGTTCATTAAAACTTTAATGTTCAGTCAATTTTAAACTGTTAGTTCACTTTAGGTTTCTACTTACTCCTTGAAAAGTGTTAACGAGCATGAATAATGTTTGTTGGGCTAAATTAGTCTCTTGATGAGACGATCTCCAATTATATCGGTGTTTATATTCGAATTAATAACAATAACTAATAAACAGTATCAGTGAAGTGACACATGCTTTCTCTCTCTCTAAGGGTAAACTAAAACATAAATTACTTACACTTAGTATGATAATAAACTCTTATCAACAAAACGAATGAGTTGTTTAAAAAATAATCATGATTTTTTCCACAGTATCTTAGTAGAAGTTTAAAAATATTGGGGAAGAAAATCAACTCTCTCCCCGAGGTAAAAAATGCGCTGTGCAAATACTAAGCAAACCTAATACAATATAATACAGATATTTTTCGATGTGGAATTATTTTGGAGATTTGACCAGAAACTGCATACTAAATATCATGAAATAAATTTAAGGACCAAGAAATAAATTGATCTTTAGTAACCTCTATGAGAATAACTTTGAGATTATATTAAGCGCTCTTAGACAGCTTCCAGCGTTTTCCATTGTCAGTAAATGTAAATTTTCTCTGGAACAATTTGTCGTAGACTATTAAATTGAAATTCTCATTGGTTTACCTTTTTGAACTAGTCTTAATCGAGATGTCAAACTATTTTTCAAATTTATCGGTTTCCAGAATACAAAAGTATTGTTTTACAATTTGGAAGCCCATAACATTTGAGCCATTCATTTTACGGACGTAGGGGTTGTGTCACATTATTTGGGACCTTAATAAACCGTTAAATTGAATAAAAATGCAGGAGAGATTGGTTTTTATTTTTTTAGATTTATGAGGGTTTCAGGAGTAAACTACCCTTTAAAAATTGAAATTGGTGTAGATATATAGCCAAAGTGCACCCGTATAACTAATTTCATAGAGATTGGATGACCAGGATGTGAATGACCAGTATGTGGATGACCAGGATGTGGATGACCAGGATGTGGATGACCAGGATGTGGATGACCAGGATGTGGATGACCAGGATGTGGATGACCAGGATGTGGATGACCAGGATGTGGATGACCAGGATGTGGATGACCAGGATGTGGATGACCAGGATGTGGATGACCAGGATGTGGATGACCAGGATGTGGATGACCAGGATGTGGATGACCAGGATGTGGATGACCAGGATGTGGATGACCAGGATGTGGATGACCAGGATGTGGATGACCAGGATGTGGATGACCAGGATGTGGATGACCAGGATGTGGATGACCAGGATGTGGATGACCAGGATGTGGATGACCAGGATGTGGATGACCAGGATGTGGATGACCAGGATGTGGATGACCAGTATGTGGATGACCAGGATGTGGAAACCAGATGTGGATGACCAGGATGTGGATGACCAGGATGTGGATGACCAGGATGTGGATGACCAGGATGTGGATGACCAGGATGTGGATGACCAGGATGTGGATGACCAGGATGTGGATGACCAGGATGTGGATGACCAGGATGTGATGACCAGGATGTATGACCAGGATGTGGATGACCAGTATGTGGATGACCAGGATGTGGATGACCAGGATGTGGATGACCAGGATGTGGATGACCAGGATGTGGATGACCAGGATGTGGATGACCAGGATGTGGATGACCAGGATGGTCCCAGGGACCGAATGTCCAAGGATGAATCATAATTTGTTTGTCGGTCCTCTTTTAGCGAATTTCCCATAGGGAAGAAGCTATTACCGTAGGTCTCATGGCAAGAGTTAAGCCCGAGACCATGTTATTTTTTCTTCTTTAGGTGCCCAGAGACCAAAAACAATAGTCGTTAAAATTTATATATTTATATATATATATATATATATATATGTATATATATATATATATATATATGTGTCTGTGAACACGATAACTCTCGTAAAAAAGGTCCGATCGAGACCAAATTTGGTAGAGACGTGTATTCCTACAAATGCTCGGACGAGTTCGTAAACCAGACATATCGGTCAATGGGAACGGGTAGTTTGGGGGGGTTTTGTACCCCAAAATGGGGTTTTTTGCGTTTTTCACATGTAATTTTTAAAAGTTTCTAATTTTATATTTCACCATTGGAATCAGCTTAAAAAACTACACAATTAAGCTCCTTAAAGTTTTTTTTCTATCTACAACGGTTACCGAGATATTAAAAAATCTAAACACAGTACGTTGTATTGTGGGGCTCCAATGTTAATCTTATGGAGGATAGGAAAAAATTAAGATTTCCCATATGAATCAATATTTTTGGATAAAACTTGATATTTAGCTTCATGTGGTTGAGATCTATTCATTTATGCTTGAAAATCATAGTTTATGTGTTTATTATGGCAGCAAACCTGCATACTCTTTTCCCATGTTAATCATATAGGGAATAGGCAAAGTCCTTTATTTATGGGCAATGTTGATGAAAGTTGGTATAATGTTAAAAATAAATTGTTTATGGTATGCCTACTTTCATGTTCCTCACAGCAGCGAACCTGACACACTCTTCCCATGTTAATCTTATGGAGGATACAAATAATTCTCATGTTTATATGGACAGTTTTTATTTACTTGTCATATATTATGATTTAAATTCGCTGAGTACGCAGGTCTGCAGCGACGTATTTTATTTTAAAATTGTGAACAAGTTTATTTAAAAACTATAAATCAAGACAAATAAAAAAATAACAAATCCAACAATTTATAAAACAAGAATGGATCATGTATTTAAATGATATTAAAAAAAACCAAATTAATATTAATTAAAATTTATATTTTGCATTAATTCATTTACATTTTTAAAAGTTTAAATTTTTTACATTTTATATTATTCATTTTAACTTTGAGCGATGGTAGTGTAAACAAAAACAACGAAAAATTTTTATATGTCATCATTTTTCATGTTATCTATAAATCCATAAAAAATTTTATAAATTTTATTGTATATTATATTAAAATGAAAATGAGATTCTGAATGATCCATTTTTAAACCATTTTTTTTTAATTTTTATGAATATATTAATATATTTAACACCTAAACCAACTATTTAATGAACTATTTCATGGAATTAGTCTCTTTTTCGGTGAATATATGTGTGTTTATGAGGTTCCCAATATAACCTCTACAATATTTCTTTCTGAAGGGCTCGGGTGAATTTTAAAACTCAATTTACCCGAGTCTTTCCAGCCTACGTGATATTGGGGCCGGGACATCGTGGATGCAAATTTGCCCCCTCCCCCCAACTACCACCCCCTAATAGCCACTCCCCGACATTGTACCCCAGGTAGTATGGAGCTGATTACCTCATCTGATAACCAGCTTTTGTGCCATCCTCTCCAGACATATGCTGTTGCTTTTATTAATGACACAGGATATAAGTTTTGTAGATATAAATTAATTAAATAGAAGAGGAGGTTTTTATTACTTTTTAACCGTTACAAAGCTAAACACACACAGATAACTAGGATAACCAAAATTAAAACATGTTAACACAATTAACTAAATGGATTATAGAAGATATTGGAATGTAATAAAAACTATTAATTCCAACAATAAGTGTTTTCCTTACTCAAAGAAGGAGAATTACAAACCCCTCGTTGCAGCATACCTGTATGCTGAGTGAATATGCATTACATTTATCATCTTGATGCCAAAAACCGAAATTTACCATAATTTAATTTATTTTTATAATTTGTACAGCAATTTTTCCCCCACAAACAATATAGGGAATGAACATACAGGATTTCTGTATTTAGGGTTATATATTTATACTAGCTGATTACAGTCATATTTATGAACAATACTATTTTTTTAATAAAAAATCATCAATTTATCTATTCCCATGAGGGTAATTATCATGTTTATTGCTAGACATACTGACATTCTGAATTTTATTTGAACATTTTAATACACATAATTTAAAAAGAAATGTCAGAATCCAATCAGATTTGAAGATCTGGTGCATTATCACATCTTATTCAAACTCTAGTTTAGGTTACAGATTATATAATGTTGTCAATAATATTATACTCATCTATCATGAGCTCATACAAAAGCTATATTGATAGTTGAACAAATAGCTCCCGCCTCTGAGCTAGAATCACAGATAGTGTGCGCTTAGAACGAATTCGAGCTCCGGTTAGAGTTCCAACTCTCGTTCTGCCTTTAGGTTAGTAGAAGATTTTGGAACTCCAAAGCGAACAAAGGAAATATTAAGGTAGTCAGTATTGTACGAGTGAACATCTGAACAACCCCATTTATAATTTGACCGCGATTAGAAGTAGGGGGGATGGACACCTGGGACCAAGGGTTGGCCAGGGATGGAGGGGTAAGAATTGATAATCGATCAGTCAATTAGTCTAATCCAGAGACAAAGACGATTAATGGTTGCATTACATGATTGGTTTCCATTAATTTATTTTCTTCATCGGCGACCGTGCAAATATGGATTTTTGTATTACGCTGATCCCTGTCGATTAAGAGGCAGTATTTTAATTTTCAGCTGTAGGAGGAAATTATTTTCCGCCTGGGACTTTGGCGTGTCCTATAATCCAGCTACTTGTAGGTTACGAATTGTGCATGGTTATGAATAATGGTCGTTGAATTTGATATTCCATAGTGTGAATTAAAGTCTGTACTATTGTTTATTTGTGTTTAGTTCATATACAAATATACCATCCTCGTAATTAGATCAGTTCTTGATTCAGAGGCAGTGGTTCGGATCCTATGGTAAGTTGTAGGTTCTCTAAATACCATCGGCTGTTGGTCCTTTAATTAACGGTCCTGTCTAAGGAATATGCCTGTCTTAGTGAGTAGCATGACTACAAGATCATACCGCAATCATATTAAACTCATTTTAAATTAGATTAGATTAACTTTTAAATCCACCCGGATGGATATTTTAAACCAAGTATGAATGAGAAATGAATTTCACAATCGTCTTACACTTATTTCTCATTCATACTCTGGCAGGACTGTTAATTAATATTCCAACAGCCAATGATATCCAAGGTACCTACAGTTTAACATGGAATCTGAATCACTTTTTCATCTACGAACCGGTCTAATTATGAGGGTGGTCTTTAAGGACAAATGTATCATTGCATAGTGTGGACGTTAATCCACAGCAGAGAGTATCAAATCCACCAACATTCATACTTGTACGTACCCACCCTGTAAACCCCCCCCATGCCTGTAAAATACCTCCTTGGGTAGGTCACTATTTCAAAAGGTATCTAATAATAATAAAAAGAAGAAACGAAGACTCGATAGAAGTAAAGGTTGACTTTTTTCTTGCGTTTTCTTTAACAACCAAGTTTCAGGGTTAATTAACCACGTGGATCTGCAGGTCTGTGTCTAGGTTTAAAGATATAATTTTAATATACTGTGTATTTTTCTACTTTATTCACTTCCAATAAACAACCCATATACTCTGATCCTCGTTTTTCGTATAAAAATAGAGAGTAACAATACATAAACGTTAACCTGTCAAGCAAAAATGGAGAGGTTTCACAAGAAACTTCTCCATGGATTACTAGTATAATGCTAGTATACCTAAGCTCATCTCGTTATACTATTCAATAGTGCAGATTTCAACAATTAAATACTAGTTTTATTCGCAACAACCATCTTCATTATTAGACCAGTTTGTAATTCAGAGGCTGTGATTCGGACTCCACGTTAAAACGCAGGTCCCTTAGGTGTCATTGACTGTTGGGCTATTAACAGCTATGTCTTAAGGAACATGTCAGTAGCAAGACTACAAGATCGCGCCACATGGCCACAACCATCCTACACTCATTTCTCATTCATAATTGGTTAAAATACCTATATGGATAGGTAAAAATAAAGTACGCATTTAACCAAAGTACTTTATCGAATTAAAGCATCAACGAGTTATTTCAAAAAATTTTGTAGAATATGAAAACTTAAAAGGTTGAAATATAAAAATGTTCTCCGAAACTCCCAGCGAGAAGGCCACTCGACAAGCTTTTATCGTTATCTTTCAATTTGTGTTAAAAAATTAGATTACAACCGAGATAAATTAAAATTGAGGAGAGAACATGTTCTCTTTGGAATATCCTAAGGCTGTCTCTGCTTCCAGATAAGAGCGAGGTTTCATAAAGCCTCGCCTTTTTTGTTTATGATTTAATTTTTGAAAAAATCTAATTTATTTGCTTAAAAAATCTCTCTTATAATACTTAATATTGCTGAAAAACGTGTCCGTTCCTACAAAATTAATATTTAACGTTTTTGAAGTATTTTTGATACAAAAATGGTTTAGCGATTTATGATCTTATTTTTAACAAGACTCTATTTCCACCATGGAACAGAATAAACTGCATAAGGGCATTTTTTTACAAATATTATGTCATCAGCAATAAGTGCAGATTTTGCATCTGATTGTAGACATCATTGTGCAGAGAGATTTGAGGAGAGAAGAATACTGGTCCAAGTATTGGCCCTTGAGGTATACTAGTCATTTGTTGTATTGAAGTTATGAAGGGTACACTGGGACGGTACGTGTCCAGCTACTAGGAGATCACGAATTGTGGACAGTTATGAGCGATGGTCGGTGGATGTGATATTCTTTTTTGTGGATTAACGTCTGCTCTGTTGTTTACTTGTGTTTAATTCATACACAATGATCACCCTAATAATTAGACTAGGTTGACATTCAGAGGCATAAGTGGTTCGGATCCCACGTTAAACTGTAGGTCCCTTTTAATGACATTGACTGTTGCCTAATAATTATTAACAGTTCCGTCTAAGGAACATGTCAGCCTTAGTCAGTAACAAGACTAAAAGATGGCGTCACATTGATCTGACACTCATTTCTCTTTCAAACTTGGCTTAAAAACAGGTCGCCATTTCGGAAAGGTAATACTGTACTGTAATAGCAAAGGATGTTTATACAAGAAAAGTTTTCTTATTTAAAAAATATATATCTCTGTGAGGCTTTAATATTAAAGTATATACTTTCAATGGAATATTTATAAAAAATAGCCACAACTACTTATTAATACCAGAAGCAAAATAAATTGATCTTGATCGAGTGTTAAGAGTTTTAGGTTATTGTGGTGCGATCTTGTAGTCTTGTTACCGACTAAGGTCACAATTTCCTTACATTCACCACACACATTTTTATACCCACCATAAAAGCCTCTCAAAGCATTTGGGTTCAATTGTAATTAATTCTTTTTGAATAATGCATGAGTAAAATGAAGGCCCTATGTATTAGGCACCACTGTATGAGTGTAAGTTTTCTAGATTAGGTTACACCTTTGAGAGATGTAACTTACACTGTACAGAATGGAGTTTGTAACGTGGGCAAATTCCATATATCAGGCGTAACTAAGCTAATGGTAAGCAATTTCTCCCCACTGACTGAGATTTGTCCATGATAGTGCCCAAGGGAGCGAGGCAGACACCGTCGTGCGCCGGAGGGGGGGGGTAATGGAAGATTTGTTTACGTCGTCTGCTACCGCGGTACTGTGTCTGGGGGAGGAGAGGGGGTCGTGTATTAATTAAGGAACCCGAGAAACTGTGAGGGGAAAGACGTATCGAACTTTAATGTCGATACTTTACCTTCTGATCAATACCGTCTGGCTTTTGTCTGGGGTGTGTACTGTGTATGTGGAGATTACAACTCTCTGTTGTAATCCTAATACTCAGTTAATGGCAGTATTTATAAGTAAACCACTTTGTGAATAATTTTAGTCAGTCACATTCACTTGTTTTATTCTTATACTAGCTGACCCGGCGAACTTCGTAACGCCTCACAGTAAACACATGTTAACTTTAAGATTGGCCATGTTCTGAAGTCGAATAGCAATACGGCTTCATTGTGAAAGGTTATATATTCTGGGTCGCTGCATAGTGAATAACAATACTGAAACGATAAAACATATTAATAACATTCCCATAAAACAAATAAATCTGAGTGGATTAATTCACAGTTTTCAAATCCAATCCAAACCCAAACGAAACCTAACTGTAATACGGCTTTTATAGGAAAGATATACAACAGCTGATTATTATAATAAACGTAATAATATAAACATTGTAATTATCATATAAACACGTGATTTTAATCAGACAGAAAATAAAAATATAAATACATAATCCCCCAAAACCGTAAACTATTAACGTGGTGAATAAAGCTGTTCATTTTTTACAGTACACATTTACTTTATAGTTTAACATTAATGAATGATTCAGATGGCATTGGATAGTAAAGCATACGGTATTGCTAATAGAAAGTAAACCAATCAGCTGTAGCTAAGAAATCAAATGTTTTCATTGTAGACAATTTGTAAACAAACTTACTCTCCATAAGGTTAACATTAGAAATTTAAAACGCCATAAAATGGAAACCTATGGGGTTTTCAAAAATATTTTTTCACTAAAACCTTCCCGGACACATGTAGAGCAACTTCCTAAAATTTCATGGCGATCGGATGAGTAGTTTGGCAACGCATAAAGGACATACAGACATACATTCAATTTTATATATAGAGATTATTCTCTTATTCTAATTTATTGTATGGCAAAGAGAAAAACAATTACTTTCTGATTACGGGTTTGAATTCCGTTCAGGAATATACAACTAAACACGTTAAAACACTGCCTGGAATTGTAAGCAAAAATTAACTTGACCTTGATCGAGTACGATCAAAATAACAGCATAAACTTTCAAATATTCGTTTGAAGGCTACTATGAATAACTTAATACAGTGTGTTAACCATTTAGCAACAACCGTCATTTTATGGCATTAGACAACATACGAAAAGTAGGCCTGAGCAGTGTGATATGGACCTAAAATTAAATATCTTACTGTAACTAGCAGAAAACAATGCCGTAAATCTGACATCTAAAGGTTGATCCGAAACAAAATGGTGGATGTTTAAAAATTGAGGGGGTCATGAAACCGCCGCCGTTTCGTTTTGGAGAGACCTTTTGAGATTCGGTTCCAGGCATTGTTTCCCAAAAATATAGTTAAAATGACTTCGTTTTAATAGCAAATTCTACCCATACTGCTACTTAAGAATTAATTCCAACTTCCAATAGCGTCCCTAAAAGCACTCACCCTACTGTTTGGCCCTAAATGTGACGTCATTAACAATTCCACCGCCCAACGCAATACGTCCAATGTTTAGAAATCACCCTCTAAGTTCTATGACCCGAGATCAGAGCTGGATGGGCGGATGTGTTTCAGCTTGTAAATATTTATAGAGTTTTAGATGGGCAATAGTCTAGAATAGGATTATAACATTTCTAATTATTTTGCCGTGAACACCTAATAATCTAGTATTATTTAAAAATTTACTGTTTATAAAAAATTGCTGAATATAAAATTATTTTAAAGCCAAAACTGAGCCAAAATTGTATATTTTTCATTATTTTAACATTTATTTATATCAATACAATAATTTAGAACGCACTTCATGTTTAGAGCCTTCAATTTTCAAACGCTTGTCCTGCAATACATGAATGACTTGAACAGTATTTTGTTTTATCAGGCGTTGCTCACTCCAACAATTATTAATAATTTTTTATCTATTGACAATTACGTAGGCCCAAAATAAATCGTTCATTAGGGAACATAAACATAAACTGTATTATTGACAATAAGTGTTTCTACTGTCCTATATGGTTTTTGAACAGGGCTTCAAAAAGTTTCAGGGGTTTTGACTAAATTGTCTTATGTCAGGGACAAAAACTATTTCACCATCCAGGAGTATCTGTATGATGACTTTGCTCATCTGTAGCTAGCCGGAAGTGACTTATTTATTGTGCTTATATACTGTATTTTTTTGTGAATCTGTGTAGACGCTATTACACATCTTCATCTGATGCCCAGATACCCAGAATCAGATGAAGATCTAGGTAAAAGGTGTAAGGTATAAGGAAAGGTGGAACATTTTGATTTTCTTTTAGTCCAAACATCTGAACTGTAGGTCTATGTAAATAAATATTTTACAAAATGCATTTGTGTTCTTAATTCTTAGTTGAGAAATGGGTTACCATGTTAGCTACAATAAGTTTTAAGTTATACTCAAGTATCATACACGATCATATTGTTACTTCCAATAATTCATAAAGGTTAGATAACTATTTAAAAATAATTTTTTATTCACATAAGTCACTATACAGAAAATGTAATATTCTGTAATAAATGTTTTTAGTATATAAGTTAATTAGTTCCAAAACTAATTGTATGATAGTAGTAAAATGTAAATGATGATTCAAAGAGAATGTACGAAAATACTCAACACACAAAGTTAATATCTCAATTAACCTATAATATCTCAATTGGTGTACAAACATAAAATTACTATTCATAAATCGTTAGTTACAATTCAAATAATATTAATTTATTTAAAAATTAGTCAGCAAATATAATATTTCTTTAGAAATATTCTATATAAGTTATGAAGATAACATTGAGAGCAATGAAGTTCAGTAAATTGAAGAAACAAAAATTTATGGCAGATCTAATTTCATCCAAACTGCTTCTTTCCACCTGGTATCCAATGACAGTTATTTCCAGAATCCAATCATAGTGAGAGAACATAAATGGGAATAACCTTTTAAATATTTATAGAGTTCCCATCTCTGGATATTACTATAAGTTTGTAATCTTCTAGGCTAATATTGTATAAACTTAAAATTGTTTCAGGGAGGTTCTAAGAGAAATCCCTACTTAATTTAATTTTATATATCTATATATATAAATGAATGTATGTATGTCCTTTATGCATACATTGGTAAACTACTCATCCGATCGCCATGAAACATTAGGAAGTTGCTCTTTATGTGTCCGGGAAGATTTTCTTGTTACTGACTAAGGCTGGCATGTTCCTTAGACAGAACTGTTAATTAATAGCCCAACAGAATCAGAACCACGGCCTCTGAATTACGAATTGGTCTAATTATGAGGATGGTCTTGGCGGATTAAAGTAGTATTCAACTGTGCGGATAGCACTACACCTACCGACCATCGCTCACAACTATCCACAATTCGTGACCTCCAAATAGCTGGATATCAGGACATCGCCACTGTCCCAGTCAAATTTTAGGAAGGAGGAAGTACAAAGGTATAGTATTTTGATTTGGATAAAATCAATTTTAAATTTGTCACCAGTCCTAAGGAATCATTGAACATCCTTCAAACATGTAGGCCTACCGATTTAGCCTTAAATAAGCAATGTGAATTAAGCCTCTCTCTATAGCATTATTTAGTTTGTGGGGAAAAGTTGATATACATTAACTACTTGTCCTTGCCTTCTGTTAATTGCAATTTTTAAGTTAATTCCGATCCAGATCTACATTTTTCGCTCATAGTTTCAATGAAGCATTGAAAACAATTCCAAGTTTCCTTGTCTTGACCCTGGAGCATAGTTTGGAAGATATTATTTGAGGAGACAACCACACTGATCTCAGAAAAAATACTTAACAAGTGTGTCGTGTATCACACTCAAAGAGGTTATGCTCATCAATATCCGAGATGCATCACAGTACAGAGCTGGGGACCTTTACTCTGATAAGACATTAAAGTATCTGTGACCCATCAAAAACTGGCGACAAACCTCTTCCTCTAACCGTACCCGTGGTAAAGTAAGAGGAATGAACCGTGTGGTCTGATGTCCTTATGCTCAGCAACCCATTGTCAAAACTATGCTCATACTCCTTAATGCCAGAGGATCATGATCCTACTTTGAGTCTCCTTTGAAATATCACCTTGCAACATGTTTAACACTACTGGTAACTGTTTTTAAATTTATTACAAATAAAAATAAAAAAACATGGAAATTCCAAAGTATCAAACATATAAAATCTAAACTTATACTTTTAACTGAAATGGCGACCTACCCAAGTAGGTATTTTAAGCCAAGTATGAATGAGGAATGAATGTAAGATGATTGTGGCACGATCTTGTAGTCTTGTTACTGACTAAGGCTGACATGTTCCTTAGACAGGACTGTTAATTAATAGCCCAACAGCCGATGGCAACTAGTGGACCTACAGATTAACGTGGAATCCGAACCACGACCTCTGAATTACGAACTGGTCTAATTATGAGGATGGTCTTTGTGGATTAACGTAGTATTTAATAGAGCGGACGTTAATCCACACAAGAGAACACTACATCCACCGACCATCTCTCACAACTATCCACAATTCATGACCTCCAAGTAGCTGGATTACAGGACGTCGCCACCGTCCCAGTCATTAATTAAATAACTGATTTCAGTCATTTAATAAATTTTCATTAGAGATGAGCATTATATTTTGTTGAATTGCTACCTAGAGAAATCCTTCTCAGACTGTAATAACTGATTTCATTGTAGTGGACTATTTAAGTCCAAACTATAAAGACTTCATTTGTCTACAGTATGCCTCCTGGATTGATTATCTGACAAACATGTATAGACTATTAACCTTTTGTCAATCAATATTTGAATATTTTTTATGGATTACAGTAGAGCGTAGATTATCCGAAGCCCGGTTATCTGAAATGCCGGTTAACCGAAACACCGCCAAACATCGAAAATTGAAACCGTGCGCTGAACTTGATTTTAACGTCGGCGTTTGTAGCGGACCAGCGCCGCCGACGCGACTAAACTCCCGTTTTCGTTACAAATTCAAGTTCAACAAACTTTAAGTTTTATCTTTTGGATTCTTTAAAGCTCAGAATGTTGTTGTATTTTATAAAGAGTTCTTTATAACTTTTATAAGAGTAAAACTTAAAAAAGTAGGTTAAAAATTTTTTTTATTCTGCATTATGTACATTCAACATCATTTTTCCGTCTGTGACCAATTATCCGAACACACATAATCACCTCTTGTTTGGGATAATCGACTCTCTAATGTACTATAGTTTCAGTTCCCTTTTTCAAATCTATATTGTCAAACATTTTATTTGTTTATCACATTGTCTGTCAAATTTTGATGGAAACATATGTATATAATATTAACACTTATTCACAATTAATTAAAGCATGTGCGGTTGGTCAAGTTTAAAACCAGAGTACGGGAACTGATAAGCATAGGTTAGCCTATATCTACTTGATGACGTTGACCTTGGGGGAGGGGTATTGTATGTTCATCTCCTTTATTGTTCTGTAATTTTACCATTCTGACAAATTTGATTGCACTATTTGACTATCGACTCATTTGAGTAAGTTATCAATATTGGTATGACTTAACTGGTACATCCGCATAAACAATAAATAAGATTACAAATAATTTAGCCATGAAGCCTAATCTTCAGTTTATTTTCAAACCGATTCAAAAACAACTAAAATTTTGTTATACGATAAATGTTTCAGGAGAATAAAAACACTGAAATAAACAACAGTAATTTAATAATTGAATAACAAACAAAAATGTTGGTATATAAAATAAAACTCTTTCCTAAAACTAACAGGTAACATAATTGCACTACCCGATGAAACCATTAATATTGTCTTATATTAGATTAACTCTTAAAAGACGAGACTTTTAAAACACTTGTTCAGCGTGTTCAAGAATAATAAAACTTTTTTTCTTTTTATGAATATAAACTGATGAAACAAAATTGTATATAAACAATGATTGGATGTTAGTTTGACATAACATCTGTCATAAACTTTGGTTAAAAATTTTGTAATGATAAGAAACAATTTCCATCTTCAAGGAGACAAAATATATCCTATGTACTTTAACAACTGAAAATGTCACATGATTTTTATAGCATAGCTAGTCATGATACGGATTAGATGATCATTTAAAAAAAAACGGTGATTAGATTGACATATTTTGAAAAACTAGGCCACAATGAATCAAGTATGTGTTGCAAAATAATCGTTCCCTACAAAAAATAAAAGATATTAAAGGTAAACTTGGTTGACAGAAAAAAACCATTAGGTTTTTTAGTGTCAACTATAAATTTGTTTGTCTTGAACATCAACAAACTAAGGCACCTTTGATACCACACTAAATCTCTGGAACATCTACTTGTGTATATGTAATATTAAATTAATATAATCATATCTCATAATGTAAAAATTTAAGCTTCAAATTTTTATTATTGGTTGAACACCATTTACATTTATTGTACACCATGATAAATTTATATTTAAACAGTTTTATACATATATTTAAGGAATGTTAATCATGACAGTTTACAGTATACAAAATGTCATCAACCATTCCAGAAAATATCTCTAACCACTCCGTAACTCATTAAATTTATGAAAGGTACAATCAGTCCAGAGTATAAATGCAGGAACATTTCCCTTCGAAATAGATTTTTCTAAACCCTCTCCTTCGACACATTTCCCGAAAAATGTCGAGAGCACAGAGTATTTAATAAGTATGAAACTTCTTTATTCAATAACTAGTCACTACAAGGTCATGGTTTAGCTGTTTCACCAAACATCAATCTTCTGAAATTTATGAACTAAGTTACAATAATTAGATATGGTTGATTTTTAGTAGTCATAAATTCAAATTTTTGGTTTGTTGCTCGTTACATCATAACGAGAGAAGGATACATAAAAGTTTGATCGTAGTAAAATATATATTTGTGTAAAACTTTCATAAAAACTCGCTAAACTGCAGCTTATGTATCAGACGACCTATACTAAAGTTTAGCAGAAGAGCCACAAAATCGGTTGATATAACTTGAATAGCAGCAAAGTTTTAAAAAAGTAATACAATTTTTAACGGCGTGCTTTCGTCATTAAAGTTTCTTTTTTGGCCTAATCGTTCATTAGTTTTAACTTTTTTTCTATGGAATAAACCAATCCCTTCCATACTATGTTTTTTTTGTCAATCATATCACTTACTAATTTATGAGACTAGACAACTTTTGATTTGCAATTGACTAAATATAGTTTAATATTTTGCCTCGGCCTCTATTCAAACCTCATATTGAATCAATATCCCTACTGTCTTGTAGCTTCTCGACAAGAACTTTTTGAGTATCTTTCAACAAATCCCAAAACACTAGACAAAGCACCGTGTGGGGTCCAATTCTGGCAAAGCACGGGACGAAGCCTTTGTACAGCCCGAAGAAGCCTTCTTTAGCTAGCACCTTGCGGACACAATCGAAGTAACCACTGTACAACAGACCACGGCCTTGAGCATCTATTCCTGCAACAATCACCAATAATTAGTCAATAATAACAGAAAACTATTTAGTACCTAAGACTAAGATTAATAAGAAATATAACTATTTAATCATAAATATTAATTCATATTTTATTAACCCATTAAACAGTGAAGACGTTTTAAAATGTCACCCAAAGAGTAATGACGTTTTAAAATGTCACCATTTCAAAGCTGGTAAGGAGTAAGGGGAAAATATCGAATCACAACTCAAAGGAGTAAAATATTTTTTTCACTAAGTTATATCACAGCCTACTGCTGTATAGTAGAAAATGCGTATTAGGTTAAAAATACCCAAAAATGAACGTTTTATAACTTTTTCGTATGAGTCTTCAAAACATGGACACACGCACAACGCCTTATTAGACTCTTTGCGCTGTATTTTGCCTTTTTTTCTCATTGTGAAGAATGCTCTCACACTTCACACTGAGAAAAAGTTGTTCGCAAGCTTTTATTTCCCGCCGAAAATTCACACCGCAGCCACCACCTTTCCCGCCGAAACTTAACGCCACGGTCATCACCTTTCCCACTATCGTATAATACCTCCTCCCCGCAGATTACCTACCGAATACACCAATAGCCTACACATATGCTGCATAACTACATGTCTTTAATTATTAATTTATGACTTAAGAATCAATTTGTATCATGTTTTAAATAAATATAAATGTATTTGCGAAAAATTCATCAAATGACGTTTTAAAACGTCACTACTCCTTCTTACATAGACATAAAAAGACGTTTTAAAACCTCAATACTATTTTGACGCAAAATATAGTACTTCTTAAAGGGTTAAGCTCTGCTGCGACAGAATTTATTATTTACTGTGCTAACATTGTTTGTTACAGTAAGAGTTAGATATTATTTTGGGTATAATGTTATTACATTTCTTTATAATGACTGAACAGGTATGGCCTAATGAGGTCCTAATTAGTTCCAAACTATGTATAAAGGATTTTACTGCATGGCAAGTTTGCACTGTATTTATTTTAAGTTTATTGGATTACTATTTTTATTATAAGTAGAATTAAAAACTTTTTAACAACCTTTAGGCCATTTTCAAATTATTCATATTAAAGATAACCTAAAACAAACAATATACAAATCACATATGATTATATTAAAAAATTTTGATTTTATAAATGTACATGTGTTCTTGAAAAAATTGGTTTAAATTATTTTTATGTGTAAAAATGTAAAATTTAATTATTTATTTAGTTTTGAGCTTTTTTTCAAATACTGGATTATTTTTGTTAGGTGGTTGTTAAAGATGTTTTCGAGGTCAGTTTTTTGCCCTGAAAAAATTTAATATTCTTTATTTGTATTCATGAATTTTTCCTTTGGTTGTAAATTCAATTATTTCAAGATTCTCTTCTATGATCTTGTAATTATGATTTTTTGTTAGTAGGTGTTCTGCAAAATTAGATTTCATGGTTGTTGTGTTGTTGTTTCGGAGAGCTTGAATACGTTCTCTGAATCTTTCTCTGAATGTTTGATCTACGTAGTAGCTGTTGCTGTCTGAACGTTTTAATTCATAAATGCCTGATTGGTCATATTTATTTTGTTGATGTATTTTATTGTTTGTTTTTTAATTATATAGTTAAAGGCATTGTTTTAGGTTTCAAACTGATTTCATAGTTTGATGTTTTAAATGTTTTTCTCATTGCCTTATTTAGTACTAGCTGACCCGGCGAACTTCGTAACGCCTCCCAGTAAACACATGTTAACTTTAAGATTGGCCATGTTCTGAAGTCGAATAGCAATACGGCTTCACTGTGAAAGGTTATATATTCTGGGTCGCTGCATAGTGAATAACAATACTGAAATGATGAAACATATTAATAACACTCCCATAAAACAAATAAATCTGAGTGGATTAATTCATAATTTTTAAATCCAATCCAAACCCAAACAAAACCTAACTGTAATACGGCTATTATAGCAAAGATATACAACAGCTGATTATTATAATAAACGTAATAATATAAACATTGTAATTATCATATAAACACGTGACTTTAATCAGACAGAAAATGTAAATTTAAATACATAATCCTCCAAAACCGAAACTATTAACGTAGTGAATAAAGCTGTTCATTTCTTACAGTACACATTTACTTCATAGTTTAACATTAATGAATGATTCAGATAGCATTGGAAAGTAAACTAATCAGCTGTAGCTAAGAAATCAAATGTTTTAATTGTAGACATTTTGTAAACAAACTTACTCTCCATAAGGTTAACATTAGAAATTTAAAACGCCATAAATGGAAACTTATAACGTTTTCGAAAATATTTTTTCACTAAAACCTTCCCGGATACATGTAGAGCAACTTCCTAAAATTTCATGGCGATCGGATGAGAAGTTTGGCAACGCATAAAGGACATACATACAGACAGACATACATTCAATTTTATATATAGAGATTGAATTATATGGTAAACTTACACATTTCATTTCAATTTTCGTTCTTTATTTTGTTTGTTTGGTTTTTTATGTTTCTTATCATTTTATCTACTATTTTAGAGTTGTATCCATTCTTGGATACAATTAGATAAGATAAGTTGATGACCAAAAAAAACTAAACACAAAAAAATCCCAAAAAAACACTCATCAAAGTGAACCACCGTTTTCATAATATGCACATTCAGTTAAAATTAAAAACTTATGATTTATATAGCTTAGGATACCAAATATGATACCACCTCTGTGTCTGTTGAAATTATGGTTAAAGTTTGAGTGTTATTATTAAGTAAAGAAATCTAGTTTACTGTGAACACAAGAAGTTGATAAGATAGTCATTCTTATTCCGCAGAAGACATTGTGTCTCAAACACACTATCTTTATCATTGTGCCTGGTTATCATGGTTTATCATGGACCAGGAAGCTGTTTCTTTAACTAATGTTGTACAGTAAACATACTATGCCGGTTAATCAGAAAACACAACTTAGTTTTAAAACAGGATGAATTTTACATGGCTCTAGAACGGATGATTAAATGCATTTGAATTTTGATTTCTGTATTTGTGTTATCAATATACACTCAAGTATGTGGTTGTTTTATGCTAGGGAAAATATTAAATTAAAATACTCACAAATAAATGGTTATTTATTTGGTTTTTGTAATAATAATATTATTAACAAAATTGTTTTAAAATTGTTTCAAAACCACTTTAAATCTCAGTAATCAAACTGTTACGAGTTAAGTAATAGTTTTAAACCTTAAAAAAGTATTTGCAGTAGTGCCATAAACTACTGCAAAACTAAAGAGTTATTATCATTATTAAATTTAATAATTTATTTATGACTTGGACTATGGTTTTAAATCTGCAGTTGCTATGTAAGAAATATTGAAATTATTCAAGTGAAAAATGAAATCAATCAAATCTAAACCATTTATTCCTGTTGTCCAGATTATATTGCTTGTGGACAGGTCATACATTAATTGCATATTATGCTAAAACATAAAAGTCAAAAGGAATGATACTAATTAATTAAACTAAAACAAAACTGAACAGGCTAAATTAACTGGAGATTCACAGCAGAACAAAGATGACGGAGAGAGAGACACAACAAAGAAATGTACAAACGATAAACACAGGATAATTATTAAATGTAGCCTATTAAAAAATAAGGATGACTAGAAATAATATCACTGGGTTTTTCGCTCAAAAACTCTTCAAATCTGTAGAAAGGATTTCGGATGAACTACTAATTTCAAAGTTTTGCTTTGAAGTTATCATAAGAGACCTTCATTAACTCCAGGGGTTTATTTAGTCATTTAAGTCCCAGGATTTGAGAACTAGATTTGGTTTTCCCTAGCCTGAAAAATGGAACGGCAATTATTTTCTATAGTAAAGCCATTATCAAGAAAACCTTCCTACTTTTGTCTCTATTAATTTTCACATTTTGTATAGAATAAATGTTTTAAATAGGTACCGATATCTATATGGTTAAAAATTTGATTCTAATAGATGGATACAATTGCTCTATCAGGCTTTATAAGTAAAACCCATTATTTTGGAATTTTTACACGTGAGTGACAAAAAAACTCAAAAATTGGAAGAACCAAAAAGAAATTGACATTGACATTGAATCCACATACACATGTACACTTCTCACTGCTGTCCCCAGATAACTGGACTAGAACTCGTTATTAAATATAAATACCAATAATCCTTTTTAATAATCTAATCTAAACCTAATTACATATATTATATTAGAGGCTCTTAAGACTTAAGGTAGTCAATTTTAAGTTGTCAGGGAATTTGAACCAGAGACAAGGACTTATGACTATTTTTAATTGTTGTCATGGCACTAGCCCTGATGTTTTATGGGATGTCAAGTTTAACCCAATGTGGATCAATGACATGGTCCGTTCATGTCCCGTGCGAGTGGACTGATAGCTCAACAACATGAATTTGACATCGCTGCAACTGTTGTTTATAATTGTGTAATCCAAGGTCAATGGTCATTTTTGATTCTACAACACGTTTTTGTATTATATTCCGCCAGTATCACTTTACTCAAGACATACAACTTTATTGATTAGGGTAAACCCAACAACGGGTTGGGTAATAAAGGCTTATATCCACAGGTTCCGACCCTGGACTATCATTCTCCGATGACGAGCCGAAAGAATCCGGTGAAATCTGTGACCACTATTTTCCGGGGAGTGGATGATATCGGCCTGACTGATTTTGTGAACCCCCTCGAAGAACACGTCATACTTTGGTGTAAAGCTTATCACTTTAACAGCTATTTTTCTATTAATGGCACAACCCATTCCTCCGTAGTGTCTCTCATAATCTATTCCACTGTAATATATTATATAATCTGTGGTATTGATTTTTCCAGCATATAATCATTTTATTTCTTGAAGTGCTACAATATCCATTTTATAGTTTTTCAACTCATCTGCTAATATATCACAGCCACCTGGTACAGCCAAAGTTCTAGTATTCCAGAAGCCTATTCTCAAGTACTTAATGTGTATATAAATCGTATGTTCCTTTTCCGAGGCTTGGTAACTACCTATGTTTCATAACTTGTTTGTTTTCGGGGTGGATTGTTGGCCCAACACCGAACTCCCACATTCCCTTGGAGGACCAGGTTCCAGTTGACTGCCTTTCGCCTACCTCATGACTTTCAAGCCAACCTAAGAGGCGTTTCCCACCCTGCACTACAGGGAAGTATCAGACTTGGTTTGCTTAATGCACTACTGGGACTGGCAGGGTTTGGCTTCCCTATTGATGCTAGCCATCAGCAGGGCTAATACTATAGCCCTATTTTTTTTACGAGGGTAAATATGCTGATGCACCATCAGGGAGGAACTATCGGTACACTCCCCGGTGTGTGGGACTCTCACCCACTAAAACCGCCTCGCCTCAGGCTGAAATCCGTCTTGGAAGCACCTATTAAGGCAACCACAAGGCGGAGCCTTGTATGTGAAGCCACATGGCTACAATATCTCCTTAGCCACCTGAGGAAGAATCAAAGATTGATCCTCTTCTGTGTTTTTTTTCTTTAGAACGTTCTCGACAAATACAGTAATGTGTCGCCAGTTCTCAAGAGATGTCGTCATGAGAGGGACAATGTTCTTGGGCAAGATGGCCCCCACTTCCAGTTCTATACTTTATCTCTGGGCTGCCCATCGTTCACACTCAAAAAATGTGTGATAGGCATCGTCCCGGGGAGCATCCCCGAATACTATAGCCCTATACTGTACAAGAAAACTATAGCTATAAAATATAAAGTACAACAAATAACATTAAACGACTGCGTCAAGCATGCAAAAAATCACTTAAATGTGAACAGCAATGAATCATGTGTTAAAATCCTACTTTGCAAACCGTGCGCCTGATGCAAAACGAAATTAAAATTTAAAAGAAAGTTGAATGTAAACATAATGTGGCCTACCCACAAATGTAAACATAACAACTTGCTTGAATACAGTTCTTTGTAAGCCAGCAGGGGACCACATGGCATGCTTTATAACAGGTAATATAATAGCCAAAGTCCCACTGAACACTACGATACTTTTAGCCTGTAAGAATTTTTGTGTTACTGATTTGCTGTATAGCAAAATTTCAATGTGGCTCTATAAGACATATATACCGATTACTATGTGGCCTGTTAACAACTTGGCCAAAACTAGGCATATCAGTTAATATTTTTAATGTAGTTTTGTCCTTTATCAATTTCTGATGTAGCATTCCCTTACAATTTTGAAATGGAACAGTAAAAATACTGTGGTGTTGTTGCTCAAAAACAAAACAATGTAGGCTATAGAGAAGCAAGAGGAAAATGTGTATGCTTAATGGAATAGATTATTATAATTAATAATGGTTGAGCTTCATCATAGTTGGGTTAACTAATGGTGGGCTACATTAACCCTAGAACACAAAGGCGTCGTCTGAGAGACGACGCGCAAGGTGTCATTTCTACCCCTTACCCCCTTCCACTCAATTAAAATTCACAAAGCTCCGTGTAGCTGTCGGTCTTAGCCTAATATTAAAAGGGTCTGGTTGGTGTTCGCTTGCGTCCTTTGTTTAACGACATTTTTAAGTTTGCGTCGTCAGGTCGACTACGCCTTTGTAACAACCCACATTTCGCAGCAGACTCGCAACGTGTGAAGATCGTGGTGTCTTATCGCAGAGTATAGTATACATTCGCTTTTTCGCTTATTAAGGTGTTAGTTAAAGATTATATTGGAAATATATGTTGTATATATTGTAAATATTTATTTGAATTGGACCAAATGTGCAGTAACACTTCCTGCAGTCGTAAAACAAGGAGGTGGCCCCTATGCATGTTTTATAACATCATAAACATCACTTTAAATGATATATTTATATGTAGAAAACCGTGTCTGAGCCAATCATGTAAGCCCCTAAGTCAGAAAAATATTTTTAGAGAAATGCACAGAGCTCATGAAGTCCTGGTTTCAGGCCACAATGTTGCCACGAACTCTCTTCCGGCAATCTATTGCTTATATTTTAAATGTAAGTGTGCCAAATGAAGCTCCACAACCAGTCCAACAAGGTAGGAGGATGTGTGCCTTCTTACCTCCAAGATTACGGCGCATGACAAAACATTTCTGTGGACGTTGCGCAAATGTCATGGTCATGTGTGGCGAACACCAAGGGACAATCTGCTGCCAGTGCCAGAACAATTAAGATTTGGACATTAAACTCTTATAAAACATTAATTCAATGTTCACTTTAAGTGTTTTTATAATTAAAACATTTTCCCCGTCATTAAAAGTATTTTTTTATTTATTTTCAAAAAAAGTAGTCTGGGAGACTACGCCTTTGTAACAAACCTTGGCTCAGGGAGCCTTTGTGTTCTAGGGTTAATAGGCATACCTTGATTGTACAGTCTTGTGGAGATAACGTCAAATGGCGTCATGAAAATTCCAGCTGCTAACCCTCCCATGAAACTGGCAACAGTAGTGTTCAACAGGCTCTTATCACTTGAAATCAGCTGTAATCAGTAAATGAAACGAATATATTACATAAAAATAACCTAGTTTAACTTAGTGTATTAGTAAAACTTAATAGTTTTCTAGAAATCAATAGTTAATAGTTTAAATAGGTCATATACCTAATTTTAATAATAACTGCTTCATAACATTAGTAAAGTAAATTTATTTCACCTTGATGTTAAGAAGAGTAAATATGTTTCTCTTCCATCAGAAAGTAAACCACCGTCTCCTACATTCCTTAATAGTAGATTTTTGTACATAGCTAGAAAAAATGTTTACCCTGGAAATCTTTTTTTATAGGCCTCAATAACACCTACCTGAAAACTGTTTACCCCACAGTTAAAATGTTATCAAAGAACCACCGGTAATTAAGGTACCTTATTACATTACCATTTGTTAGAATTTGCATTATGCTAGTTGTTCATGGCTTATTTGACTGGGTCCTGTAAGTAGCCTAATTCAGCTCCTTTGGAGGTTACGTATTGTGGATAGTTGCTATAAATGATGGTCAGTGGGTGTGATAAACTCTGCTGTACGTAACTTCCCCTCTATTGAGTAGTCTACTATGTTCAAATCTGCAAAGACAATACTCAGTTGACCAGTTTGTAATTTAGATGCAAAACGAGTGTAGAACCTATGTTAAAGGTTCCTTTAATTGTCAGTGAGTGTTTTTTAGGCTATTAATCAACAGTCCTATCTGAAAATCCTATGTGAAAATGAGCCTCAGTTAGTAAAAAGACTACAATATCACGCCACAATCATATTACATTCATTTCTCATTCATACTTGGCTTAAAATACCTACCTGGATAGGTCACAATTTCAAAAGTTTGGTAATCTAATTTATTAGACTAAATATTATCTCACAAACCTGATGGAATGAAAACTTATGATATTATGATTTCAGTGAATCTACAGTTCCAATAACTATGGAGGCCTCTGGTAGTAGAGTTTACAGCATTACTTAACTATTTTCAATAAAACCTAAATGTAGGCCTACTAAACAAACCTGTGTTTCCTCAAGATATTCCTTGCACACATAATATGCCCCAAGTTGAGAGGCAGATCCCACAGCCAGGCGGGGCACTGCACCTCCTGCTCCTCGCCACATCCCCAACACACCACCTTGTTGATAGATGGACCTCAGTGCATGCAGTGTCCCCTCATGTGCGTGCTGGTGACCCACGGCGATACTTGAAGTAGATCTGGACTGAAGGTGAACTTTTACCTAGATTTGTACCAGGGGAGAAGAAATTGCTATCAATGAAATATTTTAAAACTTTCAAAGTAGTTACAACAATGGATAAAAATACAAGCTTATCATTTGATTTCCTACCTAGGCTATCGTATGTAAAATTCATACTTACTAAGTAAAGGGGACTTCCTGTATACGCTCCAATGGCACCTGCTGTAGAGGCAATAGCGATAGTGTTTGATAAAGAAACATCTCCATTATCTTTTAAGTGCCATTTTCTTTCCTCGGCAAACTGATAAATACCAAGTCTTGTTCCATTAAGGAGTACTTGATGAATTAAACTTGGCGCGAGGCCTTTTTGAAGAGCTAACAAACCATCTGTCTTTCCGATGATATAAAATGCATGGAAAAAATTTCTATAATGGACAGTATATTGTCCTTTTGCCTTAAGCTCTCCTTGAAGTTGTAATCGAGTCTTCACTACTTCCAGTGGGTTAGTGAAACATGCAGCAGAAACTGCTGCTAACCCACCAATAACGAATTCCATTTTTGACCTAAGTAATTACTGCTAAAGTAATTCCCCTAGGTACTTTGGAAATAAAACTCACTTTATAACACTAGGCCACTCAACATTCGCATAAAACGGAGCTAGTCATAATTACCGTACTATGGCTCTAATTTTAAAAACTTCAATAATTAGAGGTTATGACAACAAGTCTGGATGGTTATTTCTGAGAAACAACATACAAATTACATATTATTCAAATTAGAAAAATACACCGATTAAGATAAACTGAAATCCGAAATTAACGTATGACAACAAGGGATTAAAAAAGTAGATAACATTTCATGCCTTCAGTCTTCATTCCCTCCCGATTATTCTTTAATTTCTTATCTTCACAAATAAAAATAAAATACTGAAACTGAATACTGAAATGCTGTGTTGCCAACCCATTTGGAGCAAGGGTTTTTGTTTTCTATTGTTGGCAAGCCTAGAGTACTCAAGTAATGAATCTAATCTAGATTTGAGGTTATGTAATTTCAAAATGTAATGTAAACAAAATGTAATGTTATGTTAATGTGAAAAAATATTAAAATAATAATAGTTTAAGTTTTAAGAAGTATTTGTTTATAAATTATAAATAATTCAAACTAAGCCTACTAGTTATCTCAACATGTTTTACTGACAGTAAGTTAAAATGTTTAAGTATTTTTTCTTCAAGATTAAAACATCATTAATGTGGAAGCTTGTCAGACTTCTAAACTAATGGAATTACAGTTATTGCCAGTATTCTTTCTACGATAAATATATAAAGATAATTTATTTGTAAAAATTAACGTCTTACCACACATTGTAGCTTGCAAATATTTTCCAAAAAGTTTGAACATAAGTTATTTTTGTACAGTCCCTCTTGAATGAATGAGTAGTTCTAATTTAGATACATTATATTTTCTAAATAGGATTAAGATGGGATTGTTTTTGTATAGCCTATAGACCTGTCTTTGATTTATCTTCTTGAACTTCCAAAGGTTGAAGTTCTCTAGACGCATTGTAGGGTCGATTATATGAGACATATCCTCCTTTTTAAACCTCAGAACTGCCAATTCAGAGTTAGCAAACCCTGCCAAGAGAGCTTTTTGGGGTATTTCTCCATGGTGAATCTATAAAATTTTATCATTTAATGTGTTCAATGATCTACAATGTTAACTCAAAGATTACACTTTAACGATGGGATCATATTTAAATTTAAAAAATGATTTGTAGCAACAAGGAGTCCCGCTAGACCAATTGTTTCAAAGAGAACAAGTTCAGAAGAAAGCAAATCCTTTAAAAATATTTTGTTTTTCAGAGGAATCACAGTTGTGGATTATTTTGGTAAGCATTAGGCCATCCTGCTTAAGAATGATAAAAGACACTTTGTTAATACGCCATTTGCCTTCGTCATTAACTCATCAAGAAAAATCTGATTTGTTGAAGCATTTTGGAGCCATTGATGTAAAAATCGTAGGACCAGAAACAAAGAGATCTAATCTAGTTTATGCAAGGTGAGTTCATTCTACTTCTAATGACTTACAGTAACTTAGATAGACAATCAATAATTAACTAAGCAAATCCAAACCATAATAACGCATAATAATAACAACTAAGTATCTACAATATTAGATTAGGCTTAAATTTATCCACTTGTACTTCCCCCAGGCTTTTCAAAAAATTGATGGGTTTGATTGAACCTTTTCCTTAACAGTGCAAATTTTTGCTCTGAATACAAATGCCAATTTAGCTCAAGTTTTTCCTTGTTTCTATACATAATTAAGGAGTGATATAATACAAATGCTTTTGGAGAATGCCATCCAAACCAAAATGGACATCCCAAGATTTTATTCCATAACCTCTTGCACCAAAGTCCAAGACACTAACCACTTTGTTATCAAGATACTCGCTAACTTGCTGTAAGGTTTTTTATTGCTTGTACCTTGTATTGAAATTAAACTATTTGTACTTTTTCCCTATATAGCATAATAAATTACTATATATTAAAATATTACATAACAATAACAAATAGTTGATATTTTCCATCCTTATTTGGTTTTCAAAATTTGTTGATCTCGTAGTAAAAGACAATTTTGCCTCCTAATAATCTATATAATCCTAATATGTTTCTTATGGTTCATGTTTCTATAATAGGTTACAGCATGGGATTATTTTAAGTTGTTAGTTTTTTATTGAAGATGTGTGCTTAGGCTAGTATTCATGATATTTGTCCGGCATTTCAGGTTTGAGAGTAATGGGGCTGCCGAGGTAGCAGTTAAAAAATTACATTTACTCAATGTATTAGGCCAGAGGATATCTGCAGAGTTTGCCCGTGGACTGAATCCTGACGCAAAAGACCTTGAAACTGATGTCAGGTAGGCTAATAAAGCTCAAAATAAGTATACACGTTTACGGTATCTAACAGACTATTTCATTTTTGATTGCTTAGAGTCATAGTTACTATATTTATGTTGTTTACTCTTTTGGATAGAGCTAAAATATTAAGCATTTTTATTTAATCAACACCCTGACCTAGACCCTCGGTCTGAGAGACTCCTATACTTACCGGTTTTTAACCCATATGGTTACAATTATGATCTTATACATTTTGAAATTACTTAAAATAAGTATTTATAGGTTAAACAAAATGTATAACTGTCTTTCAAAAACTAAATTATAGTTTTAACAAATAATATGATAGTCGATAGTAGTAGGTAATATAAAATAAGAATAGGTAATAAGTATTCTTGAGTTTGATGCTCAAGCAGAAAATGTAATAAAAATGGTATTATTAAAGCTAAAAAACATTATTTACGCCTCAAAATATTTTTACTTATAATATAATCAAGACCATTTATAACCAAGTATATTAATAGCCTTGATAGTTCAAGCGGAAGAGCAAGAGTCTTCCAGGCTTTAGGTTGCTAGATCAATTACACGCCAAAACACTTATTTTTGATCCGGCGTGAACAAATGTTATTAATTCTAATTAGTTATAAGTGACTTCGGAAGCTGAGTTATATGCGAAAAGAGATCATATTGCGCATAGTCTAAGGCTCAGAATCGCTTGCTATGTAGCCGAAGCAAGTTGAGAAACAGGGTTATATGTGAAAAGAGACCATATTGCGCATAGTCTCAGGCTCAGAATTGCTTGCTGTGAAGCCGATCCACAGAGGCTCATTCCTCTGAAGTCAGAACGATATATAGATGCAAGTCGCATTATATTTTCAATTGATAAATAGTTTTAAAACATCTTTATGCAACAATATCCAACAAATAAGTGAGCTCCAAGAGAACCTGCTTATCGTTATCAATCAAAAAGTATTACTGAAATCCACCAAGGTTGCTTTCATGTTCAACTAACTGGTGAGTTTCAGGAGTTAATTTTGTTTACTACTATACATACTGTGGTGTTCCACAAGGATCAATCCTTGGATCCTTACTTTTTGCACTTTACATAAATGACATAAACTCAACGTTGGTGCTTTGCAAACACCATATGTACTCTGATGACCTTTTATTATATACGACCACTTTACTACGAACAATGTGAACGATTCTGTCAGAAGAATCAATGAGGACATTACTAGAATTGTTGCATGGGCTGAAAAACATGGACTGAGACCAAATCATGAAAAGACTAAACCAATTGCAATCTGTCGTACTCAACTTCGCAATTCAATTTTCTCGACTCCATTGATTCAATTACAGTATGCGGAAATTCTCTGTCATGCAGTTACTGACATATTCAGAAAGGCTTTCGCATCAATACACTCACTCAAGAAATTACAGAATTTTTTGCCACTACACACTAAACTACATGCCAAAACGTATAGCTTGTTTTGCATTTGGTCAAAACACTTGTACTTCCCCACTTTACTTACTGCAACTCACTGATCGATGACATGACTGTAACACAGGCGGGTATGCTCCAGCGTTCTCAAAACTATTGCTTGAGATTTGTTTATTGTCTTAGACGTGATGAGCATATTACGCCGTACTACCTTGAGGCAAAAATTTTGAAATTGGAAGATCAAAGAGCAATCAAAATTCTATCATTACTTTTTCAATATTAAAAACAGGTGTTCCAAATTATTTTAGAGATGACTTTAAATTCGTATCTCAAGGTAGTTCGCGAAAATTCACGTTCTTCATGGATCACATTACGAATACCTCATCACGTGACCACAGCTTATGATAGGGCGTTTGTTGTCACTGCCTGTCGCCTTTGGAACAACCTACCCCTACAAATAAAATCCCTTGAAAAACGTTCACAGTTTGTGGCGGCACTAAAACGTTGTTTTTTGATCGGATGGTCTCGGCTGGCGTGCCCTAGGGCTTCTGTGGTGGTGCGGTTGCTGATGTGAGTGTATGTGCTTGAGTGCAAGTTTTTTCATTACACACATTGTTAAACATTTATTTTTTACAATTGCATTATTTTTGGTTTTATGTTTGTGGTCACATAAAACAATATGAAAATTACTTAACTAGTTACTTAATACATAATTTTTTCATCTCATAATATCTGTAAGAATGTATAGAAATCAATGGAAATTTGTATAGGATTTCCATATCCTGTTGTCAACATGTGGTACTCAATAGTTAGTCTCTCAACAAACAAAAACTATCCAGTGTGCGAATTCTTGCCCCGTGTAATCTCTTGTGTATGTATGTGTGTATGTCCTTTATGCATTGCCAAAATACTCATCCGATTGCCATGACATTTTGGGAAGTTCCTCTATATGTGTCCAGGAAGATTTTATAGCTAATAAATAACACAATATGAAACAGTTACATATTTTTATGTACAAAACCCTCAGCATAGGAGATCGACAATTTGCACAAAGACGGATGTCAAGGTTAAGTGATGCCTCGAAACCAAACAAAAGGTGGTTTAGCTGCTAATGGTGGGGGGTCGTGGAAAGGTATTAGCATAATTAATTGAAGGCACTTCTCAAAGATTTGCCAGTAGTAGAAAAATTGAAAATATAAATAACATGGTGCCTGTGAGAACTGGGTTTTGGTATAAGTTTGAAATAAATTTAATTTTTCATTTGGTTAATTTGTAGATGTATTGCTCAAATGCAAAATAACTTACAATAATTTATAGACTATGATGTAATTTTAAATAATTAAGAGTTTTTAGATTGATCTCATGAATTTAATTTCAATTGGAATTGAACTAAAAATATAAATTCATTTCAGGTCAGAAAATACCAATGACGAGAAGCAGGATCGGATTGCAAAGGCTAGAGAAGCGTTTTTAAAGAAATTAGGTCTATCAATAAAAAATTATGACTTCAGCCAGCCTCCTCCAATCAATATATACTATCAATACCCCCCTCCCACCAGGGAAGTTCTAGAGAACATATGCAAGGCAATGGCAAACGTGCCCAAATTGTATACCCAAGTACTGCACCTCATGAATAAAATGAACTTGCCATGTCCTTTCACTGACCAATATCCCCTAGCATCGGATATGTTTAAAGACAAGGAAATCCATCTTCCCTTGAGAGAAGGTATGAAAGAATCTGAAGCAGAGAAAATTACCCAAGAGATGACGACGTCAGAAGAAGAGTCAGAAGTTGGAAGTGACTCTGAGCAGCAAACCAGTGAAATAATTCCTGTAAAGAGAAAAAAACTGACAGATACTAGAGCCATTAAAAGACCGAAATTTCTAAAGCCTCAAATTCCAAACGTTCAGCCTAGTAAGTCAGGTTTGAAGCCAGATGATGTTTTTGAAAATGCCCCAAAAGATCAGGTATCTAAGAAAATTGAATTGAAAATTACATCAAATTTAAACTCAATTCAAGAGGCTCATGAAAAACAAATAGCTGAGAAAACACAAGAGGGATTTCAAGTAATTAAAGTCGTTCCACAAAAGCAGCAGGAGAAGGATGGAGGTTTGGAAAATATGGATGGAAGTGCACCAGATGATTCCAATGCTGATGTCATATCAGCTGAACAGCTAGCAGCAAACCGAGTTTCTAGCAAAGGTACAGTAACTTATATAACGATCTGGACAAGAAGTTATTTTTAGTTGTAGGTGTAACCCTTACCGGGCAGCTGACGACATTTTTCACAGCACAGTAGGTTCGCACGGCGGGGTAAACGAGTCTATTCGCGATCAATCATTTTGCCACATTTACTTCTTGCTCTGTAGTTCTCGAAACAACCAATTGTTAACTGAAATGGTTCGTCCTGACGAAAAAAATACTTTTTATAGTACCTAGAAATAGTCTTAAAATCTTCAATAATTAAAAATGAAGCGAATTTCTGTTTTATACTTAATTCAAGATAGCTAAATCCAAAAGAATGTCGGGAAAATAAAATTTTTATTTTTTTACACTAAATGATCAGGAACCGTGATTTTGAGTAGCACTTAAAGGGTTAAGTTTATCTTCTAAATATCTCCTAATTTTTTTATAAATTCCATGGTAGGCTTATTAACAATAATATTGGAGATTTCTATTGTAATTAATTAATTAGATTTAATAATTGGAATTATTAAAAAATAATATTGGTACTATGATATTATACTGACATTTTGACACATTTTGAGATTTTACTATTACAGTAGACTCCCGGTTATCCGAGGTGACTTTGGTCTCAATCACCTCGGATTTGCGAAAATTTGGATATTAGGGAGATTATATACTGTAGTTAAAAAAATTGAGAAAATACACACTTTATGTGGAGTACTTATTTATTGCTAAGAGAACAAGTCGTAAAAATGTTTAGGCCAAAATTGACCTTAAGGGTCGGCTGTAGGCTATACACTACTGCAGTTGTAGGAGTAAGAATTCAACTCCCCAGCTCCCAGCTCCCAAGCTCAACGCTCCCAGCAAAAATCGAGGATTCAACTTTGGGGTGTGATGCAAATGGCTCATCATCAATAACACAGTCACCTTTTAACACGTACGGGCCCCACAATTTATAACCAACATATTATTGTTTTTGTTTGCCAGTAGCACTGGTGCAGGAATGTTCTTCGCGGTATAGCATTGTGTATTGGCTAGAGATTAAGGTTTTGTGCGGTGGTAGTTTCAATGTGATGTCCTCGGTTCTCCGTGATTCATCAAACTTTGTATAAAGCGTGAGGTAAAATCACCCAACAAAACCCACATAAAAAGCTTGGTATTACTGGGAGGGAGGGGTTCCTTCTATAAAATTCTAACAATAATTTAACTTTGTTTCTCTTGTTGTTATTTTCAGAAATTATTTTTGAAACAATATACTATAAAATTATATTTAGATAAACTTGATATAGTATGATAACTTAGTTTTATTACAGATTTTTGTTTTTAAATTTACTTAAGGGAGAAAGTATGTGTCAGTCCACTGATACCGTTTACTTTATCTTAGTAGTTTACTACTAATTAAATGTAGTTTATTACTTTTCAAATGATTGTTGAAATTATTTTTAAATACTAAGATTCTAAAATATACCTTTCTGTATCTCAATGACTGGTTGTTAATACAGATCAGAAAGTGCTGCCAGTATTCAAGAACTACCAGCAGGGTGCTCCTTCCTGTCGTCTTTACATCAAGAACTTGGCCAAGCAGGTGTTGACCAAAGACCTACACTTTATTTACAGGAGATACTACCGACCTGAGCTTGACGAGGTGCAGGGAACAATGTGAGTAAATTGAATCAGAAAGGTACAGGAATGGTAAAAATCTGTTATTTCATAGTTATCAGATTAGGTGTTGAATTTTGTAAAATTATGATCATAGTTACACCGTTCTCATACGAGGAGAAGGGGCTGATGAACCACCATCTGACGACGTCCTGTAATCCAGGTACTTAGAAGTCACGAATTGTGGATAGTTGTGAGCGATGGTCGGTGGGTGTAGTGTTCTCTTGTGTGGATTAACGTCCACACAGTTGAATAAATACTGAAGTATTGCATTCAATACTGAAGACCGTTCTCATAATCAGACCAATTCGTAATTCAGAAGCCGTGGTTTGGATTCCACGTTAAACTGTATATCCATTAATTTCCATCGGCTATTGGGCTATTACTTAACAGTCCTGTCTAAGAAACATGTCAGCCTTAGTCAGTAACAAGATTAGAAGGTCGCGCCACAATCATGTTACATTCAAACATCATTCATTCTTGGCTAAATATACCTACCTTTTAGTGTGGCCACTATTTCAATAATCTCATCTAAACTATGAGCTTAACCAACACTAACTAATGGAGATAGCTGCTTTTCTGCTAGAGTATACTTTATAGCAAATTAAATTTAAGCATGTGCAAATTAAGTATGAAGGTGTGGACTAATGGTCACAGAGCTCACTAATGAGTGAAGTGTTGGAAACTATTCGGAAAAACTTGGATTTGAATCCCAACCACGAGCAACCCCAAGTAGGCTTGAAAATGTGTGGTACAGTGGTGGTAGGGTCCTTAAATAAACGGGACTAGCTTCCAGGGTGTAAGTTGAAAGCATTTTCAAGTTCAATTGGGATTGCAGCGGATGACTGTTTTGCACATTTTGTGTTTTTAGCGAATTTCTTATAGGGAAGAAGAAGCTATTACTGTAGGTCTCATGGCAAGACCTAAGCCAGGGACCATGTTACGTTTTCAAGATACACAACAACTCTCGTAAAAATGGTCTGACCAAGCCCAAATTTGGTAAAAATGTATAATTTCAGTGCCCCTCATTGCAGAAATCCTGCACAATCTTTCCAAATGTTAATCTTATGGAGAAGTCTCTGTTAAACTCTCTTATTCATCGATACATATTGATAAAAATTGTCATATTTTTGATTGGGTAATTTGCTGATTATGCAGATTTGCTGGTACAGAGGTATTTGTGTTTTAGTTAGATTGTATTTGTGACTGCTTTAGTTAAGTTATAAAGGGTTAAGTTGTTAGACATTTTGTGGCTATCATTGTAGGACGACTTGGAGCATAAAGCTAAAAAATCAGACAGTTTCTGTTCAACGTTAGCTTTTTCTGAGTTTATCCATCTCATTACACAACAATTTTACCATACCCCTATGTTTTACTGAATTATATTAAAGTCTGGTTTATCTGGAATTGAATCATCCGGATCGGGTTTAAAAATAAATTATACAAACAACTGTCACAGTATGAATTTTATCTCAAGCTTCTTCAAAATTTCAGACGCAAAAAGGTATCATGCTGGACGCTGCAAGCATTACTAACGATGAACATGAAGAACATAGACTCTGTATTTTGGGGGTGTTTCTAAGCGGATCACACTTAGTGCATGCGCGAGCGGACACTATTTGTCATTTTAATACTGAACTGTCAAAGTGTAGGAGTTTAAGGTTAGATGTACAGTGGTTGTTTGTTTGGGAATTATTTTTGTGGTCAAAGTACATACTGAATCAGTGGTCATGAGTTGTTGTTACAGGAAGAATGTTGTTTTAATACCAGAAGATCGTTTTATTTCCTATCTAAAACTAATAATAATAACTTTTCAACTTAAGTTTAAACAAATTTTTAACACGTTAAACGCTTGTGATATTTTCGGGCTATGTTGTTGTGCAGTCTGCAGTACTAATATTGCAGGCGCTATTCAGGATCGTTGTCTGTGCAACGTGGATGTCTATAATGGTATATTTTCAGATCATCCAGATATTTGGCCATCCGGATCAGGTCCCCGGCACATTAACCGGACTGTCCGGATAAGCCGCATTTTACTGTATATTCATAGACATTAAAACTGGATTAAAAATCATATTTACTTTTCTGTGGGAAAATAGTTTAGATCATGGATATGTCTGAAGGGAATATTTTCAGTTCATATTATTAAGCAGCTGTTCTCATAATGATATGGCATCACTTCTGATGACTTTTTGCATCTCACAAACTGCTCACACTCTCCCCAATGAGCCTAGATGTATCCATGTCAAAACTAGATAAATTGGTATTATGAATTATTATTCCAGACATTGGTGAGGGAAAACTGAAATTTAAGATAAGTGGTAACTAAATGCAGTAGATTTTATGGGACTCTTCAATTTTCCATATTATCTGATTTTTATATAATATGTACCCTAAGATTGTATTGACCAATTAAAACACGGTTTTCAAAATGTATTTCTCAGGGAGAATACCATGAATAGTGCATTGGTTTTATTATATATACATTAATGAATATTTCATGAAAGTTAATTTAAAATGAAGACTGTATATTCTTTTTTCAGGTTCGATATCAGACTGATGCAGGAAGGCAGAATGAAAGGGCAAGCATTCATCACATTACAAAGTGTAGAGCAGGCACAGATAGCTCTCAAAGAGACCAATGGCTACATCCTGAAAGACAAACCTATGGTTGTCCAATTTGCCAGATCTGCATTGGCAAAATGAAGTGTGCAAACACATAAAATATAACTATATCTTAAGACTGGCTCTTAAAGAAGAGTGGTAATTACAGTTTCAACTGTGATAGCTCTGATAGGGTTAAGATGCAAGGAAAATGAGGTTGGCTGATATCATCTGGAAATGAAGATAATACGAATTTACCCAATGAGGAAAATGCCAGATGTTCCTGAGGCAAAGGGTGGAAGGAGTATATGATTAATGAAGAAGAAATGTGAATTTACCCAATGAGGATAACGTCAGATGTTCCTCAGGCAAAGGGTGGAAGCAGTATTTGATTTTGTTTAATCTGCACGGGCATTTTAAATAGATATGTATCAAAATCCACAATGTATGACAAAGAAAATATTCAATATCCTTAATTAGGCTTCGCAGTTGTATATCAGTAGAAAAAACTTGCTTTAAGTAGAATAAAATCGAGGAAACATTTCACTTTAATGCCTAATGATCCAGTCTGTACCTGATTGCTAGGTTGAAATTAAATACAACTAGTAAAATTTAATTTCTTTTTATTCCAAGATAATTCCTTACTACACCATTCAAACCACCATCCACTTTCCAGTTTAGGGGGACTAGGTGAGTTGAAATTTACAGGAGGTATATCGGTAAAGTGTTAGTACTTGAGCATGGGATTATGATATAATTAATATATATACACCCTAACTGCGAACCTAACCTAACAGGTTATCCTACAAGTTTATGACATCTCTAGTTATGTGGTCAGTGATCACATTAAATTGTTGGCAATCAAGAGCCACTCATTACGTTTAGCACTGCTGGGAAGAGCGTCTGTATATTTTTATTCAACTACAACAAAGATTTTTTCCATCAAAACCATGAATGAAAAATGAATAACTTTTATTCATTGTTCATATAAGTTCTTTTCTTGACATTTTTGGGTTATGTTTACTTAGACACTTCAGCCCAATATCATGACAGTTTATTGCCACCTTGATTTACTCTGAACTCTCAATTATTGACATCAAGTGACAGTCAAATAAAAGCTTAATGCGATCGAATGTATTGCTTGATAAAGGCTTACCTATTGTAAAAATTCGTTGTATGGATACTAAATGTGGGAAAAAGCAAGACTAATGACTGGCATCGAAATCGAAAAACTGATTCTAGTAGGGAGATCAAGTGAAAAGGTTTCATATAAGTAACAATATTTGAGAAACCTTTCCAATGAGTTGGTTTATGATGCTTGTATTGATTGTATAAACATGTGTATTTTTATCAATAAAAATCACAGAACATACTTAACCCTTTAAGGAGTAACGACGTTTGAAAATGTCATTATTTGAGAGCTATTAAGGAGTAAGGGTAAAAATTCAAAACACCCCTCAAAAGAGTAAAATTTTTTCACTAAAATACATTTCGACATAGAGTAAATATAGTTAGAAACGTAGTTTAGGTTCAAAATGCCCTAAAATAGAACTTTTTACAATAAAGTAGCTAAAGAAAGCACCGAGTGATATTTAGCAAACGAATAACTCTCAGCTACAGAGATACAGACATCAATAATAGGGGATTGTAGAATGCTTTCACTTTTATTCAGTGCTAATAAATAACAGGTCTAATAAAACTTCATGCCGCTCCGCCACTTCCCCTCCCCCCCGACCACCCCACCTAAGAAACCCTCCGCAGATTACCCAAAACCTACCGAAAACATAAGTACATGTTCCACGTCTCTACTTGTCTTTAATTATCGATTTATAGCTTATGAATCAATCTATGTTAGGTTATATGTATATATATGTATTTGAACAAATGTTGTCAATTGACGTCTTAAAACGTCAATCCTATTTTGATGCAAAATACGGTAATCTTTAAAGCGTTAAACTAATGGATAGTCAAAGCTTATACCCTCATTATGACTATATTTGTCAACTGCATATTAATACAGTGGAACTTGGTTGTAACGTCATTGAAGGGACCACACAATTAATGACGCTATAACCGAGTGACGCTATAAAAGAGGTTACATAATTTTAATTTAAAACCGAGGAAAAATAGGGAAACACATTTTTTTACATGAAATTACGACATTTAATGAAGGTAATTTGAAATACACCGTAAGTTTACACACGAACACACGTCTGCTATCTTACGTCCCTCCTCACATGCTCTTATAAATCACGCCTTTTCTTCAGCAAACCCTTTCTCTTAACACTTGCCATTATTTTTCAATACTGTATTCATAAATTACAACGAAAAACAAACTGTAAAAGACATACACTGAACTAACGATATCTACACGAACTGTAGGTTCGTACGAACGGCATCACAGCGCTTTGATGCGACGTGAGTCACTGACACTGACCTTGATGACCGGTGACAGCGGATATAGGGTAGGGGAGGGGGTTGGGGCAGTTAGCGGTAAGACAGCAATAAAATGCCGTTTCTAAAAATAGAATGTAGCTAAACAATAGCCGTAGCCCTCACGTTGCACCACCGACCGAATTTTTTCTATTTAGCTATATGTTGCCTTGATCTCGGCCCGATTTTCTTGACGTTATATACGAGGTTTGAGAATTTACTGACGATATATCCGAGGTTTTTTCCTATGTAAATACATATAGTTTGGCGGGACCTAAAAATAAATGACGTTATATCCGAGTTGATGTTATGGCCGAGGCCGCAATAACCGAGTTGCACTGTACTAGGTATAAATTATCGTTTTTAAAATAGGCTGGTTTATCCAGCCAATTATCTGGCCTTTGGCTCGGTCCTGAGGGATTCTACTGTACTTCACCAAAACTATAGTTTCAAAAAGTCATATAAATTACAAATTAATGGAAAAATCATAAGATACTCGTTTCAACAAATAGTTTTATTCATGTTAATATTGATGACAAAACAGATTATAGAAGTCTGAATGAAATCATCAAGCTGAACCATCTACAATTTCAAGCCATTATTTAGGCCTACATAACAATTTTAGTGATCTTTTTCTTCTTTTCCCTTGACATCCGTGTCTGGTGTGTGCGGCCAGAATGTAGGTCGGTTCTGGACGTCAAGGGCGTGTTCAGGGTAGTAGTAAGCGAACTCCTCGAGAGTCATTTGTTCAACTGGGATCTGGTTTTCATATTTCTTCAGTTCCGCTTCATATTCATTAAACCGAGCCTGGGACTCTGCTTTGAATTGTTTCACAGCTTCAACCTGAAAAATAGGAAATTTGATAAAAGAAAAATAAGCTTTCAAAGTGGTGTCTACGTTTAAGTATAGGGGGTGACAACAACACAACTGTGATGTAAGTTAACCTCTAACACCCTGTTCTATGTTCTATGTTAGTATTATTAGAGAATTTGACAGTTTTGGATAGCCTATTAATTGTGGACAGTTAGACTAAGACAACAATTCGTATGCATTGCTAGAGTAGGAATATTCAAAATACACAAAATGTTAATCACAAACAAAGTCTTTAACCAATCAACTGGTGACGGTGACAAGTTGTTGAGAGAGATAGACCGTTGCTTTTGCGACGGTCAAACATCACTATGTGTTATCCACTTTTTAACCCTAGAAATGGCAAAGTCGTAATTTACGACGCATTTACATATTCAATAAGAATTGGCAGGTGGAGGTATCTGTCGTGAGTTTAGTGTACTTGTTCGACACAATCGCCTACGAGACCGTCTTGCCCTCTGGGAGCAAACAACCGAAACTGCTCTAGTAGTACACGAGCCTGCCACCGGGCAGGTCTATAACCAAGTAAGCGCTTTCTACTCCTAGGCACTGATTGTACGAGCCGGCTAACGCGCTACGCTGACGAGCGTAACGTTCTAGCCATTCGGAAGTGCTAGGGTTCGAATCCCGACCATGAGCAATCCCAATTTGGCTTGCAAATGTGTGGTAAAGCGGAGTGGAGGGCCCACCTTAAATAAACGGTGACCGGCTTGGGTGGAAGTTGACGGCATTTGTAGGCTTAATTGGGATTGCAGTGGACACCTGTTTTGCTTTTGTGGCTAGTGGTTATAAGGGGGGGGCATGTTTTAAGCTTTTTTTGTTTAAACTTTGATATTTCAAGAAGATATTAGTAATTATTTTTATGTTACAGTTAAGAGTAAAAAGCTTGCCACTTCTAGGGTTAAAGGAAAATAAATGTTTGGTCGACGATATATTTGTATCATTCAATCACGGATGAAACAATGTATCGATATATACCATTCAATAGGCATTATATTTTGTTCAGCTGGAGAAGAGAGAAAGAAAACAATGCTACTTTTCAAATGCGTAGTTCGTCAATGAGCTCTCTGTTTACGCAGTTTTTGTTTCAGTTTGGTTGTGAGTGAAACTTGCTTACTTATTTCTTCAAATTATTAAATAAATGTTTTGACTATTATATTTGTGAAGTCTTAGTTTCGTTTTGCTGTAAAATAATCTATATTTAGTTATGTAATTGGCAAGTGGTGGGACCTTCCTGAAATGAAAATAAAGTCTGTTGTGTTTTTGAATACGAAGGCATATCATATTTTATCACTGAATTCCTTGTTTTACATAAATGTTTTGAAATGGAGAGACTGTTTAGATCAATCTAGTGATATTAGAGAAATATTGTTTGAGAGTGAAAAATTGAGTAAATTTGCCAAATATTATAAAGTGTTACTATGGTAAAGCTGATTTTGGAAAAAAATGCCAATTCTCGGTTATGGTGTTATTATAGATATATAGATGTATAAAAGTCAATCAAACAGTATATTTTTTTAAACTAGATAAAATTTGTGACAGTTTGTATATTTTGGAAATAAAATTTATTCCATATTAACTATTTTGGGGGGATGGTCTCCCCCCTGCACTTTTTGAAAAAAAAAGTTTCTTCACTTATAAATTATAAATAAAAAAAAAGTTTAAAATATCATCATAAAATATATTTAACTCTAAAGTAGGGTAAATTGTGAAGATAATGATATATTATAATATAGATTTTGACCATATTTACTATTTATTATTATTTTTTTAAATACCCTTGCAAAACATCAAATTACTAGATTATCAAATTATTAGATACTTACTGCTTCTTTCTCTTCTTTCGCAATTTGAGCGATAACTGATCCGTCTTCTGGAAGAGGAATCTTGAAAGATTCAAATTTCTTTTGGAACTCATCTACCATTGCAGGAATGGGAATCTTACTCTTGTAGAGAGCCCAATCAATCTTTGGAGGATTTTCAGGCAGAGCTGTTACCCTGTAAAATAATCAAGTTAAACTAATAGCCAGGATATTAGTTTTAAAATTGGTAAATTTGTAGGTTTTGAGGAAAAAGTTTTGATTCCGGGAACTTGTCTGGATTCAATAAACTAACGCTAATGCTTTATTAACAATGTCTAAATAACACAAGAGGAAATTAATAACAGAAAAGCTTTTCTAATAAAAAAAAACACTGACTCAATCGAATCCATATAGGCTATAGGGGATTTATCCAATATAGGGGTCTTGTGAGATACAGGGCATTGAGTAGAGGGGAGAATAGGGGGTTTTTAATGTCAGAGCACTTCAGATATTTAATACATTGCAGACTGAAGGCGAGATATATTTAGGACCATCAATCACGCAAGTTATACAGAAAGAGCACCAGTACCAAACCCTAATGGCACTTCAATTGGCTGAATGTAGTTAAATAATGAGCTAATTTTTATTTAACTCCGAATTATTTAATAAAGTTTGTTCTTTGACTAAATAAAGTGATAAGGGCAGACATTAGGGTCAATTTATATTAGGGCCTATTAAAAAAAATGATTTTTTGTTCTAGTATAGTTTGTACCTAACCGTTAAGTTTTTGTAACCAGTAAAACTTTTGCTTATATATTTGCACGGCCACTACCAATATTCAATTCCCTACATAGCCTATTAAATTTGAATTGAACAAAATATCTATTTTTTATGTCAATGTTTTTTTTTTAATTTATACAACTTGTGAATATTGACATTTTTTCTTATAAGGCCTACTTTAGACATCTGAATTAATATTATAAAAACACTAAGCTATTCAATCTCTTTAAAACTCAGTTAAATAAACAATTTAAGTTAAAACAATATTGTTAAAGATATAAAATTCACTATTTTGTTTTAACAACAGGCAGCTGAAAGCTAGGTTATTGACTGCATAGTAGTAATAACAGCTCATAGCCTATTATTATTATTATTATTAACCGCTGTTATTACTACTACACAGTCAATAACCTAGCTGTCAACAAAATAATCCCCGTTTTGTGATGGATATTGTAATTAACTGGTCTAGAATGCTCCCCTTTGCCTAGAAATAGCTTTAAATCCTGCTAAAATAATTTTAAATGTCTAATAAAGTACATTAAAAAGGTATATATGACCGTCATGAGTTAATTTGCCATGGGGCTTTTGGGCCCAATTCAGCCATCACGACTTAAATCGTGATGCACCGTCAATGGGTTTTTACGTATGAAAATATTAACAATGTAACTAACCTATTGCAGTCAATCATTAAATGTTGGGGTGCTATGTAACTTATTGGGTTCCACAGTGTACTGCACAGGTCAGTTGGATGTTAAATAATAAATTCATGATGTTAATATTATACCTAAGTTAGCTCTGCTGATCACCAATTGTACCTCTGAAATCTTGGGCAAAATTATTACTACTAGGTCAAATAAAGTAGCACCATGACTTATAGCTTGGGCTCTGCCTGGATGTGTTTATTGATATTTATTTCAGTCAGCTGATTCTAATATAGACATCTGTAGTCTGTTCAGTGTCCTACAAGTACATATAGTCTTGCACACTCCAAGGTGTTAAGGTTGATACCTAAAATTATTCACTATTACACTAAGTCCCGTGCCCTTGATATCTTAGTAACCCTGCTGCTTGTATATTTTATTAGTCTAATGATGCTTCAAAATTCTTTGTTCTTCCTAAAAACATACTCAGCAATTCACCAGGGTCTTTTAAATGATTTCACAATTTAATAGAATTACTTATTAGCTGTCTAGCTAACCTAGTGTTTAGCATCTTAGACTGGAACAAGAGGTCACGGGCTCAAATTCCGGGATGCCCATTTGAGTTTTGACAGCTTTCCCAAAAAGCGTTTGTGTATAATCTCTCTCTGACTCTATTACAAAATACATCAGGCTAAGAAAGAAAAACCAAGGATAACCTACAACCATATTTATTGTTATTATAAAAAAATTGAAGCAATCATGGTTGTTGTCACACACACCACGAGTAGCCAAGGAACTAAATTTAGATATCGTTATGAAACTAGATAAAAGGAGTGAAAAATGACCAGAAGAAACTATATATAGTTATAGACTAACCTAATTTTTAATAGATCACCCACACCATTGGACGGATTGAATCCAGTATTTTATACCGTTGCTAGGTTTTAATGGCAGATTTACACACATACGCCGATGAGGATGTGATAACCGAATGTCAGACTGTCGCTCATGTCCTACCATAACGATACAAATACTAGGTTGGTTAGAAGTAAATAGGCCTATTTTCAGTAATGAATTATAAAGTTATAGCCTATCCATTAGTCTATTATATTATGTCTACCAGCCGAGTGTAAGTGCAAGCAACTTACTTAATCAGCCATAACAACAGAATGGACCTTCTACAAATAGACTAAAGCTTATTATTATTACGAGTAGGCCTATCTAGACATAAACTCATACCAGCATAGTAGCTCAAGGGTACCGCTCAGGGCCTGGTTACGGGATCAAAACCAGCTAGATGTGATCATGACATCCTAACTGAGAGGTCACCTCTTACTAGCCTACGACTAATGCTGCTAAGGTATCCCTTGTTAATTCACTGTAGAGGCTCTAAGCCTATGTAGTGATGAGCGGTTGTGATTTCTTAAAAATAAATAAATTAGTCTACAGCATTCATCACTAACGTGTCTAAACATAGTTTAGTACTTACTTTCGAAGTAAAGTATCTGATTTACTTTTGAAAGCAATAAACTGTGCTTTCTGATTAGAAGGAACTCGTTCAGCAATTGCAGCCCAGTTAACAGAGGAGGAAGCAATTCGTTTAGCAGCCATTTCAGGGGAAAACTTTTATCACCTTTTAGAAAACACTTATATTAACCTTAGTAAAATTTCGATCTGACGACCTTAGCAGGGTCTAGAAGGGCAGCCACAGCACAGCGGCAGCACAAGGAAGCAGAGCAGACAGTTCAGATTCAGATAGCACCTGACAGAAAAAAATTGAGTAATTCCACAATTCTTAAGTTGGCTGGGGGATGGACAGAGACAATATAAAAAGATTCACAAAATACTATATAAAATGTCACAGCGTAATATTTGTAATACTCTACCAATAAGCTCTGAAAATTAGGAGGATTATCTCTACACGAAAATGATTGAAAATAGATTAGGTATAAAGCCACGTTAGTTATGAATTTTAAATAAATATTTCGTTATTTATTAGACCATTAGACATAGACCACTTATAGACTCCTCAGCATGCTATCAGAGAGGAACGGATTATACTGCTATCCTTCTAACATCGAGCCTCTCGATATAGTACAGAAAGCATATCTTAAAGCAGGGTTCCATAAATGCCGGAGATACTCCACTGAAACCCTATATCGTGAGACTGGAATGCTAACAATAAGACATATTTATAGAAAAATGTTGATAATCCACAAGTTAAAAAATTTCAATTCAATATTCGTACCAATTAATCACCAAAATTTTGACCAGATATTCACAAAATATTGGAATTTCTATCCTGCAACATTTACGTTCTGTATCATTAACTACTAACTCTTTCTATGTATCACATTATGTTATTTAGAAATTTAAGCCAACACATTGGATTTAGCAATTTATTTAACTAATACACCTTCACTTGCAGTTAAAAACAGATCAATACGCATTTGCACGCTATTGGAATGAAGGAGGCCGAGGCTCTTATCGGGCCCAACTACACCAGGCACAGTCCTTGACCCTAACCTAGTCTCCACCTCTACACTTGATTTTCACCTAGTTTGGTGATTTTTCTTAAAATGGTTGTTGACATCGAAGAATGAAATACACAATCAATAATTTGTTTAAGCCATTAAAACAAAAATATAGTTCATATCATTCTTACAACCATAATCAACCCTATGAAATCAAATTATTACATTAGTTAATTGTTTTAGTTCTCTTTTTTACCTGAATTCGCATTTATAAATTGATAAAAACTGCGACATGCCCATTTAGAAATTTCGATAGGCACCTCAAAAACAAAAAGGTAATATATTCTTGAGCTTAGGTTCCACCATGAGACCTACAGTAATAGCTTCTTACTTATGGGAAATTTTCTATCAAAAATCATAAATAAACTAAATTCAAATTTAAAAAGCAAAATCTCAACTCCTAATCATTTTAGGAACAAAATAGTAGTTTGAGGAAAGACAGAAAAGCCGAAGGGGTTTGTTGATTGAGCCATTGTTGTATTCTGAAGTATCTGTCAAAAGTTTTACTGCTGTGATTTTGACACTAGTCTATGGTCTAGTGCGAGATACTGAGAGACCTTTTCACAAATAAACGGTACCAGTGGACTGACACATACTTTCTCCCTTAAGTAAATTTAAAAAAAGACAATCTGCAATAAAACTATCATGTTCTACAAAGTTAATCTAAATATCATTTAATAATTTATTGTTTCAAAAATAATCATCAAATTTTTAAAAATAAAAACACGAGAGACAAAGTTAAATTAATTGTTCAAATTGTATGGGGGGACGACCCCCCCCCGTAACACCAAGCTTTTTTGAGCTGGTTTTGTTCGGTGATTTGACCTTACGCTTCATACCAAGTTTCATGGAAAACGGTTGGAAAGTAAGGAAGAAATCGATTTTTTTTATATTCTCCATAAGAATAACATTGGGCGCTTTCAGACAACGTACTGCGTTTATCGTGGACAGTAAATTTAACTTTTCTCTGGAACCGTTAGTCGTAGACAAATAATTCAAAATACTAATTTGTTTAGTTTTTTAAGCTGGTTTTAATGGTACCAGTCAAGTTATACTTTACTTTTATTGTTTTCGCTAAAAATTTAAAAATTTGATTTTTTTGACATTTAAAAGCCCATAACTTTTGAACCGTCATTTTTACAGATATGCGAGTGGTGTCAAATTATTTAGTACTCTGTACACTATAAACTGTCAAATTTTAATCAAAATCGTTAGAGCAGTTTTTGAGAAAATTGGATTTTTCACGTTTTTTAAGGGTTTTTAGGGGTGAACTACCCTTAAAAATCAAAAATTCAAAAAAATGAAAAAAACGGAGATACGGTGACTATATATATACATGCCAAATTTCATCTAAATCGGACCAACGGGGTAGGCTGTGACACTGTACACATCCAGACACACACACGGACGGACAGACATCACGTCAAAAACCACTTTTTTGGATTCAGGGGACCCAAAAACGGATATATCCACCCTCAACTCAAATTCGAAAATTTTGACGAAAACAATACTTTCTCCATATACTATGTATAAGGGGAGAAAGTAAAAATAGATTAGATTACCCCCTTAGCGGCAGATCTGTGTATTCAGATGTTTTACATAGGTACATTTTTTATAAATAACTAATTCTCATTATTTCGGAATCTAATGTATGGAGATGATACAAAATAAGCTTGATTATAGGTTAAATGTACCAAAATGATATTACAGTATGTTTACAATATAGTAAAGTAAGAAGCTTACTTAACTCACCTTCACTTGCACATAAAAAAATAGGTCGTATACTCTAGTTAATTTACGTATACTCAATAAGAATATCATGGGAAATTCATATGTAGCTTTACTGTCACAAGTAATATTGAAAATATGGAATTTCGAACATTTATTTAAACGTATAAATTACGATCCTGTTGTAGTTGTTACGTAATAATTGCAACAGGCTCATTTGACAGAAAACAGGTACTACAATTCATGATTACTTAATGATTATCCATTACACATTTACACATAAAACACACACATTTATTGGTATATAAAACTCCATCACTAAAACGCCAACCGGTAGGTTGTAGGAGTGTAAGATAATTGTGATCTTGGGGGCTTGATGGTGAATAAGGCTGACATATTATGCTCCTTATAGTCAGGAGACAGGACTGTTGACTAGCAACCTAACATCCAATGACATATAAGGGCCTACAGTTGAACGTAGGATCTGAACCACCATTAATTTTATCTCTGAATTACGAACTAGTCTAAATCTGGGGATATATTTAAAGATGAACGTAATATTCAATAGTGCGGATATAGTACACCAGGAAATATCGCATCTACCACCCATAACTAACTATCCACAATTCGTGACCTCCAAGTAGCTGGAAAATAGGATACACCGTCGTACAAGTTTCATCTCAATAATACAAATAATAAGAAAGTTTATTCTTTATCAATTTGCTTATCCTATTAAGAATAACATCTATATAACTAAAATCAGAGTTTTGTCTGTTCCTTGCTCAGAGCTATTCATTTTTTAGTTAGTTTTACGTTTTGTGCGTTAGAGAAGCCGAAACAAGTATTGCCTCAATTTGTCTGTCTGTCTGTTTGCCTGTGCTCCAGAAGGCATTTTACGCCGTATGCTAAAAAAACAAAACAAAAACGGGACAACTGATAACAATGAAACTTGCTTCATACATTCCCTACATTTCACAGAAGGTTTTTCAATTCTTGAAATTGTTCGGCACCCCTTGAAAAGTAAAGGCCTAAGTTATTTCACTGGGACGGTGGCGACGTCCTGTAATCCAGCTACTTATAGGTCACGAATTTTGGAAAGTTGTGAGAGATGGTAGGTGGATGTAGTGTTCTCTTGTGTGGATTAACGTCCGCACTATTGAATACTGCGTTAATCCGCAAAGACCATCCTCATAATTAGACCAATTCGTAATTCAGAGGCCGTGGTTCGGATTCCACATTAAACTGTAGGCCCATTAGTTACCATCGGCTTTTGGGCTATTAATTAACAGTCCTGTCTAACGAACATGTCAGGCTTAGTCAGTAACAAGACTACAAGATCGCGCCACAATCATCCTACATTCATTTCTCATTCATACTTGGCTTAAAATACCTACCTGGGTAGGTCGCCATTTCAGTTAAAAGTATAAAGTAAAGTATAAGTATAAAGTAATTAACGAGCATTTAAAACCCACTTTTTACGCGATATAGTCACATTTTGCTTTCAGTTTTCAATAAATCACCTACTGGTAATAATCAGCTGTCTTTGTAGTTCTAAACATTTCTAAGCATTGATCATTGGTTTTAAACCCACGTCTAAATTGTTATAAATCGAAAACAACTTGAATTCTAAACATGTTAATATAACATTTGGTTAAGATCATAAGAACCTAACCTAAGAATGAAAGATAAAAATAAATAAAACAAATATAAAATTAAAAATATGGTTGTTTAACCATATGACAACTTTCCACTGAGCTGAGATAAGCAATTCACAGTTCTGTTCCTTAACTGTGTACCCTGTTTTAACTAGAAGACTCCCAGTCTCAACTTGCCAAGCATTTCTTCCTAACCTCTTCATTATTTTTCCCTCCCTCCAATTAACCTTTTAATTCCTCATCTTAGACCAATTAACGGGTTGTCCTGTTTGAAAATCTTTCAAGTGAAGATGAATTGGCAACTCTCTTCCTTTTGGTTTGTCGTTCTGTCTCAATTTATTTAATGGAGTGCACACATTTGAAAAAGTTGGGAATGAACTTTGAGTAAAAGTTGGCCATCCCTATGAATTGTTCCAACTCCTTTGTTTTCAGGTTCAGACATATCTAAAATAGTTTTTATTTTGTCTGGATTTGTGGAAACTCCCTCTTTGGCAATGGTAGGACCCAAATAATTTACCTTTTCCTTCACAAAGTGACATCTATTTTATTATTGAAACAAAATCTATTTTCTTTTATACGTTTTAAAAACTCTTTAAGGGTTCTGCGTCATCTTTCTCCGTTACAATCACGTCATCCAGCACCAAATCTACACCCTGTAATTCAGAGAGCATTGTGTGCATTCCTTCGGAAAATCGCAGTAGCAGAAGCTACTACGAAATTCAAAAGATTGAACCGCGTGAGTCCGAAATAGTGTTAATCACAAGAAGCTTTTTGACTCTCAGTTTATAGGTATGGAAATATGAGTGTCCGATAGATCAAGTGTGATAAACTTCTGACCTCCACTTATTTTAGCCAGCAGTTCGTGTTGTGTTGGTAAGGGGAACTGTTGAGCTTATAAAGGTTGATTAACCCCATCAGTCCTTTTAATAGATAGCATATTTAACAAAACCATATGCTCTACAGAACATTCCTTTTAGAACATCCTTTGTCTATCACCTCAGGACTCAGTAAATACCTCAAGAACAATGTGCCACTCATGTTTTGCATCATTAAGGGATGATTCACATACTGCGGTCACCATGTGGGAAGTGAAAGCACGCATGATCTGTTAGATGCCATCTATACACGGGACCGATTGTGACAGTCAAGTCGTAAGCCAACATATACTAGGGACCGTTAGTTCTAGCGTTTGATGTAATATGTGTCTGTTGTAGACCAGTTTGTTTTTTGTTAATAATTTTTACTGGTTTAGAATAGTGTTTAGAACTTGTAGAATAGGGTTCTACAATTTATTGAAATGTTGAGAGAAGTAGATATTATAAATTATAAATTAAATATTGTAGATTTAAATATTATTCTAAGTTGAATAGAGGAAGAGGATAGTTTTATTTCTGAACTAGAAGAGAGTGGTGCCAAAACTGATGTTGTATTAGTAGAGTATTCCGTGCACAATACTGATACTATGATACCAATTAGTAATAATAGTTAATAATTATAATTACTGAATTATTATATTTGTAATAACATGTTTTAATGAAATAGTATGTGATGTTGGAGCATGGTGTTTTGATCACGACCCTCGACCAAAATTCCAAAGTGCTTGAATGTGAACGTAAACATTTTTCACGCGCCGTTCTTGAAATGTCATTTTAGCGACAGAGTGCCAATAGTGTTTTCCCCTACGTTAAAGTGGTAAGCTTGCGTTACCACCCCAATGATGTTTTCACCCCTGGAATGGTACCAGCTAATGAATTTCCACCCACTCCGTCAATCACACATAACCAATGTAGAAATTCATTCCCGTGCCTTTTTGACTGTACCTCGTTTAAAAATAGACTTACTTAAATCATTTAAGTTAGATTACTAAGCTATGCTAGTTTTTTACTTTACCAATATTCTGCTACAGCATTTTTTCATTAGAAATAACGTTATTTATTTTTTTTAACATAAGAATTTACATTTGACCTGTTATTACTACAATATACACAATAAAAGGTGCTGTTTTGTAAGCTTTGGACTGCAGCCATTTCATTTTTCTACTTATTAAACTTCGTTGTAAATTACCCGTTGTGGTTTTATTCAATGTTGATAGTGACGTGTTCTTTACTTCAAATCAGAGCACAAATTGGGTTTTATAAGGAGTTATTAAAACGATGGTCTATTAATGCTAATTGTTTTTTTATAGACTGAAGTTCTGATTCTATTTCATTTAGTATCTTTCCTCTTCTTTCTCTATTCTTAGAAGATACTAGTCTAGACTGATGGTGTTTAAACTTTAGTTCCATTTCTGTTAATTTATTTTTGGCTGAATTAACTTCTCTATCAATTTCTTCTTCGTTCATTCCTTTACTCATGGGCCTAACACGATTGGGATTAGATGGTGATCCTGAGTGACCTTTAATAAGTTCGTTCATTGACAATAATTCCATTTTTAGTAAATGAAGTTCTTCTTCAAATTTATCATAGTTAAATGCGCTTCCTATTTTGCCATCATGATGATGTTCACACGATGGTGGAGGGGGTGGAATGAGATTTTGTATTGACGCTAAGTCCTTTTTTATTGCTTCAAGTTCTGTTTCAATCTCATCAATAGTCATTACTCGTGCTCCTGCATTACGTGTTGGAGTTGGAAACATTTTTGGTAGTTTGTGTCAGGTTTTAGGTTCAACTATTATGTAACGTGTGGGAATTTGTATGAAACGTGTAAAAGATGTTCTTTTAGTTACTGGTTTCTCATAAGAATGAAGTTCAAATGATATTTTTATAGCTTAAGTGCAGCTCTTGTTCTGGTAGAGGTGCAGTAAGAGAGTCTCTGAAAAGATAGTGAAAAATTATTAGATGACCTTTACTCTGAAAGAATTTATCAAATTACGAGAGAAACAGATTAAAACAGACCTGACTGGTTTTGACCAAGCTAATCTGATGTGTTTGTATATCTAGCAACCAACCGAGTGTCCACAAAAGAACATTTTTAAGGAAAATACTGATACCAAATAAAGACTAATGTTTAATATCTTATACGTGAATTTAAAAATAAAATTCAAAATTTGAAAATTTAGTATAACTCAATGTGAGCTTCATTAGTGACCCAGCACAAGAACAGTAAACATTTCATCTCTTCCCTGGTTTTTCATAAGCATTTCAAGAGATATTGAAATGTAGACGAAATGCCTGTAGTTATTGTTTCTCTGAGGTAAGTTATAGAGTAAACCGTTACATGTGTAGGATATAGGGCGCACATAGCCGCACAACCACCTCATGAGTTCATGCAATATGTAAGTGCTTTCCAAAGTTGAATGTTCGGTGCAGCCTCATGCACAATAAAGTTATAGGACACTTCATTTTTGTTGAGAACTCTAGACATTTACTGTTTCACGTTTATATTTTCCCAATATTGGATGACGCTGACATGGAGAATTGCTGGAGAATGAGATGAGCACCCTGTCTATACAGGGTGTTCATTAAAGTTAGGGACAAACTTCGAGGGATGATGGTACTCAGAAAAAAAATTGTAAATATATGTAGAAAATCCTGGGTTTAGCCAATATAGACGCCATTTTGTATTTTTTACAAAAATCGTAATATTTCAAAAATTATTTAGGCTACAGAAACAAAACTTTCCGCATATCTATATTGGTTTAAGAGAAAAATGTAAAAAATCATTTAGTTTGCCCCAAGGCGTCTAGTGGCTAAACCAAAGATTTTTCGACATATGTTTACAAAACATATTTTGTTTGTTTTGATGATTACTATCATTCCTCGAAGTCTGTCCCCAACTTTAAGGAACACCCTGAACACAGTACTATGCACCGCCACACTAGGCGGTGGAATAGGTGGAATACACACAATAGGTGGAACCCATCCATTGGCCTCTTTGAAGTTCAGATATGACTCCTCTAGATTTTTACCCTTAGGCACAGTGAAGAATGATGCGTACTTCGAACTTAAGATTTTAATCATTTACGAGAAAGATTGATCGTAGGTGTAGGTTCAATATCTCCTGGAATGCTGACCAAATCCAGGGAAAAGGTAAAATTTCATTTTTATTTTCACCGATTCAATAATTGGGGCCATATTGAGTTATACTAGATTTAAATGAAACTTTTCAATTTTGTTTTTACATTTATAAAACGTAAACACAGTCTTTTATTTAGTATAGAGCTATTTTTATTGGGTTTCAAAATGTTAGAGATCATTTGTGGACATCTGGTAGAACTTATCAAGGAACTCTTCTTCAAAAACTACACGTTTGAGGTTTGGAACAATATCTTCGTGGGAAATAACATAACTATTAGTAGACAACGTTATAACCCCTAAGAATTATCATATTAATCATTTGTAATGTAAATGGGGATTGATTCTTTGTAATAATATTCCAATATAAATAATTAAATTAATTAAATTAAAACAATCTTAAATAAAAGCAAAATATTTTGGAAAAACTAATTTTTAAAAGTAATTAGAATCTTAATTGGTTCTCGAGGAAAAATACCAAATTAATTAATTATTTTTTTTGAAAAAAACTCAAGCAAGACCATAGAATTCTTATAAGATTTGCACAAATCACACAGTAAAATTCTATCAGCAATTTAAAAAGCTATGCGCATACAATTAATTTCGTATAGTAGAAAAATAACAATATTATTTGTCACTTTTTTATTACTTATCAATTCAAAATGTTGAAAAGATGTAAAAATTAAATAATTTTGTCTAATTCTTAATAGTCTTTAACCTGGTCAAAAGATGTCATTCCTAAAATCGCATGCAAAATACAAATCGTTTAAGTATACTTTCTCAATAATTAAAGTTAGAAAGCAGAAATTAGTATACCACTTTTGACAGAATATTTGCTTCTCAGTAAATTTGTCTCTTTGATAATAATTATTTAAAATGGTTTGTATTAAAAGCTTCATAATAGCTTCTTAAGAGTAATAAATCAAATTCTTTCTGTTATGGATCAAATTTCGCGATTATTTATATTTATAATGCAATATATTTACCCCTCTCCTATCCTAGAAACCAAATTAAAAAGGAAAGGTAGAACTATTAAAAACTCCCAAAGATTTTAGGGCTAAACCTAACTTAACTAACTAACTTACATGTATTTCCTGGACCTTGTTGCTGTATTATCTGGTTTCCTAAAATATCATGTATCATGTATCTTGAATGTTTAACTGATAATTTTTACATGGTTGTTAACATGATTTATACCTTGTTCATGATGGATTATTAATATGTTATGAGGTTAGATTTAATGAAAATACATAAATCATATGTTTTATAAAAGAAAGAAAAATGTGTAAATCTTTATTTTGTATAAAAGTTAGTGGTTTTAATGGATTAGATTAGATTATTTAAATGGCGATCATACTAAAAGATAGGTATTTTAAGCCAAGTATGAATGAGAACTGAGTGCAAGATGATTGTGGCGCAATCTTCTTGTTTTGATACTGACTTAGACCGACATTTTCCTTAGACAAGACTGCCGATGGCAACTAAAGGACCTACAGTTTAGCTTTTAATCCGAACCACGGCCTCTGAATTACGAATTGGTTTAGTTATGAGGATGGTCTTTGTAAATGAAGGTAGTATTCAATAGTGCGGACGTTAATCCACACAAGAGAACACTACACCCACCGACCATCGCTCACAACTATCCACAATTCGTGACCTCCAAGTAGTTGGATTACAGGAAGACACCACCGTAAAGGCTATTGCACCCAGTCTACAATCTAAGGGGAGTGCGCTGGTCATTATGTTTTCTAAAATAGGTCTATTCAACCCTAATTGTAACCACTAATTCCTTAATGTTTTTAAATCTACTAATTGATGCTGTGGTGGAATCCATCGTCCGATAGTTTTGAAAGTTAGACCATTTGATTTGTAATAAAAAGGGCTACTATAAAGGATTCTTGACATATTTTTACGAAAGTTTCAGCTTTATAGTAATTTAAAATTTAAAAATGTCCACCATTTTGAAACGTATCATCAAACTCAGCTAGTTATTTTTTCATTAATTTGGTCTTGATCAAAGTAAAACCCATACCAAGTACGAACCCAACCGGTCAAAATGTTCTTGAGATTTAAATCTTTTTAAATCACAGATAAAAAAAATAGAATGGTGAATATCTGGTATACGAAGCTTAATTTTACGAAGTTAAATGAACTCATAAAACCATTTAATAGAGTTTGACACTTATATATGGTACACCCTATATATAAGAGTAACACTAAAGTTATTTAAAAATGGGGCGCTAATGGTTTACAAAACAAACCATTCTGTGGTCTTCGGTAGGTTACTTTTAACTGCAACGACCAAACCAGATAGGCATTGTAAGCCAAATATGAAAGAGAAATGAGTGTAAGAATAATTTATACATGTATATTAGACTGGAACGGCGGTGTCGTCCTGTAATCTAGTTACTTGGAGGTCACGAATTGTGGATAGTTGTGAGCAATGGTTGGTGGGTGTTACGTTCTTTTTTGTGGATTAACGTTCGACTATTGAATTTCACGTTAACCCACAACGATCATCCCCATAGTTAAACCAGTTCGTAGTTTAGAGGCCGTGGTTCGAATTCCACGTTAAACTGTAGGTCTCTTAGTTATTGCCATCGGCTGTAAGGCTATTAATTAATTGTCCTGTCTAAGGAACATGTCAGCCTTAGTCAGAAACAAGACTACAAGATCGCGCCACAATCATCTTACACTCAATCCTCATTCATACTTGGCTTAAAATACCTACCTTGTAGTATGGTCGCCATTTCAACAATCTAATCTATTAGGTAGTACTGTAATTTAATATGTTGACCTCGTTTATTAATCACGATTGCAATAATCAAGATTTGTACAATAAAAAATCACACAGACAGAAAATTCTCTTTTGTCAATGCTTCTCATGAAAACTTCATGAAATACTAATTAACGTAAATTAATCATGGCATGAATTAATAAGTGTAAACTCCAATAGTGAGTCATTTCAGAGTCTTTATTCTGGGAAGAGTTCTTGATAAAGAAAGTATTACAACACATGTATCACATAAGGAATGCTGTTTCTATATGTGTTATATTGAAACTGCATTCCAACAAATCTAGGGGTACAGCCGCTTTACGGCATATTTTGTAAATTGTATTTAAGATATGTGGTTGGAGACATAAAAAACTAATTGCATGTTCAAACGTAGACAAATAGCTGCACTTCTGAATTAAACCACCCATGACGGAGATGTACAAGCCAAGAATATCTTTTGTCTTACATGAAACATAGGGTTATGTGTATCTATATATATAAACGATATGTATTAAATTCTTCTACAACTACCCTCTAAGATTATAAAATAAAAATTTATGCAAATAAATATTCTACTATTTTGTTCCCTTGTGACTAAAAAAGAGTTTTTTTGGATTAAAAATTGAAATTATATGGATTTTAGATTTATCACATCACGAAAGTTGGTCTAATAATAACCTATTGTTGATTTTGAAAATATATAGATTTAACAATTTACAAAGTTTATCTTTCAAATTACCATATGGTTTTTGATTCGTGAATTACTTAAAACTAACCTTAATTAAAAGTAAACAAGATATTAAGAAACAAGCATGTAGAAATTCCCAGTTATTACTTGAAGTTAAATCTAAAACATTATTTATTCATGAGTTCAGGAAATACATTATGTAAGTTTTTGAAATTAACTGTATGGATAGCTAAAAGGTTAAAATAATTAGATCGAAAATTACATTCTGTTTTAGTGAACAGTAACGTATCTTTTGTTCCATGTAAATATTATATTTATTGCATAATAATTATTAGTTTTATAATAACATTTATTATTTTGTTGGTCATTTCCAACGCATATGTGTTTTGACTACACAAAGTGTCTGTAGGCGAATCTCATTTCGTTTAATTTTTTAATTGATTTTTTTTTAATTTTTTAAGTGATTACTTATAATTATATATTACCAAAATTAGTCTAAATAACAGTTAAAAAGCGGCATGGTAGCTTAGGAGTACTGCTCTATCCCAGTAAGTCAAAGATTGAAACCAATGACCGGAGAATCCTGTCAGACCATGAGCGTCACCTCTGACTAGTTTAGTGTGATTCATGTCACACAGGCCCCACTTATTAGTGATGGCAGTTGGGAATAAAAAACGAAATAAAATATCTTCTCTGTCCCGCATAGAACAAAATGTACCGAATGAATAAACTACACTCCCGCCTCAAAGCTAGCGAGGCGGTAACTAGGCATCGTACGCTCGAAAAGAAGACTAGCTCGAAAAAAACCACTACCACGCAATAACCCCCTACCCCGAGCGAGCGGCCACTACTTTCACCACATGGCCACTAGGGGTGCTAGTAGTGTAGCTTTATCCAGGTCGTTCTGCTTGCTTACCTAAAGACCGGCGAAGGAGAAACTCACTCAAAAGCACTTCCCTTAGAACTATATTATTGACATTCCTCTAGACATTATTTAGTCAGATAATGGCTCTTCCAGAAGTCTCCAAAGCCTAACTTGGAACCAGTGATTGAGTGTGCTGGGTTCTTAGTTAAGGTTACCATTGTAAAAATGCCTAGGCTTATTTTTTTGTAAATAAAACAGTCAAACCCTTTGCGATATAGAATCATAGTCCATCACTGGTATGTCATTTATTTATTGTTTAATCTTAGCTTCTCTTATTTATTTTCGTGATTATGACTGAAAAGTTTGACTATGCAACTCGTGGCATGTCTTCTCTGTATGCTTATATGCTCTCTGTACGCTTAAGTGGGACATAATATGGTTCCTGATATAGAGACTAGAAGGTATTTGTGACCACCAGCCGTTATTAATCCCTTTTAAGGCTTCCTAACTTAATTTAAACATTTCCCCTGGATTCTACTACTATTTAGAATGAAACCTATCAATTTTCAGCAGATAGATATGATAACTTGTCCACCAACAGTGCAAATCAAAGCGTATGACCTGTTAGAATCACTCACTATTTCAAAAAAGAATGCGAGTAAACTTTTCGATCAACTGCATCTTCAGTCATGCTAAACCAGAACTAGGGTGAAGATCATCCGAGGGCGATTTCTCTGAATGGTACGCGTGTTGTTTCCCGTGCGTAGTTTCATAGAAGTACCCGTAGATGTTTGTGATTTCTTCTTCAGCATCTACAAAGTTTCAAAAGCAATGAAGATAGATTAGTTTGTCTTATTACCTTGGTATATACAAGTCAGGCTTTATCCACTTCTAAATCAATTAGATGGGATGTATAAGACGTTTCACTAGTTCGAGTGATTCCCAAAAAATCATCTATGCAGCACTGATTGTGGTCAGATTGTTTTAGGATTGATAAGGAGTTTCAATTTGGTTTTTTGTAAGGTTAGATCAACAATCTTAAATTTTACACCTGTATTGGCAAATGACTATAATTATTTAGGAACATTGAGCAGGAAGAAATGCCATTCTGATATATTTGAAGCTATTATTGAAGCTATTATTCATACTACATAATTATAAGGACTATCATCAAATCATTATATTTTCAGGACACGCCATCATTCCGTTCCTCCTGATGAAACATACATACAGGATTCATTTAAATATGATGAAAGGAAGTAATTAAAACACCAAATGAATAATTAAATTCTGGGAAGCAATGCCATTTTGGGATTAAATGAAGCTTAGTTCTGGACGTTCGTCGTAAAATGTTGTTGGTAAAAGGATAATTTTACGATCTTGGTACATCGTAAATGTCACGCAGACTGAATTAGCTAGGCAGCTGTCATTCATTAAAGTAGACCTATGGAATTCTTACAGAATTTAAACTATTATCGGATCAAATCTTTGTGGTTGACCAAACTAAAGCTACTCACCAACGCCTACGAGAGCTGTACGAAAATCTCAACTAAATATGACACACCAAGGAGACCGTCCGACACCGACCAGAGCAAGGCCAGAATCGAAGAAGGTATCGGGTTTTCCAATGAAACGTAAATGTATCCAAGAAAGTCTTGATAAATTGTTAGCCTCATTAGATAATATCGAAATGCTGTATCACAATAATCCAAACACACGATTTACAAAATCAATTCCAAAGGCACCTTGGATTGATCCAAATGAAATGATATTAGTCGACAGTAGACAATATGAGCAACAAGTAGACGAAATATGGAAATTACTTCATATAATAAAGAAAAACTGTTGTATTGAAATATTTCAATCACATTCCCATATGAACTCACTGAATGCACATGGTGAAATGCATCCAACAGCTAGGTCACAAGATCATTCTTACTCAGTTATCGAAATAAACCGTAAAGCAATGCAAGAAAATCTCGATGAGTTGTTAGCTAAATTAGATTACATTCAATCACATCGTGCTGCCACCGTAGTAGAATCTGTATCAATAAAACCAGTTCCATCTGCACCTTGGATTGACCCAAATGAAATCATTTCAGTTAATAGTAAAAAATATCAGGAGCAACTTGACAGAATGAGGAGATTGCTCGGTGAAATAGAAAGAAATTGCTGTGAAAACCAATAATGATTCACCTATATACATACACCCAAATACCAGATTATCGTGGAGTTGATATAGTATATCCATATCCCAGATAATAGCAAGACGATTTGGCAGAATTTAAAAACAGTTTTTGAAGGTATAAAAATTTTGTTTTCAAATATCCTTGAGTAGGTTAAACATTTGATTTGCAGATTTATTTCCTAGGGTTGGGCTGTGTTTTTCTGGTGCATTTTGACTATCTCTAATAATATCTGTTGATCTATCGGAACATAATCCATCCACACCAAACGATAAAAGTGTGTGGTTCATCTGTATTTAGTGTTCTGTTCATTTCTATAAAGTCTTATGACTGGTTATTAGTGAAATAAATGCGTTCGTGGAGTAGCTTGTCTCAATTTTTGGCTAATTTATACTACGTAGGTGTTTTTGTGAGGTCGAAATAGTTTCTAAAGAAAATACGTTAAATACAATATGAGTCTTACAAAAGGGTTTCGGAGTGTGCAATGGAGATCCATTACGACTGTGAAGAAATATAAATATATTAATGTTTAAACCACATATGTTAGGTACAAAGCCCTCATGAAAAATTGAAAATGATCTTGTATAATGATATGATCGGAGAGCGTGCTGGTCTAGGGGTAGAGCGCGGGGCTTTGGTGCCCAAAGTTCTGGGTTCAAATACAGCCAATTACCAATGGCTTTTCGCTATGTGATAATGTCGCAACTCACCAGGTCTAGCCTGAAGAAATGTGCAAAACGTTTCCGGGCGATGACCAAAACGTCCTGGGATGAGAAGGTGGGACAAAAAGCCATCGGCAGTTGGGCTATTAATTAACAGTCCTGCCTAAGGAACATGTCAGCCTTAGTCAGTAACAATACTACAAGATCGCGCCACAATCATCCTACACTCAATCCCCATTCATACTTGGTTTAAATAACTTGTGGTATAGTCACCATTTCAATAATCTAATCTAATAATTTAAATAATATTCATTAGATAAAAAATAAATAGATTAAAACAATAATAATTTAGTTTTATCTATCTTTCAAATAATCATAATATGGTGTATTATTTGTTAATTAATTGAAAATAAGCTATTTTAAGGAAAACAAGATATCAAGAAACAAACATGTCGAAATTACCAGTGATTACTTAATGTTAAATCCAAAGAAATATTTGTTCACGTGTTCAAGAAATACCATATACTACCCTTTTAAGAGGCATTCTCAAGGGGAGATACAGGATCTGTGGCCACTCTAGCCCGCCAGAAGTATCGTCGCCCTGAGAGGTATTGTGCATAACATCTAGTCTCTCAGTAGTTTTAGAGCTTATGTGAATTGTAAACACTTGACGTTTTGTTTTTGAATACAATTCTAATATTATTTAGTCTTAAGAGACTCATTTTACATTTGTATACATTAACGATTCTATATGTAGTACCAACTTTATACTCTAAAGTTGGTACTACTTTACAATTATTTACAATTTCTAAGTTTTTCATTTATTTCAACACGGTAAAGTAAATCATAATTAATTAAAAACTTGTTTCACAATACAGGTATACTAAATATATTATACTATGCATTTGATTGTTAGTCACTTAATCAAAATTATCAATAGTTGATCCACCCTCATCACCTTCCATGTTCCTTAGACAGGACTGATAATCAATAGCTCAACAATCAACGGCATATCTAAGGGACATAGTGTATAACTTAGAGTCCGAACCACTGCCTCTGAACTACGAACTGGTCCAATTATGAGGATGATATTTGCGGATCAACGTAATATTCAATAGTGTGGACGTCAATACACACAAGAGAACACTACACCCACCGACTACCGCTTATAACTATCCGAAATGCGTGACTTTGAAGTAGCTGGATTACAGGACACGCCACCGATCCAGTCTAGCCTCTAAGTGAAAACGTCGCAAGCAGCGTTGAAACCATGATGTAGTAGACAAACAATTTTGAACTGGAACATACAGGTAAAATAAACACCAATATAATAAGAGGGATTAACTGGTTTGTTTACCTTAAAATCTGAATGCGAAGCTAGAGTAAATTGACAGGATAAGTTACAGGTTTTTATGGATTGGTAAAGAGTCCTTTGAGTTCTAGATATAATCATGTATGCATTACTTCGGATACTTGTCAGTTTGATAAAGGTTTGTTTTTTTCCTGGTATAGTTAAGTATAGTAAGGATTACATACTCAAATAGCGCACATGTATTGGCTATGGACTGAATTGTGAATCTAGCAAGAAGAAATCTCTCTTTGAGTCATTTACGGACATATAGCGTAATTCATGTTCTTTATTTTTCAACTGCAATTATTACATTTTCAGGGCACGACACATTTCCATTCCACCTGTAACAACCTGAGTCATGAACACAGCATTCATATATACTGAAGAAGTGATAATTGAATGAAAAGAAGCACTACCAATAATGATAAATTCAAGAGTATTTTTAGATATCACGAAGTTGGTTCGTTCTTCAATAGAATATATTTGAACGTTACTCTAAAGGCTTTTATAGTCTTGGCAGATACAAAATCAGTAAGCCTCTGTTAGCTTAGAAACTGAAAATAATTAAAGTATAAACTTAGAAATACATAGTTAAAATTATGCACCCTTCCAATCCTTGTGGTCCACCAGACCGTGGATACTCACCAAAGTTTAGCAAAGCACCTGGTTCAGGGGCACCCCGCAGAAAGGTGATGACAGTTACAATGAACCGAAAAACAATTCAGGAACATCTTGATTTCATGTTAATGACATTAGATACTATTGAAAAGAATTGTCCTGCGAATAAAAATCACCAGTTAAGAGAATGGACTCCTCTATCACCTTCTATTGATCCAAATGAAACGATTACAGTCAACGTCAAATATTATGAACAAAGTATCGACGGAATGAAGGAATTCCTTGATTTAATCAAGAAGAATTGTTGCGGCGGCAACTCTCAGTCGCCTTCCCGAACAAAGTCAGAGGTTTCAGCATCGCTCGTGCATGGAGGAATGCATCCTTCACCTACCACAGCTGCATCTCCACATCCTGGGGACATTATCGAAATAAACCGTAAAACAATGCAAGAAATTCTCGACAGGATGTTACTTAGATTAGATTATCTTCAAGAAAATTGCCCTAAAGCCATGGTATCTTCCTTGACAAAATCCGTTCCTAAGGCACCTTGGGTTGATCCAAACGAATTCATTACAATCAGCATTGAAAGATATCACGAACAACTTAGAAGAATGAGGAGATTACTGCGTAGGATAAAGAGAAGTTGCGGTGGAAGGAATAGAAAAAAAAACAAAAAGAATAATAACAACAATAAAATGTTTGGTTGAAATATAATAAATTACATTTTTAATGAAAAAAATCATTCTCAAATTGTCTTGTATATAACCTAATTAATGAAGAAGAGCCTATGTTGTAATTAGAATAATACATTTCTAACTAAAAATTATGAATTTCATTTGTATTTAATTTTGATTTAGAGAGGTCTGTAATGTGTGTTAGAGTAATTGTTTTAGTTTAAATAGCTCAAAAGTATATTTGTGTCAGATTCGTAAAATAAAGACTATTCTGGTGAATACAATAGAAATCCATCTTATGACTAGGATAATAGCGTGAACTGTTATCCAGCTACTTGTAAGTCACGAACTATTGTGGATAGTTATGAGTGATGAGTGATGGATGTGATATTCTATTGTATGGCTTAACGTCTGCACTATTGAACAATACGTTTATCCACAACGCCCATATCATATTTAAACCAGATCATCGGCCCTTGGCGTGTCGGCTACTTGTAAGTCACGAATTATTGTGGATAGTTATGAGTGATGAGTGATGGAAGTGATATTCTATTGTATGGCTTAACGTCTGCACTATTGAACAATACGTTTATCCACAACGCCCATATCATATTTAAACCAGATCATCGGACCGTGGCGTGTCTTGTAATCCGGCTACTTGTAAGTCACGAATTATTGTGGATAGTTATGAGTGATGAGTGATGGATGTGATATTCTATTGTATGGCTTAACGTCTGCACTATTGAACAATACGTTTATCCACAACGCCCATATCATATTTAACCTTAATCATCGGACCTTGGCGTGTCTTGTAATCCGGCTACTTGTAAGTCACAAATTGTGGATATTTTTTAGTGATGGGCGGTGGATGTGATATTCTATTGTGTGGCTTAACGTCCACACTATTGAATAATATGTTTATCCACAACGCCCATATCATATTTAACCTTAATCATCGGACCGTGGCTTGTCTTGCAATCCAGCTGTTTTTAAGTCACGAATTGTGGATATTTATGGGTGATGGGTGTTGGATGTGATATTCTATTATGTGGCTTAACGTCTACACTATTGTATTTTGTTTATCCATAACGACCATTCTCATATTTTAACCAGATCATCGGACCGTGGCTTGTCATGCAATCCAGCTGCGTGTGAGTCACGAATTGTGGATGTTTATGAATGATGGGTGGTGGATGTGATATTTTATTGTGTGGCTTAACGTCTACACTATTGTATTTCTTTTATCCATAACGACCATTCTCATATTTAAACCAGATCATCGGACCGTGGTGTGTCTTGCAATTCAGCCACTTGTAAGTCACGAATTGTGGATGTTTATGAATGATGGGTGGTGGATGTGATATTTTACTGTGTAGCTTAACGTCTACACTATTGTATTTCATTTATCCATAATGACCATTCCCATATATAAACCAGATCATCGGACCATGGCGTGTCTTGCAATTCAGCCACTTGTAAGTCACGAATTGTGGATGTTTATGAATGATGGGTGGTGGATGTGATATTTTACTGTGTAGCCTAACGTCTACATTATTGTATTTCGTTCCATCACTGACAAGAGACTGAGCATTTACTACATAAATATCATAATTACAATTAGAGGTATTTATAATTTCAATGGGCTTTGGTCTACTTAATGCTTGATCCTTGTTCAGGTCTAGGTTCCTTCCACCGATATGGACTGCTTGGAGTTTAAATTATGCAAAGTCGAAACATTTTGTCCATTTTTCCTCAGTGATTGTGAACCTATTCCAACAGCTGCCCTAGGCCTAGAGCTTTGATCGCACCCTGATAGGTTGCCACTGCAACTGCCACTGTAATCAAGGCTGGTGCCTGTTAAAGAAGGAAGCCCGAAGCAAGGGTCCCCCATATTCACATACTCCAAAGCTTTATTGACTGTTTTGTAGATCAGATTTCTAAATAAGTTATTACCCACATAGTTCAAATGCCTACCATCTCGGGCAACATGATACATGTTTACATCATCACTTACATCTTGAAATTCAATACCAAAATTGTTACACATTAAATATAACTGTTCATTAAAGTAAAAGAGAGCTTGTTTATTTATATCCCTACGAACCAAGTCACTATTCAAAATTATTTTGGAATCAGGGAATGTCACCTTGGCTGTGCTCAACATGTCAGCCATAGCATGTAGGACAGCTCGCTCATTCATCCTTGGCTTAAAATACCTACCAGGGTAGGTCACCATTTCGCTTAATAACTAAGGAATTCAGTACGAACAGGTCAGCCTTATTCAGAAACAAGACTACAAGATCATGCCCCAACCATATTAAGCACATTTCTTTTTACTTGGCTGAAAATACCTTTGTATGTTTTTCACTATTTGAAAAAGGTAATAATAAGTATAATACAATACATGTATAACATTGCTCAACTGATATGTTTGAAACTCAGCATGTGTACTAAACTACTACTAGAAATTACTGAATTTAGTAAAAATTTAATTTAAATTTTAAAGTTTGCTTGTAAATTGCTTACAATTATGATTTTTTCGGTTATTTTTATGTTATTGACTCCAGAAAATTGGAAAGGAGTCTTATCTAGATTTCTTTCTACCTTTTTAATCGCTATATAAGTTCTTTTGTAACGCTTCAATGTGAAAGCCAAAGAACCCACAGTTAAGTAGCTTATTTTAATTATTTTATATTTAATTGGTTAAATATGAAACAATTAAAGTATGCAGCCAGTAGCTGGTTATTGTTGACTGTTGAGGCGATAAGGTCAACTTATTCACGGAACACGCTGCGCAAAGTACTGCGGAGGTAGGAGAACGTCTAAATGTGCAGTTTGAAATGTATGAATAACGTTAAAATGTACAATGATACAGTGTTAATATCAGGACTCAACAGCTGATGAATGTGTCACTATCAGCTGATCGCTTGTCAATTACAGCTGATCATAGTCTTATTGGTTGGTAACTGTCACATTTAGTGCATAAACTTATAAGAGAGGAAGTTGTTTTTGTATGTGTCTATGTAAGTCGTGTTTAGGCTTCGGAACCACTCAAAATGTTGTAATGCAAATTTTAGGCTTTATCATGCATGATTCGAGGATGGTTTCTGTGAAACTTTGGTGCAAGGTGCATGAAAGGATAAATTTTTAGGTTTGATAAATTTAGCGTTTACAATATTACCAGCTGTGATTTAATAATTTAAATGTATCGTTAATGTAATCTAAATATATAAAACAAAGTCGTGTTAGTTACGCGCATTATAACTCGAGAACGGCTGGACCGATTTAATGATCTTTGATTTTTTGGATTTGTCTCTGCTCTGGTCATCCTTTAGGCATATTCAGTTTCCATAAATTTAATTAGTTTCCATTTTATAGCGTTTTAAATTTCTAATGTTAACCTTATGGGGACTAAGTTTTTTTACAAATGTTCTACAATAAAAACATTTGATTTCTTAAACCAGCTGTTTGTTTACTGTACGTTAGCAATATGCTTTACTATCCAATGCCATCTGAATCATTCATTAATGTAAAACTATGAAGTAAATATGTGCTGTACAAAATGAACAGCATTACTCGCCACGTTAATAGTTTACGGTTTTTGGGAATTATGTACTGTATTTATATTTCTTTATTTTCTGTATGATTAAAAGTCACGTGTTTATATGTTTGCCAAATAAAAAATAACTACAATGTTTATACATATTGAGTTTATTATAATAACCATCTGTTGTATATTTAAAGCTTTCACAACGAAGCCGCAATGCTAATTGACTTCAGGACATGGTCAATCTTAAAGTTAACATACGAGTATATTTACTGTTAGGCGTTACGAAGTTCGCCGGGTCAGCTAGTAGAGCATAAGTGAATTGTGAAAACTTAAAATTGTGTTTTTGAATACTATTCTAATATTCTTTAGTCTACAGAGACTCATTTTACATTAACATTAATGATTCTATATGTAGTACCAACCTTAGGGTACATTTTACAAATTCTACAACATATTTTTCATTTATTTTAACAAGGTAAAGTAAATCATAATTAATTTAAAATTTGTTTTACAATACAAGTATACTAAATATATTATACTATGCATTTAACTGTCAATCATTTAATCAAAATTATCAATAGCTAATCCGCTCTCATCATCTTCCCAAACCATCCAACTCAAAAGAATACCTTCACTTACATTTGAACTAAAACTAACATTATTTTAATAAAAACCTTTCTCGCCAAAGAGTTGACCCGGGCCTTTCAAGCCGGTCTTAGCGGACTCTGTTGCAGCGTCAAAATGGTGTCTTATATACTCATTTGAGAATGTGTGAGGAAAATATTCTTAAGAAAGATTTTTTTGCTAGGCACTGCCTAACAAAAAACCTACCAAGGTAGTTTAAGCCAAATATGAATTAAGGATGAAGTGTAATATGATTATCACACGATCTTGTATTCTTGCTACTGCCTAAGGTTGACATGTTCTCTAGACAGAACTGCTAATTAATAGCCCAACAAACAACGGCATATCTAAGGGACCTAGTGTATAACGTAGAGTCTGAACAACTGCCTCTGAACTACGAACTAGTCCAATTATGAGGATGATATTTGCGGATCAACGTAATATTCTATAGTGTGGACGTCAATACACACAAGAGAACACTACACCCACCGACTACCGCTTATAACTATCCGAAATGCGTGACTTTGAAGTAGCTGGATTACAGGACACGCCACCGATCCAGTCTAGCCTCTAAGTGAAAACGTCGCAAGCAGCGTTGAAACCATGATGTAGTAGACAAACAATTTTGAACTGGAACATACAGGTAAAATAAACACCAAACTAATAGAGGGATTAACTGGTTTTGTTTACCTTAGAATCTAAATGCGAAGCTATATTAAATTGACAGGATAAGTTACAAATTTTTATGGATTGGTAAAGAGGCCTTTGAGTTCTAGATAAAATCATGTATGCATTACTTCGGATACTTGTCAGTTTGATAGTGGTTTGTTTTTTTCCTGGTATAGTTAAGTATAGTAAGGATTACATACTTAAATAGCGCACATGTATTGGCTATGGACTGAATTGTGAATCTAGCAAGAAGAAATCTCTCTTTGAGTCATTTACGGACATATAGCGTAATTCATGTTCTTTATTTTTCAACTGCAATTATTACATTTTCAGGGCACGACATATTTCCATTCTACCTGTAACAACCTGAGTCATGAACACAGCATTCATATATACTGAAGAAGTGATAAGTGAATGAAAAGAAGCACTATCAATAATGATAAATTCAAGGGTATTTTTAGATATCACGAAGTTGGTTCGTTCTTTAATAGAATGTGTTTGAACGTTAGTATAAAGGATTTTATAGTCTTGACAGATTCAAAATCAGTAAGCCTCTGTTAGCTTAATAGCTAAAATAATTAAAGTATAAACTTAGAAATACATAGTTAAAATTATGCACCCTTCCAATCCTTGTGGTCCACCAGACCATAGATACTCACCAAAGTTTAGCAAAGCACCTGGTTCAGGGGCACCCCGCAGAAAGGTGATGACAGTTACAATGAACCGTAAAACAATTCAGGAACATCTTGATTTCATGTTAATGACATTAGATACTATTGAAAAGAATTGTCCTGCGATTAAAAATCACCAGTTAAGAGAATGGACTCCTCTATCACCTTCTATTGATCCAAATGAAACGATTACAGTCAACGTCAAATATTATGAACAAAGTATCGACGGAATGAAGGAATTCCTTGATTTAATCAAGAAGAATTGTTGCGGCGGCAACTCTCAGTCACCTTCCCGAACAAAGTCAGAGGTTTCAGCATCGCTCGTTCATGGAGGAATGCATCCTTCACCTACCACAGCTGCATCACCACATCCTGGTGACATTATCGAAATAAACCGTAAAACAATGCAAGAAATTCTCGACAGGATGTTACTTAGATTAGATTATATTCAAGAAAATTGCCCTAAAGCCATGGTATCTTCCTTGATAAAATCCGTTCCTAAGGCACCTTGGGTTGATCCAAACGAATTCATTACAATCAGCATTGAAAGATATCACGAACAACTTAGAAGAATGAGGAGATTACTTCGTATGATAAATAGAAGTTGCGGTGAAAATAATAATAAAAATAACAAAAATAATAATAATAACAATAACAAGTTGGGCTGAAATATAACAAATTACATTTTTAATAAAATAAAATCATTCTCAAAATGTCTTGTATATAACCTAATTAATGAAGAAGACCCTATGTTGTAATTAGAATAATACATTTCTAACTAAAAATTATGAATTTTATTTGTATTTAATTTTGATTTAGAGGGGTCTGTAATGTGTGTTAGAGTAATTGTTTTAGTTTAAATAGCTCAAAAGTATATTTGTGTCAGATTCGTAAAATAAAGACTATTCTGGTGTAAATAGTCATTAGACTATAATAGCGTAACTGTATCCAGCTACTTGTAAGTCAAAAACTATTGTTATAGTTATAATGAGTGATGGATGTGATTGTATCTTAATGATTGAACAATAGTTTATAGCCATATCATATTTAATCCTAATCATCGGACCTTGGCGTGTCTTGTTATCCGGTTACTTGTAAGTCACAAATTGTGGATAGTTATGAGTGATGAGTGATGGATGTGATATTCTATTGTATGGCTTAACGTCTGCACTATTGAACAATACGTTTATCCACAACGCCCATATCATATTTAAACCAGATCATCGGACCGTGGCGTGTCGTGCAATCGAGCTGTTTGTAAGTCACGAATCATGGATATTTATGAGTTATGGGTGGTGGATGTGATATTCTATTGTGTGGCTTAACGTCTACACTATTGTATTTCGTTTATCCATAACGATCATTCTCATATTTAAACCAGATCATTAGACCGTGGCGTGTCTTTTATCCGGCTACTTGTAAGTCACCAATTGTGGATGTTTATGAGTGATGGGTGGTGGATGAGATATTCTATTGTGTGGCTTAACGTCTACACTATTGTATTTCGTTTATCCATAACGATCATTCTCATATTTAAACCAGATCATTAGACCATGGCGTGTCTTTTAATCCAGCTACTTGTAAGTCACGAACTGTAGAGAGTTATGCCCGCCTCATTATTAGACCAGTTTGTAATTAAGAGGAAGCTGTTCGGATTTCACGTTAAACTAACTGTAGGTCCCTCAGATGATAATGTTGGGCTATTAATTTAAAGTCCTTTCTAAGGAAGCCTTAGTCAGTAACAAGACTACAATATCCTGCCACAATCATCTTAGTTGTTTCTCATTCATCCTTGGCTTAAAATACCTACCAGGGTAGGTCACTATTTCGCCTAATAACTAAAGAATTCAGTAGGAACAGGTCAGCTTTAGTCATTAACAATACTACAAGATCATGCTCCAACCATAACTTGGCTGAAAATACCTATGTATGTTTTTTACTATTTGAAAAAATGTAATAATAAGTATAATACAATACATGTATAACATTGCTCAACTCATATGTTTGAAACTCAGCATGTGTACTTGACTACTACTAGAAATTACTGAATTTAGTAAAAATTTAATTTAAATTAATAAAGGTTGGTTGTTAGTTGCTTACAGTTATGAATTTTTTGGTTATTTTTATGTTATTGACTCCAGAAAATTGGATAGGGGTCTTATCTAGATTTCTTTCTACCTTGTTAATCGCTAAATAAGTTCTTTTTTAACGCTTCAATGTGAAAGCCAAAGAACCCAAAGTTAAGTAGCTTATTTTAGCTATTTTATATTTAATTGGTTAAATATGAAACAATTAAAGTATGCAGCCAGTAGCTGGTTATTGTTGACTGTTGAAGATGGTTAACTTATCAAACCATCCAACTCAAAAGAATACCTTCACTTACATTTGAACTAAAACTAACATTATTTTAATAAAAACCTTTCTCGCCAAAGAGTTGACCCGGGCCTTTCAAGCCGGTCTTAGCGGACTCTGTTGCAGCGTCAAAATGGTGTCTTATATACTCATTTGAGAATGTGTGAGGAAAATATTCTTAAGAAAGATTTTTTTGCTAGGCACTGCCTAACAAAAAACCTACCAAGGTAGTTTAAGCCAAATATGAATTAAGGATGAAGTGTAATATGATTATCACACGATCTTGTATTCTTGCTACTGCCTAAGGTTGACATGTTCTCTAGACAGAACTGCTAATTAATAGCCCAACAAACAACGGCATATCTAAGGGATCTAGTGTATAACGTAGAGTCTGAACAACTGCCTCTGAACTACGAACTGGTCCAATTGAGGATGATGTTTGCGGATCAACGTAATATTCTATAGTGCGGACGTCAATACAAACAAGAGAACACTACACCCACCGACTACCGCTTATAACTATCTGAAATGCGTGACTTTGAAGTAACTGGATTACAGGACACGCCACCGATCCAGTCTAGCCTCTAAGTGAAAACGTCGCAAGCAGCGTTGAAACCATGATGTAGTTGACAAACAATGTTGAACTGGAACATACAGGTAAAATTAACACCAATATAATAAGAGGGATCAACTGGTTTGTTTACCTTAAAATCTGAATGCGAAGCTAGAGTAAATTGACAGGATAAGTTACAAATTTTTATGGATTGGTAAAGAGTCCTTTGAGTTCTAGATAAAATCATGTATGCATTACTTCGGATACTTGTCAGTTTGATAGTGGTTTGTTTTTTTCCTGGTATAGTTAAGTATAGTAAGGATTACATACTTAAATAGCGCACATGTATTGGCTATGGACTGAATTGTGAATCTAGCAAAAAGAAATCTCTCTTTGAGTCATTTACGGACATATAGCGTAATTCATGTTCTTTATTTTTCAACTGCAATTATTACATTTTCAGGGCACGACATATTTCCATTCCACCTGTAACAACCTGAGTCATGAACACAGCATTCATATATACTGAAGAAGTGATAAGTGAATGAAAGGAAGCACTATCAATAATGATAAATTCAAGGGTATTTTTAGATATCACGAAGTTGGTTCGTTCTTTAATAGAATATGTTTGAACGTTAGTATAAAGGATTTTATAGTCTTGGCAGATTCAAAATCAGCAAGCCTCTGTTAGCTTAATAGCTAAAATAATTAAAGTATAAACTTAGAAATACATAGTTAAAAGTATGCACCCTTCCAATCCTTGTTGGCCACCAGACCATGGATACTCACCAAAGCTTAGCAAAGCACCTGGTTCAGGGGCACCCCACAGAAAGGTGATGACAGTTACAATGAACCGAAAAACAATTCAGGAACATCTTGATTTCATGTTAATGACATTAGATACTATTGAAAAGAATTGTCCTGCGATTAAAAATCACCAGTTAAGAGAATGGACTCCTCTATCACCTTCTATTGATCCAAATGAAACGATTACAGTCAACGTCAAATATTATGAACAAAGTATCGACGGAATGAAGAAATTCCTTGATTTAATCAAGAAGAATTGTTGCGGCGGCAACTCTCAGTCGCCTTCCCGAACAAAGTCAGAGGTTTCAGCATCGCTCGTGCATGGAGGAATGCATCCTTCACCTACCACAGCTGCATCTCCACATCCTGGGGACATTATCGAAATAAACCGTAAAACAATGCAAGAAATCCTCGACAGGATGTTACTTAGATTAGACGATCTTCAAGGAAATTTTCCTAACGCCATGGTATCTTCCTTGAAAAAATCCGTTCCTAAGGCACCTTGGGTTGATCCAAACGAATTCATTACAATCAGCAGTGAAAGATTGTACGAACAACAAAGAAAAATGAGAAGATTACTTGATACGTTAAAGAGAAGTTGCTGGTAAGAAATAATGGTTCACCTATATACCCGCATGTATTTACCAGAGCATCCTACAATTGATATTGAAAATCCTACGTTGGGCTAAAATATGAAAAAAATTATATTTTTTAATGAAAAACTCATTCTCAAAATAGTTAGAATTTTTTAGTCTATGTTGAAATTAGAATTATACATTTTTAACTAAAAAGTTTTGAATTTCATTTGTAATTAATTTTGATTCAGAGAGGTCTGTGTTAGTATTACTGTTTTAGTTTAAATAACTCAAAAGTTCATTTGTGTCAGATTCGTAAAATAACGACTATTCCTGTGAATACAATAGAAATCCATCTTATGACTATGATAATGGCGTGAACTGTAATCCAGCTACTTGTAAGTCACAAATTATTGTGGATAGTTATGAGTGATGGGTGTGATATTCTATTGTATGGCTTAACGTCCGCACTATTGGATAATACGTTTATCCACACCGCCCATATCATATTTAACCCTAATCATCGGACCTTGGCGTGTCTTGTTATCCGGTTACTTGTAAGTCACAAATTGTGGATGTTTATGAGTGATGGGTGGTGGATGTGATATTCTATTGTGTGGTTTAACGTCCGCACTATTGTACTACGTTGATACAACTCGAACATCCTCATATTTAACCCGGATCATCGGACCGTGGCGTGTCTTGTAATCCATCTACTTGTAAGTCACGAATTGTAGATAGTTATGCCCTCCTCATTATAATACCAGTTTGTAATTAAAAGGGAGCTGTACAATAAAATCCCGCCACAATAAACCTACTTGCTAATTTCCCTGTCATCCTAAACGATTCACAGGAGTAATTTATATTAATTGAGAATTAAAGTCAATTAGGTTATATAGCGCCGTTATCCATAAACTTACGGTGATAACATTGTAAAGGCAAAACATATAGTGTAGCTTAGTTTGACTCATCTCAATTAATGAATCTTTAAGCTAAGACTAATTTTTTTGTCACGTAGGTATTTTAATTTATATTACCTAAAACAATTTTTCTGATGCATATTTTCTATAACACTGTATTGCTGCCAACAACGCAGCTGTTAGTTAGTCTTCAGGACTCAACAATGACTCCAATCAACAAACCCCTTCGGCTATCTCTGTCTTTCATTTCTTGCTTGTTTCTGAGAGGTTTTCGAAATCAGAAATAAATGATGCCTTTGAAATTGGGCATCCTGTGACTGTCAGTTTTGTTATTATATTACCAATGTAAAATTGTAACCTGTCTAGCAGTGAATGCTATACTTAATGGGTATGATAATTTTAGTTTTACTTTTAAAATTATAATCTTAATTTTTGATCGACACAGTGGATAAACTGTATAAACTATAACAAACAATCTTTACTGTTAATCGGTACAATGCCATTAGGACATAAAAAAAACTGCTGTAGTACGCAGAAGCACACAAAATTTTCGTTCTCATTTTGTGAATTTCTAATTTTTTAAAACATAAAGTTCATGCTAAATAATACTTTTTATGACAGAAATTTCAGGTTAACTAGGCTATGTACTTTTGTCTTTTATGAACAAAACTAGAAAATAGAATGTAGTTTTTCCCATCATCGATTTAGTACAGAGACAGTTTATACATAAAGATCATGTTATTCGAACTTGTTATTCGGTATGAAGACATATTTCTGGAAACCATTAAACACCTAATACAAAACCTAAATCTCTATATACAAAAATGTATGTATGTATGTCCTTGATGCGTTGCCAAACTACTCATCCGATTGCCATGAAATTTAAGGAAGTTGCTCTATATCTGTCCGGGAAGGTTTTAGTGAAAGAAATTTTCAAAAACTCCATAAGTTTCCATTTTATGGCGTTTTAAACTAATGTTAACCTTATAAGGAGTAAGTTTGTTTACAAATTCTCTACGATTACACCATTTGATTTCTTAAGCAACAGCTGTTTGGTTTACTTTCCAGTTAGCAATATGCTTTACTATCCAATGTCATCTGAATCATTCATTAATTTAAAACTATTATTAAAACTAAATATGTGCTGTACAAAATGAACAGCTTTATTCAACACGCAAATAGTTTACGATTTTCGATAAATATGTATTTATATATCTTTTTCTGTTCATAAATATTACGTTTATTATAATAATCAGCTGTATTATAATAAAAGCCGTATTACAGTTAGGTTTTGCTTTGGTTTTAGGTTGGATTAGAAAATTGTAGATCCATCCACTCGGATCTATTTGTTTTGTGAGAATGTTAAAATATATGTCTTAACGTTTTAGTACTGTTATTAACTAGTTCGCGGCCCATCATATCTAATCACTACGAAGCCGTAACGCTATACGATTTCAGAACATGACCAATTTAAAAGTTAACATGTATTAATTGTAGGGCGTTACGAAGTTCGCCGAGTCAACTAGTTTAAAAAATTCTCTTTTCTAAAAAAAATAAAAGGATTAGTTTGCAGGTGCCCTCACAGAGGTTCCTGTGACACCTAATTGTGTCGTATTTACAATTCTAGCTAGTCATGTGGTAGGCACAGAACCTGGTCGATAGTTCTGTCCACTGTCAAACGGTGTAATTGGCATTACCATCACAACCTCCGCCACTATCATCATCATAATCCGTCATCATAACCCACCATCCATCCTCACCCATTATTAATAATTCTTATCCATCAATATATCATCAATCATTAATCATTTGTCGTAATCAATCAATAGTCCTTTGTCAATTGATTATTTATTCATAAATAATTCATTACCACCATCATCATAATACATCATCTACCATCAACCACAATCTACGATCCATCATCTACCATAATAATCTATCATTTACCACCTACCATCCACTATCCATCAATCAATCAATCAACCAACAAACTGATCGACCGATTGTCTCAGGAAAACAGATTTTTGAAAAATATTGACAGGATAAAGGATGAAGCCTAAAGTGATACAGTAGCATTGTAAGTGACTTGATATGATTTATGGACAGTGGGGGAAATTCATTTACACTTATATCCAGGAAACTGATCGTCTTTGGGAGATAGATAAGAATCTAACTTTTTGTGGTTTAATGTTTGGTTGCTATTTTGAAATGAAATAAAAATTTAACAAAACTAAAATGTCTTTTTTATAGGCTTATAATCTTTATGTTTGTAAATATTTAATGATTATTCAGTTGTTTATAGATTTGTATAGTAAAATTTGTAATAGGCTTAATGCTGTTTGGCTATATATCAAATAACACTCTTTCTACATACACACACATACACACGCACACACCTACTCTTACACTCATATTTTCATCATCAGATGTATTAATATGTTTAGCTTAAAACTTGCTCATCCATTAGCATCATTATTGAGTATGATAATAATGGATCAAACCGAAACAAAACTAATACACACACGCACGCACGTACGTTCGTTCACTAACTATATTATATTATAACCTTATTATAACCACTTTATTATAACCCGATTCTGGCTTAAATATTACTGCGCATATGTACGAAATATACATAAAGATGAATATGCAATCGCATTATTTAATATTCTATGAAATGCCTTTGTGTGCAAAGCAATAAGCCAAGTGTATTCATGTCAAGCATTGAATGCATTTCTAAGCTCATCTCTTCAGAGTATTTTATTACTTTTGCCATTGGCATATATATATATATTTTTAATTTAGATTTTAATAATCTATATATTGTACTGCGTAAAAGGTAGCTTAGTATATTTTGAAGTGTGTAGTGGTCTGCGTTTAATAGCCTATGCTGGCTTGATCACCCAGCGGAGGGTCATCAAATTATATTCACATTAAGCAAAATTACGTTCACATTCAAAGCAATAATACCTTTAACGAGGAAAATATCTTTGTGAGAATAGCTTCTCCCCTAAGGAAAAATTTGCTAAAGCCTTAAGCGAGAGTCCAAATTAATTCAAAGTGAGACCCATCCACAGCGACACACTGATAACATCATTCAATAAATGAATCACAAGCTTTAACAAGAGATTTTGCGATATTCGGAGAAGCTATTTAATTGATCATTTTAGTTTTCTATCATTAGTTCATGGGTATAGACCTATTTATCAAAATAACCCATGAAAAGACGTCACACACAGTTAAATATGGGGATCGGGTGACCATTCTAAAAAATCTATCAAACCGATCAATCGAAGAACTCCTCCGGATACCGCAGAATTTCTTTGTAAAAGCTTATGATTTATTTGTTAAGCTCCGGTTTCAGTGTGAAGCTTGGACAGAAATAATTACATTCAGTAAATACTATATCTTTCCTCATTATGTGTTCTCACTGAGGTTACTTGATCCTATTTTATGGTAAAGTATATTTTACATTGAAGACTGTGGGGAAATTAATCGGACTTCACCAATGTGGAGTTTCAAAGCTATTTTTGAGTTTATAACTATCTTAGAGTCTCTATTATAGCTGAAGATAAAATAGTGTATCTTTTAAGTTACTTGCTTACTCAGTATTGATATATTAACTTTAGTGCAATATTTTGTGTCATTAATAGTTTAGAGTATCCATCGAGATCTGGCATCAATAATGTTATAGGGAAGTCCATTCTTTTATCCTGCCTTACTGAGTGATATCTGGGAAGGGTCTATTCTCCGTTGTGACCCTTTATCATCTCCCAGAACGAAGTGGCGCCTAAATAAAAATAAAAATCTTAAAGTACCTGTCACCCGGCTAGAAAGGAGTAATTAGGTGGTACTTATGTTTGCACCTCCATGTCAGTTATAGTACATTGACGTCGCCCATCTCCCTGAGTATAACAGGACACTGTCGAGGAGGCTTCAAGTGTTACAAAAATTCTGCATCTTTGGTCAAGTATCTAGTTTTAGCTCCATACCTATCAGCATTAATGGCCAGTATAATCGTAAATGGATTATAGTTTCAAATCAAATAAAAAGTTATTATATAGAATATATTTTTATTATATCACATTAGTATTTACTTTTTAGTTATTGAGTGAAGTTGTCTGGTAATTAAAACTATTAAAAAAAATATACTAAATTATTTATTCGTTTCTCTAGATGACTACCACTACTTTAATTAGACACCATATTGACAACCATATTTTTACGACTATCCCGTGGCCAATCCTTATACACCTTATCACTGTTGCTATAAGACTATGTTCCAGTATGGTATGTAACGACTCTTTATTAGAACGTTCAAGGAATCATTTCGTAGCACCTTTCACATTGTGATATGTTAATCTGTTGATTGTACTTGCCCCATGTGTATTGCCGTAAACCGTTGTGGGGCAAGCCAATGGCGCCTGCATTTGTTATGCTGTGACATGCGTTGCTGCGTTTACATTGCCTGCAGCGCCTGTAGGCTGCGAAACAGTTCTAAATAACGGTTCTAAAACAGTTCTAAATAGTATCAGATTTACTGGATGATCTTAAATAAGGTTCATAATACCATTTTCCAAAAGATGTTTCTTTAATTCTCACTAAGATGTTTTAGGTTCTTCCCAAAGTTGTTGTTTCCGAAATAATCAGGCAGTAAAGAAAACAATTTACACTCAATATATAATTTATCCAGGCTAAAAGATGTTTAACTTATGTTGTACAGAAGGTGAACCATTCTAACATTTTCTTCAATGAGATAAAACCGTTTCACAGACCTTCAGGGATCATTTTTTATATTTTTCATTCACATCTCCGTAAAAAACTTCTAGTTGGAATCAATATTATTTCAGGTTTAGCTCTTTATACGTTGTATATATCGTTAATTGTTTGCCTATATGTAACATTTATTACTTATTTTGAAATAAAAGTATAAAATATACAGTTTATTTGCACGAATAGACTATTGCCACGTGCCAAATCAGTTAATACTCAAATAAAAGGATACGACACACGTGTGCCATTAAATAGGATTACTACACAACAGGCTCTGAATACAGTGGCGGCTCTGGTGGATCTGTGTGGAACTAATGTGTCCAGGGTACAAAGCGCAATCATATGTTACAATTGAGGAATCAATAATTTATTATTTCACCCCTTTGGGATTCCTGTACGCTTTACAATCGTTGGCAAATCTTTATTTCACGAGAAAATACAATGTTTACACACCGGAAAATTTACTTTAAAACTGTACTTGCAGGCCGAATTGTATGGGTGTATGGGTTGTTCTGTTAAAAAGAAATATACTTACTATCATGATAAAATTAAAAGCTGAAATGTTAAAAAAATACCATAAATAATCAGAGATATAAATTCCTAACTTTAATTGTTACTAGCTGACCCGGCGAACTTCGTAAAGCCTAACAGTAAATACATGTTTACTTTAAGATTGGCCTTATTCTGAAGTAGAATAGCATTACGGCTTCGCAGTGAAAGATTAGATATTCTAAGTCGCGGCATAGTTAATAACAACACTGAAACGATAAGACATATTAATAACGTTCCCACAAAAAAAATAAATCTGAGTGGGTTGATTCACATTTTTTAATCCAACATAAACCCAAATCAAACCTAACTGTAATACGACTTTTATAAGAAAAATTACATTTTCTGAATTGTGGCATTATTTATATTAATACTAGCGTAATCTAAAATCCAAAATTTAATTTACGAAAATAGGTCCAAAATAGGTCTTCGACTAATTGTACAAGAGAAAAGTTAAATTTAATGTCCGTTGTAAACACAGAACGTTGTCTGAGAGCGCCTGTTATTCTTATGGAGAATATAAAATAAACGGTACCAGTGGACTGACACATACTTTCTCCCTTAAATAAATTTAAAAAAGACAATCTGTAATAAAACTATCATTTTCTACAAAGTTATTCTAAATATCATTTAATAATTTATTGTTCAAATTGTATGGGGGAAATCCACCCCCCCCGGTAATACCAAGCTTTTTTGAGCTGGTTTTGTTCGGTGATTTGACCTTACACTTCATACCAAGTTTCATGGAAAACGGTTGGAAAGTAAGGAAGAAATTGATTTTTTTATTTTTTCCTTAAGAATAACATTGGGCGCTTTCAGACAATGTCTTGTAAAATAAACTCTAAGTGTAGCAATAACAATGTATATTGTAACAATAATGATACAAAAACTAAATCTTGGCTGATGCATATAAATATTAGAAGCATTATGAATAAATTAGATGAATTAGTAGCTATTATTGATACATTACAGAGACAGTTTATCGTAGACAGTAAATTTAACTTTTCTCTGGAACCGTTAGTCGTAGACAAATAATTCCAGATACTAATTTGTTTAGTTTTTTAAGCCGGTTTCAATGGTACCAGTCAAGTTATACTTTACTTCTATTGTTTTCGCTGAAAATTTAAAAATTTGATTTTTTTGACATTTAAAAGCCCATAACTTTTGAACCGTCATTTTTACAGACATGCGGGTGGTGTCAAATTATTTAGTGCTTTGTGCACTATAAACTATCAAATTTTAATCAAAATCGTTAAAGCCGTTTTTGAGAAAATTTGATCTTTCACGTTTTTTAAGGGATTTTAGGGGTGAACTACCCTTAAAAATAAAAAATTGGGGTAGGCTGACTGACAAACGGGGTAGACTGTGGCACTATACACATCCAGACACACACACACACACACACACACACAGACACACGGACGGACAGACATCACGCCAAAACCCACTTTTTTGGATTCAGGGGACCCCAAAACGGATATATCCACCCTCAACTCAAATTCGAAAATTTTGACGAAAACAATACTTTCTCCATATACTATGTATAAGGGGAGAAAGTAAAAATCAATTTCTTCCTTATTTCTCAACCATGTTCAACCGTGGTAAGCTGTGCAGGGTCAGATCACCCTACAAAACATATTTATAAACGTTTGGTATCACCTGGGGGAAATAAGTTTCCAAAATATTTTGGATTTTCTAGGTTAAGAAAGGTCAACGTAACAAGAAATATCATAACTACAAGCACTGAATGGACAAAAAACTTTTTTAATAGATAATTTTTATTTTTTGTGATTTGGAGTGATTTAAACTTTTTATTGTATTTCTATGTAAGGAAATGACATTATTCATGAAAGGACATTTATAATGAAACAAAAGAATTAAAATCCATTGTAATTTTTAACAACCGATATTCTCTTGACATTTAGCCCACCTGGTTACCAACCAAATGATATAAAATCTATGAAATGCTCAGTTTTAGTACTGAACGTAAAGCCAGATTACGTAATGCAACGTTTCCAAACACATTGCTGCACATGACAGGTCAGCTCAGCCTCTCATTTGCCGTACAGTTTACATCTATCTATGGTATATGCAAGTAGATTTTATTTGGTAACTATGGTTAATACACAATTCCAAGGTGTCAATTCCCCTAAATTCAAACTGTTTAAGATAAAATTGACGTAATTTTTTAAGTTATAATAGGCCTAAATTTGTTCATCTAATTTTTACACAGTAATTGTAACATTTTTCGGAGATAAGTATAATTAAGGCTTAAGTTGGGCTGAATTATTTTTTCGAAATAATTTTAAAAGTCTAAAAATTTTTTTTACTACTGCCAAACATTCATAATTGAATCATGGTTGTATTTTAATACAATTTTTCTAACCAGGAAAGATGCAGTTTTCATTGCTGTGCTTTTAAACGTCCCGAAGATAACATTAATGTCCCTCTGGCTACCATCCGAAAATTCCACATCTAATTATTTTTATTTTTATTTATTGGAAGGGGCGGATTACTCTCAAGGCACTTCAGCCGTAGCGGCTTTTTGCGCACCCCTGTTTGGGTTACGGTATTATCACATAGCGAAAAGCCATTGGTGATTGGCGGGATTTGAACCCGAGACCTTGGGCACCAAAGCCCCAAGCTCTACCCCTAGACCAGCGCGCTTCCCCACATCTGATAATGCGACACTTTCCCATGACTTGTATCCGATTAAATCCTCACAAAACCATCATTATTGAATACTAAGTCAATCCGCAAATTCCATCCTCATACCATGATTTACAAACGGTTGGACCAGTTCGTAATTTAGAGGCAGTGCCATATAGATTTGGAGCGTTCCGCGCATGTGATTGGCCGGTTACTTTGCCGCACTAGTGTGGTAATGATATCCACCTTAGTGTGGGAATGTACTACCTTTCTGCTAACAAAGCGAATTGTGCCTGGTTTTATGTTTATTTATATGTTTTAGCTTAGTAGCTGTGTCCGTCTATTAGTTACTTAGTTATGTGGCTCAATAGTTCAAAAGCATCTGGTTCAAAGCCAGAAACTGCCTACGTTGTTCACTAGTTATTAGGCCTAACTGCTTATAATTTGAGAGTCACCAGTTCAATTCCGGAGTTCCATTGTAATCGGGCTATTAATTATATACCCATCTGACTACGATTGGATGCAAGTTAGTAATTAGACCAGGATGTGAAACGTTCCCAATTGAAACTTAAAATTATTACTAGTATTGATAAACACAAAATAAAATAAATGAATGTATAGTAATATAACCATATTGGAATATAATAAAATTCCAATTTTAGGTGTCTAAAATAAATATCTAGTTAGATATATATAAATGGGCACTGAAAAATTAAGATATTTACTAAACTTGGAACTAACAGTTTTCCTTGGTATATTACAGTTTCACTGGATGAAATATGACACTTGACACTTGCTAGATGGATAAAAACTTAGTAAGGTGGTAACAGGTGATAAATGGAGCTCTTAGATTGACGTGGTTCAGAGAGCAAACGATGGCGTGGTTGGTAGTGAGCGATGGTCTAGGAAATTTGAAACACCTCATCCAGCATTGGAAATTATATTTATTTACTCCAAAAAAGAGGGATCTCGAACTTTTCAAATTTTATTTTGTAAGGTGACACTCATAGCTGTGGACTCTAACTGATTGTGGATAGCTTTTTAAGTAATGGCCGGTGGATGCGTTATTCCACTAGCGAATTTTATGTTCATCCGCAAAGACCATTCTCGTTTTAATAAATAAGAGGACGTATGTATATTTGGACGCTTCTAATGTATGATGCTTATGTAGGTATGCTTAATAATTTCTGATATTTTCATTACAATATATCTAGTGGTTCCAGATTCTATAGATTAAATTAGATTAGATTAGTTTTTGTAATGGTGACCTACCTAGGTAGTCATTTCAAGCCAAGTATGAATGAAAAATGAGTAAGATTATTGTGGCGTTATCTTGTAGTCTTGTTACTGACTAAGGCTGACATGCTCCTTAGACAGGACTGTTAATTAATAGCCCAACAGTCAATGGCATATCTAAGGGACATATAGTTTAACGTGGAGTCTGAACCACTGTCTATGAATTACGAACTGGTCTAGTTATAAGGATGGTCTTTGTGGATTGAGGAAGTATTCAATAGTGCGGAAGTTATTCCACGCCAGATATACATGCACTAAATATCGCTTACAACTATCCTTAATTCGTGACCTCCAATTGGCTGGATTACAGGACACGCCTTTGGTCCCAATCTATAACATACCTTGATAGGACACTATCTCAGAAAAGTAATAATAAGTATATTATCTTTCATATTTGCCAGCGAACCTAAACCTAACATCTGTTTCGTATATCATAGTAACGCGCGACGGATAACGCTAGTAAAGGATAAATTTGTAATTTAAAAAAATTGGTTTAGATACCACGCTTAGCTCCAGGTAACCTGTATACTTATTACTTGTGGGGTCATTATTCAACAGTTCTGTCTAAGGACTGTTGTCTAGGGACTGCTCCTAGCCTTTTGTATGAACAAGAATAAAAGATAGCTTTTTAAGTAATGGCCGGTGGATGCGTTATTCCACTATCGAATTTTACATTCATCCGCAAGACCATTCTCGTTTTTAAATAAATAAGAGGACGTAAGTATATTTGGACGCTTCTAATGTATGATGCTTATGTAGGTATGCTTAATAATTTCTGATATTTTCATTACAATATATCTAGTGGTTCCAGATTCTATAGATTAAATTAGATTAGATTAGTTTTTGTAATGGTGACCTACCTAGGTAGTCATTTCAAGCCAAGTATGAATGAAAAATGAGTAAGATTATTGTGGCGTTATCTTGTAGTCTTGTTACTGACTAAGGCTGACATGCTCCTTAGACAGGACTGTTAATTAATAGCCCAACAGTCAATGGCATATCTAAGGGACATATAGTTTAACGTGGAGTCTGAACCACTGTCTATGAATTACGAACTGGTCTAGTTATAAGGATGGTCTTTGTGGATTGACGAAGTATTCAATAGTGCGGAAGTCATTCCACGCCAGATATACGCACTAAATATCGCTTACAACTATCCTTAATTCGTGACCTCCAATTGGCTGGATTACAGGACACGCCTTTGGTCCCAATCTATAACATACCTTGATAGGACACTATCTCAGAAAAGTAATAATAAGTATATTATCTTTCATATTTGCCAGCGAACCTAAACCTAACATCTGTTTCGTATATCACAGTAACGCGCGACGGATAACGCTAGTAAAGGATAAATTTGTAATTTTAAAAAATTGGTTTAGATACCACGCTTAGCTCCAGGTAACCTGTATACTTATTACTTGTGGGGTCATTATTCAACAGTTCTGTCTAAGGACTGTTGTCTAGGGACTGCTCCTAGCCTTTTGTATGAACAAGATTAAAAGATCACGCCACAATCATCTTATACTCATTTTTCATTCATAAAACGACTCAGTAAAATATGTTGAAACTTTTATCACTATTTTATTTGACAAATATTTTACAAACAGCACTTTTTGCTTATTTTAACTTTCCTTTTGATTTATTTTAGATTACGAACTCTATATAAACGATTGTGTTTACTAATAAATAAACAGCTCACAAGTTCTCAGTGTAAACGAGCTTGTAGGAAAACATCAAAACTGGAATATTTATGAGAGTATTTATTAATTATTCGTTTATACTTCGTGAATTCCCTATAGGGGCAATGTACAGTTAAAATCCAACGCTGTTTGACATTAATTGTTCTGCTACGTTTAGTAATTACGAACACATACGTGAAACTTTGTTTTGCGTGGCTTCACATATTAGAAACTAGCCAAAGTACCCGTTCTTCACATGGGCTAAAAAGGCTAAAAGGTGTAGGCTCTACTGACACATTTAAGGTATTGTTAATTAATTCTTCATTGTTTACAAAATGACAAAACAGGAGTGTCTACAACATTTCAAAGTAACATATGTCAAATATTGGGAGAGGATAAGGATTAATGTAATAGAGACAGTCGTCGGAAAAAAAACTTAAAATCTACCATTCCGCTATTTCAAATAATTTACTAATTTCGATCCATCAGTTTATCTGAAAAATCAACTCTATTTCTTCTTCTTCCCGAACTGTCAAAATATAGTGCAAACGGATGTTGTCATTAGAAAATGTAAACATTGAAACCTAGGACGGTCACGGCAGCTCTTTCTTCTTCTTCTCCTTCTTCTCGAACTGTCAAATTTTAGTATTCACAGCTGTTGACATCCAAGTAATTTTATGTTTTCATTCTCCACAAATGTAAACATTGAAACTTAGGACGTTCACAGGGCGTAGCCCGAGAGGATTTTAAGGAAATAAGTATGCCTATGTGTTGCATGAGTTTAAGTTCTACCTTTGCCTAAAATTTCAAACCGGTCGGTTCAGTATTTTTCGCATTTACTTGCCACAACAAACCCACAAACCCACAAACACACAAAAATCCACAAACAAACATACAGAAACCACCTCTTCTTTATAATATTATAGATGATTATTTTATATAATAGTGTGTAATTTAAAGCCAGAGACCATCATTTCAATATATAAATTAGGTATTAATTATTATTGTTTAGTGCCGAATGAGATATAAAATAAAAATGTAGAAAATATTACGTGTTTTCAAAGATTTTATCGGATAAACTTAAAAAAAACTTAAAAGTTCAATTGTCTTTACGTATTATTAGAGCCTTGATTAGATTACCATTTGAAATGGCAACCTACCAGGGTATATATTTTAAGCCAAGTATGAATGAGAATGAGTGTAGGATGATTGTGGTGCGATCTTGTAGTCTTGTTACTAAGGCTGAAATGTAGACAGAACGGCTAATTAATAGCCCTACTGTCAATAGCATATCTACGGGACCTACAGTTTAACGTTGAGTCCAAACTCCTGCCTCTGAGTACGAACTAGTCTAATTATGAGGATGGTCTTTGTGGATCAACGTAGTATTGAATAGTGTAGATGTTAAACCACACGGGATATCTTTAATCACGGACATTTTGGAAGTTCAAAAATAGTCTCATTTTAACCAATGTTTATGTGACCCTTCCCCTTCTTGGAAATAGCTTCTTTTCGTCACTACATAACTTCACTTCAATCAAACATAAATAACAGACATTTATCTAACAAACATGGTTTTAACAAACATCTGGCAAATATTATTTTCAATTTAAATAACCATAATTTTTAATTTAAACCAACCCTAAAAATAATAAAATTAAAAAATAAGCTCTAAAAAACTAAATTTTGAGCAACAGTTTTCTTAATTTTACTGTTTGAATAAAATTTTATTAAGATTCAATCCGATTCTTCGGATATAAAAAATTAAGTTATGAGTTTATATATCCTTTTGATTTAGGTATCAGTTTTTAATTATTTTATATCTGGTAAAAACATAGTCATAAATTTGTATTTACTTCCGTGTGGGAAATAGGTTTCAACATGGATATGTCTAAAGCTAATGTTTTCACTTCATCTAAACAGTCCGGAAAAGATATTATGATTAAAAATTACGTCATCCTTTGACATTAAGAAAAGAGATCTGCAATTATTTTCTTTTCATTTTTAAGAGTAAATAACTGGAAATTAAGACTTACTAGAGCATACCAACATATAATTTACATCAAGTAGAATTACTGAACACAGTATTCAGCAGTGCGGACATTTTGTGGGCAGTAAACCTGCTGTGAACAACAATGTTCGATGCCTTTATGCCTAACCTATTTCCTCCACTAACCATTCCACCGAATCCAATTTAATGAGTTAAATTCACTGGTAAAATAAATAAACTATGTGTATTGCATCACTAAAGTGGTGGCCACGGAATTAGGCACACATTTAATTTCACATTTTAATTATTTAATAATTTATAACAAATCTGTCTTAGAACTGCGTAAATCCCTGATTTTCATTTCCAGCTGATTCTGTAGTAAGACAAAATGTCGCTATCTTCCAGGGTTAAAGTACATCATTGTGAAATTAACACTAAAAGATTACTTTTCATATAATAGACTACGAAAAACGTGCTGGTTTTGCGCAACTGAAACACCTTAAATTGTAAAATGTTATACGTAATGTACACCCGATGTTATACCTGAGCAGTGAGCATACAACCACTTTATCATTTTAATTATCTGCGGCTGTACGAGTCTTCCTTGGTATCACGTTATTTGAAATTAATAAAAAATGTTATCTTAATAATGTAAGCATTAGAAATCACGAATTCCATACATTGTTTTAAAGGTTTTACATTTATTCCGAAACAATAAAAAAAGACCTAAACACAAAAACAACCAGATATATTGAATAGAAGGTACACCCATTATTTACAGAACTTACAATAACATGAGACTTTCTTTAACAACCTTTAATTTTGTAATCACCTAAACAGTCTTCGTACTTGAAATAAGATACTATAGTTTAACCTAAAAACTAACAAATTGACTTGGCTCTTCAGAATGTACGAACAATTTTCATTGGAAAGTAAAATTGTAGCATGTAAAGCAATACAGAAACTCACATAAACCTATAGCATGCAGCTCTGGGGAACAGTTTCTAACACTAATATTCAAATAGTTCAATATTAGTAAATCAATGTTAGTATACTAGTCTAAACATATTAGGGAAAATGTAAAATACCTTGTTATGTTTCGAATCAATTCGTTAAACTTTATCTAAACATTATTTTTGCTTGTGAAGAAATTTAATAAGCTCATTGTTAAGAATGGAAAAACAGTGTTTTCAGTTATTTTTAAACTATGTCCATCTCATAACCATATGACGTAACTTCTGTTACATATTTTTGCATCTCGTATACTTCTAACACCCCCTCCCAAAGGTTAGACGCATCCAAGTCTTGACTGGGACGGTGGCGACGTCCTGTAATCCAGCTACTTGGAGGTCACGAATTGTGGATAGTTGTGAGAGATGGTCGGTGGATGTAGTGTTCTCTTGTGTGGATTAACGTCCACACTATTGAATACTACGTTAATCCACAAAGACCATCCTCATAATTAGACCGATTCGTAATTCAGAGACCTTGGTTCGGATTCCACGTTAAACTGCAGTTAAACTGCTAACCATTAGTTGCCATCGGCTGTTGGGATATAATTTAACAGTCCTGTCTGAGGAACATGTCAGCCTTAGTCAGTAACAAGACTACAAGATCGCGCCACAATCATCCTACATTCATTCCTCATTCATACTTGTCTTAAAATACCTACCTGGGTAGGTCGCAATTTCAGTTAAAAGTATAAAGTGTAAGTAATTATAAGTAAGTCGAAAAACTTTATGTTTTGTAGTCAACTTTACATATTTGTCATCTCGATTGGTGAATTAGTCTTTTTATGGTTTTAATTGTTTTGACGAAATCCCTAATTTGTTTTGTTACAAAGCTAAACAGAACAAATGCCATAATCCATTGAAACGTGACGTAAAAGAGCGAGTCGCCGTTGTACCGTTGGTTGTAATGTGTTCTTTGACTGAGTTAGCGTCACGTGATTAACGGCAGCGAGATGGCGCTCCACCACGCTATTTGTAAGGCTGGGAATTCACTTAGCCGATCCTGTTAGCCGCCATGTCACGTGGGGTGAAAGTCTACAAGTAGTTCACAGAGATTCACATCTGTTCTCGATGTATTTCCTGTATTTGAGATAAAAAATAGTCTTTTAGACTGCACTTACCTCTGTAAGACATTTTTGTCTCACAACGTTTTTATTAAAAATTAGTGAAAATCGTACAAGATATTTGATGTGGTTTGATTTGTTTATACGATGTCTATGTCTAATTTTTGCTACTTAAGAGCCATAGCCTAACTGTACTGTCGAAATATTCATCTAAACGTAATTTTTTAGCATGGATATGTCTTAGCTCTGGGGGGGGGATGTTGGCAATTTTTAAGATGGAAAACATGTAACAGGTTTCTATAGAAAATACCAGAGCTGTTGTATTGAATTTTTTAGTATGAAATAAGAACAGCTGTTTAGATGAACTGATACCATTCCCTTTAGACATATCCATGATCTAAGCTATTTCCCACAGGAAAGTCAATACAAATATTCTCCTCTCACTTACCTACATTATTTGGAATTTGTGATAAAATACTTTTAGTACTAAAATAATGCTGTACATGTTATTTTTGTAAAAATTATGGGTTGTATGTTTTCTGACCACAAAAACTATCTACAAGTTCACCCTAAAGATTAACAGGTTTGAACCGGCAGTTTAAACTGTTCGTCTGCAAGATTTGTACTGTGCTCAGTCCAAAAACGATGATCTGATGAGATTTAGTTGAATCAATCTGTTAAATGGACTTTTATCAGGAAAAACTGATCTTGTGGAGGTGGTTAGAACCTTCAGTTTAAACTGATCGTCTGCAGGGGGCTATGTGGTTAAATCTAAATTTTGAGAAAGATACAAAAGTGCCGTATCAGCTGACATTCACTGTAGTCAAATAATTACTCCCAATCAACCTCTCATTTATATTACCCGTGTGTATAATATGCTTCACATGATGGTTTAAATTTAAAAATTTATTTTTCGGTTTTCGATAATTATCTGCAACGTTTTTTAAGTATGACGAAAAATATTTTTCAATACTTGTCAGAAAATTTCTGTACTATTGTCTGTTTTAAACTCTGCACTCAATTTCGTTTTGGAAGTAAATACGATCTAGCACTGGCAGAAACTGTTTTTTAGACCAGTAACTAAATATATGTAACAAGTTACATTTTTATGAGCTGTATTATGTTTTTGATGGGCAATGTTTTTTTTTATTTTTATGAGCAAAGAATCCACTATTGAATCCACAAAAGTTGTAAGTTTGGCCCAGGATATAAGCTACGATCTTTAAATTATGAAGCGGGTACTTAAGCCACTGAATCACTCAACTATAAAAAAATGAAAAAAAACTATTAACTTAAGACACTACAATAACACTCGCACTCCGATAAATCGAGTGCGAAACAAAGTAGGGCTATCGATTTCTTATCGATCGAACACACACAGTCCGAAGGGTCTCGCTTTTAACACCGTAGATTGTAGAAGGCTGTCTCATTTCTTGTGAAAGCCTTGGCCGTGAGCTTCTCAGGTGATTACAGATGGTTCGGAGACACTTCGCTCGAGAACCTGAAACTGAGCAGAACTCACTTTCCTAGATGAATCCATTTCCTGCCGAGGAAATGTGAAAACTAGATTACATCACTATCTTACGTAGTTTCAACCTTGGAATGTTTATTACTTGTTAAAATTGCAATTTATTTTTGAATTACATATAAGTTCTAAAAGTTCATTACCTCCTAGAATCTAGGTCAGTTTTTTCTAATAGTCCAAGTTATATAAATAAACCTTACTGAACTAGAAACACCAATAACCAACAGTCTATCGTTTGAGGAAGTTGAGAACAGTTAAGAATTACAAAAGTAAATGTGAAAAGGAAGGTTTTTAATTGAATACATAGCGTGTCCCGGAACTCTATGGAACTTTAACATGAGGTAGATAAATGACAGCTGATTAATAATCCTACAAGGGTCCATGTGGGTCCTTAATTGTGTATTCTATACATGAATGATACGACTGGTGTAGTACAAAGGAAATCTTTAAATGGGTTTCTTTATGCTGATGACTTTTGTTTAAATTTTGCAGAGAAGCCTTCTCACTTAAGTACCTTTAGCTTATTCAGAACTGATTTGTTAACTAGCTGGTCCTACGGAAACAAACTAGCTTTAACCCAGAGACCGTGTTTAATTTTTACCGATAAAATCGGGGTTGTGCAAGAACAAAACTATACTAATAAACACATTAAACTAGACAATTGATAAAATATATTTCACAACTGTACATACATTATATATATTTTAATGACATCTAACTACAAATTACTCGTATAAATACATACGTGTTGAAAACCATAGTAAATAAAAAAAAACTTTTTTCGTAGTTTTTAATTTATTACGTGGATAAACTTGTTAATTATTATGTCCGCATACATATATTTTAGACTAATACGTTTGTTATTCGTGTGTTCCAAAGCTTGAAATGTAAAACGCGATGAAGGTGGTATATTCGGCCGCTCTCAGATCCCGAGTGCGGTATTTGTGTCAATAGCTTTGTTCTATTATTTAAGTGTCATCGCCCCCGTGTGCAATTTGGATCATATCAGCATTGATGGGGTTTTCCCTGATGCACACCCATCGGGAAAACTCATGTTTTGCGTGTGAATGTTATGCATTTGTAGTCATGATGGTGAAAACCGAATATCAAAAATGCGAAATCAAAGTAACGGATATATAAGGCATTTCCAATTTCATGTTAAAAATGTTTATATTTACTTCCCTGTGAGATATAGATCATGGATCTAAAGGGAATGCTTTCAGTTTATTTAAACAGCTGTTCTTATGATCAAACTATGACGTCACTAACCTTATGACGTCAATAACCAAATGATGTCACTGTTTCAATTTTCGGTATCGAAAATGTTCAAAATCTCCCCCCAAAGTTAAGGCATATCCATGTCAAAACTTCAGGGTCAAAAGAAAGGCCAAGCACAATATAACTGGGGGTTAATCTCTTATCGTTACTTATTAACTGATCGTCTTATTTTTACTTCGTTAAACCATTTATAGCTAACCCATTGTCGTAAATTGTCTTCGTAACAGTAGGTAAAACGTGAAAAATTACATTTTGAGTTATTATTACCTGAAAAAAACAAAGACCGCAATTTGAAACACTAAGTGAATTGATGATTTTTTCTCAAAGATAACATATTACAATTTCAATTCAATTCAATTTATTTGTTCCATCAATACGTATGTACAATTAAAGAGAACAAAAGTAAATCAAAATAAATCTCTGTAATACTCAAGGTCAGAGTGCAGAAAAGACCTCAACAGGCTGTACTTTCACTTTTACTTTGTCTAAAATTCATGTCATTGTGTCGACTGCCTGCAGTGGACACATATTTAGAAGGCTATTTAAATAAATAAAATTATATAAAATTTAATTTTATGTTTTTAAATAGCTACATGGCATCAGTGCTACCCTCTTTGGATTTGATGTTAGTTGGTAAATTTCCATAAGTTGATGAGCTATATAAAATGTTAAATGAAACTGATTAAAATAAAAAAATGTCTATAAAGTTGTGAAATGTTTATCGCAGAAACTTCTACATATAATAGATATGATGGGTATCTGAATTATTTACAAAGAATATTTTTATAAATTGATTTTTGAGTGACAGCATGGGATTAAAGTTTAGAGGAGGAGGCACTGCGACATAACAACAACCAGTATAGATTATGAACAAACTAGATAGTGGAAATGGGTGGTAATGTTTGGTTCAATTTAGTATAGTTAAAGAAAAAGTATTTTTGTATTCATGAGACCTGTATAAACCAATAAATAATTCCTTGAAAATTTTAAAGTCAATTCTGAAATTCCCTATGTATCTAAAAACACCATTGATAGATTTAGGAAATTATACTTCCAGTTTAGTAGTTTACGATAAAAAGCGTAATATGTTCTAAATTATAGTATATATTTTAATACTTAAACCTCCTACAGGAACATATAAGTTTATTTATTATTCAATTATTCCAGACGACGCCACAAGCTGGTATGAATGAACAATAAGGGATTTTGTCGGCTCATGTTGGGGTTTAAAAGTATTTAAAAGTTCATTATCCTATTCAACATTTCGTGACGTAAAATTTAGATTTGTTCTACAGTTTTTATTCCTAGTTTACCCAGGATGTAAACTAAATACCCCCGTCGCAGCAGACCTGCGTACTCAGCGAATTTCCAAATCAATAATATAATAATAATAATAATATTTGACAATTTTTATAAAAATCTGTCAATAAACGTGAAAATTATTTGCCTATTCTCCATTTGATTAACATGTGAAAGAGTGTGCAGGTTCGCTGCTGTGAGGAACACTGAAAGTAGGCATTTCTACCATAAACAATTTTTATTTTTAACATTTATACCAACTTTCATCAACATCTGTCCATAAATAAAGGACTTTGCCTATTCCCTATATGATTAACATGGAAAAAGAGTATGCAGGTTTGCTGCCATGATAAACACATAAACTATGATTTTTAAGCATAAATGAATAGATCTCAACCAAATGAAGCTAAATATCAAGTTTTATCCAAAAATATTGATTAGTATGGGAAATATTAGTTTTTCCCTATCCTCCATAAGATTAACATTGGAGCCCCAATGGTGAAATATAAAATTAGAAAATTTTAAAAATTACATGTGAAAAACGCAAAAAGCCCCATTTTGGGGTACAAAACCCCCCCAAACTACCCGTTCCCATTGACCGATATGTCTGGTTTACGAACTCGTCCGAGCATTTGTAGGAATACACGTCTCTACCAAATTTGGTCTCGATCGGACCATTTTTACGAGAGTTATCGTGTTCACAGACACACACACACACACACACACACACACACACACACACACACACACATATATATATAAATTTTAACGACTATTGTTTTTGGTCTCTAGGCACCTAAAGAAGAAAAAATAACATGGTCCCCGGCTTAAGTCTTACCATGAGACCTACGGTAATAGCTTCTTCCCTATGGGAAATTCGCTAAAAAAGGGTATATAATAACCAGTTATTATAACCAGTATGGTCATGGAATAACCAATGGGTTAATAAAATAGCCCTCTGTTTGTATAAATGTAAATATCGTTAGGCACTTGAAAACGGGAGTAGTTTAACCAACTCTCGAAACGTTGTGGAGATTTTAAACACAAGACGCGTTGGAAATGTCTAACTAATTGTTAATATAATAATTAATAACCAACGCTATCATGTATTTTCAAAACTCTGGCTATTAGATGGTTTAAAATGTTTATAAAAATATAAAAATGCTGATAAACCGGTTTGTATTTCGTCAAGGCGACGCTGCTAAAACGTGTTATATGCGTTATACCCACGACGGTTCACGCTAAATTACCCCTCACGTTATTCGCGGGGAAAATTCACTTACTGCGAATCCTGTTAGTCTTCATCCCTCAACCTGAAAAGACATGATAAACTCTTATTCTGTTCAAGCCATTTAACTATCCAGGGAGAAAAGCAATTTATTGTGAAATATATATTTACGATTTCGAATTGAGGCTACAAGTCATTGTTGACATGTATATGTCTTAGCTCTAGAAGGGAGGGGTATTGACAATCTGTCAAACTAAAATTTTTAACGGAAGTGCCGTCATATGTTTAGAGGGAACAGCAGTTTAGAGGAACTGAAAACATTCCCTCTTAACACATCCATGATCTAACATATTTCACACAGGGTAGTAAATACAATAATGTTTTGCATACACGTGAATCATATATGTTTTTGGGATATGTTTTTTTTCTTTTTGAGAAACATTTAGAGTCCCAGATATATTTTTTAATTACGTCCAAAGTGGCAGTCACAGCTGCCGAGTGGCGAACTAGCCTAGACCCAAAAGACCCAGGTTCAGTTCCCAGTCATAACAGGTATAAAATTTAATTTCTTAAACTGCACCATGCGTTGGAAAGCACGTTAAGCCGTTGGTCCCTGCTACACAGGTAGTTAGGTAGTAAGGCCCAACGCTACCTGAAAATCTCTTCAATACCGTACTAGACTTTAGAATGAAGGTTACACGAAAAATCCCCAATTTCTACGTCCAGAAATACTAGATATTTTAATTTGGAATTAACTTGGGCTCAACATGCTGAATCTTAACCCCTAAATAATAAAAGTAAGGGTTAACTAAAATAGAAACAAAGTTTGAGTTCTTTTTTAATCACTAGTATTTAATTTTTTTTAACTAGTATTTTAATCTTATTATAAAAAAGTGCGACATGACAAATAGCATGAGTGCTATTTGACATGTCACATGACTAGCTTCTCATAAGGAATTTGACTCCTACATCTTAGACCTTAGGTACCTCCCAACATTTTTGATTACTACAGAAGTTTGGATATGCACCTATTACAATGAATACAATTATTTAAAATCACTTTAAATTTAAAATGTAGCAAAAAACAAGGGGAGAAGGGACTTAAAACCCAGGGTCATAGTTTTTAAAATGCCGCTATTTCTCACTGGCTTCAGGTAGAGACCTGAGACCTTATATTTTGTGCATTTATACCGAAAATCTCTTTAAAAAACTACGTATAATTAAAAAACTATTTTCATAAACCAAAAAGATGAAATTATAAATCTAAATCTGCTATATTTTAGGTCCATATAGGTTTACATGCCAAATAACAGACCCCTAGAGTTGCAATAAATGAATGTAGTATTTCCCTTGAGAAAATATATTAGAATCAGCATTAATATCATTTTGGAATTAATTTTTCAAGTTAGGATATAATATCCTATCCTCATTTTCTAGCGGGGAATTTCCTTTTAAGGACTATTTAACAGTGAGCCTAAATTATACCTGAAACCATAAAAACTTTTATCAAAGTGGCCAGCTTAGAGTTAATCCATCCAGAGATCTTCTAGTTTGAGTTGTATAGTTTTAGTTTTTCTTTACGACTTTTTTATCTCTAGTTTGATGTTTATTTGTTGTCGTAGATTTATTATTTATTTTGAAATATGTATCATACTAAACAACTGTTACCCACTTCTTAAGTTTTTCTTTCTTAGTAAAAAAACCCTGAACACATTAAAGAAAAGTTTTGAAACACGGATTTATTTATTTTTAAGTGTATACTATTTTTTATGACCCATTATGGAAAACCTTTCTTAATTAAAATAAAAAGATTAACCTGATCAGTCCTTTTATATGTTTATATTTGAAGCAATAAATAAATCCATCTGGATGATCTGTATGCAAAACGAGTGTAAAATAAAACAATAAAATTAAAGAAATTAAAAATAATGAAACTTTGTTTTATAAGTAAGCAACACTAAAATATGGATTCTATAAAACTAGAAACCTGCAAGTTTAGTGCATCGTACAATGTTTATGGCACAATATGGAAGCCGTCTTTAAATTTACAGCTTTGTTCTGTTCAATGAATACTGTCCTACAGAGTAAGAAGAAATACTGAAACAAGTTACACACAATATGTTTCAAAGTGCGTGTTATAACTTAAGATAAGTATTTTTTGTGTCAAAAAGCTGAAAATTATATCTGGTAGTCCATCTCTTTTGCCTGTTGTTCCTTCATTAAAAATATAAGTGAATTTAAGTACAGACACAAGTAGACTTTAAAATTTATGTTTCTTCTTGATAATAATTATTTGTTACGTACGATTTTTATTACTACAGTGTTATTTCAAACTTAAAGAAACATTTAGGAAAGATAACGCTTTATAGTACGTATGGTCATTTTGTAGTTTAAAGAGATATTTATTTTTGACTGGCATGGATTTATTTGAGCAGATTTGTTTAAAGAAGTCTTGTGTGTGACTTTTTTTAAACTACAAAAAAAGGAGACAAAAAGGGAGACCTCAGAAAAGGTGGGGAAATCAAAGCTTTTCGATTAAAATACAGCTGCTCGTATAACATATGGAATTGATATTTCAGAAAATATGTATCTTTGCTGTTCCTTCAATGGGGAGAAAATACTTTGTTTTTAATTAGGACATATAATTATCCAAATCCCCCATACGTAAATAGAATTTCCTAAGTAGTTACTTCTTAGTAATTTTAATCTTTCGGTTCAATGAACGATTAGTTTCCACGAAATTTAATTTGGCAAATGTCACACTCAAATTGGTTTGTATTTTAATGATTTACTTGTAAACTAAAAGTTATGATCATAAGGAACAACACCTTATCATGTTTAAATATGAATTTTTTTAGGGATAATCTTCTTCGCAGGACAATATCTTCAGAGAAGTTAAGGAGCAGATGATGAAAGTATTGAGGTTTGGTTGTCGTGGATTGATGGCTGATGGGGTGCGATAAAAAATCTCATTCTTATCTCATCTACCTGATTGCTTCCATCTCGTCTCTATCTCATCGCAACATATTTCATAAATGTTTTATGGAAAAAAGTAATTAAATTAATGTTCCACCTAAGTTTTCATAAAGTATACCATTTAAAATGTTTTTTATAATCTTATGTAAAGCTGTTTCCTGCAAAAACTAACCCTTTTTCAAATCTTAACCAATTTGAACCCTTGAAATGCCATCCAAGGTTTTTTTCAGTTTGTAGTTTTCAAATAAGGTTTTATATGCTTAGGTATTTTTTTCTGGGTGTAAGCTTAACACAAAACTTTTTTTCTTTGTACGAGCACTCGTAAGATAAAAACTTATTTACTTGATTTGAATGAATTGGTATAATTGCATGAAATTAGAAAAACAATTGAATTGTGGATAGGTATGAGTGATGGTTGGTGGGTGAAGTGTTCTCTTGTGTAGATTAACGTCTGCACTATTGGATACTACGTTCATTTGCATATATCATCCTCATAGATAGGATAGTTCGTAATTCAGTCGCATAACTGTGGTTAGGACCCCACGTACTGTAGGCCTTAAGATGCCTTTATAGTCTGTATACAATAACTTGGCCGATGGATCCTCGGCTACCTGCGGGGCGGTCGGGTCGGCCATAAATCTCCTCCCCCCGCTCAAGTGTGTCTGCAATGAGTCACATATTGGTGATACAACTGCTACATTAATTAACTTTTTAACCGACTCGGAATTTTGTTTTTTATGCAATTTCCAGAAATTTAAAATGGAAATAACGCCACCCAACAGATATCCAGGAATCAATCGGTTAAGTTACAATATATATTACTATAGATTATAGGATATAGGAACAGTCTTGTCTAAGGAACATATCATTCTTAGTTGGTAACAAGATTACAGGATCGGTACAATCCATATCGAATTTTTCTCACCCTCACTTTTCATTTGTACTCGGCTGTAAATACCTACCTTGGTAGGTCAACATTTTAGAAAGTAAAAATAATGAAAAATATTTGTTTTCACCAAACATATCAGTTGTACGGTAATACGATGGGTGAAACAAACATTTTATAGTATTAACAAACAATGGTGAACTTTTGAAATTTTTATTTTTGTAAAATAATTAAAACTTCATTTTCTACCCAGAAACTTAATTTCATTTCATTTTTAACCTCATAATAAATTAATGTGCCCATACCTTTTTCGGGCACATTGTATTTTGATGTGTGCGTAAGACGTATCATGTAAAAATAAGTGTGAGCGTAAAAAATTTCACCGTAACTGCCGTAACTTCAAGAATAAAGTGGCTGAAATTCACTGCTGTTCAACAATATAAATTACACATTTTCAAGTAAATTTGAAATGTAGCTTTTCCTGTGGCATTTTTTCGTTTAGATGGTATACTTAACAAATCAGGCCCTAGATCAACTAAAATTAATAAATCATTTAACCAAAACGGTTTAAATGATTTTAGTAAAACTAACACCGTAAGAATGATGTAGAAACCGTTTATTACTATATGAGGTTAGAGTTCAATCTCAGACAAGAGACATTATGTCATGGAAAAATGTATGACCTGGAAAAAATCTCAAAACATTTTAAAAATTTGTATTTAAATGTTCTCAGCTATATTTGCTCAAATCATAAACAGAACAATTGGTTATAGTTACATGATGCAAATAATTTGTTCTGAGCACCAGCGAAGATACATTGAACGGTTTGCTATAAACGACGCGCCAGTGCATGAAGAACGCACCGTCGTCGACAAAGGCGACACAGCCGCGCCTGCAATGTTTATGACGCAATATAGCTACAGCCCGCTTTTGCGGATTGCCTGCAGCGCCTTTACATATCGTCCAGCATATTTTAATGAATACCAATATATTTTGCACTTCCCTCAGGCTAAAATTAAAACGAAATGTCATCAGCTTTATTCTGTGAGTATTACGGTATTTTATAACCTCTTTTCATGATGTAGTATCATTAATTAATTTCGATATGCAGGGCATTTATTACCAGGTTTGGTTTATACATTGAACATTGAGTCTGCAGTACCTGAACATTTTTTCATTCAATTTCAATGAACATTGTAATAACGTTTTTTTGTATCAGTACCCCTTGCACTTGAGAGCAAACTATACAAGGTGTCCTATAAGTTAAGTGCCAAAGTCTGGGAAAGTCTGGGTTTAAATAAAGAGAAAATTATGAATGAATATTTTTCCACAAATGCTTTCTCACCAGTTACCCACCATTTTGCATTTTTTACAAAATTAGTGTTATCTCCGTAATTTTTTAACTGATCTTAATAAAACACAGTAGGTCTCTGAAATTAAAACATACATGTAACCTAATGTAAAAAGGCGGCCATTTAAACTTACTATCTACAATGGTGAGAAAGTATTTAAAATGACCATCATTTTGAAGTTTCAAATTGGACCAAGGTGTAATTTTGTTTCTACAGTAGTTCTCTCTTATTTAAACATACTGAGTTTTATAAATATTGATTAAAAATTGTTTAGGATAGGAACTAATAAAAAAAAACAAAATGGCAGATATCTGGTGAAAAAAGTGTTTTTGGAAAAAATGTTCTTGATTTTTTTCCTCACCATGACCCACAAAATATTTTCCCAAAGAGTTTGGCGGTTTTCTTATGGGCTACTCTATATAATTTACTTAATTATACTTACTTTATTAATTATTATTATTATTTATTAATTTATTAATTATACTTACTAAATTATAAATTACACCACACATATAATAAATACAGAGAATCCATGATTTTCTTGTTCCCTCCGATGGTATCTTAAGTGATGATTTTTGTGGGCAATAATAAATGGTAAAGATGGTGCCATTAGTTTGTGCTCGTGGCTTTTATAGCTTTTAGCTTTTGAACTTCTAAGGAATGTAAATTTTTCCATTTTTCAGTCAGGAGACTTGATTGGTTATTTCAGCTTAAAATCTTGTAGACAAGCATAATACAGTGAGCAAGTCTAACTTTTATAGAACGGCTAGAAGCGTCAGAGCCGCGCGCACAGACTAATGACACTGTCTGTACTTGCTACAGCTCACAGTTCAATACTTATAGTCTTAACTATAAGACTAGGTAAAAATAAATAAAGTGAAACTGGCTTAGATAAAATTAATACAGGATGTAGGTAATTCTAAAGAAAAGTTATTTTGCATTGTTTAAAATATTTATTGACATATTCTTGACATATATAAAAGATATGAACATATTACCATAGGACACAAAGATATCCTTAGAAATGTAGACAGATCTTCAATCTTATCATCATAATAACCTTATCAGATCATAATCATATTAGCAATGCCACTGAACCGTAGGATGATTACAAGTCTTTCAATGTATTTCAAATATTTATTATGACCATAAACCAATCCAACTGAATAATGAACTTTAACACGTGTTAAATTGATTTATTACTGTTATTTCTTGAAATTACTGAAATCTTGGTATCGAATTTGATTTTAGCACGATAATATTCTCCGATGAGAGCATAATGGTACTCAGAATTAGGCCTATCGTTTTCTTTTATATCGACAGGTTTATATACCTATTTTCGTTAATAAATTATAACGTTTATTGATAAAATTCTGAACTATTAGAGTGATTTTAAGATAAACTCTCAGCATTTCATTTATGGTTTCTGTTTTTGAATACAGAAAGAACAAAATGAACTTATGAACTAATTCACAACGTTCGAATTGGACTATATATATATAATCAATTGCAATTAAATTAATAAAGAAGAGTATTGTTTTTATACCATTATTCTGTAGCTCTGATACAAAAAAAGTTATTATCTTTCACTATTGTTCATGTTTGAATGTAGGAATGTGCTAGAAATCATTCACAGACAATTAGAGAACTGGTTTCTGAACAATTTAAGAAATATGGTGGTCATTTGCAAACTGTACTTAACTGCTACAAAATCTCGTTTCTGGATTCATTAAGAAAAATATTAGTTTTTTTACCGTAATGATTTAGAACTAGTATTACTTAATATAGCTTATTTCGAGTAACCTGTTATGAAAAAAGTAGAAACATGGAGAATATAACATTGTTAACATTTGTTACATTGTAAAACATAGATACGAATCGCCAACAACTAAATTACGGTGAAATGTGAAGAATGAAGCTTGAAACGTTCAGTAATATGAAAAATTGTAGAATTATTTCCACCTGTACTCCGGTTGACTTTGAGAATACATCTATACACAATTACCACACTTATATTGTCATATCACTTTTATATACATAGTCACAGCTGAGTAAGATACATATAGGTTTATGTATTAGTTAACCACTAACACTGTCACCTGTATAAAATATCAAGTACCTGGTTTATTTTTATAAGTGACAACATTAAAGTTATTTAAATAAACGATCGTTGCAATAACTCTCTAGGTTTTTATTAAAATACGTTTAAACATAAATTGATATTTTAATACAAACTTTCAATTCCTTTGGGTTCTACAGGTGCGTCTTGATGGTCCCTTAAAAATTTTAAAACAGCAGATTTTTTGACAGCTGATAAAAAGTAATGTAAGTATAACAGTGGCATGGAATAGTTTGTAAATTTTTAAAAGCTTATTTGAAAAAGATAAAATTTTCGGAGTTAAATCACATTTAAATGCAATAATAAAAGTATAAAACCATTACCGATATATTAGGCGTTGAAAAGTTTATTGCTAATTATATACAATCATTTTATTTTAATTGTGGTGAAAAGTTAAAATACTTGCAGTGTCTTCTGTAACCAGGCAATAAAATAGGTGAAATATGATAAAACACAGCAGTAATAAATAAATTTGGAAAGGTTATTTTGTTATTTTAGCACTTCACAGTTGGACATTAAGCTTCAGTTATGTACATTATATGATGAACTCATACGTTCTTGATGGTAATAAGTCACTTACTCATTAAAAATATGAGTTTAAAATAATAATCAACATATATAAAAGATATTTAAGGAAAATTAAGTTGTATGAACAACGTTATAACGTTTCAATTATAGTAAGGTAGTGTTAATGTGATGGACTGTTACAAAAATGGAAAACCATAAAGTCAAATTATTTAATGAAAAATACAAGTTAATACAACTATACTACCATATATTGAAATGGTTCACAATTATATATAAACTACTTACCAAATATACAGATTACGTTTTACATGTAGTATAGGTAAACTGTACACATAAAAATACAATATAAAAACAAAACATTTATACATTTTAAGTTTTATCCTAAAACTTCCTTTCTTTAACATTTTATTATATTCTGTTTGCTTAAGGCACACAATGACATGTCTTGAATTATAAATATGTAAGTTTTAAAAGTGATTTTTTATTGTTTTACCAAAAAAAGGAAATATCGTAGTGAATGCTAGAAGGGTACGAAACTATACCCTCGTGAAGATGGAAATATGAGATTAAAATTGTAAATATTATCAAGAGACATTAGTTACAATATTGTTGGCTGTTTCAAACTTAAACTAAATTTACGTGATTACCGTGCTAGTTCGTCAGCTATACACTTAATAAATTTTAAAATACTGATAAAATTAATATAGTTTTAACTCATGCTTAAAATATTTTAAAAGAACTTGATATAAATATTTTTATCTACTTAATCAAATGGAAGACAAGGTTTACTTAGAAAACTGTAAAAAGTTGAATTTACTTTTTTTTGTAAATTTATGTGCAGACAAGACTATTTAAAAATTGCATAACAAATTCATGAACGCTTGTAAATATTCCGAAAAGTAAGTAACAAAAATTAAACCCCTTTTATGGAAATAGGTTCAAATATTTGTGCACCCCTAAATTCATACCTGTTTTCTTATAATTGGTCTGCAGTCTACACCAACTAAGATTTAATGAATGGACCAACATTCAATAAAACAATTCTGCTTTAGAACAATTCTCTCTATTATTAATTGACCCTGTTGTTAGTAGGGTTGGAATCTCAGATTGCTTTTGTTTAAAAGTACGTTAAGAATGTATTATTGCTTACAACTTATTTAGGCAGTTTAGGTTTCATAAATATATTTAATATATTCAGTATTTAGCACATTAACTGTTAGTAGGGTCTTGATTGCAAATACTGGTTGACCAATAAACATATGTTTTAAACCTCAGAACAAGACTTAATACCTCAATGAATTTTCAAAAGGCGATATTTTTCATCTCAAAACGTTTAATTCATTATTAAATGTATACCAAATTACACTTATAAAATTTACGATGTAAATTTATTTTACTTTAATTAGTTTAAAACAGAATAAGTATGAAGTGTGCAATCAATACCCTGTGAGAAACGGAGGCGATACATAACTAACAGCTAGAGATATAAAGTTACAAAATAACTTATACGGTTAAAACATCCTATTTACATTCGTTATCGGGCGGGGACGCAGTTTCCAGAGAATAGCGCTATTAAAAGTTTGAATGAGTTTGGTTTGACTAATTAAAATGTTGGGACACACTTTAATGATTTGTAAATTAATAAACACCTATAAGAAATTTCAACACAGATTATATGTGTACTATGAAAGGCTGATGAAGGGATTTAATTTCCTTGTCGCACATAAACACGATGTATTTTTTTAATTCAATGGTGTAAATTTTTATGTCATAAAATTTTAAGTATAAACTGAATGGTAGTTTTTTGGGAATAGATATTTGGTCATAAGTAGTTAAAAGTAAAAAATACAACACAAGATGCAGATTTATTTTTGTTTTCTTTGTTGATTTTAATTTTTTTAAATTTATTCTACTTATTAGATCGAACCTGAGTTAAAAGTACTGTAGAGAATTTTTACACAGTAATCTTTAAAACAGTATTAAATTTGATTTTAATGCAACTTTCATTTTATTATTTCTCTACCTACGTCTACTACTTTAACTTTTAAACTAAATGTCTTATAATATTGGTAAAAACCGTATCCAAAATTGAAAATTGTTCACATAATTTTTCAGCTTAAAACCACAAAGCTGACATTTTTTGTGGACATTCAAAACAACATTTTCGTGTTCCTGTAATAAATGGCCTACGTTAGTCTGCGATGTAAATATACAAGTATAGTTACCATTTTTAAAATATACAGCGTGTGAAGTATATTTTCATTTTTCCACTAGATGGCATGCCAATAATAAATACCTCAATCAGAAGCTTTCATGTACACCCACTCAATTAAAAGTGGAATAAAATTTTGTAATATATATTGGATTTAGTCTTTTTAATTGTCTATTAATGAAAAACCAGATCGTATCTGTCTTAATGAAACTATTAAAATGATTTTAAGATAACCTCTTAGCATTTCATTTATGTTTTGTGACCCTGAATACAGAAATAACAAAACACGTCTTCAAACCCATAACGCATCACAGGCCACAGTAAAGTCACCCTCCATCTCTTCCCAATGACGAACGTAGGTAGCACCCCCTCCCTGCTCACAGTACATGGAGGTTCTCGCAGTTCTTGAACTTGGAGTCCTCCTTGCCGAATATCCAGGTGAACATCTGTCGTGCCTTCATACTTGCTCGGACTACGCCCCTGCTCTTGTACCAGTGGCTGCCCGACTCCTTGTCGGCATTCGCCCTCTTCATCCTGATCTGGTTGAGGATGCCCACCAACAGCTCGTCCACGTTGTGGTTAATGCCGACGGAGATCTCGATGAACTTGGCTCGGTATGTGCACGCCAAACATTTTCCATCTGGGACAATACAGCTGATTATCCTAATTTACTGATAATTTAACAATGTCTGATAAAATAAGTAAAAGGGTAAGCAGACACACTATTGGATGAAACATTTTGATAAAAATGTCAACACCGTGATTTCAAAAATCAGCAGTAGCGCTGACAGATTTGGAATCTGCTACACTAACAACTGAGTCATATCATTTGGCAATCTATTATAAAATTATGTGAAGTTAAAAGTATACATGACCGTCAAAAGTATTGATATCCGTATTTTTCATATTCATATTTGTACCGGAAATATATCCACAGTCAGTGAAGTGTCCTGTAACTCACCGACTTCAAAGTCATGAATTGTGGATAGTTGTGGTCGGTGGATATTCAGAGAAAAAATTGTGGTTTGGATCCCACGTTCAACTGTAGGTCTCTAAAATGGGATTGGTTGTTTTGCTATTACTTTATACTAATTGCAGTCCATCGACCAAACTTCACCAGACACAGTAATGTAAAAATAAAAAAAACTGTCTGAGCCAAAGTCAGTAAGAAGACTATAAGATCGTGCCACAACAATTTTACAGTTATTTCTCATTCATAATTGAGTTAAACTACCTATATAGAGAGAGATAATAAGGAATTAAGTAACTAGATTCAAAAAAAGCCAAGGGACACAAAAATAAAACTGATGGTGTAATTTAGACCAAAATGATTGTTTACTTGGATAATTTTAAGAAAACATAAGCACTAGATTCAAAATAACATACTTTTATCGGAGGGAATATTTGTGGTATATACCTCTCTCTTTATTTCAGAAATATTTTAACGAACAATTTTAAAAACACTGACTCACTTTACGAAATAAATGGTAAAAGTAATACTTTCCCCCTTGAGTAAATTAAAAAATACATATTTTTAATAAAAATATCATATTAGTGTACTTAATATTTATTTAAGTACCATCCAAAATGTATTGCTTCAAACGTTATCATCCAATATATCACATTAAAAATCCAAACTGTTCATAAATTGACCGGAGAAATATGTTAAAATGGTTTTTGGAATGTTTTCGGGTCATAACTTCTCCTCCTTTATTAATACTAAATATTTTTAATGCATTTTATTGGGTGATGAAATCTCATACTACATCTCATTTTTCAGGAGAAATGGTTGAGGAATAAGTAAGAAATGAATTTTTAATATCCTCCATAAGAATAACGCTGGGCGCTCTCAGACAACGTACTTTGTTTATCATGTACACTAAATTTATTTATTTTTGGAATCGTTAGTCGCAGACTAATGATTCAAACAACTAATTTTTTAGTTGATATAGCTGTTTTTATAGCGATAGTTAAACTGTTTTACAGATCTGTTGATCTTGTTATCGGTTGTAAAACAGATCACAAAAAACTATTTGGCTTTTAAAAGCCCATAACCTTTTGATGGGTTGTGTAACCACTAGCTTAGTGGTTAGCGTTTCGAACTTCGGTACAAGAGACAACGAGTTCCCAGGATGCCCATTTGTCTTTGAACCTTGAACCTTGATAAGACTTTTAAATGGAAAATTCCTAATCATGTACTCATCAGTTTGTATGGAAAAACTACCAATGTTGTTTATAATCGTGGCCTAATTACAAATTTCTAATAAATTATTATATATAAAGTATTAAATTAGAGACTCAAGTCTCGAATTATGGTTTGCTTACATTTTAATTTAACCATAGCATTTTAAATTGCAACTAACTATTTAAAGATGTAGCAGCGTAAACTGTTGAATTGAAATCATTGTTTTGTCTTATTGCTTTTTATATCTGGAGTAAAGTAAAACCTGACTATAATTTTCCATGGATATCCTATTAAGTAAATGTTTTAAGTTTTATGTTTGAGTATTTGTAATTAAGTTTTTTCAGGTAAAATTTTAAGAAGTCCTCAAAAACCAGGGATGTAGACTATAATTTAACTTAAATAGCGAAGTGGTGGTGGGTATCAGTCCAAAAACCCTCTATTTTATTAAAAAACCAGAGGGGTTTTGTATTGATTGATAGTGAGAGTGGAAATACTTTTTATACGGTTCAATATCTAAGGTGCATTTTACGAATTTAATTAAAAGTACGCGGAACTTTGTTGATGAATGTAAGAGTATGCTTAGACCCTGCCAGTTGTCATCAGATGTATTTCTTTTATTCGGAGTAAAACTGATCAGAACTGCTTTGTATTTATTTATGTTGACTTTTAAGTCATTAAATATAGCAGAAGCTCTGTCCAAAGTCGAGTTTATTAGGATGCTATTGTTTATTGATGATCGGTAGGTACTACCAAGGTAGTGTCGTAAGACCTATTTATCGACATTGTGGTGCTGGTTTAATTAAATAAGTCTGTCACTAAGCAAGCTGTAATAATCTGTCAATAGGAATAATTTAGTTTTTGTATTTAGGAGTTATAATTTAACCATGAACTTCAATTGAATCAAAAAAATAAGTTTCAGTTTAGTTTTTATACATAAAGACGTAACATTATAGTTAGTTACGATTTTATTTTCATATTGAATATCATGGCATACCCGAGTTGTAAAAAACCAAAATCGAAAACATATTGATTGATTAAAAACGTAAATTTATATTTGCATAAGAACTTTTGGTTCCTTATTTGTTATATAATTTGATAATAATTTTAAAATTATACGTTAATGTATTAGATTAATAGTAATTACACGCAAAAAAACATAAATGCGTGATTCAGTATGAAACTAACGGTAACTGGGAACTAAGGAGAAAGATATTTCATTTTTACAATGTGGCATCACTGTCCACATTGTTACCCGGAAACAGCTGATCGGAAAATTTTCACCCGTTGTCTTTGTTTCCAGACATGTAGTTGCCTGCGCTTAATGTCGTGGCGTATTAGTGCTAACGTGTGCCTTGTGTTATTCATTGCATTTATGTTAAATTAATGGAAAATTAGTGTCGGTTGTAGTAATATTTTTTATCCGAAAGCTATTTATTTCGGTGTGTCGATAATGTGGGTTATAATTTATGTAATGTGTGTGCGTCTTGTGTCATGTGTTGTGTTTTCTTGTGTCCTTATTTATTTTACGATCGGATCAGGTATGTGCCTATTGTATTTTTGTTATTTTATTGTTGAAAATAAATTCAAGTATCATACGTTTCATTAGTTTCAACAATTGCATTTGTTTAATATGTCATGACTTTTTACTTTATTTTTAGATTAATGAATTCTGGAATATTCACTGTTGATGTTTATTTATCACTATTCCAGTTAGCACAGAATGAAATGATATTATAATTTCATTCTGTACTAACTGGAATAGTGATTGTTTAAATAAGTCTGTCACTAAGCAAGCTTTAGTGATCTGGGGTTGAAAATAGTTTTTCTTATGTTAAACAGTTATTAATTCGTCATATTTGAAGACTGGTAATTTTACGCTGAAGTTAATTAGTTGTTGGAAATGGTTGATAACTAATAGTTGTAATATCAGGCACATTTTTCTAGTTTTTATTGAACATATGTTCTATCAAAGGGGTTTAACAGAACAAAACTATTAAATTTAAATCAAAATTAGTTAGCTTAATTTTCCATCAATTTAGCTTTTTTTCAAAATTATTTATTAATTAAACTGTAACGTTCAACTAATCATCTTACAATCAATCCTCATTGCTGGGAAAAGTCAAATTTACCGTCCGTGGTAAATTCAGTACGTTGCCTTAGAGTACCCAATGTTATTCTTTAGTAAGATATTACAGAGTAAATTATTTACAAACCGTGTTCCATTAAACTTGGTATGGCGTGTAGGAACAAAATACACATAAAACGTTTGATAATGCATACTTCCGTGAGGAGAGGTTATGTTCCTAAAAAATTCTAAAAATTATTTTAACGTGTTTTCTCTTGTGATTAGTTTAAGAAATTGTATGATTATTTAGAAAAAAATTGATTTTGTTTAATTAAAGTTGTAATAATAGTTTTACAAAGGTTTGATATTTTAACTTACTTAAGGGAGAAACTATGAATCATTTGAACCTCTCGCAGTCGCGTATCACTAGACCGGACAATTTAGACGTTACCTTGTGCGGACACCGCCCGGCTCCTGACCAGGTCAACCTTATTCGCCACCAGGATGGCGGGCCGAGCCCGGAGCATGTCGTAGTCCTGGAGTCGCCCCAACTCGTCCTCCGCCCTCTGGAAGCTGGCCTTGTCTATCACCGAGTACATGACGATGTATGCGTCTGCCGGTGGCGAACTCTTGTCTACCTCTCCCTAGCGATTCAACATACCGATTAGTAATACGATACATGACACTGGTGAATCAATACTGTATGGGGTTAAGCGATTCAACATATCGATTAGTATTTTGATATATGAAACTATAGACTGTATGGGTTTTAGAGATGTTAGAGTTTGGACGAATAGGAGCCCAGAAAAGCCTTATAGGAATTCTGTGGATTATTGTAAAGCAACTAGAAAGAATGAATTTATAAGAAAAGTTATGGTAAGACATAACTGAGGAGAGTTCACCTTAACTAACTGGCTGGGTGGACTAGTGGTCGCCTTCAAAACTGAAGGACACCGGATCTAATCCCGCATGGGTCATATCTGGATCCAGTTGCCATTTCGTCATTGAGCTATTATTTAATAATTAAGTAAATAGAATTAATAACTAAAGTTAACTAAAATCCATTGTTTTAGCCCGAACTGTGTGTTAAGACTCAATAGTAAAAACTTACGTCATTCACAGTTCATTTAATAAGATGTCCACTACACGTTTCGCCTAGACGGCATTATCAAGTGGTGATGCAGGGATGTTCCATCCGTTAAGGACTCGTCATCAATTGAAAATACAAATTACACACACACAACACATCTACACATAACGATAAAAAACAGTTCTGTTTGTAGGCCTACTCTTAACGCGATCGCAGTCATAGCTGGAGAGGAAGCTAGAAGATAAGGAACCGATAAGGAACCGAAGTGGTTGTGAAGGAAGCCAAAGTGGGTGGCCATCTAGCCAAAGCTGTTACTAGAAATTCGACTTCTCTTTTAATTTTATTCATTTTTAATCTCTGAACCAGTAGAACTAGTCCAAGGCCGGTGAAAGCTAAAGGTTTGCCAAATATTTTAAAAATGTAATGGGAAGCATGTGAAATGGGTTTTTTCTACCTACTGTAGCTAATGGGGTCAGAAATAAGGAAACCTGTTATGGGGTAAAAAGATGCATTAGTTTCAGTTTAAATGTTACAATTCAATAAATTATTTTTCGTATGTGTAGATCTAGTCCAAAATAATGTATTAAACAGTTCCACGCCATGTCCATAAAATGCTAGGATGAATGATTTACCATAAATAAACCTGAAGCAATATAATATTTCTTCATAATTCAACTACTCTTTGCGCTTCAGTTAACGACTAATTATAAACACAATGGGCCTCATTATGCTATTTATAAACGTAATGGAACATATGCAGTAAGTGGATAACACATCAGTTTAAGTATCAATAAACCAACAGTGCTATTATGGGAGAGGAAAACATAAATCAGGGGTAAACCTTCAAATGACGAATATGTCAAAGGAATAGCTGTTTAGGCAGTAAATGAAACTGACACAGCTTTTAATAGAACACCTTCAAGGTGAGCTAGTAGCTTTATTTTTAGAGACTGTTAAAGAATTTCCTTACATACCAAATAAAGGAGATCATTTGGAATAAACATATTAAGTTTCTCATTCAAAGACTTTCCTATAATACACATAGTTGAAAGCGCTCAATATTTTTCCTGTCTCATATTTTTTCAGGCTCTTACCTTTTCGTTTCCAACGTTGATAAACTTCAGCTCTGACTCTTCTCCATTTAACATTATACAAACTGATTGCTCTTGAACTCCGTCTGTTGTGCCATCATCTGGAAAATATATTTTATTAGCTTTTTTAGTGTCCGAAGGTTTTACTTTATACCTCAATGTTTAAGTAAATATTTATTTTGATGGCGAATAGTAATGTTCTATAATTTTAAAAAATCACACGCGCATTTTCACACACTTATGTTAAGTACAATTATATTATTTCAATTCTTTACAACCAGTTTAAGTCATTTCAAGTCACTAGAAAAGTTATAGACTTATTTTCGTTAGACCGAAAGTTTAACATTGTATCCGAACCACAATTTTACTTTTGAATAAATAACTAATCCAATCACGGGGATGATTTTTGTGGATGAACGTAGTAGCGTTCGATAGTGCGGACATTAATTAATACACACCAGGGAATATCAACTAGTTGACCATCGTTCATAAATATCAACAACTCGTGACCTATAGTCGTGGAATACAGAACACGGCACCGTTCCAGTCAGTGATTGTAATTTAAAGTTTAAGCCTAAGTTAAAGTTTTAAGGACTATATTTAAAAAGTTTGACTGGGATGGTGGTGACATCATGTAATTCAGCTACTTGGAGGTCACGAATTGTGGATAGTTGTGAGCGATGGTCGGTGGGTGTAGTGTTCTCTTGTGTGGATGAACGTCTGCACTATTGAATACTGCGTTAATCCGCAAAGACCATCCACATCATTAGACCAATTCGTAATTCAGAGGCCGTGGTTCGGATTCCACGTTAAACTGTAAGTCCATTAACTGTCATTGGCTGTTGGGCTATTAATTAACAGTCCTGTCTGAGGAAAATGTCAGCCTTAGTCAGTAATAAGACTACAAGATCGCGCCACAATCATCTTACACTCAATTCTCATTCATACTTGGCTTAAAATACCTACCTTGTAGTATGGTTGCCATTTCAATAATCTAATCTAACCTATGTGTGTTATAAATTGAAATATTATAAAAAATTCCAATATCTAAAACTATATCAATATCTTCCGGGTAACAGTTTTACAAACACGTACATGTGAGTACTTTCGTAAACACATTTTGTCGTTATAAACTTTTTGCGTTACACAAATCTTCTAACACCCCCTTGAGCTTAGACATATACATTTCAAAACTTAAATACACGTTTAGTTACACGTACATCAGTAAATACTTTGCCTTGTATTATAACATACCAAAATAGTGATGTTGAATTTACATATACAGTACAATTTTTCTTTCCATCTTATACTTTAAAAATTGTTTCTAGGTCAAACCAAACGCGGTTGACAATATCAACTCGTCAACTTTGCAAAAAGCTAAGCGTGATTTATCCGGAGAAGGGTGAGAAATTAATAATGCCCGGAAGCAGTGAGCCCTGTGGCGGAAGCGGCTATTAATCACAGACTTATCCCGTCAGCTGAACAGCTGAGAGCTCCTCACTGCCAGCTGGGCGAAATGTCACCGGCTTCGTGCGGGTCGTTGTGCTCTGTGCGACTTTGTGTACAATGCGTTACACTTCGACCTTCAAGTATAAAACTGGCTGTGTGGTTATTGTGCACGCCTTCTACACCGAAGGACGTTTGGACCAATGGTCATTTTGTCATCAGTCTAATACTAGAGTAAACCGCAAGAAATTAGTCCGATGAGGTCTTAGAATGCTGGTTCCCCCCTCATTGCCTCTTGCCCATTAGTGTTGTCATTTTTCATTTAGCCTATCAGCTGACGTAACTACTGTATATGCTATAATAGAATAGGGTGATTTGGCAACACCGCACTGACTCTCATCGGACTACTTTCGTGCGGTTTACTTTAATGCTTACAACATGTTGAAATTAGTAGAAACTTCACCAGGTTTTAAAAAGTTAAAATATGACGAAAGGCGTACAAAACAAAAAAAAACATTAAGGATAAAACATCACTGTTCCCCACCCTCTACCATGTTGGTTACCATCAATAATGGACGCAGGTTTTAGTGGGGCAGGCTCTATAGTTGGTATTGGACAATGTCCTGTCATGAGAGTACAGTACATATTAAAAAAAAAATTTAATTAGTTGAATTGCAGCTCACTATTTGTATTAACTGTACACAAAGAGGTTTAGAATAACATGCAACAAATCACCTCTCGTCCGGTCATAGGCGTTGATGCACTCTGACGTCATGAACTGGCTGACTAATGCTGTCTTGCCGACCCCAGCGGCGCCGAGCATGGCCACCCGGTAGGTGATGACCTCCGGCGAGGGGACGGGGGAGAGGGAGCTGGGCGGCTGCTCTGGGTTAGGACTGGGAGGCAGTAAGCTGTTGCTGCGGGATCGTCTCCTTCTGAAAGAGTCTCCTCGGTTGACGACACCTGGAACGAGAGGTAGATCTTAGAAGGGAAGATGAATATCTTAGAGTTGGGTGGCTGCTTAAAAGATGAGACTGGGCTGGTGGAACGTCTCCTTCTGAAAGAGTCTCCACGGTTGACGACACCTGGAACGAGAGGTAGATCTTAGAAGGGAAGATGAATATCTTAGAGTTGGGTGGCTGCTTAAAAGTTGAGACTGGGCTGGTGGAACGTCTCCTTCTGAAAGAGTCTCCTTGGTTGACGACACCTGGAACGAGAGGTAGATCTTAGAAGGGAAGATGAATATCTTAGAGTTGGGTGGCTGCTTAAAAGTTGAGACTGGGCTGGTGGAACGTCTCCTTCTGAAAGAGTCTCCTTGGTTGACGACACCTGGAACGAGAGGTAGATCTTAGAAGGGAAGATGAATATCTTAGAGTTGGGTGGCTGCTTAAAAGTTGAGACTGGGCTGGTGGAACGTCTCCTTCTGAAAGAGTCTCCTTGGTTGACGACACCTGGAATGAGAGGTGGATCTTAGAACTCGATGGATGCTTGGGTTTAAGATTTGGCTAATTTTTGATGAGGGGAAACGTCCCTTCTGAACGAGTGTCCATGGTTGATGACACTGGAATGAAGACGTTGCTTTGAAGGGAAGATGAACAACTATGGATTGATTGGCAGGAGCCTGTTGCTGTAGGAACGTTTCTTCTGAACGAGTCTCTGTGGATGACGATACTTGGAATGAGAGTTGGACTTAGAGGGGAAGGTGAACTAGGTGATTGTGATTAGGAAGGGTTTTGCTTGAGGAACGTCACCTTCTGAACGAGTATCCACGGTTTACGACTCCTGGATTGAGAGATCAACTTAAATGGTAGGGTAGACATCTGGAATGAGAGATCAACTTAGATGGAAGGTAGACATCTGTGCATCTGCTGCGGGTTGGGTCTGGGGGACGTCTCCTTCTCAATGAGTATACGATTCATGGCACCTGCAACGAATGGTTGACCTAGATGGAGAGATGAACATCTTAGGACTAGGTGGCTGCATGTGTAGGATACTCGAAAGGCTGTGGCTGCAGGAAAGTCTTCTGAACGAGTCCCTACGGTTGACGACTCCTGGAATGAGAAGTTGACCTTTAAGGGGAGATGATCAAACCCGGATGGAATCAAATTAAAAATTTCAAGGCCCTCTCTGACTCTGCTTCGAAGTTCGTCTCGCTATTACTAATCCAGAAAATTACGAAAATATCTAAATTACCATGCATTTCTAAAACCAAAACATAGCTCGTATTAAATACAATTATAATTCAATTTAAAATAAACTCATTGCTAATCACCTACATAGCTAAAGGTATTTTAGGGAAATATTAGTGAAGCGTGGTGGAGTGTTGTTGGTTACTGTCTAAGACCAGCGTATTCGTTTGCCTGGATTGTTATTTAACAGGCACACACAAAAGGATCGACAGTACAGTTAAATACCTGCAGGGTATAAGTTTAATCACTTTATTCTGAATTTAATTTTACGAATTACATTACCAGGTTACAGTACCTTAAAGTAGTCAATACAAGATATTTTACCGTCAATTTTATAATAAGAATTAAAGACTTGTTTTTTAAATATCAATACGTGGAACGAAAACTAAATTTAGTGGATATTAATGTCAAATAAGAAATACTTATTTATTAAACACTTTTTTACGAACAACTTCAATGTACTTCAGCCTAAATATTATTGCACAATTTCAATTCAGGAGGTTTACACTAATTGAATCACTTAATCCCACACAAATGATAATTGTTTCCGAAAATTACGTTAATACCAGAAATGAAGAGTCGGTGCGAACCTGTTTGGCCAATTATCACTGCGGGATGTTTCGCGTTCCGCGGGTCGGTCAGTTGATTGATTGCATTTGTCAACTACTCCGCACTCTATCTGTTTGTTAATAAATAAATTAACATCCCATTATTACCATTATAACCGTTTTACATATTATTACCTTTATGAAATGACCTATGTTTTTGAGATGTTTTAACTCAACAATTTAACATTGTTGAGCTAGTTCTAAAATACCCCATTTTATGGTTCCGAGCAAAATTGTGATACTGACCAAAAAGTGCGTTTTTATTTCTGATAAAGGTATGCAGAGTTTGGTTTAACTGATGTTTTAAAGATATGAAAGGGCATCCACACATTTGCAACACAATACAACAAATAAATTGTCAACAAAGACTTTTACATTTCAAAAATATAACCAACAAACATATTTTTAGCTATTTTTTTTAGATTTACTAATTTTTGAGAAGCCACATTTCGAAGAGGATATTATATATTGTGTCTTTGCAATAAACATACTACTAAGTGATATTTTATTCCATTTTGTCGTTCATAGTCCTTCTACAGTAGTTTCCGCGTATATTGTAATTCATTGGTAATAATCCCATACAGGTTTAAAACCTCGGAATGCGGGCTTGATTTTTCTAAAGTATGTTTTCATGAATTTAAAAACATTTGAGATAAAAACATTACTGTAATTGAAATGTGTTGTAGCTAGGAAGCTTAACATATTTATTTAATATAATGTCTATACTGTATTTCGTAAGTCTAAAGGTAGAGCATAAGAGTTTGGTGACCAAGGTCCGGGTTCAAATCCCACCTATCACCAATGGCTTTTTGCTAATCAATGTCCCCGCACACTAGGCCTAGCCTGAAGTCATGTGTTAAAAGGTTCCAGGCGATGACCCGTTCAGGTCGGGTATGAAAAGGTAGGACAGTAAAAAAAATCAATGGTACGTAAAGAAAACAGTAACAATTTCGTTAATTCATTCGATTAGTTTATAAACTGCCATTGATAACCAGCTTTAAGTTACACCTTAATATACAGTTTTTAAATTCCCGTAGAAACCTCAAAATATGAGTATATATATAAAGTAGTTTGTTCAAAAGTTTAAACAAAATATTAAAGAAATAAATTGCACGGTCAAAAACTCTCTTATAAGGTTTTAGAATAAGCCTAATTTCAGGGATAGCTACAAGAACTAAAACAATTATTTAGCGAAACATATAGTCTGTAACAAGACGAGTCAAATGTCCTCTAGGGAGGTTTCCTAACTTAAACTTTGCTAACTGGCTGTCAGACATGTGTGGGGTAGGTGGGGGGAGGGTTACAAGGAGGGGGACTACAACAGTTTCGTTTTCCCCGGAGAAACCCCTGATTATATCAGATAACTCTAAACGATATGTTATTGGCAACCATTACTGTATTACTCGATTTTGGCTTATCGTCATCCCTTTGCGATTGGAACGTATCGAATCTAATTTAATCATCCGAACTTATCTCAATAGTATTTGTGAATATTGATTGTGTCAATGCTCGAATCATTTTGTAAACCTATTCATTCTTTTACGACCATCGTTAACTAAAGCATGTGTAATATATTTCCAAAACAAGCCATAGAGTGGCGTTTCTCGTTGTTTTTGTTTACTTAAAGGAGGTTATTTACCTCCTGTATTATATTCATGTTAATACTTGCTCAAATATGAGCATGATTTGAGCTCTCCGGACCGTCCACAACGTGTACTCACACTACACTCTAAGGATTATTTGTGATGAACCTGAGTACAAGCTATGCAACTTTGGTACTATTCTAGACTGTGATAGACTAGGGGCCTTTTTCGGTCTTGAGCAACCGGGTGAGGAGTGCGACGCTATCATAGGGAAAAAGCTCCTGAGGCTCGTGGAGGGCACAAGAATTGGCTTACCCATATAGCGCCTATGGGGAACACAATAAACTCCACAAAGATGACGTAATGGGACCCAGAGTCTTACTCCTCGAAGCCAATGAATTAATATAATATATAAACATATCAAATATAAAAACGATCTTTGAAGTAGTTTTAATTTCTTGCCTTATACATAGTATATGGAGAAAGTATTGTTTTCCTCAAAATTTTCGAATTTGAGTAGAGAGTGGAGTCTGATTAAGGGGTCCTTTGAATCCAAAAGAGTGATGATTTTCGACGTGATGTCTGTGTGTATGTACGTATGTCTGAATGTGTACAGAGCCACAGCCAATGCGTTGGCTTCGTTTCGTTGGCAAAATTCCATCCGATTTAGATGGAATTTGGTATGTATATATTCACCGTATCTCCAATTAATTTGTGATTAAGCCTTAGCTTACTTAGCCAAACATATAAAAATGGCTAAAACGGTTTTGATTAAAATTTTACAATTTATAGTGCATAACATACTAAATAATGTGAAACCACCCATATGACAGTAAAATTATGGTGTAAAGGTCGTGGGCTTTTAAATGTTAAAATAAACAATATTTTAGGTTTTCCGAAAAAAAGTTTTTTCCGTGAAAAAAACTGAAAAATAATTTGACTAACACCATTAAAACCAGCTTATATATTAAATAAATAAGTATTTGAATTTCGTCTACGTCCAACGGTTCCAAAACAAGTTAAATTAACTGTTACTGGCTATTGCAGTACATTGTCTGAGGGCGCCCAATATTATTCTAAGGAAAAAAATCAATTTCTTCCTTATTTCCCAATAGTTTTCCATGACACTTGGTTTGTAGCGTAAGGTCACATCACCCAACAAAAGCCACTAAAAGGCTTGGGATTACCGGCGGGGGTTCCTCCCCATAAAATACTGACAGTTAATTTTAACATTGTTTTTCTTGATGTTATTTTTAGAAATCAGATGATTATTTTTAAAACAATATATTATTAAATGTTACTTTAATAGACTTAAAGGAATATGGTAGTTTTATTACAGATTATCGTTTTAAAATTTACTTAAAGGAGAAAGTATGTGTCAGTCCACTGATACCGTTTATTTATGGTATCTTTGGTAGCAATATAACAACAAAACCGTTAGAACAACCCTAAGGCACTCAAGCATTATGTGATTTTCCGTCAATAATAATATCAATCAGAGAAAAACTGTATTTTATTATAAATAGTATAATTTATTTTTAAAATCAAAATATTTTCCAATCTTTAATCTATATTTAACAAAATGGATTCATTAATTAAAATTAGAAATTTTTTATTGATTAGAGAATTTTTAAACAATGCAAACTCAACGAAAAGTTAAAGTAACACATAGTATAACGGTAACAAGTCTTACTCTATGGATTTTCTATTTCACCCCACGTCAGCTGTTTTTCGTCCGCCGAGTGCAGATGCCTCTGTTTGCCCATCGATCAGATGACCTTCCACTGCATTGAGACTCAATAAAGTAAGAGGGTGAATTCAATTGGCCGGGAAACCTGCAAACAGGGCCCGGTAATCGAATTGGACTCACAAAGAGCGCCGGCTCCAAATGAGCTTATATGGTGTATCGGTTTTAATCTTTCATAACATCGGCGCGCGTTCGTGCCATGAATCATTCAATATTTCTACCGTTGTTTATTCCAGTCTGCAGCTAAAGATTGGAGTTTTTAGTGTTGAGTAATAAAAGTATTTAACTATTTTTTAACTATTTAATTTCTACAAATATTACGACGAAAAAACTACAAATAGTTTTTTATAACTAAAATCCTAATCTAACATTTCCATGTTAAGAAAATACGAATTCTACAAATGCTATTCGATTTGATCGTATTTGTATTAAAAACATACAACTATTTAAAAGGATATGCTATAATTGTGTGCTTTGTGAGAAAAAAAATCTTACACTAATAGAAATCTGGGATTTAGCTATTTATTTTACATGTTTTGTGGGTTAGTTAGATATAGGGATAAATATATAGTGGTTTCCCTACTCATGGAACCCGGGTGGCTTCGTGGACTATGAGATGATTAGGTATAAACTTTGGGCATGCTTTAGTAAGTTTGTAGTGTAATAAAAGTAAGTTTACTGTTTATGGTTTGAACATGTTGAATAAACGTGTTAGCTATTAGAAACTTTTCTCTAAAACAGTTGTTCGTTTTATTCAAATGTAGTTTCGCTTCGTAATCTTTCCAGTAATAAATAATATAGAACAACATTGTTAAGGAAACATTGTTTTACAGTTGTATTCTTAAGCTATGTTCTGAGTAACTTTAAAGTTTCTGATATTAAAAGGATCCATCCTTAACAAAACTATTACCCATGAATAAATTCAAATAAAATAATGCAACACTTCAAGGCATACCTACTTCTGATAGTTTATAGTGTTGTCAATTTATTTAGAGTAATTTATATGTTTACTTTTTTTTTAAATTATAAAAATGAAAAACATAATTTCACCAATATATTAAATTAATTCCAGTTCCAGTTGACTAGCAAAACATCGCTTCTACTCATCTTACACTGGCTGTAAAATGAGCACAAACGTATACACATGACTTCCATTGGAATTACATCATATAAACGCTATTTCAGCATTCGTTTTCTCATTAATTTTCATTTGTTTTCAAGAGAGAAAAGATTAATTTGTATGGTAAAACCCATTGTTAGATCTATTAAGAAAAAAACGAGCTAGTTAAAAGAGTTGGTTATTATTAGCTTTTCATATTTTTTCCAATGAAACTGTCTTAAAGACAAGCCAGGTTCATGAAAAAAGAAGATGTAGCTTGACTAGACTAAAGACGGACAACGTAACATTCATGAGAAGGAGTCACTGACTCTACAGTAAATGGAGCAAGTATATCAGGACGGTGTTGCAGTAAATCAGTTGCATTAGTTACGTTGTTGTCGGGTTATAAATCTCCTTTTGCAAGCTAGAGACTGGTCTAAAAGCTACGTTAACACGAAACAAATTGAAGAGATATCTACCAGGACAACTGTCAAGTTGCCATATCAAAAACACATAAAAATATATCAGTAATACTATATGCCCTAAAACAAATAAGAAATTACCACACAGAGAGACAACAAAATATCATACTATGTGCCGTTTAAAGGTAATCTCTGTTACGGCATTGTGGTAAAGGACGTGCCGGGGGAACCTATCTGCAGAAACTACTGGTACTCAAAACAAAAGACTCTACATATCCTAGAAAATCTCCACTCACTACAATCCTGGTGGCTACGAGACTGGGACGGTGACGTCTCCTGTAATCCAGCTACTTGGAGGTCACGAATTGTGGATAGTTGTGAGGGATGGTCAGTGGATACATCCTCTTGTGATGGGTTAACGTCCGCGCTATTGAGTGCTACATTCATACGCAAAGACTATCCTCATAATTAGACCAGTTCATAGTTTGAGGTAGAATCACCCCGGATTCCACGTTAACTGTTAAGTGTGGCGGAAGTTTGAGAAGTAAATAATATTGGATCCAAAATAAAAGCTGGTTATAGATCTCTACAGAGAGCGGATTGTTAAATATTGAGTATTATCAGATAAATATTAGAATAAAGAGCGGATGAGAATTGGATTTTCAGAAGAGTTGTTTGATTTACAGTTTACAAGCCCCAGCCTCTAGTTAGGTGAAAAAGCCTTGGATAATCCCTGATGCTTAAAAACTGTTAGCAATATTTTGGTGTAATAATGAAACAAAATCCATTGATAAAACAAGTTAAATTTTAAATAACATGTTTACCATGTATACCAAAATATGTGTTATAGTATAAATGTAAAGATACCTCAAATATACCACAGTACTATGGGGATTTTTGCATTACTCTACCCACGAAAGTGCACCTTTCATCACTCTTTACACGAAAGTACACTATCTAAACGTAAATGGGTTAATAAAATAGGTTATTCCCGCTAATGCATGGCAAAATTATATATCCAATTATTATAAGCTTTTGTTACTATTCATCACGTGAATGCCAGAGCTCAGAAACCCGTACTTACATTAGTTCGACCTTTAATAATGTAAACGAGCGTTGTGTAGAAAAATATAAATGTTCACAACTAAACACAACTTTCTGATTTCATTATTTTTTATTTTATAATGCATTTTATACGATATCACTAACCGAATTATTAAATTAATGCTGAAATTAAAGCCTAATTGTGATGTAATCAATAATTTCATTATCCATTTAATTTAACTGACCGGCTTTATGATTTCCCAATTTACCACTCAAAGTTTTTTAATATACCTTTAGCACGAATACACACTCACACAATTAAATTCAACGGCATGAGATTCCAGTTAAACTTTTTCCTTCTGCACTTGACAGAAAATGGCTCAAAAGTATTTGTGACGTATTAATTTATGTTTGTCCCATTTTTCACTTTATCATTAGGATTTTTTATGTTTGTAGATATAAACATACATTTTCAGTACTTACAATACTATTTAAAATACTATTCTTTTACTAATTTCTCTTTAATAGGATAATATATTTCTATATTAAATACAGTTGTGAAACATATAGACAAACAAGGAAATTAAGGACTTATCACCTGATAAATACTTTACAGCATATTTTATGACATATCACAATTGCACTTCCATTTGGGGTTTTGAATGTTTAACGTTTATCTAGAACTATCGGACTTGTGCCACATAACTGGATAGTAAGTACTGTAAGTTTCTTGTAACCCTCTGGCCAAGGTCTAATGTCATAGTTTCTCAAGCGGCACTAGGGCCTCTAACGTGACCTAACCTATGTAGCCGACACCAAAGGTTTAACGTGCCTTCCGAAGCACGGAAGCAGTCTGAGAAACAAAATATATGTGTCATGACTAGGAATCAAAACCGAGTCTTGTGGGTGGTAGGTCATCACTTTACCTACTTTCCTATGACCGCCACACCTAACCTTGTGTAATTGACGAAGGTTCGATTTATCGAGATTGTTCCTACCTTTACTGGTGAAGCTGAAGCTCCTCAGTCTGTAACTGTCCTCGTCCTCTTGCTCCTGCTGCGAGTGCTTGTCCGAGGGGACGTCCAGGAAGGCGGTGGACTTGCGCTGGTACACGGAGTTGACCCTCCGCTGGGTCGACCCTTTCCGTCTGAACCCACCAGGGCTCGGCGACTCGTTGGCGCCCCCTGCCACTGGGAACCGAATGGAAAATTATGAGTGTGACGATTATTATGGGGATGAAAGAGGGACTAAGGGGATAAACTAGGGCTAAAGGGAAGATGTACGGGTATGTTAAGTATGTTGGCGTTAAATATCCAGAGGAAAGAAGGTCTTAGACGTTACCGTTTATAAATATTGACCTATGTTATCGACTCAGTTATATCCTCAGAAATTAATTGGTGCTATTAATTAACAAATTACAAGAAACTACATATACTAACTACAATAAAGGGTGACCATGTTACCAAATTGGGACGCTCTTCTACTATTGAACGCACTTAGTGGTTTTTCCACTGTATCTTTGAAGTATCATTTTCTGATTAATTAACCTTGTTGCCGAATCTTTTTTTGTCTTTTTTAGCGAATTTCCCATAGGGAAGAAGCTATTACCGTAGGTCTCATGGTAAGACTTAAGCCCGGGACCTTGTTATTTTTTCTTCTTTAGGTGCCCAGAGTCCAAAAACAATAGTCGTTAAAATTTATATATATATATATATTTATGTAATATTATGTATATATATATGTATATATATATGTATATATATATATTGTCTGTGAACACGATAACTCTCGTAAAAATGGTCCGATCGAGACCAAATTTGGTAGTGACGTGTATTCCTACAAATGCTCGGACGAGTTCGTAAACCAGACATATCGGTCAATGGGAACGGGTAGTTTGGGGGGGTTTTGTACCCCAAAATGGGGTTTTTGGCGTTTTTCACATGTAATTTTTAAAAATTTCTAATTTTATATTTCACCATTGGAATCAGCTTAAAAAGCTAAACAATTAAGTTCCTTAAAGTTTTTTTCTATCTCCAACGGTTACCGAGATATTAAAAATCTAAACACAGTATGTTGTATTGTGGGGCTCCAATGTTAATCTTATGGAGGGTAGGGAAAAAGTAATATTTCCATTTAATCAATATTTTGGATAAAACGATATTTATTCATTGGTTGAGGTCTATCCATTTATGCTTAAATCATAGTTTATGTGTTTATCATGGCAGCAAACCTGCATATTTTTCCCATATTAATCATATAGTGAATAGGCAAACTCCTTTATTTATGGACTATTGATGAAGTTGATATAAATGATGAAAAATAATTGTTTACACTAGAAACCTATTTCAGCGTTCCTCACAGCAGCAAACCTGCATACTCTTTCCCATAGGCAAATAATACTCGTATTTATTGACAGTTAATGATCAAACTAGTCATATATTATTATTATTATGTTATTGATTTGGAAATTCGCTGAGTACGCAGGTCTGCTGCGACGGGGGTATTTTACCTATTACTTTTAACCTTTAAGACATGTTAACTCTTACAATTCAAGGCATCATAATTCTTCAATGTCTGGAAACATTTCTATATCTTTCTTTGAGCTCAAGGTATCTTTATTTTTAAACTGTAAATTGTCAAAAGTGACAATATTTTTAAATAAAAAAAAAACTTTTTGAGAATCCATAACATTTCACTAACAACTAAAACCTTTTCAACTATTAAACTCTAGTTACATAACTCACATAACCAATAAATATAGCAAAAACATTTAATATAAGGTAAATATTACTACAATTGCATTGACGAGTAAAATTTTCCAATAACGAGGGCTTTCAGATGTTTGATTAGTTTTCACCAACACTAGCGGGGCATGATTTTACCAATGCATATTTCTTGTGGAGATTGTATATTTTACTGCGACCTATTGAGTCCAATTGTTTCTCATGGTTTAGCGTACTTTTACCAACTGTGTATATATTTTTATATTTAATGTTTGTAACAATTTGAGGACATTTTATTATTTCGTTTTTGAAATGCCGACGATAATTTATAACTATAATTGATTAAATGTAATATAATTTTAAAACTTTAATTTAAAAAATGTTTCATACTTTTTTTGGGAACGTTGGGACAACACCATAATTCTCACAAGGCTCAGGAGGCCTATACGCAGTTTATCACTCTCAAAATAAATAAGATTTCTTCTCACAACAAGTCTTCATTTCATTCAGCTGTTCTTTTTTAACCAAATGTATCATCTACCCTAGTTAAATAAAAGTATGTTTGGAAAACCATTAGATATTTTTATAACACAGAGAATATTTAGTTCAATTGATATTTTATAAAAATATTGGTTTAGAAAATCCATGTCAGGTGTATATATTTTCTTTGGATGTTCAAATGCTTGTGGTTGGAATAATAAGCTACTTTGTATCATATTTTTGAATGTCGTCTGAACAATGTACCATATGTTTTTTTTATTAACAATTACAATTTATACGTTATTGTCAACTTTCCGTGTGGATTTGAATATGCAGTTTTGAAAAAAATATTGTTTTTATTTTTTTGTAGGTTTAAAATTACACTTTTGGTAATATTTTATGCTTAGTTTAAAGTAGTTTTGTGAACAACAAAAATCTTGCATTAGTATTATTTTATATAAAACAACTAGTAAGTTACTGTTAATGTTTTGGGAGGCTTCTTAGCTAACCCCTTTCACGAATATTTAAGTGTAATAACAGAGTAAGTAAACTGTAGAATTAAATTTAAATTTAAGAAATAGCTATGAACAACTTTTTTTTTAAATTTAAGGTTATTAACGCGTTTATATTTTATTGAAAAGTACTTCTTGGTCAAATCTCTTAACTTCTTTTAGAAATGGATGAGAAACGTTCCTAGCTATCTTTGTGAAAAAAACTGAGTATCAAGATATATTTTTTGGAATGATTCAAAAATGGAAGGAAAATCATTTTAAAATTAGGGTATGATGAATTAATTATTGTATTAAAAATATTTAACTAACCACCTAATAAAGAATAAGTTAAGATACAAGTATTGCTTTAAAAGTTTGATAATATTTGATGTTGTTAAGTCAAATTCCAGATATAATGGATTTTTAAGTTTGGTGTACGGGGAAATCCTTTTTACAAAACGTTTTGTTAACAAAATGTGCATCAGGGAGGCGTCATTTTCCGGGTGACGACCGCTCTGTATTAATTAATATACCTCGTTCATTGAAACCTTTTAGAAACATTTAATGCAATTTATAACCAGGAGGTTTTTACCTAACAGTTTTCCCTCTGTGTATTGTTCCGTAAAATTGTATTTGACATGTTTGACGATGGTTAAATGTGACCTATTTGGAAATTAAATTCATGCAAAACAAGTTTTTATATAAATTATTTCACAAATACCGAATTGTGTTGAGCTCGTATTCTTTTATGACTCCTGTCTTGAATTTATTAAAGAAACGTAATGGATTAAAAATGAATATTGACTCGTGTAAAATTGTATCTACGGCCATTGCAAAAAGTACCTATAATGATACTGAAAGTAACATCATTAAGAGGCTCACTATTAAACGTAAATATTGAAACCCGTTACATTGTGAGTTCATAACGATACAGATTTTGCATAAAGATATAGGTTCTAGACCAATCAGAGCTCAGCATTTGACGAAAGTAATGTTAGGGTATAACTAAATGATTTCCCTATAAAGATATTTTAATGGCTAACCTCAAATGTGAGTTTTAAACCAATAAGAACAACTTAAGCGTAATTCGCACATAAGCTGATTACAGTACTCCAAAAAAGAAATATACACCAATTATTGTTGCTCGTAGATAAAATAGATAGTGTATGCAACGATTATATTATGCCTTAAAGCCACTCGTAAAGCTAGCATTTATAATGCAATCTTTGCATAAAGTACTATTATCACACTCTACAAAAGTTTCCTTTTAAACTTTACTGAATGTTATAAAACGAAAACTACCAGGAAGTTTGTACGGTTGGGTACCGTTGGTAATGTCATCGAAGAGTGATTAAAAAAAAACTTAACCATCCATTAACATAGGCCTATGCGGTGAATTAATTAAGCAAAGCGCTACTGTAGTGGCGTAGGTCCCAGAACCTAGCCAGAGGTGACCGTTCAAGATCTGACAGGAGTCGCCGACGACTGGTCTCGACTCTGCAACCTTTGACTTGACTTGCTTGGCCAGCGCGTTATGTTTGAGCTACCGTGCCAGTGATGGACCACTATTGTAGTTTCTGATAACTAATAGAATTAATAATGATAGCTGTGAGAAATGGTCGTGAAATGGTAGTGTTATCATGTGTGGATTAACGTCCTCACTATTGAATACCATGTTAATCCACAAATACCATCCTCATAATTGGACCAATTCGTTAATTTAGAGATCGTGGTTCGGATCCCACGTTAAACTGTAGGTCCATTAGTTGCCATCGGCTGTTAGGCTATTAATTAACAGCCCTGCCTAAGGAACATGTCAGCCTTAGTCAATAATAAGACTTCAAGATCGCGCCTAAATCGTCGTACACTCAATCCTCATTTATATTTGGCTTAAAACACCTAAATTGTAGTATGGTTGCCATTCCAATGATCTAATATAATCCAATCTATAGTACTATATTACTGGTAACTATAGGGATACCTAGAAAATATATTTTACTTGGCTTGTTTTCGTCGACGCCACAACAACTGGACTTGTGGACTTCACCACAATTATTCATGGTTTTGATAATCTTCCATTAAAACTGACTGATGATTAAACCACAGCTAAGGAAATATTATTTCACCAAAAAAACGCGTAAAAATTAGAGCAGGTTTCTTACATGAGAGTTACCTGCCTTAGATTAAAAAATAATTTTTCCGTACAGTTAAAAAAAAACAGACGGTCTTACCAGCAGAGCTAATAATAGTAGACCTATACAGTTCCTGTCTACCAAACAGTTAAACGCATCCAATATTAATAAAATAGTTTTGTACAAAAATCACAGTTAAAATAATTTATTAATGGACATTAGACGACATTCGACTCGAGAGTGAACAAAACATTGACAGATATCTACCTGATATATATGTAACGAAAGATTACAGGAAACGTAATTAAAACTAGGTAGTTAATTCTCTAACGATGAGCTAATCTAAAATATTTGTTACGACGAGTAGTTAAATATGATCATATTTAACTACTCGTTACTAGAAAGATCTTTCCAGTAACCGGATAACTGCATATAAAAATAGTTGTAACGAAGGTTTTATTTTTGGTTAAATCTGGACTAGGAGTTTGTAGACATAATAGTGTTTTTTTGTTTTGATTTACAGTTGTACGACCTTGACGCATGTTACTAAGAATCAACCACCGATATGGTCTTCTTATCATAAGACTTGTATATGTCAAAGGGCTGTGGTCCATTTGAGATGTTGAACTAGTACATGCATTAGGTTCCCACCACAACAAGGCTTTGTCCTATACCGTTTTGGTACACCTTGTGTTTTCGTATCAGTGTTTTGCTATATCAGCATTTGTATGGTAACAATTCATCGAGTCCAAACCTAATCAAATACAGGTGGTGCTGAAAATCTATGTTAAATATGTTTTTGAGCTGAGATTAAATGACGATGTATCACTTAAAAAGGAATCTTTACTCAAATTGATGTTCTAAGTCATGGTTTTGAATTGCCCATACGTCTTGCTCCAATCTCTGAGTTCTTTTAACCCCAACTGCCCATCACGATGGATCTTGGCCCTGTGCGGTTTTATTAAAAACAGAGTGATATCTTAGTAGTGTTAGGCACATGGACTAACCAGAGGTGATCGTATATTATCTGACAGGAGTCAAAGGCCACTGGTTTCGATCGAGAAACCTTTGATTTCCTGGAACCGCACTACCTTTAAACTACCTTGACGTCGTTTTTGTGTTCGTCACAGAAATAAGGGTCAACATATCAAAGAGCGTCCTGAAATATTCTCGTAAGGTACTTTTCATGCCGGAACACCAGGAAGCACAAAATTATGGAGGTCCTTGGCAGTCCATGTGCAGTGACTTCGTCTTGATTCAGTTTACTAATTTTCCTTACGTTTAGTGTGAAGGCTAAAACTTTTTAAAACACAGTCCTTCATAATAGAATCCTCTGTTAATTGTGAAAACATAAAGATATTCATCTAGAAACGAACACGTTTTTTCCTTAGTGAATATTGTATTTTTTACTTCAATTGATTTTAAAAAAATATTTCATATAAAATCTTCCAGTAAAAGACACTAGAGGATGAACACCAGAAGTAAAAACTACACTAAAAAATCGGGGACACGTAGTTTAACAAAGTATAAACGGATGTAGTAGCTGCAGCCTCACAATGTGTTGGTAGGTGCATTACTCCGACATCGACAGAGACTAACCGCTGCTCTCAACGACCATACATCTCCGCCGGAGTGGAACGGAAGTCTCTCACGTTTGCTTATTCTTCTGCTCCACTGTTTGCATTTCCGGTGTACTCTCTGAGTGAAAATATAATAAACCATATTTTCTTTCAAAAGACGTAAGGTTGTTGACGTTTGAATTGAAACGACTTTAGATGTTACTTCCATATAAATGCAGATCGAAACTCAGGATAATTTAATCGTGTAGTGACTGTGGTTATATATTTTTCAATAACTATATTTTTTTCTTTATTCAATGTCATAATACTGCGTTTTCTTCAGAAGGTGACGTTCAGTGTTAAAAAAGTTATTCATGCATTATTTTTGGCATTTTTAACCAAAAAAGTAATCAATATAAATTATTGTGATTTGTTATTCATTTGAGTTTCTTATTGAAATAAATATAAAAATTATATTCGTCCATATTATAATATTTGGCATTTTTCGGTGTTTATTTGGTAACATTCATAAATACTCTTGAAACTTTTGTATTTTACCATCTGCTCTGTTTTTCTGTAAAATAACTCCTGCCAAAACACACAGCTCTGTAGAATAGGTTTGTTACTAGTATTTTTAATAGAATTCGACTTTTTATGCTATCAATAATGAACCTAACGTAGAGCGTTATATGTCTTAATATACATACGATGTTTAAAAGGCATACAATGTTATTTGTACGATAAGGAAGAACTTTGCTTTGTACAAGTGGTAACAATATTTGAAATCATGAGAAAATGTTTTGGAAAGTATTTTCTGTCTCATGAATTGGCAGAACTAATTCATGTAATATAAAAGTAAAAAATATAAAATATTTAATTTTGTTATTAAATATTTAACAGGTATATGCACATCAATCGCAAAAAATATTTTCACCTTATACGCTTATAATTAATAACGTGTTTACAAACATTATTTACTGTAACTATTTAACTTCTGTTAAAAAAATGTATTTACTTCCCATTATGAAATAGGTTAGATCATGGATATGTCTAAAGGGAATGTTTTCAGTTCATCTAAACAGCTGTTCTTAATCTTTTATATTAAAAATTCAATTCAATAGCTCTGGTAGTGTCTATGGAAACCTGTTAAATATTTCCAATCTTAAAATTCACCCCACAGAGCTAAGACATATCCATGTCAAAAATATACGTATGAAATAGTCTCGTATTCAAACTATAAAACTATTATCTCTCATTGTTTAGATTTGTCAGCACTACTGCTGTATCGCTTGCCATATAACATTGTAATGCTACGAATAAATTATGACCGAGTGAGTTAATTAACGCTACAATTAATCTAAAGGCTAATAAAAGTCACGGTGTGAATCATGGTTTAAACAGTCCGTAACAAATCTTCCGGAAACGGAAGCACCACTTTCCTTCCATTCTCTACCGTGCTCGCTCAGTCTCAGCAGTCAACGATGGATTCTAACGTGCGTTCAAATAGTGATTATGTAACAATCAAATAGCGTAACCGATATAGACGGTGATCCAGCTACTTGGAGGTCGTTTTAAGTGATGGTCTGTGGATGTGATATTCTGGGTGTGGATTAACGTCCGCACTATTGAGTACTACGTTCATCTGTAAAGACCGCCCTCATAATTACACCAGATCGTGGGACAGGGGCAAAATTGGTCGGATTGAACATTGAACTGTAGGTCTCTAAGATGCCATTGGATGATGGGCTAGCCTTAGTTAATAAAACACTACAAGATCACACCAATCACATTTCACTCATTTCTCAATCATAAAAGGAAAAAAAAGTAACGATATGGTCATCTCAGAAATACTGTCTTATTCGTATTGATTAATCTTTTAAAATAACTCTAAAAAATGTCGATTTAATAACTCAGATATAACTTTTCAAGCTACAGGGATTCAGAATTTGTTGAGCAAAGTGTAAAATATTTTATTATGGGTTATAAAAAGAAGTAGGAAAAGAAGCATACTCTTTACTGACTCCAATGAGTCAGTAAGTTTAACGACAAAAACGTTAAACTTATAAGTCCTTCGTTTGCTAATCTTATATAGACGATTGTACTCATATAAACAAAATGTAAAAGGTCAACAAATACTTTCCACTTTCTAACTTTTACTATAAACTGAAGAACATAGATTTTCAATTTCAAGTTAATAATCACTAACGTAGCTTACGTTATTGAATTAAAACGTCACACTCGCACAAATACGTCTCAGACTTGAAACCATCATATGCTCCCTATCTTTAAGTTATCGTGAACCCTCTATTCCAAACACTATTTTTCTCGATTTCATATCCAATTTTAACGTTTGGATTGATAACAAACTGTCTTGGTTTGTGATTTCGTTACAAAGTTTTTCATTTTTATATTTATTCCTTCTGCGTGTAGGCTTCACTTAAAGTGCTACCTATGAGCTTATATTTTGTAAGAAGTTTGTTCATCAGTAAGATTAGAAGTGGCGAACCCTTTTAATTTGGAAAAAGTGCATGTTTCTTCTGATTTATACTGTTTTCTGGTTCTTTTTTTAGGATGGAAAGAATTTTATGTTTATAGTTGGACGGCTAAGTTTATTCACTATTACTAGTGCATGTTATTGAAAGATTATGCCTTTAAACGGACGTATTTTGTTTTATTAGAATGTGCATAACGTCCACTGGCACATCAGCTATAAAACCTCTACTACTACTGCATAGAAAGTTTCACTTCGTTCCACGGGTTATTATTTTATTGATTGAACCTGAATATTTTTATCAATACGAAAATTAAAAAACCTAAAAGGTCAAATCTCAAAAGTAAACAGTTTAACGAAAAGTAATCTATTTATACTGCAGAATAGAGGTACTTTAAGAAGTGATATAATAGGTAGTGGAAAACTACAGGAGCTATTTTTGGCGGGAACTCATAAACCAGCTGTTTGGTTTATCAAATGCATGCCACGTACAGACTTTATGCCGTCACGTTGGTCGCGGTATGACAGGGAGGGCTATAAAATAAGGTATTGGGCCAATAGCACGCGCCTGTGTGGTGAGAGGGGTTTATGGCTTCATGGTGAAAACTTATTAGCGAAACCCACCAGAAGTATACGGTTATCAATCTGCAAAACCGTTAAAACTTATAGTATTGTATAAAATATATTTGTCTTTTCAAATGAGCTAAAATGCAATACGATTGTCGGACCTTATACGTAAACGATAAACAATAATTAACAAGTTACAAACGAGTTACAGCCTGTAGATTAAGGATAGCGCTCTGCACTAGCCCAATAAGTCAAAGGTTGCTGGAAGGCAGATGCCTCGTTGACGTGCGCCATTACCACACACGTCCGTTCCACAAGACGTCAATGTTTCTTTAAAAACGAAGCTCTTCTTTTTAGAACTATTATCCAAGAACAGTAGAGGTTCATCGTTTCCCGAAAAGGTTGAAGGAGTCTTTTACAATTATGCAAAGAAAGAATCTTACCCTAACCCGACTATGATTATGTACAATTGGACACGCGAATAGATAGATTCTTGCTGAAATACAATGGCTGGCAACTCCTGTCAGATATTGGGTGGTCATTCACCTCTGGTCTATGTGTTCACACCGCTATGGTACCTCACTGTCTTTAATTCCACAGCACAGACCCAATTGAGGCCCCGGTCAGTTGAGGTATAAAATGTGACCTCCATAAAACACCATCTTGATTGCCAGTCAATATTTTCAACCAGTTCGCTTTTAATTAAAATAAGTAATGTAGTGGCTACTAGATTGAGTGGATAAGATATTTAATGACCTTGTTAAATGTGGGTTGGGAAACATAAAGGATTGCACAGTTTTTTTACTGATAACTGCTCTAAGAAACAAAATATTATAAGATTTATTTTACTAGTTTATTTTATGATATGTGAATTATTAAAAAAGCTTTTAGTAATCACTTGTGAATTCAAGGATGTCTTTCTAATTGTGAAGTTCTGAATCAAAACTAAGAAACTACGTCTAGTGATTGCTGCAGGCTTAACTCGCAAAAGTTGGAGGAGACGAGTAGGATTGTCAGGATAATTTCTGTATAACGTGCAAAGATAAGAAATGTCTCTCACATTAAACTTGTCGTAGTAACAATGAAACGGTATGAATATAAATTTGAAGCGAAGCGGTATCGTGTAAATATGTGCAACTGAATGTGTTTAAATCGTTAACAAATTACGGCTCAGAGGTTTGTTGTTATAAACTTTTTTTACTGTCCAGAAAATGAAATATAGGTTTGACTATGAATTTTAAAACTAGCTTTGGAACGAAATAAAAACTAGTTATGGTGAAAGTTAAATGGCAAAAGACATGGTAAACACAGAACCTGTCTACCTATGTGATCACAATGATAATGTGATGGAAAAGAAAAAAAAATCAAATTATTTTTTATTTCTGTGTTTGAAATTCACTATTGGTTTTGGTGGATTTATGTTATTTGGATTTTTATTCATTCATTCATTATTTTATCACGATTTTAAAATTTGTATTTGAATTAAAATAGTAATAATAAAATAAATAAATTTGTTAGAATTATTTCGCCTGGATTTCAGGTTTTTGCCGCGGCCATTTTGTTTCCGATTCCGATTCGGACACGCCCACTCCTTTCAGTTGTCTTTGAGTCCAATGGACCAATGGACGTGTTTGGTTTCTTAGGTGTGTAATGGCTAGAGAATGGCTTGTTTGTGAGTTTTTTTACTGCTTTTAACTTTTATGTTTTCAGCGTTACACCGGCTTAGTCTGGATAATGTGTTAATTGTGTTATGTTTCAGATATTAGTTCACTTGAGGACGGGACGAGATTCCAGATCCCGAAACATTATGATACTTTGTTTTACATAAAATCGTGATAGAAAATGTCCGCAATAAAAATGAAAAAAACATTTTTTTATTTATCAATCGTTTTATTTGACCCTAGTATGCAATTTTTGACTGCATCACCCAATGAATCTAACTTAGTGTTTTCACCCAAGGTAAGAAAGTTGATCGTCCCTGTTTTTTTTTAAACTTTCACAATCAAAATCTGTATTCCTCACAACTCGTAAACAATCAAAGTGTGGAAAAGTACTTTTAATACTAGTAGAATACAGTTTCTGTATAGTAAACCAATGACATTATTTAGTATAAATTGTATTAAACTATTTTTAGAGGGCTAATGTATTAATCAGGTTTATACATGACTGGGATGTTCAGTAGTTAGTTATAGTATCTACTTTATAACGTGAAGGTCACCGGTTTGATCCTGAGCACCATTTTGAATTAATTTGAAATCAGACCTAGTTGCCTGTATTAATCGTACTATTATTTGATGGTCCTTGTAAAATTAAAAAAAAGATCTTTATCAGTTATAAAGTTACACACCAGAAAACCCATCACACTCACCCTTAAAAAATATCCAACTTAAGGGGACTGTTCATCAAAAGTGTTTGTTAGTTGGAATCACACTTTAAAATAATATAGCACTTTTAAAGTATAAGTAAATTCAACACAAACAATTAAAACAAAAGAATAACCTGACCCTTGCACAGATTTTAGGACTCCACTGGCTTTTCCGAAAGTATAATTTTTTACTATTTCTCACCTTTATCTGTATTTTACATATTTTTTAAATAAAATTATATTAAAAAATAGAAATATAACTATTTTTATGCATTATGTATGTTAATTAAAATAACCCAACGTATCAAACTAGGAAATAAGATTTCCCACAAGCACAAGAAAGTCATGACTATCTTGCATGGGTTCAAATAAAATGGCATTTAGTTAAACTAGTTGTACAGGTGTTTGAATTCCCCTTAAAGTGCCAACGTAGTTTAATTCCGTGTCTCAGGAAAAATAATTAATTGGAATATTATGCTGTTATTTCATGATTGAGGGCTCATTTTGATTTTTTATTCATCACAGATTCGGTTGCCAATAATTTGATATTTTACGAAAATCCGCTTTTAAGCCCAGCTTTAAACTACAGTTAGCCCATAACTCATGATGCAATCGGATTCCACTACTTTCTGTTAGAGTAACTCGACGTTATTGTAGCTGTCAAATTTTGACCTTTACAACCAGATAATTATCTTTCGTTAAGTAACTAAGATAGAATATAAATATCTGACAACGTTTTGTCTACTCTTATGTCCAGAATCGTCTGCCGTACAGTAATAGATTTTAGTTATTTCTGGCTTTAGTATTTTGTACTGCTTAATAGATTATATATTTATATTGTGTTTATTTTTTTACGTGATATTAGTTTATGATTTATATTTATGGAAAGGCAAAATGTAAAGAGCTTACGAATTATCCTTCGAAGGTGATCGCTATAAAGATAATCTTGTTTGCCAGTCAAGATGGATAAAAGAAAGAGTTTATGATTTCGATAGTTTTGATAAAATTTATTTTATTACTAGTATAGATTATCATAACGTTTTGCTCAATCAGTTTTTGAAACCCATCAAAGATCAAAGTTTCTCAACAGACAAAAATTGGACAACTGTTTTACTAATATACTATTGTATACAAGAGTACACTATATTCTAATCAAAACAGAAAACCTTTCTGATAAACACTGAACCATTTTCGGGCTATGTTTGTTTGTTTACATTTCAGCTCAGTCTCTTGAAAGTTCACTGCTACATCGGTTTATTCTAAACCCTCGTTTAAGAAACTAGCGTTAGTTTTGACACATTAGATTTCGTTTACGGTGGTTTAAACCAACAGTGAGTTTTAACGGATCATTAATAAGACTTTCGTTAGTTTGATTTTGGTCAAATCCTGGGTGTGCAGTGTTTCCTTTCTGCACCTGACGCCCTAAACTGTTGATTTAACGCGGCGCATGCAAGGATTGACTATAACAGTCGGGTTGGCAGCCGCGGAGGCTATCAGGGTGATATTTCGACAGCGGCACAAATAGCCGATGATTGGCAAGGTGTGTCGGTGTATCCGAGCACGGGCTTGGCGCTGTTGTGGTAAACATAGCCGCTAAACCGCTGTTGCGGCACGGAATCTGCAATAACCGGTCATTGTAAAAATATTAGGATACTTAAAATAACGTTTTACGAACAAATCTGTTGTTGAAAAGTATCAGTTACTTTTCATGATTCAGTAATTGTAGTTTTTTAGGTTAAAAATATCCTGGGGTAAATTATTTGATGGTGTTGTGGGAATAGTAGATACCATTTTGAAAAAGAGCATACTTGGATTACTCAAAAATATGGTATATATAGTTAAAGTTGGGAAGTTAACAGTTATTTGAGCTGATTCAACACCCGGATTTTAAATTATAAAAAATCAAAGACGAAATAATGCAAATAAGTGAACTAGGGAATCAGTTATTCTATAACTACAAGTCATATTCTGATTTATCGTAGAACACAACTTGAATAAATAATGTGGGGAAAATGTACCATATCATTACTTAGTTTAAACAACTTACAAGTTCACAGCTTAGTTTAAACTGTTTCGATTGAGGTAAGTTTAAATTGACGGAAACTATTTTGTATATGGAATTTTGAGTGAGAAGAGTTCTTGGATAACTCAAAAAACATTTATATAGATAGTTAAGTTAGAGGAAATATTTGTGCTGATTCAATACTTTAATGTTAAAGTGTTAAAAATTAAGTAAAAAATAATCTATATCTTTAAAAGAGGATGTTTGTATATATATTTTTGTACGTTCGAGGTTTATGCGCACGGACAGCGTTGAAAGATTTGCCATGAAAAGTGGTACACCTAGGCATAATTTCATGGAGAAGGTTTGTGGATCATCGTTGTTTTGTAGCTCAATTGGCTTTCTCCCTATAAGCCAAAAAGAATCCTATGCTATGGAAGCAGAACTTTGTTTACGTTACTATTTTATTTTCAACGGGTGATTGCTTTACGAGATGTTAGTTGAAGATATACACCACAGATCAAAGCACTTGCATTTGTTTATGTTTTTATTTAGTTTACAGTTTAGTTTTAAGGTTATGCGAATGAGTAAACAGTTTCCATTTTAACTGTGACTTCTTCTTGCACATTTTGCTACTGTGTCACGTTATTTTACTTCATAAAGGTTTCAAATTTCCCAAGCACTTTTCCTACAAATTACGAAAATTCATATATTTTTCCATTTAAAAAAAGGAGTTTAATGGTATACTTTTGAATTTAGTTTTTTTTATATTTTGGGTAAAATATAGTCGTATCATATTACAGCAAACTGTTCAAGCGGTGATAAAAGTAGTCCCTTTTGGGCTCTGCTGACCTTACGGAATGTTTCCGAAGAGAACGAAATTATCTATTGGAACATGAACTTTACCTCATAAAACCGTAATTATTTGCCCTTTTTCATATGTTTCTGCCTTCACCTTTTATTTTGGTTTTCCTGGAACCAAATGCATTTTTTAACTATATCGCCCAAACGATAGATCCTGGGGTAGAGCAATAGGGAATGAAACATTCCCTTTTATCATTTAATATCTACTACACTAGAGCCTAAGTGAGACACTGAGACATATAGTACATGACAACTTAACCGTCACTCCAATATGATATAAGTAAAGATGTGGCGATTACATTAAAATGTATTCTAATTACAAAGGACTACAGGACAACACCCACGGGGGCCTGGGGTGAGCGATCTAAAATGAGGAATCAGCGATTCTTTCTAATCAACTAAACTAGGTATGAAGTGTGAGGTTGACTTACCCAACAAAGCCCACCCAAAAAATCTTGGTATTACTGAGAGAATACCAAGCCCCCCTCATAAAAATTCTAACGAATAATTTAACACTGTTTCTCTAGTTATAATTAGAAATTGAATGCTAGTTTTTAAAACAATAAATTATTCAATAATATTTAGAGAAAAAACTAAAAACAGTTATAATTTTATTGAAGGTTGTCTTTTTTAAATTTAAGTTACCTAAGGGGAAAAGTATGTGTCGGTTCACTGATACCATTTATTTTCCTAAAAAGTTTGGTTATTTCAACTTTAAATACTTGCATTAAAATTTTGACAGGATTTTGAAGTTCTTTTAAAATAGCGATTGGATAATTGATTATTATTATCTCAATTGCGTGTTAACCTACGAACTCAGTTGCCATTTATAATTGGCCAATCAATTAATTATTCCATCAAACTTGCAACAGGTTTACCTTTAGTGGTAACAATAAATGGAATTGGATCCATCCCTTTCAAAACAAGTAATGAAAACTCTGGTGTCATTAAACACAAAATAGATCAAAAACGTACTTCTATTTAGAATATTGAACATTCCCACAGTTTTTTAGTTAGTCCTACATAACAAACAATGACTGTCTTTAAATCGTAATAAATCAACATCTAGACTTAAACTAAACTATTTTGCTCTAAAAATACAAAACTTGAAGGCAACGAATAGTAACAGCACTATTTTAAGCGTTCACTATTGTCGTTAAAATACGTCTACGGACTGGACGACTCAGGATCGTCTGGCTGTAAAACACTTTTGAGGAAACAATAAAACCTGCTAGACTAAGAGAGTCCAACTTTAAACGCACTATTTTCAGACAAACGTGCAAAGGAACACAGGGTTTGTTGGGTATTTATAGTCAAGGTTTGGTGTATGGGCTAGGTATCGTAAATGTCTCTGTACCTTTGTGCTTTCCGCATTGGTTAGATTTATAATATAGGACTTTAAAAATATTTGTTTGCCAGCTGGTACAAAAACAGTTGTTTTTAATACACGTGTTAAAGACAAAAAGTCCTTTTTCACCATACTACGATGTAATTACCTGTTTTCGATACGTCTTTTCAATACCGAAAGTAGTGATTTGCCGGCGTAATTTTTGGCCTGGGAAAGACAGCTGTACATTCAAAATTTACATTAATAAAAATAATGACAGCTGATGGACCATTCCGATTATAAGCTTGATATTTCTTTTTTGTCGTTGCATAGTAACAAGAAACATCAAGACAAATATTTCTAATCCTGTGTAAAGAACATAGTTGTTGGTTTTAAAATGTAATAATTTTGTAATGATTATAAGCTAGAGTAGTATGGTGAAAAGTATCGTTCGTACCTCGAGGCGAAAACTTCTCGAACTTAAAAAGATCTCGGGTCTGCAAAGCATCATTTTCGGCCCTAGTTGCGAAATATACTATTGTTCTTAGGATTATACTAATAATTTTGATGACATTTTGAGTTCTAGGCCGCAAAAGATCATTGTTAATGATACTTTCGATTAGAGGTCTGCATTCGAATGTAAATAGTCAATGAAGTAACTGTAACAATCACTATTTTCTGTGTATGTTTTGAAACTGTAATCGACTATTTAATCGAACTATCAAAAGTATGATATTGAACTATCGATAATACTTTAATACTTTTAACTGAAATGGTGACCTACCCAGGAAGTATTTTAAGCCAAGTATGAATGAGGAATGAATTTAGGATGATTGTGGCGCGATCTTGTAGTCCTGTTACTGACTAAGGCTGACATGTTCCTTAGACAGGACTGTTAATTAATAGCCCAACAGCCGATGGCAACTAAGGGACCTACAGTTTAACGTGGAATCCGAACCACGACCTCTGAATTACGAATTGGTCTAATTATGAGGATGGTCTTTGCGGATTAACGTAGCTTTCAATAGTGCGGACGTTCCACACAAGAGAACACTACATCCACCGACCATCGCTCACAACTATCCACAATTCGTGACCTCCAAGTAGCTGGATTACAGGATGACGCCACCATCCCAGTCACAATAATATAATAATAACTCACACTGACATAACCTAAACAACCAATTAGAAATTAGAAAAGAAATGCTACAACGTAAGTAACACAACAGCTGATTAGTGTAAAGCGACAAAAATGGTCGACAACTATTAATACTAAATCAGGTAATAATTTTTCATTTAAGAGTTTGTTTTATTTAATTTGCAGCATGACGAAAAATATAGTTGATTACACGGCCCAAATTTGGCTTTTTGATTCATAGTCGAACATTTCACAGCCACGGCACGCCTCCGCTGTTGAACTCGTGCTCGTTACGAAAACGCCCTTTTTTTGGTCCGAGGTTAAGCGTAAACTTTCTAACATTTCAGTTTGATCTCTCTACCTGGTAGGAGATATAATTTAACCATAGAAGTTGAGAGAAAATAACTAAATAAAAAAACTAAAAGAATATGTATAAAAATATTTTTAAATTATAATAACTGATTATAAAACAATGCTGGTAAGAAATTTTTACTAGGTTCAAAAGAGATGACGTTTTTCATCCCAAAACCAACTTTAAATCGATCATCGTAAGATTGTTTTTAGGGAAAGAAACTTTTATTGAACTCTTTTTACAAAACATCCATTACTTCCTTTGAAACGAGTCCTGGAACATTTAATATGAAAGTATCGGTTTTTAAAGAAATTTTATACTTTTCCTTTATCAAACATTTTTACTGTGGAATTTTGTAAGAACCTGTTGGTGACACTGATTTCACTCACGAGTTGGTAATACTAGATAACTTATGTAAATAATTTTTTCATGTTTATGCGATTTCACAAATAATAGAGGTTCAAAGTTTCTCTACGATTTTTTAATCTACAAATATTACACAAATAAAAATTTGTGAAAATGTTAAGTCCCTATTGAGAGTGTTTCAAAACTTCCGTAAGAATTTAATTAACAAAAATGTATTCTCACCAATAATTATGTACGCCAACTATGAGCTATATTTTGAAGGAAATAGATAGTTGATAAACTTTAGTATCTTTCATTTGAATAACTTTATTTTACTAAATTTCAGCAAGCAGAAAACGCCGTTTGTTTTCAAACTTTTGCTTTTTACGATTAAACTTCCGTCGGAAAACTTTACAAATGTTCCCTTGTCAAGTGCTAAGAGGCCTTAAAATAACGGTGTATATAGCTGGGTTTCAATAATGTAATGTTAAGGTATACAACATTTATGTGTCGATGTCACTTTTATAAGCGTAATTTTAAATATGTTGCGTAATGTCATTTGAGTTTCATTAGTCTCAGATGGGAAGTAATGGTGGAGAATTACTCAAAAAGTGAATAAAGCCCTTAGTAAATGTTCAAATTTGATAATGTCTAAGCTATTATTTGAAATATTCTCGCAAATTGACTTTATATAAATATATAAATCATACCTAGAATGCCACCTAAATAAAATTATGAAAAGTATACAGCCAAAATACGATTCCATATTATTATTTATATTAGGATGAACAGTTTTTAAATAATTATTTATTCTATATGATTTTGAAAATCAATTACCTTACTATTTCCAAATTTTAATTTTAACTTTAATTCTAAACTACTTACAACTAGTTTTGAAATTATGTAAGTAAACAAGGGTTTAAACAACACAGTTTAAATAATATACATTTAATTAAATTCTTCTCCGTTGTATTCCCTGTCACAGACTTGTTTCAGGTGAATTAAGTTCATTAATTATGTAAATAAATACCTAATTCACACGGTTAATTAACTGGGACATTTTGTTGGCACTTTGTTGGTTTGTTTGGCAATGTGCTTGAACAAACATATTGTACATATTGTAGTTGAAAGTTTCATTGTATTTCTTTTCTTTGAATCCGGTTTTTATAGAAAAATAAATTTGGTTAATCAAAATAGAAGAACAAAATAGGCTATCCCTGAAAGTGGTTTAAAAAAAAGTCCAGTACAAAGAGAGTAAAAAAGATGGATCATCAATGTAAGAAAATGCTTATTAACTTTATACTGTGAAATATGGTCAAAAGTCATCTAATAAATAGTAAATGGTATTTTAAAATTGTTAATGTTAATGGGAAAAACTAAACCTAAGCTTAGATAAAAAAATCACTGGTCATTGACTCTCACATCCTAAACCTGTTCCTTAAAAAATTAATCCTGATGGTTTAAGTAAACAAATATTTTAAGTTGAAATATATTCAAGAATAAAAAACCAAATAGGAAACTTGAACTCATAATTGAACTGGAGTTTCATTATATTTGCATAAAATTAAAAAATGAATAAGTTAAATGAAATAAAAAGAAAATAGCAAAAACAAATTATGTGCAACAGTGGTATTTAATTTTGTGAGATTATGTAGTTATAGCTAAGTTAAAATTGTAACCTTTCGAACATATTCCACAACATTGAATTATGAGTGAACTTTTAGTTAGTATGTGTTTGCGTTTTTGATAACCACACCTGCAGGAATGCAAGACATCCTCCTGAGTCTGGAAGGCGTCATGAGCGCCTCCGTCTGTATCTCCACCTGCAAGGAACACACGGACGACATGGGACCACACTGAAACTGCACTGACACCGTCGAACAATGGCTCGTCTCCACAGCGATGCAACCGTGACGTCGCTTTGGTCACAGATGACGTCACCACTAACACGTCACAGGCTATTAAGTTAGACTTTTCAGGAGGCGTTTCCGATTAAAAAACTACTTCACAGAAACTAAATATCGGGTGTTTCAAGGAGTGCCAATGATAAATGGACATGACGAAGAGATGAAAAATGATGCAAAAATAAAGTTTTGTCGTAAATTACGTTTCATCAATCACTCATGTCACACTAGCTGACAGCTGGGGTGGTGTAAAGTGTAATGTGAGAATAGATTGTAGGTTGGTTTGTATGAGTTTGTAAAAACTGCTACATCACTGAAAAACTATGGTACAACTAACTGTGCTATTCTCTGAGATATACTACCACAGTAGCTACTGCTACTCTTTGTGGTTAAATAGCCTCTCCCCACTTGACACGTTTTCAATGACGTCGCAATAATAATGTCACAATTGCACCGTTCTGCTGGGTATATTGTGGCCTGTGGCGGTCAAGCACTATCTTCAAACCAAATACGTCACGATGATGATGGCACTACGTCACAACTGCACCGCTCTGCTAGGTGTTCTGTGGCCAGTGGTGGGCAAGCACTACCTCCAAACCGATGACGTCACGATAATGATGTCACAACGTCACAGCTGCACAACTCTGCGAGGAATACTCTGGCAAGTGGCGGTCAAGTACAAACCCCAAACCGATGACATCACGACGATGATGTCACAACGTCACAACTGCGCCGCTCTACGAGGTGTACTGTGGCCAGTGGCGGTCAAGCGCCACCTCCCACCAATGACGTCATCAATGACGTGTCGTAACATGTTTACACCTCCTGTCAGTTTTGATCCGGAGCCAGACACCGGGTTGGCAAGAGTGTGGGTATTTATATTCTTCAAGAAGCTGGAGGCTTGAATTTCCATTGGAGCGAATAAAAAAATAGGTTAAATGTGTTAAAATTAGATTTGACAACTTTATTAACAAATTGGATGAGGAAAAGAACGTGATATTTTTTATCATTTTGTTATTTTAGAGATGGCATCACTTCCAGATTTACTGTGTTATAAATCCTAACAAATTATGTCTTTACGATGGGTTAGATGATTTGATTAATTTTGACTCTAACAAATATCATCGCATCATTTCATTTACAATCCAGGCGTACTATTGTTTAGCATTCGAACTAGTATTTATCTAAACAGAAATTTCATTAAAACTGTAAAATTCAAATTAGGTTTAAAGTTAACCTTTAACAGAGCACTGACTAGGAAGTTTCATTTGTCGTATATAAACGTACTGCGTGTCGTATAGTTTAATGCCGCTGTTAGTTCTGCCTATTAGTTACAGTAACTAAAGCCCACGAGCGTTCGCTCTATTTTACTAGCGCTGGTTTATTGGTGGCAAAGTTATATTAACATAAAATGTCTACTGGGAAATTTATATTTTTGTCGGTGAAATAAAATAATGGAATCAAAAAATAAACTGTAAATCGAACAGTGAAAAGTTCATGAAAGTTATGAGGAAAAAGTATAAGTTTAAATAAACATCGCTGCACGGTAAAAATCGAGCGATAAATTAAGTGAATTTTACTGTTAAGCTTTCTTCTATGAATGGTAGTGTTATTTATGTTGTTAACTGTATAATCGATGATTACATAGTTTAAGTAAAATAAACATGTTAATGGACATGTAGGGAAACATATCCATGTAATTTTACGCTTCACAGTTAATTTTTCAATATTTAACAAACTCGTTAGAACTTTAATAGAAAAAAATCCCGTCTATAAGATATCAGAGAGACAGAGAGAGAGAGGGAGAAGAATTCTCTAACGAAATACTGACGTCATCAATGACATCATAGATAACGAAACATTCCACAAGAAGGCGCCACTAGTTGCCAAATCTATTTGGGGGCCTTTGTTTAATCTATTCAGAGGTCTTTGTTTCACGGTTTGTTTACCTGTCGGTCTCGGATACAGTCGTACCATCCGTTCAGATCCAAACAGTACAGTTTATGCTTCCGGCAAACATACCAGCAAAACAAATACGGTTGAGTGTATGTGTTATTGGTGCCTTTTTAAACTCAAGGTTGGCTTTCAGTTTTGATGGACAGTGGTCTAATGCAAAAATTAACAAAGATTGTTGTTTTTATGTCAGTCATGTCGGATATAACTTTACTACCGGGTTTCCATTTTCGCAGAAATAATTATAAACCAATAATGAGTCTATAAACAGAACTGACAGTGTAGTTGGAAAAATGTAAGGAGGGAAGGACCAAGGAATAGTATAATAATTGAAAGCTTTTAATCTAAATCTTAAAAGATAGATATTAGAGAAGAAGAAACTCAGTCATAGAATTACTCACTTATATAATGTTACTCTCGGGCATTTGGATTTCTTATATATATGACATTTTAATTTAATATTGTTTAAATTTATATAATATTTACTATCTTATGGGGGGGGGGTTTATTAGTAATTTGGGAAACGCAAAATGACAAAGAGTTCATTACTTATGCTTTTTGTTTCTACGGGCACAAAATTAATTGTGTGGATAGTTTATTTTTTCTTTTCTGACATCCATGATCAAGGTTATTCTCCAAAAGGAAAGATGATACATTTTTCTTATAACTTATGATATTATATTTACTTGCTTATTCAATGAATTTTATAAAAACTATGGGCACAAATTCCGTTATTCAGGAAATTATTTTATTTTTAATTAATTATTATACTACCATTATTACTACAAACTACATCGTATTAGTAATACATTTTTACCTTGTACCTAATTTATCAATACTTAAATTAAAAAGTAAACCTTAAAAAGGTAAAATTTATCTTCAATATTCGTAAAAAACTACTTTTTTGTGTATTAATGAATATTATTTGTTGAAGAAAAAATGTATAACTAAGGTTTTTAACGGAAGAGTTAATTGATATTCTAAAAACAAATTTTGGGCTGAAATTTAATAGCTGGATTACTATGAGGATATTAAATATGTTCTTAAAACTGTATTAAAACATAAGCTTCTTACTTTAATTAAAAAATATACTCTATAATGTTTTACCACATTTTCAGAAACAGAGATCATTTCTAAATCTGAATATCAATATTAAAAAATTGTAAACATTATATTGTATTTTTTATTTGATAATTATATCTGGTTCTGGGATGCTACTAATATATGATTACATGAGAATTTTTATGGTGAACTGGATTATTGATGTACGTCCTTAAACAACCTAGTAGCTAATTTCATTTAAAATCAAAAGTAAATAATATAAAATCAAACCCCTTGGAGTGCTCAGACATATCAAAGGCTAAAATAGGAGATGAGTCGGTAATGCTGTAATATAGTATCAAAATAATATTATCTCTTTGCTCGCTTTCTATCCGTCCGAGGTTGGCAGGACTGGCGAGATTGGTGAAGATCAGCTGTTACCTATCTGACAGCTGTTAGCCGGGCTGGTATTTCTGGAGGGCTGCCGCGTGTTCGGCCTGAGGCCAAATCTGTTTTAGAATCAGTGAACCAACCGCGATACAGATCTCATGGATCACGTGCGCTATTTTGGGCTGAAAAATCGTAATGCGTTTATTTACATGCATTACGACTGATCCAGTTGAGTTGTCAATTTTAAATTATAAAGGTTTAACGTGAAAGAAAAGTTACTTCAGTCACAATATATTATATTTTTTGCTTTCAAAGTGTATTTTCACGAACCTTGTTAAACATACTTTTGTATTTTATGATTCCTAAACTCTGTGTACCCATAAAACTGATAATTAATGGACCATTTTTAATAAAATCTAAAATATTTTGCCTTGCCATGTGAAACAGTTATTAAATTTACTAACACGTCTAGTCTGTACCACCAGTTATAGTATAATTTATATTTAAATTATAAAAGATAAATATATAGTTTCCCAGGTGTATTTTTTCTTATTTATCTATAGATTATTGTGATAAAGTTGATACGTTAAAAAACACATATCATCATTCATTGCTGTGTAGGATATATTAGCTGAGACCAAATAATAGTATATTAATATTAATATAGTTTTATCTTGGTACTAGTACAAGCAAACCTATTTAGACAAATTAATAGATAGAATTATTTCATAATTGATTTTAGTAATAAGATAAGTAAATTTAAAAAAATGGAAATACTATGAAGTAGTAAAAATTATATTGGTTGATAAATTATCACTCAATTTTGTTCACAATAAAAACTTACCCAGAAGAAAAAGTCTAAATATGAAATCTAAAAAGAAGGTGAAAGAAAATTATATCTTCTATTTTTATTACCTTATTATAATACCGGTAACATAGTATTTCCTTAAGGGTTCCTAAATATGGTGGTTTCTTATATAAAATGTACAAGATAAAATCTCTAAATGAGATATCAGGTTTTCCACTATACCTATGTTGTTGCAAACTAGATGAATTCTATACATGACGGTTGACAAATTAATTAAAAAATTTTGTACCTCATAAACGTCTTTGTGAGATAGTTTTATGCTTTATAATTATATGGTGTCAGTGTAAGTGTTACTATAGTAACATTATATAATATTGGTAAAATATCGGATTGAAAGAACGGAGGACAGTAAAAGGCCTGAATAAATTGAAAGTTTGTTGGCAGAGACGAATCCAATATACAACTCTTCGTGTACGCAAGGCACGATATGCTCTAAACCTCCGATGTTACTGAAGAACAAATCATTTGGAAGAACAACAGCTGCGAAAGTCACATATGGTCCAGCCTTTGATCTTAGTTTTGTTGATAGTTCTATACAATACCAAGAGTGGATTTCATGACGTCATTTCTTTTTGCAGAACGAAATATTTAAAACTGCTTAAATAGCATTACAGTTCTGAGCTTTTACATAGCTTTAGTTTTTAACAGCTTTTTATTATTTAACTCAATAAAATCTAAATTTTTAATTATAATCAGTAAGTAAAGCAGAAAATACCTACAAGAGATGTTAAACTATTTTGATTTCTCATATCATACTAGATACATTTGTCTAAGGTGTATATTAAATAACAGTCTGTATATTAAAGGTGTATGTTAAAGTACAGTCTCAAAATAGTAAAAAAATCACTATATATTAATATTTACGATGATAGAAAGAGGAAGGCAATTTAATGTTTCTAGTTTATCAAACTGATTCATCATTCAATGTAGTTTTCATACGGAAATTAATTAATTTTAAAATAAAACAACACGTACACACAAGAGAAGAGTTAAAATAGTAATAACTTTTTGTATAAAAAATTTACATTTATTTGTACAGCCCCTCTGTGCAGCAGTATTTTAATAAAAGCCCAGTCACATAGGAAAACCTATACAACAACTTATTACTCCATATTTTTTGGGTGGCCACATTTTAAAGATTTCTGCTTAGGTAAATTATTTTTCTACATAAAAATTCGATTAGATTTTCATTAAGTTAAGTTTGTACAAAGTCTCAGCACTGAGGAATAGAGTTAACCCTTCAACACTTACACAATTTAGTGACGACGATGTGCTCCGATGAAAGATGACGTTATTATTTTCTCATCCCCATATCTATTTGACACAGTGAAGATATTATTTAAGGTGATTTGTCACATTATATATTTGGTACAGTTAATTTCAGGGTCATGGTAGTCAGGTATTCCAAAAACTCTGCATTTACCTTATTCAACATCGCATTCCTCTAAATAATTCACTCATTTAACTGGGGTAAATGTTATACCAAGCATAAAAAATAATGCTAAAACATTGCGTTACTCTGCTATAAGTTTATATATTAGTAATAAATATATAATATGGTTAATTTACAGATGAATGTAAACAAAATGTTGAAAGAAACTGAAAGCTATTCTATCAATAATAAAATTTCACTAGATGTCAATAAGGAAGAAATTGAAGATTCGAATATCTAAACGTGTCATTGTATGCATCTCCCCCAAAGAAACCATTTCTCTCACTCTTCCCCACCCCCTAGCACCCCAATCATTCTCTCTCTCTTTCCAGTTACAGTCGCTTGGTTAAAGCTTCCAAATATTGCTTGGATCTCAGTATATCAGACTCCAAGTCTCAATATCAAACAATATCTTTCCTCTGCATTGTGCTTTGTTTATTTATTTTTTTGAATTGCAGGGATTTGAAAGCTTAGTTACATTCATCAATTTTTAATGGCTATTTTATTTTAGGAAAATGTTTGGTTAAAATATTGAAATTTAATACAAATAAAAAAATAGGTTAGTAATTATAAACATTTCAACGTACTTTCTTAATTACTTCAGATTACTTAGTGCTCAGGAAATCTACTAACTAATATTGCAGATTATTTGTACTCGGTAAAAATATTTTTAAGGTTTGTTTTTTTCAGCTGTATTCCTTGGGAATTCTATCATATTACCAGCAACTACTTAAGTGGATGGGGTAACTAAGTGCATAGTTTTATTGCAGCTAGGTTGGTTTTATGAAACCTTCCTATAGGTAACTTTCATATTATGTTTATATTACAAAATCATTTAAGTATATTAAAAAAAACAAAAAAAAAACTAAAATGATTAGGGGATTGGTACGTCCTATGCTGCCGATGTTAAATTTAACGACTTTGATTTATTTTTCCTGAGAAATTAATTAATATGTTGCCATAATAATTTTGTTTTTTGTAAACCTTTTTTAACACATAAATAACAGTATAAAACTAATTACTTTAAATGGGCTTGATGAACAGCCTTCTTATTTGAACTCTTCCCTATTTTTATACACGACATTTTTTTATGAAAAACAGAATTTTTTAAAATTAAAAAATAAAATTATTTTCAAACATTTTTTACCGAACTCCTTAAGATTATTATAGATTTATTTTATATAATATGCAATGCATTTAATACAAGATATATTTAATGGTACGAGTATAATGGCATATTTAAAGAGATATTATTTATAAGTTTAGTCATATAAAATGATCAGAGCTTAGTTGCAAAGCACGTTTTATAAGCGTCAACTAACTTTTTCCGGAATGCTTAGTCAATTAGTCTTGCTCAATTTAAGATCTGTTTAAATGAAATTGGAGAACTTAAATGTTTAATTAAGGGACTTTTTGAAATAAATTCACTGTATTTATTACAATTACAATAATACATTTGATACATAATCTCCAATTTATACATGTTTATGTTATTTCAATAAAAGTGATCTTAAAATTTAAATATAGTGTACTCATTACTCATTAGTTAATGACTAAGTCTTTTCATTTTAGAAATAAAAGATTTTGTAGTAGTTATTAATATTTATTTTTATAACTCATATAATCGCTGGTGTTTAGATTATTATATGGTACTTTAACAATAAATTTATTAAATACCTGCTAAAAATAATCAATTAGTCTACTTGAAACATAGGCTCTTCATGTAAATATTAAACAAAAGAAAAGGATAAAATGTTTATACAAAATTTATTTTCATATGAATATCATTGGGAAAATAATTATTAAATATACTTAAAAACGGAAAATTTAAGGGGAGTAGAGAGGTTACAAATGATTTTTTCCAGTTATATGTTTTCTATTTTATATTACAAGATCTCTTTAAGAAAATATTCTTATATAAGAATATATATTTTGAGAGTAGTGTGTAAATAATATTTCACCCATTATGCGCTGTTATACTTGAGAAAAATATAATGTAAAAATGCACTGATGGGGCTGTGGTGGAAAAACCTAAAGGAAGTAGTAACGCACTAGATTCTTATGGTAAAAATAAATTGATTAAATACCTGCTAACAATTATCCGTTGGTCTGCTTGAAGCTAAGGCTTGTCGTGGAAAAATTAAACAAGAAAAGTATGTAATTGTTTTGCAAAGTTGATTTTCATGTGAACATCATTACGCAAATTTAAATTCATTATACTTAAAAATTTAAGAACTTTTTGTCTTAAAAACCTTAAGACAAAAGAGTTGTGTTGAGAAAACTCAAACGAAGTAGTTTTAATCCATGAAATAAACATTTTGCATGAACAATTCTGTACAGACATATATTACCTCTTGAGTAAGTAGTAATATCAGGTACGTCACCATGTATTAACACAATCAGCTGCCTATAAATATTTGAGTATGTTTTGCAGAAAAGTGGGAAGATGTAGAGCCGTAGTCGTGTATGAACATCACTGTCTCGTATTTCATACTGGGTAATACGCTGTGGAAGATATAGGTGTACTCGACAAGAGAATTTAGGGGTATCATAGAGAAAATCTACGAGACACTACTAAAACACTGTGTATACTTGTAGTTTTTCAAAGCGTGGGACGTATAATTTAGTAAAACTTCTTAGGATCTCCCTTTGATAGTATAAAATTTATGACATGACCATTGCATTTTTGAATGACACAACAGCATATTTCATTATAAGGATCATATCTCATGCCTTTTATTAATTTAGGTAAAAATACACATAAGGCATATGTTATGAACCATATCTTTTCACAGACTACGTAAAAGGTTTAGCTGATTACTGTTCAAACTAAACATATTACTGTCAAAAGGGTTTGAAGAAAAATACGTCGTTAAAAAAACTGAGTTAGTTACAAGGAATTGTATTTTATTTAAATGTAATTATTTAATGTTATGACAAGAAAGTAGGAAGAAACGCAGAATAAAAACGATTGTATTAACTTCCCTGTGTGAAAAAGGTTAGATCATGGATATATCTAAAAGGAATAATTTAAATTCATCCAAGCAGCTATTCCTATAACCATATTATGGCACTTCCGCTGCATCTTTTGCGTTCCAAAAATCTGCTAACAATCCTCCAGAGCATAGATATATCCATGTTATAACAAAAAGGTAACAATTAGTTACCTAAAGTAGATATAAAACATGAAATAAATTATTTGCAAACTGATTTAAATTCTTAATGTGACTTAACCCCTACATGCATTTTACGTATTGATTTGCGATTTGATAATCAGCTGATTTGTAATCACTGTCTTGTATGTACCTTCATCAGTTCTACATTGTGATAAAATGCACCTGATGATTCTAAAATCAGTCAACTCTTTTTCTCCTTAGGATGGGTAATAATACAAAATTAAAATCGAATACAATAGCATTTAAAAACAGAAAACAATAAGAAAGTTTTGAAGTAAACGGGATATGTATTAGTTAAAATCAATAATGGAATTCCCTCTTGGAGTTAAACGCACTATAGTGCTACGCTACGCAAGTTTAATCATGTCTTTGCAACAATCATATGGTAATTGTTGCATGAACTCCTGTTGCCGGTGTATGGAATAATAATAAGGCGAAAGGGAGCTTCAAACTCTATAGAACGCTTTCGTATATTCCGGCGATAGCAGGAGTGCTAGGTGTGGCATCCCCGAATAAATGGAAATGGTATAGCTGATTCTAAAGGTTAAAACCTGGATCAAATGACAGCGTAGCAGGGAGATGTATATTTCTTCAGGTACGGTTACATAGAAGCTAACAAGCAGTAACTATTGCGAAATTCCCTTTGGGGTGACTGGCACCAATCGGGAGTTTTCGGGAGTGTTTGGTAGTGTTCGTTAGTGTTCAGGGGTGTTCGGTAGACGTGTGTTCGTATTCGCGCCTGCTCCATCCATGGTCACTTTTATAGGTAATGATCAAAGGATATAATTCGCAAATATCCTTCGTGACTCTCAAAGTGTAGTCATACTTCGGTGATCGATTTAGGATTACCACAACGGAGTGACATCAGTCTGGTTCTTGTCAACACTACTGGGTCAACTTCCTATCTGATAGACGTATAGACCTGCATATGATTAACTGAGAAAAGATTGGACAACTAATAATGTTGAACTTTACATTTGTAAATTCTCTACTCGTAATTATTTTCAAATGAAGAGAGATGGGTGAGTCACGTTTATTTTGCCATTTAATTTTACCATTTTTTTAATCCTCAACTTCCCATCCCCATGGGCTTATAGTCTGTGTGGTATATCAAAGACAGCGAAATACTGTAGGGGCGTGAGTTATATAAGCTAGCCAGAGGTGATCGCTCATGATCTGGTAGGAGTCTTTGGCAACTTGTTTCAACCCAGCAACTTTAACTTACCAGGCCTACGTGTTTCCCCTGAGCTAATGTGCCATTTATCTCTTTTACAGTAGTTAAACCGTATCACACATATGGTTACATTATAGGGATGTAATTATAATCAACATAATTATTGTAAGGTTTGCTTTTAATGTACAAAATACCTCTAGAATACTAATTAAAATATATGACTCTACCTTATGACAGATCTATTCACTAAACATTGAAGTTTATTACATATTGTGCTTCCTTTATGAAGTCTTAGGAGCCAGCTTTCCAAATTTTATCTTATAACAGTTTGGGAGTTTATCTATTTATTCCTCACAAATTATCTTCAATATATATTTTTGTATTCATTTCAAGTCATGACTTTATATCTCACTTCATACACCACTCAAATTCTAATTTTATATCAGCTATGTTCACGTAATATCTCAAAGTTTCCATTACACTTACCGAATATACTTAAAAAATGTGATCGATTAGAATCAACATATTTTTTATAGGTTAGATTATTAAATTGAAAAAAAACTGTTTAGATTGTTTTAAAGGCTCGATATCGATTAGTATGTGCACAAAACACAATCTTCACTGAAGGGTATGTCGGTATTTCTAAAGCTTGGAGACAGTTTTAGCTCTCTGTCGTTCTAAGAGTCTCAGTGATTTGTAACTTGTTTTACCACTTTCTCCACGTTCATTATAAATTAATGTAGAACTAGAAACCCACTTTAAATGAAGAAAAATGGCATATCAGCTGTGCTATTTTTTGCTTCAACTTTAAATTATAACATCTTCATAGCACTGTATCACAGGGAAAGGGAAAGATCGCTTATACGAATTATTGAATGATTATACTATCGAAGTAAACTTCAGATACTTTCATTACTACTCAGTAACTCATAAAATAATGGCGAGTATTTCTTGCATGTTATATGTAATCTTATATAAAGGTTAAACCCATTAACCAATTACGTGATACAGTTAGTCGCGCTTGAACACCACTCTGACTATGTAATAATTCTGAGATGTAGAGTTAGACGCTGATAGCAAACACGAACAGCTACTTGACAGAAGATTATAACAGGTTGATATCACGACATATAACCACGTGGCTTTATTTTAATAACACTCAAGTAATTAGCTCCACTTTTAACCCTCAGACAAGAATTACTTTTGATGTACTGTGACGACGGTTAATTTTTAACCAATAATTTATTTATTATTCATTATTTACAATTTAATTAGTGTAGTAACTTAAAAGGTCACCACATTGCTAAATGACGGATATATATTTTTTATTGAAACATATCGTCCCAAATTCAATAACGTTTTTCTCTTCTTTCATCATCTATAAATAGATTTTAAATTATCTGTAAAATTATACTCGCCATTGACATGGATATACGTCTATGCTTTGGGAGGGGGTATTAGCGCATATTTGAAACGCAAAATGTGCAGCGAAAGTGTTTAACGGAAGTGCCGTCATATGGTTATAAGAACAGCTGTTTAGATGAACTGAAACCCCTTCGGATGTTTCCATGGCATAACCTATTTTTCACAGGGAAGTAAATATAATCATATTTTGACATTCTTTTCACATAATAATAAAGTAAGTTCCTGCACAATGCTAAAAATGCAAATTTAAAAGGGTTTTGACGGAATGTTTAAATTTGATAAACTTCGATATAATATAATAGAATTCAACAAGTGAAGATAGTTGTTTTTTCCTGTCCAACGTCTTGGATGAGCTCAGTAACATAAGGTTAAATGGGAAGCCACCTAATATTCTACAACTGTCTTCCCGGTTCAGTAAGTTACCGGTAGATAACTGAACCCATATGTTAATTAATATTTTTTTGTCGAGTTCATCAACTACCCAAAACAGAAGCTATTCAATTGTTGGACATTCGATGACTTGACCCACCAATGACTGTGGGTGACAAACACTAATACTTATTGGTGGTTATGAAGGTCGATCGTTATGGTGCAAGCGTAATCTAATCTAAATTGAAACAGTTTGTGATAAGTTCCTGCGGTCTAACACTTGTGTTTGTGTTCTTGAACGATGTGGTTATGTCTACCAAGTTTATCTAATCATTTCGATTATCGCATACTCTACATCGAAAACTTAGGCCATAAAACTAACATATCCTTTGTTGGCACTGTTCAGTCATGATGGAAATTGCACTACTGTATGTTTAGAATATAATTACAAAAATCTGTTATACACTTCATTAGTTACTTACATTATTTAATTAATTTTTGAAATAAACCATTACCAGTACTCGCCTTTACTTAAGTTTGTTATTTGTTTATTTGATTTTGCTTTGTAATCAAAATCACCTAGCTGTTGAAGATAAAATTAATAATTTTCTCAGTGAAGAGGAAAACTGTTGCACCACGTTTATATACAATTAACCATGAACGTTATGGGTCGTATAAAATTATGCAAATGCTCTCAAAGTTGCGTTAAGTCTTCATCGGTAGTTGTAGTTATTGTGGGATTTGTGGATAATTGAATATGTGTAAATATAAATTTAAATGAATTTGTATATGCAATTTTTGTCTGTATTAAGTATTTTAGTAGGAATTAAATGTCTGTAAATGAAAATGTGAGTGTCGTGGTTATGATTGGAAATGAAACAGAAGTTTTTACTGGTGCCACCATATTCGATTTTAGTGCAGTAAGTTTAATTTTATATTGAGGTCTCCACTGCTGCTTACCAATAGCCATAAAAGTTCAGGTTAAAATTTTTAAAAAGATTCAATGTCATCGTGGAACATTTCACTAATGTATTAACAAAAATTAAAATTTTAAAATAACATAAACGACAACTGTAACTATATCTTTACATCTCGAATATCCTTTTACAACTGTGATGACCGTCGATGCAATAACAAAATAAATAAAATAATCTTTCAAATAATCCTCAAAGGTATTTCCAAGCGGTTAACCGCAACCGTAGCTTAAAAGTGACACACTGGACCAGTGAGTCAAATGTTAATGGTTAACCGGAACTAGTGACCGGCGACCTGTGTCAGATTACGAGCGTCCGCCTCTGGGCAGCTTGTGACTCACCCCGTACTGTCTTTATTTAACTGCACAGGCTTTAGTTACATAGTAATAGGCTGTTGTTGAGAGTTTTTTTAATAACAAAAAGCTATTTACTAAACAGCCGCGGTGTAAAACCTTAAGAGTCTGCATTAGTGGTAGCCATCTTGAATTTTAGTCCCGTAAGAGCAATGTTAAATTCTGGCGGAACATACCTTCACTTTGGCGTCTGTGGTGGCGTTAATTATCAAAGTATCAATGTAAAACTTTGGAAGTACATTGATGAGATGTGGCTCAAGGGCATGATTTTTTAATATGTTACGAAAATCCAGGAATATTTTACAAAATAAATCATTATTATTTTTTTATTGAGAGCGAAAATAAGAAGTTCTGTAAGGTGATGCCCTTGATGACTGTAATACCTTTAATTTGACACCTTTTCCATTAATTTATAACAATAGGTCAAGGAGATATAGGTGCTAGAATTTAACATTGCTCTTACGGGATTAAAATCCAAGATGGCTACCACTGATGCAGACTCTTAAATTAGACTTATATCAACGTTCTAAAACATAAAGCAACCTTTATCCATCTGTAGTGAGTCTCATAGAACTAAAAACATTAATCATGAATAAGAAACTAAAATATTTTAAAGAACATAATAAACAATTTATGCCATCACATAAAATTTAGTTACATCCTTGATAAAACCTTTAAAAATTATAACAAAGCCCTTCTAAAGATTAACTGTATGTTTTAATTACCATACTAGTGTATAAATCTTGTAGTAAAAGTATTCATTTCCATTTACATGAGCCAACAGAGCAACAAGTAGTATTGTGCGGAGGGATAAGATTCTCATGTAAATGGAAACGAAACTTTGTTAGAATGAGGAATCCACCGAGAACCCTTCCTAACTTACAATCACGTGAGGATTAAACACGTCACTTTAGCGATTTGAAGATTATAACTATCACAAAAAACAATGTGTAGATTTTCTTCCTGTATTATAATCAACTTTCAAAGTATTTACCGCTCCTAACCTTGTTTATAAAAATAGTAAACATTTTTACGATTTACAGATTTTTGGTATATTTAATCAATGATATTATTGCCTAATTTAGGTTTTAGCTCTACCCTTTTATCGTGTGTCTTTTAAATCAATGGGATTTATTAAATACACTTGTTTCCAATGTTAACTATTTTCACATTTTGGCATGCATACGTCAAGTTCTGGGGGAGGGGATGTCAGCAATTCGTGGGACGCAAAATAATAAGTGACGTCATGTTTTACGTGACCGAACATATTTTGTTAATGTATAACGTTTTTTAAGCAAACCCCTGATGCACTAAAATATTACGTTATAGTCTATATGTAATTAAGTTACTAAAAAATACAACGGCAATTGTTGGAAACATGTTTTTTAAAATATTTGTTTTAATTGTGTAAACTTCAAGATATTTTTTAAAAATCTGGCCCGTCCGCTCTTTCCCGAAGGGAAAAATCATTCTCACTGGGAACAATTTACAAGAGGATTTACATTTATTATTTACGAAGTTTGTCTTTGATTTAAATGTAAACATTAATGTATTTAATGTATTTTTTTAACATTAATGTATGTATTTTTTCATAACTTAAACTATGATTATAATAAAAACTAAAAACTTAGAAAATTTAATGTAAAGTTACAACCGAAATAATTACATACCAATATGAAAAGATAAAATATAGAGTTAATTTGGCAAAATTATCGCTTATCTATAAATGCAAAAATATGCGAATTATCATATTCAAAAGATCAATGTCATGTAGTTAATTTTTTTAACAACGTTTTGAACTAGATTTAATTCTATGTTCAAATGTGTGTTGTGTATACTTATTGAAAAAATGTTTTTTCATATTGTACATTTTATTTGAAGTATATTAAAAAGTTGGTGTGGAAGGAATATAAATTTATTTACTCCTACAGAAATATTCTTTGAACTAATTAACCCTAAATTTAATTGTAATTACTAGACATTACCGAAGTAATTTTTTTCTAAATGAAGATGAATGTAGTCTAGATGGAAAATAGATGAGTCTGCTTTAGGATCAACAGAGGGAGACAGATGTTTTCATTTCACTCCTTTCTCTGCTTTTTCTCTTCGCCCGCCCTGTCAGAGAGGGTTTTGTTTTATTCATATCCCACACATGCGGCTTAATATGATTGTGGAATATTTTATACTTTTTGTCGGTCTTAACTAAGGTATGATTAGGTTTTAGTGTAACTTGAGAAAGAAATAACTACATGTTATACGCAAAACATTGTTTTTAATTTCATATTTATTTGGTGTTTGCATTCTCTTTATATTAATAATTAAAAGTATATTCGTATGCATTATGCATATGAATAATTGTAATCTGATATTTTTATTTACTAACTGCACTCACATAAAAAAAACACGACTAAAAATCAAACTAGGAAAAACGAACTTACCAGTATCCTACAATTTTTTCAACAATCACGAACATTCGCTAGAAATACAGTAATGCAAAATAACGTTAGCTGTCAACTGATGAAAATAAAGCAACACAAAATCAGCTGTTAATAAAATATTCACATTATTGATGTATGAATATGATCAACATGTATCATGTCTTTTCCTCATAAGCCTAACAGATACAAACTTTACATGCCAGTGGAGCTTAGCCCTAAGGTTGAATATATAATTGATAGCTAACTAATATGCCTAGAGCCTACTCAGAGCAGAGACGATGATCCAAGAAAATCAAAGATTAAAATTAAAATCGGCCCAGCCGTTCTTGAATTATTAATGTTGTAACTAACTCGACTATGTTTTATATGTTTAGATCACTATATTTACAATTAAAGAGTGATCGTGCACTTTAGGGTATTTTTTATAAACGTATTTTGATTTAATTTTTTTTTATTTAACTTAAATTAACACACAATGTAATACCATTTCCCATCGGCATGAGAATAAATTGTAATATTAATAATAAAAAAAACAAGCACTATGTTATTTATTACGTTTCTGTTTTATTTCATCCTTCCTTCGTGTAATACAATTTTCACTATGCAAATTGTAAGCATTATTAAACATAAATAACACAATATATTAAACTAACGTATGCAAATTGTGTGGATATATAATACTTGCATATGAACAGGAAACGTGTACAGTGTATTTATAATTTGCCACGTATTCTGCTTAGTTTACCCTTTTACAGGTGAAGAATTTGAGCTAATTTTTATAAATTAATTAATTATCCTTTTAGTTATAGCTCAATATTTTATAAAATGCCAAATTGGAAATTGATATGTTTCTTAATTTGATGTGATACTTACAGTAGAAGACTTAATCACAACGTTCTTACCTGAAATAAGTCAAAAGGAATTAGAACTTATAATCAAGTATGATTAGTTTAAAATGTAATGCCTATGCACTCTACATGATATCACAGGTTATAAATTATTGTTAATATTTAAAAAACTTTGAGAAAATATTTTTAGTAACTATAAAGAAGTGTTAACCGATTATGTTGTAAGATTAACTTTGAGGGGTTACAATTTATATACCTTAAGTAGTTTTACGCTGTCCACGTTTCAAACCTATGACAGTCCATCCTCAGCAGCATGGGATATGCTGCTGATGATTATCAATTGATTATTCAATGGTTGTCATGATGACCTTCACACACTCACATTTACGTCCGGATAAATATTCACAGCCACAATAGTATACTAAAAAAACACAAAGTTAAACTTAATAAACGGTATCAGTGGACTGACACATACATTCTCCCTTAATTAACATATAAAAACAACAATATATTAATAAAACTATTGTGTTCTTCAAAGTTTATCTACATGTTAATAATTTTTGTTTCAAAAATAATCATCCCATTTTAATAAATAAAACAAGAGAGACAAAGTTACATTGATTGTTCGAATTGTATGGGGGACACCCCCCCGGTAACAACAAGCTTTTTAATTGGTTTTTTTGGGTATTTTGACCTTAGTTTCGTGGAAAACGTTTGGAAAATAAGGAAGAAATTATTTTTTTAATATTCTACATAAGAATAACATTGGGCGCTTTCAGACAACGTACTGCGTTTATCATGGACAGTAAATTTAACTTTTCTCTGGAACCGTTAGTCGTAGACAAATAACTCAAAATGCTAATTTGTTTATTTTTTTAAACTGTTTTCAATGGTCCCAGTATAGATATACTTCACTTTCATTGTTTTCGCTGAAAATAAAAATTGATTTTTTGACATTTAGAAGCCAATAACTTTTTAACCGTCATTTTTACAGACATGAGGGCGGTGTAAAATTGTTTAGTAATCTGTGCACAATAAACTATCAAATTTTCATCAAAATCGTTAGAGCCATTTTTGAGAAATGTGGATTTTTCACGTTTTTAAGGGGTTTTAGGCTCAACTACCCTTAAAAATTAAAAATTCAAAAAAATGAGAAAAACACCTGGAGGTACCGTGAGTATACATGCCAAACTTCATATAAATTGGACCGACAGGGTAGGCTGTGGCTCTGTACACATCCAGACACACACAGACTGACATCACGTCAAAACCCACTTGTTTGGATTCTGGACCTCGAAATGGACATATCTACTCTCATCTCAAATTCGATAATTTTGATGAAACAATACTTTCTCCATATATTATGCATAAGGGGAGAAAGTAAAAATTGTGGCACGCCAAACTACAATCGGACCCTTTCCGGTTTAATGTCGTAGGCCTGCTGAAGTCTGGACTCAGGAGGAAAGCTACGTCATCTTATCAGCTGATAAACTTTTAATTCAAGTTCTAGTTGTTGAGTGCAGTAAACTGCTCGGAATTTTTACTCACATATTGTAGAAACACGATTTTGAGATGGGTTAGCCAGTTTAAACTTAGTTTTCCTAATTAATTTACCTATACTTTTAGTGTCATATCCGTTTCTTAGGGCTATCTGCTTGTTTATATTTTTCCCCTTCGCACATTCACCGTCGCTAAGTGAATTAATAATTTAAAATATCTATGCCTAATATAATTAACTTATTTATTGTAACAATATCTGTAAAAAGAATGTATTTATCATAATTTTTAAACTACAACATTAAATTCACATATTTCAGGAGGTTTTTGTTCCTATCTTAATATGTTGTCAGTAAATAAATCGAAAATCGAAAAACCATAATATTCCTGTAGACAGCACTTAGATAAATAGAGTATTATTAACCAATAGAGTAAATATGTTATAGACCTCCTTTAAAATATTTTTTGTTATAGTCTTTGTTATATTTTCTTGTGAAAATAGTATAAACTGTGACAAAACAAACTGTTATTTTCGTGGTATAATTTAATGAATTTCCACAATGACTTCTTAATATTTGATTTCTTCAAAGCTACGATACGTATTGCAAGTAAAAGTCCTCTCAAAGTAAGCCCAGTTAGGTTACAAAGAAAGCCAGTGAAAAAGAGCAAATTTAAGTGTTCTTTTGAAGTGAACGGAACAGTTGAAGAAAAGTTTTAATTCACTGGGAAACGACGTTGGTCACGCTATAGTGGCACGACATGGGCTTTTAAACTCATGCCTCTGCCACCCCCCTTAAGCACCCGTAATTAGGGGGGGTAAGCTGAAGGGACCTTATTACTACCATATGTTGTCAAAAGACATAATTTAATCTTATATTACGCTATATTGTCATTGCAAACCACAACTATATTTTGTTATTATGCAAGTGTTTTAACTCTGAAACTCTTCCATGAAAATTTCAATTTAGCGAAAAAAACGATAACATAAATTAAACCAAAAATTTTAAGTTCTTGAAAGATATTTTTAATGGGCATAAAATATACGATAAAATGTTAAAGTTATGTATAATTTTTCTTATAATTGTTAGGAAGTACATTTCATTTATATACGACTCGCTTGAATGGAATAAATAGTAAAATGAAATAAAAATAATATTTTAATTACTATAAGGTGAACTTAAAATTTTTCTAACCACCTCAATATTATTTTGCAGTAAGATGAAAACTATTTGTATCACAAGAAAATGTTTTTTTTTCTGAACCTAATAATTTGCTCGTTTATATACAAACTATAAATGTTATTATTTGATTGTAATACTAAACGTATGTTTCATAATTATGAAGAATAAAGTAACCATTTTATCTTGAAAAATTTTCTAAAATATACGATAAAATGTTAAAGTTATGTATAATTTTTCTTATAATTGTTAGGAAGTACATTTCATTTATATACGACTTTGCATATGGAATAATGTAGAGGATATACAGTTTAAATAAGACTTGAGAGAACGTATTTAGAATGTCAAAGCTGAAGTGACAGACTGAACGAGGTACTGTCGCCTGTTTCCTTCCATTCAAATGCCAGCATTATCTTGACATGGCGTTAAGAATGTTCATCCATTTTGTTTCTTTTCTACATACGGAACAAGTATCATATTTTATGAAAAAACAACGAAATTAGTTATTGTGAAATTTTTCGTTTTTATATCAACATGCTTAAATATTCTCAATTAGACTAAAATTAAAACTAACGTCATATTTAGTGCTGAATAGTTACAATTTTAGTTCAAAACGAAAAAAAAACAACTTAAATACTAGGATTCTAAATTTAATATATTCATACAGTTTTGCCTGTAAAGAATATCTACATAAGAAGAGTCCTAACAAGCCTTTTTAAGAAAATTACCAGGAAAATTATTTTGGTTTGTATTCTCTTAGGAATAGAAATTGCAAAAAATTGGGAGAATTTTATTGTAAAATTATTTTACGTATCAATTTTTATTTTTAACTAAGGGTACTAATAAAATGCATAGCTTTTTAAATGTTAACTTTTCTTTAGTGTCTACAACCGGAGTAAAAGTTATCAGTTGTTTTTATTGATCTTACTATATGAAATGGTTATTATTTAAGATAATTAAGATCAATAAAACGTACTGAGTCATGTGCCGCCACGTTTCTTGTCTAGTTCATTCTGGGTAGCGTAGGGGTTAATCTTTTTAGTAGGTTATAGTCGTACCCTTTATCTTTGAAAGATTTTTATATTTGAATGTAGATTTTTTCTTCAAACGTAGACTTTCGCGGCCGGTGTGAACAATGTTAAGTTGATTTTTGGCGTCAACCGTGACGTTATAAGGTTTGTTTTGCCAAACGTCCTGCCCTTGCTGTGAAGTGGCATCCAAAAAGGCTAGGCTGAGAGTCTCAGCCTAAGGTTGGCTAGGTGTTATTATTAGTTTACCTTTAAAAGTCAAAACTATATAAAAACTAAATAACAATATAATGAGTGTATCGGTCTATATTTTGGATGTTGTTCAGCACGTGGACGTGGAGTCGAGTCCTCGTGTTTTGCATAGTGATCATATCGCAGTATTCAATTCGATTTGTTCTATACGATGCGATACGTATCGAATTTTGGTAGCCACGTGGTACTGTGGCGTGCTGCACAACGTTTAGTGAGTGACAACCAACAATTTCCACTGCGAGATTTATTATCAAACTACTGTGATGAAGTTGTTTAGCCTACTTATTTTTTTTATGAGCAATCTTTATAGTATTGCACAACTATTTAAACAATAAAACTATCGTAAACCAGGGTTTAAACGGCAGTGTTATTCCGGCTAATAGTGTTCAGACTGCTGAAAAAACCTCAAAATTGAATTGTAAACAACGTTTAAGGGAATAATTGTATTATTCAAATACACTTTTAAGGTAAAGTCTAAAATAAAAACATTGAGATATTTGTCCTAAAAATGCCTCAAAACGTCCCAAAAACGAGAATGCAAGTGAGTTATTTTCCAAAATGAATACTTAATTTTTTTAGATATAAACATCAATTGTACAAATTGACATCAATTGTATAGCAGTAAAACAGGCATCGAAATTTGTACTTAAATTTAGTTACTGTATTTAAATACCTCTTACTTAAATATATTAAAATTTTCTCTCGGTATTTAAAAGCATTGTATAGATAATGGTCTATATATTTTTTAATTTAACATTAGACCTCAAGATATTAAAAAATTGCTCAAAATTGTCAATTTGATATATTATACCATATGTCGAAATAAAAAATGATATTCTTCCGTTAATTGTTGTGTGTCAATACAGAACCTCTTGCATGTAATTTGGCATGTAAATATATTATCTCATTTTTTTCATTTTTTATTTTTGATTTTGGTAATTCATGGCTCACCTTCGCCCCCCTGTGCAAAAAACTTGAAAAATCATAGTTCAAATACGGCTCTAACGATTTATAATTTGATAGATGTGTACAGAGATCTAATGATTTTATACTCACCCGCTATCTGTAAGAATGCGGGTAACAAGTTACCTGTGGTGTCTTAAGTGACTAAAGCCAAATGTAATTTTTATTCAGCGAAAACAATCAAAGTACTATAACTTGGACTGTATCCATTGAAAAGCTTAACTAAACAAATTAGTATTTTGAATTATTTATCTACGACTAACAGTTCCAGAGAAAATTTAATTTACTTTAGTGTAAACACAGTACGTTGTTAGCGATGTTATTCTTATGGAGAATATAAAAAAATATTCTCTACTTTCAACTGTTTTATGAAACTTGTAAGATTAAGGTCAAATGAAACAAAACCATAAATTTTATTATACAATTTGAAAATATTTCATTTAAAGTATTGAAAAATAAACAGAAAACAATGTTTTTTAAAACTTAAAAATTGATTGAAAATAATTTCATTGACCTCAAGCTCAATATTAAACTCAACAGTTGGAGTCAAATAAATTGTCATAAGGACTTTGATGAGTTCATTATACCATATGTCGAATAAAATTCACAATAATGGATATTCTTCAGGGTTAATCTAATCAAAGTATTGTAATACTAGAAACCTCTTTAGCTTCATGCAATTTTGGAACTTTAAATCAAATTTATCCATTTTTATCTACGTTAATCTGTACTGAGTTGGTAATTCATGGCTATCCTTCGCCCACGCCCCTGTGCAACAGATCATGCATAGTTCAAATAGTCGACTCATGTCAGATCTCATAATCTGATGGATCAGCACAGTAGATCTAATGATTTTATAACTCACGCCCTAAGATCATTAGCGGGTAACCCATGTTACCTGTGGGTGTCTTAAGTGACTAAAGCCACCTAATGTAAAATCCTTTCTCTATTCAAAGTGAACAGCTTTACTAGCACCTTTGGTCCTGTATCCATTATATGGTGGGAGTGGAGGATCCATCTACTACAACTAAAACAGATTATTATAATTTGAATCATAAATATGCTTTGGCATAGTTCTTTCAAGTTTTCAGTGAAAACGTTTCGTGTTACAGCGTTATTACATAGGAAATTTGGTGGGTTTCTCGCGATGAGTGTGGGAAAATTTATACTTTTGAACTGAAATTTAGGGACCGTAGATTTGATAACAGACCTTTTTCACGAAACCAAACGGTTTCGTATATTATAAAAATGATTTTTAAACAACATTTTTGATCCGATAATCTTGTAAAATATTTCATTCTGAAAGTATTGAAAAATAAACAGAAAACTGAATTGTTATCTTAAACATTACTTAGAAAGATTGCCTGAAACAATCACATATGCGAAACAAATAAGTGACAGTACGTTGACGTAGCGGATTTCAGTTGTTTGTAACGCCGCTCACACCGCCTTAAGAGCGTGCAACCATCGAATTTGGATACCCTTTCTAATTCCCAGTATTGGTTGGCTAATGCTAAGATGGATTATTGTCTGATTCATGTTTTTCTGTTTACTAAGCATTCGGGTATGACATCGGGTTCAGATAGCTGGACGAACTTGCAGTCGTTGACTCTCCCTTCTCTGGTGACCTAGATTTTCTCACCTGTCCCACCAATCCTTATATATTCTTTCTTTCTTGTGGGTGTGCAAATATCAACTAACTATTATCGGAGTGTTTCACCTAATTTTCTGTATACTCTTATCCCTATCCCGATAATATTATCATACTGTAAATCAGGGGTAACGCACTGGCCCAGAAGGTCAAAGGTTGCTGGATCGAAACCAATGACGACTCCTGTCATATCATGAGTGGTCACCTCTGGCTGGTTGGTTTATCTGACTCATATTGCTACGGTACCTTGCTGTATTTAACGTACCGGTTAAGGTAGAAGTATTATTTAGGAAATTACAATAACAACAGTAATAATTTTTCATTACACAGCTGCTTTCGTCGTTAGTTGCGAGTGCATAAAGTAAGTTATCCGGCCTAAGCTGAGTTAATCAGTAGAAGATTTACCCACACTAGTATTTAGTTACGATTTCTGACACTAGTAGTGCTCAGCGCTAGTAGCTATAAAAAACTTCTAGTGAAGGTTGTAAAAAGTGAATTCATCTGTAAAAACTATATTACTGTTGCCATTGTACGGGTACTGAGGGAATCAAATGGACGACTAAAAGATTGGAAAATTATATTAATAATAAACTCGATCTTGGCCGGAAATAACCACTTTCCATCCTTGTAATGAAATATACTATATTCTCACAATAGGTCCATCGTGATGGAAGAACCTACAGCTTAAACGTAATAAATTTACCACGGCGGGTAATAATAGCGGTGAATTGTTGAACAGAAACCCTCGTAATTGATTTAAAGATGCAGGGCCGTTTCATTACCCAGAATTCCGGCACGTGCTCGGCCTTGACTATTTCCTGCGGACAAATTGATTTTGTAAAAAAAACTCTTCAAATTTAACCATTCTAAACTATTTATCACTTTATGTGTAACATTTAATTTGAGTTAAACAAGAGTTCGATGTAAACTGATCAGATTTATGCAGTTAAAAATTTTGAAATAATTCTTACTTTTTATAAAAGAATTTAATTAACATTTTTTTCCAATTTCCGTTTTTATATTTATAATTGTAAATGGATTTGAATTATTTTTATCACTACGAATAACCAATTTTTTAATAAAGACTGGTCATTATGAGTAAGAAAGCTAAACACTACTTTAATGGTAAACACTAATGCTCATTTTGAACTTGCAAAACCGAAATCATATTGGAAATACTTACCGGTTAGTTTAGTTAAATGCAAATAAAATATGACGTCACTAAATAAAATTTGGTTTGTAACGTTTGTACGTCATTTGATGATGTCACAGTTACAAATTTTGGTCACGGAAATCGACTACATTAGACTATACTGTAATCCATACTTCATTGTGGATAGATCAATTCTCTGTGGATTAATATTTTAAAACTTTAACATTATCTATTACAAAATGTTCATGTTGGCTGTTAAAACGAATACTACACTGAACATTCTAAAGTGTCTGTGTGTAAAATGTGTGAATAATGCGGAACGTATTGGTGCGGGGAGGAGGAGGTGTACTTGTGACAGAAGAGTAAGCCTACCTCTTTCACTTGCACTTTGAATATACAAACATGGCTTTCACTCTGAAAAGAGAGATTCCACGCACTATTTCTCTCTTTCTAGCTCATTAAAAAACTTTAAGTACCTGTTTATGTTAAAAGGGCAGTAAGTAGGGAAATAGTTTTTTTACCTTTTCTGTTTTCAATGTAGAATCTGGTCTTACAATTTATGTATTAAGATCCTAAGTACATATTTTTTTAATAAACAGATATAGTATGTCTCGATTTTTATGTTCAATGGTAGCGCTTGATGGCTAATTTAACGATAATTGATAAAAATACATTTTCTGTTTTTATGTAGTTATAACAAATAAATCCTTATATTTCAGAAACTGATTTAAAAATTTATATATGATGACCCCAAGTATAGTTTTGAATAAATTACTATAAAATGTCTTGAGGTTAAGGTTTGACAACTAAAACCTAGCGTAGTTCATGTAGAATATATGTTAATATTTTACATTATTATACAATATTAAACAATAACAATTATCTTTAATCTATTTATATTTATAATTTATTATTTATTATATTCATGTTTTTCCTTATTTATCATACTGACATTAAGCTATAATCTGTAAAATCACATAAAATAACAATGTTTTAATATATGCTGTGGTACTAATGTTAAAATACACGTCAAAAGGAATTTGACATAAAGAAATAATGCATCAAAATACATGATTTAGAACTAAAACTAGTTAAACTCATTTAAATACATGAGTTTCGTATTATTTTAATGCATAACATACAAAATGCGAGTTCTATGACCAAACTGTCACATACGGTCGTTTTGCATCAAAAATACAAAGTGCACAGAACAGGAGACTATAAACGTTGAAAGCTTCCATGCAGTACATGCATTATTAGTTTCCCTCTTGTAATGCAAATACGTACTTCACTTTGAATAATTGTACATTCTGGTAATTACACACTCAGATAATTATACATTCATGTAATGGGATACGAAACAATATAAATAGTACGCTTAAACCGTTTATAAAATAACTTTAGCACACTAAACATAGTTTCAACAGTTATATGCTTATGTAAATAGTTATATGTTAATTAACATATTAATTGAGGATTTTCAATATAGTAATAAAAACACTCTTACATTTGAATTTAACAATCTCTAGGTGTTTTATAATTTTTGACATATAGTAAAATCAATTTTCTTAAATCATTAATTTTTTTTGAACACAGAGCAAATTTTGTTTTCGCGAAGTAGTAAAAATATAATACTTAAAATTAAAATACAATTTCGTTGTTATTTACTCCGTCATAATGAAATTAATACGAGTATTTAATGTCTTACATGTTTTTCCCTATTGGTTATCATACTGACATTAAGCTATAATCTGTAAAATCACTTAAAAAATAACAATTATTTTAATTGATTATGCTGTATTAGTTTTGTTTACTAATGTTAAAGTTACTATGTGCGTCAAAAGGAATTTGACATCCAGAGACATCAAGGGTACAGTGGAAAGGGAGGTCAAAGGTTTTTCCAGATTTGTTAGTTTTTGGTTTTTCGTAAACAAAAGAACGCCGGTTCAAACCAACCCTTATAACCAAATTGTAATTAGGCTATTAACTAATTACCTAACAGCAATTAATTATCTAATAAAATGTCAACGTAATATAGTTAGGAGACAAAGATTTGTACCACTTCCTAATAAATCATGTTAAATATTTACTTAAACGACTATGCAAGACATACTAGATCACTTTCTGGCCGATTATACCGTGCTAAAAGCAATATAAAAGGAATCATTAACCAAAATCTTACAAGTATATTTTTCATACAAACAAATAAAAAAACACATAAAACAGAAACTGGACATTTTAAAAAAGTATTAAAGAAAACATTACTGTTGAAGAGATGTAGATTAAGTTAAAGGGTAAAAGATAAAGTAGAATTTTTGGTTTTGTTCCAAAATTATAGAAAATATTTCTTTAACAATTGCCCTTCAGCGTTGTTCAAAAAATGATACAAATCCACTGTAATGGTTTACTCAGTTGGTTATTCATTTAAAATTGAAAATGTAGAGAAGGTTTTGGATGTAAAACGTTTCCAGAAGGATGACCAAATATAATCGTGGCTCTTGAAACGCAAACACATCCCGCACCTGAGATGTGAGATGTCAGCTGGTATTCCCCAACAATAGACACACCGCCACGATACACACCGCTTCCTTCCTCTCCTGCCGCGACGCTGTGGCCATCTGTGGCGTTCGTTTCCGATTAAACTTTCACCATTACAATGAAAACTTTTAAAACCACTTCAACTCTACTGATAAAAGCAGAGAATAACTCTCGTTTAATTGAGCGTTTTTCAGGCCTAAATCTATTTTATATTTGAGAGTAGAAAACTACGTTCATTACTTTATTCACGCTAGTAAAGGTGTTTAAAGAAACAAATTATTTAAAATGGATTTATTAATAATTATTGTTAAACAGTTGTAACCATTTGTTATTGTAATGAAAAAATTTAGTTGTTTTTAATGAATTTGTTATTTACATAATCACTCGTTGTAATATTTTTGACTGTATGTGTATATAAAAAGTTGGCAACAAAATTTAAAATATAATACAATTAAGCTTTATGAAGATGGTAGATGTTGGATATTGGTGAATTATGAGGCTGTTATTGAAGATTTGAGAAGTAGTTCCCTTCTGTAATATCTTGGATAAGTTCGTTGGGCAATGCAATCGGACTACATTAACTACACTTTTAGGGGGGGAGGGTTTGTACACAAAAAATGGGGTTTTCAATTTATTTATGAATAATATTTTAATAATTCTAATTTATCTTTCCACCAATAGATTTAGCCAACAAACAGTTTTGTAATTTTAATCATGGTTCTAGGTCAACTGGTTACTGAGATATTCAAAATGTTAAACACAGTTGGCCTACATTGTGCAGTTTTAATCTTAAGGAGAATATTTAAAATCAATAACTCGCTTATGTACTATTTATACTTCCAAACCTTTATATGTAGGCTTCCATCTAGTTAAGTTTTATCAATAAAACCCCAACTTTACTGTTTCTTATGGTGGAAAACCCACGTCTTCATTTCCGATGTAATTCTTATGGAGAGTATATAATTCGGTATAACTGGATAAGTTATCGGCATGATTTTATGTATACTTACCTAGTGAACAGCCTTAATAAAAGCACATTACCATGTACCCTTATGTCAGCAAACCTGCATACTCAGTACTATTTAATTACATTGATGTGAATAATACGAGATCTGTGATATTCACTCTAATCACGCCAGCGTGCTACGTATGATCTCTTTTATGTAGAATATTCTACAGGAATAGGAAGAATAGGTTCATGAGGATATGAAAGGTAACTTAATAATAATTCTAAGGAAAGCAAAACGGATTAAGAAACTGATAGCTGATAACTGAAAGGATCTAGTCATTCAATGTACCAGGAGGATTCGTTCTTAACTCTAACTCTCACTGATAGTTGATTGGACAAGAAAAAGTGTACCCCTTAGACCTAACCTTTTGATTTGAGGATACATCCTTAGGAAAGGATCCATCCTAAATTATCATTTTTAAGGAACCCCCTAGAGAACAATAAGGGAGCAACCATTACTCCACCCACTTTTCAGGTGGAAAATAAGGAGATACACTTATAGTTCACTCCATAAGAATTCTGGTCCGTCCATGTGGAGCCTTAGTCAAGCCCCTAAAAGAAACGACAAGGATCAAAAGTGATATGAAAGCCTGTCAAACGGAATAGCCAAAGGGACTACCAGTTATGTGACAGTTAAATATATTTCGTTTCGAAAAAAACGAATCAGTGAGAATTACTTTTACCTTTTAGAAATGGTGACTTATTCAGGTATTTTAAGGCAAATATGAATGATAAATGAATTTAAAATTATTGTGGTACGATTTTTAGTTATATTACTGACTCAGGCTGTCATATTACAATCCGAATAAACCGACTGTTACATTGAACTAATCTACATACATACAATAATCGACTAATAGAAAATATTTGTTGAAACTCTACTATGTTCAGTCACTCTTCCTCAAGAACACCTATCATAGGTAGGCAGAAGAGAGTTCTATAATAATTAACTCCATAAGAAATGTGTTAGTTATAAATTAGCTAATTTATGTTAGAAAAAGGTATATTTTTATACCTATAATCCAGGCATTCATATGATAAATTGAAATTTTTTTCATATTTAATGACAATTAAACCTATATAATATACCCGATCCTAGTTTTTACACATAATTGTTTCATAAATGCTAAAAAATCACCATTGAAATATTTGAAAACACCAAAAAATTGTAAGTATAAATAATCAGTTGTTGTCTTTAAAAACAGTTCATTTCGTGGAACAAAATTTGTAACTAAAATTTATCTTATTGTAAATAAATTGAAATAAAACAAAATGAACTATCAACAAAGAATGCAATATGCAGACTCACATTTACCATTCCCTTTTTAATATTAATATCCAAACTAATTTGTTTTTATTCCTTTGTCCTTGTTATGTTTGCATTTAATAGACAACCGTTGCAGTATTTAAAATGTATCTCATGTTACACATGATGTATAACTGACACATAATAGAGAGCATAAATAATCCAATTAATTATAGTACCGTATTTAATTTTTATTTGTATTTGTGAGAGTGTAAAACAAAATTTGTTTTCTGAAATCAATTATTGATTCTATTATAGGCCTACCCGTATGATTGGTAAAACGATTCGAATTCAAAATCAATTAAAACGCAAATGACCCACTTGACTTACATTTGGTTCCGAATAAAAGTCGTCCCGTTTAAGATTCAAGTCAAATCACATTTCAACATTAATTCTGTAAAATACAAAGAGTGATGGGTTTAATAAATGCACATTGCACAGATAATTTATTCGTTATTAAATTTGTGTTCAATATATTTTTATGTTCAATACGTATTTTCATTGACATGGAAACCACTTCTACTTCCTAGTCCTGTAATGAATTCTAAAACGCAACCCAGGTAATTTTAATACTTTTAGAGATCTCAAAATCTTTTAGAGATCTCAGATCTTTTGGAGACCGTCATAAGAAAAGAAATAACCTGTTTTAATTTACCAAAAAGTATTTTGATGGCAATTGAAATTGTATAAGAGTTATATTTGATAGTACATTTAAATTTAAAATGACAATAATATTATCCCTCACCAACCTCAAGCGTATTAACAAACATATACATTTTTGTGAGTTCAATTAATATAACTCTCAGTTAAAAAAAAGACTATAACGTTAATATTGAGTGGCAACTGACCATTTGAAAATATCCGTGACGTAATTTACATTTTTATTAACTGAACGTCAGTTCAACATTCAAATGGAGAGTGGCTCCTTCAATTTATTAAAATTAATACCTGTTGGAGTGGCATACGTTTATTGGACCAATTTAAAACAATTTAATAGATACTTTTTTATCCAATTTAATAAATATTTAATTAAGACAGTTAACAGGTTTTATGGTGTATTGAAAGAAATATTTACATACTTTTGATATAAAATTTATATTTTTGGTTTAACCTCATCAATTGTAGGAGATAGAACGAAGAATTATTTCTGTATATCGATAAAATTTTATAGTTATTTAATTGTATAGCTTATGAGTTTATCAATCCCTTTAATCCACTAACGAATTAATTTAATTGGTTATTTTATATTACTTTTAAAACTAAGATTATGTATATAAAATATACCTTTAAATGCTAACGAAGAACTTAATTTTGTTTTATTTTTTATGTACACAATAAAAATAGAACACACTCATTTAAACAAAAGCTCCATAACTTTTCCCCTTTATAAAATTGTCCCTTTGGTCGAGAAAAACATATTTTACTCGTATAGTATAACCTTGGATCTCCGGTGTATATTTTTATGTTGGTTCAATTGTATACGTTTTTTTAATAATTTATGACTCAAGATTTTTTCAAGATAGAAACTTAAAATTTTGTATACATCTGTATAGGGAGAAGAAGTGTATAGAATTTAGGTTCTATAAGTAAATTTTGTTTCAAGATGACAGCTATGTAAAATATTTAATGCCAAATTTCACGAAATCAAGCTAAGTGAGACAAAATGTGCAAGATTAAACGATTTGGAAACTACATTGATTTAGAAAACTTGTCATAACTTGTTTAGTTTTTATTCGGTTTTAGCAAATAAAGTTATATTTTATGCACCTTTTAATTTAGCATTTTTTTCTAACTTAGCATTGTTTCTTAGCTATGACGGGTTTATGAAAATGGCGTTAAATATTTTAAATGACCGCCATCCTGAAACAGATTAAGATACAGAAACAAGATTTTATACACTTATTCCACTAAGATATAAATTTATACAAAATTTGAAGTTTCAATCTTAAAAAATCTTGACTAATAAACTAATAAAAAAACACGTACAGACCGTCAGACGTAAAACTAGAGACACATGTCTATATTGTAGAATACGTTGGTCTCGGCCAAAAGAACAATTTTCAAATAAAGGTTTCAGAATGTTCTGGGACACCGTTTACAACACTGTACCATACGTTTTAATTTATTTTATACCAGATAAATTGACGTAAGTAAAGAGATAAAAAGGGGATGTTCGTGTAAAACTAATAAAACATAATTTACTTCAAACACAACTTTTTCAGTTAATAGTGTCGTCTATCTGATACCAAAGTAGTTTATAATTTCAAAACTAATCCTTAATCTATAACAAATTTGTTACAGAGGAAAATCGGGACACTCTTCCGCCCCACAAACTCCAACTCTTATTCACTTTCTCTTAGCTGTTATATTTGACGAGTCTTATATATATCTATGCAAAATTGGATAGCTTATAAACTATCACAGGTTTATAAAAGCTGAATTATCTAATTTTATTTATCTTCAAGTAAAACACTTTTTCTGCTCACATACGCTAGCTAGATGTGGCCGCTTATGATCTGACAGGAATCGATCGTCACTATTTAGAAAATAGGTGCCTGGCACGTGAGAACTCGGCTAGTGTGCTGCCTTTGAGTGATAAAAAAATTCAATTTATTTATTGCATAAGCTAAAATTAGTAACATGATTAAGATAATAAATAGTCAGAATAAATGAGAGTGCTGGAGAACAAAAGGGACTCTAATAAATGTCTAGACTCTGGAGTGTCTGTTATAAATAGCCAAGGTCGTTAGGTTGCGTCCCAGACGGCTTGTGTGTTCTGGACTGAATGGTCCTGGAGTGGCTAAGAGTCACGTCATCCAACTTAGTTAATGAACTAACACTGAAAAGTAGCTACGAATTTGATAAAAAAGGACTGAATACGTATGAACTTCAATAAAAAACATGGAAGAAAATTCCAAGAACATGGTTTACCAGAGAATTTAATTAATTTAAAACCTCATGTACTTAAAAATAAAATTTAAAATAGAAAACGAATCGTTAAAAATATTGAAAGATTTTCACTTTAGTTTAACAAGGTTATGGGATTTCTCCTAGTTGTTTTATTGATTTAGAATGTCGTCTTCAAATACAAATGATTGTAATGAAATGGAATTCAACCTTGTGACATTGCTATTTTGCAATAGTGTAATCCTAAAATAAAATTTAGAATATTTATATTTACATGCTGAAAAATTTTACACATATTTATGAAGTAGGAGTAAATCTAAAAAAATGTTGTATTTACTTCCCTGTGGGAAATAAATTAGATCATGGATATGTCTGAAGGGAATAATCTCGGTTCATCTAAACAGCTGTTCTTATTATTTTATATTAAAAATTCTATACAATAGCTCTAGTAGTTTCTATGGAAACCTGTTCCATATTTTCCATCTTAAAAATTGCCACCCCCCACTTGAGCTAAGTTATATCCATGTCTAAAGATTATTTAGCTTTTGACGATATTATAACAATCGAAGAGTATGGTTTAAATTTCTTACTATTAAATTAAATATAAATTATGTTTGTTTAATAGAAGGTTATTTTTTGTGATTGTAAATAGTTAGTATTTAAAATGTATATCAATTTGAACCAAGATATATTACTTATTCACATAGATCCTTTTTTAGGTTTTGTAAGGTTATCTTTGCATATATTCTTGTGACAATTACGGAGCTTTGATTCCATTAATTTTTAAAATGATCAAACGATTAATACACGAGTATATATTCAGTTTAATTGAGGTTATTGCATAGTTAAACGATTGGCACAGTTGAACTTGATATTTGCTTTTGTGAACACTCGCTCGAAATAATTAATATGCATGCTAGTGTTATAAATTACTCCATTACATTGATTGTATGTAATATTACTAATGTTTTTATATGGTATACTAATGCGTTTCTGTGTATTTGTGTAAATAAAAGATTTTAAATTGTTGTGAAAGAGGAAATCTTTTGTAATAGGAAGGGATGAAGACGTGCCTTGGACTATGTAAAAAGCCGTACCAATGGAAAGACTAAGGTACCAAAGTTAAAAATAAGGTGCTATGATCATGTGCAGAAGTACGTTAGCAAGTCTTTAGGGACAGTCTAGATTACACAAGTACACAAGAGTGCCAGTAACTCGAACTACCTTACGGGAAAAAATGTTACTGAGTTTAACTTAAAAATAAAGGAATTTAATCTGCATTTAACACTTTGATCTAAAGCACGGCATCGCTAATGATACAGTACTATGTATACAGTGTTAGTTAATTAAAATAACTTTTTGGAACACGAGAATTCAATTTATCGTCTTTTGAGTACACAGAAATCCTTTTCGCCAATGCTAAGTTGTGCCATCTTCTTTTAATCCTCAAGTATACAAATGTAGCAGTGCACTGTTGCTCGATATAGCGTCGGTCGATGTCTAGATACACTCACGGTACATAAAAATAGACTCTTCGGTTTTTGGCGAACTACTTTTCGAATATTTGAGTTTATCTCCAATGACCGCGTAAAATTAGGTCTACAAACGGCACTATTTTATCATTGGTAAATTGCTCGTTATTATATGTGAGTGTGTCGAGTTTTATATTTCTAATGTCAAGCCCATAGTGGATAGAACGTCTCTGCAGCAACACTTGCTGCCGCTGAAGCAAAATATGTATTGAACAAACGTATATGAGAACTTTGAAGACGTTAGGTAATTGATCTATATACATTTCAGGTCTAAAATAATTAATTTTGTAGTATTGTAATTTTAATGCACACTGCACTTTATTTCCAAATCTTCCGAGTAACATTGTAATCCGAACAGGGTTTGGTTCCCTTTAGTTCGGATTATCGGGCGTCTGGTGTAAGGAATCGGTATGTCGGTGCAGAAATTACGGTCAGGCCAGATAAGAAACCTACACCTATCAGATCATGAGTGGTTACCTCCGGTTAGTCTATGTGACACCCCCCTTGGTACGGTACCTTGTTGTCTATAATTCACTGCACAGACTCTAGGCTCTTAATACAATGATAGACAGTTGAGGTTAAAGTTGAGTGGATGAGTTTGGTCTACGAGTTTAAGAATAAACTGTAATTTGTAACACCCCAGTAGTTATTAAGTACTGTGGGCTATAATTAAAATATTTATATTTATACATAATCAATTTATCACCTGTTTAATAGTAAATTTGTTGTCTATATAAGTAATGCTACTTTGTACAAGAGTTTATCTTGGAATCCTAATCTTGAAACGAACATTTTAATGCATACATTTTCTGAAATAAAATGTAGGCAATTGGAAATTAAAGTAAATCAAGCTTTTATAAACAATATGAAGCTATGATTTAGTCCTACTGTTTTCCGAACGAATAATGTTTGTGTTTAATAAATTAAAGTTGTTAGGGTTCGATGCTAATGTTTTATTAGAACTTTAAATATAATGCTGTAAATTATACATTATCTCCTAAGCCTATAGGGGCAATTATAAAGTTAGAAGAAGAGTTTTATTCATTTATTGAATAAACAATCAAAGTTTGGCTTAACAACAAATCCGATTATTCGCCTTATTAAATATTTTATTGGTCTTACTTGTTTTGTTTCGAGGCTTTGACTTTTTTAGCTGGCTTATTTAATTAAAGCCTCACAGACTTTAAATATGTTTTTGTTAACTAATAGCTTCTGGAAAGCAAACATGTATTATCAAGGCTATTTTTATAGTAAAAGATTTTATGGTCTCTGAATTTATGAGTAGAAATAATAGTAAAAATTGCATGGGGACCTTTTACCGCACAAACAAATCGAACATCACACATCTTAGCTATATCACCTATTTTTTATACATCATAATCATTTATTTATTTGTTTGGAAATAAATTACAAGAAAATTTAGATAATCAAAATTACAAAAAGGAACTTTACATCCACTAACTGTAAAATCTCGGCGTAAAACTGTCACGTAAAATAAATAAAAATATCCAATGACGACTGTATAATTCATTATGTGTAAATAATTGAATTTTGAGATTCCAAAAGCCTCCATTAATATTGCCATTGTTAGGAATTTAACGTTGGTGTTTTGCTTGCAGACGTAAATAGAATACTTTGAAATTTATCAAAACTCAATATTTATGTGTTGAACATTCAATAACACTTAAATAAACCCGATGTTTTTTTACACGTTTGAAAATAGTGGAAAATTGGAACCAATCAAATAATAACTAAATAGCCTAATACACTGGAAAACTTGTTTCTTTGTGAAAATTAAAATAAACACTACCATATTTTACAAGTAACTTTCTAGCGTATTTTACTGACTTGATTACGGAACCAAGACCTGCTTTTGGTTATGTACAGATGGTTTTATATCATTTTGTAATCATTTATTTCTTTCCTAAATACACAATCAAAAATCATATCAGGTATGTTTTTAGAGTTTAATAAAAAACAATATCATGAAGTAAGTTTATAGATGACTAAATTATAAGAGGTTAATAAAAATTATATTATTATACTTGAAACTAATCTAAACTTTTAAACATCCCTATCTTTAAAACGTAGACTTATAAATATATTTGTGTGTTTAGTATATCTTGTATTAATTATTAGAGTTATCGGTACAGGTTTGAATAATCTGTAAAATAATACTGATAAATTTATTTAAATGAGTCTATTTTAAAAACATTACATCTTTATGAATTTGTGTGTTACCTCCATAAGACATTTTTAAGAATCTGTAAAGGATTTAATAATTATGTTAAAAGTGAAGTTAAACATCATTTTATATCCACAAAGGAAAATAACTGATTTCGTTGCTTTTATGTTTTTTTTACTCAATATCTTTACCCAATTCCAAAAGAAAATTATTAATTTACATTTTAAACAGCCGACGGCAAAACAAGTAATTTTACAACGAGAGAAGATTCTCTTGTAAATGGAAATATAACTTAGTTAGAAATAGGATCCATCAGAGAAATCTCCTTTGTCAATACCTTCTCAAGATAAAATGATTGGTGCTGAAAAATTACGGTACTAATCATAGGATTTTTAGAACAGCTGATATGAATTAGATTTTTCTAAGTAGTTCTAAATAATAAGCATGCAGGTAATTAGGTAGCTTTGCATTACAATTAATACATGACTAAATGATTATTTGACTTCACCCAGATCATATTCATTACAATCACATCCATCGCATATTTAATTCTGTCACTTTCTATTATATTTATATTGAAGAAGTGATCAACCCTGGCACTGAATATAACGCAAGAAAATTCAAATAATTTATTTCGTGCAAATTTCAATTGGATTTTTCCGCTAATTATACTTACTTACTTAATTTTATACCACAGCAGTAAATACGTAAATTATATAAAGTTTTATTGGTAAAGTAAGAAATGTTGTGCATAATTTCATGGAATAGGATAGTTTAGGTTGGTTAACTTTTATATTACGTTAGGTTAGGCTTAAGCACATTTTCGTCGACTTTTAATGATATTATTTCTCAGAAAAACTGTAGCATGAGTACGGATCGCTCGAACCTTTGAATTATATGAAGGGCATGCTTAGCGAATAGATTATGATAACGATACGACGAATAATAGAGCCTAAGGTAAATGTTTGAAACTGGTGATTATCAGTGAAAAACTATCAAAGATAGTTTTAAACTAGCTCATTGTGATAGAAGGAACATATAATTAGTCTGAGGCTTATTTACTAATTAGGTTAATTAGCTTTTGGTGAAGTTTCAGTGGGAAATGTGTCATATGGTGTGTGTTGGTTGGTGTGTTGGAATATGCCAGTCTTCAAAAGACCTAAGAGATTTATTACTGTTATATTCATGAACAGAAACGATTCATACAATGACGTCTAGAGTCATTACTTTACTATTTTTATTCAAATTTAGATTCTTAAATATTCCTATGATCGATATAATCTCCTGTATTAAAGTAAACACTTTTTGGGCAAATAAATTTTAGCTGGGCAATATAAAACTACTTTGACCTATGTATACGTTCGTATAGAAATAGTCACAACTCTACACAGTTGTAAGACCAATGACGCTGTCGAAGTATTCAGCACCTTGGGTAGTCCAATTTTTAAGATTTTTTGTATCACCGACAGATAAAATTGTGATACAAAAAGATCAATCAAGTTAGTTATCTCTAAAAATCGATCCGAAACGAAATGACTGCGATTTGAAGTGCACAGCTTTCCATTTGCATTTAAGTTCGAGTTTGCGGTTTAGTTTTTATATCAACAAGACCTTAAATTTGATGTACATATCAACCTGAACTTATCTCTAAGATTTTCAATCTACTCTCCACGGGCCGCTCCTCGCAAGTGACAACATCCAACCACCATGTATACAAAAGCGTTTTTCATTGACACCATTGGTCACATTGTTACATTTGGTTGTGACATCTAATTACGTTTTAAAGCTATAAAATCGTCCTTAGGACGACTTAATGGGGTAGCTAACAATGGAGTCTTAACTTAATTTACACTCTGTATTTCTAAAAGTATTAGAAATTAGTCTTACTTTGGAGAAAATCATTGGGAAAATGTTAATTTAATAATTAAAACAATTAGCTAAATAATCCCTAAACTAAGGGAAGAGCTTCAGATCATATATGCACAGCTTATAAGTATTTATTTGTAACTTAATGTTATAATTTGAAAAAAATACTCACGTCTTTATAGAACACAACTCCAGAAATGTATTACCTGAAAAATAATAAGATATGTTAGTTAAATAATGTGTTGAAATAGGAAATAGAACGATAAGTACAATGTAAATACGATAACATAGTTTGCTTTCTAATTAGATAATGGATATAAATGCTGCTTGCCAAGATCGTCTAATTATACTTCAGTAATGTAAATATTTTAATGTTTTCAACGTACGTTTTAAAACCTAATCTTACATAGTTGTATCATTTTTTTAACCTCAGCTGCTTATCAAAATGGATCAATGATCCTTTTCGTAAAATAAAAGAAGTGAATTACCGAAGGGGCGTTAGTTAATAGCTCGTGTGCTGTAAGCTAGCCAGAGGTCACCACTCATGGTCTGAAAGAAGAAGGTTTAATCAAGACCAGGCAAGCTGGAAGTGCTGTGAAACACTTGGGTGTCTTGCAAGCCTATAGTAGAATAGATACAACTTCCGTATCGGTGAGGTGGGGAGTTCTGGCCTTGGAGTAAGGGAGGCAATGACGTGGTTGGCGCCAGTCAAGTTATACTTTACTTTTAGTATTTTCACTGAACATTTAAAATTTTGATTTTTTGACATTTTTACAGACATATGGATGCCGTCATATTATTTACTACTTTGTGCACTATAAACTATAAATTTTTTATCAAAATCATTTGAGCCATTTCTGAGAAATATGGATTTTTCACGTTTTTTAAAAAGTTTTCAGGAGTGAACTATCCTTAAAAATCAAAAATTCAAAAAAATGAAAAAAACTCCTGGAGATACCGTGAGTATATACATACATGCCAAATTTCATATAAATCGGACAAACAGGGTAGGCTGTGGCTCTCTACACATCCAGACACACGCACACACACAGACTGACACACAGGCGTACAGAAATCACGTCGAAACCCACTTTTTGGATTCAGAGGACCCCAAAATGGATATATCCCCTCTCAACTCAAATTTGAAAATTCTGACGAAAACAATACCTTCTCCATAACTATGTATAAGGGGAGAAAGTAAAAAATGCCTTTGAGCTACAGTGTCGGTTATTTTAAGATTAATCTGTTTTACGGATAAAATTAACAATAATTTTATCATCAAATTCAGTCTTAAATGTACCATTACTAAATATTACAATTGTTATGAGTAGATTATGAAGTGAAACTATAAACAAAGATATAAATTACCTAATGCAGATTATAGTTGAGTCTCAATTTTCAGTGAAGAGGAAATTTAAGGAGCTACTCAAGTGGAAGGAAAAGTTGAAGAAACTTTTAATTTAAGAAGTAAAAGACGCCTTTTGTGCCAAAGGTGACGGACGTGTCGTGTTTTAAACTTAACCTTTGAGAAAATGAAATACAAACGACATAGAGTATAACTCCAGACATAAGAGAAATAGTTGAGATTCAACTCTATTATACTTCCTAAAACTATTAAACTACTATAAACTATAAAACTATTTATACTTCCCATAACCACTGTGGTTGGAATATAATTTCCAAGTATTTCAGGGAGGAAGGAGCCTGTTTTAGTTGGATACAGTATAGAAAAATTATTTTTAAAAATGTTTTGAAACCTTTAATTGAAAAAAAGTGAAAAGGATAAAGTTTTGAAATAGTAATATGTCCGATTAAGTATGGGAGATATTTATACTGTGGAAAGTAATTTTAAGTGAAAATAAAGAATGGATATTTCATCCGGTCAATGTAAAGAACAATTAATCTATTTCCTTTTTAGAATGATACTAAACAAAGGTTTGTTAGATTCTTGCATGAATATTCGTAAAAATAGTTTTAACTTCAAATGATGCTCACTCTCTCTCTAGGTAATAAAAAACTTTTTGTGCGGACTTAATTGGTCGACGTAACTGTGATTTGAATACTACTTTTCGGGGTAATTGGTTCATAAAACATAAAAAAACCTCTATTGTTTTTATTATTATATATATTATCCAAAAGGATAATATTGTACCCATTAGAAAACGTGCTACCACGGACAGTAAACTTATTTATTTCTGTAACATTTTATCGTAGACTTAAAATAAAATCAAAAACACCTATATAGAGTTTTAGAGCTGGTGGTTTTGTGCTGGTGATAACAGGAAAATTATTTCGTAGATGAATTATTATTCCGGTAAGTTAAAAATAATACATATTTAATATTTAAAGAACCAAAACTTTTATTCCACTATTTTATAATAATGTGGGTGGTGTATCCCACTTTAGGAACACCATTTCAAACAGTGACCCTAAAAATCATAAAATGTCAATCAAACACGGAAAGTACACGTTTAAACATTTTTAAAAGTGGGGGAGATTTGGGGTACGTCACACATGGTGAATCCACTGGAAACTAAAAGTTTCCATTGGAAAAAAGTTTCCACATTTTTTTGAAAGAAATACTTTTATTCACTTTTCTTGAACTATAATGAAGCCGCAAAAGTGTAAAAGGTACGACTACCGTTTTAAAAGACATACAGCTCAAGTGATGGGGCACACACTCATTCATTTTATCAAGCTTTTCATAAAATGATATTTTTATATGCATACTTGAGAGTACTATTTGTAAAAACAGATTACCTCGATAATACTTAACAGTTTCAGACCAGTGTTAATACAACTTTAAAGACGTTAGTGAATTTTAAAAAATCGTTATTTGCGTTATTATACTATATGAACAAGTTAAATTATACTCATAATATGATGTGGTACAATGGTTTCGTAAGTAGCATTAAAGCTGATACAATAAAATACGGTATGTTCATACAGAATTTGTATGTACAATGCTGCATTTCTTACATCCAGTAAAGATTTTATTTTTATAAACCCACAATTGAATTACTGCGGGTTCTCTGGTTTCATCTGTTTCAACCGATTATCGATTGTCTCGCGCTACAATATATCGTTGCGTGCGTTTAACCGTTTACTTTGGGCCTGACAGCAAACAATTTATGGAAAGGTTCTGTCGAGTTTCTAGATCCTATTTAGATACATCACAAGTTCTCTAGTCCTATCGATAATAATACTATCGAATGATTCATGGCGAAAACATCGTTGTTATACTTTTTTTATTTCCGATTGTTATGTACTGTTGCATTAGTTATAGAGAATTGTGACAGATTAAAGTTTTGAAAATTACAATGAAAATGCTTAAGAGCTTACTTAGAATATTAATGCAAAAATTAAAAACACGCCTGCCTTCTTTGATGGACATAATTGAAAAATAATAAAAGCGGCTCTCTTCGGAATCACGTTAAATAAAAAACAATTCCATTGCTATTAAGTTCTTCCGGGTGTTAAAATAAAAACACTTATAATATAACTATATATTAGAAGTATTTAAATAATAATAGAACTTTTTCTACGTAAAATATTAATAGAAGAAAATAGAGTCCCGTGTCTAGATTTTATGGTAACTACGGTAAAGTCCTAATTTCCAATTGGGGAAAAATTGCTAAAAGTTTTTAAAATAACCTATTATACGTTTTTTATATCATGATGAAAGTAATATTATTGATAGGCTTAGTATTATGCTGACAATCTCTAGTTTGAAATTTGTACCTGCGGCTATGTTTTCCTAAATATATCCATTCAGTAAGTCATTGTTTCATGGTCATACTTTCTTTTAAAGCGCTTTCTTCATATAAAGAATACTACTTTTTTTAAATTATATGAACTATAGAGATAGTTGTTCCAAAAGTATGTATTTCTATGCTATCCTACTCCAAAAAATTATGCACAATATGACTAACCTAAAAAATCTAAAAGAACCTGATTAATTATTTAGTTTTATACAGCGAGAAAACGTACATATGTATTTACGATAGTGGTATAAGTATAACGGAAAATATCAATTAACTTACTTAGATATTTTTACTGTTAATAGCACAATCCTGATAAATACTTCCTGTAACAGCTTTTAATACTAGAAGCAAATGTTATATTATTGAAATTGCAAGTAAATCAGCTAGTAACAATATCTCCCTGTTATTCCATTTTACTCATCAAGCTTAACTGACAATTTTTTTATAATGAACGTAGGTATAAAATATGTTATATGAATTGAAACCTGTACCTAGTGGTTACATTCTCTTCTTACACTAAAACACTCCAATGAATTTTTCCTAATTTATTTTATAAAGTACAGATAAATGCAAAGGTAATCTAAAGCTTAATTGCATTAAAAATATACGAATGTAAAAAATCATTTTTATTCCGTAAATTACATCCAAAAAGCAATATTTCGAACAAAAGTTTGGTCTAGACGCAATGTCAGACGCGGCCCCGCTCCGTTCGTGTAATTAAATATTCTTGGAACTTTGAATCAATTATGAGAGTTGACGTTCAACAATTTACCACTATTATGGCTCGTAATGGCAAATTATAATTTAACTTATGTGGTGCTAACCATTTTTTCATCTTTTCAATCTCACATTCATTTAAAACATTTAATTTAAAACAAACTTAAACGATATACTTTATTCTACTATTTTGTACAAGACTGTTTGGTGTTTAAACTTATCCTGACATTTTTTAGTTTATTTATATCTCTAATAGCTTACCTAGGCTATAATACTTGTTACGTACTATGGTATAAGCTCACATTTTAACTTTTACCCACTAGTAGTGATATTTTAGACTGTATGATTTATACTGCATTCATTTTTACTAATAAAATTATATAATTTATATAGTACACTCAAAAAGAAAACTGAACTACTTATGTTTTATATTTCTTCAGCTACAATAATAATCACATTTTAAAACTTAATAATCAGTTCTTCATTTGTTGTCATGTTGGAGCTCACGTATTATACCGACCACACAGATATATGAGGAAATTATAACTAAGTTATGTTTAGTAATGCGTTATACCGTACATAAAAAATCTAAATAAAAACATAAGAAACTTACAAGGCTTTGTTAATGTTCGTTTGTCTGCGAAGCCCGAAACTTAGCGATGTCACCGAAAAGTGTATGGAACTGAACACCCTCAGCCGCCACTGGAGACCGCCACATATATTCTGCAATATAGGATTCTAGATGGTGTTGGGCTGTTCCTCCTTGTCTCTTGTTCCTCCATTGTGAATGACCCCACATTCTCTAATCTTGCTGAGCCTACTCACACCGGTTTCCAAGTCGAAAAAATAATTTCGGTGCTCGGCGGTCATTTGTAGGAAATCCGTTCCTCTAACTTAGCCGAATTAGACTTTTTAACCGTCAGATACAATAATAGTTCCAGGTTCAATTTGCAACAGGATTTGTTCCATAAGGGTTTTGGCTCCTCGATCGAAAAATCTTTCACCGGTTTGCAATGATAGTAAATTATTAGTTTATTGTCATTCCAAACTATTTTTATAATTTACTATCCGGCTACGGAAAATGACAAAATATGCCGAAGCGTAAAAATATTACAAAATAGAGGCAGTCTAGGATACGTAACATTTACTGGGTATTTTTACTGAAATACATCATGCAAACAAACTAATTTGTTCCTAATGTGATTTTTTCATTTTAGTAGTATGTTATTTTTAACTAAACATAAAAATGTTTAGTTAAAAATGATCTTATAAATAAGTTCTAGACTAATATTATTTGAATTATATAACATTAAAAACCATTCGTAAGGATATTTCATGATTACTAATGCAAAGTGCATACTTTAAGCTTAGATTCTATAGATTTCAAAAATAAGGAACAAATAAGTACTATTTAGATTTTCATTTAATAAAAGTTTTACATTTGCATAGTTTCCACCTAGTATTGCCTCTTCCGACTATTCTTCGTTGCAAAAAACCAAAAAAATCTTTTATATGACTTTTATATGACGTGTAGAATTCCTAAAAGCTATTTATAGGTAGCTTGGAGAAAGGGGACCTAATAGATGTCTAGACTCTGGAGAATGGTTGAAAATAGGCCAGATCGTCACGAAACCTCCCAGACGGCTCATAACTCTCAGGCTACATGTTGTAGTCAGGTGGGTGTAGGAGGGGGTAACGGGTAGAGGGTAGAGAGAAATCTCGTGAGAACCATTAATGTTTTTTACCTTTTGCATATTATTATTTCATCAAATTAAACTTGGTGTATTTATTCCGTTTTATATTTTATATCACTACCAACAACAAAACAAAAATACGTAATAAGACTTCTTTTCTGTATTTTTTACAAGAATAATACATTCGTCTGTTTACCTTTCTTTATCGTTGTGACCAAAAGTGAGCCACGTTTCTCCATTTTTCATCTTCTAGGCATTTTATTCTCTTTTCAACTATTATTCTCGTCATGATTTCTTCGTTTGTTACATTGACCTTTATATATCCTTTAAATATCCTGGTCATATAATGAAAGAAAGCTTCGAGAAGCAGATCCCTGTGATTTTAGTAAGGATTATGTGATCTTATGGCATTTTCCATGCCATTATTTAACCTATATCTATGTAGTAGCAACAGTTTCTCTCTTTATTAATTAATACATATAATTCACAATTTGCAATCGATTCTCCATGCTCAGGTAAATTATTTGGTTTATCACGTTTTTGAATAATGTTTATTAATTATTCATTCCTTTAATTGAACAATATTCTTGTACTAGTAACATCTTATAAAGACTAGAGTTTGTTTTTATCAAGGTAATAAAAACTCATAAATATGACTTAAGTCGCCTCTGTCACCTCTTTCTAAAGTCAAAAAATGTTTTCGACTCATTTTCATACGGTTGTACATTATTACTAACCATTATTATGTATTGGCTTTGTTTCAATTTTTGTTTGATAATAATTTACTAAATTTTAACTGTATATTTACTATTACCTTTCATCATATTCAATGTCAGAATCTGCAGAAAATCATTAGGTAGTGAAACGTATGGAAACCAAATCATATATAAACTAAATATACAACATTGAATTATAATAGTAAAATATGCTTCGTAAAATTATTATTGAACTGCATGTTGTATTCTGAATCAAAAACATTTATTTGTTTAACCTTCCTAGGGCTCTAATAATATGCGTATTTCAATACATTTATCATGTGATAATAGCTTATAAAAACTAAAAAATTACTGTTAAAAATAGTAACTAATAAACGGATAAGATTGTGGATCTTTGATATTTTTAAATTATCAACAGTTATTAATTTAATATTCTATTTACAAAATAAATATCCAACAAAATATTTACGTATTTCACTTAATAGGAATGCATAAACATAACTAAAATTAAAAATCTCTGCTTTAAAACACAATAATGACGAAACAATTATATATTTGAATATATAACTACGTAAGATTATATGTTAAAAATAACATTTGTATTTTATTAAATAAATTTTAGAAACATTTATTTAAAGAAACATTTATATACAACATTGTAGGAACATATATATAAAAGCAAAATGAAATAAATACATTCATATTAAAGATTTTTTTTAAACGCTTAAGAGACTCTAAAGTAAAAGCTTTACTGCATTAGTTAGCAAATTACTGCATTTTACTACCCATTTAAAGAACTGGAATATAGGTCTGGAATTAAAAATAGTGGTAACATTGTTTTTTCCTCCGGAGGAATACGGCATTCTCATGTTATCTGTTTTAGTAACCTTTAAAATTATCTTTGGGACTTTCAATCAAGTAGATTCTTTCATAGAAAATAATCCTGTCATACAACTAACAAAAATATATATCTAAAACAAACTTACACATAAACGTCATCAACTGTTTATCTTCCAAACTATAAAGTCTTTTGCAAATAAAACAAGTCTTCTTGTTTAAACGCATATAAAGTTTTAGTTCAAGTTTCTCGTGATATCTCTGAAATTGTGGATTATATGTTTTGAGAAACACAGAGAGGTTTCAGGTTTATAATTAGAGTTTTAAACAGTAGGCACAATCAACAATAAAACTTAGCCTAAGGACCAAATGCAATTAATTTCCCTTATTAAAACCCTTTAGAGTATTTTCAAATTTGTTTCTTTAAAAACTAGTTTTAATCATCTCACAGTAATATAACATCCTGAACGGTTTTAGGTTTTTTCTAAGTGGTTTATAATGAGTTGTCTGAAACGCAAGGACATTACCGTACAAACTGTGTTAAAACACAAATACATCTTATTTACAGATTAAAAACATGGTAGATTCACTTAAAGTTTTACGAAAAAACATATTTAAAAGTAAAATTAATTCCAAGCTATAAATATTTAGGCTTTCAAATTGAGATTGACCTGCCAATTTATAATTCAGTCTAAGTCAAGTTTTGAAACTTCTTTATTGTGTTCCTGGAAATTTTGCCTTTTAATTTAACAAATTACTTCCACTACTAAAACAGATCTTGATAGAGAAAGATCATTTTTAAGGCTGTAATTTCTAATATCACAGCTATATATAGATTATAATTATATACAGATTATGATCGCACTTTTTACAGCTTTTAAACTATAACAATTTTTTTTAACTAACCTAAAATGGCCTACTACTTAAGTATATACTGAAATATAATGCTTTCATACCAAACGTAAATAAAAAAATAAATAAAAAAAAGTATCACCTTAAAAGGAAAGTATCACCAGAAAACCAAATAGGTTTTCTAATAGTGTTTGTATCTATGATGTATCAAAGCTATGCAGTGGTTTTAAAGTTATATTGAGGTTATTAGGTAAAAGAGAACTTTCCAGAAATATTTAAAATAATTTTATAACGGGTTTGAAAAAATAAAGGGAATTCAATATAGTCGAGATTGAGCAATAGCTATGTTAGGAAGTGCAAATACACAACGTTATTTTAGTTGTCGAAATGTCTAAATTGAAATCACCAGAGACAGTACAAAGCCGCTTGTTTCCCGAGTGACGTATTAAAGTTGTTGGTTTGTACTCTGTCTTGATCAACACTGTCCGGTTAAGCTTTCGTTGCCTTTTCTCATTTCTCTGTCTGTGAAGGATAAACTGTTTATTCGTGTGACGAGTGTTAAGGCACGTTAGAATTACCATTTTTATATGCACGAGCATTTTGAATAAGCTAGTTTGAATAGATTTATCGTATTAATTTATTAAATTCACATTAGTATACTATTGTATAAACAAATTATTTTAACTCAATACTCATCCAAAATACTTTATTCCTCTTCAATTTTTTCCCAGAAGGTTTCACATGAAAAGCTAATAAAAAACGCTATGCCTACGTTTGGAACTCTTTCCTCTTGGCAAATTTGTTGATAAAGTATTATAAGCTATTTAAATTTCAAGATAGAACGATTCCAAAAGAAACAACCGTCTAAATAAATTTTAAAACAAAGATAAAAAAAATTAAAGTCTATGTAGATTAAAAAAAATGGTTTTCCGGAATCCCATTAGGTGAATATTAACGAGTAAGAGCTATACCCCTACTAGTATATATTGGTGGCTATATTTAGGGGGGGGAAACAATAGATTATGTTGATAAATTAAAATGGTGGACAAAATCGTCTCCATGAAAGAAAGAAAACTAATATAGTCAAAAAATCAAAAAAATCCCTTATAAAATAATTTTTAAAACTAAATACATAATATTTTACCAACTATATTGGATATTGAATCCAATTTAATTTCCTCTTACAATATTTTCTCCAATTCACCATAAAATTACACAACTATGTTCCTGCTTAGAATATAAGATTAAAATTAATTTTGAGCAGTTTTTATCGTAGCATATCAAACGGTAATTTTGTACAGTGTTAAAAATTGAATACAATCAGTTTGAATATATAAAATGTTTAATTATATATTTCGATATATAACGAAGCTTTTTTCATATATTTTTTCATGTATTAACGGTGAATGATGGTCATGATGGATGAATCATTTGGGAAACCTCCGTAGTGCCCTTTGAAAAGTCTTCATGAGTGTCGCCTTATTGTTTTTTTTAGATTTTTAAGAACCATATTGAATTCTCGTGCTTTCCATTGCTTTGTATTTGGTGTTAAATTAAATTTACTTAGGTAATCTAGTGGAAATGTTTTTTATATGCGGGAAATACCTTAGATCATTAAGGGGCCTGAATGGAATGTTATCATTTCCTTCACACAGCTGTCTTATTAACAGAATGACGTCACTTCCATTACACCTTTTGCATTTCAAAAATATCTAAACCACTAGCTCTCGTATAGCTTAGACATATCCGTAAATACATCTGTGATAGACTTTAACAAATGTGCTTCAAACTGATGGTACGAAAACAATATTTTTTGAAAAATTTTCAGCAGATCATTGGATAAAACTTTCAGTAAACGTAATATTGTAGATCATTTTAGATTAAAAGGGATGGTGAGAAATGTGTGGTATTCGGTATTGCCAACGACAGTCGTGTTATGAGGGAGGACAGGACAACATTCACAATATCGTCAGTGGACTTCAATAAGGGACTTGAGTGAACATCCGTATTAATATTTAGTACTGTAATTTTAGTAAACAACCACTGGTTGTAGGTAATTTTAGTTATACAAGTTTATACATAAAGGCCTAAACTTTATTAACCTAGTAAGTTACGAATCATTAGATTTTTTAACGTAAAATTTATCTATCATCTAACGTATCATTTATCTATCCATTTCATATATAATTTATCTAGCTAAAGTACCATCCTTCAGACGGGTGTTTTAGCTTTAAAAAAAGGTTTGAGAGAGGTCACCTTTTCTCTTTGGCATGAAGTAAGTATTCTAAAACATAAAAATTAGATTAGAAAAAAATGCTTTATTTAATGTAAAATACTATTCACGTTAAAAGAGGTATTTAATAATAGTATAATATACTAATCTCGATCTGAAAATGTATAAACACGAGTTTCAAAGTACCACCTGTTAAGTATTATTAGGAAAGGATGAGGAATAACGTAAATAGAGATAGACATCAGGAGAAATCCTAAAATCTACCATTTTCGGCAATATTAATTTGGATCCAGCAGTTTATCTGTAAATGTGAACGTTATTTTTCTTCTTCCTGGACTGTATAAAGTAGTGTAAACACAAAGTAAAATTAGTTACTGTAAACATTGTAACCTAGGTCATTCACAGCATCTGTGTCTTTTACTCCCCGAACTGTCAAGTTTAAGCTTAAATGTGTCCGCAATTGTTGACATTCAAGTAATTTTATGTTTTCATTCTTTGAAAATGAAAACATTAAAACCTAAGATGTTTACGGTGCATAGCCCAAGGGTTTTAAGGAAATTAATTTTCCGATGAGTTGCATGAGTTTAAAATCTAACTTTGTGTGAAATCCCAAATCGATTAGTTCAGTATAACATGCAACAATAACAAACAAACAAACAAATCAACATACTGATACAACATCTTCTTTTTAACTTAATATAAGATATTTCCCCCCATTTGGCAAGGATAACAATACTTTATCTTGAAATTATATATTGTTAGTCCTTAATAAATACGAAGTTAAGAAATTTAAAGCACACCCTTTATGATGGTGAAGATAGTTTAAGTATCATTCATAATATTACGGATAGTTTAACAAATAAATTAATGCTAGAATACAAAATTTAGGTAAATATTTTACTTCACAACCCCCTTATTCACAGTATAGGAACACAAAACGTAGGGCATAGCTAAAAACCTTTACGGCAAATATTTTCCTTGATGAAAGATTTATTGGTTCAAATGATATGCTAAAAGTCGAACAGGATTTTTATGTGGCTTTTTTGTTACAGTTTGAGATCAAATTAATGAATATTTGCATAATGAGTAAACGTTAGAAAGCGTGCGTTGACTTGGAAATCATGTTTCGATAAAGTTTTAATTACGAAAGAATCAGAAGAGGCTTCTTTTCCTTGTAAAAGTTTCTTTAAGTTGAAACAATCCGTGGTTTTGACAATAGCTGTAAGTTATACGCCCTTTTCCAACTCCTTTTCTTACAAGCTACTAATATTTTATCCATTGTTTTATCCAGAAAACCTTAAGTAATATCATATTCTATCAAACTAAATGCAATAGATATTATATCGGAAATCGACTAAATCACTACATTAGGACATTATTTAATTCCTTTGTGAGCAAAAAACTAATAACATTTGCTTATATATTGAAATTATATTTTTGAAAACTATAAATTCAATAATTTCCATTATGTTTAACTTTATTGTTAATTTCTTTAAACAATTAAGACCCTCCTGTTTATATTATCTCCTTAAAGGGAAAATTACTTTTTGTGGAAACAAATAAAGTAAAAGTTAAATTTCGTTCAATTGCTATAAATTAAAAGTCCACGTATTTGAATATTCGTTCTTATCACTTCAGAATCACTATTATTTGCCAGTGGCAGAGAACTCCTCTTAGATTTTAATCCGTCTCTCTGGCTAGGATATGTGACATATAGCGCTACAGTACCTCGTGGTATTTTAAATATCATAACTTAGTTTGTTATTTTCTTGGAAAACCATAACTTCGTAAAATAATTGCCAATCTCCATTAAACCCACCACAAAACGATAAACAAATTAATGTTTTGAATCATTCGTATGCGCTTAAAGATTTCTGACAAAAGTTTAATTTGCTGTCCGTGGTAAATGATGACATTTTCTGAGGGCGTTTAGTGTTATTTTCAGGAGATTTCAATACATGATTTCTACCTTATTTCTCAATATTTTCGATGAAATTGTGTATACTGTAATAGGTTTACTATTGTCACCCAACAAAATCCTCTCAAAAAGTTTGGTATTACTGTGGGGGGAGGGATTATGCACCGAAAAATCTTACAATTATTCATGGCCCTTTTGTACTTTACGTTAGTTTTGAAGCAATGAGTTTTTAAATTATGTTTAAATAGGTTTAAGATAGTTTTGTTATGAGATAAAAAAAAATTAATATATAAGATACTAACCTTTAAAATGGTACATAAATATTTTCCAAAGATGTGGTTGACTTGAAACTTCCATATATGTCTACATCGCACCTATACAAATTGTTTGAGCTTTTCACGTCAAACCCATTCGCCAACGGAGTGACTCATGTTACTAAAACACGTTTTCCAATGTGCTGACACTTTCACTTTTATTTTTTGTCTTTAACAATCTGGTCCATGACCATTAAGGTAATTGCTTACTCGTATATTTTTATATGAAAAGGAGTTTAATATTTAAACTTGTTTTTGGAGTTTTATTCTTATATACATATTATTCTTTTAACTTACCTGCCTTAACAGTCGTGTCGTGTCTACACTTAAAGGTTTTTTACTGTCTCACGTAGTGCTATAGAATTGCTTTAAAGGAAAAGTGGTACGAACCCAAGCTGTATCCTGGGATTTGAAATCGTGTCCTTTTCGGTTTGGTACAATATGCAAAGTATTAGCCTTGGTTAAATCTTTTATAGGTATGTATGTATTATTACGTACTCGTAAATACTTAATTTCCATTAAGTAAAATATTTTTTTCCAGTTACATAATAGTTTTCGACTTTATGATACTGTTAACAAACTATGTTGACCTTGATCAACTATTTAGTCGTTGTCGGCTGTAAAATTGTCAGAAAATTAAATAACTAATCAAATTAGATCAAACTAAATTTAATATGTTAATCACTAAAACCTTTTGTACAAAAATTAACGAAAGGAGTAAAGTTTAAAAATCTTAAGTAAAAGATAATACAATGAAACACTAATCACATGAAAATTTCCTTATTTAAGGAATAACTTTTGCACTATAATGTAATAACAAATGCCATTTATAATTATTTAATATAAAATTACGGGGTTTTAAACTTTAACTTCATTATGATTAGGATTGTTATTATTTTGATTTATTATTGTTGCTCACGTAACCAAACGTAAAAACGTACACAACCTTACAGTTGTGTTGATTTTGAAGGATTTAATAGTCTTTTGGGGGTTTTAACTGAGAGCTTTTTTGATAAAAATTGTACAAAAATATTTAAATGATATGATAGAATGGAAAAGTAACAGGAATCAACTATACTTTTGCACATCGTCTAAAAGTCATTACCCCGGATATAGCTGCATTGGCTTGTTGAATCGGGTCGATTTGGAAAACCTTTCTATGTCGGATATTTATTTACAATTCAAAGAAATATAATCGGTAATTTGAAATGTCACTCCATTCAAAACATCATATTTGATCATATTTTAACCTATAGTTAAATTAATATTGCTTTAAGAGAGGAGACTTCAACAAAATAAATATAAAAAAGATAAAATATTTTAAACTTAATTTCCGTATACAGTTCTTACGACATTTTAAAAATCTATATATTATAAAGAAGAGGTGGTCTCTGTATTTTTGTTTCTGGGGGAAGTAAACGTGAAAAATACTGAATCAACCAGTTTGAAATTTTACACAAAGGTAGATCTGAAACTCATGCAACTCATAGGCATATTCATTTCCTTGAAATGCCCTCGGGCTACTCCCCATGAACGTTATAATTTAAATTTGTAAATTTCAACAGCCGAGGACACTAAAATTTGACAGTTCTGGAAGAAGAAGAAAGAGCCGCTGTGAAAGTCCTAGGTGTCAATGTTTACATTTTCTAATGTCAACATCTGTCTACACCACAATATGGAAGTTTAGGAAGAAGGGCAAACCAAATATTGTTTTTACAAATAAACTGCTGGATCGAGATTAGTCTTTGAATTATTAGATTATTAATGTGGAATTGTAGATTTTAAGTTTTCTCCCGATGCCTGTCGCAAAAACGTTAGTTCTTATTCTTTCCCAATATTACTTAACAGGTGTTACTTTGTCATGCTGGCACTCATGTTTTGTCTTTTTGTAAACAAAAAATATTTAACAATTTAAATGTATCAGTTCATCTCTCAGCATTTTGTACCCGTGCGATGAACGGATACTTTTGCTAGTGAGACTAAGTCTATAAAGTAAACAAGTTCTTTTTTAATTCAATAACATTAACAACAACACATAATAATAACATTATATTGTTTTTCGTTCTACCTAAAACGAATATTACTTGTGTTAAAAATAATCCCATTGTGCGATGGAAGATGATATTTTATAAGTGATAGATAGCAAAACACATCGGAACCACGATTCACCTCTCTGCTGCCCGACCAATGTTTTACCGGATGTCACCGTTACAAATGAGACCAGGTTTCTTCCGGTGTGCAGGCCCGGTAGGTGATTTGTCATGTTCCTCTCCAAGTTCAAACACATCGATCTTACTTCTTACAACCAAAAGTTTCTTTGTTTATGCTACACGAAAACTATTACATTACAATTAAGTATACAGTTAGTGCATCGCAGTTACCGCAAAAAACCATTGTTCAACAAACGAGAAGTTATACAAAAATCAACTTTATATTAACTTTTTTTTACGTTGAAGATTATATTTAATTATTTTTAACCCATATCCAGATAAATATAACCCTTTTTATAGACACAAACACATTTAGAGGTTCTATAATACAAGTAGGTAATTAATTTTTTTTAAGTGTCTCTTATTCTCTAAAAAAATAGGTAATAGGAACATGTCTTACTGTACTTTTCAATGATTATTTATAAAGTAAGTTGATATTATCATTATAATGCATTTGTGAAATTTTTTGCAGTGGTATTTTTAAAGTTATTCTTTAGAACCGTTCAATCACAGATCTTACTACCCAATGAAATTGATAGTATCTTATAGTTATTAGATTTGCAATTAATTATCAGCTCAGTTACAAACGGTTTGAAAAGTGGTCTGTGTATGGGTTTTTGAAGTATACGCGTATCTGTTTCACTGAGAAACACTCAATCTCCTGCTACTAATATTTGAAATATTCAAATAGAGCCAATAATTTTACCTTGTGAAAATTAAGTGTTTGAAACAATTTTAAGTAAAGGTCAATAAATTCGATGCGACCAAAGTTAACTACAGTTTCTGTAATGGATGAATTGAGCCCACATGAGCAGTCCGTCTGTGGTTAGAGGTCGAGTGGTGTCGATGGTTACAAAATGGTTACAGCATGGTTACAGTGGTTACGACGGCTACCATCCAACACCACACTGACTGTAGCGCATCAAATAATGTTCCTAAAACAGTTATTGCAGCACAATTTCTTCTCAAACTGTATGCATACCATAAAACATTTATTGTGACATATTAAACTTTTGATTTTTATGTAATACTAGCAGTAAACCCGTCCTTTGAACGGGTCTTAGGATTCGGTTAAAAGAAGAAAGAGTTTAATTCCAAAATGTAAACCTGAAACCCTAAACAAATCAGTAAAAATAAAATAAATAAATAACCTGGTTTATTATTTAGCGTTACTTTACAATTTAATAGATTGTAACATTTGTATACCATTATTAAAATTAGTTATACGTCAAAATAACCTTTTAAAATATTATGATTTAAAATTAAGTTTAAAATTAATGACTAATATAAACTAACCAATATTGATTTTTACTTGACAGCTGTGTTTCTCTATTAAATCGTTAAATCACAAAGACAGCTGATTATTACCAGCAGGTGATTAATTGAAAAGTAAAAGAAAAATGTGACTAATATCTCGTAAAAAGAGGGGTTTCAAATCATCGTTATTTACCTTCCAAGGGGTGGCGGACAATTTCAAGCATCGAAAAACCTTCTCTGGAATGTAGAGAATGCATGAAACAAGTTATCGTAAATTGTTCTACCTCCTTGAACGTCACAGACAGTCAGACAGATAAACAGACAGACACAAATAAGAGATAAGACTTGTTCGGCTTCATAACGCACGAAACGCAAAAAAAACTAAAAAAAACTAGTCACTTTGAGCAAAGTATAGACAAAACTATTATTTTATTTACATTGTAACATATTTAGTACATATTTACATATGTACATATTAATACATAGTACATATTTAGTAATAAAAAATAGAAAAATTCATTTATACAAATATTGAACTAAAATAGCTAAAACATCAAGTTTTGTTACTTAAATTGATGCTTTTATAAAACAATATAGTACAAGTAAATATTAGTATTCATTGAGATAATTGTGTTTCTCTATTAGAAATCAACTTACAACTTATGTTCATTATTTTGACAAAGCTCAAACTATATTCATACTAAGAGGTGAGCTTGTTAACTTTGATACTTGGCCATATTAAAGTATACAAATATTCCATATATTATACTTTTTCAGTTCGTACCGCTTAAAAAGGCTGTACAAAAATTGCAAAGTAACAGTATTTTTTCCTAAAATATAAACAAAACATAATTATATTTCAGTTTTAATCTCGATACAATTTATAAATAAAACATTGATTATATACAACACATTTCCTCAGGGAATGACAAGCGATCTCAACAAATGTTGAACTATTTTGGAGGGGATGAATGAATCGAAATACAAGAAAGGTGTGGGATATTCGACAGAGGCTGTGCCAGAGAAATACTTTCGGTCATGTGGGAAATGACTTAGTGACAAACAACCCACGACCCGTTGATAAAGCACTACATTTCGAGTAATAGATGGATCTCGGAGTCTACTGGTGGTTGTATCTCGAGGTTAATCCTACTCCTTTTAAGTTTAGTATCACTGTCATTCTCAAAATTGAACTTTCGTATATTCGCAGTACACAAAATCAAAGTCGACGGAATGTTTATCGGATACCGGTCTGTGTTAGGAGTTGTTTCACCTAAAGTATTGGATCTCCTTTATTACATAGTACAGTTTAAGGATAAAGTAGAACTATATTTGTGAAAGTAACTACTTTTGAATGGAAACCGGAATATCTTTTACTTTGATTAGGCGAAGCACAATTGCTTTAAATACACTACCGTAAACGGTTGTAAACAGGGTTTCTAAGAAACTGGATCATATTTTAATACTCACAAATTACTTATACCATATTTTAATCGTTTAATCAATTAATCACGAACTAATTTAGTAAGACATACACTTTGATTAAAAGGTTGGTTCAATGTAAATCAAACGAGAAATATAAAAAATAGTGATATTATACTGATCTTAATATCTTAAGTAGGCTAAAAGGTTGAAGGTAAATGATTTATACGTAATATCTTCACTGTCATATGTAATTTTTGTTTCGGTTTGTTATAAAATTTTCTTCCAGATAATTGAGCTATCACTTTTTTAATTCAAAGTTAAAAAATCAAAATTTAATGCGGAGCACTCTCTTATAATTACAAGTTGCGTGATGAGTTTTATAGCTCATATTATCTGAATGGAAACATTGAATTTTCAGATAAACCTATTGAATGAATACTCACACATCGTCGTCATTACTTTGAATTTTCCAGTACAGAAAACATTTATTAATGAATACTTTTAGTTGCTGATTTTTGTGTTTATAATTAATTTTCAATTAGTTTTTAATCCATAAAAAACCACCTACAGTTGACTGTTTAATTAGTATATAATATAATTAGGAGTTATATAATTTATTAGTTCAAATTATTTTAGTTTTGATTTCCCCTAAATATTTTATTATTGTATCAGGGTTATATGAATTCCTCATTTTTGTTTTCGCTCTTTATTTTAATTTATAGGATCAATGTAAGAACATTTCAAATAAAGTAGTATTTTAATTCAATCCCTAATTAGTGTATCGGCTAGGTATTCGGTGACAAAGTCGGCCTATCGAATAAAGACAAATCCGTATAGGGAAAATAATCGAATTGCATTGCGAACAGCAGCTCGCATTCAATACCAAACTCTGCTCGGTATTGAAGAGGCCAATTAAAAGCCAACGACATTTCCATTCACGCATTGACAACCGGACAAATAGAGGCTATTATTTTCCAGACAACCAATACCTTTCCAACGTTTTACGCTATATTTGTGTTGAAAAGTTTAGTCGTTGAGTTATGGTTTTATAAGTGCAAAAATCACTATATTCAGTTAATAGTAAATATGCATATAATATATTACCAAGGTCCTTTGGGCTGTACAATGATAACAATTAAATACATTTAAAGGACCAAAAATAAAAATTCACTATATTAAAAAAAATTCTAGTGAAAGATACAATTGTGTCCTTATAGTTATTATTTCTTTTGTTCGGTTTTTTACATTTGTGGCGTTGTTGTCTTATTGTGAACAAATAATAAACTAATGCGTACATTTTTATAACTTAATCATAAAAAAAGTTCACTTATTTTAACAACAAGAAACTATAACACAGTCACTAAGGCCTGAACCTACGCCTTTAAAGCAACTATAATTTTTACAGAAATAATTTTTCGATTCGGTCTTCCAAGAATATTAATTGTCAATGGTAATGGACCTCAGATACTTTCTAAACGTCTAAGCGGATTTGTAAAGAATTAAATATAGAACTTGCAAGAATCACAGCTTATCACCCTTAAACAAACTGATTAGCCAAACGTAGTGTTAGGTTTTTCAAAGCACACATGAGGGTGTCTTCAAGCGATAAAGGGACAGACACTACAAGAGAGACTTAATGACTTCCTGTGTACAAATCATCAGTAAAAGTTAAACAGGAAAACGCCGTTCAGTAATGATGTTGGGAAGGGAGGTCAGGTCTAAATTTGATCTTTTGAGGCCCAGCGAAGATGAAAAATGTGACGAAGGGATAGTTAACCAAAGACTGAAAGGACTGTGTAACAGTCAAAAGGTATTTCAAGTAGGAAAAATTTATTGTGTCCTTGATACCCACAGACGATCTCTTAAGGAAAGCCACATTACCAAAGTAACAAAACCGTATTCCTATGTGGTTAAAATATATGGAGTTGGCAAACGCTGTCATGAACACCAGCTCCAACACATTCGAAATACTCACGACGAGGAAGGAATTTTTGTCTTACATTTCCTCACTTAATGTCCATAATCAGCTGTTATAATTATTATTTGTTTTTTTCTGTTTAGGTTTTGACGTTTAAGGGTTGTGCTGAACTACATATGTTACAACACGAATATAACATAATCGTAAAGACGAGTTAACATATTTTGATTTATACAAAATATATACATCTATTTCAAGAAATCCATTTAGAAATAGAAATCCTACTTATTTTTTTGCGATTATATTGTACTGAAATACTAAAAACAAATTAAACGAACATACCTAATATGCGTTAGTTTTGAATGTATAATAGTGAAAAATAATTTATTATCTTCAAAAAAGCTATTAGTGTTCCTTTATAAGAAACGTCACTTTGGGTTGTTAAAGAAAATATCTTAGCAAGAAATAAATTGGGGTTTCGTCTCCGGGTCTCTAACAAGGCCTTATTAAACTGCGTTGAGCCCTATAATTTGCTCTATAGGGAATTATACTGTGAACCTAACGTCACGTAAGGGCTAATGAAGTTGGGCAATTAAAATGTATTTCCAGTAATTGTAATCCAAAAAGTATTGATTTTGGTTTAGGTTCCTAGCCATTTTTGGACAAATATCTCATGTCAAGGAGTTATTGGTTGGATATTAATTAACTCCTGATATCATGACTTTTGTTTGAAGTCCTATAGAACTTCGTTAATCAACTTAAGTTCTAGATTGGTGGAGGTAAATAAAAGAAAACACAATTTAGAAATAAACTACTACCATTTGTACCAAAGAAATAATCAAATAATTGTATACATGAGCACTGTGGTCGTGGGACTGCAGTGTACCATTGCTCAACCTCCGGTGTTCTCCCGTTTATGAAAGAATGCTTAGATTTTAAGGAATTACAGAGCCGAAATTTAGTTTTTGATAGTTATTTTCCAAAGCAAGTTGGAACTATACACGATTTTGTTCAGATTAACTATAAATTAGCTCATTTACACGTACTATTGTTGTGGAAACTTCTCAATGTTCACTCAGTGTCAATGATATAATTGTTCCGCAGGAGTTTAAATATTGAAAGTTTACAGATTCATCGGTGACAACACAACACTAGATAAAAGGTAGTGATGGAGTAGGATTGACCGGATTATAGTTACTGTACTGTATGATGTTTTTAAACAGGGTATTATTTGTGTTTTAATTTAATTTATAAGTGAAACCTTGAGCCGTCATTCATGTGATGCTTTTAGAGCGACTTGCCAAGCGGATGGCCAGATGACGTTCTCGACAGACGTTGCGTAGTGGGTGGCTTTCAATAGTGGGTTGCTAACACGCAAAGCCAATCATTCGGTTGTTCTGTCTTCAGAATTAGATAATCAAGTATTTTGGCAAAAGAATAACAGCTAAAAATGTCTTTGGTCCTTCGGGCTGGATAAAATCTTACGTTGAATTAAACTCAAAATTGCTATACAGCTACAAAATATTAAGTATGATACTCAATATTAGGTATTGAGTAAGTAATATATTAAGCATTAAGTATCACTATACGTAATAAACGGAAATCTAACAAATCACTCAATCAATTAACTAGTTGGGTAGTTCATTAGACATAGTTCATTTTTAACCTAAACGGTGTACAGCCAGACAACTAACGTATATCTAACACAGCTGATTATATTTTAAAATTGAATGTAAAAAGCTTACATTGTTTGTTACGTTGCAAAATCAAACAACAATTTAATTCTGATGTATATAATCACTATATATGTTATAAATCTTTGACCAATAATCATAATTATATAAATTATGTGCTATTATAAAGTACATTTATAATTTTACTCTGTTAACACAAAATATCTAGATAGCATTTTAGGAGAACACCCCGAATGTGATCAAATAGCGGAATTTCACATTCCTACTAATTAAATATTTTTTTACTTAATGTTACTCTATAAAATAATAAAAGGTGGGTCCATAATTGAAAACATGCGGTTTGGTGGTGGTGGGAAGTAGTAGGGGTGGTTTTATTGTGGTGTTGTAGGATGGATGCGGTAGGAAATGACGGGACCAGGGAGGGAGGGGGGGTTCCATTAGATCAGATGGGAATTCAATTTCTGTCCAACAGGCTTTAACAGTGCCGCATTCACTCACATTCGTTAATGAAACCATAAAACGAAGAAGGTTTCTCTGTTTGAAATCATTATTATTTACTACGTAAATTGGTAAATGCGACATTATTATGGACTAGCTGACCCGGCGAACTTAGTAACGCCTAACAGAAAATACATGTTTACTTTGAGATTGGCCATTGTGTAAAGTCAAATAGCATTACGGCTTCGTTGTGAAAGCTTTAAATATTCAACAGCTGATTATTATAATAAACCTAATATGTATAAACATTGTAATTATTTTATTTGGCAAACATATAAACACGTTACTTTTAATCATACAGAAAATAAAAAATATGAATACAGTACATAATTTCCAAAAACCGTAAACTATTAACGTGGTGAATAAATCTGTTCATTTTGTACAGCGCAAATTTACTTCATAGTTTTACATTAATGAATGATTCAGATGGCATTGGATAGTAAAGCATATTGCTAATGGAAACTAAAACAACAGCTGTAGATTTAGGAACCAAATGTTTTTATTGTAGAACATTTGTAAACAACTAATTCCCCATAAGGTTTACATTAGAAATTTAAAACGCTATAAAATGGAAACTAATTGAATTGATGGAAACTGAATATGCCTAAAGCATGACCGGAGCAGAGACGAATCCAAAAAAAATCAAAGATCATTAAAATCGGTCCAGCCGTTCTCGAGTTATAATGCGTGTAACTAACACGACTTTGTTTGATATATTTAGATTAGTGGGAGTCTTGATGGCCGTGTGGTCTAAACTGTCGGTCAACAGAGCTTGGCGTTGTGGGTTCAAATCCCACCTTAGTACCGTAACGAAAATGCCACCTCAAGTCCCCGTGAGACAGTTGGAATAGGCATACTATGACTTCAGTCTCGTATCCTGGTCTAGAAAGCTAGCACAAATTTCTAACCATATTGTACTAAAACGTCCAACAAATCTGGGGCTAGCATATGAAATTCCTGTAAGTAATTTGAATTTACGAAGTTATTCGGATGAAATTGACGCTCTATAACCCCCTCCCAACAAGACCCTTTTTACCAAAACCCCTTTGGGTTAACCAGAATCACGTGGCAGAAAAGTATTTAAACCTTTTAAACTGTGTAACGAAAGACTAACACCATCTATTATGTTTCTTAGGGAAACACCTTTATATGATTAAGTTACCTGAGGCATGTAACCTAAAATGACAACTGATATTTTGGGCACGTAATTTAAATTACTGCATGGGCAAATAAATTTGGTTATTAAACATAACCTGTTGATATTTAAAAAATACTTTTTACAAGATCCATATCTATTTCTGGAACACCCAACAATTCAACATATATTATATATTGATTAATCATAAAAAAATCTTCTAGAAGAGAAAATGTAATTAACTTTGATGCTTTTAAACGCACGAGCGATTTGAAAGGTGATTGACGATGAGACCCTTCGTTAATTATGCTCTGATTCAGTGACTTGAGAAGGTAATCAGGAAGCCAGCCAATCTCTAAGCCTTCATCTGCCGGGGAACTGAGCATCTAAACAGGATATTATACTACGTAATTTATTTTTATCATTATTTAGTACATAAATGGTGCTATAAATATATATTTAAAAACGATTTGAGGTTTTCCCTCTACAATGCATTCCGTTACGTTATATTTGGTTGGTTTAAGTTTCAAAAGCAACCAAATAGTTTTGTTGTGTTGGCGTGTTCTGAAATCTGCGTACTTGGATGTCACTAATTGTGGATAATTGTGAGCGATGGTCCGTGGATGGGTTATTATCTGGTGTGGATTGACGTCCACACTAAGTCCATCCACAAATACCATTCTCATAACTATACCAGATCGTAGTTCAGAGACAAAGGTCCGGAGTCCACGTTAAACTGTAGGTTCCTTAGATATACCATGGACTTTTGGACTATTAATTAACAGTTCTTTTTAAGGAAAATGTCAGCCTTAGTCAGTAATATTAAAGGATCCCGGCACAATCATCCTACACTCATTTACCGTTCATACTTGGCTTAAAATACATATCTAAGGGTAGGTTGCCACTTTAGTTGAAAGTATAAAGTATTGGGACGGGGACATGATCTGAAATCTCACTATTTGAAGGTCGCGAATTGTGGATCGTTATACGTTATACCCGGTGGATACTACCTGGTGTGTATAAAAGTGTGAATAATACATTTATCCGCAAACTCCACAGTCACAATTAGACCTGTTTGTAAGTTGAAGTCTAAATTGTGGCCCTAATCTCATATTAAACTGTAGGTCACTTAATACTGTTGGTGTGGCTATTTTATAATAGTCCTGTACAATAAAAACATCAGGTTTAGTCTGTAACAAGACTACAAGATTGTGCCACAATCAACTTACTATGGTTTCATACATTTACTAATACAAAATAAAGTGTCAAAAGTATCAACACGAAATGGCCTGATCTACATTTCTGTTTGTCCGTCACTAAAGGCACAAGATACATTTCTCTTTGTAATTTCTGCAACCTCGTCTCTCATAACAGTGAAACGTTTTCACGAAATTATCCAATCTCCTAAAAAATAAAAGATAAGCTCAAAAACCAATTTTTTTGTGGTATTTGACAAACTATTTATTGTACATGTGATTTTTACAGAAATTTCACGGAAGAAAATAATTGGCTGTTATTGTAATTTTTATTTTATATATCGTAGCTACCTTTACTTCATGCCACTTTCTATAACTATAAATTAATTTGATTATTCGTCAACGAATATTAGAACCAGAGAAAACCCAATTTGGCAATTCTTTGTAAATGCCCTAATTTCTCTGGAATTTTCCAATGTTATTCTTATGATAAATACTAAAAAGTAATATATTCCTTATTTGCATCTGTTTTACTTGACACTGTTTATGAAATTTACATTATTCTTTAAAAACTTAAACAAAAATATTTTAATTATCCTATTTTAGTGGGTGTGGGTTGGGTAATCTACCCAAATAATTTTATTTTGAGTAAATAAATAATATATAAATGGAGTTTATAAAGAATTTTAAGCAAACAATGTTACATATCGTCATAATAATAGTTAATGAACGGTATTAGTGGTCTGACACATACTTTCTCTCTTAAGTCAATTTAAAGGAGAATCTTCCATAAACCGACATGCTGTTTAACGTTTATCTAAATATTATTAAATAATTTTTAATTATAATATGATTTTGGTTTCAAATTTAGTTATCCAACTTCTAAAAACAACAAGAGAAAGAAAATAAATTAATTGTAAGGGCTACCCCCCATCGTTGTAATATCAAGATTTTTAGAGCCTTTTTTTGGAGATGTGACCTTACGGTGCATACCACGTTTCATGGAAAACGGTTGGGAAATAATTGAAGAAATTGATTTCTATTATTCTCCATAAGAATAACATTGGGCGCTCTCAAACAATGTAATGAGTTTACCACGGACGTATTAAAAATACTAGTTTGTTTCGTTTTTTAAGCAATTTTAGGATGGTTGTTTTACATTGTAAATATATTTACTTTCTAAAACAGTCACCACACCTGTTTAGATTATAGTACATAGTACTATACTTTAGTACTTTAATCCTTTAGTAGATAATTTACTGGTTTTTGTTAATAGTGTTTTGCAAAATGAACTCTATCGTTTCTAACTTGACCAACTTTACCATAATTTTTACTTTACCAAGCGAATCTACTTCCTCTCATAATTTAAGATATTTTTATAAGTTTGTTGTTTTAGTTATTCTAATGAAGTTAATGAGTATTGTATTTTGATAACAAACAATTGAGGTGTTTGAAGGTAAGCTCTCCATAATTTTTTATACAGTTGTGAGTTAAATAAACGTTTCAATTACTATATAATTCTAAACGGTTTTACAAATAGTTTTTTAGCTTGACTATTTTATAAATGTCAGTAAAATAAATCTTGTTTGAGAGAAGTATACTACTTCAGAGTACAGTACATTACTGATGATATTAAAAAATAGTTGTATTTACTTCCCTGTGGAAGTTATATTGGAAGTATCTTCCAGAGCTGAGAAATTTCAAAACAAAGTTAAATATTTATTGTCCAGATAAACCGTCCACCCCATTAGGATGTGATTTTGTTAAGTACTAATATTTTAGTTTAGTTTTGTCCCTTGTGTAGCTAGTTTTACCTTGTATAATATATACATATAGGTTTACTGATATACAGGATACGAGAGCCGACAATAGGTTTCAAAGTAGAGATGAAAAGCTTGATATTGGTCTAGTAGCCAAGTATGAGCAATATGCTTGAAGTAGAAGTTCATGACCGCTGCAGTATTTTAACAATGCATCGCTCTCTGGGCCCTGAATTCATATTGTGCAGCAGTTTCAATCAAGATACTCACCTAATTATATTTAAAACCAATCACCCTCAAGACAAACCAAGTTAACCGTATAGTGTGGGTTAATTGTTTTGATATTATGTTTTTTTTAGTCTGGACCTCATGTGACTAATCTTAAATCTAATCTTAAATCAGTTAAAAGATTAGATTTGAATCTGAAATACATTCCAATTTAGGATAAATAAATAAGTATATGATTCACTTAATTATTCTTTTATTATGTTTGATTTTATCATATAAAATTATTATATAAAACTATTACGGTTCATTTTGTTCTTTCCTTACAATATTGTTTAAATTGAACACAAAGGAAACCTTTTTATCTTTCAAAAGCCTTGGTTTGAATTTTTTAAGTTTAAAATTGTAACTGTTTCGTACAAGGTATAACTTTAACTTCCAATTAATTTTACTAAGATGCATTCCAATATAAAAAGTTTCACGCTAAGAAAATATTTTAGAAAAAAACAAAAATGATAGTTTTGAGATCACCAGAGTTTTGAAAATTCATAATGGCGTTGGTTATTAATTATTAAATTAACAATTAGTTGGACTTTTCCAACGCGTTTTGAGATCAGGTGAATACTTTTGTACGTTTTAAAAGTATTAAGATTTGGGTTTAAGAACAATATCTTGGAAATTTGGTAGAGTTTCGAAACATACTTTATTGAAATATTTAGTTATAATAAAATTCTTGAAATACTAAATATTTTGTTTTTCTTCTAGTCTACACATCGTAATAAATATTTTAACAGTATACGGTATATTTAGTAATTTAAATCATATATAGAAAGGTTACGTGAGGTATATTCTGGTAAACTGGTATTAACTGGAATTTCAAGGTAGGTTAGGCATTATCCGAACTTTGTAATTAATTCTACGTGGTATTTTGACATTATTATATCTTACCTCTTGGAGGGGGGGTGGAATTGGAAATTTCAAAATCCGTCAGACCAAAATTTAAAGCAATGACCTTATATGCTTGCTTAGTGACGTCATATATTTATAGGCACAGCTGTTTACAGGAACTGAAATCATATTACCTTTAAACATACCCATGATCAAATCTATTTTTCATAAGAAAGTACGAAATACATTAGTTTTTCTGTCAACTTTAGGATTTTGTAAATCCAAATTTAATTGACAAAAATATTTTTCATTATTGTAACCACGATTTTATGTTGCTTCATGGATGATTATATATTTTGTGGTTGAATAAAAATAAAATGGAGGCTTACGACTAAGTTTTAAGGGGCTGTAGGCTCCAATCGAATGCTAACGGAAATCTAATTCAATAATAGCGGTCGGGCAAATAGCATTTATTACTAGCCTCTTACGGACGCGTCCATTAGAAGCTGAGCTGACCTGTGTTGCAAACTGAACCGGTTACGTAGATCAAAACAATCGATAAATGCGTTTCAATCGAATTATCGAATGAAGTGTACCAGCTGATTAGCTCAGAGGTTAGTACGTGCTCACCTTGAACATGGGGTTCCCTGTTCGATTGTAAAACAAAGTTACCATTTGTATCGCGCCATTTTAATTACACATCAAACAATAGCTTGACGGTCTTATGCACTAAACCAGGGTTGAAATCGTCCCTAGAAAAAATTGTTTTTAATTGAAATTGGTGATTGTAGTTAAAATAAATAAATAACATAATAATTCAATACTTAAAACTATGGACTAGTATAAAGTTACCACTGTTGGCCATTTTTGAGTGCTTAATGATAAATAGTAACCTTATCATTAAATTTTATATACTTATCAAAGTTTTACTACAATTTTATTAAATTATTAATTTAAATGATATTTAAAAGAAAAGGAAAGTAAAATGTTTAAGGAGTTGAATATATTCGTCTGCCTTTATTTTGATCATATCGGTTGCATTTATTGAACGAAACCTTGTATTTCAGTCAGGATTTCATTGATTTAAAAATATTTAAGGTATAGTGCTTGAATATTTTTAAATCAATGAACTTATACTTAGATCAAAAGTCACGCATTTTAAAAATGAAATAAGTTATACATAATCAAAATAATTTTTTCCCATAAGCTCACAGTAAAAATAAAATAAAACTTATGCATCTCTGTGATTTCTGTTTACTTTTTAAAATAGCTTAAACCCAACATAACATTGTAATATTTGAATATAAACATTTTTTACGATTTTTGACATGGATTTGTCTTAGCTCTGGGGGGCGGTTGGCGATTTTAAAGATGGAAAACATGTAACAGGTTTCCATAGAAACTACCAGAGCTATTATATTGAATTTCTAATATAAATGAATAAGAACAGCTGTTTAGATGAACTAAAACCATTCCCATTAGGTACATCCATGATTTAACCTATTTCCCACAGGGAAGTCAATAATGACATTTTTTATTGAAACTATTTCAAAAATCCAATTACGTATTTCTAATTTTTGTACAAACAAAAATAATAAATATACTTTGAGTTTATTTTATTTAGATTTTGAATTCAGTAAAAAATTGTGTAAGTTGATTATTTGGAATCCTTTGTGGTATTTCTCTCTGCTATTTAGTCGAATCAAAATGCTATATAGTTTCCTACTAACCTAACCCAGACTTAATTCTCAGTTTCACTACAAATACAATTCACCTCTAAAGGTCTAATAGGTTGTCTAATTGGTTTCGGTTACCAAAAGACAACTTGTGGTGACAGAGGTCTTTATAAATGTTGTTTCAGTTTAAATTTATCAATTTTACAGCACTTTACTGTTCAAGACAGCAGTAATATTACAATAGAGCAAAACCAAATATACTAAGTAATACGTGTCACGTATTATAATTTTATTTTAAAAACCTAATATCTTTGAAGAGGTTAGAGCTAAATGGATTCTATTCCAAAGAAATGAAAAATAGAGTCAAAAAAGAGAAAATTAATATTTAACAATAACAGAAAAACTTGTTTTTATTTGGAGAAAGCATTATTAATTAAGAACATTTTTAAATCTGAGACGAAATCAGTTTCTCATAGAAAGCCGCTTACTTGGAAAACTTGGTTTACTCATTGTTCTACAATCGTAAACACCTCCACCAGTAAATAAGACGCAATTAAAAACTTAACATTTGTTCGCTATTTTCTATCGGAAATTGTAACAGTATTATCATCACAATATTATTATACTTAGCACCTATCAGAAAATAAAGGTTTAACTTAATTTAAGTTTGTTCAAAGAATTATAGTAATATCGCCATCAACAGAATTAACCTAAAACCAAAACTGTAATTATTAAATTAAATGAAAGAGGTCATGGCCCTTATCACGTCAGTTTAAAACAGCTTTCCAATTAAACGGATTAAATTAATATTTAATTTTTTGAAATAAAAATTGATTACAACGTCTCAAGAGGAAATATCAGACAGGTCTTTCCAAAATTAATTAACAACTGAGCTATCTATTAGGAAGAAATACCGTTCAAGAATTATCTTAAGTGCTTCCCGGTAATTAACACTCTTTTGTATTAATTGATTATTCATGTTTATATTTCAATATATTTATTCTTAGGTTGTTCTCATTAGTTTTAATGTACTTTAAAGAGAACATTTCAACATCTTTTTGTTTGTAGAAAGATATTTTAAGCCTCATTAACACGAGATCATGGGTACATTCACAACCTCAGCTTATTAGGGTGATATTGGACGAAATCCCAGATAAATATTATGAGCTTCTCTAGGTAACATTGCTGTAGCTTTTCTGCCCATAATTTCTGCAGTTTAAATTGTGACTTCACAAATGGCCTCATTCACACGAGATCACAGGTATATTCACAACCTCAGCCGATTAGGGAGATATTAGACGAAATCCCATTGGATGGAAATATCTTAGTAATCTGTAAATCAGATAAATATAATGTGCCTCTCTGAGTAACTAACATTGCTTTAGCTTCTTCTCTACCCCTCCATAAGCTCTGCCCAGTTAAAATCGTGACTCTTAACAAATGAATACGTACATCGTGTCGTAGCTAAAAGTTCTCTTTTTCAGACTACATCTAAAACCTTATTGGTCCTTATATAAGACTCTTACATCTAAATAATATTCGTCAAAAGTATTTTTTAACCAGTATTTTTAATGAGCTTCACCATTATCTCTGCTAAGAACAGGTTGGAACTGGAGATCTGTGTATAGTGCGTCATCAGTAGGTTCTTTACAACTAAAACTTGTAATTCCCTAAGGTGGTCACACTTTGCACATGTAAATTGACTACCTCCGAATAGTTTTACCCCCTGTCAGAGAGAGTAAAACGCTCACCGTATCTTCAATCATCATTTTCGTCCATTACTCTAGAAGTGGCAAGCTTTTTACTCTTAACTGTAACATAAAAATAATTACTAATATTTTCTTGAAATATCAAAGTTTAAACAAAAAAGCATAAAACATGCCCCCCTTATAACCCCACTGCAATCCCAATTAAGCCTACAAATGCCGTCAACTTCTACCCAAGCCGGCCACCGTTTATTTAAGGTGGGCCCCCTTTCCGCTTTACCACATTTGCAAGCCAAATTGGGATTGATCATGGTCGGGATTCGAGCCCTAGCACTTCCGAATGGCTAGAACTTTACGCTCGTCAGCGTAGCCGGTTCAGTCACTCAGTGCATAGGAGTAGAAAGCGCTTACTTGGTTATAGACCTGCCCGGTGGCAGTCTAGTGCACTACGAGAGCAGGTTCGGTTGCTTGCCCCCAGAGGGTAACACGGCCACGTAGGCGCTAGTGTCTAACAAGTTCACTAAACTGACGACATATGCCTCCACCTGCCACTTCTTATTGGATATGTCAATGCGTCGTTAATTACGACTTTGCCAGTTTTAGGGATACCGGTCCCCTTTTATGAATTATATTCACTCATAATTCTCCATTAGTATCATATTACATAACTGGGACGGTGGTAATACAGCTACTTAAAGGTTACGAAATGTGGATAACTACAAATGGTGGTCGTTGATTGGGATATTATTTGGTGTGGATTAAGGTTCACACTATTGAATACATACTAAGTCCACACTTCTTCCATAATTAGTCCAGGTCGTGAATCATGATCAGCGGTTTAGATTCCACGTTAGCCTGTAGTTATTGCTTTAGCTACTATTGACCTTTGGGCTATTAATTGACAGTTCTCTTTAGGGAAAATGTTAGCCTTAGTCAGTAGCTACACTTCATTTTACACTTACTTAACATTCACACTTGTATATAAAAAATCTACTTGGGTAGGTCACTAATTTAGAAAAGATAATAACAAAAAATGTTTTACAAAGATTATGAATAAATACTATAGAAATTGATCACAACGTCTCAATATAAAACATGCTAATGGATCTTAAATTCACAGCAGAATTGTCGCCTGTCTGTGAGAACGTCTTCCAGGAATTTCCACAAGTTCTTTCAGTTAACGAGCAAAATTTAAATATCATTTGAAAGCACCTGAAATGAAAGTTGTGTTTATAAAACTGAGAAGCCTGAAAATCACAGTTTCTAGACGCATTTGTCTTTTAATTTATAATTTCTTTGTATTTGTTTTACAATTTCAATTATTAAAGTAAAAACCTATCACTAGGTGAAAAGTTACTTTAGAAGATGGTTTTTAGGACGGTATTTTTATCTCTACAAACTATTTTGTTTTACAAACTACTTTTCGATTGCCATAGTTAAATATATAATAATTAGGGTTAAGTAGCAGATTCAAAAGTAAACTTGTTCAAAATATTTGTCTCTACATATGTTTTAAAATATATTTATTACAACACAACAATTAATCACAATCCGTTAAATAGAATAGGCGTAACACAATATTGTAGACCCATTTTGTTGTTAAGATATTTGTCGGGGTAATAACAAAGTATAATGAAAGTTTTTAATGATGATTGGACCATCAGAGTGGTCTGGGATCAATACATTGATAGACAGTCAGAGGTACATGAGTCTGAATATAATTTTTTTTAAGAAGCCTCTCTGTGGATTTATACAGTAGGGGCTTAAAAATCATGGCATACACGTTGCTTTACTAATTTAAATGGCAAGGGATTAAAGTGAAGCTTTTTGTCTGTGGAAAATCTTGTGATATCCTAAAGTATCAGGAGACCATGCTCTGCTCAACTTAGTTGAATGAAGAACTAAAAAATAAAACTGAATTTTTATTTAACAATTATTACAAATATTCTTTACTGACTTGCATAAAATATTAAAAAAATCACCCCTCTCGGTCGGGCATCGATCTAATTATCTTTGCCTTTGCAATTCCTCCACGCTACTACTGAGCCACGGTATCTACATTGCTTCGATATCGTTGTTTGCCATCATCTTCACTCAACAACCTTCAATCGTTTATAAACATATGTTTTTTTTATTACTGTTTACATTTTTTGTTTACATCTACATAAGCTAAATATAATTTTTTTAATTTAAGCATATTATCACAAGAAACACGGGATTTCACGGATTTTTCCCACATTTCTGGCTTCTTCCCTAATATTGGGTGGCGTTAAGCCTACGTAGTCACTGCTACCGTCCATTTTATTTAGGTAGATATAAACAAACAAAATGGCTGACGTTCAGGAAACACTGTGGACGTAACAGACAGTGGTACCACCACAACAAACTGTATGTTGCTCAATTTTCACTATTTTTTTTGGTGCACCGAGTGCTACCAGTTCATTCTATGTTATTCCTATGGGATCACTTTAACTCCCAAGGCACTAACAGTGTCTGAGGGTCCTGAGGGATGTAAAGTAGTTCTCTATTCCGGAGAGTAAAGTACGACTCTTCAAGGTAGATTAAGGTAAAAATGTTTTTTGGACAATGAGGTATATTTTAAATGAAAATTATATGGCATTTTATTAGAAGTAACCAATTAGGCTAAAAGATAAATGATACGATAATTTGAAGAAGTGAAGCGATAGGGGATCCATAACAGCTGGTTGCCACCCTCAGACATCGCTTTAATCACTTTCACACTTTTAATCCTCTAAAGAGCCGATTATTCTTTATTCAACTTTAATAAAACATTATTTTAGTACGTATTTTTAATTTTCCTAATAAGGTTGTCCATCAAATATAAGCTTCTTTTAATTTTCTTCAGTTCTGAGGGGATCTTTGAACAAAAGATTAATCTTTGAGAATTACTTAAAACTTATGTTTAAATTTAAAACGAAATGATTCATGCTACGTATGTGTATATCACAGCTTATACATTTTTAGAAAGTTGTTCCCAGAAACCTTTTTTTCTCCTTGTAATAAATAAAAATAGTACTTTATTGGTAATATGCTTTACAAAAACCCTTAACTGTCCACCACCATAGTTAAAATATATGTATTATGTCTTAAGTTTAGCTTTACCTGCCCTGTACAATGGGCCTATTGTTTTTTGTGCCAAGTAGACAGCAAGGTAACTTAAAGCCGCGAGAGTCGCATAGCCCAGCCAGAGTTTTAACCCCTCAGCTACTGTGTTCTAATAACGAAAAACTTAACGACTACTTTATATGTTTTTATGTAACATTCACTATGCTCTTTAGTGGTGAACATAAACAAAATGGTGGACCTTAGAGTGTCACAGTCCTACATAATTCACAATTAATTAGTGGATCTTTGAATTTGATTGAAATATGGAGACAGAACGCTTGTTCACAATCAATTGTGAAATAACTACGAGACAGGTGTGACATGGTATGGAAAATAAAGAATATCTCATTATTCCAGAGTTAAGCATTTATTTAACAAAGGTTTCCTTGGCTTGAAAATACAGATTACGTGTGCAGATTATTATACACCTTTGCTAGCTAACAAATTTATAATTACAATAATTCATATTCAGATGGATTCCTTTGATGTGAATTCGCCACCACGTGAACTCAACACTTCGTCACTTAATCAATTACATGCTTTAAATACAGCGAGATTCAATAATATCTTTAAATAATGTAGGTTTGAACCTAATAAAGACTCTTTTCTGGAATAATTTGCATTTTATTTAAATTAGAAACTTAAATCTTACCTCACATGATGATGTATCTGGTCTTCTTACTCGACACAGGACAAAAATGAAAATGAAATGACCAATGCGTGCACGATTACCTTCCCCCACTCCGTTCTGATTATTATCTGTCTTAAACTGGGCCTGTTTACCGCTGCTAACCAAATCTTCGTTTACTTCACGTAATAAAATTTCAAAATAAAATAAAAATTGTAACAAATCGTTACAAGAGCACCCAATGAACCTTTTATGAATCTGGACAATAAATATTTCCCTTACCTATCATTATATCAATATTTATTCATTATGTCATTATTTATTCCTTATTTATCATTATATTCATTATGTTCATTATATGCAGCGTAAGGTCACATCATCTGCCAATGGTATCTTAATACCTAAATAGTCTGTCTAAATTATCTTAGAAATTTTAATTAAAACGGATAAATTCACAAAAATAGTTGATCGTACTAAACAAGAGTCGGAAAAATATAGTTTGTTAAATTGTAATTTAATAAGCATGAATAACTTGATAACGTAATGGTATATATTTTTAATTAAATATGTGTTATTTGATGGGGAATGTTCCCTGAAAGCACTTACTTAGTTTTGAATTCTACCTTCAACAACTGGTATAGTCGTGTGAACGCCATGCTCATGCCCCATGCATGCATACAGTGATTTAAACTAACACGACAAAAGGACACAGAGGGAGTGTCGGTGTTGCAATAATACCTTTGGTCACGTTTGAAGCCTTTGTACAGCTACTTCACAGCCAACCAAACATGCAACTTCCCCAACAAGGGAAGATTTTATTACGTCACTAGATTTCTATGTCTATTAAAATTACATTTTATTTTACGTAAGGTAAACTGTACTGCTGAGCTTGAGTCTGTCATTTGTAAAAAGATTTTCTTGTATTTTTCTCAGAAAGGTTATTTCCACTACAAAATTCTTTTTGGGGAAACGGTTCAAACGTAAATGGAAATCGTTAGATTAAAACCAAAGAACTCTTAGGACGAAAACAAAATCGCTAACCATTACACACACAGCATGCTCACAGACATTTACAGCTGAGTGCCTAATTCATCTAATAAGATTTTTTAAATACTTACGTAATTTAAATAGTTGGCTATTTTTACATATGTTAAATATAATTTATTTTTATTATAAGGTGAATGTTTGTGAGATAAATACTTTGACTGAAGTGGGATTATTGACTCTATTACATTTTCTTTTATTTCAGGAACAAATTTCCTCAAATTTATATTGTACTGTAAACTTTTGCATCTATAATCTATAATATTACTCCAAATGACAGATGTACATATTATAATAAAAAACTGTAAAATACATAATTAATAAATCATTTGAAAAACTATATCCATGTACTGTGATGCCTAGAAATTATTTACTTTAAAGATGATCGTGATTTGTATCCATATTTTATCCTCTATAACTTTATCGTTTTTCCTCTTTGGCAATCTCATCTTCACTTTATATCAGAGAGTTGGTATTTGATATGATTTGATATTTAATTGAAATCAAGTTAAATACCTTCTTCGTACATAATTTACTTGAATAAACAATTAATTCCTTTGCAGAAAAACACGTCTCCGAGAAACATTCAATTAAATTTCAATTTATATTTATTTCTCCCAAGCAAGCAGATTGTGTACATGGTAAAGTGCACATTTAAAACTATCTAGCTTAAAGCTAATTGAGAGCTTAATTTTATACATAACATTCCTAATAACGATTAATTTTTAAGCATATATCGACTTTCACCATCCCTTGTTATGATTTCATATATTTATAAAAATAAATTAACAAAACATAAATGAATACAACAGAAAAACAAACATAGTATACAAATAGCTAATATAAAAAAATAACACAAAAAAGTAACAAAAAATAATGACAATGGAACATATGCCGAATGCATCTGGAATGTTATTATTTGACATTTTTTGTATCACTGTTCTTATAATCCTCCATTTAATTTTTGTTTTTGAGATAAAAGCAACAAATAAATTACACTTTAGCTTAAAATTTTTATACATAGTGACAAATAAGTCTTAGCACGACTTTATAACTTTATAATGAAGAGAGATGTCACATTCTAATTTGACCTATTTTTTCTGGTAGGAGTAAGCTGCATTTTATGTGTATTGTAATCTCATGGCACCAATGGAGACGGTTCATGGGTAGTAAGTTAAAAATCTTAAAGTTAAGCACAGGAATTCATCTACATTGTATTTACGGTCTTATTTAGTAGAAAACAGCTCGAACCTAATCTAAAAAGGTTGATTAAAAATGACAGTGGTTTAAAATTGAACGATATTAATTTCAAATTGCTGCCATTCGGTTTTTTGGGATAACCTTTTAAGATCCTGATTAAGCCCTGTATGCCAAACACACAATACTTCCAATTTTATGTCAATTATCACTTATACTGCGAATAAAGTATTTTATATAAATATTTATCAGTTCAACCCGCAAAGAAAAACAGATTTTTTTTAAAGTTAGCATACATCAATTTTGTTAAAAATAATAGATATTTTTACTGTAAAATGCTTGACCCCGGATTATAAAAGGTCAATCCAAAAGAAAATGGTGGTGGTTTGATTAAATGGACCACCACTATCAAACCACCGCCATTTTATTTTCTTCTCCTCCTCATTGGCCGTCCTCCATAAGTGACAACTGATCAGGATTTGTACAAAAAAGTATCTTAATATTTCAAAAAATTTGCAAAATTTAGTTTAGTATCATTTTTTCTAGGTTATAATTCATCTAAAGACTAATTCGTCACTTTGTTCATACTTGTGATGAGACCGGTATTTTCTTTATGTCAAACCGAATGGGGAATCCCGCAAAGAAATTTTAATAACTAAAATATTTTTTTATTCTTCATAATGTTTAATTTTTATTTAACACACTTAAATGCATAAATGTTACCATTGTTGATCTATTAGTTTTAACTTTAAAATTATTTGTAAATCACAAGTTAAATCAACCATCCAACCTTCAAGATTCATTAAGTAATTCCAAAACACGAAAACTTATAATCGAAAATGATTACGGAAGTAAGAAAGTCATAAATTTCACAGTTCACGAAGAGTTACAAATTGTTTGGGCTTAGCAAACTTGGCATCCGATTTGTCGTTGCAAGATTGTCCCCTGTCAAATTATTCCATTCCGAGTTTTCTAAGCGTCCGGAAATGCTGTTTATTTATGTAATTTTAATGCCATAATCAAAATGTTTGGGGTTAAAACATATTTGAAATCATGATTATTATTTTTCTTTGGAAAAATATACAACTTTTCAAAAAAATCACATCATTGGTTTTTTCAGTTTGTAAAAAAGTGCTTACGTAACCTAGGAGTAGCTAATTAAATCTTAGACCTTGAATTGTTATGGATTATTAGTTAGTAACTAAAATTACAACTTACCCAGGTATGGATTAAAAAAGCAATAAGGTTAATATTTGGCATAAAAACGTTCTGGTTCATGTAGGAGATATTTTCTAAGAATAATCTTCTGAAGTTTTCATGCTTATATATCTTAGAATGTTGAACATTCCTGGTTAAAAATAAACACTTTTACAATGTCCAGAGCACCAATCAATACAGTCTTCGTAACGCAACACATTTTTCCATCCAGCAGCATAAAACTACTCTTTTTGAAAATGTAACGTTCTACCACGTACTACGTTAGTTAAAATGTTTAACACTCTTCCACCAAACCTGAAAAGAGAAGCTGATGTTGGTAGATTTAGGAGAAATTTGAAACTGCTTCTTATTAAAAAAATAATACTACAGTGTTCAAGATTTTTAAAGTGATAAGTTCATCTTTTATTAATGTTTTATTTACATGTTGTGTCTTTATGTATTATTAATATTGTTACTACTAAGAAGTAATTTTTGACCAATTGTACATGCTTTTTTATACAAGTTTTATGAGGGTAAAAGCTTTTTATTTGACTTGATTATGTATTTTAGGCCAAGTATGAATGAAAAATGAGTTTAAGATGTTTGTGGCGTGATCTTGTAGTCTTGTTACTGATTAAGGCCGACATGTTATTTAGACAGAACTGTGAATTAATAGCCCACTATTCAATGGGACATCTAAGTAACCTACAAAGTTCCAAATCACGGCCTCTAAACTACGAACTGGTCTGATTATGAAGAGTAGCTTTGCAGATTAAGATAGGATTCAATAGTACGGACGTTAATCCACACAAGAGAGCACTACATCCACCGACAATCACTCACAACTATCCACAATTCGTGACCTCCAAGCTGCTGGATTAATCAATAATAGCTAGTCAATTATCATCACCGTTGTTAATTTTTTAATGGACACCCAACCCAGGTAGGTATTTTAAGTTTATATGAATGAGAAATGAGTGTAAGATGATTGTTGCGTGACCTTGGTTGTTTTGTTACTGATTGAGTCTAACATGCTTTTGAGACAATAATGTTGATTATTAGCCTAAATATAATTTCATTTACAAGATACCTACAGTTTAACTTATTAATCCGAACCACATTTGCCTCGATATTACAAATCGATATTGGTCTAACTATGAGGATGCTATTTGAGGATGAATTCAATATTGTGAATCTTTTAAAAGAGGTATTTTAAAAAGAGATTAAGACGATACCTTCTCAAATTGTAATAACAATTCAAGACAATTACAGTTACTGAGCAATTACATCAACAGTATTCCCCACCCCCAGGTACTATTCACGATGGAAATTGGACAAAATAATTCCATAATATTTTTAGATCTGACACTCACAAGAAACAATAATATAACTTATTTTCACATTTACAGTAAACCTACAACCACAGATGCATGCCACAGCCAGCCACCCTCAATCATAAAAAATGACCACTTACCACAGTTTCGTCAATAGACTTTTAAATTTTTCCATGTGACCAGGAAATTGCAATAGTGAATACTTGATTTTAAAACACAATGCCGTCACTAATGATTGCCCCAGTACAATTATTGACAATATTTTAAATAAACAAAAGCGCATTGGAGATACAAAAGTGCATAATAGAAATTTTATATCAACAGAATTTTACAGCAACTTATACTTTACCTTAAAAATCAACTCAAACATAATAACATCACTGTAGCAGCCAGAACATCAATAAATAGACTTGAAAATCATCCAAACATACGAAAACCTATAGAACAAACTAACAATAGACTAGATGATTCGGGACTATATCACCTTTCATGCAGCGACTGTGGAAACTATACGTCAGACAATCAAGGCGTTCTTTCTTGAAACGGTTAAGTTAACATCTTCTTAAACTAAATCAGCGTTCTAAGTTTGCTGAACACCTCATGATTGCTAAGCATTGTGTACGTAGCAACGAAAATATACAGATTCTACAAAAATGTAAAAAGCTTCCTGATGAAAGTTCTTGAATCGTTTGACATAATACAAAGCAATGAAAATATCTCCCGAAAATACTTTAGATGGATAATTAAATTTTTGTCCAAATATAATATTTGACAGAATCAAACACATTGTTAAAGAATCACCTGTTATCTATAATCAGCTGCTTCCCCTCCTCAAGGTCAAAGTCGTCAGAAAGGTATCGGTTAGTCGTGTAGTGGTCTTCGTCACCGTCAGTGTACTCGCAACAAATTTATGCGTGGTCGGCCCAACGTGTCAATATGTGTATTGTAAAAATTAGTGTTTAACCGGTTTTTTTATATATATCTAATTTCATGATGACTTGTAATGATTACTGTAGACCATAGAGTCCTGAAACTAGTCGCCTGCTGACTACACCAAGAACTGAAGGACGAAGGTATTGTAACCTAATTTTAGTCAATCACCGATTCAGGAGGCAACAATGTTTAGATTTCAAAACCTGTCTGAAATAAGGTAACAGATGCTACATAGTAGTTTTTAGCGTTTTGCGCCATTTTAGTACTATATTTTGCATATCATTAGAGAGAAAAGGGGAAATTCTAAAGAATCAAAATATAGTAAAAGCTTAAAACACAAAATATATTCTGGACAATTTAGGGTGTTCTTCTAACCTAATAGGAAAAAAGAAAAGACTTTATGGTTACCAACTCAATTTGTGAAACCTACTTTATCCAATAATCATGTTTTTCTAGATATGTATGACCCCAAACGTTTGGTGTTAACGAATCTCTTACTGAAAAACAACTAATTTTGAATGTAAAGGGAATAACGAAATCTTTAAATAACTTTGATGTATTTTTTCTTTCATTTTCCTGCAAGTATCATCTGTTAAATTGAATGACCAAGCGGTGAACTTTAACCTTTAGCCGATGTAAACGTACACCGACGTCATTAACTGGTTTGATGGCCGCCTGGTCGCTTCGATAGAGGGTGTTCCAGTGTTATGTAGTGGAAGATATCAACAAAGTCCTTATATTCTGATGAACTATTAACCGGCTGAGTGGTTTAGTGGATATGGTATCCACCTCAGATTACGAGGGTCACTGGGTAGACACTGAGAAAGAATTTTGACCCAATTTTATGAAGGTTACTGGATAAAGTTGCTATTGTTCATTGATCTGTTGATTGTATATCTGTTAATTAAATGATCATAGCAATCCTTGAATCAACTTTGATTCAACTTTGAACTTTGAATCAACTTTGATTTGATATTGATCTTGGCGAGTAGAAAAGCTACAGGTAATAGGATCGACCGCACTTTAAGTCTTACGTTCACTCATAATGATCTGGAAATAGCCTGGGTTTAGGGATTTGGTCACTATCTCAAAAATAAGAATACGCAACGTAAAAAAGGACTTAACAGTACACGTAGGCAACCATAAAAATGATACTTTGAAAATTTGTAATTACCTTGACTATTTTACACTTTTGAAGGTGGGATTGTTAACAGGTTAAATAGTTTTATGTTTTCAAATAGTTAAGCTGTAGTCTGTATAGGCACAGTATTATTTGTAATAATATTTATTAATTGCAATTCAGGTTTATTAGATTTATGCTTTGTATTTTAGCAAATGTTTAATTTAAAATTATAATTGTTTTCTCAAAGCTACGTTTCAGCCAGGTTATGTAGAGGCACAGTATTTTTGTACGCAAATTTAATCTAGTAACTTTACTGAGAAATTGAATTTATTCACTCATATTATAAAACAGCTTTAATATAAATCGATATTACATTTAAATATTGTAATGAAGCTTTATTCGATTTTACTGCCACTTAAGCAAATGTTTAATTTCAAATATTATATTTATAATCCAAAAATTAGTTGCGTGAAAATGAGCTTCAAAATTATGGAAAATTAGAAATAACTCACCTTAAATATATTTGAAATTTACCTGAAACAGAAACAAATCATTATTAAATTACTGGATCATTACAATAGTTTGTTAATCACGCCTTAAAATATAGGCATGAAAAACTGCATATATTTTGGTTTTTACAATTGCATGTAATGATTTCTTAACAGAAAAAGGTTCTTAAAACAATTTATCATAAAGTAACGAACGTGGCATAGAAATGGTAGACCTACCTTAAAACTATAATATAATTTGTTTTATCAAATTTATTGGTTTATTTGTATATAGTGTGACTTTACACTCAACATTTTGTAAATTCCTAAATTAGTTTTCCCTTAACCTACTGTGCAAAGTCTACTATATTCTCTGGAATAGAGTATCAAAGTACTACTTTTATCTCACGGAACTCTCTGACCCTTTGAGTACTTAGGGAGGAAAAGTAGTTTCCTTTGTGGACAAAAAAGTTACACTTTAATCCCTTGTCTCACAAATAACTATTATGTTCGTATAAAATATTGAATCTCACGTGAGAAAAGATTTTTTATATAGATATGTCTAAGCTCTAGGGGGCGGGGATGTTTGTAGATTTGTGAAACGCAAAAAGTGCAGCGGAAGTATTTGGATCTCATTTCCATAGGAACTTCCAGAGATACTCTATTGATTTTTTTATGTGAACCGAAAAGCATTCCCTTTAGACATATCCGTTATCTAACCTATTTTACAATGAGAAGTTAATTCTTATGTTACCAAAAAGACCACCAGCTAAGGCCTATTGTTTGTGCGGTGAATTAAAGACAGTGAGTCACCGTGGCGGAGTAATCTCATAGGCTAACCTTATGTGATCGGTCATGATCTGATGAGTCGTCTGTCTGTTTTCTATGTCAAAAAAGAAAGTTTTAATTTGAACTTTTGTGGTTAGAATGGGTTTTGTGGTTCCTTCTTTTTCTTGTGGCAATTTTTAGTTTTCTAAAATTAATAGCCTACATTTTGGTTGTATAAGTAAAAAATAGTAACTTATTTTGGTAGTGCTTATTAAGAGCTTTAATCTCTTTAGAGTGTACGTAGAATTCATATTTAACGATATATAATAATATTCTTTAGCTCAATGTCAGCTAACTTGGAGTGTTTGTCATTTTTTTAGATATATATTTTTTATTAAACCTTATTGATACCCTAAGAAACTTATCTAAACGTTGTAAAAATGAAAGTTGGTACCTCTAAATATAGACCTTCCATTTTATAAATTGGGTTCAATAGGCTATAGCCTAAAAGTATTAAATAAAACTATTGAAGTGTCATTCTGTAATTGGACCATAAAGATAGTTATGCCGAGCCAATGTTTTTTAAGTAAACGCAAGCAATAGGTAATAAATGAAGGTGTAGTGTCCAACCTTTTGAACTGAAGTGAACACTCATTAGATCAAGCTATCATAAAACTCCTTCAAATGCTAAAAAAATCATATCTTTTTAAAATATACAGCATAAGTGCTTTATGTATATTTATTATTACTAAATGAACTGAAATCTATTACCATAACTTTTAGTTTTACCATGTCAAATAGTAGGAACGTAAGATAAGTAAAAAACCTTAACTGTAGCTCAAACTTTTATTGGAAATTTTTTTAGACCTATATGATCTATAATCTATTCTGAAATAAAATCACCTGTTACACTTTACTTACCACCTAAAGTTCTCCAACCTTTTTTCTCTTCTACGCTATTAGGCAATTGTTGCCCAAACGTCAAAATATTCAAACAATTATTGCATTAAAAAAAATTTATTAACTCATAAAATATTATTAAAAACCTTTCTATAAATATAATAAATACCTCAGTCTGTCAGCAGTTCAATGGTTTAATTCAGGTGTAAAATGTTTCGGCCTACGCCATTTTATACATTTCATTTTTTTTTACAAAATATTAAAAAAACTATTTAATAAAAAAAATTGTAGATTACAGAACTATTTTATAAATTTTTTTTATTGGAATTGTTTAAAAATGGCGTAAGCCAAAACATGTTACACCTAAATTAAACCATTGAACTGCTGGATTTTTATTATATTTTTATATTACTCACAGTTCGGGGCTAATATGATGAATTTTAATAAATCTTTTTACGTCTAAAAGAGTTGTTTAGATCAAATATATTGCCTATATCCCTGTGTGAGAAATCTATTAGATTTGGTATATTAGTTTTCACTGTGTGAGAAATCTATGAGATTTGATATATTAGTTCTCACTGTAATAATAATCACCTCTAAGGAATAAAAGGCAGGTCGAAACGCACAACAATGGCACAATGGAAGCGGAAGGAATTCCTGACGCGTCGTTGTAGCGGATTGTTTTGTTCTTATTGATAATACTCTCGCCGAACATTTACCTGGAGCTTGTATTGTTATCCACTGGGCCATAAGAAAGTTTATATTCAGTTTAAACGATAAGTTGTGCAGTCTATAATGTACTCATTGTTTCACGGATACAAACTTTACATAACTAGCTGACCCGGCGAACTACAGCAAATATGCGTTAACTTTAAGATTGGCTATGCTCTGAAATCAAATATTATTACGGCTTCGTTGTGAAGGATAAGATATTCTTGGCCACGGGCTAGTTAATAACAGTACTGAGACGATAAGACATATTAACCTAACTGTTATACGGATTTTATAGGAAATATATACTACAACAGCTAATTATTATAGTAAACGTAATATGTATAAACATTGTAATTATTTTTTTATTTTGCCAACATATAAACACGTGACTTTTGATCAGACGGAAAATAAAAAATATGAATTCATCAAATCTAAAAGCCGTAAAGTGGCGAGTAAAGCTGTTCATTTTGTACAGCACACATTTACTTCATAGTTTTGTATCAATGAATGATTCAGATGGCATCGGATAGTAAAGCATATTGCTTATGGAAATTAAACCAAAAGCTGTAGCTTAAGTCAAAAGTTTTGATTGTAGAAAATTTGTAAACAAACTTAGTCCCCGTACGGTTAATATTAAAAATTTAAAACTCCATAAAATGGAAACTTTTAGAGTTTTTGAAAAACAATTCTCATAAAACTTCCAGGAAACTTATACAGAAACTTCCTAAAATTTCATGGCGATCGGATGAGTAGTTCGGCAACGCAAAAATGGCATACACACATACATACATTATTGAGGTGTACACATTGCATTAGATTTATTAAGAATACGGTACGTAATTTCTTTTTAAAATTTACTATTATTTATACTGTATTTTTCGTGTAAAAATGTAGTTTAACTTATTCGGGGTAGGGGAACTCATAACTATAAATAAAAACTAATTTGTATTCATTGTAAGATCACATCAATCCAGGTAAAATGTTTGATATCATCTCGTGAGAGGGGGATGAGTTCCATTCCCATAAATGTTTCCACGTGAAAGAGGTTATTTAGATTAAGTATAAAATTAAAATGAAATATTATTTTATTGAATATTATACGACCGTTTTCTTAGTTTTACAAGGTATGCATTTTTGACTTATTTGTTAAGGGAGGTGTGTGTCAGTTCACTGACAAAGTAATTTTTTATATAAATTATTGTGCATTTCCCTGAGGTATCTTTTGAGCTTTTTAAAAGTAATAATATTGTAGTTTACACACTCTATCCAAAAAAGTACATTATACACCAACCTTAGATAAAATAGCTAATAAATAACATCTCATAGGGTTAATAAAACAAGTAATCATTAAAAAAATTACGTCACCCTTATAGTGAACGTTTTACATAAACTCATCAGTATAGTTATACATTCTTTTCCGAGATTTTTACCAGCATATTAAATTAATTCAAAATATGTCATTATGACAATTCGAAATAGTTTAATAAATTTAAAACTACAACAAATTTATTTATATAAATGTAACTCAAATTGAGTGTGAACGTAATATAAATTCAATTATACGGTGAAAGAGGAGAGCCAAAGCAAACATTTGCTATGTGAGGTACTTCAGGGATGTCAACTAAGTTTAGTTCTGTTTACCTATGGGAGGTGGAAAAATTTTCTGTGTAGTTTATCGCTCTAATATGTAGGTTTAATTTAATACACATGTACTATTGTGTATTAACCAATATTGTATATTTTTATACACCAATTTTCAAAATAGGTGTGAAATAAATGTAAATTATTTATTTTGAAATAAATAAAATTGGCAACTAGAAACTGTTGACTTACTGGGACAGTAAGCCAACAGTTTTTAGAACCCAGTATGAACAGCGTCTCCTGTCAGATCACGAGTGCCTTCTGTAACTAGCCTATGTGAACATGTTGCTATGATTCCTCGCTGTATTTACCTCACCACACAGACTTTAAGCCCATTGTGATGGGCAATCGAGGAAAAAATGCTCTTGAATGACAACGTTACCTTTTTCCTGGAGACATCAGGTTTCAGAGAGAATTACGAGTCGTTTAACCGTGAAAAATATGGTTTCGGTTTAGGCACATCCCATTAAACTCTCATAAATTAAATATGTATGCAAAATTCAGCCTCTGCGTAGGTACAGGTTGATATTATTTACATTTCAACATTATAAATGGTGGTAAAATATGGTTCGTTAATTATTCGTTATATTATAAATCGTTAACCTATTTCTTTTACCTAATTGGTTATAATTCTGTTAATTTGAAGTAGTAGTATTGCAAATATAACACACAGCTTCAGAAGTATACGCACCAGCTGGGTTATGAAATTATATACTGTAACAACACAAACATTGAAGCCGTTTATCAAGACAAAGATCGTCTAAACCCCTACGACATGTTTACAGTAATTACTTGAAAATTCCATTAGAGCCCCTGAACCGCTCATTTGAGCTAACATTATGATGTATTTTTTTCAGGAATTTAATGAAAAAGGGTTTTTCATTTTTTCGGTGGAGCAAGTTTGATCAGATAAACCACCAATAATAGAGATGAAATTGAACACCAAGTTTAGTATACAGATGTTTTACTGCCTTGGGAAGATATACTTAATTAATTAATGAGTATTTGATGTTCATGGCAGGAAGTTATTGATTTCAAACAGTCTGAACAAATAAACGTTGCGGACCCCTTTGTATACATTATTTTACATTAATAGCTAAACGTAATTAAAAAGCAGTATACAAAACTTAAGATTGACATCATTTGATTCGCTTTATGAGTTGAAATATACAAATCAATATTTTGATTATTATCTCTGTGGCAATATGTTACTGTTGTACTGTGATTAGTAAATAACGTAAATTTTCTTTTGTTCCATATTATTTAAAATATTTTTACATATTTTTATTAACACTTTTATCCACTGATGATTATAGAAAGAGTATATAATGATGAGAGCTGAAAATACTTTTATGGTATATATGATTTTTTTCAAAACGTTTAAATAAATCTTCTTTTGTTGTGGTTTTATACATGTTTGCTTATGTTGATTGTTCACTAGTATTTTGTTGTTGTATTTATGACAAATTAAATTAAGAGAAGTGAATCAAACAGAAGATCAAATTCTCAGGTTAGTTCCCACCAGGTATTTTATTCCTATGTTACTCCTTAAAGTACTTTAAAAACAGCTTTTATCATTATTTTTCTTAATTTTTATGTAGTCTTCATATCCATATTATGGAATCATTAAATTTCACTGAATGATTGATCAGTCAAACCAGGACATTTTTTCACAGCTCTAACAAACCAAGAAATGTCTAATAATAAATTTATATTAGGGTAATTTGTCGTCAGACTTGGTCTATAGATCAATGGAATATTTGTTTCTATGGTTTTAACAAGGTTGAAGGTTTTATTTATAGCCAAAAATTTAGATTTTTACAGTTAATCTATAACTAGATACGAATTTCAATGGTTTTAGGTATCTAGAGAGATTACTTCAAACCAAAACTCTATTCTGGTCAAAATGCACTTGCACAGGGTAAACATAACTGTGATTTAGTTATCATTCAATTTATTATGAGTTTCTCTTTTAGAGTCTGTTTTCACTTATTGCATCTATATAATAGTTTGCAAGGTAATGTTTTTGGAAACGATGTAAAAATTACGTACTTTAAAATAGATTTTAACATTAAAACACAATTTTTCTGCATTTCACTGCAACCTATTTTACTTCATCCTATTTATGAGCCTATAACGGAAAACTCGTTCAAAAACCATAAGGACGTAAAGTTGTTGAAACTAAATAAACATTCGGTTGTGATAAGCTTTGTTTTGTCTAGCCTGAGGTTAGTAGGCCAGCTGAGCTGACCTTTGCGGTGTTTGTTTTGTTTCGGAACATCAAAAACTACGTAACAAGGATGTTCGTAACAAGCCATTGTTTGTTGTATGTTTCATGATAATGAGGTACAATATAATCACAAATATTATAATTGGTGCCGTGTATTACGTACATTTATACTCATATCTTATTACTAAGTATTTAATTATACTATTTTAAATTAATTAAGTGCTTTATGATATGTTTTTAAATAGGTTACATTGTTACAGGAAAATATGTTAAATAATTATCATCTATAAAATCATTACCAATTCAAATATAATCGAAAAACAATTTTAAAAAATTAACTGAAGTTTTATTATTATGTTTTTGAAAGTAAATAATAAAATTGGGTATGCTAGAGCTTGTAGATTTTGTTCACTGGGATATTTACTAATGATTCTGGCAATGAATTAGCTGGTATTTGTGAGTAAGAAAACTAAACTAATAAAATCCATTACATTCACTCTGAACTCATACCTTAACAAATCCACATAGAGGTTGGTGTGTAACAAATAAGATGTATAAATAAGATGATAAATAATGTAAATATGAAATATTGAGTATATTCAAGCCATAAAAGACATATTGGTAACAGTTTTGAAATATTTCCTTTAAATAGATAGTAAATATTACACTCTCACTCATCGATTATTTAATTTTTAATACTATCACATACTCCGTCTCCAGCTCTTTCTTACATAATTTTATAGCTCCAGTGTTAAGCCATAAAAACCTAATTCACTGATTAATATAGTTTTGTGATATTTTAAAGTAATAAGAAATATTCAAGAAATGAACCCGTCTTGAAACACAGCATCGTATTGAAATATTTATTGAATGGCACATTGTCAGTATTAATAGTAAGATATGAAATTTAATTGCATGCATTATTCTTAGCATACACTTTTTTCTACGACTAATAGGTTCCCCTTATTTACTACCATTCCTTTTCATTCTTTTCTCGTTTTCCTCAAGTTATCCATTCGCCTTTATCTAAGTTATTCCCTATTTAGAATGTATTTAGGGATTTTTTTGCTTTCCTTGCTATAGTTTTATGTGTATTAAACTGTGTTGGCATCTTATTAGCCTAACAGTTAGTGTCTTGGACTTCGGCGCAAGGAGGTCACGGGTTCGACCCCCAGAATGTCCAAAAAATTTGATAGGTTTGGACCGTTTTCCTTTAAAAGTGATTGAGTATTCTTCCGTAAAAATGCTTTCGGTGTAGACATACCAAAAAAACTATGACGATCCTGTCAGATTAATAAATAGTCGTTTGACACGTATATGTCTAAAGTCTGTGGGAGGATGGGTTGGTAATTTACGAGAGGCAACACGTTTAACGGAAGTGACGTCATATGATTATAGAACAGGTGTATGGAGAGACTGTAAACATTCCCTTTAGACATATCTGTGATTTAAGCTTGAAGATGTTACTAGAATTTTTCAGTTATAAAACCACATGACATCAAAACCATCACACTTATCATATTCATCCTTCGCTCTTATTCAGGTTTCAGGTTAGATTGCCCTGAAGGATTGTGTCCCTATCTTAATAACAAATAGTTTTCGATAGCTGATTGATTAAGGGTGGTTTTTCTACCACCACGAATAATCAAACTTTGTGTTCCGTGCTTCGCAAACTACTGGTTGCAATGAGAATAAATAAATTAGACTTCGTACCTCCGCATTGCACGACTAGCCACTAACTTTGCTGCTTGCTTTGTGCTTAATGATTGTGACCATTGTGTACTACACCACGCGACTAACAGGCTGATCACTCAGGCTTACGGGCTCGGTCACTATTGGTGTTTGTTGGGTTGTTTACTTATACATTGACGCAGGTTCCATCTAAATTTTAAAATTAATGTATTAAAATTGTTATATTACTCATTGTAATTATACATTGTCACTACAAGACGTCAACGAGTGTTGGAAAACACTTTTGCATTGCGTTGGAGTACTATAACGGAGGTCATTGTTGGGCAACACAGTTAGCAGAATCACAAAGCACACAGCGCAACATACTGCGGAGGTTGGAATACACCCATTTACTAGAGAAGTATATCTTTTTTGGGAACAATAAAAGTTTATTCATTCAATAAATTTGAGCACCTAAGTCTACTGTCAAGCGGTATTATCTTGCCATTTATCTCGCAACACCCCCACAACGGCCACCGCAACCTCCATACCCCCCTACCTTCTACAACCCTCCCTCTGATCCCCCTCCACCCAATCGTAAGGTATTTAACGATCGATCGAGCTCAATTCTCCAACTAATCATGCCACCTGTTGCCCGCCGTTCACAATTTATTGGTGTAAAATAAAAAAAAACAAAAAACTCAAATATATGTTTCACATTAATTTGTTTTATACCAACGGAAAACAGTCCATTTACAGAACGCCTAAAAGGGGGTGAGAATTTTAACTTTGAAGAATTATAAGGCTGCAAACGCAATATCAAATTTTAAAAATATATTGTAATGAACATTTACTATACTGAAGACAATGACGACTTACTACTGAACATAATATAAACACATCAAAAGAACCAAATTTTTGAAAAAAATCAAAGAAATAGTTACATGAAAATCTAAAAGTATTCTCTAACTAATAACCCCTCTTACTCCATCAAGAAAAAAAACATATGGCCTCAAAAAACACTACACTGTTTGGATATAGTTTACTTTTAAGGTTAAATAAACACCGTGACCATTGGGTAATTCCCGAAACACGTGAAAATAAAAATGAACGTAAAAGGGTACTCTGGCATTATTTTTTTAGTAATTTAATTAACAGATTTAGTCTAGATTTGGAATAACATGAATGAAAGTATAAGCTAGCGTTAATTGTGCAATACAGATTCAATATTTGGTTCATTACAGGTCGGTATTTAATACTATTTAGACGTACATACTATTTAAAACATCACCCCAAAATAATTTTAATATATATTTAAAAATACAAAAACAAACTTAACTACGATATATTCTGAAGGCTAATAACATATTATACATACTATTTATTTTAAAACAATAATTAGTATCATGCAACACTGTAAGACAAGCTTCAAGAAACACCTTTGAAATCGTAGAACATTGTTCAAGATTATGTCACACTCTGAGGCCACTTTGTCTTTATGCTAGGTTTACACGAGGAAGGAAAATTGCTAAAGTACTTGTGCGAGAATCGTTCCACAGAAAAAAACCCGGATAACAGTTTTTTAAGTCAACCCGTTTATTTTCCCACGGAAAAAACTTTATTTGCACCTTAAACAACTGTCTAAAAAGTGTATTTCATAGCTATGAATCGTCTCAAATAAAAACAACTGCAAATTTTAGACTTAATTTAATTTTATGAAACATTTAAATAGAAATATCTGAAAAGGTAGAACAAAAGTTACATATTCATACAAAATCTAAGGGGTGAACCCTTAGACTCATTTAAAGAAAAGTTATTTGAAAAGAAACTATAATATGTAAAATAAGTTTATAGTAACCATCTTAATGTATCGCCTTTCGTGATGAAGAAAGGTCAAGATTGTGGGCAAGGGAGCTAGCTACCGTAGCGATATGAGTCACATACATTTGCCACAGGATTGTTTGCCACTCATGGTTTGTTTGAAGTCGCCATCTACTATTTTCGATTGAGCAAACATTGACATGCTTTGCCAGAACGTTGCCCTTGAGCTGGCGTTTCAATCGTGGTGTGATAGTGAAATGGTCTAATGGGATAGTATTATAATGTTGATCTTCTACCTGTTCGAAGATAAATTCATAAATAACATTTAGGTGTACGGTCATTTACTTTATGGAACACGATGGAATAAGAGGTCCTAAAATACAGTACACCACAAATTTAAAACGCCAAACAGTAAACAAAAAATATTTGAGGGTTTAGAATTATTTGTACTCATATAACATTGAACACCGTATAGTTCAGTGTATAGGAAGTAAATGGAGGTGAGTAGATCCCATTTTAAGGTGATCCCAAATAAAGGACTGTAAATGGAAAAGTTAAAATTCGCTTAAAACTTTGGCAGAGTTGTCTGTTACCAAAATGGAGGGCAGTAATCTAGTACTCTTTTACTTTGGTTTCGTATTGGCTTTCTCTATATTCTAAAATTGAATGGGACTTAAAATTAACAGTGATAAATATATCATTTACTTATCATGTTATGTGTATATTTACACAAGAATACTATTGTGTAGTATTTAAATACTTTGCTTGGATATTTTTAGTTCGCACTGTTATTAAGTAATGTTTTTTATTAGAAACACGTGGTATCAAAAATCATTATTTGATTTTAGGTTTAATCAAAGTTTACCAAACGAGTTAACAGTAAGGTTCATTAAAGAGATCCCGAGACCCATTTACGGTAATGTTAACTTTATTCAACATATCTCTGGAACCAGACTAAATAACAATCTGAAAATTTAATTATTGGTTTACTTTCAATGTCGGTAGAATAAATATTACTTTTTTCCAGAATGAAATAAATTATATTTTAAAAATAAAAATTCAAAGTTTTCCATTTATAATTTCTAAAATTACAACACCTATAACTATTTCAACACAATTCTCGTCACCAAACTTTGAATAACCAAACTTATGAAAATGGCAAAAAACTCTGCAACTGTTTATATATAAATCTATTGGAAGTTTGATCCATTTTAAGCTAAAAAATAAGTAAAATGCCTTTGTTTCAAACTGTAGGTAAGGCTATATTTAGTTGGAATACAATTACTTCAACTGGACCTCAAGAAGGCGATCCAAAACAAAATGGCGGTGGTTTGGAATCATTCAAAATCAATCTGAAACTATACAGGTGCTAGACAATTTTTTTCAGTGACTTTTGACCATTTTATTATTATGTGCTATACATAATTGGAAATCGTAAGTAAAAAAAATTTAAGACTTAAGAGCTAGGTCTCGGTAGGGTGCCTTTATAATAAATTTTTATATATTTTTCAAGATTAAAACCATTTTAAATAAATCTACAGTTTATTATCTGGTACACGAGACATCCTCTTCTGATTTATATGACATGTATTCACCTGATTGGTCTATTGTATACAATAATTACTAAACTATTGTCTCTTTGTATTACATTATACCCATGTGACATTTGAACAGTCCTTCTCGCACTGATTAGTATTGAGTTGTGCTAAGGATTAATTAGTATTCTATTTTACAAATAAATTAAATACCGGTGTTAATTTTGATCAATACTAAATAAATAATGAATACTGACATTAATCAGATTTGAGGAACGCAAGAAGTGCAGCGTAAGTATACGGAAGTGCTATAGTTATATTAACAGCTGTTTAGATGGACTGAAAACATTCCCTTTAGGCATATCCATGATCTAACCTATTTCTGACCGGGAATTAGGCCCTACATAATATCATTTTATTCTTTCTGATGGAAATACAATTTGCAATCTGTTAAAATGAACTATGTATGCATATATATCATTATATCATTATAAAACTAATACCAATATTAGTATTTGAATTAATTAAAAATAGGTTATTACTAATACCATAAATGATCAAATAATATATTTTATTTTTATTAGTAGAAACGTGAAAATCAACAGACCTAACATTATTAAATAATACTGTTTTGAAAAGTTGAATATAAGCTGTTTACTTTGTGAAGAGAGAAAACATCGTCTGCAGCCATAAAGATTGTACAATGGGCTCTTCAGTACCCTTTCGCATAATCTTGGCTATAAAGGAAACAAATCATATCCGTTGCAAAATGTTTGAAGCTTTTCAATTTAGATTATTTTAAACAGAATGTTTTTGAATTCGATTAGTTTATTCGTTGAGTGATTGTATTACTTAAGGTGTTGCCAGCAAAAAACTCGACTATCATATAAAAAAATCATAATTTTAAGGTTTATTTGTTGATTGTATCATAAATATGCTTTGGTGCTATTTTTGAAAGTTTTTAGTGAAAACTTTTCAAGTTACAGGGTAAGTATTTTTTAAATTTGGCGTTTTTCGTGCAAGAAGCGAGGGAAAACTGCTTATGTTTTGATTTGAGATTGTTAAAAGAAGATTAATAACAGACCTTTTAACGTTCTCTATATGAAAGTTTTAGATAATTTTTTGTATGCTGCAGGAAATGACTTTTTAACGCCACATTTTTTATCCGATAATCTTATAATGTAATCTTTTGAGGGTAAAAATGTTTTAAGGAAATACAAAAAACAGAGTTGTTACCTTAAATAGGTTAATCAGGAAACTAGCGCCGTCTTAGTGGAATTTAGCTGTCCCTAAAGCCGCTCGCACGGCGTTAAATGACAAACACCATTAAAATAAAGTTTCCTATATAAACGTTTAGTTTTTACTTGATATGCAATGAATTTTCAACGAAAAAACTAATATTTTACTGTTTTTTAGTAAACGAGATTAAGAGAATTTTATTATTTTCTAGGAGTCTTAAAAATCTTAAAACTGTAATGGTTTTAAAGTAATATTTTAAAAGATTGATTTTTTAATAGAAAACAGAAAATTGCTCAACCTTATAGAAAATGAAAAAACCGAGAAAATATATATTATTACAATTCCGACGGGGACGGTGTCGTTGTCCTGTAATCCAGCTACTTGGAGGTCACGAATTGTGGATAGTTATGAGCAATGGTCGGTGGGTGTAGTGTTCTATTGTGTGGATTAACGTCCACACTATAGAATACTACATTAATCTGCAAAGACCATCCTCATAATCAATTACACCAGTTCATAGTTTAGAGGCAGTGGTTTTTGTTTCCACGTTAAACTAACTGAAGTTGCCATTGGCTGTTGTGCTAGTAATATACAGTTTTGTCTAAGGAACATGTAAGCCTTATTCAGTAACAAAACTACATGATCGAGCCACAATCGTCCTACTCTCAATTCTTATTCATATTTTGCTTAAAATACCTTACGTGTGGTAGGGTCTTCATTTAAATAATCTAATCTTGTTTATAAAGAAATTTTACTGGCAATATTTTGGCCAAGAGCGTCAAAGAATAAAAAAATGTTAAGATTATTCGCTGAATGTTTCTATTTTTCCATGAAAAAAATTAATCTGTTTCTTGAATCGTGCGTTATGGAAATGTTGGTTAATCTGAAACATTATACAAATTATTTGTAAGTACAAAACTAAATATTTACAAATATGAGGGCCAACAGAAAAAATCTAATGTAAAGTCAGTTTAAAAGGAAAAATTAAATAATGGCAGATAAATCGTTATGGCGAATTTCTTTTTCTGAATCCTAATAAAAAGTTTATACTAGTGTTCAAAAAATCCTGAAAAGATGTTTTCAAAAAATACTAGGTCTAAATACAGTAGTAAAGATGTTATTCCTAGAAACACAACTCATAGCTTTATTTCCAGCAATATAATAAAAAGAAAAGATAGAATAGTACAGAACATAGTGTTGAACAGTTTGAAAATGAAATAAAGATGTAATGGTTTTCCTGTGATGTAGTTACGTCGCTTGCCGCCAGGGGCGTGTCACAAACCGAGGATTTCTCTCATTTTTACATTATTTTTACAATAATTTTCTTTCAAACTTGTTTTACACAATTTAGAAACGTTGTTAATCACATTGTTTTATATCTTGCTTAATTATAATTATAATTTATATTTAAATCGTGTTAAGGAAAATTGCGTTTAATATTTATTTTAGAATCTTGGCATCTACAGAGTCTTATGGCGGAGTGTAACGGTCGTTCGTATTTAACTGTAGATTACTATTAATGCAATTTTAAACTAACTGCAAAACTTTAGTTACGATTATGAAAAAACATGGACCATTGCTAACAAATTATTGATGATTCACGACTCATTATTCAACTGCCTCACTTCGTTGCGACCTAACTTAGTTATTTGGCTAAATTAATTGTTAAATGTATTTTTAGTTTCGTTTTTCTATTTGTGTTAGCGTTGTCGAGGACGACTCTTCACTACGTTAGTGTCAATGATATTTTCATTCCTACTTTTTATTCTGACTTGAAAATGGACTTAAAATGTCCGAAACGGTTGGTCGGCAGCACGAAACTTCACGGACTGTAATACAGCTATTTAAACCTTTGACAATAGTCACTTTTTTCAATATTTTTCTAAATGTGGATCCTTTCTACAAAGATATAACCTAATAATTGGGTTTCATAGTCCACAACCAGTGCTGGGCAACTGGCAAATGGGAACTTGCTCGTTCGGACCATTGAATTAGGCCTCAGCGATTTGCACTAGATGGTAGACGAAGTGTTCACTGGACCTTAGACGTAAGGGGACCTCTCTCATTTTACAATATCTTTGAAATAATTCAGCCTACTATAAACTGTCTGAACTGTATATTTAATTTGGGATTGATTTATCACTCTTAATTGAATATTTTCTATGTATAATCGTTTAGATACAGATAATTAAACGTAATTGGTGATTTAAAATTATATTGTTTTGTTGAAAATAATAATAATTTATTTGTTATTCATGTTGTCTTGAATTTTAATTAGTAACTTGTACATCTTGTGGTCATTATTTAAATCAGGAGCCTGTGTGTCATTTTAGATATTTAATTGTAGCCTAATATTTTTTCCATTATTCTTTTTTATACATTTTGTACGATATTAATGCACGTGCATCTAAACAAATATTAAGTATAGTTATAGTCTTATTAAATATTTATCACATGTGTCGTCTCGTCATTTGTTCTTACGATCCATGCTACCTTTTCAACGGTAATAACTAACTTCGACATTCATTTTTTATTGTTTAAATATGTGTTTAATAGTGGTACGAGCAAATTATTTATATTACCAGATCCAAGTGTTCAGAAGTCTACAGATTAACATTGGGTGGGGTTGAAACTACTTCTTTTTTATAACCTAAACTGCCCATCACCACTTTAGGGATTGTGGGGTTAATTAATGCTAGCCAGAGGTGACCTCTCATGACAGGAGTCGCCGGCAACTGGTTATGATCCAGCAAACTTTGAATTACTAGACTAGCTCGTTACCCCTAAGCTACCGTGCTGGTAGCTACAATATTTTTAAAACGATAGTCTCAAATCCTACAAATAAGAACAGTAAATAACACATGTATACTATAAAACATAAATGTGAATTATTTTAATCTCCTTAAACTGCAGGATTTATTCAATTTGTTTCGCATTTGATCACCGATCCACATGAATTATATTGTATAGGAACTTTAATGTGATATACTTTTATGAAGAATTCATGAAGTATTAGATTTTTACGAGAGAGTTTTTTACATTAACTCCTAAAAGGAGTTTCTAGAAATTTACACAAATTTACGTTTTATTTATATTTATTGTAATTGAACGTTTTACAAAGTTCTTTGGAATTGTCCTAAATAATTGGAAATTTATACTGACAGATTATGACTGAAGATAAATCATTGACAATTAACAAAAGCAAACACTTTTTTAATGTCAAAGAGTTCTTGCGTCCTATTTATTTGGAAAAAAACAAAAAACTCAGCACTACTTATATTTGCAGACAAAAATGACGTCACTGGCGTATGAAATAAAAATATTACTTTTCTTAGTTAGCACGCCCCCTTATTAGTAAAACATTTGATACTATTTAATTAGAAATAACTAGATATAATAATTAAATACATATTTAATCAGAATCCATGGTTTAGTCATTTTAGTATACTTCTATATTTAATTTTGTTTCGTTTAGTCTTTTTTTCTGGTGTTGTATAGTTATTTTTCCCATAGAAGTATTCAATAAATTATGCACGTTTTTTGCTATTAAACTTAGCTTGGATTTAATTTTTTTATAAGTATGATGTAATTTTTAAACACTTTGGGGTTTCATGAACGTACCGTGAAATAAAAAACACAGTTAAAATACAACTTATGGGTAAATGAAAAAGTGGAAAATGATCATTTTTTACCTTAAAATTATAAATTAGAGTATTAATTTATATTTCCAGCGTTTAGTAAAACGTTATTAAAGTAGTTTAGATAATATTAATTGTAGTACTAAAATATGAATATATTTTTTTGTATAAATGATATGCTGAAATACTGATTAATAGTCTTACCCCAACTAAATAGTTCGTAAGAACCATCTTATTTACAAAGCGTTAGTTTTTGGAATGGATTTTTTGGGCTTAATTTAAAACCTTTTCATGTATGCTTTTACTAAATTCACTCTTGTTTTTAATATAGTGTATTTTAATAATATTTCTTTAAACACAAACAGTTTTTCTTTCATTTTAAAGGTAATGCATTAAAAATCAATTATAATTTAATTTACGTAAAACTCAACACATATCCGTATATTTTATTACTGATATCACGTCAGGAATAAATTTTTTTTATAAAAAAGATGTACTTAAATTTGTTGATACTGCCTATTGAAAGTAAGAACAACAACATCAAAGAATTACAACTATAGGCCTACCTTAAATAGTAAAGCCTATAGTAATAATTGTACGGTATACCTGTAAAAATGTGTCACCGGAAAATTTGTGATAACAAATTGTTGGATGTAGCTTTTCCATATTTTTGAGTTACTGTAATAGTTGTGAGAGTAACTCGTGTTAACTAGGGCTTCAGAAACAGTGGTACCACACACGCAAAAGTGAAATGTAAATCTATTTATCACGTTATCTTGCTTGGGAATTTTATGTGTACTTGGAAGTTATGTATCTCACATAGTGTTTCTTTCCTTAAAATAATACGGATGTGATAACTTGCATATGTTTGTCTCCTGGAAACTGAACATATATTTTATATAGGTATTTTGCACTTATTATTATTAAACAAAATTTTAAAATTAATTAGTATAATTTTTTGAAATGTTTTTCTTGAGTATAAAAAATTATAAATAAAAAAAATATCTAAAAAAATTAAAAAATATATCTACGCATCTGAATAATTAGAACAATTGAAGCCATCTGGTAGTATAATTAGATTTTTTCAACATCCATGGAGAATACTCGTTACTTTCTTACTTCCCATTTAGAATATTAAATTTATATCTTTAGTATATTCAGAGTGATTAATCTTTATACTAATGTCAGGTGGGGTGGGTAGTAAGCAAATGAAATAAACTATCTCAGTGAACTGACACATACTTAATCTCTTTAAATTTAGACTTTATTTGAGAAATTACATACATTTTTACACTACACTATTGTGTTCACATATTATTATTGAAATATTAATAAAAAATTGTTTAAAATATATAAGTAAAATATCTTAAATGAATTTCTTTGCCACAAGTTGTAAGATTTTGGGTACGATACGCATTTCACCCTCCACCCTCTCCAAACCAGTCAACCTGCGGTAGTTTTTAAAGTGCTCTATTGGATAGTGTGACAATAAACTGCGTACCAGGTTCCAGGTAAAACGGATAAATATTTTTTACTCAAACAACATAGGTCACTGTCAGACGACGCACTGTGTTTACCATGGGCGGTAAATTTAAATTTTCCATGGTACCATCAACTATTTGCCACAGGCAAATAGTTGGTGGTGCTACTAATTAGTTCCACTGATTTTATTGTTAATATTAAAATAATTTTTTATGTTTATTGTGTTTACGGAAAAGACAAAATATTTATTTGACTCATAGTGGGTGTAATCTTATTTAGAGCATTAAGTATCAGAAAAAATGACATTTCGATCAAAATAGAGCCCTTAAGAGAAAAAAATGGATTTCTAATGGTTTTAATAATTTTTAGGTAAAAAATACTCTAAAGAAATGGAAAAAGTTCTAGAGAAATTTCATCTATAGCGTACCAATAAAGTAGTCTGTGGCTCTGTACGCGTCTACTCAAATACAGAGAAACAACGAAAAGAAAAACGACCTTTTCGTTTCAGGGGATTTTAATTTACAACCACTTAATTTTCAAAATTAAATTGTACTTAATATCATATGATTATACATCGTCATCTTAAACCTCTGCGATAACGTACTTAAGATGTTTAAAGTACTGAAATAAATTACACCGAATATATTACACCAATATTCGAACCAATAGTCAGAGAAGCTATCCAGGGGTTGAACTTTAATATTTTTCAGCAGTGATATTGCAACAAATATAATGACACGCCAAGCCAAATATTGACTCTGTGGAATTAGCGAGTAGATACAACCCACCCCTCCTCATAATCAACACACAACCTCCAGGGCTTGGATAACCAAATAATTACTGGGGTTTGAAAACATTATGAACTCATTCTCCCCTATTATTGTTAATCCAGCTAACTTTAGCATACTCTAACTATTCCAGGCTCATTCCAGTGGTTGTAAACATATTATGCGTTTTAATGATGCTATAATTGTATATTATGACGTTCATTCCATTAATCGAATTTTCCGTTTACTAGTTAAATTTTTATCACTGACATAAATCATTTTATGTCTTTGAAAATCCATTGAATGCTGTTCTTAAAAGACCAGTGGAAGAGCACTGCCATTTGATTAGAATAGGAAAGGATTTGTTCACAAAAGAGTAGCATTTGTGTTGAGGCTATTACACAAACTGTTTATATTCTTTAGGTTTATCGCCTGTCTAAATACTGACTACTAATTTTACTTACTCATCAACTTCATCATTATTAGGTTGATTTAGAAATTTTATTTAATAGTGATTAGTACTGATTAGCTAATGTGGTTAGTGATGATTAGTTAATGGCGATTAGTGATGATTAGTTAATGATGATTATGGATGATATGTTTTTAATGATGATTAGTTAATATTTTGATTTTATTGATTTGATGTATTTATTGATATGTTATAATAGTGATGATTAGTTAATGGCGATTAGTGATTTTAGTTAATGATTAGGATGATATGTTAAGTAAATGGTGATGATTAGTTAATGGCGATTAGTGATGATTAGTTAATGATGATTATGGATGATATGTTAAGGGTAAATAGTGATGATTAGTTAATGGCGATTAGTGATGGTTAGTTAATGATGATTATGGATGATATGTTAAGGGTAAATAGTGATGATTAGTTAATGGCGATTAGTGATGATTAGTTAATGATGATTATGGATGATATGTTAAGGGTAAATAGTGATGATTAGTTAATGGCGATTAGTGATGATTAGTTAATGATGATTATGGATGATATGTTAAGGGTAAATAGTGATGATTAGTTAATGGCGATTAGTGATGATTAGTTAATTGATTAGTTAATGATGGTTAGCGATGATTCGTTAATGGTGGTTAGTATGATTAGTATTGTTAGTTTAGTTTATGTTTCTCAAAGATATTTCACATTTCAACAGAATTATTCTGTTTTATAGTATATGTTACTATGGAAAAATATATAAAATATAGTTATTATCTGTTTTTGTATATAAAAATATTACTGTAAATCATTGAGTAGCCTTCTTTAAAAAACATACTCCTTAAGAACAGAAGATGGATTTCTATGCATTGTACCTATACTTAATGATTTCTCCTTACAAGTCTTTTGTAGTTTAAATATACATTTGCTTTTTGACTTCAAAGAAAATTTGTTTGTTGTACTTTCCACGTACGGTATGGAAATTAAAAGAGTTTTACGTTCATTATTCATTGTTAGCGGAAGCACAACAGCTGGCAGAGGGCAGGACTCACAAGGCATCACTTAGATGATTAAGAGGTCCGCCCGCCACCTTTACGGCTTAACAGCACTTATAAATAAAGCTATATAAATTCTTAAATGAATTACATTGATATATTGAATGAGGATACAGTTTTACATTACTACTCAAATATATTATGAGGAAACTTAGTTACAGTGGAATGTACACACAGTTTGAATCAGATTTTGGTAAAATCGAAAGTTAAAAATATGCTATTTTTTAACAAACAAAATATACGTTAGCGAAAACGATTTAAATATTTCATGGAAAATCATGGCTTCTTAGTTTTTTTATTTTTCTGAATATAAATATTATATCATAGGGAAACGAGTTATTTTTGTTTAACCTCCCCCCTTTTGCTTAACCCATTGATAAGGTAAAGTTAAGTTCTTGTTAATATGGTTATGATCGTGAAGGCTTCTAATTTTGCTTTAAGTTGAAAACATGTTAGATGACTTTATACAGAGTGTTCATGAAAAACATTTTAGGACTCCGGTGAGTGATTACGTACATTAAAACGAAAAAAGGTGCCTATGGAGGTAAGGTCTAAAACGCTTATTTTCTCAGATATCCGCCATTTTGTATTTTTCACAAAATATTTTTTATTTCAAACATTTTCAAATTGTGTATGTGTTTTACACTAGAACAAAATATAAAATAACCAGCATGATCCAAGCTCAAAATTCAAAATGGTGGCCATTTTAAATATTAAAACTAAAATATTTTGAAAACGGTAAAAAATACAGTGGCCGCCATTTTGGATTTTGAGCTTGGATAAAGCTAGTTAGTTTTTAATGATAGTAGTCTGCTAGTGTAAAACACATACCTAATTTAAAAATAATCCACTAGAAAATGTTTGAAATAAAAAATATTTTGTGACAAATACAAAATGGTGGATATCTGAGAAAATAAGCGTTTTAAGCCATACCTTCATTGGAACCTTTTTTCTTCCTTTTAATGTACCTAAATCACTCACCGAAGTTCTGAAAGGTTTTTCATGGACACCCTGTATATTCATATGACTCGTTGATACAGACCTGTATTAACATTAAATTAGACAATCCAGAGATTTTACACTTTACAACCCTCCACCGAATAATATTTGACTGAAGTTCAACCTTACACAATAAAATAGTTTTGTGAGTCAACACATGTTAAGAAATAAATAAAATTAAAAAATACATACACACTTTACGGGTAGAAGTTGGATTTAAAAAAGTGTTGTTTAGAAAAGATATTTTAAAGAGAACAAGGCCAAAAATCAGGAGGTGAGTAAAAGTGAAGCAAGAAAAAATATGAAAGAGTACAACAGAAGAGGAACCGGGAAAAAAGGAGGTACTGTGAGACCAAGTCCCCAATGGAGTACAAACGACTTTCTGAGCTATCAGTATAGTCTTTAAACTGATTTTTTGGGAACAATATTCATCATCATTATGTGTATAGTAATTGTAATTAAAATAAAGTTATTTTACGTTGTTATGTTGGCCAACGCTCAAATTCAAGTGTAGATACTTTGTTAACGAACGTTACTTTCAATCTGGTATTCATAATGAAAGGAATAGCCGTAGAAAATGTAAGAATATTTAATTTATGTATATATTACCTTTAACAATCATTTAAACATAAATATCTATGGCTAAATTATATAATTAAATATCTAATTGTTAGCATTGTATAATTAATTTTACATAGTAACTGCGAATGTATTATTTTTTTTATCCACAGACGGCTTCGAGTGTAAAAATATGACTGTCCAGAACTGAGAATCAAATAAAAATTCATTCACAAAGATTCTAACTATTATTTGCCCTAAGGTAGTATATATTGTACAATTAATTCTTGTTCATTGATATGTATTGTACCTTAAGAACGTAGTAAAACTGTTTCTTCCATGAATTAATATAAAGAAATATACAACCAAATATTATACGATGCTGAAAAGGAATGGTTTAAATATTAATGTATCCAATTTTTTCAGAGAAATTTTACCTACTTAGGTGCTAAGGTTCACTAAAATGTCAAAAAATATCATTTTGGGTTGTAGCTCTATTTACTGGGTGGTTGTATCTTCTCGTACTGATAATGTTTATATATAGAACACGTGTCTAATTTGGAATGTACAGCAAAATGTTTAAGCAGTATTTGTAATCAACTGCAAACTATTTTAAATACTTAGATGCCTAATTAGAAGTGTGTTTATCAGAATTTGTTTTGATAATCCAAACACACCTTTATAAATAAGATGTTTTTTATTTCTCTTCTGTGACACCCACTCAAACACAAGGTGGGTATTTTGAGGTAAATATCAAAGACTGTTGAGTGTGGAGAGAGTAATTAATTGGGCCAATGACTTGCACACACTGACAACGACCAGCTGATCCATTTGCCCAGGATCATTAATAATAGCTCAATGAACAAAGGCAACTGATTCCAATATCGCACCTCACAAAATTGACTTCTGTCAGGATTACGGAACTATGGAACAGGAACACCAACTACTGCACTACTAGATAAAACAGTGAGGTAAATATAGATAGTAAACCTAGTTGCTGAGATTTTAAGTTCCATGTAAAATGTCTACCAAAATTAAAAGATTACTTATTTTTGATTTCTGGTTGAATACAACAGGCTATATCATTAGATTTTTGTTAATGTAGTACTGAATTCTGCAATATATCGCCATAAATAGATATTATGTGGTAATCATAAATATATCTAAGATACTCTGAAATTATTACAATACTTTTAAACATCTGGGGGCTGTATTGAACGTCTCTTTAAGGGTTGATCTATGCGACATGGAAAAGATTGAGGGTTGATCAAAGTTAATGCAACATAAATATTTCGGATACGGTCAAAGGAAGAAGGTTAAAGTGTTTGAAGGTAAAGGAAACTGAGGCTCAATCTTTAAGGACAACTTTGTGGGCAATATAACATATACACTTATAACGTTAGTGTGTATATGTATATAAATTGTTTTTAAGTTATTAGATCGTGCTTATATATGTTCATAGTTTGTATTACTTTGGATGATGCTTTTTATGGAAATTAAATTTATTCTTATTCAATAGGTACATTTTTCATTAACAAACTGTATCAGTAAACTGACACAATTGACATTTTTTATATCGCATTGTATTTTCATCAAACTTAATAAATATCAATAGTATCAAAAATATTTTAAAGAGAATGCAAGATCTCAACCTGAGTTGAAACTGTTCTTGTGTAATTGGATTAACAGGGAACAGGTAATGTTACCAAATTACCTGCGTTTATAAATGTTGTTATGTAACAAGTGCAAATAAGAGAGGAAAGGAACTGGGATGAGTACTAACCCAATAAAAAATTATGGAAGTAAACAATTCATTCTCTCTAAGAAATAAAATAAATTTTATTAAGATTTTAATTTATAGTTCAGTAAGAGACGAATCTAAGTCCTAATTTACTTTATGTAAAATATTACAAATAAGTAGTATATTTAATAACCTATTTTTATATTATAAATCCATATTTATCAGGTTTTTTTAAATATCAAGTACAGTAGTTTTCAGGAGCCATATTTAAAATAGCATGAATAAAAATGTTTGTATTTACTTCCCTGTGGGAAATAGGTTACATCATGGATATGTCTAAAGGGAATGTTATAAGTTCATCTAAACAGCTGTTCTTATTCCTTTATACTTAAAATTCAATACAATAGCTCTGATAGTTTCTATGGAAACCTGTTACATGTTTTCCATCTTAAAAATCACCAACAACCCCCAGAGCTAAGACATATCCGTGTCAAATTGGAACGGTCAATGGTAAAAACTATTTTAATTTACCTATATTCAATTATATTTTATGAGTTTTTTTAGATTAAATAGCCCAATGTTAGGTCGAGACGTATTAAAAAAAACTTTAATTGATATATAAATTTATCCAATGAAAGTACGAGAGGAAATTACATGGAAAACAAATGTATAACTTTTATTTTATTTTTATAAGTATTTTAGTAGGTAGCGGAATATTTTTTAGTCAAGAGTAAAAATAACGAAAACAAAGAGGTGAACTTTTCTCCCTCAACCCTACCCAACCTAACAGGGTAGACTACAGTTATTATAGTGTAATGAAATGTTCATAGCCTTCTGCTAAAAAGGAAATAGCATGCTATAATGTTACTAAGTGAAATCACATAGTTTAACCTTCTTTTCTAGTTATATCTAGAAATATCTAGAGGAGATATTTCTTATATTTTTTATGCAGTCTATACAGTTTATATATATACACGCACATAAGCATTGTATTTATATAGTTTAGGTAAAATAGTGTAAATAGATTTCACAACTCCATATAGTAATAAGTTATTAATAATTTATTTAAAATGTTTTATAATATTTAAATTTTAGTAACCATACTAATATTTAAAGAAAATTATCCACATTTTCTCAAAGACTTTTTAAAACCAAAAAAAATCCGTTCACTTTATAAGATTACAGAGGAGGTTTGGAGTTAAGGATTTATCTTAAAGCCTTCCCCACTTCCTCAAAGTCTTACTAACTTTGATGTAGATTATTGTATTCGCAAAAGCTAAAGTCTGACTGTTTTCTAGATAGAATTTTACAAACCGTTTTAGGAAAAATATTTATTCTATCAATAAACACCTCATAACACATGAGCTTAATAACGCAAAAAACACAAATTTTCTAATATTCCTACTAATAAACTCGTGTAAAACATATTGAGATAATGACGCGTCGTCCAATCTACAAACTTTTTATGGCAGGTTAAAGGGTAAATATTAGTGAAACTGTGCAACACATTTTTCATTAAATTTAGCCTATAATTTTAGTTATAGTTGTCTACAAAAATAATAACGTAAAAATATTGAAATTAGATTAGATTATTGAAATGGCGACCATACTACATGCTAGGCTTTTTAAGCTAAGTATGAATGAGGATTGTGGCACGATCTTGTAGTTTTCTGACTGACTAAGGCTTTAATTTCCCTTAGACAGGACTGTTAATTAATAGCCCAACAGCTGATGGAAAACAATGGATCTACAGTTTAACGTGGAATCCGAGCCACGGCCTCTGAATTATGAATTGGTCTAATCATATGGATGACCTTTGCAGATTTGGATACAAATTACAAATTGAATAGTGCGTTAATCCACACAAGGTAATCTACACCCACCCACCATCTATCATAACTATCCACAATGTATGACCTCTAAGTAGCTGGATTACAGGATGACGTCAAAACTTTGGTTTGGTATTAACAAATATATTTGTAGGTTTAATGAACCTATAAAGTATGTTATTGACACTTTACCTAATTATACACCCTCAGAATAAATGTTAATCAACGCACGGTTTAATTAAATTCCCTCAACATAATTTGTATATTGTATTTAGTAGCTTCCCTTCTAAAATAACACAATTTGTATCTCTATAGTAAATAAACTATCCAAAAATTACTCACCTAATTATTAATTTTTATTTACTTCCCTGTGGGAAATAGATTGTATCATGGATATGTCTAAAGGGAATGTTTTTATGGAAACAGGATTACAATGTCACTTCACTTTTAGGGTTTCACAAATCTTCCAGCATCACTACCAGAGCCTTGATATATCCATGCCAATTATACGAATTGCAAAAAAGTAAACAAAACTACATAATTTAGGTCACATAAATGTAGTACCATGATCGTGAGCTCTACCAAAGTTGAATGGCTGTGGTACTTGCGGTGGCTTTGCTACATCTCAATTGGTTTAGGGAATTGAGATAAGGACTGTTGAGAATATGTTCTATACAGAATTGATGTTTTGTATGGATTTCACTGTTTTGTATTTTATCCATTACATTGCACGCAGTTCCCAGTTGTTTTATTTGGACTGCAAAAACTTGTTACTCATTGTAATAACTTTTGGATTGATTGATAAAGCTTGTACTAAATAAAAAATGAATTTAATTTCTTTCATAAGGTATCTAAAAATATTGTTAGTTGAATTTTATTTACAATGTTTATTTTTATAAAATGTATTTATAAAATATTTTAAATTCTTTAAATCATAGAACTAATAAACATCTACTTAGGGTTTAAAAGTTATTTTAAGCTAATATTTCATTATTCAAGCAATGATTGAAAGGTAATTGTTACAATTTGAATTTAATCACTCTATTATACAAGTTTCTTTTAGCCTTTTCATAGATCTATTTGTACTCATACTAGGAGAGACTGTGTCTTAACACAGTTTCTCCTATCAATTACTATAACGTATGGTAACAAAGACTTGCCTCTCAACACAGGCTTTGGGCGCATCAAAGCTGCAATTGAGTAGATGTGGAAACACTGAAAGATCCTCCCTATCGGGTATCTTGATAATGTTGTGATATCGTTAGAAGGATAAGTAAGGGATTTATAGAGATATCCAAGAGTTACAGTACTCTGACTTGTATACATACGCAACGACTTAAGAACGTATTGACAAACAAATACCTAAAGTTAACATAGTATAATGAATATTAGATTTAAATAATATTAAAAAATTATGGTTTGCATTATACAAATTTCAAATTTTTGAACTGAAAAAAGGAAAACGAATGAAATAAATTCAGCAGCCTTGAACCAAAAGTGGCAATAACAATAGTTAATTATCTAACAACACATTTTCTGATATAATTATTGACTCAATTATAAATATAATTATCATAACCAACGATAGTTTTGAGATGTATAGTGACCATTTTTTTAGAATATATTGACTGCATATTAGTTGTGAGAAACTAATTCGCTTACATTACCTCACACTATAAACCCTTCTAAAACTCTCTTTAACTTTTAATGTGTACGAAAGATTATGTAGTTTACTTTAATTAAATCACATGAGGAAAATAAAAGTAACAGAATTGTAGTTCTCAGTCTATTAGCATTATGAAATGGTGAAAGTCTTTTATTATAGTTTTCTGTTTCAATCTCTCAGGAGATGTTTGTTGTGTCATATTAACGCTTTGAATTAACAATTAATATATTCGTACCTCAGTTTTAGCAGGGAAGCTAATTTACTACCCTCTCTGGTCAAGTGATATTCTACTCAACAACGGAATCTAATTTTTTTATCACCAGCTATCACTTTTGACAAGCAAACTCTAGGTTTCAGTCAATTTTTACTTTCTCCCACCTATACGATAGTATTGTATATGGAGTTTTATTTTCCTCAAAACTTTTGAATTTGAGTTGAGAATTCATATATTTTTTTGAGTCCCCTGAATAAAAAAATGGGTTTTGACGTAATGTATGTCCGTGTATGTGTGTGTTAAGAAAGAAAATTTAAATTTTCTATCTGCGGTAAATGCATTACGTTGTCTGAGAGCACCCAAAGGTATTCAAATGGAAAATATAAACAAATCAATTACTTCCTTATTTCCCAACCGTTTTCCATAAATCTTGGTATGCAGTATAAGTATAAAACTTAGTCACATCATTCAACAAAACTTACTCAAAAAGCTGGGTATTACGGTGAGTGGTTTCCCCCCTATAAAATTTCAATAATAAATATACCTTTTATTTCTCTTGTTGATATTTTTATAAATCAAATGGTTATTTTTGAAACAATAAATTAAATAATATTTAGACACACTTTAAATAATTCGATAGTTTTAACAAATATTTGTATTTGTAACTTACTTAAGGGAGAAATAATGTGTTAGTCCACTGATACTGTTAATTAAAAAAGGATTTATCTGAACAATTTAGCATCTCTAATTTATTTTGAGCTCTCCAATTACCTACGTAGCTTCCAAGAATCGACATCACGTTCATTATAAGTTACAAAACAGACTCTGCACACGTAATGGCCAACTGTATCAAGTTCTCTACAGTTATATTATTTAGATTATTAATTAAAAACTAAAGCTTATCCCATTTATTCCAATAATACATTTACAATTTTTGACATGTGTATATTTTAGCTCTAAGGGGGGTTGTTGGTGATTTTTAAGATGGAAAACATGTAACAGTTTTCTATAGAAACCACTAGAGCTATTGTATTGAATTTGTAATATAAAAAAATAAGAACAGCTATTTAGATCAACTGATCCAACCTATTTCCGACAGGGAGGTAAATACAAACATTGTTTTCATTCAGAATATTGCAAGGTATATTTAATTAAGGTTTTATTAATCTAAAATGTTATTACGACAATTGATGTTAGATTTATTCTTAATTTTTCATATATTTTATAAAGATATCATGAACAAAAGAAAAACCTTTTCAATCAGTTTTAGCAAAGAAGTAAAAAAGGGTCGAACCAGGACTCAGCTGTCTTTGGTTTTAACGTAATGATCCTGATAAATCTGCTGATTAGTTCTACGAGGACACTCGTTGAACTCGTTTTACGTTTTCTTACTTTAACTGCCATTTCTTATATGAACGATATTTATATTTCATAGTTAATAATTGTCACCAGCATGTGAAAATTTAAGAAATAACAAATTTACCATTGAAATAGTAAAGAATTGTATTGTTATGAAACGTTACTTAAAAGTCATTGTACCTTTTGTGTCACTGTTAATAAATAAATCAAATTGAATGGGCTCTATTTCCAAATAAATTAAAGGTGGTAGTAATCAATAATCAGTAATCAATAATCAATAATCAATAATCAATAATCAATAATCAATAATCAATAATCAATAATCAATAATCAATAATCAATAATCAATAATCAATGATCAATGATCAATGATCAATGATCAATGATCAATGATCAATGATCAATGATCAATGATCAATGATCAATGATCAATGATCAATGATCAATGATCAATGATCAATAATCAATAATCAATAATCAATAATCAATAATCAATAATCAGTTATCAATAATCACTAATCAATAATGGTGGTAGTAATCAGTTAACCAATTAATGATGGTACATTTTGGCCAACTTATAACGTATTGTTGTGTGCTTAGTAAATACTCTGCTTCGTATTTTCAAAGGTAGGAACGTTATTCCAACTTTAACAAACTGCTAACAGGTGGATACATAGTATTTAGTATGCTCCAGTTTTGATTTATGTGTGATAAGGTTTATGATGAATTTTTATCGCAATAAGTCCTTAACCGAAACTCCAGACACTAAAAGGAGTATGATTCAGTGAGGCAACTTGATCAGTGATATTCATAAACTAAACAAATACTGTCCAGTGCTTTATTCGCGTCTCCCATGGGCGGCCTAACGTTAATTAGTACTCCAACCCTCGTTGTCCAGTGGGTAATGCCCGGTTAATTGGTGGTCTGTAATACTCAATTCCAGTCAGGCTGAGAGGTCCGTGTAGCCTAGAGGGGTGATATCCGACGCGTCGCACGCGATGTCCTTATCACGGACGCCATGTTGGAACTGCGACAGCACGCGACGCCAGCGGCTCGCTCAAACTTGCTACGTATCACTGTATTTATCCAAAGAAATATCGTTCGGGGACGTTTTTCTGTAAAATATCCCTGGAAGCACTTCTATTGAGTGGTGTTCGATTATATTAGATTAAAATTTGCTAAACAGTTAACACGTATAGCTATGGAATTTATAAAATCACTATTTAAATTCTTTAAAAATAATAAAATAGACAATCTTAGTTCTGACGTAGATACATAGAAGCCCTCAGGGAGGAGGTTTTGGAACTGTACAAGAAGCAAAAATGTAACGGAAAGTGTGTTCGTAATATGGCTATGAGTTCTCATAACCATAACACAGCCTCAAAGTCCTCCTAAGAACTGTCCATCTGTTTAAAGGAACGATAAACAATATTTTTGAATATATACACGGTACACATCATAAATTGTTTTTCAAAGGATAATTCATTTCTTAACAATCTAGTGTAATTTTCATTAAATAAAAAATTTTTGTAATGAAAAAATGAAATATTTTTTTAAGTTGACGTGTCTTATGACGAAAATGTTGACATTGACCTGATGATGAAGACGTTGTCTTCGAAATGCACATAGTCGCATAATACTACATGAACTGACTGGTCGGATAGGTTAGTAACCTAGTTAATTCTTAAAAATCAGTTCAGGAGGCAATAATGAATAAAATAATATTTTTTATTTAAAAAATATATAAATGCATTTATACGGCCTGATGATCATATATTATTACAATTTAAGGTTGTATGGCATAAAATTAAAGATAAAATAGATGATTATTTTGTTTAGCTATTTTTTTATAGCTCTTTTGTTAAGTTTTAAAGTTTCAACTTTTAGTTTTGTGTATTGTCTCTTCTCAATTTAAAACCAAATGTAGACTTAGTATTAACATTTAGTTTCAGATATTCAAAATGTCAGAAATATTGTTAAAATCTAACAAAAATTTACTATTTTAATGGAAAGAATAAAGAAACCACTTCTCACTCAAAGGACGTAAAAGATTTTTATATTAAATATGGATGGATGTTAATACTAAAACGTAGACTAAATATTTGAACCGATACACTTTGACGCTTCGTATCATATTTAAATTTCAGGTATGAAAAAGGTGACTGGAAATCCCCCGTATGTTCAATAAAACATACAAGGGCATGATCCCTTGTGGCCACAGTGACCGAGCACTTCAAACATGTTTCACGCTTGGAAATTGATAAAACCCGTGGTTATTTTTATTTCTTCTTTATTATTTATTTTTATAATTATCTGTACTAGCTATATTTATATGGTATAAACTCTTATTTAATTGGTTTAAGTTTTTTCAGCTCTCCTTAATCCAGGTAATAAATCAAATATTCGTATATAAACCATGTTTTATGCATATTGTTTATTTTAAAAACATATCAATAGTCTGTTTTATCATAGTAAAATTGTGTAAAAAGTTATAGCTGTGGCTTTAATAAATAGGAGTAAAAGTGGCTGTTTTTGTTACACAGAATGAACAACGCAATCGTATATTACAAGTGAGACCTAGCTGAGGCTGTAAATACGATTAAGTATCCTTCCATTTGCTATGAAGTAAGACCACATAATTTGGAGGTTATACAAATTCATCGTCAATGTTAACATTTTTGTTAACAAAAATAGCTTAAATATCGTGTGATGAGTAACATTTATATAATATACTATGTTTTAGTAACTTTTTTAATAATTTTACTTAATATAAATTTTTTTATACACAATACCAAATAATAAAAACCTACCTGTTCTTATATTTAAGTTTAAAAACTTACATAACATGCTGTATGAAAGGTTTCAGGTTAGTAAACCGATAAAATTTACCATACGTTTTTTCTGTTCCCTTTTTTGAAGTTACTCGATACAAATGATTTAGAGAACTAAAAACAGCTGTTTCCTAGACACTATGAAAAACAGGTTTTTCTTAACGAACTCGTTTAGCGTCATTAATGTTAATATTTAAATTATAATAAACCTGGGACGGAAAGGGATAACCTAGGAAATGTCGAAAATCCAAGTTCTGAGCTTTTCGATCAGACTTAGTTAAAGTGAATCCCTCAGCGGTGAGGCTGAGACGAACGCAATCTCTCATTCATTATTTATCACGAAAAGAACGCTTCTTGTGCCTAACGCAATATCTTTGCTTTAACAGTGATTAAAATGGAAAAAATGCGAGACATATGCAAAAAGAAAGGTTTTTGTGGTTCTAAACTAACTTTTTTCCTATCCTCTGTTTCTGCTTCAATAATTATCAGTTGACGTATTTTAAATAAAACTATACATTGGAGTAATATAATTTTACATACACTCAAACCACCATATTTTAAATTATGTTAGTCGGTTTTTGGTGAGGCTATTATAAGCTATTAATATCAAAATTTAAATGAAGAAAATAATTATTTATGACTTAGTTTACTTTATTAGCAAAAGTAGTAGCGAAATGTTTCTTTTTTACCTAAAAAACATTTTAAGGAAGTATAGTTAAAAAATTATGAACAATCAAAAAATTAACTAGGTTATGTACCTTTATTTCCCTCAAAAGATTTTTGTTTTATTTTACGTCAATACGTATTTCAAAACTTCAGTTACATGATCAGGACGTTGAAAAACTCACCTCCAGATTTTGGTTTGTCATTAAAACTTAATAAAAATAAACAAAGTTCAACATTTAATTACTACACAATACAACACATAGGCTGACATATAAATCTTTTAAATCACTTGATGTTCGATCTTTCAAATCCTGATGATGAAACGTTTCTGAATAAAACTTTGGAAAATCAATGTATGCAACCTAATTAATGAATAAAACAGCCCAGGAAGCAATAAAACGAGAATGAATAAAACGATCAAAAACATTACTTTTGATATAAGAATAAATTAACTATACAAAAAATAATATTATTCATGATGTCATGCAATGTAGTGGCATAATCATTGTGCATGTAAGGTATATAAGGCATATAGGTGTCTTATAAGGCAGTCTTTAACAATAAAAACTAAAATAAGCTATTGTGAAAATTCGTTATTTTAGTAAGTACGGTACTATGCTTCAAGTGACACCAGATACTATATTATTGGTATCCTCTAGGCTAAGACCAGTCCACAATACAACAATTAATACGAGAAATCTGCTGGTAATTAAAAAAATCTACTTAATGTAAATTACTTTTTGGTACGTTCAAGTAACTCTTGAATCTCCTAGTTTTTCATACAAAGTAACTCTCACTGTTAGTCTATTTTATTTTTAAAAAATAAATAAAAAGGGGGCGTGATTTTACAGATTCTGGAATTTCCCCAAGATTTTATATTACAAAAAGTAGTTTTAGGTGACGAAAAAACTTTCTAAAAACTTTTCATGGATTTTTGACTTGGTGGTGTGTTCTGTAATTCAGCTACTTAAAGGTAACGAACTGTGGATAGCTCTATGCAATGGTCTATGGATGTGATATTCAATTGTGTGAATGAATGTCTGCACTATTCAATCCTAAGCTCCTCAATTAAGAAGCAAAATTGTGGATTCAATCCCACGTTAAACTGTAGGTCTCTTGAATGTATCAATTGACAGTCCTGTCTCAGCAACGTATTGGCCTTAGTCAGTAACAAAACTACGAAATCTTGCCAAAATCATCTTACAATCATCTCTCATCAATAATTTTGCTCAAAATGCCTATCTGGGTAGGCAATAATTCTCAGTATGAAACTTTGAGCTTGTTGAAAAATAATTCTTTTTATCTGCTGCCTAAATCTGGTACCTGCAATCTAAAACCTTCAATATTCTAAACTAGTTTTTATTTTTCTCTAAATTTAACTTGAAGAACAAAACCGTTATAAAAATGGGAAATTATCCAAAATTGCTCATGCATAATATGTCCTTAAAACAAATTCCTAAAATAATAAACAAATAAAAAACATAAGTGTTGTGACCACTGAGTAATTTATAAAAAAAGTAATATTACATTAAAGGAAGGAACAGCTGCTTTTCCAAGAGAAGGGCTTGTTTTAATTACCAGGAGATAACAAGGAACATTTCTAAACCCTACTTTCCTTTGAATAAATCTTAACAATACTGCTTTTGTCTTGGTGGAAATAAGATGAATAGGAGAAAACTAATAGGCCTACTTGCTATGTGAATTTGGTTAGTAAGAGAACTAATTATGTTGGAAATACATTGAATTTTCTTTTGGATAGTGATGATACTAGAGAAAAACAAAAAAATATTAATGTTACACTTTATAAACCATGCATATCGTGATTTACGTAAAACGGTAATTTTTACTTTGTTAAAGTATATATTTTATGTTATTCATGTCCTGTAAAGTTCTGGCCATATTTTATTGGAAATGTATTTCAAGTTGAAAAATACCTTATCGTTGACAGCACTAGAGAAAATAAACGTAAAAAATAAGTCAATCCAATATAGATACTCAATAAGCTTTCGTCTTTAAATGTGCATCAAAATAGTAATTTTTACGTCTTTCTGAAAAAGCATTTGTTTTCACACTCGATATCTGGTTTTAAACAGATGCTTTCTGGTTTCATTTAATTTGCGCACTGTAAATATACATTGCTTACCCAGAGTTCCTTCAAAACGCAAAATATTTAAACAACTGACCTATAATCCTTCTATCCGATAAACATATACATTACCTACATTTTTAAACCAGCTTGACACGAGACTGTTACGTTGTAAGTTCTAATAAATGTATAACAATGTCAGTGATTATAGTGATTGAAGGATATGCCTAATTTTTAACAGCGCTGCCTTTAAGGAAAAATTATAAATTGCTTTAGTCTAACAGTAAATAAAATCATATGTGCTATCATAAATATTTAACATATTATATTGTATTACCTAATTTTTGTAGACGTAGGGAATATTCAATTTGCAACTCGTTCGCAAAGTGTCCTTGCTGCACTCAATAGAAACTATTATAAACTCGCCTGTGGCTCGTGCGGAAACACTTCTCTAGAGTGCAGCAAAGTGGCACTTTAACACTTTTTGCATAAAAAAGTATTATTTCATTTAATTTAACATACTTTTTTAAACTTTTTGGGCCATATTTAGAACCCTTCAAAACTGTAGTAAGTTAACGTTTACTTCAATATAGCGTATTACAATTGTAGGTATATAATTTTTTGTCATAAAGCTTGGAAAACATTTGTATTCTATGCTTGCAATGTGGCTCAAAAATAAACGGTACCAGTGAACTGACACATACTTTCTCCCTTAAGTAAGTTCAAGAAAGACAATCTATAATAAAAATATAATGTTCTCCAAAGTTCATCTAAATAAATATCATTTAATAATTTATTGTTTCAAAAATAATCATCCCATTTCTGAAAATAAAAACAAGAGAGACAAAGTTAAATTAACTGTTCGAATTGTATGGGGGGAAACACCCCCCCACCGGCAATACCAAGCTTTTTTGAGTTGGTTCTGTTGGGTGATTTGACCTTACACTTCATACCAAGTTTCATAGAAAACGTTTTCAACGTCACATAGAAAACACATAGAAAACATAGAACGTCACATAGAAAACGTCTTTCGGTAAATGGAAAAATAAGGAAGAAATTGATATTTTAACATTTTCCATAAGAATAACATTGGACGCTTTCAGACAACGTACTGTGTTTATCATGGACCTTAAATTTAACTTTTCTCTGGAACCGTTTGTCGTAGACAAATAATTCAAAATACTAATTTGTTTAGTTTTTTAAGCAGGTTTTAATGGTGACAGTCAAATTATACTTTACGTTTATTGTTTTCGCTGAAATTTTAAAAATTTAATTTTTCTGACATTTAAAAGCCCATAACTTTTGAACCGTCATTTTTACAGACATGCGGGTGGTTTCAAATTATTTAGTACTCTGTACACTAGCCTATAAACTATAAAATTATAATCAAAATCGTTACAGCCGTTTTTGAGAAATTTGGATTTTTCACGTTTTTTAAGGGTTTTTAGGGGTGAACTACCCTTAAAAATCAAAAATTCAAAAAAATGAAAAAACACCTGGAGATACCGTGAATATATACATACATGCCAAATTTCATCTAAATCGGACCAACGGGGTAGGCTGTGGCACTGTACACATCCAGACACACACACACACACACACACACACACACACACACACACACACACACACACACACACACACACACACACAGACACACGGACGGACAGACATCACCTCCAAACCCACTTTTTTGGATTCAGGGGACCCCAAAACGGATATATCCACCCTCAACTCAAATTCGAAAATTTTGACGAAAACAATACTTTCTCCATATACTACGTATAAGGGGAGAAAGTAAAAAGTAATAGGCATTCTCTGCCATGGAACGAAAAAGATTTCATCTGAAATTTAGATATTTTCATACACAAACCGTACAGTATTAGTGGAAGATAATAATGAATAAATCTGAATTAGTTTTTTTTAACGCCAAGAAAAGGTGGAAGCCATTTTATGAGCAAATTTGTAATGTAAATACGTTGTAAAATTTTATTAATTACAGAAATGAATTTAATACTGCAAAATCGTAATATTATTAATTAGATAAAATTTAGTTAGTGGTTCGGATAAACGTGTCTTTTCCAAGCTTTCTCATTTTTCAACTTTAACTACGTCCCTTTTTTTAAACTTGAAACATTAAAAGAAACGGTGAAACTTTAGGCCCTAATAATCCAATATTCTTTTTTATATTTCAGGATTGGCGTTCATGTTTAAAATTTGGGGTTACTTTTATGTTCATATCCGTAAAACTTAACTGTAATACCAACTCGTATTATCATCATCAACATCAAAAATATTTCGTCATTTAGTCTGTAAAACATTTTTATCCATACTAAGTAAAAAAAATCGTATTATCTTTACATGGATGACGGATACAAAAACCTGTGTCATACTTAAGGTGTTGTAAGGAAATGACTAAAAGAGCCGTGGCCCCAGAAGCGGTTCTGAGCGGAATGGACAAATAAATCCACTAATATTCTTATATTTTACTCACAATCGAGAGTTTTCTGGCAGACGATAATGATAATTGTTATTGATTTTTTACCTAGGCCTATTTTATTTTTATATGCAAAGTTAACACAGTATTTTCAAACTTGTATTCGAAATTGTTTTTCTGTTTTTTTTTACATTTACATATAAGGCTATATATTTTAATTGGATGGAATGTGATATGATTCAAAGACCGAATCAGTCCCGACGTGACTCCATATCGACTCAACGGATACTACAGACGGTCTAGCGACAGACGACAAAGAGGGCTTTCACATCAAACATCCCTTGTTTTATTTACATTTTTCCAACTCTCTAAAGGGTTGCATCCTCCCCTTCCAATGAAAAGATCCCTTCATTAAAATAACGTCACTGTAAGGCGTTAGTAGGTTTGTGTGAAAATAATTATTCTCTCTTAATTACTGTGATGTTATTTTTAAGTTTCATGTTAAATTTCAGTAGGACAAGGATATGTTATAAGTATTAAAAAAAGTAATTTTTTCCTTTAAAAATGAAAATCATAAAAATATTACTTTTGAAAATATTATTACCTTTATGGTTTCATGAAAAAATCCTTAGTCTTACTATATTTTTTCAATTAAAAAAATTAAACGTCTATACATTGAATTCTAAAAATAGACCTACAACTTAATTTGAGGATATTTATTGGTCCCTTCAAACGTAGGCTTTCGCGGCCGGTGTCAACAATGTCAAGTTGATTTTTCGGTGTCAACCGCGTCGTCATGTTGTTAGTATTGCCAAACGTTTCACCCTTGCTGCAAAGTGGCATCCTCAGTGGCTAGGGTGAGACTCAGCCTAGCCACTGAGGATGCCAAAACGGTGGCTAAAACGGCCATAATACGAAACTTTTATAGAAATACACAACAATGTATCATCCGGGATCCTAATTTTGGTATAATTCTGTTCTTACAAAATAGAAGAACATTTTAAGCCCAAAATTCTAAAAAAAATTTCAGCTAGTGAACCACCTTTTGAAAAAAATTTATTTACTTCCCTTTGGGATATAGGTTAGATCATGGATGTGTCTAAGGGGAATGTTTTAGGTTTATCTAAACAGCTTTTTTATAACCATATGACGGCACTTCAGTTAAACACTTCCGCTGCACTTTTTGCGTTCCACAAATCTGCTAACACCCCCAGAGCTCAGACATATTCACATAAAAATAGTTTTTGATTGCGGTACATTTTCCTCCTAACCTTTTCACTGAGTTAAGCCTATAATTAATACTGAACACGTTGATCGTGTCTTAGTACTAAGGTATCAAAGACTAAGTTCTAAGCTCCTAAGTGCCGAACTATGTGATGCGCTGTAGTCTGCCAGTACAAAGGCAAACTTACCCTCGTAAATCAAATTACAGCAAAGGTAAATTATAGCATGACAGTAGGGCATCAAATTCTAATGGAAAATTCACAATCTAAGTTAAGGGTTTACAAAATAACGACGTATTCTAAAATCGGATGATTATTTTATTTCACCTAAATTGTTCGCAAGTGGTTTTATAACGCTATTAAGAATGAAATAAATTAAAATAAACAAACTATTAAAATTTACATTTATGATTTGTTATTTGAATTTACTACAAGCATATTGTTATAAATAATCGTAGATGAAAATATATGGAAGGATGTAATGAAGTATTGATTAGTATAGTTAATCCCTTTAAACCACTTTCTATGAGGTTTGTTATACATCTTCGTCCTGATAAGCTAATTTTTAGCTAAAACTGCATTAAATATGTAATATAAAGACGCCAATTCATATCCCACGTATAAAACGTATTTTCAGGTTGATGTTATTGACATATAATAATGGTTTAAGAATTAAAATTAAGAAAAGAATTACAATTACAGTTGAAAATATTATCTATGTTTGTTTTTACTTATATAAATGGTAAATTTTGCATCAAATTAGCTTAGACCTCTATAACCTCTAGTTTTTATACATGGACTTTTAGTTATCAGTGTAGCAAAATAAAAATTGGAAAAGACGTTATCAATTTTTAATGTATACACCAATATTAATTACTCTCAAATAAATTAATACACATTTTACTAAATATAGCAAAGATTACACATAAATGTTTTATTTCCATATGTTGTGTTTATCACTACTTTTAATTTTAGATGAAATCTTTGTAGCAAGCTACAATTAATTTAATGACAATACTATTTGATGATGGACCACAACATAAGGGTTACACCACAGGCCAAGGCTAAACTAATTGAATCTAATGACTGTATTACCAGTAATTGGCGTGACACTAATAGTGTGAATGATCAATTTTAACGATTTAACGGTAAAAACCTAAAACAATTAATTTTTTAAAACATTTAAAATATAACTACATTAGCCATAATAAGTAACCCCCATTATATGCGGTATATTATAAAACGAAAATTGATATTTTTAGATACACTAATAAGGAGATAGTACTACGTAATATATTGAGCAAATCGCACAACTCCTATATTAATTTTATGTCAAAACCAGATTAAACTGCTCCTACTGACGAATCAGCAATACATCTGGAAAGTTGAAAATGTTTTAAGTAAGTAAGCTAGATGATGTTCATACTCGAAAATGCATTAGTTGATTAAGTTATGTTAAGCACGAGAAAGGATGGTACTTCTCAGGCCCATTCAACCTGGCATCTCATATATATGGAGTCCAGTGTTTACTCTATTCCGTTCGTTGCAAGAGTACACTTGACTTTCATATGCCGTTGTTTGTCCACCTCGCATATTTATATTTCAATAATCAGTAATTATATTAATTTAGGTGTTTTCTGTATGTCTTGTTTGTTTGTTTATTGTGGGAAGTAAAAGAGCCTCTTTTTTAAGGAGAAGCTTTACAAAAAAGAATTTTTAGTGTTACAGAGATAAAAACAGACAATAATTAAAATAAGACCGATTTTGGAACTTCTAGGTTATATATCTATAATATTATAAAGAAGAGGTTGTTTCTGTATGTATGTTTGTGGGATTGTTGTGGCAAGTAAACGCGAAAAATACTGAACTGACTGGTTTTGAAATTTTACACAAAGGTAGATCCTATACTCATGCTATTTTTATGTATATTCATGTCCTTAAGATCTCTTCGGCCTACGCTCCATAAACATCCTAAATTTAAATATTTATATTTTCAAACGATATCAATATAAAATTACTATAATGTCAAAAGCTGTGGACACTTAAATTTGACAGTTCGCGAAGAAGAAGAAAAAGCTACCTTGATCGTCCTAGGTTTCGATGTTTATATTTCTAATAACAAAATCAGTTTACACAACATTTTGGTCCAGAAAGAAGGAGGAAGAATGTTCATTTTTACAGATAAACCACTGGATTAAAATTAGTGATGGAATTGTCAGATCGAAATAGTGGAATTTTGGATTTTAAGCTTTCTCCTGATGCCTGACTCTATTACGTTAATCCTCATCCTTTCCTAATACTACTTAATAGGTGTTACTTTTTACTTGTAGACACTCGTGTCGTGTCATTTTGTAAACAATACAAATTTAATTAACAATTTAAACATATCAGTACACCTCTCAGCCTTTTTTTACCCGTGCAAAGACTGGGTTCTCTGGCTAGTTAAATCTAAGTAAGTTCTGACGTAATTATTCTGCAGAATATTGTTTTTTTGTTTTTCCCAAGCTCTTGAATGGTTGAAAAATAAGGAATCTATATTTACTTTGCGCACAACATTTAACTATACTATTATGATCATTAAATAAACAAAGATAATTTTTTTACCGTATAATCTTAGAATCTATTTAGTTTTGACATCAGATGTCAGTTGGTTGTCAGTTGTCAGAGGCTGCGCACACCACCATGATAATAGCAAACACTAAGCCAACCAAATGAAAAAATATAAAAGGAACCAGTAACATGTAGACCGCACCAGAATATAGCGTTATACATTGTTCATAAAAAGATGGTAACAAGCTTTAAGGGCTAATAGTACTCAAAGAAACAAAAATTGTATAAATATATCAAAAACTACTTTGCTTAGCTAGTGGAGACACTTTTGTGTTTTTACTAAAAACATTAAATCACAATAACTATTTAATCTAGTAATATGAAAAATATAATCTTTACCTTGCATTGATTCCTATGTCAAAATGACAGCCAATCTTAAAAAGTTAATTAAAATACATTTGATTTTGTAATAATATTTACATGACATGAAAATAATATTCTTACTATAAATTCAACAACTTTTTTCATCAAATTCCGTTACGGATAAGCTACAAAATACACTTATGATGTTGTCCTGCTGAACTGTAATAGCCATGTTGTACATCAGCTGTATGGAGCAATAATGAAAAATAACCCTTCAATCGCCACATTGCTCGGCTAACTGAGAGATTTTTTTTGTTTATGTCAATTAATAATTCGATGGATACATTTTTTGTAATATTAAAAATATTGTGTAAATTTGGAAAATGTTTATTTACCCTTAAAGTTTATTACCAACCAGCGTTAACAAACACTTTGTGTGTGGGCTATTTGGAATTCAACTAGGCTAACATGAATACTATAAATAGAGGTAAAAAAGAAAAACGATATCTTTAACACGTTTTTAGTACAATACAGGCCTAACTTTACCACAATTATGGTGTTTATTGGATGTACTTAACTGTGTTTGTGAATGAAATAGTTAAAGAATAAATATACGACCAGAATAAAGATTTTTTTTAAACAGTGGTTAAAAACATTACACAAGGACACTCTCATAAATTTAAAATCAATGCGTAAATGATATCCAGAAAGTAGGCTATATTATTAGTGAGCAATAATTACAATAGGATATTTGGTGTAAGTGAGTGCTGCATCGGTTTAATACATTATAAGTGATAACGGATAAATACATGAGATTTGGTACAAAAACACAGCACCTAAAATGTGGTTTATGACGGAGTTTTCAGTTTTCTATTATATCTTTTGTCCGTCTCGGAAAGATTAAGGGAAAAGTATTAAGTCTATGGATGTAGATACGAAGCACAGTTCAATATGTAAACCACTTCAAAGTTCCTATCTAACAAAGTTTAATGTCAAAAACCACATTAAAAATGATTGATCCAAATAAAATGTCAGTGGTTTGAACCTAATGAGTTTAGAAATGACACCATTTTGTTTTTGAAAGACCTTCAGAAACTTGTTTACAGGCATTGTAGTCCAATGAAAAAGGCCTATAATAATTTACACTCCTAACAGATCGACCTGTGAGTAGTTACAGGAATATCTAAAGAAGTAGCTTAGGTAAAATTCGATATAAAATATTAGGTCTCTTTACTTAGACTAAAACTACTAACGTCCAAAACTTTATGTCAAAAGGTCAAACTAAATGTTGCCACTTTATTTTGCATCAACCTTTTTGAGTGTGGTTTTGACAAGAATATATCTTAGCTCTGAGTCGTTGTTAGCGATTTTTAAGTTGGATAATATGTAACAGGTTTTCATAGAAACTACCAGGGCTGTTGTATTGCATTTTTAATATAAAATAATAAGAGCAGCCGTTTAGATGAATTGAAAACATTCCCTTTAGTATACACATAAAAAATGATATACCTAACCTATTTCCCACAGGGAAGTAAATACAAACACTTTTGGCTTGAACTCTACTCGCTAAGCTCTAAAGAACCTAATATCTCAGGAATCCGAAGAAATTACATCACCCCTGATATTTTTACTTCCTTAAACTACCAAAAGTTAACAAATAAAGAAATTATAAAATTATTAATTAATACTGCCACCCTATTTACTTATAAAATATAATACCTATAAGTGTTAGAGAAATGGAAGAATACTTACTATTTTTATATCTTACTTTACTATATAGAATTTAATATTTGTTGTATTATTCCATAATTTTCAAACAAAAAGCAAAGTTCTTCTCGTGTAAATAGCAGGTATAAATACAAAATTTTCTTTGAAATATATCCACAACCATAACCTTTTAGACCGTTGAAATGAATTCTCTGTAAAATAATAACAGCAACTGTACAACGTACCCGGTTCATGCAACATTTGCAAAGTACAAAGAATATTACTGATTGAATTAATACGTCACTGTCTTTTTCTTTTTTCGATTCATATCTGTTTGTTGAACTCGTGCCAAATGAAAGAGATGGAATGGATTATACATTTTGTATTGGTAAAAGTACAAAATCAATATTAAAGCGAACTCAGGTTTATTCAATCTACAGAGGCTTGGTGCATTCCTTTGCCAAGGAAAACTAATTTATAAATTCTCTTCGCTTTACTATCTTGATCTCCTAAAGCATTTTATGAATAAAACTAATCAATGTAACACAAATAGCATGGGTTTAGTTATTTTAATAGGAGAGTTATGAGTATCGTGCTTATTTGCGTAAATATACTCTTGATTTATTAAATGTTCAGTACCGATACACATCTTTTTTGGCCAAATAATTGATTTTCAAGAATTTTTCTTTATCTTAAACATCATTAGGAACATTGTTAACTTGACATGGAGTTCATACATTATCTTTCTGAGCACCATAAAACACAGATGTATTTCGTGTTTTTCCCACTTAGCTTTATTGATTTTTCACGGTTTCTCGATATTTAAAAACTATTTTAAAATGGTTGTATTTATTACTTCCCCGTGGGAAATTGGTTAGATCATAGATATGTCCAAAGGGAATGTTTTCACTTAATCTAAGTAGCTGTACTTATTCTTTTATAATAAAAAATCAATTGAATTGCTCCGATGGTTTCTATAGAAACCTGTTACATATTTTCCATCTTAAAAATCGCCAAAAACCTCCTCAGAGCTAAGACATATCCATGTCTCAATTATCTTAGAAGATTTGTAAGGCCTAAGACCTACAAAGTATAGGCACATTAAAAGTAATTTCCTTTAGAACTTCAAAAGTAATTTTGAGTGGCATTAAACGTTGCTCAAAAAGATAAATTTTAGAATGAGAATTTTGAATACAAACTTTTTTACGAATGAACGTACTATATATATAAAAACAGCTTATTTCACCCTTGAAAGGTTTTTCCTTTTAGTTTAATATAAAACCAAAAACTATTGCATTTACTTCCCTGTGTGAAATAGGTTAGATCATGGATTTGTCAAAGGGGATGTTTTTAGTTCCTCTAAACAGCTGTCGTTATAGTCTTTTAACGTCATTGTTTCAAATTTTGGTCTCGCAAATTGCCAACGTCCCTCCCCCAGAGTTAATACATATCCATGTCAAAAATCGGTTTTCGTCATCAATTTTAAATAGAAGTAGTATCTGTATGAAGTTCCTAATATTTTCGAAACTAAATTTTTAGTCAGAAATGACTTTACAGACTATATATCATACGTGTTGTTCAATATAAAAGGGAATACTTAGAGAACACCAGTAAACATTGGCATTGGTGGTCTCAGGGCATATCATAAGTTGGTATTTATGTTGGATGCAGACCAGTAGCCCAGAAATACCTCAACCACAAGCCTGGTCTGACATTTCAATCTAGTAGACTAATGGTCTGGATAGGACGGCCTCCATCGGGGTAATATTCACATTGTGGGCTCATGCTGATTCATTGTTGGTTGTCTACAATTGTAATATATCCCTAAACGAGGTCAATAATCACTAAAACTAAATCCAAATAATGTACCCACCAAATAAATCAAATATAAAACTAGAAAATTAAAGATATATTTTTTGGAGGATAGTTCAACTGAAGACGACACATAAGTTTATGTGTCGTCAAGAAAAGTTTATTTTAAAAATTACCATTTATACCTATACTAAAATAGACTAACATTTAAGGGTTTGTGAATATAAATTATTTTTATAAATACTAGGTAATTTTAATATGATTTATACTTAAAACGAAGGAATGTGTTAATATATTTTAAACAGAGACAGATATATTATTGAGCACAAAACCAGCCTGCATTTTTCGCAACTTTAACGTAGGTAGTCATTAAATTTTTGGGAGTATAATGTTGAGTAAAAAATATTTCATAACATTTTCATAATGATTTCCATTACAAAAAACGTATAGGTTGAAATTCAGACTGTAACATTTTTTTTATAACTTTGCTCCATCCAATATTAAATTACAAAACTAAAAAAAAATTAAATTAGTGAAAGTTCCACTTCCTAGTTTTTCTCGGTACTCATTAACTTGAAACATATTAACTAGTTAACATAAATCTCTGTTTTTGAAAACTTAAATCCTCTTATTTACTATCAGCACCCTGGGAATAGCTAAAAAGAATAAAATCCCAAATATTCAAGGAGAACTTAGTTAATATTTATGAAGAAGGGCTGATTCTATAATGTACTGTAAAAGCTTCCAGCTGTAAGCTATGGTCCGTGAAACTAAAAATGAAGTATATACTTAACATAATGTAAACGTTTATAAGGTAATTTTGGTAAAAGTTTCCTAAATACTACTTCTTCTGGTGCAAGTGTTTATCTGGAACTCAGAGATGATGTCGTAACGGATCAGGGTGTGAGATAATAATTGTTTAATAAAATACGTGACCGTATATTAGAGTGTGAATGTGTGTATATGGTTACATAAGCTTCCTACTAATAGATTAGATTATTAAAATGACAGCCATATCAAAAGGTAGTTATTTTGAGCCAAGTATTATTAAGGATTGCGTGTAAGATGATTGTGGAACGATCTTGTTGTCTTGTTAGTAAATAACTTAGTTTTTCCCCATTTTTTAAATCTAAAAATACACTGTAAAAATACAAATAGTCGTTAAAATCATATACACATGTCTGTGAACTTAAGGATACTTTTCCTATATTTACTAGGATGAGATCGTAATCCAGATATTGATCAATTGGAAGGACAGTTTGGGGGGTTTTATACCCAAAAAGTGGGTTTTTAGGTTTTTAATGTTGTTTTTTGTATTTTATAAATATAAGAAAAAATAATATTCCACTTGTTAACCAATTTTTGGATAAATTTTGCTAACTTGGTAAGCTTTATGTAATTAAGATCTGTCCATTTATGATTAAAAGTCTATGTTTTTATCATGACAACTAACCTCCCATTTTCATCATTCAACAAAAATCTACCATGACGGTGTTATTTACTGTTTAGCGAGCTGTTTTTTGCATTGCATTTGAAAATATACAGCGTGTCCATGAAAAACGTTTCAGAACTTGATGAGTGATTGGGTACATTAAAAGGAAGAAAAAAGTTCCAACAGAAGTATGGTCTAAAACGCTTATTTTCTCAGATATCCACCATTTCGTATTTTTCATAAATTTTTTTATTTCAAACATTTTCTAACTGATCATTTTCAAATTTTGTATGCGTTTTACACCTGTAGATTAACACATTCAAATAATAACTAGCATGATCCAAGCTTGAAATTCAAAATGACAGCCATTGAAAATTTTAAAACGAAAATACTTTGAAAATGGTAAAAAAACAATGGCCGCCGTTTTGGATTTTGATCTTCGATCATGCAATTAAAAAAAAATAATAGTCTAATAGTGTAAAAACATACCAAATTTGAAAAAAATCCATTAGAAAATGTTGCAAAAATATTTTGCGAAAAATACAAAATGGCGGATATCTGAGAAAATAAGCGTTTTAGGCCTTATTGACCTCCATTGGCATTGTTTTCTTCCTTTTAATGTAAGTAATTACTCACCGTAGTCCTGAACGTTTTTCATGGTCACCCTGTATATATATTTTTAATAGTACGTAAGACACCTAAAATTAATATGTTATTATCGTCTGATTTATATCAAACAAGATACAAATTAATATATCTTGCAGGGATATATGTATATTTATATATTTTTGTAGGGGTTATGCTGTAGCATATGATTCTGAGTTCACTCAGGATTATATGCTACAATTACTCCAGCCTACTAAACTGATATATGTCATGATACATGATTCACGATACACTCATGTCTACATACCTTTAATACACCTCGATCTCAAAACCGTCTATATAATATAATTTAGACTTTAAAATATTAAATCTCAAAACACTCTATCTACTAAACAATATTATCAGCTTAATACAAGTAATATATTATACGAGTAGTTTATTACTGATCTCTTCCTAAAACATATTTAATAATATAAATTCTTTTGACAGTTAAAATAAAACTGGATCGAAAAAATGTGTCAATTAAGTATCAATTATTTATTTCTCTGGATTTTTGTAAGTTCTTTAAAATCCATAAGCTATGAAAAAACTCTCATAGCAATAACACAAATTTATTTATATTACTACACAAATAAAATAAAAATATACGTACTATTCACTTGTATACCCATTCTATTATAAATTAATTTAAAACACAATTTAAAAAGGCAAAAGTTTAAGTAAAGCAATTAAACGTATATCTATGTTAACTTTATAAGTGAACACTCTTCACTTACGAACAATGTACATTTCTATTGACATTTTAAAGTTTTAAAATTAGTCTGACTGATTTAACTTGGATATATGAGAAAAAATATAGGTATCTAAGAAGTAATTAGAAGTGATTCAAGGTAAAAATGGTTAAATAAACATTTCAAGATTGTAAAGCCTGTTTACTGATATACGGAACCTTAAAAAATACTGACATATTTTATACTAATTTTATGCAAAACTATAACAATCTATAAACTGATTTATATAAGTTTGAGGATAAATAAATCATTTTCAAATTGTTGCAATATGTTTTAAACTGGTCACGGTTTTATTTTTAAAGAAAATAAACTACATTTACGTAAAACACTGATTGAATCGAAACATGTTTGATCACAGAAAACCAATGACTCAATCTCGCAGCGCAGTTTATTTTCTAATCCAATTTAGAACGGCTCTAACACACCTGTGGTCTTTGTTCTAATTATACCAAGGACCAACAAAACCTCTCCAAACACCCTCTACCCAACGAGTGTTCCCCTCACTCAGGAGCCTATATTAGTTATTTTACGTCTTGGATTACTTTGAGAATAGCTCGTTTAGATAAATATAAATAAAATTAGAGTTTTAACTGAATATTACTTAAAATCATGATAGTTTAAATTCCTGATAAGCTGAAGTGGGTTTTGTCTTAATTCATGTCGTTCTTTCTGCTACGCTAAATAAGGTATTTTTGTTACGAATTTTCGCGAAAATGGGAGCTCCCACTTTGATGAACATTATTTTATTTATTCTATATATTTAAGAAAAGGAATATCTTTGATTTAAAATGACCCAATTCCTATTAAAACAGTAAAGTAAATAAAATGATAATAATTCAAATATTTGAGTTGGGAAGTTATTCTTTCTATTAGATTTTTTTTCTCAAATTATTTTCATTTATGGTTGAGATCTAGCCATAATAATAAATTGTAGTTATTATTAACACTAACTGATAGTATTTTCTTATAGAGATACAGTTTTATAGTATTAAATTGACTAGTAATAGCCACCAAAATATATCATAACATTACACTGAACTATTGAAAAATAGTTGTACAACCTATAGTTACAACCTATACAACATAAAACGGGAGTCAATGTTTATATTAATTTAAAAAAATATGAGATATGATAAACAAAGGCACAATAAAAATGTTTTAATTCGCATAATGTTATAATCAATTATGTTTTCTTATTTATCCTTTCATCTCTATAGTCTTTTACTGTCTAAGATTCTTTGAGATATGAACATTTTTCTTGTTTCGAAATTTTTTCATGCATGAGTTAAACACGTTTTGAGTAAATAGTCTTGCTGTAGTTATATTTATATATATTATGAATTAAAACAAGAAAACGAATAACAGCATAACTGACGTAGACACTTTGATGTTGACTGACCTAGAAATACTGCGCTATCGATATGTATCAATATTATTGTACGTTGTGTTTACATATATAAAGCATAAATTACTATAGCCTTCATATTTATATATAATCTATATTTTACCGTATGTTTTAAAAATTATTATTTGATCCAAAACACAATATATAGATTAGAGTATGTTTATATCCTATTTATTTACTAATAGGCATGCATTGAAAAACGTCGTTGTTGTTACAACTATGTTTAATTTAAATTATATTGAGTTCTGGGAAGTAATTGATCAATCAGTTGTCAACAATTATCAATTAACGTAATAAAAAATAGATTTTTGACACTAAGTGGCATTATTAACAATCCAAGCAAATGAATAGTTTCAAGAAGTTCTTTGTCTGTTACTTTGTTTTGATAAGCAACCGTAATAAATCAAGTGATCTAGTAATCATAGATATATATAATTAAAGATAAACAAGGTAGTGTGTTTATTGATATAGCTGTTGGTACCCATCCCCTCATTGTGATGGGGTGGGCTGGTTGGGGTGGGGTATACACCAACAGGTGGTGTTCAGTTTTACTCGTGACTGAGTTTCGCTTTGTTTTTATCATTGTATTTTTCTTTCTGTCACTTTAAAATTTTATTTTTGCAACTTTTACGTATAATTATTTTGTTGTAATTTTTTTATTTCATCACTAGAAACAAAATTGGACGTTTTGATTTTTGAGTACAAGTTTAACAGCCTCGTCACGACTCGGCTGTTAAATTTGCGAGTATATATCAAAAAGCCAATTTTGGGCCATGTCATGTACCATAGTTTTCGTCATACTGTAAATAAAGTGAAAAAATCGAAAAGTATAAATTATTACCTGATTTAAAGTATGAATAGTTGTCGACCATTTTTGTCGCTTTAGACAAATCAGCTGATTTGTTACTTACGTTTTAGCACATCTTTCTTGATTCCTGATTGGTTGTTTAGTTTATGTCGGTGTTAGTTATTATTATAGAGAGTTCGATCTAAACTATTCAATAGTTAAATTTAATAGTCAATTAACAGTTTTAAAATCGATACGCGGAACGTCCGAAATACACAAAACATTTATGGTGATTGTTGTAGTTACTTTATCTATTATTTACAATCGGATGCTAGCCTTAATTCAATTTGAGTGGCCTTGGACTCAAAGACTTATCATAATTATAGGTTTAGTCCTAGGAAGAAAAATAACAACTTTTGCTCTTCAACAAATGTATCTAAAACACCTGTTTTTCATATGTATACGTATTTATGTATGTATTTTTCAGTGTGATGAAAATGTCTTTTAAAAAGCTTCAAAATATTTTGAGACTTTAATAAATGGTCGTTTTAGGAGGTATGAATTAAGTGACCAAAACAAACAAAATTTGAAATTAAGTTTACTAAGGATGTAAAATACTTTACGATTAATCTTAATTTTGATAGCTTTTAGAATGTAAAACGAATTTTCGAAATACTCATTTTATATCCTTTACACGATTGGCCAAATTTGTTTAAAAATATAAGAATACTTTTGTGCTTAGTTTTCTTAAAATATATACTTTCAGTAATTTAAAGATAGTATTTAATTTAAAAACTAAGGAATGGAACATCATATCGCAATATAAATACTGCGTTTCTCCAAAGTTCATCTTTTGAACTCAGATTCGAAATTTACATACATCGTATCTCGAATCTCAGCTACATGTTAATATTTTTGTCTTTTTTATATTGACATAAAAGAATTATTTAAGAACTAATTAACATCTATGTTTTAATATGTAGGATTGATGTAAGTACTCTATAAAACAATAGATATAAAAATTAAAATAAAAAATATTAATTTTACTATGATAACAGTAAATCATCTTGTACATTCTAATAAATGAATAATAATTAAACATGCTAAACATTGCTAATACGTTATAATTATAATACAGATTATCGTAAAACAGGGAAGAAGGAAAAAATAATAACAATCAAAGATAAGACTAATCCAGTTCAACAAGTTGGATGTATTTTAAATGTTCTAGTCTATTTAAAACCAAGTTGAGGGGATCTATTTCCAGATGCCACTCCCGTCGACTCGTGTTTATTTCTAGAATAAACTCTAATATTTAAACAGGCTTCATCAGGTAGGCCAGGCCGATACTGGTATATATCATGAGAAAGGTTTGTTGAAAATAAATATAACAATCTTCATATATTCAACGAGAAATTAATATAAACACGGTAAAATGTTACGATAGACAATCATCAACGAACTATGATATAACTTCAATAGTGAATCCATAAAACGTATTTTAAAAATTTAAATTGTATTATATTTTTAGTTGTTGTAGGATGTAGTACTTAAGCATTTACCTTCTTTCGGAGCGAGGAAAATGGAGAAAAGCAATAGTATACCTCAATAAGTAAACTTGTAATTTATTTTAAACTCGTAATTAAACTTCTTGGAAACGATAGTATTTGTTTTAAAAGACTTTAATCAGTAATAGAGAGTTTCATTAATTTTATTAACTAATTTTAGGCTTAACGCATATGTTAAAATTATAATCTTGATCAAAATTAATTTCAAATTAGCCTTAAGAATATTAAAATTTAGTAGGCAAATTTTTCTATGAACAGTTAATGTACTATTTCCAATTTGTTTAGTCATTGAGTATCACCTTGCATTCTTCATCGTACAGTAAAAAAATTGTCACTTAGTTTATTATTTATATTGTGTATTAGTTTAAGCTAATATTCGTCAATACTAAAAAATCAGTAATTGCTATTTTATATAGATTAATATATCACAAATGCTCAAACTTAACTCATTTGTTCTGCAAATCCAATGTTGATTTATATTTTAACAGAGATTTACTTCAAATACAGTTCCGGTACTTATTGTAATTTATGCTTATCTCAAGGTATAAACTGTTGGATTTCGCCTGACAATTTGGCAGTTGGACATATTTGACCGTGAACCAATTACTGTTTATGCAAAACACTGACCTAGTACACGCCAGGGAAACAGTGTTTTGGCTGAAGTTCAGACAAAATGAGGCCAGGACGTTGTAATAATCGTTGATATTGTAATAATTGAAGTTAACATTTCTGACGTTGTGATTACGAATTCTTAAGTGGTTATTGATGCACTGCCGACCTAACACGTTGATGTTCGATTATCGATCTTGGGTCTGAACAATAACGATAGTATTTTAAAACCATCAATGTATTTTAATGGTTACGAGAAGGAATAAAACTATGTTTCTAGATTTTGAAAATTCATAAAGTATTTGAGAAACGGATGTATATAGCAAAACCATTTATTTGGTTGCGATTCCATTATTCAAGTAATACGTAGAACGAACTAAAAATTTTAGTGACTGTTTTTCATAAAGGTGAACTCATATAAAAAAAATAAATTAGATATCTAAGTACTTGTTATCGTAAAATAAAGTTCTTGTTATGATCTAAATCCATGGATACCGTATTTTTGTTAGAATTAATGTGTCTACTACTGGGTATTAAATATAATTAATAGGAATTTTAATACTTTTTCAACATCGTTGGTAATTGAGTAATTCTTTGTGAAGAGTCTTTTTGAAATTGATAAGACGCATTTCAGACGTCAAACCACTTTTTAACAGTTTTAACACTAAATACATTTTCTTGACTCGCATTTGAAATATTTGTTTAGTGTTTTGATGTTTAAAACGTGCTGTTTTACTTAAAAAAACGAATCAATAGACGAGGATTACCTGATGATGTTACCGTTGTCACGACACCGGTGGGCAACAATTTGATATTACCACGGGTTTTAAAAAGGTATTAATGACATATTAGCTACTTATGTTTCTGTTTTGTACAACACGGTACTCCTTTGTTGCAGAGAAAAACTATGTCGTTAAAAAATATTTTACGTAGAATTTTTTTAAAAAATAAAATGAAAAATAGGGAGTTCCATTGAGGAACACGTACTTTTATGAAATGTTTCTTCAGTCAAAGTTGTGTTTTTTTGTTTCCTGGGTGGTATTGGTACAACGTGTTCACTCCATAGTGACGCGGGCTACGCTTGGAGTAGTGACGTCATCGTAGTAACGTAGTAAACGTAGCGCTGGGTCACACTTGACATTGGCCGGGCGGGGCGCCGCTCCCACCTGTGGAACTCGCTCCCGCACCCGCACCCACATCATGCATCCCTTACCCACCTTCGCTCAGTCGGGGCTCGCTGCTGCCACTTCGGATGCTGTGGTTGCTGCCACCCATATCCTGGTGGGCCCCGTGCCTCCTGCGGACGCTCTTGTTCCCCGTGATCCTGGCGGACTGGGACCTCGCCGCGGGTCTTCGCCTGCGGGTCGCGTCGGGGGGCGGAGTCCCCGGTAACCCGGTAGTTAGGACCTGCTCCATGCTCGAGAACCCCGGAGCGCAGATAGAGGCCGAACGAGACTTGCCGGACGCGGGTACATTGTCGGCCATAGTCATACTCGCGACTGACAACACGGATACTCCAGCGGGCGGCAGGCGTGCCAACCGCACCACCCACTCACCGAATTTCCCCGGCCGCACGCGATAATTACCTCCTTGTTGACCGATTCCCTTGGAAAAGTCAATTGTTATCGGTTTCTTGGAATTGAGACTCTTTTATGAACTATTTTCACTGACTTATTAAAAGTGACGTAACATGGTTTTTGTATTTTACAGCCCAATTATTTTAATAACAAAATTTAATGTATTATACAATTACAAAAATTGTTTCTTTTATTGGTAGCAGATATTATACTATTTTGAAAATAAATGTATTATTTTCAACAACTAAAAATACACTTAAAACAAATTCGACAATATATTTTATCTTTTAAAGTAAGATAATTTTGCATGTCATGCTGAGTGATTTATTTTTACAAAGTAATTTTTCAGCATAATAATGGAATATTATAATGTTAAAAAGACTAAGCAATGTGTTATTCTTTCTAAATGTATAGCTTTAAACTTATCATACGTAATACTATGAATACGTTTAAATTTTCTTTGTTTAAAACATATACTTTAAAGTTTTATTTCAGTACATTAAAATGTGTTTTACTTGGAATTATAATCAGTATTAAGAAAATTCAAAAACTGTGAATAAATTCATTCCAGCTAATTTCATTATAAAAACTATTTTACAATTCAGCTCTACCAAAAACAGCCACTTTTTATGTCTTCAGTGAGTGACCTGCAAAATTAGTAATAAACTCAATCTAAACCTTGAAGCAAAGCGAGAGATAATAAATAAAACTGAGTTAATGGGTATGATAAAACATTACTCAGCATGGTCAACATTTGAAAGTGATAATTTTATAAATGGCGTTTAGCCTTTGTATAATAACCCTACTTGGGTCGGGTTGCTGGAGTAAGTTAAGTGGGAGGTGTGATATTAAATCATTTTAATAACATAATACTTGCATATGCAATTTTGTAAACACTATCGTTTGGCACCTAACGAATATCAGGCCAATATTTAACGATTATGTCTAAAAAAGCTTAAATTCACTATTTTAATGGCTTACAACATTACTCATACCAATTTCAATCAACAAATTTGTATTTACTTCTCTGTGGGAAATAGGTTTGATCATGGATATGTATAAAGGAAATGTTTTCAGTTAATCTAAACAGCTGTTCTTGTAACTAAAATTTAAATGGAATAGATCTAATAGTTTATATGGAAACTGAATGTGGAACACTTATGAATTTTTTGTGTTATACAAATTTTGCGACACACAAATCTGCTAACACCCCGACCCCCCACCCCAGAGCTTAGACGTGTCCATGTTGTATTTACTTCCCTGTGGGAAATAGGTTAGCCATGGATATTTCTAAAGGGAATTTTTTCTGTTTATCTAAACATATGTTAAAATTTAAACACAATAGCTCTGGTAGTTTCGATGAATTCTACTTTCGCTCCAATATACAACGCTAACCCCCTCCCCCCCAGAGCTCAGACATATCTATGTCAAAATGAACATAAAGGTCCTACATATGTTTCATAGTGTAACTTGTTTTTGAACTCAGTGAAAGGAAATAAAATTGAATGTACACTTGAAAGTTAAAATTCGTAGAATTTAAGTCATTAATTAAGTACCTACGTATAGTCAAATAAAATAAAATGAAAGTTAAATAGGTCAAAAATTCGCTGTCGCAAACAATAGTTTGATAGTTAATATAAAAAAAGAAAAAAATACTTTATTAAATTTCATTCCTTATTAACATTATAATATGAACACATAGAACACAAATCACACTGCATAACATGTTTAGGTATACAAGGGTGAATCTAGTACTACCCACACGTCATGTAGAGACAAGGATAATTTGCATATGACATTTGCATATCTGATACTACATAATGCATACAGTGTACTAACAACCCTGCGATCAACTGAGAAACAGCGAAATATTGCATGGTATTTGTAAGCATGAACAAATAATATGAATCTGGTAAAACATAATAATGATTGGAATAATACCTACAATGCAAGATTTACTTATTTGAGGTAATACTGCTTAAACTGTTAATTACCTAAAGTGGTTATACAAAGACTTTTACTCGAATTTTTGCCCAAACTGAAAACTGTAATGGACTGTATGTACCCTAATACTATATTTACCTTATTTAATTATGTACTTTCTACGCAAAATAGAGTTCGTTGTCCAAAACCACCCAATTTTATTCCTACCCAGATTAGAAAAAACATTGTTCGCAATTGCGTGTTATGGTATTCTAAGTGGAGATGTTGAAGTGACGTAATACATAGACAAAAAAATTTATTTATTTACAATTAATTATTGTTATGTATTTGTTTAGTAAATTATTTTGAGTAAAACCACTTTCATTTTAGTACTTAGTACACTTTAAATTTTTCATGCAAAAAATTTTATGTAGTTAATTTGGTATTGAAATTTCCCAAAAATTACTTAAATTTTATTTTTTTTTAATAGTTAGTATTTTGCTCTATTGTAGTATTTACATTTTGCTTACAAACATTCTTTTAATAATTTATACCTTTAAAAATACTGTAAATAACGTAAACTGGCGAATGCTTAATTTACCATTTTTATTTTCAGGTACGTCAATCCTTGAATTTGGCCTCGAAAAGGTAAAATGTTTTTAATTAAAATCTTCTATATAGTTAAGGCGAATTAATATAATCCTTTTTTTATCTTCGACTATTGTTTTATCTTTCTTCTTATACCCTTATTTTTGTTTCGCGAAACATATTCGTCAATGATTTTAATGAAAGTTAAAATTATTTAGAGTTTTAAAGCTAAGTATACAGTTTGGGCTGTTTTCAGAGTTTGATGTCTTAACGCTGGTTCCATAAACAGGTGAGTTCAGTACATCTATTATCGACCTAACACAATCCGTTGTCTTAGTTTCTAGTAGTGACTCTGTGTCCACTACTCAAAGCAAACAAACTATTTAGCTGTTATTGGTATCTGTAATTTAAAACTTAAAAATAATAAAAACATTTTTCACCATTTACAATACAGACATCAGACAAAATCTTTTTTTACAGGATAGCACAAATATAAACGATTACAATTTTCCAAAACAAATTTAATACATATCAATTACGTAGGTGGGCACCAGAAAATAATTACGCATATCCAAATGTTACTTCGATCAAATACAGTAAAACATTCATCTAGTTGTATAAAACTTACGATGAATAAATTAATCAAATAAGTGTAGCAAAAATAATGGGGTCCCTTCCCAAAAACTCCTTTTTTGGATTGATGTCAACATAATAGAAGACAAATTATGACCGGCTACAAGAGAAATAATATTTCTCATTAAAAATATAAGTAAAATAATTGTTAATGAAACTCATTAATATTAAATAATAAATGCAATTTTTTATGATTGAATATAAAATGATTATTTTTCAAGCCGCTTTCCAACAATCTTTAGTTTCTCATTGTCATTTTCAAGAACTTGATTTGATATGCCGATATTCATTATTTGAAGTTCTTTATTGGTGATGGTGAATTTTTGTTATTTGAGCAGTTAAAAACTTACAAACAGTGCCATGTACTAACAGTTACGAATACATGAAACAAAATGCGTTCACTTGTCACAAAGTCTCAAAAACAATTTAATAGGAGCTGTTGTGTCCCCCGGAATTGAATACAAAATTGCCGCTGCAAAAAAAACCTGAAACCCAGGCGAAGTGTGTCTAACAAATTTTTATACCTATAGATAGTCTAATGCTTCTTACAAGCCTTACTATGCATAATGTACCTACTATGAAAATTGTGTTTCGGATTTATATTTATAATGTTTATAGATATTTCATGTTCCCTATTCCTAAGTTATTTGTACAGAATAAGCGGCCAAAAAGGCCTGATCTTAATTGAAGAAGAGTTTCAACTAAGCACTTCCTCCTGTAAGTTTTTTAACTGCCTTAAACTCTTTAGTTTTCAAATATATACCAGCTTAGTCCGGATTATGTACTACTCGTGTTATGGTTTAGGAACAAGCTAAAACGTAACACAGAAGGGATCAGATTCCACTATTCCAGATCCGGAAATGTCGTGAAACTTTGTTTTACTTGAAATTTTGATAAAAATATCCGTAATAGAAATCTAAAAACCATGTCAATAGTACCTTTAGACAGTGTCATTTTGAATGAGGGTGGATTAAGAACGGAGAAACACCATGATAATAAATTAGTTATTAAGGAATTAAGGGATTGGGCGTAGAAACATGTAAATTACAAAATTTTTAAACAAAACTTATTGAGATCATTTATCATAAGGTTAATAACCATTATAGCCAGATGTTATAAAATAGAAGGCGTAGGTGACCTCTCATATACTTTTTTACTTTAAAAATAAACCATGCGACACATTTAGGAAAACTATAACAACGCTTACTATCCTAAATATAATAAAAACTAACAAATATAATGTTTCAACAACCATGATAATATATCTTTAGACTGCCTATCAACACAAGTCAAAACGTTTATGAGGATTCATCACTACTCTGAAGAATTAATTAAAAATTGTATTTTTTTAAAAGCTTATAGTTCTTAAAACTGTATATTTAAAGAGCTTAAACAAGCAATAACAATTGTTTTAGGATGATTTATTATCATTTGAAGCCCTGAAAACTATTAATGAAGTTGTAAACAAAATCAATACAGTAGATTTTGAAAAATATTTTAAATTTTTAAACATTTTCTTAGTAACTATCATTAGTATTAGTACCCACCCTCGAAAATTTAGGTTAAAAGAAAAAAAATTTAAGTCCCGAGGATCTACTGTACACCCTGGTACCAAATTCCATGAAAATTTAACTTTTTGTGTAGTATTTTCTGAGTCGTTTCATAAACAGTCAGATGCTAGTTCAAAACCACTTTTAGAATTCAGGGAGCCTCAAACTGGGCTCCATTTTATCAGTCACTGGAAGTATCTGATAAAATTAAATTTTTACAAAAACCTAGCTTCTCTGTATCCAATGAACGAGAGAAAAAGTGAAACCAAACTTAGTTGTCAATTAACTATCCTGGACTAGTTAAATGAGTGTTTACTTCGCCAAGTCTTACCTTCGTGTCGTCTCGAGGATGATTTTATAAATAGTTCGGTGCTGTCATTGACCTCTATAGCCTACTGCATTATACACTTACAGCATGCGATGATTCCTTGGGTAAAACATATAACTAGTTTACCTAAAAAGCCTTGAATTTATTAGTTTTAGTCATATTTTCAATGAAAATAATAACTTTGCCTTCACAAGGATCTTCGTAAACCCATATGAGTTTTACATTGATTTTTCTATTAACTTCCAAACAAAGGACTCATGATTTTGTATGGCGATACTATTGTAAATTATAGTCAATAATTCTGCTTGAATTTCATCCTGTGGTTACCAGCAAACATTCAACATGTATTTTCATTATCAATACGTTGTTTTCTTTACTAAAAACTTTAGTGGATTATATTTCCTTTAAGAAACGATTAGAAAAGTCTCAATATTACGCAACTGCAATCTCAAATTGTTTCTCAGCTATGAATGGCTATGAACTTTCTCATTTCATTATGTCTACTTCAGTATTTAAGGATATCTCACAAATTATTAATCTCCAAACTAATAAAAAAATGTTTTTGCCAATTACTATTCTCAATATTGTTTAGAATAATTAATTATATGACACTTATCTACAAACTATAGTTGAAAAACGTATAACACTGTATACTTGTTAAATATTTTCATAGAACCTTTCTTTTATTTCACTTACATATAAACAGGAAAGTGTAAATTTTCTATAAATTGACATTCCGAAAATTAAACTACTTTTTATATTTTGTTGCATATATCTTCCCAAATGTGAGTAATGTTTTGTAACAGTGTGTATTTTTTAGAAACTAATTAGGCCAACCTACATCATTTTAAAAGGTAAAGTTGAATTTTATTTTATAAAAAATAAAAGAAAAATATCTACAACATTTATGTTCGAAAAATTTTAACAAGTAACGGTATATTGGTTTTTGAGTGTTTTTCCTCAATTTTCTGTGTATGCAAAATGTAAACAAACGGGTTAAAATGGCTCGCATATGTTGAACCACAATGAGAGTCAAGGTGTGATGAAAGGCATAACTGAGAGGCTGCAATTTGTGTCAGGGTTTCATCTGCATAAGCCCTTTATCAGGTTAAGACGCGAGGCGGTTCCACTTGTTACAAACATTCATCTCCAATTTATGGGTTTGTTCGTCTCCCACGTCAGGTTGTGTTTGAATTTGACTTTTACATAATTTTTTATCAACTCTTGTAGGACCAGAGAGAGGATATACAGTGTATTTTCATATAAAACCTTTCCAGAAACGTTTACAACATTAAAAATAGTCAGTAAGTAAAAAAATAATCAATTGTTTGCATATTATATTTTTATGTCCTCTAACAGACAAAAAAATCGTGATTGTAGTCCTCTATACCCAAAATATTATAAGGACGAATACAAAGTGGAAATCTAAGATTATTTTCAATGACTGCAATAAACATATGGAAGCCATCTGTAAAAATGCCAAACTGTGGATACTAACTCTAATTGAATAGAGTTGGTGTTTTGAGCTTTTGTGTTCACAATATGTGGTTTTTAATATAATTTTAAAATGTTTGTTTTTTGTTTTAATATTATATAGTTTGAATAAAATGAGTCACCCCCCCCAAATGGTCATTGAAGCAACCCACCTGGTCTCATAATAGTTATGTCTATGAAATCAAAAGGGTTGCAATTAGTAGACTAATAAAGTGAACATTTCCTGCTTCTTTTCGACAATAATAGGCAATTTATTTTTTTGGATAAGGAATTTATTTATTTTTATACCACTTTAATTACAATTATAATTCTAATTGTTTAGTTGCAACCATTTTAAAAAGTAGTATAAACACCTAAAATTGCATGTTTTAACATTAGCATCCCCTTCCAATAACGAAGACTGGAGTGGTGACGTGTCCTGTAATCAAGCTAATTGGAGGTCACGAATTGAGGGTAGTTATGAGCGATGGTTGGTTGATCTCGTTGTTTGAATTAACGTCCACACTATTAAATCACTTGTAGATTACTCCGTAATTTGGGGCAACATTTTGGTTATGATCCCACGTTAAACTGCTTGACACTAGCTGTTGGACTTTTAATTAAGAGTCCGGCCTTAGTCAGTAACAAGACTATAGGATCGCACTACAATAGTTTTACACTCGTTTCTCATTCATACTTGGCCTGAAATACCTACCTAAGTATGTACCTATTTAGGGAAGGTAATATGGACATGTATGTATTAAAAGATGTACTTCTAAATGTCAGGTATCAATGGTATTTATAAGTACCAAACCCCACCTGCTTAAATTAGTATTTTGAAACTGCTTACAAATACTGTGTTAAACAAATAATTAATGGTTTTTTACCAAGAATAAAATCGTTACTTGTTAGTATTGTTAATGTTTTGCTTGGCCGTTTCATTACAAAAAAACAGGTTACAATAACTATTTAACGTGACATATATTTTTTACGTGAGCTTATACTTACATTTAAAAGGACATCTGAAAAACGAATAATACAGCAGAAAAACTTAATTCAAGGTTATCCGAAACTAGCTGCAAATACTTTGAGTTGTACAAAACTTATTTACGTTATATATCCTTTTAACTATATCTACAACCAAATACTGTAATATGATTATAAAAAAATTGTAAAATTTGAAAGTTATTTAAGGAACTGTAGCTGAATGTGTTTGTAGGTTGTTAACTTTAAAATTTTGTATTGCCTTTTTGATTTTCTATTATTTTTTATTCACAAATATACTGTTTTTTCATTATTTAAACATACAAATGTAGTGAGAAAAAATACATAACCATTGAAAAATAAAAAGTCCCAAATTGGGAATAAACATGCTACTTACTATTAAAAGCAACACAACACAGGAACAAACATTTGCAGATAAAACATAACATTCAGTTATTTATTACTGTTGTTGTTTAGTATATGAGCAAAATATAAACATCGCATTGTTTCAGCTGGTTTGCTGGTTTCTGTAAAGCCAATGTTTACTGTGTAGCTAGGACGTAGGGTGTTCGCACAGGCTGAATTGTCTGGCCAATAGTATTTGTAAACAGACGCGTTAAATTGGCAACACTGCCCAAGGCAACACCGCTGGGTTGGCAACAGTGTGTCTGTCACGGCACGGTTTCTTGGCCCCAATTTGCAAATTAGCCAGGTCAGTTAAATTGTAAGTTTTTTGTCACCTGTTTATTTCTATCATAAATGCTTGGTTGAGATAAATGAACATCGAATTTAATGGAAAATTAACAACACAGGCGTGTAATGACTGATACATAAAGTGTATTTACATTCATTGTGTTTTCCTTGTTCCTGAATGTTCCTCTTATTAGTGATCTAAATAATTTAAATTAAATAATAATAATAAATATAGACATTTCCTCTTGGGTTGTGCAAATTCTGCCACTTAATGACAAATAAAGGAAAATAATTGGTCAAATACAATTGATAACTTTTTTAAATTTAAACAAATTATTGATTAAGTTTTTTTCTATTTTACTGAGGCTGATATTTAAGGTTATTAAAGATATAACTATATCTTAATAGCTTAGTGGTTTTAGTTTTGAATGAACTCCCATTGAAACTAATTTACCTAAATACTTTTTTTACGTTATTATTGTTCAAAAACTCAAACTATCAGACGTATATAAAACTAGTAGATCTCCCAGTTGTTTTAAAAATATAATAAACTATTTAATTTCTTCCTTTTTTCTTAAGTAAAAATGCGGAAACATTTACATTCCTTAAGACAATGCACTGTTTACATCTTGTATTTTATATTATAGAACTAGGATAATAATATATAATAAAAAGGTGTTCACATTTAAGTTATTAAGAATTTAATACCACCTAAAGTTTTACACAACTTGGTTTCTGCTTGTCTCTGAAGTATCTTAAATGTGAAGTTAGTGTGTTAACTAGTGTGGACTAAAAACTTGGAATTGTTTTCTTAAATGAGATTATATTTTTATATTGCAAAATGATCTGCATTTTCTGTGTAACTCAACCAGATAAATGTACTCTGAAATTGTAAAAAAACATTTTTCAATATTGGTCAAATAATAATGAATGTAATTTAACTACAATAAAGCTGAATTTATAAGCCAATCAAGTAAAACAACGCGTCTAAGTTGACTCCTAAAATGTAAAATGTAATTTTAAATCAATTCCACAATACCATCTACAATATTCAACACAATTTGGCGCTGACGAAAATAAAATTTTGCCATATATTGTGAAAATATTTTGATAGAGTGGAGAGATTGAATATATTAAAGTGTATGAAAGACCGCATTGAATACAGTGTGCAAATAACACAATCAGAGGTGAGTTGAAAAACTGGGCACGCTTTACTGCCTTCCCACCAAACGTGATACCTTTACTGAAGGTAAAGGTATCAAAGGTATGAAGGTGAATGTGAGCCTTTGTCTACTTTGTACATAAATAAAAATAAATATAAACATTTTATACACGTTAATATGATAAAGTATAGTTTTTGCAAGGCTAAGGTATTCGGTTGAAATCTTACAAGTTGAAGGAAATAGAAATATATCTATTTTGTGTGTTTCAACGATAGTTAATTTTTTTGGACTTTATTAAGTCTCGTTATAATTTTGAACTTGGGCTTAACTATGTGGAAAATTGCGAATAACCCAATCGAGAATAGTAGCTAGGTTCAAAATGAAAACAGCAAGCCTGGGATTACGAAGAAGTACTAAGCTATCCATTAATTTTTATATTTTATATTCTGCTAAACTAAAATGAGCACTAATTTTAGTATACATTAAATTTTGATTTATAGATTTAAAAAATCTAGGAAAGTTAATATTAAAGACTGGTACTGAGACTAAACTGTGGCAATATAGATATAGCGTAAAATAATTACGTACGTAAATGTCTAATTAATATGAGTAACTGATAGTAGCTAATGTATCAGACTCTTTATAGTTCAGAAGGCATATACAATTGTCAGTTTTTAGTTCAATAACTATTTCTCCTCAATATTGTCATCTTAGTAATGCATATATATTTCTTATTAAATGTATTTTCAGTATATTTTAAGACGAAATTATTGCAATAAAAGACTTAAGACTAGGTTAGCAGCATTAAGGTGTCTACGGCTGTGCTCCAGATCTACATATTTGCCCAGCCCTTGCTCCCCACCCTGATAGCCTATTTACATGTAAAACACCTGCACTTCCTTTTAACCCTCCTCCCTGTAACAGCAGACCTTGATAAATCTCTGCGATTCATTTTGAGTGCTCTCTATGATGGAAGTTATATATTTGGAAACTTTTATTTCCTAATGTTTAGCTTTATTTTTTTATTACCTTAAACAACTTTACATTATATACTACAGTCATAAAATATTTTGCTAGTTTAGTTAGACCATAGTTTTGATCTTAGTATAGTTCAATTGGTCTTGTCGTTTTTTACAAATAAATCTTTTAACAAAATAACCTATTTTGATTGAGTTTATAAGAAAGTATACAGTATTACCATTTTTAAGAATTCAGTTAAATAATTTAATAAACATAAAAATAATTTATGTGGGATTCAAAAAATATTTCATTAAATTGAAGAGATTTAAATTTTATACAGATTTAAAGGTTTTAGGGAAATGCAGGGAATATTTTGCGCGCACAGATGGACAGCCTGTGGTGTAGGACCCCCCAGTTTGGCAGAAACTATGATATTACCGACTACAAAACCCCCTTAGACACTACCTTTGAGAATGCTAAACAACTCAAAATAGATAAGGTCTAGTATACGTTCACATAGTTCATTCATGTAAGGGTTTACTAGAGCTTGCTAGAAGTGTACAAACTTTTCGCGGAATAATGATTTATACACAGTTCCAAGAATCTACAAACTCAAACGTTTTTTCACAGATTGAATCAACCTCAACTTCGATTTGAGGTTTTTGGCAGCCTCATAATGAGACATTTTCCAGGAATATATTCTTGAAACTAAAAATTTTCTGTTGTGGCTATAAAAGTATTTTTGAAAACTGCATTCTATACTATTTATACGTAAATTTTTATTCCACAATGAGAAAATTCCACTTTACATACTCAACATAATTAAAGTTAAAGAGTTATACCAAATAATATAATTATTGAGGTAAGTAGTGATTATATGGAATTGAATTACTTAGTTGTCAGTATTGTTTATTATTTAGCCCTTTATGTACTTCACAGTAAACTTACACCATGTTACAACATATAATGAAATTTCTTATCACTTTAGTCGTGTGAGTTTCAGATTGTAGTTTCATAGCGGAGGCTCTAGTTTGACAGGAAATTGAGGTCGACTTTGTTGAACCTGTGCCAAAATTTCTAGTTCCTTTGCCAAACTGTGCCGTGTATTTCATGTTGACATCATCTTAATTCATGAAATGTTCGCAACTTTTTACACATATAGCTGTTTTTGTTAAATCACGTTATTCCCAACAAGAAATACCGCAGAAGCCTTGTTCGTAATTCAGAAAAGAACTTGTTTATGCTCTAATTATTTGCTGTTGCAAAACGTTTTTTAATTTAATTTTCTATATTTTTTTTAATAAAATTATTTTAAATTTTATATTTTGACACTCTTAACTAGGCATATTTAAATAATCTGATTACAAACCTTTTAGCAGGAATATTTAAAATTAAAAAAAATATTGAAGAATGAATTTATTTAGAACACATTTTTACGAGCCTGTATTAAATTTTTTGTCATAGAACGAAAACTCAGTACATAATTGTAACTCATTTTACAGGAAAATTTTTTCTTTATTTTTTTTAACTAACTTCCTATTTCAATAAAGACTTAGGCTATGTCTCAGCCGTTCTCTTACGAGAAAGTATACAGTTTTTATTTTAATACTTAGTCACTAAGTTTAAAAATGCAATATGGATGAATCACCATACACTACACGTTCACCAGTAACATAAGGTTTAAAATGAATAAAAATACGTTTACATAAATTTTATATAATCACAAAAATAGAAACCAGTGTTTGAGCTCGTGAACTTTTTTTGTTTATAATTAATTATGCTTGAAAATTAATATAATTAGTTAAACATTTGTTTGAAACTCTCCCAACTTATAAAGGTATGTTTCAGGTATCTTTCTTTTTTTACACTATTGACAAGAATCTGTAATCGACGATACGTTTTTATTATTACTACGACAATAATGTTATATATCAAACTAAAAAAAAAACAGCGATATTTGTTAGATTCTTATAGTGGAGTACGTTTATTGTAGATTCATTCAGAGTTTACCGGCTCACAACAAAGTCGTTTAGCCGAAAGAGGATGGTTACGCAGATAACACGACTGGGCGCAAATGTTAATCTCTGAGCTCCGCTCTGCCTAAAGTGGCTTATTTTACATCGGTCATTCTTGTAATTATAATTTTAATAGCTTATTTTGGCTTAAAGTGAAGTAAAATTAAAAAAATACAATAAATACCTCTTTTATTTCAAAGTGAGTAGGCAATTATTTAGAATACACGTTTATCATTACTCTAGGAACGTCTATAAATGTACAAAAAATACTGGGTTACATTAAACCATTTTGGATTTATTTATATTCAAAAACCATTTTGGATTTATTTATATTCAAATATGTATTATTAATTTATTATACATATAAAAGGAGAAAAAACGGGCTAAATTTTAGCATTTTAACTAACCTTCTTTTAATTTTTTTAAATCTCCAAGTGCTATGACTTTACTTTAAATTTTTTATAATTCTTCTTAAAATACTAACTATACAAAACATGTCCCTTTTATATAGTCACTAGCTACAAAATCAAAACACTGATGTTCACTGCAATTCCATTAAGCGTAAAAATGCCGTCAACTTCCACCCAAGCCAATCACCATTTATATGAGGTGGGCCTGCCACCACTGTAAGTCAAATTTGGATTACTCATGGTCGGGGTTCGAACTCTCGTCCCTCCAAATATCTTCAGTCGTTGTACCGTTGTGCTGACGAGTACAGCACAACGGTCTAACCACCAAAAGGTCCAGTGTCTGAGAAAGCGCTTATTTGGCTACAAAAGGTAACTCTAGCGGCAAACTAACGAACACAATAAGTAGAACAGGGAACTACACGAGTAGTTGCATGTATTAGCTCGCAGATGGCAGCACCGTGACAGTAATTGTTGACTTCAATAATAGGGCTATCCTCATTGACATCTCACAGTGAGCGAGATGTTAGCACTTGGAGGGTTTTAAAATTCTCAACTCGCCCATTGCGTGTGAGGTTCGATAAGTATTGTGGTTTTTAGCAGAAAGGAACCTGTCTGCTGTAGAAATACGTCGACATTTTTAGGAAGAGTACAACGATGCTGTTTATATTGACAGAGAGGTTGGTGAGATAGGTGCCTGTAACAACGTCCATGACGACCGCTCGGATAGCCCTTCAAAATTGACGATATGATGAGGTTGAGAATATTGAACACCTAAAGTTTAAGAATTTTTGCGGGTCCCGATACTCTCACAAACGGACGAAACCGAAAGATTTAGGAGTCAAGCGGACGAGTTTACAATCTTAAATATTTTGAAAACACATCACAGAACCATAAATATTATCTACACAGCTGAAATTTAGCTCATCTGTTCCCATAGTATGCTAAAACACGATGTACGTGCCATTGTGGTATAAGTACGAACTATTAGTATCAGCAACAAAACGGTTCATACTTTCTGAACTTACCTCGAATGTTACTCGGGTATTGTTTTATGTTCTGAAAATAATTTAACTATTCGGTACAGAGGATTTGTTCTATTAAGTTTTACTAAGGTAAAAAATAACACTAAGAAAACGTAAATGTGACAGCGAAAGAGATTAAGAGTACATTACAAGCTGAAGTGATTTGGCTAAGCTGTGGATTCCACAAGTTAATTGGCACCGTTGTGTAACAGTTGTAAATGTTAATTGTTATTACCTTTGGCCTTATATTGCTCTGGACATCGTCAACGATGCTTTAAATACTTTGATCATATCCATAAACAGCAACGCAGACTATTTATAAACAATATTAAGTAAAAATATTATTCTTAATAACATTAGTAATAACATATGTGATATATGTAATCCGTAATAGATAATATTCTCCTACAGTTTTTAGAAACACAAATTGTATCAGTGAACTAACTAATATTTTCCCCCTGAGTTAACTTAACTAAAAAAATTGTTAACTATTAAAACTAAATTTGTTATTCTTCGCTTGAAATTCACCATCGGTAATGGTGGATGTATGTTATTTACGGACATTTTCCAACACGATTTTAAGTAAAACAAAGTTTCTCGACATTTCGTGATTTGGAAATTGATCTCATCCTCAGTGAGCTAGTAACATAAACCATATTTAAGCCGGTATAAAGCTAAAAATTAAAATATTGAAAATCAATCAAAAAACTTACAAACAATACTATCGACTAATAACTACGCACACAAGAAACAAAAACGTACACTCGTCACAAAGACTCAAGGAAAATTTAATTGGAGTGGGCGTAGTGTCCCCGGAAGCCGGAAACAAAATGGACGTTGAAAAAACCAGAAACCCAGTGTGAAGTATTTTTTACTTGAAATCGTGATGGAAAATGTCCTTAGTAAAATTGTAAATAACATAAAATAGTTAGTGTTTCCAAAGTAATAATTAAATATCTTTCACCCCTCCTATTAATCCGAAACAAAGATTAAATTTGGATGTGATACCCAACTCAGCGCATAATCCTATAGTTAAACCAAGTTGTTTGTAGGGTTTTTTGGTGATGTCACTATTGTCACATTGTTGTGTACTAAGTTTAAGGAAAAACGGTTGAGTTATAAGTAACATATTAACAGTACAACAGCTTTGGAGGATCTAAACGTACTTTTTTTACCACGAACAGTAAATTTAACTCTTTTTGGTACCTTTACTAATAATTAAAAAATATTATTTTATTTATTTCAGGTGGTTTCGATGCTATTGAAAACGATTTAATCACTATAAAACATAATTTATATATATATAAGCCCAGTTCAAACAATATTTAAATAAAAAACTGTGAGTGCGGTTTTGGATACCAGGTTAGAAACGTTAGATCTATTCATTAGAAATTAAAAGTTGTATTATTATTATTTATCTAGGGAGCCTTGCAACGATTATTTACTCTGACGGTTCAAATTAAACAATTTTAATGAAACCAATTCCTTCCCCATATTATAATATGTATAGGAGGGATAAAAAGATAAATAGGTCAAAATTTTATAAGGGATTATCTCATTTAGGATGGTTGGCGCATAGCGTCAATTACACAGCTAAAGCAGGAAATATTTCACTCACACAGTCTTTGGCAACCCACACTCCCAATAACATTGCTGTATGCAGATTTCATCCACCACATCATGTTTTAAAATTTCATCTATGTTGCATCTCAAACGAGTTTTAGCTTTTGAGTAAACAACTAAATCATTACTGTAGCCTATAAAGTAATTTTTTAATGATTTATTATTAAAACTCATTATTTGACTAAAGGGGTTGGTATCTAAAAAGTATAAAACGTATACTTTTTTTATTCCTCTTGTTTTTCATGATTACAAAAACATATAACTCATGAAATCTATAACCTTTTAAGTCATCAAAAAAATAAATTTTGAAAAAATATTTGAAACATATTTTTAGTCCATCACTTTGATCAAACTTAGGATGTCCTTTATAAATATAATACCCAGAATTCTATTTATTTATTGATGTACAAAATAAAGAAATTTACAGTAAATCTGATTTATTTATTGATGAAAGTTCAGGATCTTTTTATGTTTCAGGAAAGTATTAACTACAGTACCACTTAATGCTAAACTTAAACTAGTTTTCTTGTTACCTCTTAATTGTTTGCAATAAGTGTACCTTTTCTCACTAACTATTAACCCTAGAAGTGGTAAGCTTTTTACCTTTAACTGTTACATAAAAATAATAATTTATACCTTCTTAAAATATTTAGTAAAAACAAAAAAACACAAAACATGCTGCTCTCCCTTGAAACCACTAATCACAAAAGCAAAACAGGTGTCCACTGCAATCCCAATTAAGCCTACAAATGCCATCAAATTTCACCCAAGACGGCCACCGTTTATTTAAGGTGGGTCCCTCTCCACTATACCACACATTTGGAAGCTAAATTAAGATTGCTCATGGTTGGGATTTGAACCCTAGCACTTCCAAATTGATAGATATATACTCGTCAGCGTAGAGCTTTAACCGGTTTAGCCACCGTGCCTAGTTGTATAAAGCGCTTACTTGGCTATAAAACATGTGCTAGTGGCACAGCCACAGGAGTGCCTGAATTATGTGACAAAATATTTAATAACATTAAATTTTTTGCCATATTATTGATATAAATTAATTCATTAACTTTTTAGAAATGCACGCAATATGTTTCATTTCTACGACTTTATGTTACGCCTATTATTAGGGGTTAATGAGCGCCCCAACCTGACGGGGGTTGAACTAATGACATTCATTGTAGAAGGAGTTAGTTAAGAATCGAAATTGTTCTTATAATAACCTAGAAACGTAATGATAGCCAATAACAAGGGTGGTTACCTTGTCAATGTCTTATCTTTCTTGTCCTCATTACCCTGTTGCAGTGTTTTAACATAACCTAACAAACCATTATTTATTTATTTAAGTAATTGTCTGATAATTAAGCTATAATCACGTTTGTATTGTTTAAGGTTTATATACTTTATTGTAATCTTGATTTTCTTTTTTATTTTTTAACTGTATACATGAAACTTCAAATAACAAGATCATTTATTTATGCGAAAAAACAATATTTCAAGTAAAATTTGTAATCTCCCAAAAATGTTAATACTTGTATAACAAATGGGTAAATTAGTGTAAAAGAGATTAAAAGTATTTTTAAATAGTATTTTAAAGTGTTTTAATGGAAATACAACAATTTATTATTAAATGGATATAAATTGTATAAGTACATTTAAAGTGGAAGTTTTGTATTAGTTTTCACTCTAAACTAATGGTTTTAAGATTATATATTGCCGCTTTAACGATTTTAGAGTACTTTGTGGTTTGCTTTGGGCTGTAGTTTCCGTGTAAAAACTAGAGCGCAGCACAGCGCAAAGAGCGCTAGTCGGTATTGCAGTTCACTACGACGTGATCGATATTACAAAATACGGTCTCTGTTGACTTCCTCACAAGGTAGTTGCTATTGTTGCCACCAGTAGCGTTAGGTTCGTGTCAGTCTTTTTGCAATACGAGAAAATCTGTCAAAAATTTTATTATGATTTTAATTTAACAAAATGTTTTCCTCATGTTTCAGCAATTACAATTTTTTGTTTTCCTTTGTCTATAAAACCTTTTACAAGTAAAAATTTATTTATTAAATTTAAATGCAACTTTTAAACTAAGCATGAAATATAATTTTTTATTTACCTTTTGAAGGTTAAATACTTAAGGAACTGAATGCAAGAAACCATTTTTGTGAATAACAAACTGCAAAATTCACTAGTATCACAACTTAAATACAGTCGTAGGTTTTTGACTATATATAATCACATATGAATTCTCTGTTTACATTCCGTATTATTTTACTATGTTCTGTCTCTATCAAGCTACAGGTTTTATACAATTCTTTATCTTACATGTAAAAAAGCCCATATAAATTAATGTTTTCTGTGAAAATAGTATATATCATTGCAAGATTTGAATATTATGCTTTTAAACTAGTAGATTGTAATCCAAGCAAGTAACGAAAAAAGGTTTTAGACTCGTGTATATATTTTTTCGTAAGACTGCATAAAATGTTGAGTTAATTAAATTTAACTAAAAGTTTTGACAGTCAAAAATATTGATTCCTTATTGTTGTCCCACTTGTAAAATATCAGCTGATCATCTGTCATTACAAATAATATATTTAATAACTTACCAGTAACATGCGTGTATGTTCATCTGTTCTAAATTCTAATGATAAACAACAGATTAATTCAAAAAAATCTGACCGTTTTCCTCCCAAGGGTGGGAAGGATCACTTTCGATCCACAAAGCATATATTATAAGCAGTAGTTTTCGTAGAAGTATGACGAAAAGTGGTTTTAGCATATTTGAGTACTGTATTGTGATATCGTACACCTGTGGCTGCCACAGATTTTTTGAGGAAAGGAAGTTGACATTATTAACTGTCCTCCCATGAAGGATGACGCCTACTTGGTTCATCGTGTTCACATTGGAAATAATCTCAGATTAGTGAATCTCCGAATAACATTCCATTTCAGTTAATGGTTGCTGGAACGAAGATTATTAATGGAAAAACTACTTCACAATTTCCCCATTATTGTGACATCTTAATATATGAAATAAAATTCAAAATAACTTTATCTTCTGTAAAACAGTAGGGAGTATACGCGACAAACTTGTATAAGTAAAAAAATCTTTGGTACCAAATTTGTTTGTGTTTTTGTTAGTATTATTATTTAAAAGTCCATCAATTTCAAATCTCGTACGTATATAACGTACTTTAGAGATCCAAAAAAAACTGTTGGAACTTCGACAGTTCTTAACGCAACGTGCGTGGCTAATACAGTACTGATTAGTGAAAATTTATTGTCAGTTTTATCATGGTTCGTTCATTTCTTAGTATCAAATAAACTATGTTATGAATATCCATTGCAACTCTGTCGAAAATGTTTGTATTTATTTCCCTGTGAGAAATAAGTTAGAAAATGGATGTTTCTTGGATTGTTTCGAACTTGGCGCCAGGGAAGCGACACGGGTGGCCAGGGAGGCCTCCATGCACCAGTCTAGAGCGGCTTGGGCACGGAGACTCATTCCGGACCTGTCTGTGTGGGTTGATCGTGGGTTTGGGGAAGTAAATTTCCTCATCACGCAGTTCCTCACCGGACATGGGTTGTTCCGAGCCTATCTTCACAAGATGGCCAAAGTGGATAGTCCGGCTTGTATTTACGGGGACGGTGTCCACGATGACGCGTTTCACACGTTCTTCCAGTGTGACCGGTGGGCAGTTCTAAGGAGGCAGCTTCTGCTGGAGATCGGAGAATTTTCGCCGGAGACCGTAGTAGAAAAAATGGTGACATCTCTTGAGAACTGAACTCTCATCAGGTCCTTCGTGGAGAAAGTTCTCAAGAGAAAGAAACTTGACGATCCGTAACATCCTGGATCTTCACTCAGAAGGCTAAATTGGAGTTGTAGTGCATTGTGCTTTAAATACGAGGCTCCACTTTGAGGTTCATGCCTTAATAGGTTATTCCGAAGTGGTCAACAGCCTGAGGCAGGGGGTTTTAGTTGGGTGCAAGTCCCACACACCGGGGAGTGCACCGTTCTCCTCCCTGATGGTGCATGAGAGCATTTCCTCTCGAAAAAAGTGAATATTTTCAGTTCTTTTAAACAGCTGCTGTTATTATTCTTATATATTAAAACTCAATACAATAGCTCTAGTAGTTTCCATGGAAAGCAGTTTCAAATTTTCATCACTTACAGATTGCTAACACAAAATTGTCAAAATTCGTTCAACTTTTTTAAAATTTAAAATAAAGAATACCATTTTAATTAATTGCAATATTTTGTTTTATGTATTCAATATATGTTTTTGCTTACGACATATATAAAAATACAGTAGAATAATTAAGATAAAGTTAATTTCTTTTGTAAAGGAATTCACAATTTTACACAGTAAGCTTATTCTTAAATGTGTAAAAGAAAAATATTAGGAAAACAAACTAACTGTATGCGTTTAAGTTGTTTTATAAGTTTCAAAGAATCTTGAAACTTGAATCTTGAATGTATGATATTAAAACAGCGAAAGAAGTCTCTCAGTTTGTGCACATGCGATTGTTCCAGCTCCAGGGCGTTGGAACTAGTTGTGAAAACGGTTACAGGTTATAATTGTAAACTTTCAAAGAGCATAGCTAATGTGTTTCCGAAGTAACTCAGTTAGCCTAATTGAAACCCGTAGGATATCCCGCTATTCCCAGCCTGAGTGGCGCATGCTTTGATAAACTAATAATGAAACTCTAATTTACCTCCAGAAAGCCTATTTCTTGATAAACCTTTGATGAAAGGAGTGGGTAGAATTATCTTATTGACACTGATGGCTCATCAATAATGTTTAAGTTAAATAATAGATTTTAAAATTTAAAATCTATATATATATATATATATATATATATATATATAATACATATTTGAATATTTTTTAAGTCGGTTATTTAAAGTTCTTAAGATTTACTTCACACCATTTATTGATTGTTGAGTTTTACAAATATGTTTATAGCTTTAGTATTAAAAAAACATTTCTAAGCAGGTTGGGTAATTTTTCAGAACGAAACTGCACTAGTAAAATATATTGTACATAAAAAGTATTGTAGTACACTACACTAAAGAAATATTTAGCGTCAAAAGCGGTCGTCATCATCAAATGCATCTCTTTTGTCTTTTGGCTTGTCCGGAAACTGCACGGACCAAAAAAACCAGTCATCTGGTTGATCATCAAAATCATCTTCATCATAGTCGGGGTCTCTATTTCGTGAGGGTTCTCTTAGAGGTGGTGGTTCTTCTCTATTGTTGGGAGGTGATGATGGTCTTTGACGTGGTGCATTAACGTCTCTGTTAGGTTTTCTTGGCCTCTCTTTTTCTTCATGTCTAGATTTTATTTTCTTGATTTTATCTTTCTTATGTGATCTATTTTTATTTGGAACATTCTTCGCATTTTTTTGTCTTTTGTTCCTAGACTCTTCAGAGCGTTCTGGATTTCGAGTTGAAGACTTCCTTACTTCTACCGTAACACTTTTCCGTTTATTCGATTGTGATTTCACTCTCCGACCACTACCCCTGTCACAATCGTCGTAATCATCATCATGCTCATCGTGATGATCGTGATGGTCATCGTGGTGGTCATCGCAGTCATGATGATCGTCATCGTGATGACATGATTGTTTGTGAAAGGTCCTTCTTCGACACGATTGTCTTCTATGGCTTCTTCTTCTACAACCAGATCTTCCTTTAGACCTTCCGGATCCTCTTCCACACGGCGATGCCACCTGAGTGAACTCAAAAATTGTTAAAAGAAGATTGATGTAATTGTTAAAATACATTTAATTGATTTATCTATTGAAAACTTTTACTCTACATTATGGCTCAAATTCCAGGATCTGAATAGTTAAAATGTAAGTAAGTACGTCAGTGTTTTCTTTTAATCTATTTTTTACTGTGTAGGGTGTCATGTCTATACCGGAGGGATTCAAACAGAGTGATTATACTTAATGGATTTTTTTGAAAAGTGGTCTAAACCCATATGTTCCATATTCCATCCTGGATTATGGATCCATGACTTCTTCCACAAAAGGTTCAAGACGCTAACTACAAGGCCAGGAAGTCGCCATGATTACACGTTTTAACTGCAAATATATCACTATGGAATATTTTTTTACTAAAATGTAGATATTCATTTAATGAATGTTTTATTAGGCCCTATTTATTTTAATAGACCATTAGTTCGTTATGTGCAGTTTATCAAAAGAAATTTGGTTGCAATTTTTGATAAAATTTATGATTTGAACTCTTTCACAATTTATTTATATTTACACTTTTAAACTAATATCTTCCTAGTTAAGAAATATTTTGTAATACAATATAAGTTTTTTACTTACACTCATAACACTAATGCTAACAATAAGCAGAAGTACCACGATTTTGAAATTCATCCTGCCCCAAATGTTCTCGTGTTTATCGAGACAACATTTCAAACGAAATTCAAATACTCTACTGTTGGTTTAAAAGAGTGAAAGGTATGTTTTGCAGCTTTCCAAGAGTTGAGTGACGTTTATTAATAAGTAGAGACGATTCGGTCCTCTCTAAACCTGACATTGACACTAACTTCATACATAATTCACCTGAGCTCACGCTCTGGAGGTGGCGTCATTCTGTTGTTGTAGGATTTAGATACACCGCACCACGGAATATTACAGTTTAACTGTTTCATATACTACGCTGTATTTACTGGAACTCTGAAATAAAATTACTATAGATAAAAATTATCAAGCTTATATAGTGGTAGTACTAACAATAACCCGTGTACTCTAAATAAACAATATGGTTTATTTGATCATAACTGAATGGGCCTCGAGTCTTTAAATTAATTTTCCCTAATTTTTCAACAATATGGAAACGAATCAAAACTAGGTGCAAGGAAATATGTTTTATGGTTTAAAACTCTTTTACTGCATAGTTGAGAGCGCTGTTTATGATAATTGGGAGATCATTGGCACACTTTTGCACTCTTAATATATATTACGCTAGCTTATGTAATTAAATAATTTTATATAGTATGTTGTATATTTGGATTACGCCTTAGTTCAAGGATCACAATAAAGTGTATATTAACTGCCAACCAACTAAAAATATTAACTTTTGGGACGTAATATCCATCACAGTGTACTTAGTGTGTCAAACTAAAAATGTTTTAGAAATACACACCCCTCTGAAATTCCGGTTTCATAAAAGGTTTTTTATAAAACTATCAATTCCTTTGCGATTACCTAAGTTATTTTCAATTGCACTACAGTAATTTAAATTCTAGTGTAGGCTAGAAGATTCATTCAAGTGTGAGCAATGGATTCAATTAAGAGGCAATGATCTGTGGATCTTGGAATCCTTACAAAGGAATATAATGAACAAAATGATGAAAAGGGTTAATTAGGGCAATATGGTGTCTCAGATAGTTAGAAATATAAATAGGCAAAAGAATTTAGATTCAATCAACAATATATATGACCTATAAATAGCACAAGGGGCGACTGATGGAATTTATGAAGACTATAGAATATTGTGACCCTACTGGACTTTGTAAGTGTTTTAAGGCCGATTGGGTTTATTGTATACCATTCTGTATTATGTTCCATGTTCTATGCTCTATGATATAGGCTGTTTAATACCAGCCAACATCCTAATATTAGTGTATGTATTATTGTTTTTTATGACTATGTTGACAAAGTTAGTTACTTTGAAGTATTTAACAACCAATAAAGTCTATTGCCTATTGTCTATTCAATATAACTGTTGATTATAAGTCTAGCATGGTGTAGTCAAGAGAGCTTAGGTTTAGTGGGGTGTAGGTTCAACAGGCATAGAGGAACCATTGTGGCAAATTGTGCCTCCTTTGTGTCCTTCTCAAAAAATTGTTTTTAAAACAAATATTGAATTAAATATTGTTATCGGGTTTTGCAGCAACTCGGTTGTTCACTTACCAACTAATAACCTGTGACGAAAAGTTAATTTATTACTTAAATAATAATTTTTACCTTCAAACTGCATTAAGATATAAAATTCTTACTATTATTCTTTAGTTGAATAACCTTTAGATCTGGGATATGATTGTGTCCCCTAGTAAATAAATCCATTGGGAATGAAACGACTAAGTGTAGCTTTAGTCTAATACCCTAACCTTTGAGGTTGTAAAAGGGATGTTTTTTCTAGATAAAAATTGACCAGCAATTGCATAAATAATCTTTCAGTTCAATCTAAATCATCAAACTTGTCTTAGATCACAAGCATAAAAAGTTTAAAAATTTTTAAAGTTGTACTTTTCAATTGGACAAACTATTTTTTTTTGGTAGCTTAAGATTACGTCTTTATGGATTAAAATAAACAGACCATTACCGGCTTTATGAACTCTTTTTAGAAAGTAACCTTATATTAAATATTGATCACATAAAATAAGAAGAAGAGGTTGAGAAAACATAATCCGGCATTGTATTTCTTCTAGAATATATTAGGCGTTAACCCTTTTTTGAAGTCCCCAAATTACCTGACACTAACCTGTACTTTCCTATCCTATTCATTTGTATTGCCCTAATAACACTAAGGAATTAAATTTCAACGTTATCAGTTGTTTTTAGTAAACAGTTTAAAATTACTCTATTTTTTAAGGAAAAACATAATGTGTTTAAACAAATAAGTTTAAATATATATCAAACTAAAACTAGTGGATGTTTTTACACAATAACACCCTAAATCATTTATATTCATAGCTTAGATTATTCTATAAAGTACTTAAAAATAGTTAGGAGGTTTCAAATAATTAGTGTGCTAGTGTTCGAGTTTCTGCAGTATACAACACAGAACCAGGAAATCCTATGAGAAACTCAACCATGACAATTTTAAATTTCGCACTCGTCAATCGAAGCTGGCGCCAAGAGGTTCAACGACTCCATGTCGTTGGTTTGACAACCGAGGTCGGACATCCCAACGGGTAAACATGTTTGCTTAAAGTCACAGCTTAAAGTTAGGAGTCTGACATTGTCTGCCTTGGAGATGAGGTGGTCCCTGGCGGTGTTGGCCTTGGTGGCGCTATGCTGTGTGAGTAGACAACCTAGGTTTTCATGAAACAAATTTTTTTATGATTTGTACATTTTTGAGGAAAAATATACCTTGATATCAGATAATAATATCCGAAAGGAAACCCCAGAACACCATCGAAAAGTTCAATTTATTTTAAAATAAACTTTCGTATAAAATATTAGATTAAATTAACTATCTCTTTCATAAATCGAACCTGGACATTTATCAACGTTACCAAAAACAAACTAAAGTAGATAAAAATATAACATTAATTGACCCTCATTCAATAAATAAAACAATAAATTGGAAATAAAACTAAAGAAACATTGCTAGCCAATAAACAGTAAATGATTAGCTCTAAAATATTACTTTTCTCTCAGATTAGACTTACACGGTTGAGTTCAGCTTAACAGGAAAGACACGAACAGTTCACTTACTAGTAGCGTCTTCTAATCGAAATGATTAAAACAAGAAAAAACAAACAAATAAGATTGCAGTTTATGTTCTATTCGTAAAACCTCAAAAAATTGTCTGTCGTTTCATAAGTGATTGTACTTTTTTATAATTTCTCAGCCACATGGTTATAGTTCATTGCACTCGTTTATTACATTTAAATTTAAAATCTTTGATGTATTTGAATAGTTGTTTAGTTTTAGAGATTACATTTTTCCTACTTCTCGTTACAACAGAAGGATTACATAGTACAGGCCCATCGTATGACTGGATATGTATTTGCTTACCTTTGAAAAATAGTAGCTTATATAATGGGTGTGTCTAAAGAGTATGTTTTTATTTCCTCTAAACAGCTGTCCTTATAATCATATTAACCATATAAACTCACTTTCGTTCCAAATTTTGGTCTTACGGATTGCCTGCCTCCGTCCAGAGCTTAGAAAACGAACGTTCTTAAAAAAGGAGAAGTAGTTTCACATATTCTGCAGCTTAATACAATGACAAACATTTATATTGAAATTTATTATCTGATTATTAAACATACGCAGTCAGGTATTGTGCTCAATGTCCCCAGCTGGTAGAGTCTCAGAGATGTCCACCTGGCAGAGACGTGAAACTGGCCAGCTCCAGGAACGACTGCGGATATATCCAGTGTTACAACGGAAGCGGATGCTGGCGCAACTGTAAGGAGGGATACTACTTTGTGGAGGAAAAACAATGCTGTGTTCCCAGGTCGGTAATGCAGATCTGTTGAAGATCATTGATGAGGTCGGTAATGCAGATCCGTTGAAGGCCATTCGTTGTTGGTGCTCGTAGATTTATGCTATTTACATTATAATTGCGGACATTTTCATAGAGATTACCTTATTTTATACTTTTTGAATTGAAATAGCGACCTACCCATGTAGGTATTTTAAGTCAAGTATGAATAAGAAAAGAATGTATGTTACATTCTTTTCTCATTCATACTTGTGGCTTCATAGAATGTGGCGTGATGTTTTAGTCTAGATACTGACTAAGGCTGACATATTCCTAGATTAATACACTGTTAATTGGGCACTGTTAATTAATAGCCCAACAGCCTATTGCGTCTAAGGGGCCTACAGTTTAAAAAGATTTAAAATATGTGGCACAGTTTGATAGCGGGATGAAAACACTTGACTTTTGATGAAGAGTGTTGAGCACATTCATATTGCAAAGAGTCAGAATTAAGTTTGCTATAAATTTATTGTTTCATACGATTTTCACTATTCTGCCACAACCGTTAATTTTGAAATATTTTTTTTATATGTTCCCATGTTCTTTTAGTTCCCAAATTTAAATCGAAAGGTCGATGAGCAAGTTGTAATGGAAAGCGACTATAATTAATAAAGGAGATATTTGATTTCGTCCAAAACGAGGACAAAACCCTTCTGCACCCTTCTAATTGATAATTGATAATGATCGAGAAGGTTGTAAGGGACTTAAAAGAATTATTATTCGGAAATAAGAAGATGAAAGAAGTGATTTCATATAAATTACATCCCTCTTAGTTAGGTCTCTCTAATTATTGTATTTAACTGTAACATAACTGTAATTACGTATATTCTTGAAATATGAAGTATAAATATAAAAAGTATAAAACGTGCCCCCTTATAACCACTATTCACAAAAGCACCGGTGTCTACAGGTGTCAACATTTGTCCACCGCAATCCCAATTAAGCCTACAAATGCCGTCAAATTCCACCCAAGCCGGCCACCGTTTATCTAAGGTGGTCACTCCTCTCCACTATACCACACATTTGCAATCCAAATTGGAATTGCACATTGTCGGAATTTAAACCCTAGCACTTCCAAATGGCTAAAACGTTGCACTCATCAGTGTAGTGTTTTAAAAAATACAGCCACCGTGCTTAGGAGTAAAAAGCGCTTACTTGGCTATAAGACATGCCCTATTGACAGTTAGTGAACTTCGTGAGCAGGTTCGGTTGCTTGCCCCTAAAGGGCAACACGGTCACGAAGGTGATAAGTTCACTAAATCGACGGCAGATGCCTCTACCTGCCACTTCTTATTGAATTTGTAAATGCGTCGTGAATTACGAATTTACCACTTCTAGGGTCAATCCCTAAATAAATTATTGTCAACTTTAATAAATATTTTAAGCCTAAATACCGTCGTACGTAAGACGTCAGCTATTCGCCAACATACGAATCATCATCCCGTTTAGCTAGCTATGAACTATGTCATCATAGTAGAAGTTTCTACGCGTCCTAATTATGAGTAATAATTAAAGAATTTCAGAAGTTAAATTATTACCATGATGTTGCAATAGCAAAGACAACGACATATACTCTGTAAATAATTCTTACTTAGATACAGAAATATTATACAAAATTATTTATCGGAAATAATGAGGATATAACCTGAATTTACGCCTGTTAAAATAGCTTCAATTATAATATCTGTGTTTATGGTTAGTGATTAAATCTATCAAAGTTTGTTTCACCAAGTACGTTTACTAACTAATATGGTAGGGTAGGATATCACATCACTGGCATGTAATATAATTGGCACCCATTTTTATATCTCTAGGTACACTAGAAGCTCCACTGGTAAATCAAACGGAAACCCTTCCTCTGGCGGATCCAAAAAGAAGCGGCCTGAGGGAAATGGCGGCAACGGCGGGACTTTTGGCGGGAACGACTCCGAGGGCACGGATATGGATTACCATTGGCGAAGACGTCGTTAGTCCCTTCCCCCCACCATCGCACACACCTTTCCTAGACCACACTACCTCTCAGAATAAAATAACTAATTGAGATTGGAGTCAATCAGTTCCTCTTTCATAGTGTTATAATGACCTTCAAAAATTTCTCTTTGGCCAACATCCTTAAAATATTTAGAACTACTAACTTAGCACTATACTTTGTAAGCAAAAAAAAATATTTATATTTACATGACATAATTGAAGGATGAGTGCTTTGAGTGTTTTCAATGGTAGTTTAGGTGGTAAAAATGTTATTAAAAACACTTTTATATCAAACAAATATTTGCCACCTATTTTTTTAAACACAATTTACTTGAATTCCAAGTTTTGGTACGATATTTTTCACATAAATGTTATCTAGTATCCTTATTCATTTACCAACTATCTGTTACTTTATTTCTTTATTTTAACTAGAAAAGATTAGTTGGACTAACATAACTAAAGTACTGAAGCGTTATAGTTCACATAGTTTTCAAGTTATAATTAAAGGGCGAAATCACTAAAAAAAGGTCATAGGTAGAAAATATTTAAAAGAACTATAAGAATTTATAATATTGAGATCCCACGCATTCAAGGTAAATTCTGCATCAGCCAAAAAGTATTTTTAGTAGTTATGTAAAAGTAAAAGTCCCAATTTTAAAATTTGTCTACTATTTCCAAAATATGACTGTTTATTACTATAGTATTTTTAATTCATACCTAAAAGTAGCCCATAACTAATGGAAATCCAAGATAATTATTTAAACTAGAGACTAATTAATTAATTTCAACGGTATGGTTTTCTATGCAAATACTCCTTCAATTACAACCGTTGTTGTAGCATTGTTCCTAGAATAAAGGAGCAGAGATAACTATGTGCATTGCTTTGTGCTTAGTACCCAGAGGCAACTTGGTTGCGTATATTCCTGGCTCTAGGATTACCGACCGACTCCCTGAGAGGAATTTCATTGCGGAGGGAAATATAAGAGAGTACATCCATAACATCCATAGTGAGGGCAAGAATATAAGATTCAAACTTGTCTGTGCATTTTTAACGAGTCTATGTGTTGCTTGTAGCCTTGAAGCAATTTTAGCATTGATATTTTTACCTCTATCAGGTAGATTCTCTCTTTCCGGCAATATTTTATCTGTCTTCAAATTCAATACAATATTAAATATTAGACATTTGAAGCACCTTTTTGATGATTGTACCTCCTCTGGGCCACGCATATGAATTAATACAATTTATAAATCACCTGAACTTAAACATAAACAATTTAATTTAAAATTGAAATTAAAAATTCATAAAACAAAAATTAAAAAAATTGCTGTGTTTTTAAAAATGACAATATTGTTTGACTATATTTATTAAAATGACGGGGGAGTGGTAGGAATGTATCTGTTTTTAATTTCCTATAAGAAAAATATGTTTACTTCCAGAAAACGTACTGTATATACTCGTTAGATATATTTACTAATTTTGTCACCCCTACCTGGCTATCCAACTCTTCGACATAATATAGTTTTAGTTGATCAAATTAATCTGTACCTATTGTTCTTCAAGTGCTAAACTTGCTAAACTTCAAGTGCTTTCTTGGTAGCAGATATTATTTGGACTATAACAATAACAAATGAATGAAACCTAACTGACTGCTTATGGCAAATTTATATATATTAAGTATATTACGTGTAGCTAACAGTTACGTGTCCAACTTTTATATTATCTTGACGAAAAGCTAGCAACTACTAGAAAAACATTTATAGAACCCTAACAACCTATTTAGCCTGAATTTACAGCTATAATATGGTGACTAAGCTTACGCAACCGTTATTTCTGAAGCAAACTGCACAGACTTTCAGTCGGGTATGTTTCAGCTTGTAACCGGGAAATTTTACATCGATTCACCGAGTTTAATCAACACAACCTGCAGACTTCGCAACTCAATTATGCACAACTGTATCCGGTAGACGGCCCGCAAACACTCCGAGGCCTTGGAATGATTCACCTGTTTCCGGTGTTATAACACGGGAACCGGAAACAATATATTTTCCCCTGTCATCTTTTAGTATAAAGAAGATACGACCTATTGTGTAAGGGGCTAACCGTTTGGATCCTTTGCATCCAAAACTAAATGCAAAGGGCTGAAAAAATTAAACTAAATAGTTGGATATGAGTAGGTTTATAGTAAACTTTAGTAGAAAAATATTTGATACAACATTGCTGGTAAATACCTCACAATATTAGTGGTGTAAAGGGAAATTTTCTTTGTGAAGGGAGTTTCATTATCGTGCCTTTTGTGTAAAATTATCTCATTGGAGCAGGTGCTGGGCTTAAAGCGCTTGATAATTTTATCCCTTTACAATTTTTTTTTAACTACATCGATCCTTTCGTTCCCATACATCTAACCCTTTTCTCATTACTTTATCATTTACAATGCATATATAAATCTAATATATGAGTAATATAAGTGCATATATTTTGTTTAGGTTATATAGAAGAATGTATGGGATTTTCCAAATCCTTATACAAACAGCCTTACTGGTTAGAAGTGTTATAGTGTCTGTCCTGAAAACCGAAGGTTGCCAGATTGAATCCCGCTAGGGTTGAATCTGGACCTAGTTCCATGTCGTTATTTGGTTATTACTTAATGATGTTTTCTAACAACAAATTGACGTTAGGTAGTATCAAGACCATGGTTTGGACCATTCCCCAAACGTTTAATATTTACACAAAAATAATATGGGAACAATTCCCTTAGGTGGGCGCGAAGGGGTCAAATCGACCCAAGAGTAGGTTAATATTGTTTTATTTTGGTAATGTGGTTGGCCAACCTGTTGAAGCACTTATAGTAGCTGCCTATGGGGGGTAAGCTTACCCACCATCGCCTGTTTGGGTAGTTAGCGTAATGACTTTGGTCAGTGCTTACTCTTGGGATTTTATAATGTTCGGTCGTTTTGACCCCCGTTATGAAGTCACAGTAGTAGGCACAACTGTGACTTCATAATTACTTATATAACTGTACATTGGAAATAGATTTTGATGAACAGTCTCGAAGAATACAAATGTATTCATTGGAACTTGAAGAAGAAGAAAATTAATTTTATTATGCTGGTGATCCAGATGAAATATATCATGTGAGTGAATCAATCCATCAAACTGATTCAGAATCGAATAAAACTTATAATGACCCCAATTTCGTTCCTCCAAGTGGTGTAGAGTGATAAAAACATTCTGCGTCAAACCATGAAACATCGAAAGATAACAAAGATAATACTGATCGTGTCGTTATTTTTATAAATTATACCCCTTGTGAGAAGTGCCACCGATCAAAAGACATAAAAAAATGTCCAGGCGTAAAAAGTGTTTTCTTTAAATGTATCAAATTCACATGAAATATCTTTGTGATAAATGTCAAAATATTATAAACAGTGACTCTGAATAAGAAATGTGCAATGAACCCAATTGTTTGTATAGTTTCTTCTATTTTAAAATCATCATGGCAAATGTTATGATTATTTTCTCATGTACACGTACAAATACAGTATATATGTGTTTAATAAATTAAATTTTCATTGTAACTATATTATTTCACTTGTATTATACAAAAAAAGCTAAAAGGCTACTATTAATGTCCTATTAACTTGGGAAAAAAACTTTCCCATGCATCTAACAAAAATGCGCCCACTTAGGGTTAAGTTTTGTTGAGAGGAAGATTTCAATCACTCGATGACATTAGTAAGTTTGAAATGAATATTATAAAATTGTGCTGTGTTTTCCCAATTGCAATGATGCTTGGAAAAATAATGCCTGCCTTAATATGAAGTAGCTCACCACTCCAGTTTGCAGGTTTTAAGTGAGAGAACATATAGAGGCTGTTTTCTCAAGGGCACTTCAAAGCGTAGAAGTTACTCATGTGATATAAAGCTGAGTATTTATTAAGACACGTAATTATAGATAGACCTAAAGTATTTTCCCACCAGAGTATTTTTTATTTTTGAATTTTTTATTTTATCATTAGAATTAGTTTTATTCTTCTTGTTTATACTATTTTCTCTCTCATAAAGATTTTTTTAGTTCATCCATAAAACGTTATTGACACTGGTAAATTAATTTTATTTAAAAACTCGTCTTTGTTCATACGTAATCAAGCATATTAAAATTAATGTTTTAGGATACCATGTTTGATATCTTGAAAAAAAAAACATAGTATCTTGCATCTTGTTCAATGCATTTTAAACTCAATTCATTTTTTATCCGATATTGGACTAAAGTTTTCTCTTAATATATATCTTTTTTTGGTCTCAAAATGGGTGTAAGGGCAGGCTAGTGGTGTCAACCTAGAACCTTTATGTTTTTTCACGTTGAATATGAATCTAACAATATTAAAGCAAAGAATAGAGTGCTAATATAGGGAGAGAGCGCGGGACCTTGTTGTGAAAGGTCAAAGCAATTGGTGATTGGCGGGTTCAAATCCTGACAATCACCAATGGTTTTTCGGTAAGTAAAAATGTCGCAACTCATTAGTTCTAACCTGAAGTAATGTTTGTGTAAAACGATTCCGGGTGATGACTTAAGCCAAATAGGTCCTGGGATGAGAAGGGGGTACAGAAAAAAGTTAAGGTTAAAGCAAAATAATACAGAAATGTAATAAAACTTTCAAAAGTAAGATCAAATAACCAAGCTGTATATTTCACAAATAGAACTGGTGTTAGACACGATTGTTGCCAATGTAGTCCTGGTAGGGGTTACCGTATGCGTTGTACACATCGTCAATAGTGGGTCTTGGTCGATCCTCGTTCTGCCCGGAGGACCCTCCGTTGTTGATCTGGGGTGCGGAGTCGTCTGGTGTTTGTATCGGCCAGAGGTACTCATCATCGGCATTGTTCTGTGGGGCTCCACCTGAACCCTGAGCAGAATAATTACCTTGATTGGAAGGTTTTTTATTTTGTCCACTGTTCCCGCCGTTTTTGGAACCTGTGTTTCCTCCATTCCCTTTCTGAGGTTGCTCGGAGCTCTGACCCGCTTGGCCAACCTCACATTTGACGTTTTGCGGCCAGTCACAGACGTTGGTGATGGGGTTGAACCACGTTCCAGGGCCACAGGCAAATTTCACTGGTTGGCCGTGGTCGCATTTGTAGAAGTGGTCACAAGAGGCAGTATCCCTCATGAAGTCTCCATCCTTGCAAGCCCCTGTGGCTACAACAAACTGTCAAAATCGTTAAAATAATAACGTATCTCCTATTTTATCTTATTATTACTGAAATAATCCACAGAAAGCTAACTAAAAAGACAGTAGACTTGCGTACTCAGCGAATTTCCAAATCAATAATATAAAAATAATATATGACAAGTTTTAAAAAAATCGGTCTATAAACGTGAGAATTATTTGCCTATTCTCCATGAGATTAACATGGCAAAGAGTGTGCAGGTTTGCTGCTGTGAGGAACACTTAAATTAGGCATTTCTATCATAAATAATTTTTATCCTAACATTTATACCAACTTTCATCAACATCTGTCCATAAATAAAGGAGTTTGCCTATTCCCTATATGATTATTATGGGAAAAGAGTTAAGGTTGCTGTGATAAACATATAAACTATGATATTTAAGCGTAAATGGATAGATCTCAACCACAAGAAGCTAAATATCAAGTTTTATCTAGAAATATTCATTAATATGGGAAATATTAATTTTTCCCTATCTTCCATAAGATTATCATTGGAGCCCCACAATACAACGTACTGTGTTTAGATTTTTTAATATCTCGGTAACCGTTGGAGATAGAGAAAAACTTTAAGGAACTTAATTGTGTAGTTTTTTAAGCTGATTCTAATGGTGAAATATAAAATTAGAAACATTTAAAAATTACTTGTGAAAAACGCAAAAAACCATTTCAAAAAATATTATTGACCGATATGTCTGGTTTACGAACTCGTCCGAGCATTTGTAGGATACACGTCTCTACCAAATTTCTCGATCGTCATTTTACGAGAGTTATCGTGTTCACAGACACATATATATATATATATATATACATATATACATATATATATAAATTTTAACGACTATTGTTTTTGGACTCTGGGCACCTAAAGAAGAAAAAATAACATGGTCCCGGGCTTAAGTCTCACCATGAGACCTACGGTAATAGCTTCTTCCCTATGGGAAATTCGCTTAAAGACAAAATAAATGCATTTAATTAGATTATTTAAATGTCAACCTAGCCAGGAAGGTATTTTAAGTCAAGTATGAATGAGAAATGAGTGTAAGATGATTGTGCCGCAATCTTGTAGAATATCTTGAAGAAACATGTCAGCCTTAGACAGTAACAAGATTACTTACTAAGGCTGACATGTTTCTTAGACAGGACTGTTAATTAATAGCTTAACACCCGATGGCCACTAAGGGACCTACAGATGTACGTGGAATCCGAACCACTGCCTCTGAATTACGAATGGGTCTAATTATGAGGCTGGTCTTTGTGGATTAACATAGTATTCAATAGTGTGGACGTTAATCCACACAAGAGAACAATACACCCACCGACCATAACAAATAAGCTGGAAAAGTTATAAAATTCTAGAAAAATGGCTCAGAAGTAAAATTTATATTCTACTCGATAATTCATTTTATCGACTATATTTTTAAAGTATACTGGTATATTTTACTATAGAAAAATAACCATTATAAATATGTGAGTTAAAATTCAGCATGGGTTATGTTTTTGTAAATATGGAATAACTGTAAAAATTGTAAATTTTTACTTTTTAATAAACTAGGCCTATCCATTCAAATTTATTTTATTTTTATTGCTATACTATATGTGTATATCACAAATTTGCAATCTACGAAGAGTTAAAATCATTATTTAAATGTATTTTCCTGAAGATTATTTTTTAATAATCTTCAGGAAAACTAAAATTACAAAACCAGTTATTATTTTTAGTCGAAGTAACTAAATTATGGCAGTTATGCTACTTGGTTTTACTCACCGTTGAAGTTAACACAGCAAGTAAGTGTACAAAGGCAACTTTCATGTCTACAATGTCGGCGGTTCACGGCGTAAACTTGTATCTTGTATCTGTCAGAATATGACACACGTGTTATCCCGTGCAACCTAGTGGCGTCACTTTACTGTTTGTACGCTTCAAGCTTGTTTACGGATGTCTAAAATGTAGATTGACTAATTGTGTCAAGACACTCATGGTTGACATGTGATTAGATATCTGCAATACTACAATGGAACTTATATCCACGCACCTTCCACCTCAAGTGGGCGTTCTATGGTTACTACATAGCTTTTGCCACACGTGCCTTCAGATCATTCATTAGCGCTCATTTACTTTACCAGAAAAACACTATTATATTTTTTGATAAATGCGTTATGTATTCGTTGAGATTATTTAAAACCATACTCTGCTGTATCAAGAGAGCTTATAGCTTTCTCTTCATAAATTAGATTATAGGATTTTGTGAACCCCCAGAAATTCCGGACATCTTTCTTTGACGCATTTTACTACTATTAAAACAAAAGGTATTCATACGATTGGAAAATTTACCGCATATTATTACCTTTTAAAAAAATACCTACCCTAGTTACCTACCAAGGTAGGTATTTTAAGCAAATAATGTATGTGAAATGAGTGTAATATGATTGTGGCGCAATTTTGAAGTTCTATTACTGACTAAACCTGACACGTTTCTTTAGACAGGGGCATTAATTAATAGTAAATTGCATCTAAGGAATCCAAACCACTTTTGCTTCTGAGTTGCGAACTGGTCTAATTATGAGGATAGTAACTGCGGATGAACGTAGTATTCAATGTGCGGACGTTAATCCACACAAGACAATATTACATCAACCAACCACATTCCCTATCAACAATTTTAGACCTCCAAGTACGTATTGACACCTGAAAGAGTCATAGCCTCCAAGAAAATCCTTATTTGGTTTTTGTCAATGCTCTAATAGGATTTACTCTTAAACAATGAATATCCACTTAAATTCTATGAAGGCTACTTGACAAAAGGAGGGATCACCCTTTAGTGAAATATGTTTTGGTCCAGATTACATGCAAGTCAGTAGACATTTCCGTCTATCACACCTGTACATCAAGTCAAGAAGACAACCACGCAGTCCTACAGCAATAATATAACCCCCCTCCCGCACTCCAAGAATTTAGGGTCCAATTGAAAGTTCAGACTACCGCATGCCAGAGATAAAGCCAGTAAAGACAAGAAGGAAAATTTCGTTTTACTGGATAGTGAAAAGACAATTGTAGTATGGAGCTTTGTGCTAATGATCCGAATTAACAAAAACCAGCCAGACTTGCTGGTTTTGAAAATATTAGTGTCTAGGATTTTGGTCCTCTCGTATGGCTAATAATGAAGAGTAAAATAATCGTAGGAGAATAATTTAAACGCAATTGTTAAATCTAGTTTTAAAATATATTCTTAATCGCAAGGTTCCCTAGTACGCAGAAATTCTTATGCTTGGCGATCTTGAAATTTGTATTTGCGAACTTTATATGGGAAAGTGAGCTATTAACATGACTCGCATGGTGACAGTTAAACCCAGGACCCATAACTCAACCCATGTTGAGTGTTGATAACTGAAAACTCAACATGTAAACGGCGTGAGTTCTGTGAAATTCGCTCTACTCTTGCCAGCGTTCTGTGCGCAATCTCGTTTCTATTGATTTTAGGGTATATACCGTAAAAAAATTTAACCTTAATCAATAGTATTATTAATGACTTTCGCTAGTATAACATTTTGGTATTTCATAATACTTATCACTTAACAAAGAGAATAGAGATATTACTCATTGCTGTTATATATGCTGCCATTGCTATATGTTATATGCTGCCTTTGAGAACAGGAACTCAGTATCCATGTTTCTCTTTGATTTGACAAAGGCGTTTGATTGCATTCCATTTGACATTTTATTAAACAAATTAAAATTTTATGGGATGAAAAATGACACTATTGAAATCTTGAAGTCTTATTTGCGTGATAGGAAGCAGTATGTCAGTATCAAGGGTCAGAACTCCTCAGTTACATTGGTTAGAGCAGGTGTTCCACAGGGTTCAGTCCTTGGTCCTTTTCTTTTTATTGTAGCAATGAATGACCTTCCCCAAAGTTTACCAACTAATTGTGTAATCTATGCTGATGACACCACAATTTACTCAAGTGGAAAAGACACAAAACTTCTATCCAATGTTATTAATAATTCTCATAACTCAGTTTTACAATGGTTTCTAGCCAACAAATTAGTGTGTAATGAGGCTAAGACCCAAAAGATTAATTTTTCACTTTCACATAAGTATGATCAATCTGTTAAGCTTTTGGGTGTTCATCTTGATAGTAGATTGAATTGGAAAGCTCATATCAACAACCTTAGTAAAAAGTTATCTAGAGTCATTTATCTTTTTTGGAAGTTAAAACCTCTTGTAAATTCAGAATACCTACGATTAGCTTACTTCGGGCTATTCCAATCCCATATGCAATATAGTCTCATTACATGGGGTCACTCTCCTCATATACATGCGATACTTCTTCTTCAAAAAAAGGTTATTCGCATAATGGCTGGGGTTGGACCTGTGGAGCACTGCAAACCAATTTTTATTCGATTTAAGATTTGTACAGTTATTAATTTATACATTTATAACATATTAGTCTACACAAAAACTAACATTCATATATTTCTTACCAGGCAAGATTTCCACACACATAAAACTAGAGGCAAAACTACATTGGACATTCCACCTCACAGGCTTGCATTGACAGGTAACTCATTCAAAATTAACTGTGTGAAGTTTTATAATAAGTTGCCTGACTCTCTTAAACAGCTTCCTCTGGCTACTTTTAAGGTGAGACTATATTCCTGGCTTGTAAACAATCCATATTACTCAACAAAGGATTTTTTAAATTAAGTTTCATGATTAGTTTTATGTAATTGTGACAATGCCTATTTCTTGTTCTGTACTTGATCAACGGCAATAAAACTTCTTGATTCTTGATTATTGCATGAACATAAATATTGTAATTTTCCATAGATCAATAGAAATTAGATTAATAACTAGCTGACCCGGTGAAATTCGTAACGCCCTACAGTAATATGTGTTAATTTTAAGAATGACCACGTTCACTAGTCAAATAGCATTACGGCTTTGTTGTGAAAGATTTAGATGTCCAGGGTCGCGGTATAGTTATGAGCCGTTCTCAAGTTGAATGGTGTAACTAACACGACTTATTATTATTTAGATAGATAATAAAAATAAACCAATCAATGTACAATACTATGACATTTAGTAACATAGGACATTTAAGTGAACACAAAATAAAAAATAGATACATAAACCTTCAAAGTATCAACGTGGCAAGTAATTTCGTACAGTAATAAACCAGATTTACCAGTTCTTAGAGGTAATTGGTTGTGTGCGTTATTTCAGTGGGCTATAATGTTGCCCAACTAATATCGATAATGTTTGATTTCGGCGGCTCCACAAACATGACTTTCCTGACATTGGAAATTGTCAAACGCGTGGGCCACCATCAACCGTCAAACCCCTGTAACATTGGAAATCTATCAAACTGTTACTCTGAGAACAGTGCTGATAGTTGGACCTTGTATTTCGTGTGAATACATCGGCTGATCAACAGGTGTCATTAACTTTTTATATTTCAAAAACTACTTTGTTCAATATATATTCAACATGATAAAATCCATTAGCTAGTTAATTAGTGAAATCCAAACCTATCCAGGTTATAGTAAAATATGATTGAGAAATGAGTGTGAGATGAAAGCTGCGTGACCTAGCAATCTCGTTACTGACTAAGACACATCTTTTATTAATAAGGAAAATAGTAATGTAAATGTAAAACTAAAAAATTTTATTTTATGAAAAAAGAAATCTTTATTTAATTTAGTATGCAAAGGTCCTCAAAAATCAAATATTTAAGTGAGAAGAACGAATTACGGTACTAAAAATATATTGATGTATTAGGTGAAAGCATGCAATTTTATTCTCACTGATTTGTTTTAGCAGCAAATTATTTTTGAGACATTAAAATCTTTACTTTTTACATTCAGTGGATTAATTAATTGTGATTTTATGTGAAACAAGATTTCACGACTGAAATCTGACCCGTCCTCAGGTGAAATAATATACAAACATAATACAATTAACACATAATCTGGACTAAGCTTGTACAAAGCTAAAAACATAAAAGTTTAAAGCAGTAAAAAAACCTACAAACGAATCATTCACTAACCGTTACACACATAAGGAACCAAACACTTCCACAAGGAGACTCGAAGACAACTTAAAGGAGTGGTCGTGTCCCACCGGAACCGGAACAAAATGGCCGCCGCAATAATCCTGAAATCCAGGCGAAATATGTATAACAGATTTATTTATTTTACTATTATTATTTTTAATTAAAATACAAATTCATAATACACATTCTTCCTAATATACATGAAATATTGCAGTTCAAAGTTAACTTTACAGAGCAAATAACACATTATTTTTACAATTTTATACTAAAAAACTAATGTGCCTTACGAGCTTTACTACGAGTTAGCATACCGTGAGAATTTTATTTCGGATTCTATGAATGTCATTTACAGATACTTTATTTTCCTTATCCTTAAGTTCTTTGCTAATAATTGACAGCCACAGTGGCCGGATCTCAATTGAAGATTTGTACATTTTTTGGTTGATGAAAACTTGAATTTCAATGTTCACATAGATTCTGTTTGTAGAAAAGTTAGTTCCGGAATTTTCCTTCTTCGACAGTTGGCCAAGTTTGCAGATCAAGATGTCCTGTTGACAGCCTATTACGGTGTTATCTATCCCCATTTGGCCTATGCTGTAGCAGTGTGGGGTAGTCAAAATGTAAGAACATCTTTCTTCTTTCGCCTGCAAAACCGAGCGATAAGATTCATTCATGGACTACAGAGAAGTCAATCATGTTGAGATGCTTTCATAACATCAAAAATACTCACCTTTCCGTCTATTTATATTTTAGAAAGTTCTCACTTTTCTTAAGCCCAACTTTTCACAGTTCCGGGGTTCAAATCTTAATGCGTATTCACTTAGAAACAATTCAAACTTAAAAATTCCGCCCCATTCAACCACTTTTTTAAATTAAGAAACATCTATTCTACAATGCGGTTCAATTATTCAATATACTACCTCATAATCTAAAATCTGAAATTGACCTGGGTCGCTTCAAAAGGCAACTTAGGTCTATTCTTGTTAATAAGTGCTACTACAGTGTCCATAACTGCATCGCTGGCGGACTATAGCTTATGTCTTTCTGATATTTTAATTTATGTTTTGTTTGGTATAAGCTATATTGTAATATTTTCTTGACCTGGCTAATACAATTGTACATTGTCAATCTGGCTTTAATAAAGAGTTATTAGGTTATAGTTACTACGGAAAGTAAGTAGATTTACGTAGTAAAGCTCGTAAGGGGCATTATATTTTTGTTTTAAGTATAACATTGTAAAAACAATGTGGTTTTGCTATGTAAGTTAACTTCGTACTGCAATATTTAATGTATATTAGGAGAGATTTGTATTTGCAGTAAAAAAAATAATAAAATAAATCTGTTAGACATATTTCGCCTGGATTTCAGGGTTTTTGCGGCGGCCATTTTCTTTCCCGTTCCGGTGGGATACGCCCACTCCTTTTAGTTGTCTTTGATTCTCCATGACCAGTTGACGTGTTTGGGTTCTTATGAGTGTAATGGTTGGAGAATGATTTGTTTACTTTTATGTTTTCAGCTTTATACCAGCTTATGTGTTAATTGTGTGTATTTTAGATAATAGTTCACCTGAGTACGGGTTCAGATTCCAGATCCCGAAAAGTCGCGAATCATTGTTTTTCATAAAATCATGATGGAAAATGTCCGTAGTAAAAATCAAAATAACATATATCCACCATCACCAATAATGAATTTTAAACAAATAAATTACACTAATTTGCATTATATTACACTGACCAAATTTCCTCGTAATAATTGAAGATTTGTTGTGATTGTAGTCAAAAAGTATCTCCCATTCTGTGTGTAGGGATATTTTAATTTTAATATTGCATAGTCAAAAGTAATGACGCTCAATATAAACAAAACTCAATAATCATTTTTCAGCTTTATACCGGCTTAGCCTGGATTATGTGTTATGTTTTAGATATTAGTTCACCTGAGGATGGTATTAGATTACAGTGTCACCTTTTTAAATTCAAAAGATGAGACGATCCATTGTGTAAGGATCGGGCTATCCGTTTAGATCCTTTGCAGCCAAAACAAAAGGCTGAAATGTATTTAACTGAATAGTTGGATATGAGTAGGTTTATAGTAAACTTAAGTACAAAAATATTTGATACAACATTGCTGGTAAATACCTCACAATATTAGTGGTGTAATGGGAAATTTCTTTGTGACGTTTCATTATCGTACCTTTTGTGTAAAATTATCTCATTGGAGATATCTACTCTTGATCCAGAAATGGTTTTCACAAAATATTCTCACAATGAATATTGGCAAAACTAAGTGCTTGCCCATAGCATTGCGTACCGCGAGCGGGCCGCCGGAGCACCTCAGACTGATGCTGCACTCGTGTAAAAATGCACTGTCTATTTGTTGAGGGTATCATTATAAGCTAAATTTGATGAAATAAATACATCTACACATATAATTACAGAATGTTATAGCATGAGTCACTAAGGATTTTTGTGATGTTGTGTGCTTTTAGTACGGTCACAGTGTATGCCGTTACCATTACAGTGTACTGTCAAATAGTAGCTCAGTCACATGATTGTGTTTCTCCTGCTCGTGTCAGGCTATCCGTCAGTTGCTCCACAAAGGTCAATAACTGCACGTTTAGTTGCGTTGTTTAATTGTGAAATTAACACAGAAAGCAAATAAGTTCAATTTCTTAAACCAGTTCAGCACTTGAGGACGAACCTCAACCCTCATGTTCAAAGTAAATTTTGTCTTTTTTCGTTGTCTCTTTTTTATATGGAATAATAAAGTGTATATTTTGTTCAATGTACTACTGTATGTACTGTTTGTCATGTATTTTTATTTTCAGATAACATACTATTTAAGATCTGCAAAATGTTTCATTATATACAAAAAAAAATACTGTGCTTTCTTTTGCACGAATACCGGATACTCGTTATGGACGACTTGGACGCCCCTGCGACTTTTATAAGTATCTTGGAGTAATTATTGATTCTAAACTTAGATGGGATATCCAAATATCTACTTTGAAAAATAAAGTAAGAAAGCTAATTTTTGTTTTTAGACAGTTAAATGAAATCCTGAATGATGAACAAGTTAGATCAGTTTATTTTTCATACGTCCAGTCACTCCTATAGTACGGCATACTGGTTTGGGGAGGGGCTACTAAAAATCACATATAACCATTATTCATAATTCAAAAGTTAACTATTAAAGCCGCCTTTAAAAGACATATAAACAATACTTTAATCAATAGACATCTGATTATCATGCCAGTTGTACATCAATACAGCACGAGAAGTGCGGCAAATATTGGTGCACAGGTTCCCAGAGTTATTAGATCCGCTAATTTGCATAGTGTCCTCTACACTGCTAATTTTTTGTACCGCAACATTTTTACCTTCCAACATAAGGAACCTCGTTGCATTAAAAACATCTACAAGTGGGTCGTCACCGACTGGCTATGGGAACTGGGCCTCTACCACGTGGAATACCTTATCAGCTCTGAGTACTTAGTGTAATCACTCACTTCAACAAGCTCACTATTTTTTTTTAACTTTTCACTTTCACTTTCACTAAAACTTAACAAACTTTTACTAACTCTAGCTTACATAGACAATATTTTACTTACAAATTGAAATTCCACACCATGGCCCGAATGTTTTAAGATAATGGTTTTAAAATCGCAGTTTATTATTATACTTGTTTTTTATGCAGTATGTCTGCACTATTTTTACTTTTTTCATTTTACAAATATTTTTAATAAATTGTAGCTGTCCTAGCTTAATTTAGGGCTTATTTTTTGTTTAACATTTAATCATTATTATTATTAGTATTTTTTATTTCTGCTTAACTCGTAGTGCACGAAGCTGTATACTTAAGAACCCGTCCCGCGCATAGGTCGTTAATGACCTATGCAGGACTATTTTTTTTGAAATATTTATATTGCTTCCTGAAAAACTGTGTATTTAAAGGCAATAAATGATTTTTTATTCGATTTGATTTGACGTTAGGTAGTATCAAGATCATGGTTTGGACCATTCCCCAAACTTTAAATATCGTTAAATGCAGAGAGTAATGAAAAACATATATATCTTGCGTCAAACTATGAAACCTTCAAAGATAACAAAGGTAATAGAGATCGTGTCGTTATTTCTACAAAATATACGTGCTGTACGAAGGTGTTTAGGTGTGAGAAGTTTTTTCCTACAATGTGCCAGATCTACATGAAATATTTTTGTGTCAAACATCTTAATTTTGAAACGGTGTATCTGAATAAGAAATGAGCAATAAACCAAATTATTTATATAGTTCCTTCTGTTTTAAATTGTAATTATACTATTTCACTTGTCTGATACAAAAAAATTAAAAGTCTACTAATTATGTTCAATCAACTTGGGAAAATAATTCTAACTTTCCCACGCATCTAACAAAAATTGGTGCGCCCACTTAAGGGTTAAGTTTTTTTGAGTGAAAGATTTCAATCACTCGATGACATTAGTAAGTTTGAAATGAATATTATAAAATTGCGCTGTGTTTTCGCAATTACAATGACGCTTTTAAAAATAATACCTGCCTGAATATGAGGTAGCTCATCAGTTTAAACTTTTTTGTGAGAGAACATTGACTCTGCATACTTTTCTACATTCCAATTGCTAGGTTTGGATCAATGTTTGGGGTTGTATTTTCTGTATACAGTTTCATCTAGTTGTATATATCGTACAAGACACTTGTTGAATGTAATCCTGGTGGATATGCGGATACATCTTCGTTCTTATCTATTTCTGCCAAGGACTCCGTTGTTGATCTGGTGCGAGTCGTCAGTGGGCCTTGTCTATCTTCGTTTTGGGAGGACCCTCCGTTGTTGATCTGGGGTGTGGAGTCGTCAGTGGGCCTTGGTCTATCTTCGATCTGCCCGGAGGACCCTCCGTTGTTGATCTGGGGTGTGGAGTCGTCAGTGGGCCTTGGTTTATCTTCGATCTGACCGGAGAACTCTCTGGTGTTGATCTAGGGTGCGGAGTCGTCAGTGGGCCTTGTTCTATCTAGTTCTGCCGGAGGACCCTCGTTGTTGATCTTGTGGAGTCGTCAGTGGGCCTTGTTCTATCTTAGTTCTGCCCGACCCTCCGTTGTTGATCTGGGGTGCGGAGTCGTCAGTGGGCCTTGGTCTATCTTCGTTTTGCTAGGAGGACCCTCCGTTGTTGATCTGGGGTGCGGAGTCGTCAGTGGGCCTTGGTCTATCTTCGTTTTGCTAGGAGGACCCTCCGTTGTTGATCTGGGGTGTGGAGTCGTCAGTGGGCCTTGTTCTATCTTAGTTCTGCCCGGAGGACCCTCCGTTGTTGATCTGGGGTGCGGAGTCGTCAGTGGGCCTTGGTCTATCTTCGTTTTGCTAGGAGGACCCTCCGTTGTTGATCTGGGGTGCGGAGTCGTCAGTGGGCCTTGGTCTATCTTCGTTTTGCTAGGAGGACCCTCCGTTGTTGATCTGGGGTGTGGAGTCGTCAGTGGGCCTTGGTTTATCTTCGATCTGACCGGAGAACTCTCTGTTGTTGATCTAGGGTGCGGAGTCGTCAGTGGGCCTTGGTCAATCTTCGTTTTGCTAGGAGGACCCTCCGTTGTTGATCTGGATTGCAGAGTCGTCAGTGGGCCTTGGTCTATCTTCGTTTTGCTAGGAGGACCCTCCGTTGTTGATCTGGGGTGTGGAGTCGTCAGTGGGCCTTGTTCTATCTTAGTTCTGCCCGGAGGACCCTCCGTTGTTGATCTGGATTGCAGAGTCGTCAGTGGGCCTTGGTCTATCTTCGTTCTGCCCAGAGGACCCTCCGTTGTTGATCTAGGGTGCGGAGTCGTCAGTGGGCCTTGGTCTATCTTCGTTCTGCCTGGAGGACCCTCCGTTGTTGATATGGGGTGCGGAGTCGTCAGTGGGCCTTGGTCTATCTTCGATCTGACCGGAGAACTCTCCGTTGTTGATCTAGGGTGCGGAGTCGTCAGTGGGCCTTGGTCTATCTTCGTTCTGCCTGGAGGACCCTCCGTTGTTGATCTGGGGTGCGGAGTCGTCAGTGGGCCTTGGTCTATCTTCGTTTTGCTAGGAGGACCCTCCGTTGTTGATCTGGGGTGCGGAGTCGTCAGTGGGCCTTGGTCTATCTTCGATCTGACCGGAGGACCCTCCGTTGTTGATCTGGGGTGCGGAGTCGTCAGTGGGCCTTGGTCTATCTTCGTTTTGCTAGGAGGACCCTCCGTTGTTGATCTGGGGTGCGGAGTCGTCAGTGGGCCTTGGTCTATCTTCGATCTGACCGGAGGACCCTCCGTTGTTGATCTAGGGTGCGGAGTCGTCAGTGGGCCTTGGTCTATCTTCGATCTGACCGGAGAACTCTCCGTTGTTGATCTAGGGTGCGGAGTCGTCAGTGGGCCTTGGTCTATCTTGTTCTGCCCGGAGGACCCTCCGATGTGGATCTGGGGTGCGGAGTCGTCAGTGTTCCTTTGTCTATCTTCCTTCTGCCAGGAGGACCCTCCGTTGTTGATCTGTGGTGCGGAGTCGTCAGTGGGCCTTGGTCAATCTTCGATCTGCCCGGAGGACCCTCCGATGTGGATCTGGGGTGCGGAGTCGTCAGTGTTCCTTTGTCTATCTTCCTTCTGCCAGGAGGACCCTCCGTTGTTGATCTGTGGTGCGGGGTCGTCAGTGTTCCTTGTTCTATCTTATTAATCCCCCGAGGACCCTCCGTTGTTGTTTTGGGGTGCGGAGTCGTCAGTGAGCCTTGTTCTATCTTCGACCTGACCGGAGGACCCTCCGTTGTTGATCTGTGGTGCGGGGTCGTCAGTGGGCCTTGTTCTATCTTATTAATCCCCCGAGGACCCTCCGTTGTTGATCTGTGGTGCGGGGTCGTCAGTGGGCCTTGTTCTATCTTATTAATCCCCCGAGGACCCTCCGTTGTTGATCTGTGGTGCGGGGTCGTCAGTGGGCCTTTTTCTATCTTATTAATCCCCCGAGGACCCTCCGTTGTTGATCTGTGGTGCGGGGTCGTCAGTGGGCCTTGTTCTATCTTATTTATGCCCGGAGGACCCTCCGTTGTTGATCTGGGGTGCGGAGTCGTCAGTGGGCTTTGTTCTATCTTCGTTTTGCCCGGAGGACCCTCCGTTGTTGATCTGTGGTGTGGGGTCTTCAGTGGGCCTTGTTCTATCTTCGTTTTGCCCGGAGGACCCTCCGTTGTTGATCTGGGGTGCGGAGTCGTCAGTGGGCCTTGTTCTATCTTATTAATCCCCCGAGGACCCTCCGTTGTTGATCTGGGGTGCGGAGTCGTCAGTGGGCCTTGGTCTATCTTCGATCTGACCGGAGGACCCTCCGTTGTTGATCTGTGGTGCGGAGTCGTCAGTGAGCCTTGTTCTATCTTCGACCTGACCGGAGGACCCTCCGTTGTTGATCTGGGGTGCGGAGTCGTCAGTGGGCCTTGTTCTATCTTATTAATCCCCCGAGGACCCTCCGTTGTTGTTTTGGGGTGCGGAGTCGTCAGTGAGCCTTGTTCTATCTTCGACTTGACCGGAGGACCCTCCGTTGTTGATCTGGGGTGCGGAGTCGTCAGTGGGTCTTGGTCTATCTTCGTTCTGCCCGGAGGACCCTCCGTTGTTGATCTGGGGTGCGGTGTCGTCAGTGGGTCTTGGTCTATCTTAGTTCTGCCCGGAGGACCCTCCGTTGTTGATCTGGGGTGCGGAGTCGTCAGTGGGTCTTGGTCTATCTTCGTTCTGCCCGGAGGACCCTCCGTTGTTGATCTGGGGTGCGGAGTCGTCAGTGGGTCTTGGTCTATCTTCGTTCTGCCCGGAGGACCCTCCGTTGTTGATCTGGGGTGCGGTGTCGTCAGTGGGTCTTGGTCTATCTTAGTTCTGCCCGGAGGACCCTCCGTTGTTGATCTGGGGTGCGGCGTCGTCAAAGGGTCTTGGTCTATCCTCGTTCTGCCTGGAGGATCCTCCGTTACATTCCCTTTCTCAGGCTGCTCGGAGCTCTGATCCGCTTGGCCAACCTCACATTTGACGTTTTGGGGCCAGTCACAGACGTTAATGTTGGGGTTGAACCATGTTCCGGGACCACAGGCAAATTTCACTGGTTGGCCGTGGTCGCATTTGTAGAAGTGGTCACAAGAGGCAGTATCCCTCATGAAGTCACCATCCTTGCAAGCCCCTGTGGCTACAACAAACTGTCAAAATCGTAAAAAGTAATAAAGTATCTCTAATTTTATTTTATTATTACTGAATCAATACACAGAAAACAAACTACAAAGGCAAAATAAATTCATTTCAATGGATTATTAAAATGGCAACCTTTTCAGGTAGGTATCTTAAGCCAAGTATGAACGAGAAATGAGTGTAGGATGACTGTGGCGCGATCTTGTAGTCTTGTTACGGACAAAGGCTGACATTTTTCTTAGACAGCACTGTTAATTTATAGTCCAACAGCCGATGGCCACTAAGGGGCTTACAGGTTAACCTGGAACCCGAACCACGGCCGAAAATGGTAAATTTTTACTTTTTAATAAACTAGGCCTATCCATTTACATTTATTTAATATTTTTATTGCGATACTATATGTGTACGAAGAGTTAAAATCAATTATTTAAACGAATTTTCCTGAAGATATTTGTCAAATTACAAAACCAGTTAGTATTTTTAGTTGAAGTAACTAATTTATGGCAGTTATGCAACTTTGTTTTACTCACCGTTGAAGTCAACACAGCAAGTAAGCGTACAAAGGCCACTTTCATTTCTACAATGTCGGCGATTCACGACGTAAACTTGTATCTTGTATCTGTCAGAATATGACACACGTGTTATCCCGTGCAACCTAGTGGCGTCACTTTACTGTTTGAACGCTTCAAGCTTGTTTTGGATGTTTAAGATGCAGATTAATTGTGTTAAGACACTATTGGTTGACATGTGATTAGATATCTGCAATACTACAATGGAACTTATATCATCAAGTGGGCGTTTTACGGTTACTACATAGCGTTTTCCACACGTGCCTTCATATTATTCATTTGCCCTCATTTACTTTACCAGAAAAAAAACTATTAAAGATGGCAGTAAAAAGTAAATCTTTCATCAGATTACATTATATTATTTGATGAATGCGTTACGAAATGATTTAAAACTATTATACTCTGCTGTATCAAAGGAGCTTATAGCTTCCTCTTCATAAATTATATTATATAGACATATTATTTGCCGCATTTTACTACTATTAAAAGAAAAGTTTTATACACTTGGAAAAGTTACCGCATGAATTATTATTATTATGTTTTGAAATAATACCTACGCTAGGTACCTACCCAGGTAGGTGTTTTAAGCCAATTATAAATGAGAAATAAGTGTAAGATGATTGTGACGCGATTATATAGTTCTGTTAATGACTAAATCAGATACGTTTCTTTAGAGAGGGGCTTTAATTAATAGTTATTTACATTTAAGGAATCCGGACCACTTTTGCTTCTCGGTTGCAATATGGTCTAATATTGAGGCTGGTATTTGCGGTTGAACGTAGAATTAGATAGTGCGGACGTTAATCCACACAATAGAATATTACATTCACTAACTATCTTCCATAAATATCTACAATTTTAAACCTCCAAGTATATATTGTCAACTGAAAGAGTCATAGGCTCCAATAAAATCCTCATTTGGGTTTTGAGAGATTTACTCTAAAACAATGAATTTCCACTTAAATACTATGAGGTCCATTTTACAAAATAAGGGTTCTCCCTTTAGCCAAATATTTTTGGTCCAGATTATATGCCCTAGGACAGTACATCACGTCGGCGTGGCAACCACGTAGTCCTAGAGTAATAATATAACCCCCCTCCTAACCCCTCCCCATCACAAAGAATTAAGGGTCTGATTGAAAGTGCAGGCTACTGGCTCGGGAGTCTTTTTGGATAACGAAAGGAAAATAGTAGTACGGAACTTAGTGCTGATGAAACTAACTTCCAATTCGGACCAATATAACCAGTCAGGCTTTTGCTGGTTTTGAAAATCCTAGAGTCTTGGACTATGTTATGAATTGAAATGATGTTCCTTTTCTGAAATAAACATATGTTTGATTAAATTTCAAAAAATATCAGCTGACATTTAAAATTTAAAAGTATATTAGTCTTTTTATTTTTTTATTTATAAAGAGTAGATTTTCTTGCACCTACCGCTACTGATTCTAAAGCTTCAGTTAATGGTGTAAATCAGTTTAACTACAGATCTAATAAAATAAACAGTACCTTTAAGCTATTACAATTGGAAACCCGTCCTTAAATGTTATCCCACATTTAAAATCAGATAATATTAATTTTGTTTCCAATCGTAAAATATTAATTTTATAAAGAATAAAAACTAATTAATCTAGATTAGAAAGGAAGTGACGTCATTGTGTGGTGTGACTCACAGAGGAAATTAAATAATCACGAGGAAAACGCACGTCATTTCCAGGAGCTGTAGCTGCTTGTGTGAGTTGGGAGCAATTACTGATTGGTTGGACCTCTCCTGACACCAGACTTGGTTTGTCCAGGGTCCCCATAAGGAACTAGTTAGTCATATACTAGATTTATTACTATTAGCTCGTTAAAATGGTTTCCGATAAAACCTTTTTCGTCATATAGTAAACAAATTTAAATAATGGTGATTCCAATAGTAATTTCCATATGTTATCTCTTATACAAGGTTTAATCTGCCATCGGTCCCCTTGTTGGATTGAATCTAACAAAACCATATGCTCTAGAGAAAAATGGTTTATTCTTTATCTATTACCTCAGGACTCAGTAAATGCCTCAAGGATAATGCGCCAACATGTTTCGCATCATTAAGGGATCATTCACATCCTGTGGTCGTTAGGAGTGAGGGGGAAAGTGAGGCGCGCATAGTCTGTTAGATGCCATCTATACACCGCCGATTACGTCAGTCAAATTTCTAGTCAACATGTATGTTATACTTGAGACCATAGGTTTTAGTGTTTTATGTTATATATGTATGTTTTAAACCGAATTTTCGGAATCAGTCAATATTTGTCTAATAAACCAGATTTACCAGTTCATAGAGGTAATCGGTTGTGTGTGTTATTTCAATGGACTATAATGTTGCCCAACTAATATCGATAATGTTTGGTTTTGGCGGCTCCACAAACATGACTTTCCTGACATAGGAAATTGTCAAACGCGTGGGCCACCATCAACCGTCAAACCACTCTGTAATATCGGCAATCTATGAAGCTGTAACTCTGAGAACAATGCTGATAACTGGACCGTGTGTGTCGTGTGAATACATCGCCTGATCAACAAGTGCCAATCGTTCACTTATTTTATTAAACTACTTTAATAAATATTTAGGTTTTAGCCTAGTATGAGTGAGAAATGAGTGTAAGATGATAGTTGCGTGATCTTGTAGTCTCCTTACTAAAGCTAACATGTTCCGTAGACAGAACTGTTAATTAATAGCCCAACCTGTCAATGAAATATCTAAGGTCTTACAGTTTATCGTGGAGTCAAAACCTCTGCTCTGAGTTATGAGCTGGACAAATTTTGAGGAAGGTATTTGCTTAGTATTTGTATATAAATCTGTTAGACATATTTCGCCTGGATTTCAGGTTTTTGCTGCGGCCATTTTGTTTTCGGTTCCGGTGGGACACTCCTTTCAGTTGTCTTTGAGTCTCCGTGATGAGTGGACGTGTTTGGGTTCTTATGTGTGTACTGGTTGAATGGTTTGTTTACTTTTATGTTTTCATCTTTATACCGGCTTATGTGTTAATTGTGTGTGTTTTAGTTATTAGTTCACTTTAGTACGGGTTCAGATTCCAGATCTCAAAACGTCGCAAATCATTGTTTTTCATAAAAATCATGATGGAAAATATCCGCAATAAAAATCAAAATAACATAAATCCACCATCACCAATAATGAATTTCAAACAAAGAAATTACACTAATTTGCAATATATTACACTGACCAAATTAAATTTTCTCGTAATAACTGAATATTTGCTGAGATCATAGTCAAAAAGTATCTCCCATTCTGATTGTAGGGATATTTCAATTTTTATTTTACATAGTCAAAAGTGATGACGCTCAATATAAATAAACTTTAGTAATGCTCCTCTGTCAACATTTAGATATTTCCTGTAAATCATCTAGTTTTGGGTCTGAGGTGATGTTTTAAATTTTATCTCTAAATCTGTAATTAATTCATGTTCAACTCCCTTCGTACCCAAAACCTATTTTTACCTATTTAGGTAATCAACGTTTTATCGATATATTTCTCAATGTAATATTTATTTAAACTATAGATACGTATTAAGCATTAATAAAGGCAGGGTTGTTTAGGAGTAACGTGCTGGCTGAATCAAAAGGTTACTGGATCAAAACCAGTGGCTGGCATCTTCTATCAGATCATAAGTGGTCACCTCTGGCTTGCCTAAGTAGCTCACGTAGCTCACCTTTCTGTTTGTAATTCACTTCAGACCCACAATGATGGACAATAATCTTTTTTCTAAAAAGGTGTGTTTATTTTATTTGGGCCTTTACTAATTTATAAACAACATAATATTTGTTTTGTCAAAGAAATATATAAAACACCTGATAGTATTATTAAATACTTGAAAACAGTTCAGAGATGAATAAATATTTTGCCACGTAGATTACAAACTGCCACCTGTCCACGAAGAGTCAGACACATCAATGTCAATTTATTTTATCAAGTTACTGCACCTGTCTTCGTTCAATTACCTGCCAATTTTTTCCATTCTTTTTCAGTTGGTACTTTTATTTTACGTCATACAATTTCATTTTATGTCAGTTCTAATACTAAAATTCCTTGTAAAAATGCTTTCGATAAAGTGTTTTGCCACATTCTTAAAAATGTAATAATATCACAAGTATATAATGTCATTGAATTATCTGAAACTTAATTTTATTATAAAAGAAATTTATTCAAGAAATATTAAGGTTGTTTCAATCAGTTCGACTATTTTGGTAATTAGTAATAAATTGATGCATATTAAAATTCAACATGAATTTGATTAGTCAATATGCCTTGTAATATTTTGAATATTAAGAAAAACTTTATACGATTCCACGATATTTTAACGGTAGGATACTTTAAATTAATTACTGTTAAAAAAATCAAACCTCTGTTATTAATTATCAATTCACGTGGATTACGTGTCTTCTATGTACATTATTTAACCCGTTGTTTGCGTATTTGACTTTCTCCCCGTATACATAGTACATGAAGAGAGTATTTTCGTAAAAACTTTTGAATTAGAGGTGAGAGTGAATATATTTTGGAATCTTCTATATCAAAAAAGTGGGTTTCAATGTGATGACTTTAAAGAATATCTTAGTTTTATCACAGATTGCCTTCTTTGAATTAAACCACGGGGGAACGTATGTGTTAGTCCACTGATACCTTTTATTTTTAGTAAGTATGGACACAAGGACACGTGGAGTTTCCTTCCAGAACGATCGAAGCAGTAGTTATAAAACCAAGCGTTAGGTTTAAACGAATTGAAACTCTTTAATTTTTGGTATATAAGTGCTTCTAGGGCGATACTCTTCGAGTACACAGGGATTGATAACATATTTCAGACTGAGTAAGTGAGCTAAATAGTCGTGGAGTTTTTTTCTGCCCCTCCCTCAGCTCCAAACCGTTTAGCACATTATCAAGGCTAGTTGTACATTTGTTTATTTGGAAACTATAAACAAACGTAAAAGTGTGAGATACATTTTTGCTGTTTCAATGAAAATATATTGAATATATTGAGCAAACAGCAACGACAAAGCATTACCTCCAATACATAGTTCGTGTCGTAAGATCAGACCTCGAGTACAGTGACGCTCTCTGTGTCTGCCAACAGGCAAGATTGTGTGCTGTACGGTATCAGGGACATCCACCGTGTATAATTAGGGCTGTCTGTCTTCCAATCTTGTGAAGGAGTTTTTGGAACTACCCGTGTTCAGAAAGAAACTGGGTTCTTACGTAGAACCCCACCTCTCCATGCTCCCGTTCAATCCATGGTTGGATCTCAGGTATTAATCTCACCGTCCATCGACCCCTCGAATCGGCCTACCAGCTGGTCTGTCATTCAGCAAGCGTTTTTTCACGTTCCTAAGCATCGACAGTCATCCTTTCAGCCTCAAAACTCCGCCGGTAGATCCCTGGCGCTCACGGGCCAGAAGATGGGATAACCCCAGCGATCACAAAATACGTCGGGCTCAGAGACGGTGCGATATGTAGATACGACTCGCAGAGCTCCTGCCCGCTAAACACGTATATGCCTCTTTCGATAACACGCCTTTCCGAGGGCGTGAGCTCAAACCTTAGCTCCATACAAGAAGATAGAGTTGACCGAAGACACCAGCAGACGTCGCTTCTTTAAGGGTTGCGTCATTATAACTTAGCGAAAACTCATCGGTGATTGGCGGGATTTGAACTCGGGACCTTGAGCACCAAAGTCCCGCACTCTACTCCTAGAGCAGCGCACTCCCCAAGTAGTGGAGTAGTAGTGACTAGTAGTTCAGTATTGGATTATGTGCGCTAAACTATGTCATATGTCCATATTTATGTTTTGATTCACTGTATTAGTTTTACGTTTAAATTTAATTGACAAAGCCTATTGTAACAGCTATGGCATTTAATGGTCAGTAAAGCTCTTGATTCTTGAGTGAGTGATTTTTTTACCATAACGTGTGTACATTTTGTTCCGATGTACCAATATTTGTACCAATTGTACCAATATTTAAACTATTTTTAATAATATAAAATTTGAGGTTAAGAGTAGTATTTTACACTCGTATTTTACGCTAACAGAAAAAACCCTCAAATTAATCAAGTCATGCAATAAACTTTGAGTCTTGGAATGCATCGGTGGTTTATTCGATTTTCTAAATATAGCCTTCACAATAAAAGATAAAGTTAGAACTAGAGACCAGCAAAACCAAACAACACTTCGCATGTCGTTTACAAAGTTAGAGTCACGTTTGAGTCATTGTTATTAGAACTAGAGACCAGCAAAACCAAACAACACTTCGCATGTCGTTTACAAAGTTAGAGTCACGTTTGAGTCATTGTTAAGACAGTTTAGATTAACTCAAAAGGGCACTCGTGGGCTTCATGGACCGTAACTGTGTTAACGTATGACTCGCGATAGCTTTGCGCTTAGCTCCTTAGCGAAAACCGAGGTAAAAGTTTGAAATTATTAGTAATTTAGCTGAATTTCAAGTCGCAAAACGTGTACCTAAGTGGCTGAATGACATAATTATGATTTAAATAGACGAAACATTGTAAAATAATGTAATTGTTTAACCTCATTCGTAGCCTGTTTAGGTAAATTTAAGACAGCGAGGTACCGTAGCGACGAGAGTCACATAACTAGACAGAGGTGACCGCTCATGATCTGAGGAGTCTCCGGCTACTGGTCTAGCAAGTATCTGTACTTGGCCAGTGCGTTACCTTAGCATACCGTACCAGTCATTCTTGGATACATTTGGGTCATATGTGTTGATGGAATTTCTATTAGTTAAATCTCATTATACTAATTACATTTTGAAATAATTGGCTGGTTTGATAAATTAACACAAATGCCATGTGGCAACACACTTAATTATAATTAGCTTTGCAATTAAAGTTCATCGAAAAACGTTGAATCGTCACAACTATATAACCACATAAAATGGACGTCTTGCAATTATTATCACAGCTAATGTAGTTTATTATCGTATGATAATATTTTTGTACATATTTGATTGTTTTGATTTATTAGAAACGATAATCATGGAGATAAATGCTGCCTTTTAAATACATATATCTACCAAACATGTTCAATTAGTACTTTATGAACTCCAACATATATTTGGTATAATTTTGGTGCATTCCTCAATATCGCACAATAGTTTAATAACTTAAGATTTATAAAGTCTTATTTCTATTTTGGTTTTCAATACAAATTAATTTTGAGTTAAATTTAGTTTTGCCAACACCTTTCTCTGAAACGGAGCTTAATGATGCAAACTTACCCTGGTTATCAAAACTGTTTTATTAAACAAACAATTATAAAATACGAGAAAATAGAGTTTTCCCTTGGGAAATCAACTGATACAACTTTTCATTTTTTTCTAGTAATCTATTTTTTACAAATGTTTAATTATACACTTTATATTAGGCTTTATAAATTTTACAATATCGTTTCATCTGTGATTTAACAAACAGAAATACTGAAAAGAGAATAAATGCCTCAGGAACAGGAATCCGTCGTATCAAATATTTTTAAAATAGACAACTTTAGTTTAAGCTTGATATGAAGCCAAACGAGATATGAAATGGGATAAACGTTCGTGAAATTGAGTTATGCAAAATAATTTTGAATGTTCAAAATAGCAAGAATCACCTGAACTGGATTTTCAATATTAAAATAATGGTTAAAATCTGCAGTACTGTTGGTGATCTTCAATTATTGTGGTGCTGACGACCTTTGGTTTCGAACTTAAAAGTCCATTATCAAATCAGAATTTTCAATATTCTTGAAAATATGGTTATATTGTCTTTGAAGTGAAACAAATTGTGTGGTATGTACCTATCACGATATATAGGACGTTAGAAGGCTGAGTTAATCTAATTAAACAAAAAATCAGGCCTACTCCCTGAACAGTTAATAATGTTCTACTATATAAAAATATATCAAGCCTTTTGCTAAATGCTTTATAATTTAGATATGTTGTCAACAAACTTAGTAGTATTGTTTGTTTTTTCAGTTCTCAATCAACAAAATTTACATTAAATAGTAAGTTGAAATAATATTAGACAAGTGTTTTAAAGTTAAAACTGTCACATTCATTTTTAGCTCTAGGATATTTAATTGTAACAGATTTTCTACCAAATAAATATCGTGAAAATAAGGTGTCATAGACCCCAAACATTTATAAGTAAAGGCTCTGGTTTGAAACCATCGCTGCCAATCTATTTTGATCAATAGGCGTTGTGCCCATTTTTCACTGTGACAGTTCACCTCTACATTTGCTAGTTGCGTCTCATGTGTAAACCTGTGGTGTCCGTGGCTGGGGAAAGTATATGTAAAAGAGCCTACTACCTTATTTGAACGTTTTCTTGTACCTTTTAACAAAAATACATCCCACAATTGCAAGTATATTATATTTATCTCATAACTATTGGCTGTAAAAATTAATATATAACTGCCCAAGAATTCGGTGCATCTCTTTTTTTAAAGAATTACCAATAGTATATTTCATAGCTAGGATCAAAAACGGTCGTTTTTGATACGAGCACAAATTTAAAAGTTGAGGCGTGCTGAGGCTATTAAATATGCGAGTACATACCAAATACCCCCGTTGCAGCAGACCTGCTTACTCAGCGAATTTCCAAATCAATAATATAATAATAATAATGATATATGGCAAGTTTTATCAATATCTGTCGATAAATATGAGAGTTATTTGCCTATTCTCAATAATATTATCATGGGAAAAGAGTATGCAGGTTAGCTGCCATAATAAACACATAAAATATGATTTTTAAGCATTTTAAGCATAAGATCTCAACCACATGAAGGTAAACACCAAGTTTAATCAGAAAATATTGATTGATAAATGAAATAATAATATTTCTTTATCCTCCATTGGATTAACATCAAAGCCTTAAAATACAACGTACCGTGTTTAGATTTTTTTATATATCAGTAACCGTTAGAGATAGAAAAAAAACTTTAGGGAACTAAACTGTGTAGCTTTTTAAGCTGAATCTAATAGGGAAACATATAGTTAAAAAATATTTAGAAATACATATGAAAACGCAAAACAAGCCAATTTTTTAGTACAACCCCCCTAAACTACAAGTTCCGATTGTTACCAATATGTCTGGTTTACAAACTCGTCCGAGAAAATGTAGGAATAAGTCTTGTTATGAGACTTACGGTAATAGCTTCTTCCCTATAGGAAAAATTTGGGCCAATTTTGGGTCGTGTGATGAACTATATTTTTCGTCATACTGCAAATAAAATGAAACGAACTCTTAAAACAATAATTATTTCCTGATTCAGTATCGGTAATTAATTGTCGATTAGTTTGTCGCTATATCAGCTATATAATCAGCTGTTATGTTTTGCAGTTCATTCTTGATTCCTGATAGGTTTATCAGTTTAGTTATCACGCTGACCTCAAGTCAAAAGTATTATCAACAATGCTCTTTTACGGCCTAGGATTAAAAAGTTATCATAATAATAGGTTTAGTTCCAAGAAACAAATAACAACTTATGCACATCAACACATATATCTAAATCAGCTGTTTTTGAAGCAGTATGACGAAAAGGACTTTTCAGTGACGTTAGAATATTGCATAAAGTTATTCACGAGTATCAATATTGAACAACATGCTGGAAGTGACGTGTTAAGATCTGGTGCTTTGTTTAGACCGAGAAGCTCTGCAGCAAAGTGGGTGTCTCAAATATCAAAGCTGATCTAATATTGCTGTCTTTGACCTGGAAAAAGGTTTAAGTTAATAAAATATATAAATTCCGGATACATTTTATATCCTAAGCTAATAATACTTCATACACAAATAGTTTAAGTACTTTACAAATATTAACAACAGTAGTTGTGTTTAACGTAAAAGTCTTAAATTTTTGTTATTGTTTAATCCATACCATAGTTTATTGATATGGGTATGTCTAGGTCCTAGGGGAGGGGGTGTTAGCGTTGTTATATAAAATGACCACAAGTGCGGAAGTGTTTGTTTTGATCCCGTTTCCATAGAAACTGCCAGATCTATTAAAGAGAATTTTTAATATTATCACTATAAGTGTTTAGATAAACTGAAAATATCTCACTCAAAGTATCTCCTTTAGACATATCCATGAACTAACATATTTCCCATAAGAAGGTAAATACAAAAAAATTTATATGGATACGTCCTAGCTCTAGAAAGGGGAGTGCAATTCGTAAGATGAAAATTTGAAACAGGTTTCCATATAAACTACTAGAGCTATTGTATTAATTTTTAATATAAGAATAAGAACAGCTGTTTATTAGAACAGAAAACATTCTATTTAGACATATCCATGATCTAACAACCTCTTTCCCACAGGGAAGTAAATACAAGCATTTTAAAATCTACCTTCGCCCCATTTGTTCCTGTTCAAACGCAAAACAACCGAACCACGAGTAGCCTATAATTCGTTTTTTGTCGTGGTTTACGGTTACGATAGAGTTTGTATCAATTATTAAAGTAAACCAAACGCCCCAGCGTTCACCCAGCAACCATACACATATACATTTTCCCCCTTAGTAACATATTTTTCATATTATACGTCAATGATTTTAAAACTTAACAGGGTCATTGCTATAACATTTAACCTGATTATAGCCTGTTATATGTTGAAGCATATTTTGTACTTGTATATTTAATATACTCATGAGTCTTTAAACATTTTGGAAAAATGTGTATGGCATTAAACATAACTAACATCAACTAGGACTAAACCTACACATAAATATTTAAGAAATTAGATAAGTAATGAGATGAATTCAAAATACACACAAACTTTTCAAAATCTATGTGTTGTTTTTACTATAGTAAATTAGTTAGTTGTGTTATAATAATACTAATTATCTTTTAATAATTATCTATTTTTGACGTATATCAGTCAATAATATCTAGATGAAGGTTTATAAACAGTTTTTCTTACAATATATCAAATAAAAAGAAAGTTACACATATTAATTCGCTTATTTATTATTTTGGTATACCAATAGATTAGATTAGATTATTGAAAAGCGACCATACAACAAGGTAGGTATTTTAAGCCAAGTATGAATGAGGATTGAGTGTAAGATGATTGTGGCGCGATCTTGTAGTCTTGTTACTGACTAAGGCTGACATAGGGGAGCGCGCTGGTCTAGGGGTAGAGCGCAGGGCTTTGGTGCCCAAGGTCCCGGGTTCAAATCCCGCCAATCACCAATGGCTTTTCGCTATGAATGCCGCAACCCACACAGGGGTGCGAAAATGTCGCTACGGTTGAAGTGCCTTGGGAGTAATCCACCCCTTCCAATAAAAGTAGGCTGACAAGTTCCTTAGACAGGACTGTTACGAGTAAGTAGGTTTGATGATACGTGACGCGAAATATTCTAATTTTTAGCTGAAACTATTAGAACTTGGAAAAGCCTAAGTACTATAGTAGAATGGCAATAATATTGTTGCTTTAGGAAACAAAGGTGGAAGAAAATTCGTCGTAAATAAGCTGAAGCCGAGTTGTATGGGAGCAAATTCATTTGTGAGTGTTTTGAAAAGAACGTAGAAAAACAACTGCTTACAAACAAACAAGGTAATAATTGGACAAATAAATATGAAACATATGGTATTAATTTCGTCATGTGGATTTGCCACCACATCAGTCCCCGAGGGAGAAAATTGGGTACGGGAGGCGAAACTTGACATGCCTCCCGGAACGAATCTTGTAGCTGTCGGCAGAGTGGTTTGTCAGGGTTTGTGGAGGTTAGTGAAGAGTTGGTGGACTTTTTATGGTTATCGTATAACAGAAAAAAGCCGGCTTGACACGTTCGACGCTGAATCTGATATCCTATTTTGAATCAGCAACGTCATAGACTTGTCGTCACGCCTGACTACGGCCCTGAATACGGGGGTTGTAGTGCGCCTTGGTTGGAGTCGTTTCGCAGGAACGCATGGGAACATGTAGAGAGTTCTTTGTAGATTGTCCCTGGTTGAGTGTGACGTGAAACAGGTTTGTCATGTAGCTTTGCTGCAACAAAGCTTTAGGAAAAAGCTATTTTTCCTAGAAATACTACGCTATTGGTTATGTAGAGTGGTATGTAAATAAAACCAGTCCATACAGCCTTTCAATACAACCTGTCAACACAACGTTTTAATAATACCTGTCAATAAAAACTGTCAATACAATCAATTATTACAATTTGTCAATACAGTTTTCTGTCAGCTCAATACAATTTCTAATGGGTTGAGCGTGAATGCCACAAAAACAAAGATACAAACTTTCACATTTACAATATTATTGTACTTATAATTGGATCAAAAGACAATATCCATAGCATTTTCATTTAACAAATTAAAAAAATTAAATACATTTTTTTATTACGTTAATTTTACTTAACACAATAAAATTAGTTTAAAGTCACTGACTATTATCGAGAAATTATGAATATTATACGTTCCATAAACATCATTATAATAGTTTTAATCAAATCTTATGCAACAGTTAAAACAAAAAAGCTTTATCACACAATTCTTATTGTAAAAGATCCCTGTAAACCGGTATTCTTGGACTTATGTGAAAATATTTGAGATAACTCTGTATTCCATCCAACTCGGAAGGAATTTTCAGAAACAGGTGTTATCTTAAGTTCGCCAAGGTCTGAATGAGTTGTTGGAGAGTTGTTTTGCTCCAAGCAGCTGGTGCACATGGCCGCAGATAAGCCGGGGCGGCATTAGTCAAGATATTGTTCCTGTTGTGGGTTATATCACGTTTCCTTCGAGGATCGTCTTCACGTCTCTGATGTTCGCAGCCACTTCACCGCCGCAACTCTTCACGGCAACATGAAGCTGTTATTGGTGACAGCCTTCGTCTCTCTCTATTGGGTAAGACAAACTAAATAAAACGGATTAGGACTAACACATACTTTCCTATTAAGTAAATTGAAAATAGCATAGTCTTGAATGTTTATTCAAATATAATTTATAGTTTTTTTAATAATCATCCAATATCTACAACTAAACACAAAAAAGTTAAAATAACTTTTTTAAATGTTTGGGAACATAACCCCACTTTAAGGTAGTTTTTTAAAATTTTTTTGCATAAGGTTTGTTAGGTGAAGTAACCTAACATACGACTACAACTTAGTCGTATGTTACAACCTTACCATGACAAAACAAACCGAGAAAATTACGGTTAAATAGCCGTAACCCGGTAACAGACAAGGAGAAACTTTATTTTTAAACATTCTCCTTAAGAATAAAATTTGGTGCTCTCGGAAACTTTCACTCATCTCTGGAACCGTTGTTCCTAGACGAATGATTCAAACTACTAATTTGTTAGCTTTTGAACTAGTTTCAATGGAGACATCAATCTTTTTAAAAATAAATTGTTTATATTGAATGGCCCACAACGTTTGGGCCATTGTTTTATAGACATAAAAGTAGTGTCATAGTATTTTGTTACATAATAACAACAAACTATGAAATCTATATGAAAATCGGAAGAACAGATTTTAAGACATTTGTATTTATTACTTTCTTTAGGGGTTTTAGGGGAAAACTACAATTAGAAATATAAAAAAACAAAAAATAGTCTGTAGGTACTGTATAGCCAAAGTCCACCCGGGTACCTAACCTCATAAAAATCTGACGTTCAGTGTAGTCTTGCGGTTTGCACAGACAGACAGACATCAATCCGAAACCTACCTTTTTAGATATAAGGAGACTCTTCAACGGATATATCAACTTTCAAACTCTAATTACTAAATTTTAACGAAAACAATAATATCTCCATATACTGTATATTGTTTAATGGGAGTAATTATAAAGTAAATACATCTAAAACCATTAGTGTGTGTTTTGTAAGATTAAACTTAGGAGTTATTAGGAGAGTTAGACAAATAATGTTTATAATAGTATATTTCAACTTTGCAGTGTTTTCGGGTGTACTTCAGAATAAAAAGTAAATTTATAGTTTTGAAATGTGTATGTCTTAGGGGGTGTTATCAATTCGAGCGACTAAAATTCGAAACAGTTTAGTGACGTCATAGTTTGGCTATAAGAACAGCTGTTTAAAAGAACTGAAAAAATTCCCTTTAGACAAATCCATGATATAGCCTATTTACCACAGGGAAGCAAATAAACATATTTTAAATACTAATAGGTATAAGGTTATTAGGTCATATTGGCTTAAATATTTGTATTTTTTCTAGATTTTAGATTAATATTCTTTAGAATTGTGTAAATTGTTGTTTGTTATATTATGTTTAGATTGTGTTTTTTTTAAAAATATTTATCTTTAGAGATAAAAATTTTATTTAAAAGAAGAAAATTTTATTTTTTCTATAAATATTCTTAAAATTCACAGAAAATATTGTAAGAATGTTAACGATTAATGAGCCAGAAATTTTTATTTGAGCTTCATTTACAATTGTTGTTTTCATAAAAATATTATTTAAATATTTAAAAAATTTTTTCATATATTTAAAAATTATAAGAACAATATTTAATTATACCAAAAATTTTTTTCTTTAAAAAGTTTATTAATAAAAATTCAAAAAATATTATAATAATACATTTTAAAAATACAGTATATTTTTTCTTCTACACATAATAATAAGATTTAATAAAAAATAATAATATATAAATAAAAAATTTAATAAATACCAGTATACTGAATAAAAAAATTCAAAAATAAAAAAAATTTTATCAATAATTTCTACCTCTTAAAAAAATTTTCTAAATAAATTTTTTATATTGTTCTGTAAAACAACTTTTACTGGATATAAATTTTTTTTAATGTTTATCATTTTCGTGAAGTGTTTTCAAAGAATATGATATATTTTTGGGAGTTTTGTAAAGTAATCAGAAGAGTTTGATTTGATATAGAGTAAATAAAACATCTTATGGTTAAGGAAATTGTTATACATCTCTTTTTTCAGTGTATACAACCCACATCAGCCATCCTCTGTCAACCATACCACAAGTACGCGCTACCCAACAACTGTACGGGGTTCGTTACCTGCGACATCGACAGGAAACTCGTGACCCTGCAATGCCCTCCGGGGCTACACTTCAACATAAGGAGTTCCGCCTGCGACTGGCCGGACGTGGCCAACTGCACAAGGGAGGACCCTGGTAGAGGACGGAACGCCACAGTGACTGCGGTGAGGAGAGGCTACATGAGTGTGATAGTCCTGAGGATGTTGAGTAACAGAAACGCTTCAGTAAAAGCTCATCCTGAGAAATCAGGAAACATAACTACACATGTTGTACGGAAAGGATATTTGCATCGTCCATCAGAAATGTTACGTAACGAAACTGTAAGTGATAGTGTCAACTTTCATTTTGGAAAACACTCATTTAATAACACAAAAAGGATAAACGCTTCAGTTGCTTCAATTAAAGGTAAACAAACAGAAATTAAAGATTACTCGAGTTCACACAATACTAGTAATGAAACTGCAGTGAAAACAATTACTGAAGACAAGCAAACTGTAAATGGTTTACTTTCTGCAGCAAAACCGGTTCTTAAGGGTAGAGTTGTGCGATCTATATCGATAAGAGAGGTGAAAGTAGACTCTAAGAAAGCTGAGAATAACACAAATAATGAGGAAATAGATGTAGAAAATGTTAAAGATAAGAAATTAGTTACATCTGAAAACGTTAAAGGGGTTAACTCAAATGTGACTGAAGTAAAGAACCTTACATTAGTTAAGGAGATAACCTTTAAGGAAAAACTATCACAAATTATAAACGCGACTTTGATCAAGCTGGCAATGAATGCAAATGAAACTGACTTAAAAAAAGAAAACAAAACAGAATCGAAGGAATCAAACTTTGAACAGTTTAGCGATGTTGAGTTTGTTCCTGTAAGTTTAAACTCAACTTCAAAACAAAATATTTTTGGGTACAAAATTGTAGACACTTTCAACTCTACTGTTGAAAATTTAACCAAAAGTGAGATATTAGCCTCAGGTGGAAATGTGTCTAGGACTGAAGGTGAAGGTTCATCAAAAATTATGAACTCTACAGTTATCAAAGAAGTGAAAAATACAACTATCAGTAAAGAATTGTCTAAGAGTGAAAATGCCACCGTAATTAAAGCTTCTTCTAAAAATGAAAATGTAACAAATAAAGAAACTACAAAAAAGGAAAATGAAACTGTTTCTAAAGACACGCCTAAAAATGATGGAAAAACTAAAGATAAAGTCACATTAATTGAAAATAAAAATGAAACCACAGTTAAAGAAGTAACTAAAAATGAAAATTCTACGATAAGTAAACAAAAAGTGGGTATTGAAATCAGTAAAGTTGAACCTAGTTGAAGTTGAAGTAGTACAAAAAAAGCTACGGTTAAGTAGAGAATACACAATTTTAAAAACTGGATATAAGTTTAAACTTGCAAGGAGATTTTCTAAATAAATGAAAACATGTTATTGTTATGTTCTCTCACAGATAAGTCCATTTCAAAATAAAAATATTACGAAAATTACATATCTTTACTATACGAATATCCCCATATTATGTTTTATTTGATTTAAAATCATTAATACATGTTTCAGGATTTAAGATTTACTCTTAAACAATTATTTACGCTTTAAAAAAATAAACTCATTATAATACGAAATTAAAAAGTAACAATGAAGAATATTCTAACTTAAAATAATTTTGCAAAGTAATATAAAACTTTATTTTTAATATTGCAATATTTTTGGATGTGTAACTTGGCCTATATTTGTTTGACCAAGTAGATGATTTTTTCAAGGGGAATAACGATAAGTGCTTTATGAAAATAATGTGCGAGAGATGTTAGAAAAAAATCTATTATCATTCCTATCCACAAAAACAAAAACTCAATATCCTCTTCGGAGAATAACTCCTATTTAAAGTTTTCAAAGCTTTTGTTAAAATTTCAGATGAAGATACGTTTAATGGTAAATGTTTAGTAATATTTAATAATATTTTGCTACAATAAATGTTTAGATTACCCTGAACATTTTTGTCAATTTTCTTTTTAAATTTAAAACTACCCTAACTTTACCTCTTTAATCCAATATAATCCATGTATATTTAATGTTTTATTGATAAGTATAGATCCGTTTGATTTAGTGGGGCTCCTTAGTAAACATATCCTGTATCAGGTCTGAATGTCGGTTCAAAGTGACGATTGGCAAACATGATCAGTCAGAGGTGTATCAATTTGTAATTAACAATTAGTGGTATCAAGGTTAATTGACAAATTCTAGTATTTAAACCTTCAGATTGAACATAACACTGTAAATACAGGTAAGTAATTTTCAATCCAAGCAAATTGTGTAAAAATAATGTAATAGTGCTTGTGTATAGTTTAAAGTTAACACATTTTTGCTTCAAATAATCGAAAATATCTAAAGTAATTTTATTATTGTTTATTTTATTACTTGGTTAGAATAACTGATAGAATTTTCCACTGATATAAGAATACCTATGGTGGAGGTTATGAATCAATTGTAAATCAACTTTTTGATTTACATATGGAAGTCTCAAAAACCATTTTTACCTAAACTTTCAGCTGTGTCTATCTAAAATTTTTAAAATTGCAAACTGAATATCAAAATTAAAAATTAAATTATTAAATTAAATGATTCGGTTATCGATGAAAACTGACTAGTATTTTATGTGGTTACGGTAATAATTAAAAAAACTCATTAAGGCACGAAAAATCTAAAAATGTAAACAAACTAATGAAATGGTTGGCAAAGTCCTAAGAAAAAATTATTTATTTACTCCCCTGTGGGAAATAGGTTAGATCATGAATATGTCTAAAGGGAATGTTTTTTTGTTTCTTAACAATGGTTCATTTAACCATATGACGTCACTAAGCATAAGATGTCTGACGGATTGCCAAAACCTCCCCCAGAGTTAAGACAGATCCATGTAAAAATTATAAAAACATTAAATACCGGTGCACAATATCGGACAATAAGCGTGAATTATATTAAAGATAATGTCCAAATTTTAGAGTCAGATATATTGACATAATGTAGAATATTTTAATCTACAAATACAAAGAGTTATAAAATTAACAATATAAATATATGCAACATTAAAATATTTTTTTTAAATTAAGGAACTGTGCGAATATTTTAGTGTGAAGATGTCAAATTAATCATTTTACATCCCCGTCAATCAATATAGTACTTAAAGTAAACTAAAGTCAGGATTGCATGATGAACTATTTACATTTGATTCACTGACATCATATGTTTACATTTATGACCTCCACCGTGTGTCTTCAAGAAACTGATTGGACGCAATCTCAGTTAACCTGATAAAGAGAACTATTTAAAAAACATTAGCCCAGGTTATTGGAACACAAATAACAAATTAATTATACAATCTTTGAGAACAAGAACTTCAAGGTTAAGAAATCAATTTTATGCAAATATAAACCTTAAGTATTAATCGAGCTTGGATTTAAATAGTTTATTTCAATCGTAGCTTCAACAGATTTCTACGATCTCTTAAGATTAAACGTTTTTGATCGGATTCTGTTCCAATCGTAATTGTAAATCAACGAGAACATAGTTTCTATTTATTATTATCTACATAATATCGACCTCGAGGCTGGAAAAACTCTTTTTGGTCCTCATTATGAAATGTGCGTTTGGTTTGAATAAAAAAACTCATATAAGTGGTGAAGATGAGCCCTCTTTTTTAACTAAGTTGTGAAATTAAACTTGAATTATACTGAGAGGTTTTGTCGGACTTCATTGTTAGGAATATAGTCTATTCAGCATGAAATTGTGGTGTTGGGAACTCAGATGGATATTCTGGACTAGAAAATTTAACGAGAAATCCGGTTCCTATGTAATCAAAGTAGAGACTTCTTCTTTCTTATTTCTTAAGCGATGTCCATTACTAATGTTGGACAAAACACCATAATATACTAGTCAGACTAGTAGTAAGTCACCACCATTGTCTTCTCCCTTAGGGCTCCGCCCTCCTTGTCTATTATAAACAATCTACAACCAACATGAGGCCAATGACCGTTGTACCTCAGACTACCCAGGGACTGTCACGCTATTGGTTTATTCATGTTGACGTGGGTTGATGCCACACCGGGGTTGTCAGCTGTTCTGTGTTCTTTTTTAATGTATTACTTAGCAGGTAGCAGGAAACATCAAACTGTAACAATACTGTAGCTTTGATGTTTAATACAATGGCTATCTGATCCCATATGACGGCCGGTTTTAGGTTATTTCATCCTATCTGAACTATTTACATTAGAATGTTTATGAAAATGCTATAATACAAAATGACTTAACGGGATCTATTCGATCTCGTGTAATAAAAATCGTGCGACAGCATTTTTCTCGTTATTCCTCTATGTTTTCTCTCTGAAAATACATTGTTGCTAACCTATAGAAATCAAGAAGGTGGAGAAAATACATATAATATATTTAGAATTATTTGTATTTGCTAAGGCTGCAAATATATGTTAACTTTAAGATTGGCCATGTTCTGAAGTCTAATAGCATTACGTATTCATTGTAAAAGATTAGATATTCTGAGCCGCAGCATAACTAATAACAATACTGAAACGATGAGACATTTAAAAATTATTTTTTCCCAGATTTAGAATTAAATTAGGTTTAATTGCTGCAACAATGGAATTGGAAAATTCTAAGCTATCACTCTAAGCAAAAAAGTTTGTATTTACTTCCCTATGGGAAATCATGTGGGGGATCATGGATATGTATAAAGGGAATGTTTTTAATGTATCAAACCAACTGTTCGTATTCTTTTATATTGAAAACCATCTGACCTGGTGAACTTCGTAACGCCTAACAGTAAATGCATGAAAGTACGGGGCTCACGCACGATTGTTCTGTCGCGTACATGAAGTCCTCCCGACTTAACTAGATTTAGAGAAAACATTGCTTAACAACAAATCAATTACAATAACGACATAGAACTAATGTTTCCCTGAACAAAAACCTTTATTATAAAATAGCAAAGTGTAAAATGTGTATTTTTTCAAAAGTAAAAGGGAGGTATTATTCTTCCTTTTACACCATTTTTTTTTTATTATTAGCACTCTAACTAGTGGAATCAGTTAGGGCAGATAAAAACATCATGCTTCCTGGTTGGTTCGAATGTAAGGCCAGTAGGTGTGGCTGATTTTTATCAGATGTAGTGATATTTGAAACACTGTACGGTTTCTCCGAGTGTGCGAGATGGTTTTTACAGCGTGTGTCAATCTCTGTGGAGATCGGCGATGCAATCCATCTTGCCACATCGTTGGAGCTATATGCTCCAAGGAGAGGACTTCTAGTACTGCAGTAAGCAAGATGTTTAATCCATACTTCGGAAGAATAAGAAACAATGTTTGAGCCGTTACTGCTTGAAATCTCTAGTGGCGTAATAATCAATGGTCTTGCCGGAAGCAATGTGAAAAACAGGCCTTAGATAGTTCTAGAATATGAGGTGGAGGGTTTAGTGTAAAGAATCTCACTACGCGGCCCTCGCAAGAATTTTTGTGGCCCTTCAGACTGTTAGGAATTTAAACAAATTTAGAGGTATGAAAAATATTTTAGAAAAAATGACAAAAAATGTTAAAAAATATGTAGAGTGTCAATGAAAAACGTTTCAGGACTTCAGTGAGTGATTCGGTACGTTATAAGGAGGAAAAATGTTCAATGGAGGTATGGCCTAAAACACTTTTTTCTCAGATATCCGCCATTTTGTATTTTCTACAAAATTGTTTTATTTCAAACATTTTTTACGGATTATTTCCATAATTGCTATTTGTTTTACACTAGTAGACTACTATTAGTAAAAAAATAACTAGCATGATCCAAGCTCAAAAAAAATGGTGGAAATTTTAAATTTTTAAAGTAAAATACTTTGAAAACGCTAAAAAATACAATGGCCGCTGTTTTTGTTTTATTTTGAGCTTGGCTCATGCAAGTTATTTATTTACTAATAGTAGTCTACTAATTTAAAACAAATCAAATTTGAAAATAATCTGTTAAAAAGTGTTTGGAAACAGTGTTACAAAATATTTTGTCGAAAATACGAAATGGAGGATATCTGAGAAAATAAGCGTTTTACGCCATACCTCCATTGGACTTTTTTCTTCCTGTTAAAGTATCTAATCACTCTTCAAAGTCTTGAAACATTTTTCATGGACACTCTGTATATTGCCCTAATGAAATAATACACTTATTTCATAATAATTTATGAGAAGTTATATAACGCCACTCGTGTTTGCAGGATTCTTTATAACGATTGAATCAAAAAACTGCTTCAGGTAGCTGAAAAACTTGTTTTAATCTTTAATTTTTTTAGCCATTTTATCTTTCCTCTATAAAAAAATTGAAATTTTTTTTTGAATCAAACACTCTGGGTAGTGATTACTCTACAGAAGAAAAAACTGTTTTTCACACGAAGGGGTTGATTTTACAAACTTTTCTCATCTTTAGGTTTACATTTTACGTAGCTGTAGTCAAAATTCTTTAAGGTTAGCACCTATGTAATTATGATTATAAAAAAATACTTTAGCTATATTTTTCACCTAATTATACATAAAAAATTATTTAAAGATACATGTAATACAGTCCTCAATAAGTCTTAGTATATTGGTCACATTATTCTTATAGACAATTTTTTAGGTAAAGAGAAAGCTCTTGGTTTGTTATGGAATATAAAATACCTTCGTACAAAGGATTCTGATACAATATTTATTATAAGCGGCGAAATGAATACTGCCTGAAAGAAATATAAATATCAGAATGAATTTGGCCTAAGTATAGCTCATTATTAGGAGCTTACTGTATTTGATTTGTAGCTTCATATTGCATTCAATATTGACTAAAGAAATAACAAAGTAAATGCTTTGCTCAAAGCGTGTTTCCTCTGATACTTAAATCAATCTCGATCATTATTATGATCTCGTACAATTACTGAATTCTGTTTGTTCATATGTAAATTTTATACCGATTTCTATATTCTTTAAGTCCTCATACTGTAGATCAAAGATATTTTGTATTTGAGTTATTTTTTGTGATCATTGTTATGAGTTTACAAGAAACAGAACACCGTTCGTTATATTTAGAAATAATATTACAGACATTAAGTTATAAAAATAAACTAATATCGTGTACTACCTTATCACATATTTTTAACAATTTATTGAATAAAACATTTTTATTCATGAGGCTTCAATAAACTGTATAGTGTCTTGGCTCAATTACCTTCTTTATTATTTTCACTCAAAGTCATAATAGTTTCTTGAAACTATTTAAACACATTATGAAAACACCGTAACAAATAAAATTGGTGTTTATCAATATATATTGTATGGACATTATAACATACATAATTTAATTTATTTTCTTTAAAAAAATACGAATTATAATTTAAATCATTTAACATTTTGTACGCAGAGAGATTAGTTAAAATAATTTACAGACAAAATAATCTTGTGTTTAACATATTTTAGTCTAAATTAAATAATCGCCCAATTTTGATGTGTAACAATTTAAATTTAAAGAATCTGGATTCAACGTTCAACTCTGAGATTGCACTATATAAGAAGGCCAGATCAAGCCTTGGAAAAAGTAGTTGGCATTTTTGTTGGCATTTATAACACCAGTTCGAGTTTCCAGAAAAATCTATAACACCCGAACGTGGATTGGTCGAGCAACCTTGTCAATGCATTATATGTTTAAAACTTATTTTGTCCTATTGTACTGCAGACCTCATATAGTACAATGATCTTTGTAAATATCTAATAGAAACCTACACTTTTTATTAGACATTTAATAATGTGTAACAACCAACATTGAATTTAAAAATGTACAAGTTTCACACGCACAAGCATTAAATATATAAAAAAGTAAAGCAATACAACGATGCTTCTACCATATACTCACAGTTTAGAGAAATTAAAAAAATAGAGGAATCGGAGGTATGTGAAAAAACTTATAAAAATCTTTAAGCTCCCATGTATAAAATCTTTTTTATTTAAGCTATTATTTTTAGAATATATTTTAATTTTATGAAACGAAAAACCATCATCATTACTATTAGGTATGAGTGATGAGCTAGAATTCTTTCTGCAATATCGTATTACTTTTCATTACTTTTTCCCTTCTACACTGATTATGAAGAAAGTTTGGGTTTTGAATTTGAGTTAAGAGTGGATACATCCGTTTTGGGACTCCTTGAAACCAAGAGGGTTTCTGGACTGATGGTCTGTGTAAAAATCCCTAAACCAAACTGATTTTCATGACATTTGCTAAATAGGTGTTAGCCATATCTCTATGCTATATTTTAAATTTTAGGGTATTTTAGCCCTAAAAACCTTTAATAAATGTGAAATTCCTTCGTCGCAGCAGGCCTGCGTACTCAAATTTGAAACAGTGACGTCATTTAGCTAGTGACGTCATATGGTTAGATGCGTCATTCTTTGGTTATAACAACAGTTGATTAGATGAACTGAAAACATTCCCTTTAGACATGATCCACGATTTCTCACAGGAACTTAAATACAATATTTTAGTCTATAAATTCCTACCTATACAAAGAGTTGATTTTCAAAACCAAGTGATGATTATAGACATTTTAAAACGTAAATAATTGTATACATTTTCAAAATGCAAATTGAAGTTAAAACAAATATTTTACATTTAAAAATAAAGGAAATACAAAGATATCTAGGGTGATACGCTAGGTTAAAGAACCTTGGAAGGACTTTTAGCCTGTTATTTAAAATTTAGCTTATTTACCGATTTAGATTTACATTAAGTCCTTTTAATAATATCTTCTGAAATTTTACATTTTATATTAATTTTACTATAATTTCGTACTACTCAAATTTGTTTGAAACACACTTATGATTGATATCCTCTTAAAAAGCTATTAACTATAAATAGTTCGTAATTAAGAGGCAAAATCATGGGATGAATCCCGCGTTCAAATTTAGATCCCTTTGATACCATTGGCTAATACATTACTGACTGACTGTCGTGTCTTAGAAACAAGGCAGCTCTGGTAAATAAAAATACTACAAGATCAAACAATGATCATATTTCAATCATTTATAATAATTTATAATTGGCTTGAATATATTCATGTTTAAGTCTTCATTTAACTGTAAAGAATCAAACTGTCAAAGTTAAGGATTTATAGAAATCAATCAAATATCAAAAGCATTATTTAATTATTTTAACTGATCTAACATCAATGCTGCGAAATAACCATAATCATATTCAAACCATCCTTAATTATATATTTAGCTAAAAGTGAAGAGAGATTTAAGTGGACTCTGACTCAAGCTCCATTAGCTTATCAACAGACATCTGATATTGTACATTAATATACGCGACGATTCTGAGAAGCAACAATGACTAAAACAAATCTCTGTATCATAAACTACAATGAGATCTGTGTTCGTTTTGACTATTTTAACTGTTGTTTTGTGTACGTATGGGTTTTCAGTTAACCTTAAAAATTTCGGAAAATTTTTGGACAAGAAGTATAATCTCGGGTTTCTTAAGGATGTTTTCAAGATCCCCATTTACATCGATCCCCACCCTCTTTGTGCACTGGAAAATGAAGAGGTGAGTTTGCTGTTCACTATTAATTAAATCATAGTCATAATTAGTAACGTTTAAAATATATGTTTTATATACAAGGGTATCCCTTATGTAAAGAGATAAACTTTGTTATTAGACTTTTTTATGGGTCAAAATAAAACGAAGATCAGGAATAACATTTGTTCGAAAAAAACCTTCGTTCACAAAATATCCACCATCTTGTATTTTTTACAAAATAGTTTATATCTGAAGAACTATTTGACTGATTAGCTTAATATTTGGTGTGGTGCTTACTTTGTTAAAGATATAAATAATATAAAATAACCAGCTTACTTTGATAGTAAATTTCAAATTTTAAATAACAATCACTATAAATCTGCAACTTTCATAAAAGATTACAAGAATGCTTTATTGTAGACCTTTCTATTAAAAATCAAATGGTGTATGATCAACACAATTGGATGACGAATAACACTACAGCATTGATCAGTAACTTGAAATACATGGAATTTGGTCTTTTAATAGTTGGCAAAAAATAAAAATGTGTACTTATTGATCAATTATGGTAGTCTTTGTTGTCCAATCGATTTGACAGTTACACTATACGATTTCTAATGAAAAGGGCTACAATAAAGCGCGCGTGTCTCTTTGCAAGAAAGTGACAGTTTTCTATTTTTTATTTTAAAGTGGTCACTATTTTTAAATTCATTATCAGGCTAAACAAGGTATTTTTTATTAATTAGATCTTGATCAAAGTAAAGACCGTACCAAGTTTGAAGCCAGTTGGTTATATTGTTCTTCATATAAAAATTATTTTGTAAAAATTACAAGATGGTGGATATTTGGTAATCCAAGCGTTATTGCAAAAACATGTTATTCTTGATTTTCGTTTTATTTTGACCCATAAACCTTTTAACTAGTTTGACTCTTTCCGTATGGGACACCCTGTATATATCAGCATGGTTTCATAACCATCCTGAATAAAACAATGTTAAAATGGGGGTTAATTTGTATACAATTTCCATTAAAAGTGATTTTCAACTAAGGGAGCTATTAAATGGCAACAGATGCTATAAGATAAAAATTTCAACGAAATAATGAAGTATTTACACTTAAAACCTATTAGGAGTAAAATTCATCAAAAAGAGCACATAAATGTAATAACACTCAGCCTTTCCGATCTGAATACTGTTTCATAATCTAAATTCAAACATGTAGTGTGGATTTTCAGGTATTAATAAGTATAAGGCGTAGGAGTTGAATTAAATTATCTTTTCTATGTGGCATTTGTAAAACTTATACAACTTAAACCTATGATTATTTTTAAACTGGTACGACTATTATAAATGTTTATTCTACAATTGTTTAGAGAAAAAGGTATTTTATAACTACTCAATATATATCACTAAGAAAGAAACAACCGATCTAGAAAGAAGAACCTTATATCCGTTCTTGTTTGTATTTCTATCTTAAATAAAACAAATTCCGTTATCTCAAATACAATATTTACTGAGTCAATAAGTTCAAAATTCATTTTGAAAATGTGCTTCGACAAACGAAAAATCCTTTCAACGACATGTTTATAAATAAATATATGAGTATTATATTTCTGCTTTAACATTTACCTCATACTTTTTCATATATATTTTTTAACTGAATATATTAAAGAAGTATTTTCTGGGTTTTATGGTTTCGATTAAATTTAAATTCCATAGTATACGATTAACTAGGAACTATTTTAAATTCACTTTACTCAGACAGTAATAAACTGTTAAATAACGTCATCATCGTTAAACTTATGTGTACTGCAAAATAAACACATTTCTAACCTTTTTATTCATTGCTAAGTGTTAGCCATGCCAAAAACTGTAAAATTATTTTGTAGGTTTCAGTTAGTAGGAAGTATTGATATAGCATCAAAGCCTTGTACTTAATAAAAAGTTAACCCATGAAAATCCTACCAGTGCACCGAGGACTCCAACTGTTGCGGAGGTAGGGAGTGCAAGATGGCCGTGGACCATGAGGGGGTGAAGTACACATGCCAGGAGTGGGTGGGGGGTGACCGGACAGAGACTGAGGGGGATGAGTGGGAGAGAGAGTGGGAGAGAGAGGACAACAGTAACAGCCTCATGAGGGAGGTTTATAAGGCGAGACTTAAGGATCTGAAGCAGGAAGAACAACGTCTAATCAACGACCAATACTACATGATTAAAGTGAGTCCTTAGCTTATTTTCATTTATCCTAATACCTCTAAAGAGTTTATTAATGACTAGCCAAAGTACTCGTTCTTCGCACGGGTTAAAAAGGCTGAAAGGTGTAGGCTCTACTGATACATTTAAGTTATTGTTAATTAATTCTTCATTGTTTACAAAATTAAAAAACACGAGTGTCTACAACATGAAAAAGTAACATCTGTCAAATATTGGGAGAGGATAAGGATTAATGTAATAGAGACAGTCGTCGGAAAAAAACTTAAAATCTACTATTCCGATATTTCAAATAATTCACTAATTTCGATCCAGCAGTTTATCTCAAAAATCAACTTTATTTCTTCTTCTTCCCGAACTGTCAAAATATAGTGCAAACGGATGTTGTCATTAGAAAATGTAAACATTGAAACCTAGGACGGTCACGGCAGCTCTTTCTTCTTCTTCTTCCCGAACTGTGAAATTTTATTGTTCACAACTGTTGACTTTCAAGTAATTTTATTGTAATTTTAATTTATAATTTAATTAATTTAATTAAGTAATTTTATTATTTTTTTATTTTTTTAACATTGAAACCTAGGACGGTCACGGCAGCTCTTTCTTCTTCTTCTTCCCGAACTGTGAAATTTTATTGTTCACAACTGTTGACTTTCAAGTTACATTTTTATATTAATTAAGTACATTTCAAGTAATTCAAGTACATTTTTTATATTAATTAATATAATTTAATTAAGTAATTTTTTAATTTTTTTAACATTGAAACCTAGGACGGTCACGGCAGCTCTTTCTTCTTCTTCTTCCCGAACTGTGAAATTTTATTGTTCACAACTGTTGACTTTCAAGTAATTTTATGTTTTCATTCTTTGAAAATGTAAACATTGAAATTTAGGACGTTCATGGGGCGTAGCCCGAGCGGATTTTAAGGGAACTGATATGCCTATGTGTTGCATGAGTTTAAGATCTACCTTTCTGTAAAATTTCAAACAGGTCGGTTCAGTATTTTTCGCATTTACTTGCCACAACAAACCCACAAACAAACATACAGAAACCACCTCTTCTTTATAATATTATAGATGTCTAGACAAATTGCATGAACTGCGATCTAATAAGAACAACAATCAGAAGTCACTCTGTAAAATTCCCAAGTATTTTAACACACAATATCATTAACTATCAAATTTTACTATAAATCTATCTCCGGAACTATCTCCTACCAAGATGGTGTTTGAGTAGCAAGGGTACAGTATAACAGATAGTGTGAGTTACATTTTACATCCACACCCAAGTGGATCTAAATAAAACTGTATTCTTTTACCATTGCTATTGCATATACGTCTTAATTAGCGTATGGTGTTACTATCCTAGCACTAAGTGCTTTGGAACGGTATATAGTCGTTAGCGTCCATACTAAAATTTCAAGGGGCGAATAATGTCATCCATCAACCGTTAAAAAAATGAATGGAATGGAATGATTGAATGAATGGAATTAGAGGAGTTGTTCTGGATTGGTTTTAAAATTATCTCTCAGACAGGTACCAAGTAGACTAGATCTCAGGCACTGACAGTTCACCGCAAAGAATTGACTATGGTGTTATCCAGGGCTAGACTTTAGGCCCTTTGATTGTTTATCAATATCAATAATCTGGGTGATATTAATCGTAGCAACTGTCAGATCTTCTTGAATGCAGATGATACTTCTCTGCTGTTTGAGGGCGACAGCTGGCGAAACGTGTACCTCAGTGCTGAGCGCGGGCTCCTCGCCGTCAAGCTATGGTTCGACCAAAATAAGCTCACGATAAATCTAACACAGACAAAATGTAAATGTAAATCTCGCTGATTTCGACCTAAGAGACTTTGAGGAAAGGTTGCGTAGTTGTGGCGCCGAGAATGACTGTGACAAGTGTGGTAGAGTTGAATGTGTTAGTGAGTTAAATTATTTGGGTTTGAATTTTGATCACTGATTGAAATGGTCTGGTCATTTTAATCAAATAAGAAACAAGTTTCGTAAATTTAGTCTTTATTTAATAAAAGTATAAAAGTATTCTCGACCCGATTGAAACTGCTCAAAAAACAATAATAAAAATTGCCGTCCACAAACCCCGCCGTTACCCATCAGATACCGTTTTTTGACAAGTTTAAAGTTCTTAACTTATCACAACTACTTATCTTAACTTATCAGATCGCTACTTATTTATGTTTAAAAAAAAGTAGTTTAGTCCACCTAAATTAAAGTACCCAACAAGATCTGCAGTAACACTGGTATTCAGTTTCATAAAGTTAACAAGTCTTAAAGCTTCACAAAAATACATCGCAACTGTAATGTTTTCCAAAATACCAAGTCATCTTAAACATCCTGAACCATGCAGTCTTAGAAAATGTAAACCCCTAACCAATAAATGGCTAGTGGATAACGTACGTGGCCTGGTTGATAGGTAGTTATTTTGTTTAGGTTTATTAGTGACTCCATATGTCACTAGGATTACCAAATGGTGTTTTGAAAATGTGTGAAATGGGTTGATGTGTAAGTATGTTTATACGGTCAGCTGGACGTATTTTTCTGTGTTCAACCGGCAAAGGGTGTCTCGTGGCTGGGCCATAGAGGGACAGAGCTTTAACTGCCCTGTTTTCAGTATGGCAGGACTACCAGCCGCCTGATTGTCGCGTTACGAGGTACCGCCGACTCCAGAAGAGATGCTTTCTTGAGTTAAGGGTCGACAGTGTGAGTGTGTGTCTGTGTGTGTGTGTGCGTGCGTGTGTGTGTGTGTGTGTGTGTGTGTGTGTGTGTGTGTGTGTGTGTGTGTGTGTGTGTGTAGTTAGTAATTTCTTTTTATATTATTAACAATCCTTTATTTTATATTATAATTTCTTTATTTATTCATTACCTTATTGTATAATATTTTCATTTTTTTTTTATTATTTTTTTTTATTTTCTTTTCTAGTAATTATTTACGTAAATTTTTATTTTTTTTAAATGTAATTTTTTATTATATTTTTTTTTATATAATCTAATTATTAAAAAAATTTCTTTATATACCAATAATCAATTGTTTATTTCTCATCTCTTTTTATTATTTCTGCTTTTTTTTTGTCTCTTATGCTATTAAAAATAAATATTTAATTTAACTTAATACACAATTTACAATGAATACCTACTTACAAATCACTAAACAATAATTCTCTGTGTTGATGTATAAATCTTTTAGTATTTTATTGATGTATTTATTTTCTTTTCTAGTAATTATTACGTATATTATTATAGTCTATAAAATGTTATGTACCATCTTTGACATTATAATATTCTGCTTGCTCTAAAGTATGATGAACTCTTTCCCCATAAGGTTAACCTTTGTAGAAAAATTACATAAAGTATATTGACAAATCAAATCAAATCAAATAATTGTTTATTGAAAAAAATACACATATTGCAGTTACAATCAATTGATGTATTAAAAAACCCTCACATGGGTAGAATACCTGTGCGTGGGTTTTGTTCCGCCCTGGCTGCTTACAAAATAATAATAAAAAATAAAATTACAAACTGAAAAATCTTGCCAAAAAATAATAACAAAAATAAAAATATTAGCAATTAAATCCAACTTATCATCAACTACAAACTAACACTTACAACTACAATTAATCAAACTAATCGACAAAATCCTGGCATGGATTTCATTTTAAGATTTTAGAGTAAGTTCGATTAGATTTTACACTTTATATTTGGCATACTTATGAAGAAATCTACGTGAGAAAATATACGTTTAGATATTTGCTAAGTTTAAATGATGTGAAAAAATGTAGCTAAACATTGAATTGATTTTAAATTTTGGAAAAAGATTTTAAAAAGAAACAAAATTACCTACTAAATTCATATTTTTACACAAGTCATATTTTCTTTAGATTTATTTTAATTTGTCATCATGACATTTTTTTAAAGGAGTTGCAGAAACCATTATCTTTTGACGAGATGAGAGAACTACAACAGATAAAAGAAATGGAAGATTATAAGAGGGAGAATGAGCTTCGAGAACTTCGAAAGTGGAGGGAAAAGAAAATAGCAGAAGAATCAGAGAAAAGAGAAAAAGAACAAAAGTTAAAAGATCTTGCTGCAGAAAGGGTATCTAAGGTGCTGAAAGAGGAAGAAAAAGAGAAACAGGCTATATTCAAGGAAATGCAAGAAAAGAAACCGTGGTTTTAATTACCAATCTATTACTTTTGCTTCACAGTTGATAAAATAAAGTTTTTTATAACCTCAGAGGGAAGTGCTTATTCATCTCAACTGTTCTTCATCAAAGTTATACTTTTAAAGTCAACAATGGTAATATCATATTTACGTAATTATTATTTTTATTTTATTTACAGCACATCAAGGGACAATAATATTTTCTGCAATAACACAATGTTGATGCTACCAAAATTCATCTCGTAAATGAATAAACCATTTTGATTTTCCTAATAAAATGGATCCAATTCAATTTGAAACATAAAATCATTCTGGAAAGAAGAAATGGATGTGACTTATTTAAATTGACAATTGCAATGACAACGTTTTGTCATCTGATTCAATTAGAGAGTGCCAGTAAATGAATTGGTGAGAATGACGATTGTGTGACAGTTGTGACCAAACTCTGTTTTGGATTTTCTCTAATTAGTTTTATAATATTAGTTTCATAAGCCCCTCAAATCTTCTTTGTATTCAAGAAACTAAATATTTTTTTTATATAATTTGCATTACAACTGAGTTGATTGAGATTAAATAATTCAAGTAATATTGCTGCAGATGGTTCTGATTGTGAGGCAAACAATTTTTAAATCTTATACATACTTGAGTTAGTAATAAAAAACCAAAAAATATACATTAAAAAGGTGCAACACTTTCATACATGCTTACATTAATTTTATGTATCTAATAAAAAAATCATCATATTAGTAGGAATTTTGTAAAAACCAAAGGGTAAATCAACTATGCGAAATAAAAGGAGAGAAAAGTATTTCCAAAACCTTTCATATTTTAATAGAAAACTTATTCACAATATTAAAAAAATATTAACATAAACTATTAATATATTTTAATATGTTTTAGGTATTTTAAAATATATTAAAATAAAATATTAACAAACCAATTGGGGTCAATTAATGTTATACTCTGCTTTCCAATACTCTCGTATCTAACTCAATCAGTGAACCACAGGCTAGTAATAAACGTATGAATAATTTTACATCTGATTATTACCTCCAACAAATTGAAAATGGCTAAAACACCTTAAACGTTATTTATGATTAGCAGACAACGTGGCTCAGAGGTAGTGAGGACGAATTTCGTGCGGAATTTAATAATATTGATCCCCAACTTAGGACGCTACATTTTTTTCAGAGTTTATGCAAGTAAACGTTTGAGTTAAAACGTATAACTTATGTTTACATTGAGTAAATAGCAAAATATGATTTAATTTAGCTAAATAACTTATATAATACATGTTTTAAAATACTATTCCAGCTAATTTTGGTCTCCCGGTACTTAATTTTTAAATAAAATACTATAACCATAATTTTTTCTCTCATCTTATGACTATGGTACTGGAAAAAATCAATTGTAAAATATTAAAACTAGTTTTAAAATATAACAAAGAACTTTTCAAGTAAAATTGTTTATGAGACTACTAAACAAAGATTTAAGACTAATACAAATAAGTTAATACCTTGAGAAAAATACATGATGAAATATGGTAGAGAAAAAAAGTTAAGCATATTACAAAATATAGATGACAGGTATTTGGTATTCATGTCTTTTCATTGTAAGTCAAAAGTTAGATGCCATGTTTCTCCTTACTTCGAGAGAAACGTCGCGCTTCTGAAAAGACAATAGAACTTTTTAACACTTCACCAACTCCTACTTTAAAACTCTTACCTCAAACCAACCTTTATCATTTGATAGCTAAGTCTAACTTTGATTATGGTTGTTTTTACTCGATATAAGTAATTTCTGAATGCGAGGTTTAATATTTTTTCCCAATAATATTTCTTATATGAGGCTGAATCAAGATGGTGTAAATGTACAATTACGTGAAGGTTACTGAAGATTGAGTGTGGATGACAATCTATTAGATTATTAGTATTATTAACAAAATGCTTAAATTATTGTAGCTTCTGTTGTTGTTGAAGATACACATTAACCTTTCCATTGTATTTACCCATTATGGTTAGTTTTAAGTTTTCTATGCTTATATTTTCACTATAAATTATTTGATTATAGTTGATTAAGCTTTCAAAATGTCTGTTTTGGGCATTAGACTATTGCTATAATGTAAATCTTATTTATAAAAAGCTGATATCAATTTATTCTTTAAATGAAAAAATTGATGTTCTGTTGGCCTAGAGGTTAACAAGTTTTTCTTCAATGCAAGAGGTCACCAGTTTAAACTCCTGGATAATCATTCAGGTACGATCACCTTATAAATGATTTGAGTATAATCTTTCATACGATGCAAAAATGCCTCTAACATAGACCGGGCAAGAAAAATAGCAACTTAGATGGTAAATTTGAAATGTGTTTTTAAAGTTTTTGACATGGATATGGCTTAGCTCTGGTGGGAGGGGGATAGCAATTTTAATGACTGAAATTTTAAATATAAGCCGTTTAGATGAACTGGAAACATTTCTTTTAGACACATTCACGATCTAACCCAATTCCCACAAGGAAGTAAATGCAAACATTTTTATAACATGGGATGGGGTTTTTCTTTAAAGCGGTACAACGTTTAGTGAACGAGTATATCGAAGGAAGAAAATAAGTGTAACATTAGAGTATGTGAAGTGTAAGTGTAGGTGTGAAAGTGTAAATGCGGAGGAGTAAAAGACAAACCCAAATCTCAGATGAGAATCGATTTCCAATCATGATTGACTGATTGTGTTTAGAGATCAGTTTGTAGGTTTCTGAGAACAGTTGATGCCATACGATACAAGCAATCATGAATAATCTACATATAATTATACGTATTACTTATCTTTTAGTGTATTTAATTTCCAGGCCTACAGGGAGATATGGATTATAATTGATGTTATTGTGTGCCATCGTACAAAAAAGATACACAAAAACATCTTTGGACATATCATGATTATATCTTGATTTTCCTATTAAATTTAGTAAATTTATATATTTTTCTTTATACTCTAATATTGTTATACTTTTTTATGTAATTGCATGTTTCATATTTTTTTATATTATTTAAAACCGTCTATTCTATAGTCACTTACAAAAAGGTTGGATTTCAATTCTGAAAGACTAAGAGACTCTGGTAAAGCCAACTAGGCACCCCTTATTGAGGAATATAATGCACACTTTCCAGTGTCAGCTCAACGTAAAGTCAGGGTTTTCGGACCTTGCGGCCACCTTGCAGGCAAGGACTTTGTACCGTTCGGTTAATTTGTGTTCTCAGGCCGACGTCGACAGAGACATACCGCAAGAAGAGACTTAGCATCGAAGGTTAACCTAAGACCGTAGACTACCACAGGCACGCCACTCGTATTCAGGTTCCTGACTTTCAAGTGAGGAGTACACCAGGGGAAGAAGTAGGGGAAGGGGAAGAAGAGGGAAGAGTACCCTCTGCCTGAGAAACCGTGAGATCATGCCAATCAAGCGACTTCCCTCTAGGACATCCCTCCCAGGTGAATAGTAAGGTGATACACGACATCCTAAGAATTGTAATCGGACTGGGTTTTCAGGCTCATTAGGGAATCAACCAAACAACCAGGAGAGGAATCTAATATTGAGCGACTAGACGAAAAACACAAAACACAAGAAATAGAATCGGGCCGATTGGGGTGATATTTCTAACTGATTGGTGACTTTAGCTGGTCAAAATGAGTCATGAGTCATTAAAATAAATCTATATTTGACGAATAACGCTCTACAATTATGTGTTACTATGAACACAAATGTAAAACTATTGAATGTCAATAGTTAAAGAATGGGTTTTAAACAGTTTACAGTTAGAATCGCTTCGAGGTATCGGGATATTAAACTGCAAGTCTTGGAAATGAAAATTACATTGAACTCTTATTATAGAATCTTAAGTTCAAATAAAAGGTTTCCAGTTTTATCTAGAGTAAATTTATATCTGGAACTTTATCGAGGTTCAATGACCTTTAAAGTAATATCACAAGGAAACGCTAGTTTTGGAAAAGTAATTTTTAACTGACGTTTGGTTTTATGGTTAGTATCTCAAATCGTCTTATTAAAATATTTCAGTAGAGTCCAGAAACGGGGTTGAAAGTACGAAGGAAAGCTTTGTAAAGCAAAATATATCAAATTATGTTTGCTGTTACACTTTATTTGTATTTAAATAATATTATAGTACAAAAAACAGCTAGTTTTATAATATCCTCTGTTATAATTGTCCATATATTAATCTAATAGATTAATCGCCTCAATTTTGCTTGATAACAGTGACTGTTACAATTGAAATCAAATCGTGAGATCAACGAGGGCGGTAAGTTTGAGGACAGTAAATTATCTAGGGAACCTCTTCCGATGGGATTCCAGCTGGCCTTTGTCAGCCCCTTCGTCCACTCTAAAGATTCAAATATACTGGATTGATTACGGGAATGTACAAAGAAAAAATTATCTAAATATAAAAAACAAAGTGATGCAGGTTACACAATTTATAACTCGAGAACGACTGGGCCGATTTCAATGATCTTTGATTTTTTGGATTTGTCTTTGCTCCCAGTAGGCTATAGGCGTATTGATTTTTGTGTTTAACCTTAGGGCTAAGTCCTAATAGCCTGAAAAATTGGTATATGTTAAAGTTATGAGGCAAAGACGTGATGTATCTCGAACATATGCATACATCAATTATGTGAATACATTATTAACAGCTGATTTTGTGTTGCTTTATTTTCACGACTCGACAGCTATATAAAGCAATTAGCATTTTATAAAGGATAAATATGTTTACCTTAGAAGTAGAAATATATATATTGAGAAATATATTACGTTCTGCATTAAATGGTCTATTACAAAAACTGCTAAAACTTGTTTTAGTTTAGTATTCTCTTGTGTAGTACCACGGATTTTCAAATTGCCTGAGCATAAAGACAGCTAAGAGATTGTTTATTGTTTTGGAAATAAATAAAACTATATTATTTTAATCCTGAAAGTGTAGACATGTTTCGTCATTATATGTTGTATTCTTTATTTTGTGAATAAAATAATTATTTTGGTTTATTAACTATTTTATTTCATTGATTTATTTGTATTATCACCCTCTATGGTAAAATTTAATGATTGCAGTCACAATCAGTGGTGAAATTCAGTCAAATAATTATATAATTTTTTATTACAAAATTGTATGTATTTATATATTATTATAATTTATAAAAAAATATATAAATTATTATAAATTGTTCATCTTAAAAAACACTATCAATCAACTGTATATTAATAACTCAATTAAAATCTATGCCGAATTATAGTTGTTTCATTTCATTTTCGTTATATTATTAATTTAATTTTCTTAATATCAGTAAACGTAAATGTATAAAGTTACTTTTTGATGTATTTTACTTAGCTATGGTATGACTGCATTTTATTTTTGACACTAAACAATGTCGATTGCGATTAGTTTTTGATAGCTATTTTATTCGTTTCGTTAGTTTTTTTACATTTTATTCGATTAACTAATTGCCAATTTATAAACATTGATTGCATTATTGTTTTTTTTCAATTTTATTCTTTACAGAAAAGCTAGTTCCTGCTTTTTATTAAAGGTTGTGTTTTAATGTATTTAGTTATTAGATTTTGCATTTCGATCTATGTATATTCACTGTTGATTCCTTCCCAACTATTAGTTTTTTTACAAATATAAACATATACAGTACGTAGCTTGTTTTTTAAATAAAATTATTTGTGTGCGAACTTGCAGTCTTGTTAGTCACTTAGTTGTTAGTCACATGTTCCTTGGGCAGGACTATTAGTTATTAGCCCAATAGCCAATAGCATCTTTGAGACCTACAGTTGTATGTGTGATTAGAACCACGATACTACCTCTGAACTGATCTAATTATAGGGATATATTGCGGATGAACGAAGTATTCAATAGTGTAGACGTAATCCACACGAGTAATACCACATCTATTACAGAACTGTCCACAATTCGTGACCGACAAGTAGATAATAGAGCCACACCTTAAATGTATCGGTAGAGCCTACACCTTTCAGCCTTTTTAGCCCGTGCGAAGAACGGGTACTTTGGCTAGTAGATCATAAATATGTCTAAAGGGGATTTTTCAGTTCCAAAACATCTGTCCTTATAAATAAATGACGTCACTAACCATATGACGTCAGTGTTTTAAATTTTCAGCCAGGTGGCTGCATATAAAGCGTATTCAGCAGCAAATCTGTGACGTCACACAATGTATCGGGTCGTGTTTTTGGTGTTATTGCGTTGCTCTCTTTGTGGTCGCGAATGTGATACAGGTTTAGAAATTCCCAGCCTCGTCCCATAGTAGAACACCTACTGAATTGACATAACGAAAGGTTTTAAAATACATAAAAAATAAACTCTATTGTTAATTTCAAGTTATGAATTAAAACGTAGCAACTATTGTTATGTTTAATCATATAATACTATTATACAGGCTATTTTTATTATTTTTCAGATGAAAAATTAAATATTTTGTATTATAAAAAGTTTGATAGTTTGATATCGTTGTAGGTTTAAAATTCATTTAGTGTATTTTGTAGTGAATTATTAATATGAATAATATGCGTGTAAAAATACAGTGAAAAAACTATTTCTATTTTAACAGTATTGATTACTTAAGGGAAAACAATAATATAAACCTGAACTAGTAAACAAATGAATTAAAAGCGTTTATAAAGTAGTTAAAAACAAAAAGAACTGTAGTATTTTAATTGTTGATTCATCATTTAAACATGTAATTGTTACGTATTTAGACAAAGGTTTCTACAGTTTCATTTTTTCATCATTTCCCACTGAACTCAAGAAAATAACTTTGAGGTGAAGCGTTTCAGACATTTTTGGACCTGAAAAAAATAATTCGTCTCTTGAAAAAAATTCCAAGACACCAATCCTCAGACTAAATGACAGTTAGTTTCAAAAGGGTTTGCTAAAAAAGTAAAAACACAAAGAGCTCAGTAAGTTCTCTAAATGAAATCTATGCCAGGTGGTGAAATTGTCACAGATCTTACAATGTCTGCAAGTTACTATAGACGAGATTCAACAGTCAAGTAAGCTTGGTGGTTTACAAATTTCAGTGTCCTGGATCTCAAAGATTCCAAATTATACATAAGATAGAGAAGATATATTGTCTGTGTCTATAAACTTAGTTATTGCAACGGGTAATTGTTTACAATAACCGACACAACTCCAATATCTTCCATACTTCTATTAACCATTTATGTCCTTAGTTTATTGTATTTACTTTTCTGTGGGAAGTAAGTTAGTTCATGGATATGTCTAAAGGGGATGTTTTCAGTGCATCTAAACAGCTGTTTTTATAACCATTTGACGGCCCACCCGATAAAAACACTTCCGCTGCATGTTTTACGTTCCTCAAATCTGTCAAGACCCTACCCCAGAGCTTAGATATATCCATGTCAAAAAATAATATTAAAGCCTACTTGGCCTTTTTGAGGGGTTATACGTCACTGATAAGGTAATGGGCAAAGTGCTGACTACGGTCTGATTAGTGTCCTGCGTGATTCCTGCTAATATGTGAGAGTGATTTTTCCCCACCCAGATCCCCGATTCCCTAGCTAGACGGGATTATGATGCAACGCAATGATCATTGGTTAACGATAAACAACGCTCTGTGGAGATATGTTGAATACGTTATATTTATAGTTTAATAATATCAGTAACCAATTTAACTTAACTCTGCAGATCGTTGTTTGTCGGTGACCGATACACGTTTCGCACTGGCAACCTGAACTTCATAGTTAACTGAACAGTTTAATCTGAGTGGGCCTTAATATTGCTTGTTCATTCATATTTAGGTTTCAATTAGTAAGTAACATACAGTAAGTATGTTACTACGGTAGTACCTACGAATATCTGGTTAATCTTTTCATTAATAAAAAGTACATTCACTGGCCTGTAAAACAATAAGAACCTCATTACTGAAAGGATATTTACCTTTCATGAGGAGTATCTGTTTGTGTTTACAACGGATAAAAACAAAATATTATTCTGAAATATGTTCCATCAAATACCTTAATAAAGAGTATTGTTAGAGGATTTGGTTTATTTATAACAATATCGCGCTAAATCCATTAGAAGATATTTCAGGTGTATTATCAGCATGAACCATGTATTTGTTATAATTTTGTTAGGCTTCTATACATTATGTTTCCTACGCACAATAAATTTTTATTTCTTGTATTTTTATAATGGTTTTGGTGAAGTTTAAATAAATTGAAAGGGGTTTTTGTTATATGACGTACATTTAGTTTGTTTTTGTATAGCCTACCTTTCCCTTATATTGCAAATAGGTATAAAGTATATTCACGAATTATATTCGATTCGGTATGTATTTAATAATTATGGGTTTTCATATTTTGGTATTTTTCTTTCAGTGTTATTTTATGTTTGTTTTTTATGTACGATACTTATAAATCAACTCTGAATCAACTTTTAATTCATTCTCCTTTGTCCCCACATTAATGTTTTGCATCATATTTTAATTATTCTACATCTTTTATCATCGTTTATCATCGATATATCGTTATCTTTTTTTATCATCGTTTAGGAATTAAATTGAAATAGCTTAATTCATATTAATATGGGGGGGGTAATACTTCTTGGTATTAGATGGGTTAACTTCAACCTAATTATGATTTGCATGACCAGCTTTCATTGTTCAACACCCACCCGAAAAATATTGTAAAAATTAGTGTGACTTAGGGTACTTTTGTTATTCTCAAACTAAATATTATAATGAACTAAGCTCCTTAGTACTCTCTGGTTGATGGATGTATTACTGGTGGGATTCAAATCCAAGGTTGACCAAAGCAGTAATCTATCAAAGAGCGGATTGTACCCATTGTAATTTGATATTACAGTTGCAACATAAATTGAAAATATTTAACATAGTAAAATTTGTTACCATTGTAGAGGAACTCTTAGGATTTGTTTGTTCTCACAAAATAATTATTATTAAAGGCAAAATTGTGACACAAGAAACTAATATTTTGATACAAAAATTTACTAAAAGTATTTTAAAGAAACTATCTTAAAAAATTAAATATGAAAATAACTGTGGTAAGTTTAACACATGGCCTTAGCACACAGTGTGTACACCTATAAACCTCGGTTTTTGGGTTAACTGTGTAAGGGAATTTTCAACTAGAAAAGGGATTAAAACCTAAGAAAAAACTTCTAAATTTACACTTTATTTTATTATAAATAAGAAAATACTCACTTGCTTTATAGAACTTAATTTTTTGTGGCTTGAATGAGGCTTTCCCTTATATTTGCAAATCACATCCACCTAATCTCACAGCGTAAAATTTTGATTATCTGATAGTAATTTTTTTCTATATTTTCAGGACTTCAATTTGATAGTCCTAGAGAACTATTGAAGTTAGGTGGATGAGATCATTAACAGTGATGTATTAAACATTTGTTTAAATTCTGAGTGCTATTGAACTATTTATTTCTGCAAATTAAATTATTTTTATATTTTTTGTAATTTATCAAACTAGAAAGTACAACAATCAGACATAAAATTCTAAAATTTTATACATTAATTTTTTTAAAATGATATAAGATAACTCAATTAAAAAACATTTTTTCAAAATTCAAAATTCTTTATTTGCAAATTGACAATTTTTTTACAATTGTATTGCAACGTCATAATAAAAGTCTTCCATAAAAATTAAATTGATACAATACAGATTGAAATATAAAAACTTATAAAAACAACAAGTATTTCATTCCAAGAACTCATTGACAGAGTAAAAAACCCCCTCCACCAAGAAATGCCTTAAATGTTTTTCAAATACTGAGCGGGTTTCAATTTGTTTTAAATGTGTGGGGAGTTTATTGAATAATTTTGGACCTAAATTTTGAGGAAGGGAAGCTGTTATTTCTATTCTATGTGCGGTTTGCCTGTGTTGGAATTTATTACGCGTATTATAATTGTGAATGTCTGCACCGGTTTGAATGGAATTTAATTTAAATTTATAAAACCGTATAATATGGAAAATATAGTGCGATGCTAGGGTTAATATATTTAAAGAAGGGAAAATACTCCGACAGGACGTTCGCCTATTTACTCCCGTCATTATTCGGATTAGGTTTGAGTGAGTAGTTAAAAAATCAATTAAAAAAACATTTTTCTAATCATTGTTAGGTCTTTTGGGATACACAACTGCCAAAGATCATCAGAAAATGATAGAAATACAAAAAAATAAGGGTAGTGAATTTTCTTAAACATACTAGTGAATATTACGATCTCAGTGTTTTTTATGATAAAAAACTTATTACGAGAAGGAATTTTATAGCAGAATATGTTGTATTGAATGTTTAATAGTAACATGGAGATATGAAACTTTATAGAAAATACCATGTCATTATGTTATTATAAGTTATGTTGTGAATATTGTGTTGATATTTTGCCGTTGTAACTCACAATTCCACTGGTCAAATTTCAAATATTTGCGCAATACTGTTATTGTGAAAGTTGTTTAATATAGGCACGATTGCTTATCAATTGTGGACTAAGTAAGTTCCTATTGGTGAAATTACGTACGCAGAACCAGAGTCAGTGGTAGACCTGGTTAAAATTTTGGATCAAGAAATCAGTTTTTATTATTACTAACTATTACTATTATGCTAACTTTATTGGCTAACGTACATGTATAGCTTATAAGAGCAAGGAAAAGTATAAGAAAAGGGAATATGCCTGTATTATAGACAATTTTATCCAAAGTTAAAGAAAATTAAAAATAAAAATACGTGAGATATTTTAAGATTACGTATTTTTAAGATTAACTTAACCAAAAATAGGTTAAAGAACATTATCTTAGACTATCCTTTAAACATCGATTTGTCATATTTCAAGATTTTTCTCTTGCAATTTTATTTTAAAGTTGCATAGACAAGGAGAAATATTACAACGTAGTTCTCGTGACAGGTCGCATCTAAGCACAATACATTGTACATGGCAAGGAGTGCTGGCAGAACCAGGTGATCCTTTGTTGTCAGGTACCCGGGGTTCCTTATTCTTCTTACTCCTCTTAATGAAACAATATTGCTGTTGTGTGAAATATTGCGGAAAGTTCTGAGCATTTATTTTTTAACAAAGGGTTAAGGAAAAACTTGAATAGGTGGTATGTCCAAGAGAAAAATCAAACATCATTCCTGTTTTATGGCAAAGCATGTACGTCCTAAAATAATTTGAATGTGTTTTAACGTTTAATGAATGCCTTATGATTCCCCATTCAAGGACGACTTTAATGATGTTAAGTTTTTAACATGAAGTTATGAAAAACTTATTTTATTTAGATTTTTATTTAAAACAGTTATAATGATTTTTGTTTTAAGCTATGCGTTTTATTTAATTAAGATTGTAAACAATCCAAATAAGTAGATTTCAACATAAAACTAAAAACTAAACTCTCTGCCATATGTTTACATTGAAAATTTGATGAAATGTTCTACTAAAGAAGAAAATATAAGTGCTAATTGAATAAATTCCAGGTGAATTTCAGACGATGAATCAATCACATTTATGTTTTAGCATCAAAAAATACGTTTTAGAATTTGTTTATTATCACGACTGTGAGGTTTTATGTCAATAAAATTTAAACAAATTGACTAAACCTTAGACGATTCCCAACTGAACGGCAGAATGACTAACAAAACGTAAAATGTAATAAGTAGAGATAGATACCATGAATAATTTAGATTATATCTCAGAGGAATTTAATTTGAATCTGATTTACTTAAAACATTTTCAGCTACAGGTTAGTTTTAATTTTAATTCCCAATTAATTAGTTACTTCCCGCTTTCAGGAATTCTGTGTATTTTTCATTCCCAGTCATCGTTTACGTGCGATATATCTTGTCAAGACGTCTGTCAAGATAACGTTGGGCTTGCTTAAGATTTAAATAAACACCCTTTTCACGCAGCATGTATTTTGTTTCATCGTGTTTTAGTGTGAGTATACCTTAAGTAAAAGACAATCCCTAGGCTGTTACTAGGATTACATTACATTACACAAAGGGGCGGAACAGAGTTCCTATAGCACGTCAGCCATGTGGCTTTTTGTGCACCCCTGTTGATTTAATGTTTCTGTTACTAGGATATACTAGGCTGTGCCCAGGATGACGAATCAAATGAACAAAAGTAGGAGGAAATTAAACTCTTTATTATTGTATAATATAAACCACTGAACACAATGTAAAGGAGATATTTATAAATTGATGAATTGTCGCCAGCCTATCGGTCGATTCCTATAAAGCTCTACACTAACTTTTTATTTACAGTCCTTATGATTTTAAACTTCACCTAAAATTTCATTCTGCTTAGATTATTCCTATTATATTTAGGTTTTACTAAATTAATGTATTTTGAAAATGTATTAATTTATTAGTTAAATCTCTAATTAAATAAGCTTTAGAAATTAATCAGTGGGATGATACCTGACTCCATAATCGTCTGGGCTCACTCCCTCAGAGCTGGTACAGATTTGGGATGCTTCCACCACGGACTCAATGAAATATTTTCTCCAGGTTGTGCGTCGGTTGAAGCCGGAAGATGCTACCTCACCTCCTCCCATAGGGGTTGCTGATTGAGCAATGGATGGCTTCTAGCATCACTCAGCTATGGTTGGAGGAGTTCGGGAAGTCGCTGGGGATCCTTGAAAATTGTGGGCTTGGCCGTCCGCAGGAGATTTTTACCTTCCTGCAGACTATGCCCCAGCTCAATTTAGGACAGCTTTTGATCCCTCAAAGGTGTCTTCCAAACTCTCCTTGCTACAGATCCTTTACACCCCTCGTCATCTATGTGCCCCCTCTATTTTCTAGCTGAACCCCCAATTTTTACTTGATCACCAATCATACCTCCTTACGGACCACGCCTCCAGGTAATGATTGGTCAACCAAACTACGTCATCTTTATCAGCTGATTACTAATCGCAGCCAATTTGACATTACTAACCCACTAGCTACTAGGAATTATCAATTGTTCTTGTTCCAGATCTGTTTCCATGTATAGACGAGTGTACGTACGGTTGCTGTACTTAACTTGGTGTAGCATGGGGAATCTTTGCGATCTAATAATGAGTTGAATACAATTTATTGAGAATTTTTTTTAATTATACATTTTGGTGAAATTCTAATTTTCACGTTCGTATTGACTATTATTTAAATTCCTATACCGATTAAAGCAGTATAATTTTATTTCGTCGGGTGATTATACATTTTAACCTAGCGTAGCAGTGTTTCTCCATATTATGTTACACTACGTTACTGACTTGGCAATGCCTGGATAAATTATTAAAAATAAATATTAAAGAATAATAATTATCCAGTAGTTTTTAAATTAATTACCAGTAATTGTTATCATATTTAGTGTTTTAGCTGTTTAGAGTATGAATTTTGAAATGCGTTTAACTATTATGGACGAAAATTCACAGGGATCGATTTTGTATTTAGTTTTTAAGCTGTTTAGCTTATGTATTTTATTGTATTTTCTATAATAATGAGCGCAAATTTACAGGAATCGATTTTGTACTTAGTTTTTTAAGCCGTTTACTTTATGGCTTTTGTTGTTCGTTTTAGTATAAAGAGCGGCATGGTTAGAAAGTGTAATCTTCACCGTGTAAGGGCTAGCATTCTAGACCTGGATCGAATGACAAGGATAGGCTAAAAGGTGTAGATTCCCAATTGCCTTATGGAGATTGGTAACACCCAGGAGGACTTTTTTGGCAGTAATTGTCACTGGTAGGATTTGAATAGTTGTCCTTAAGGTATGTAGACTTGAACACTCGTCCTTAAGCTCTGTAGGCTGCCTTCTAGACCCCAAATGTAAAAAGAAGGAGTAAACATTAGGAAAAAAGATATGAATTACTGAACTCATCAAGTAAGTAATTTTAAAAGTAAGTCAGACTCTTGTATCTTTCCCATAGTCAATTTTTTATATTTAAGGACATTTTTATGAGAAACCGTGAAAGCTACAAACATAATTGTTCCATAATACTTTTAAATTTTTTTACTTTCGATTTCCTTTATTATCAAGTTTTTTTTAACATTATCTAAAACACATGCTAAAATAATGCTACACTTTTTTAGGGATTAAAATTAAAGAAATCATAAGATATCTCCTAATTAAGATATCATAAGGGTCCTGATAGAAAGGTATATTTGTTAAAAAACTTTATTTTTCAGGATAAGTGATGATTTATGAATTTGAATAAATACATTTTTCATAAATAGACATGGCCCGACCAAGCTTACAAGCTTGTAAGCCAGGATTAATCTATTTTTAACAGTAAACATCTCTCATAAATCTGTATTATAAATTGTATATACAATTTTTTAATAGAAACTAAGTAGCTGGTTGAAATCAGACGTAAGCTAAAATAAATCAATTCCATTCGTTACAAAAAAGACTATAATATTTTTTTTAGTGATGTGAACTGAATATGAAAAAGGTCTTAAATTAACGATGAGTGTGTATGTATTTAATAAATGGAGATCAAAATAAAAAGCCGATAGTCTTTTCAAAATACCTGATTCTATATGTTATTTTGAAATGATGAAAATTAATTAAGACTCTGTAGATGATTGGAAAAGTAAAGATAGCTAATCGATCAAAGATTGTCTTATGAATATGAAGTTCAAAGGCCTGTTAAACCCCTAATCCCTACCTGGCTCAAGCATTTGAGGGCCCTTGTACATACTACCGGTGTATCTTTGTCTATAATACCGTAATATCCATGTATTCAAGTTGGATCTATCGTTTATTGAAGACCAATGAAGCATTACGGCTGTATGGAGCACAGTTAGACCACTAATTGCTTCAGAGGAACTAATAGTTTATCTTTTGACGATGTAGATGTATAGTCCATTCAAAGGAGGCTGGACCGACAGTTTAAAATTACACAGTTATTATATGAATGTCACACTATTGTCAAATCTACTTACATTTTACAGACTTTTTTGTATACAGCTCAATACAGCAAGTAATTTGTCAACAGGGAGTTTTTACTTTCTGAAATATCACCAATGATGATAACTATTAATTTAGCCCTTACCTTTATACCTTTATCTTCATCTGATGTTCACTTCATAGGATTGATGATGTCAACACAGACTCACAGAAAGAACATATATTTAAAACATTATAATTACGTCACTTCCGGCTAGCTACAGATAAGCAAAGTCATCATACAGATACTCCTGAGTGGTTTCATAGAAAATATTCTGTCCCTGATATATATATTCAAAAAAATCCTGAAGCTTGAAGTTTCAGCTCTTTAACCCTCTGTGGCAGTCTATTGAAAACACAATAGACGAGGTGGTATAGCTTGGGTTCGTGAGAGCCGCATTCTAGGGACATCAACATGACTGCGGTATCTAGTATTGTGTGCTTGGATATCCTGTTTGATTAACAAGCTATTTAAGTTCAACGCATAACCATCAGATCAGGATATCGAGTCTTATAGAAATGGGCTTACAATAAGCACGCTGATCACTCCTTGTGATAATCCTGATGGCGCGTTTCTGCATTTTGGGAAAATCAGGTTTCCTGGTCAGAGTGATAAATGGCCCTCAGACGTACAAGCATCACTTGACAGTGAAAAAGGGGAACTCTTGACAGTCTATATGTCGTCTGCTCTACATGGCAGGCCATACTTAATTTGTGGTAAATAATACATTACAGAGTCCAAGAACTCAAGATCGTGTCTAGAGAGGCTGCAGACAATCTGCTATGTTTTTGTCTCGTTCAACTGAAAATGGTTGAAAAAGAACCAGGATATAGCTGTCTGTATATTTTCACAATTAAACTATAAAGTATTATTACATCAGTCACAGTGAATGTTATATATTCTCAGTATGTCAACCTCAGTATTGTACAATTTAGTGGTAGTCATCCCACACAGGTGTAAACCTCAGGAAATATACTATACTATTTGAATATGTTTTTTTGTAAATTGAAACATGTATAGCATTTAAAGATAATTGCGAAAATTCATCGTAGCTAGTAAAATAAACATGTAATACAGGTAATATAATTTAAATATTTTAATGTAATGTTAAAATAACAAAAAAGAGTTTAAATCGTTCAAATTTATTACGCATGTTATCAACCACCTTATGCATCTATTAGCTTACAACAGTTTCAGACCTCCCCAGATAAACAGTGGTAACAGTGACAGTGACATTCTACCTCCCCAGTTTTGGCAACAGTGTATTTTAGTTTTATCAACTGCCATCTTACATATGGAGCTATTCTGTGGGCGAATTCTGGTTGTGCAAATTCCTTGTTTGTATTGCAGAAACGGGCATTAAGATTGATTGCGGATGTTCCGCCTGGAAATCATTGTAAACCTATTTTTATTAGGCTGTCTATAATGCCTTTAGCCTGTATTTTTATATTTCAATGTCTTATATACATTAAGAGTAATTTAAATCTTACAACCACAAATGACGAATTTCATAGTCATGAAACAAGAAACCGCTCCAAATTAAGAACTGATCTGTGTCATTTTAGTCTTACTCAAGATAGTTTTAGATATACTGCCATTAGATTATTCAATCATTTACCAAATGAATTTAAAGTTTTGGCCCTGCCTAAATTTAAATTAGCCTTAAAAAACTTTTTGCTTAAAAACTGTTTTTACAAAATAAAATAATTTTTTGATACATGATTCGTTTACATAATCATTTTGATTTTGATAACCTATAAGTAACTTGACATGATTGTATTATTTCTGGTTATATAAAATGTAATAAAATTAGTTTTTAACTGACGCAGCCTATACAACTATGTATGTTTTATAACTAGCATGTTGTCCATGGAATAAAGAGATTTGATTTGATTTGATTTGAAACAACCACAGTGGTAACCTCCCACGTCTTTGACTGACCATGTTTACATGTGACATAAACATGTACACAACTCTCAACTGTCTCTGATAAAATGAAATGCTGATATCCACCAGATATGACACTCTTAACTCCAGTATATTTCTTTGAGTTGGACCTCTTCCCAGAATACGTGCAGCTTACATTCGTTTTTACGCTTTTATTAATTGCTGTGTACCTTTCCTAATAATAATTTAATAATTGTTTTCTAAAGTATATATCAAATTACACATATGACAACCTGAATGATTATATGAACTAATGAAGTAAAAGTATATAAAGTATTTTAAATATTTATTCATTTTTACATTTTTGCACTAAAAGTCATTAATCTAAACTATTTCAATTACTAAATTACTGAATGTTTGTTGTAGCCTCAATCACATTCTGATTCTTTAAGAATATATACTAGATTGTACAAAAACGATATTTCACTCAACCTTTGCTGCTTCTGGTGACAGATTTCTGAATCTGTACAGTCTCTTCAACCTACCGATGGCTCGCTGAGTAGTGTGACTGATTACATTACATTACATTACACAAAGGGGCGGAACAGAGTTCCTATAGCACGTCAGCCATGTGGCTTTTTGTGCACCCCTGTTGATTTAATGTTTCACGGACCTTCCAAGTTTAAAAACCTGACAAACTGCCGCAGTCTACCCACTAGCTCCTCCCGGGGAAGGTGACGACCCCTCTCCATGACACCGAGAGTGGCTGCTCTCACCCCGGCAAGCTCGGTGCAGTCATACAGCAGATGATCAGCAGTCTCCTCGGACTGCCCACACTTCCTGCAGATTGGATCTCCGGGGAAGAGTCCCATTCGAGCAAGATGTTTCCTCATATGTCCATGTCCCGTGATGAGACCTACAATGAGTCTGAGTTCGGACCTACCTAACTGTAGAAGATCCTCAGCGATCCTTGAAGAGGGAGAGCTGAGAGACAGTTTACTTACTCTCAGTAGGGGCAGCTCCGCCCATCTCCTGCGGTGACACTCACGTGCCCACGTGTTGATCTCACGATCCACATGCGCCCTGGAGATGCCGCAGAAGGGTTGTGGACCCACGAATGGGATCAAAGCGCCATCGTTCGCCAGACGATCAGCTATTTCATTGCCCATAATACCTGAGTGTCCTGGGACCCAGCAAAGGGTAACGTTGTTGTGACTGCCAAGAGAAGACACCGCGTTGCGGCATTCCCACACTAACTTGGAGTCGAAGGTACAGGAGTCCAGAGCCTTGAGGGTGGCTTGACTATCTGAGAAAATGGTAATGTTCTTGTTCCTGACACCTCTGTTGAGATTGAACAGAGCACATTCCATAATGGCTGCCACTTCTGCCTGGAACACTGTGGGGAGATCCCCCATGGGAACGCAGAGCTTTACCTTAGTGTGACTGATATGGTCAGAGAAAATCACTGTCTAAGATAACTCCAAAAGATATGTTTTGCACCTAATTAATTTAAGATCATCAGCTATAATTCTGGACAAGGTTCTCTCAACTAGCAGCTGTAAAAACTTTTTTGTGCCAAGTGGATTGTACTGCATTTTTTACATTTCATTTTCCATTTCTGACAGAACAACAATTGAAAGCGCTCATGTCGTCATTAATGTAACCGATGGCACAATTTTCTGCGATTATTCATTAGATATTTACAGTTGGATTTCATCAAAAAATATATGTACTGTTCAATGCTGTAAACATATTGGAAAATCGAATGAGTAAAGTTTAAATCATATAGGGCCAAGACACCTACCCTGTGGCACACCACGGCCTCTATTTAATAGGCCATACGAATAAGTTCCAAATTTTGCGATCTATGTAATAAAAATATTTATATAATGTTATTTCTATTTTTTTAAATATTTATTGTTGATCTATACATTATATTTACAAGTTTTTCTTGTTAAAAAGCTTTGGAATCGTCAAAGTGGTACATTAATTTAGTTTTTGAGGGATATGAGTAAAACATAAGCAAGTTATAGTTTATTTAGAAATCCAAGTGTAATGTAACAAAATATTGGTTCCGTAGGCTAAATTCGTCATAGTCACAAGTGTTTCACGTCTGTGCCAACAACAATTATCATCATTTATAGTCCGCAATTTGACTCAGTAAACGTTTTTGTATTTGTAGAAACTTGGTAGTGAGTGGTTTATTATTTCATATACTGATCCAAACAGTTTCAAGGAAATGGACCAGTGGATAGTGGTAATAGCTTTTATAATGAATTTCTAACATATACTTGTTTGTTGTTGTTTTGATAGTTTATTTATTTGACGTAAATTGTTGCGTTCACGTCAATAACACTGTTTTGACGGTAAAATGATTAATAACACACACACACACACACACACACACACACACACACTGTCGTGGCTCATGGTGGTACTATGCATCGCCAACACACTACCTTCTGATTCCTTTACCTGTTGCTTCTTCTTCCCGTCTTACCAATTTTCCTTCTGATCTGGTCTAGCCATCTCAAAAAGATGGATGAATAATACAGTGGTATAATAATATATTTCATTTATATTGTGTATGCCAAGATACTTATTGTAGCTTACACATTTTATTATATCTAAATTCTAGATTGATGAACACATTTCCGTTAATAACATGCGAGAAATTAACAATATAGTTTACATAAGTTATTTTACAACGCTTTTTGGCACCTCTCCTTACAGTTTTTAAAAACTGACACTAATCTAGCACCCGTAAATGCCAGAAAGGACTTTAACTAGAAATTGCAGAAGGATAAAAACTAAACAATTTTTTAAATAAAATATGAGAAACACAAAAACCCTCCCCACCATACTAACCGTTTTGATTGACTGATATGTCTGGCTTATGAACTCTGAGCAAATGTAGGAATACACGTCTCTACCAAATTTGGTCTCGATCGGACCATTTTTACAGGGGTTATCGTGTTCACCCACACTCTCTCACACACACACACATATACAAAACATTTTTGAATATGGTTTTTGGCCTGTGGACACCTAAAAACAAAAAAATAATATGGTCCCGGGCTTAAGTCTTGCCATACGGTTATAGCTTCTCCTCTATAGGAAATTTTTCCCTTTTCTTGAATTTATTTTTTGACATTTTCGATAAAAAATAGCTAACAATTTTGTTCTTTACTCTCCACTGTAACGTTGATATACGTAATAGAAATGCAAAAAATAGTTAAGTTTATGTATTACAATAATATCACTATAGTTATTATAATAAATTACAAGCACACAGCGACACAAAACAAGACTATTTCGATAAAACTAATACTTAAAAAATGTGTCAAAACACTACTAGTTGCCGCACAAAGTGCGTGGTTCATTTCAACAAAAAACCTTTTGCAAAAGGTATAATGGAAACAAGCTTTAACATCCTGGGTGCTCCCGTTCTCACTAAAGTACCGTTACAAGAATACCTTGTTTAATGTTACATAAAGGCAGACAGATAGACAAAAGTTTATAAAATATAGCAAAACAATCAACAATTTATATTCTTATATAATATTATAAAGAAGAAGTGGTTTCTGTATGTATGTTTGTTTGTTGGTTGGTTTGTTTGTAGATTTGTTTGTCGGTTTGTTGTGTCATGTAAACGCGAAAAATACTGAACCGACCGGTTTGAAATTTTATACATAGGTAGATCTTAAACTCGTGTAACTCAAGGCATATTTATTTCCTTAAAATATCTTCGGGCTATGCCCCATGAATGTACTTAGTTTTAATGTTTACATTTTCAAAGAATGAAACTATAAAATTACTTGAATGTAAACAGCTGTGAACACTAAAATTAGACAGTTTTGGAAGAAGAAGAAAGAGCTGTCGTGACCATTTTAGGTTTCAATGTTTACATTTTCTAATCTCAACATCCTTTTACAATACATTTTGACGGTTCATGAGAATAAAAATAAAGTTCATTTTTTACAGATAAACTGCTTGATCGAAATTAGTAATCGAATCATCAGTTCAAAATAGTGGAATGGTGGATTTTGAGTTTTCTCCCGATGCCTGCCTCTAATGTTTGAGTAATACCAACTAATGTACAAATATAATATATACTTATTTTATTATGAAACAGCTTACTGCTACCAATAGAATATTTACAAACATACCCAGTTAGTGGCAGCTTAAAAAAAGTTTGAGGATGGCTTCGCCTGGCTTGCCGAAATGAAGGTCACCCACCGTTGGATCTATGTTAAGTGAATGTGTTTTTATGAAGTGTATTTAGTTTTTTTACAGTTTTATGTAAACTCTAAATTTGTACTATTTTATCATAATTTTACTCATATAATTATTGTCATCAGGGTGAACTTAAGAAACGGCCATGTTTTTCTAGCTGTGTCTGGTAAAATAAAGAATTTTTCATTTAATTTAATTTGTCATTTCATACTCGTACATTGATTAGATTTGTTAAGTTGGATATGCTTTTGCTGTATTGGTAATCTGTTGGACTAAAATTTGAAATGAAAGTGACGTCATATGGCTATAAGAATAGCTGTTTAGAATATAAAAACAATTCCTTTAGAAATATTCATGATATAAACTATTGATGAAGGGAAGTTAATATATTTTTGTTATTAAAGCGATTCCTCAGAGGAAGGATGACCTTACTTCTGGTAAGAATTAAACTAAATAATAACTTATATGAGTGTAGGGTAAAACATTATATACCTACCATGTCCAAGAGATGATTCTAACCTACACAGTTAAATAACTCAAAAATTGAGTAGGACTGAATGAAACTAGACTTAAAAAGTAAAAGATAGACGTAGAAAGTGGTTAGGTTGTACAATTAAGCTTTATGTTGAAAATGAAAAAAAAACAGTTAATTTTTTAGAGATGTAATATAACCTGTTTACAACGAACTACAAAATGCCTTAAAAATATTTATGTGAAATAGGTTTTGACAATCAACATAATTTCAGGTAATATAAAAGTAAATAGTTAATTACTCTATTGTTTACTCTACAAGGAGTATATTATATGAAAAATAACATTGATATACATAACTAAATAAACACTTTTTAAGTTTTACAGGTATTATTTTTAAAAGTGGTAAATAAAATTTACTATTATTTATTACTTACTCTTACTAACTCCCATGGCTTTTGTCATCCAGGTAGGAGTTTGACCTCACCAACAACTGCTCGCCATCTCTCCATGGCCTGTGCCTTGTCAGTTACTGCTCCTAATCTTGTGATATCTTTTCACACTGTTCCATCAACTCCTCTTGGGCCTTATTGGTGTACTTTCTCCTTTGTTGGTTCCCCTACTCCTACTTCACCTAATAGTGATCTCCGTCTCTCCTCAAGACATGCCCTACCCATCTCAATTTATTATTTATCAAGGAAGTAAAAATACAAGATGACAGAGTTGCTAAATATTTCTATTCCAGATGGTGATATGGTTCACCGCTCTTGTTGTTGGAGTTAAAGGACCAAACACAGAGACACCCGGAAACATTGACAAGGACATTAGAGACAACAAGATTGCCTGTGGCTATACAGAAGAGCAAGTCGATAAAATGTCTGGCTGTATGAAAACCTTGAAAGAATATGAGGACAAATTAAACAAGGCAAAAACCAGTATTTTGAGCTCTAGCAAAGAGGCGGAGAAGGAGTATTGCGCAGCTCGGTGGAAGGCGTCTACATGTGTGTTGCAGCACACGACAAAGTGTAGAAACAATCCTAAAAATGATACTACTATGAGAATGATCGGGTAGATATTTTAACAGTATTTCTTTTACTAAGATTAAACATAATTTATTGCGTTATGGGATGAATGATCTCACAATAAACACATTATTAAGTTGAATTAAATTTTTTGAATGTGGAAAAATTTCTATTTAGGAAACCGACTTACTCTTTTTGCAATCTTCTTATGTATAATAAGTAGTTTCAGTTTACTTCCTTATTTAACCTTAAAAAGAATAATCATGGATAATTACTAAATTAACGGATTTTTTCAGTGGGCAAGTCGGCTGCTATGGGGTTTTATTATATTTTATGGAAATATCTTGTTTATACTGTATTAGAGTTGTTATTTAATGATATTACGCATCATTAATTATGAAGGAGTGTGACAATTAGCGCCATTCTCATAAAAAAACAACCGATTCGGTGACGATCTGATCTAGTCGTAGTGTCTGACAATTGATAGCTTCGTGAGATTTAAATATCTACGCCGTAAATATGAGTTTCACCATGAATTAGTTTAAGATTAATTGAGGGGAATTTCAAGGAGCAGCTGGGAACCAAGGATATCACTAATCACTCAGTAATTAAGTATAACACTTAGCAAGACATGCATGGACTTTTACCAGGTCCATGTGTTGGCAAAAGTATTACCCATAGTATATTTTACACAGGTTAGCCTAGATACGTGATTTTCACGACATCAAAGCTGGCTGGTTTGAGGCTTTGTGGCTACAATCGGGCTCTTGGTAAAAACATCTTCCATTTAGCATTTTCCAGCATCTTCTATATACCTTGAACCATTTTGAAAATAAAACTATTTTGCAGTATTCATTATATTAATTTACTTACATTAACACGAATCACGCAATTCGGTTTCCACATTAGATTAATACAGCATGCACTTTCTATTCACTGCATCATGTAAATCATATAAAATAGAAAGCAAGATTCTCTCAATACACTACAATAGGTAGGTATGAATCTCCAAATATTATCATACATCAACACAAATACGTCACAAATTCCTCCAAATACTCTACAAATTGGTAGCAATTCGCCGCTTGATAGAATGATAATGATGGATGGTTAGTCTGTGACCCAGTTGTTAGCGTGGCGGACTCTAAGTCTTAGTCTACGATGCCCTGGTTCGGGTCACAAAGCTGTCAACCAGTTTTTTCAGTAACATTCACATTTTAATGTGTAGGGTCACATCTATCTTTTTTTGATACGCCCTACTAACAGATCTGCACCCAGGTACCCAAGGGGATCTATGAGGGGGACAAATTAAAAGTAAAATAGGCTGACGCCCTGTAAAAGAATAAACAAAGAAATTTACATTTCAACCCTAACTAAACATTTAAAAAAGGTGTGAAGAAAAAAGTATTTTTTATAAAAAAAAGATTTTCCTATAGTAGTATTGTGTGCATTAAATGATATTTGTTAATATATTTAATGTTAATGGACAATATTATGGATGTTCATTTTTCGCTATGGTCTCCAAAAAGATATAAATATTTAGGAGATTACAGACAAAACCCTTGTTCGTATTTTATAAGAAGGAGCTATTTATGTTTTGTGGAAATTCTTATAAATGTTATAAACCTAATCAGTTTTAACTAGATTTATCAATTAGAATTTAAATTGTACGTTCCTAAAGTTATATTAAACTAAAGTCTCATTTTGTATAAATAAATGAAAGATTGATATCGACCTTGATTTTTTTCTTAGCATTTAATTATTAGTAGTACAAATGTACATACAATATTAATTCATTATACCTAATTCTCAACCTTTTATTTCTAGACATCTAGAAGCTGTGATCGTTAAGATACCATCGAATGTGAAAAATGAACTTTTGAAGACTAATCTTGGCCCTCTCAAAACTTCCTTAAATACCTTCAAAACGTCTAATGACCAGGTGCAGATCTTAGACTCGAAAACAAAGATGGTTCAAAAGCTGGCTTATGTGGTTGGTGCGTGTGAAACCAACTGTTATAGTTTCTGTTGTTAAAATGCTCTGTTGTTAAAATATACAACTGATAGCTATTACAATCATTGTGCTTTATTTCTTACTGTTAATATATAAATTAGTAATTGGAATAAGAATGGCACGTCTATTAATGATGTATAGTCAAAGATATAGTTTTGGTATTTGTTTACGTTAATTTATGACCACTATATTTTATTTCCTCTAGAATCTGTAAAAATTTAGGCTACGTTTTATATCGTCACACAGTATCCTGTGTTAAAATATATTAAATATTCTTCGAATTTTGAAGAATTTTATTTGAGAAAATGTATTTCAGTTTAATAAGAAAGTTAGAGTAGAGTTTTAGGCTAGGAAATTTTTGAAAAGAATGTGTCGGGGGTTTGTTTTAATACAGAGACAAAATCTTTGAGGAATAATTCTACTTCCAATACATTTGTATTTAACAATTTTTATCTTGAAATCATCGTTGAATTTTTTTTTGTTTTACTTTACAATTAAACTCTTTCTTATGTTCCCTGTTTTGTTTCACTTTGTTTTCACTTTGGGAGGTAAAATATTCATAAATAGAAATGTGTTTTGTTTTCACTATTAAAAGATTACTCCACTGAAATAAGGAAGGGGCTTGTTGTTAGTTAGATGTTCAGACTGGTGAAAAGTATGAAGTAAGTAAGTAAGTGCAGGCTGGTATTTTGTGGATTTTCCTGAACAAGGTCATTAGTGAGGATATTTAACCTTGCCTGAACTGTTGAGTAAGGTCAGTTTAAGCTTCTCACGCCTTTCCCGTTCCTAAGACATCTTAGACAGGAGCCAGCATTCCACGAAATACGCCTTCAACAACAATAATGAGTCTACATCACTTGGAAAATGGTATTCCACAGAGGTTGGAACTATTAAGCACGAGCCTGTAAAAATTCAAAATTAGTTTGTTAAAATTACAAGTTTTTCTTCCTACTGTTGTTAATAAACTGTTTTCTTTCTCTGTGTCTAATATTTTTGTTCAGCATTTTAATTCACATGCTAATTAGCATATAAATTGTTACAAGCTTATTGAAATTGTGTTCTAGTTTGCTCTGCAATAAATGTTGCGTTCATTGCATTACCAAAACGAGAATGTATGTTGTTGTATTTAACTTTAACAAGTGAATATTGCTTGTGTTTTTAGTTTTTTAAGATTCACTATGTTTTTTGAATGTAAATATGAAGTTAACTGTTGATTAGATAAATAAATTAATTAACCTCATGTCAAAACCACTCCACCTTGATCAAAATGAATCTAAAGTTGAGATATAATTTATGATAATTATGTGGAGATTCTCTTCACTAGATGTTAATCATTCTCGCAGTCATAATAACCCTGTATAGTTTTCTAGTAGATTGTTTGAAATAAAATCGCAACATATACTCCGCATTTCGCAACCCTTATGCAAAGCCCTTACAAGCACGTATGGTAAAATCGGCATTTCCAAGACAAAAGGAACGACCTGAGTAATACATAAATTGCGGCGGTTAACCTACAGTAGGTTGCGTCGTATTCAAGTAGCTTTTTAAATTAACAATATTTCTCATACTTTACATTTTTGCACGATCTTAGAGTCTTGTTACTGTCTAAGACTGACATGGGTCTTAAACAGAACTGTTAATCAATAATCCAACGGTCAATGGTATATCTACGGAACCTACAGTTTAATGAGGAATACTAACCACTGTCTCTGAAGTACGAGGATTGGTCTAGTTATGAGAATGAAATTTGCGGATTCCTAGAATTCAATAGTGTGGATGTTAATCCATACCAGAGAATATCCCATCTACTGACCTTCGTTCATAACTATCCACAACTCGTGACCTCCAATTAACCAGATTACAGGACACGCCTCCATCCAAGTCAAATGAATGTCATATAAATGACTAAAAATATAAACGCCATAGCTGTAATATAAAAAAGATTTTCACCTCCCAAAATGTGAATGGTCGCTAGAGCAATTATTAAATATAGCCTAAAGTTAATAAAAGTAAAATTTACTACTCAAACGTCACTTTGTTGATCGGAAAAAGATAAACTCGAAGAAACTTTGATTATGTTCCAAGCATGTTTATTTATTTTCCTCTGTAAATTTAATATCTCGTTCAATATTAACTGTATAAACAAAACATGGTACTGATATCCTTTTAATTTAAACTTTACTCGTAAATCAAGTTTCTTTGGTTAAAAATATAACTTATCTATAACTATATAAGGGGTGGGCAATCGTAATGGAAATTGATTGCATATCTACTCATTAAATACATTTTAACAAATAATAATAAATGAAAGCAAAACAAATACATTACTATATCCTCTGGGCTACTCTTACTAGGAATGTATTCCATTTCAAGAACATTTCTACCTTTATACATTATATTAATCTAATTTTATTTGTCTCAATTGTAATACAATGTGCAGCAGAAAAACTGGTGAATTTGAAATCATTATAACTCCAATATTTGTAACATTTGTTTACATTTATTTCATTTAACATTTCTCAAAAAAATGCAAGTTAAAAAAAATCATTTTTGGATTTTTGATACACAGAACACTTACAAATTTTTTTAATGACGTCAATTAAGTGGGGACAATTTCTCTGTGTACATTTATAGTCTTGCAGCGAAACTGTCAAACACTTTATGAAGCATCACAAAATTGACCAAATTAATTGTCTGATGTTCTCTTTCAGGTCTTTTAATGTACGGAGTTTGTTTTCATACACCTTTGATTTGAGGTCAAAAATAAAAAAATCATACACACTGAGGTTAGGTGAGCGAGCGGGCCAAACAATGTCGCCATGGCGAAAGATGACGCGGCCACCAAACCTCCTCAGATTACCAAATTTTTTATGCGAGCCGTTGCACAATCTTGCTGGAATAATATATTTTTCAAGCTAAGACGTTTCCATTTTTGTTCAGGAGAGACAAAAGTGTCCAACATTCTCAGGTATCAATCTTGGTTGACCGTTACCGTTCGCCCTCCTTTGCAAAAAAGTACTGTCCAATAACACGTTATTTGAAACGGAGCACCTCAATGTAACAATATTAGTATGCAAGGGACATTCGTGTAGCATTTGAGAGTTGGTTTCCGACCAGTAAGGATTATTTTGTTGGGTGACATATCCATTAAGGTGAATTATCCTTGTGTAGTATTCTCGTTACAGAGCGATCAGATATTCACAAAGCAGTAGATTGTAAACGTACGAATGGAAGACTTGTTAGCACGGCTTGGCTCGCTCTTTAAATGTTGTCTGGTGTTCTGATTGACTTTGGATGTCCTGTCGGCTTTTGTTTTAAGGCTGAACTCTTTGATCTAAACTTCTCAACCCACCCCTTTATTGTGTTTCAGGAGGGGATTCGTCCCCGTCTTCTCACATGGAAATATTTGTGAAACTGCCGCCGAGCTGCAACAACAGAATCACCACTTTTAAAATACGACTTAACGACGAACACGCGATGCTCGAAGGTACACTGTTACATTGCAACTAAAAGTGTGGAAACGGGAACTGCCAAAAATGAACTTCAAAATGATACACAGCCCACAAACCCCCGACAACTCTTCCGCCTACAGTGCAAAAAGGGAAACCGTTAGGTTAATCTGCCGGACCCTGTATAAGAAAAGGTTTAGTTGATTTAAGACATATACCTTTAATACCTACATATACCCTATAGAGTATTAAACTAAATAGTAAAGTATTTGGATAAAACCTAAAAAATATTGTTCTACAAGCGTTCGATAACAGGCACATTTCACACTGTTGGCAGAACGTATTAGTAGTAAATTTCCGCACTAGGATGGATATGATCTCACTAAAGTACCACCCTAGTGCGGAAAAGTAACCGGCCAATCAAATATGTGGAACGCTCCAAATCTATATGAAACTATTTTTCTAGCCTTTAATGATATATAAAACTAAAAGTAACTAATTTCACGATACAAAGTTAAAAACTCTCAAACCGTAGAATTTGTTATTAATTATTTTAACTTTTTCAATTATTTATTTAAAACCCATGACACTATTGAAAATACATTTCACTAATAGTAATTCTATCATAACAACAACAAAGATTGTAAAAACAAAAAAATAGTTATTACTAAATAAAGGTCTTTTTAGTTGCGCAAGTTGTGCCAACTGTACTTTAACTCGACACGAAACAAAGGTGCGAGCCAGACTTCTTAAAAGGTCACTTAACCTCTACCATCGAGTCCCCTCGATCCCTAAAAACAGCTATTCAGAGGTTCAGGCAGATATAATACACACTCCATTTTTAGTATAAACTTAAAATAAAATGTGAGTACAGCACTCAACCCACCATAAGTTTTTATTGTAAATAAGTTCATTAGGTAGTGAGAGTTTTTAAGATAGGTTGTACATGCAATATAAAACAAAAAAAAACCTCACATAGAAATGGTGAAAAAAGTTAATGAGATTGTGTGTTATTAAGTAAGTTTATTATCAAGTATAAGTGATTCGTAAAAAGGTCTGAACCCGTTTTCAGTATATATTGGTTTTTGAGGCTTTTCTAAACTTTGTAAAATCATCTACCAAGCCCAAAGTAAATATTTAAACGTTCCTCTTGTAACATTTGTTGTTAATGTATTATCTATTACGTAATACTTAATTATTATTTTAAAAGGATGTATTTTCAATATCTTTCCTACCTATTCTAATTTAAGTACTTCTAGCTTTTTTTGTACCGCTAATAATTCATTAATGTGATTGCATGTTTATAAGTAAATTTACGTTGATCTAATGTTAGGGGTTTAAAGTCATTTTGTTTAATGCTGACTGTTGTTGATTCTACCAATGGTTTTATGTTAGATACGTTGTTTGTTGAATTTACTACCAGGGATGAGAGTCAATGAGATGACTCCTCTTGGTTTATGGGTTCCTAATTGGTGTTTATGAGTGGTGAGAGGAACACTCGAGTGACCAATCTCTATAAACCCCATAACCGAAATTGAGTTGGGAGGCAAACACGATCTCAGTTACAACACTCGTTTATGTTTAGACAATTGTACTTAATTGTTCACAGGGTTAAGCTCGGGAGTAATCCAATGAGATTTACGTTCAGAATGTGACGTTTGAGCAATTAGTTGATTAACTGTTTACACATGTGAGACCGTCGTTTAAACACAGGTGCAGTGTAAAATGTATTCCATCAAGTTCTGTTACCAACTATGAACCATGGTGTTTGAATATTTCTGTTTCACTAAAGAATATTCGTTTTGAGAAGTCTTGGCCTTTTTTCACGGTTTAAAAATGTTACCCTTAAGGCATTTGTTTGTTTTAAGGCGCCAATGTTTTACATTAGAATTGGAAATTGCCAATAAAAAATTACAGACAAAATTTAGTTTATGGGTTGAACTTTTATGTTCCAAATTCTGCTATAACAAGATTTTATTTTTTATATAGCACCTAGAATTTTAACAGTTTACCAACAAATACAGCTAGGAGTTTTTAGTGAATTATTTGATTCGGAAAAAGTAGTTAAGTTTCTTAGTTTTTTTATAGAATGTTTTATTTTATTTATAAAAGGAATGTTTGGTTTAATTTATAGATGATTTTGTTTTATTTTTTACTTATATCATCACGGTTTATCAGTAGTAGGCCTAAGTTAAGTGCAATTACTTATTCATTTTTTATCTAGTGATAATAGCACTAAAAATAACTTTGATTTCTTCATACATATTTTTGAATTACGTACTTACTCGTATACACGAGTAAGTACGTGATGGTATCCTCAACACATGGTCAACCTACAGAGGTACCTATATTTTACAATTTTGTACCGTATGTTACGAGTATTATGTAATGCTAATATGTGCCAAACTAGAAAATAAATATATTATTATTATTTATTTATTTAGTTGAGTTTTATTACGTTTTTTGTAGCCTTTTAAACCAAAATTACTAATATTATTTTAGTCACTTTAATCACAAATATTGATAATACATCATTTCATCGTTTGAAACAATTCAAGCCCTATAATTATAAGATAGAAAATAATTGTATACAAGAGTATTAGTATACTTTAAAAAGTTTATTTCATTCAAGTTTTTTTGCATTTTCATTGAAATTATTTTTAATAGTTCTAGTTTAATTCAGGGCTATTAGTATTGTAAAAAAAACCAGATACCATATTTTACTCTCTGACTAATTTTCTTTTAAATATAATCAGCTAGCGATCAGAATATTAAATATCTTTCAATCTGAAGGAACAAGTTAATACAATAAACTGGTATTTGTATTAAAAACATATTGGGATTTATAAATAATATGATGGTAGAACAACATATTTATCACATTTTAAAGAAAGATAAAAACACACGAGACTTATTTTTTAGTATTTCATATTTCGAATTTGGACACAGCGTGACATACGACTAAATTGCTTGGTAAAATTCACGTTTCACAACTCAAATAAAGGTAGCATAGCATTCAGGACATTTCAGGCTGTTTAAAAACCACCGTCAGTTACATATTATTAACTGATAATGTTGATTTTTCATAGACATCGTCATGTTCAATAATTTCAAAGGACTCTATAATGTTGAAACACTAAAAACATTAAAAATCTAAGGGGCCTGTTGACACAAAGTTACCGACCGCACTGGTAGTATGGGACCAATTTGAATTTGGCAAATGAACAAACTTATGAACAGAGCTTGACACGTATTTAGCCATTCAAGATACTGGCATTTTCTTGTCTATTAAGAATCTGCATCAGTGGTAGCCATCTTGGATTTTAGTCCCGTAAGAGCAATGTTAAATTCTGGCGCCTATATCTCCATGACTTATTGTCATAAATCAACGGAAGAGGTGTCAAATTAAAGGTATTACAGTCCTCCAGGGCACCACCTTACAGAACTTCTTATTTTCGCTCTCAATAAAAAAATAATAATGATTTATTTTGTAAAATATTCCTGGATTTTTGTTTTTATATCAAGTTAAATTTTTTTACTTATTAAAAGGTCGTGCCCTTGAGCCACATCTCAACAATGTTCTTCCAAAGTTTTACATTGATAATTTGATAATTAACGCCACTACATACACCAAAGTGAAGGTATGTTTCGCCAGAATTTAACATTGCTCGTACGGGATTAAAATTCAAGATGGCTGCCACTGATGCAGACTCCTAATTTCTGTTTGACTATTTTGGGGGATCAACTCCCAACTGTTTTATTACGTTATTCTGGAGAAGTAGCTAGTTTCATTGCATTTAATATGACTGTGTGTCTCAGAATAAAATAAATACGACAGTAGAGTGAAGCCTAAATGAAGTTCCGTGGTTAATTTTTACCGTTAGAGACGTAACTAGGATCGTTGTAACAAATGACGAGAAGACAACAAAGTATGCGATTGAAAAATATTTAATAAGATTATAACTCTACTTGATATAAAGATATTTGTTGAGATATACATGCTTTAACATGGTCTGTACGGATTGTATTAGATTATAATGAGATAAATAGTATGAGAGGCAAGCTCCTGTAGTAAATATTGACTACAAAATCGTCATCATTTACCATTTATCATTAGTATTATATCCAAAATGATTAATAATTAAGAGTAATAAAACAATCACGAACTAAATAGACGGTTCAGAAAGTTTGTAGTGAACTAAATTACTTCAAAGATATTTTAAAATGTGAGAGGTCATCTTACTACAAAACTCGGTAGTAGATATATGCCCCTTTGAAATGTCTTGGGGCCCAGTGAACATATCTCGATCTGAACAGGCCTTGGTGTCCGCCCAGTGAAAATCGTTTAGGCTACCGGAATTATTTCAATGGACCGAACAAGTAAGTGGGTATTGAGTCATCAAAATTACAAAATTACTCTCTGTGCCAGTTGCCCAACACTGGGATTTTGATTGTGATATCTAAGTACTAGGATTTATCTTTGTAGGTGGGACCCAAATTTTGAAACTTATTTAAAAAAAATGTGACTAAAGTAACAGAAGAGAAGTTTGAAATCATCTACATTATATCCATTGAAATAAACTAAGTAGAAATTGTTAAATAAACTTCCCAACAGAGTCACTTTTAAACCATTTACTGCCTACCACGGAGGAAAGATTACAGTCTCAAGTGTAATATTTTTTCAGCAAAGAAAGCCAAGTCTTAAGTATAGTCCGTGGTGTATAATTAAAGATTCTAAAAACCAACCGGAAGATTTATTTTCCTTGATTAAAATATTTACTACAAATATGCATGAAGAGGGTTAAATTTTTCACCTTAAATAGTTTTCAATAAATAGAAGTTTTATATTTTACAATAAATGTTATATTTTATGAATTATACTTAATTAAAAAAATATATAAACTTTTCAGCTTTATAAACGTTTTCCTATGACGTGTTCTTAATTAGCTAAATAACAACTTTATTAGTTATAAAATCAAGAACGTTTTGGTGATTTGAGGTAACGAAGCAAAAAGAAAGTGAACACAGTTACTACGAGTATTTAATTTAATGCGTGAAAATCGTTGCCATATAAGGTATATATATTAAGTTTTGAATTAACAGTTTATTTTACTATTAAATAAAAGCTGATTCATTGAGTAAAATTTAGGTGTCTGAATATTTTTACTTAACATGTAAATAAATAGCTGCAAAATGATGTCACAGAAATATGTTATCTTGATTGATGGAAAATGTTGATGAGTGAAAGCTAATTAAAGTAATGAAGTTAAAATCTCAGAGATGGAGCACAAAATGTAATTCAATTATTCTAATTTGGCGTAGGCTAGCAGTGGCTTCATGTGCATTAGTTTACTAAAACTAATTTATAAGTACCATTATCCTTTTGTAATGTCAACATTACCAGGTGGACATTTTTAAGTATAAATTAGAAATGGTTGTAGTGCAATATTTTAGTCTTGTTATTGGACTAAGGTTGTCATTTTTCTTGCACAGAACTGATATTTCAAAACCCAGTGGTATCTAAGGACCTACAGTTTAACGTTGGGTCTAAACCAATTTTGCCTCTGAACTACGAGCCCTCTGAGGATAGTCTTTATGGATGAACGTAGTATTCAATAGTGTGGACATTAATCCACACCAGGGAATATGACATCCACCAATCACCGCTCAAATATCCACAATTCGTGACCTCCAAGTGGTCGGATTACAGGACACACCAGTGTCTCAGTCCTTGTTCTATTTATCTTGCAGTCACGGTATCACGTTAAATTTGTTTCTAAAATAGTGTTATTTTCGCATCGATTCCTTTTTAAACCTTTTTACAGTGGTCTATAAAAAATATTTTTAAAATGTAAAATAAAAGTATAGAACGAAGTTGTGATCGACTTTTTGAATTTTCGAAAAGTAAAATAGTAAGTAGTTTATTTATTAAAGGTCATAAGGTTTATAAGGCTCTTTATACTTTTTTTTATTATGGTCCCAGATGAATTCAGGTTATAGTTTGAAATCCGAATATTTGTTTGAATTAATGATTGATTTTTTCCAACACGTACTTTTCTACGTAGCTTTACCATATTCGCCCCACTTTTTAAGCCTCTTGACTAAAATTTGATTTTCATGACCACAAAAAAATAGCTTAGTTATTGACAAAAAAGCTCGCATCATAATATAATAACTCCAATATAAATAGGAAATAATAATAGCATTATTGGGATGGACAATTTGGTACGACTGAAAGAAACAGGTCGAAACTATGAGGGCCGTGGTTAACGTCTTTTACCAGGTGGGTTATAGGCTATTAACCTTGCTTTTGCGTAATTTTAATTTATTTTAATATATAAACAAATATAACAACAATATCAGTACCTATTTTTGTTAGGAGAAAAATGCAAAATTTTAATAGGGATCGGTGGTTTGTTTTGTCAAACCAAATAGTAAACCTTCCAGTTCAAACGAAGTCAAAGTTAAAAACCTTCTCTTATAGATGATTCATAAATGTGATATAATCATTTTTTAATTAGTGGTAAACATTATAGACGCCATGAACTAGTTTACTTCTATCAATTGAGTGGTAAGTGGAGGTAGGATCGAGAATATTTTATTTTCAAATATCATTCTAGTACAAATGTCTCGTTTTTATTGTTGTGTTTTCAAATTAACTACTACACGTCCTTTCGTAATTACCTATTTTTACCCCAATTTGTTATTTTAGTAATAGTATATCAGATTAATTTAAATTTATTAACAACCATGTAATTTTCTGTTACAGATTACAACTTCATATAAGTTAAATAAAGTTTATTGTTTGCTAGTATACATTATATAAAGTCAAAGCTGAAAACAAATATACACAAGAACTAGTTATGTGTGGAGCAGATCAAAGCGGATAAACTTATGCGGGCTATGAGAAACAAGGATAATTTGCGAACCACTACTCTGATGCTTGTTTGCCACATTGGCATTATGCTTTGTTGACTTTCATTTTTAAGTATTCGTTAGCCTAAAAAGTAAAAGGTTTTTAAGAAATGATTTCAAAAATACTAGGCCTGTATTTCACAATTTCAATAAATCCATGATCGTTTATATAATTTACGACAGTTACAATTCTTAAATAAAATTAATTCACTTGTCTTAAATGAATGGATCAAAACTGTTCTGAGGAACCATTCGTTTTGATACAAACCAATAGTTTTATGTTACATAAAACATTACCTTTGATATTACTTTTGATGAAAATTAATTAACCTGTATATATAAACGTCAAAGCCCTCACTCACTCACTCATCACTAATTTTCCCACATCCAGACTAGCTAGAGAGTTGAAACCTTGGATATATATTATTTAGACCAACAATATGAAAGCCTGGTCATTTTAAGTCAATTTTCCCATAAATCTCTCCCCTATTCACCTTGTCAGTTCCCATGTCAATCTTCTGGTGAAATAGTTTTGTTTTGGATTCCAACATATGTTGTGTTGGGGTATAAACAGGAGCTGTTTTACTTTAACCATTAAGCAAGCCATATAAGCAACCATAAAATAGTATTCAATTGCATCTCATTACTGCATAAATATAGCTTCTCTCAGTATTTTGGGGTTTATTGTTTATTTATTTTATTATTGTGATTAAGAATCAAATGTTTAAAGGTTTGGCTAAATTAAAAATTATTACAATGTCTATACATATATATATATATATATATATATTATATATACATATATTATTTACTATATGCATCCATAACAATTATATCCCCTAAGACTTACCAATTGTTAATGTAGGCCTACCACATTTAATTTAAGATATACTATTTTCTACAGATATGCTTTCTTATCCATGCAATTAATATTAGTTGTCAATTTATTGTGTTATAATTTTTTTTAAATATAATATAACAGAATAACTTAGATTATCGTTATTTCTCGTCCGAGAATATAGGGATTCATTGATTTAACTAAGATTATCTACAGCATTCAAGCTAATCTTAGATCAATTCAATGTATGAAATCCCCTAATAACTTAGTTTCAACTTAGTTTTACCCAATTCTTTTCTCTCTTATATTTAAATATGAAGCAGAGTTAGGTTTTATTGAGGCTCAAATTGAAAATTGCTCACCTATTAAGTAAAACATGTTTCTGATAGCCTTATACAACTGTTGCTGATTTCACCTAATTCATCTAAGGCTCTCGTAAAGTCAGGAATTTCAATGAATTATATGTTCTACTTTTACGATACTTGAAAAGTTATAGGTAACTATAATTGGGTACCTTAGGTAGATTTAACTACTTGTTTCGTTTAAATTAACGCCTATTTCAAACGTGTTTCCACTAAAAAAAAGAATTATTGTAGCCCATATTATGTAGTAATTCAATAAATTACATACCGTATTTTATAATTTTTAAGTTATTGGCTGTTTATATTTATGCTGAAATCGGTTACTATTTAATATCAATGAATTAAACGGTTTTCAGTTGATAAATAAATTTACAACAAATATAAAGCTTGAAGAACGCTTCTTTATATTTTTACTTGTGCTTGTTCTTTTATGTTTGCACATGTCTGTGTCTCTTTTACAAATAATAGTAGAAATTTAAACTAATTTAGAATAAGAAAAATAATAATTTACTAAACAAAACCTCATAGAAAAATTTTCTAACTTTACTGTAGCAATATACCTAGAGTATGAGACTGTAGTAAACCTACAGAAAAGATGGCCGTGCTTCTTGGAAGGGATTACAACACTATACTACCAACAAACAAGCCAACTATGAAATGTACTGTGCTCTGCTTCTATCTTGGAATTCCTTCATAATTTATATTATAAAAAACTAATTAATTATGCTAAACAGAGTTAAAAGTTGTGTTTATAACTGAGTGACATCCTTAAATAAACACCGAGTTTCAAAATAATGTCTTACTTTCATTGTCCAGATATAATTTAGTGATTATCGCTAGCCTGGTGGCCCTGTCGTTTAGTGTTCCCTATTTTAATAGTAAGAGCAGACTTCTCTTTTCGCTTCCCCGTTCACGAACCAAAACGCATGCCTCATGACCCCCTCTACTGTGTGATGGGGGATTATAGTAGTATTGTTGAAAATGGATGTCTTTTGGACATATTTGGTGATACTCTAAATTTTTACAGGTTGAAATATCAATATTTTTTACGTAATTAATAGAACACAATTTATATATTTATCGTGTTTACTATCAATTATATTTATATATTGTTATTTATATTTGTTGTTGCCGATTTTTTATTTACTTTTGACGAGTCATTGTTTAAACAATTGCTTTAACTTAATTTAACGTTAGTAATATTTTATTCATAATATATTGTTGTTAGTTCATGATTTATAGTTCACTATTAATGATTATTATTTATTGTTATTATGTGATTTATTATTGGCTGTACATTCTCTTGGTTATTTTAAAAATATAATAATTAACCAACTTATAAATATATTTTTAAATCAACTGCTAAGAAAAGCCTCCATACCTTAAAATTGACTATTACATTAGATGGTACTGCTTTACTGCAATTTGTGGAAACTGCAATAGAGCAAGTAAATAAAAGTTGATGATTTCAGAACAATGAAAGCATACCAGCTAAAACAGTTTTGTGTACAATCGTTATCGCACATTTAGAGTCCAGGATCTTATCCCAACCCAAAGTAAAACTGCTGTGGGTGCACGTCAACCGAAGATTATTGTTATTTCCACCCCAACTAAATTAAGCATTTCCAATACCTATTAGGCTTTAGAGGGCTTTCCCATAATTGAAGTTAGGTAGAAAGAAAAGGGGTGAGTACGGTGGGTGAATACGGATTCGTTGGAATGACCAACGCTAGAGATAGATTCCATACCTTATTTCTCTAGTTCTCCCTAGTGAATTGTTTTGTTTGTAAGTTTTTGGACTACTTTGAACTGTTTTGTATTTACATTTAAACCAGCTTCGTCTGAACTATATACTAATCGTATTAAGTTTAAGATGTTAATTTGTCTGAGGTTAATTGATTCCAGATCCCGAAACGTAGTGAAACTTTCTTTTAGTTTTAATAGTGATGTAAAATGTCTGTAATAAAAATCTAAATACCATTTCTTTAAAATATACCCCACTCCTTAGTAAAATAAATTGACATTGCTATTTACCAAATTGGGACCTATTGGGAATTTAGTTTTAAAATTTTGAATCGTTATACCACACTACATCAAAGTTTTATGGATTAAATCCTTAGTAGCGGCAATGAGGCTACCTTTAAGCCGTACCTAAATTGTACCTTGAACACACGTTGGAACTTATAGATCCCTATTATGTAAAAATGTTATAAAAAGAAATTCCATACATATTTCTGTATACCACAAATGTGATTGATTCTTTGAACGTTCGGTGTGTTTTTGCAGTAGACCGTATAGTTGTACTATGAAAAACTACTAATAAGAGGTGTAACTCAATAAGCCGAACTTACATTTTTATGATATTCCTAAAATTCAGTAGTTTTTCAAAAAGACCAAAAAGAAAGAAAGTCTACACAAAAAGGATTTTCAGACTATCTGGATGAAAGTTTTTTCAAAGTAAACTCTTCATAGAACTAGTTTAATGTGCATTGCCTTTTTTAATACAGCTGATATTATGAGTAATAAGATTTTTGGAGCAGAAAATTTTAAAACTATATTTTTTTCGAACAATATAAAAAAACTGAAAAAATATCGATACTTTGAATATACGAGTGAAAATGACAGTTACAAAGAACAACGTTCCATTTAGTCAAGTCCTGCGTCAAAGTACCCCTCTCCTATATCCAAGTGGCACTGATGTTTTTATCTTTGAACTGTAAATAACACCAATCATATATGTAATGAAACAGTAGAATGTAATGTATATTTTTACGTCCCATTGGTATAAGATAATTTCTATTAACTATATATTTAAAAATATCAGTTTAATATTATACTGTTAAGTCTTATACGATTATTTTCTTCTCCTATACATAGGAGGGATTCATCTCAAATTCATTGACTTGACCTAATATTAGAAAACATTGAAAACTTAATGCCTAACCGAAAATCTAAAAAGTGAATTTTCTTAATTCAGTCTGTCTGTGTACTAACTTTGAGTCTACTCTGATGGTCCATCTCATGAAATTAATTTGATAAGAGTACTTAGATAAGATCTCCGATCAGGTATTTTCATTTTTTTTAAATCACCTTTTACCTTTTTTAGGCCTTTTCACCTATTTTAAGCTTTAAATAGAAAATACAAATTTCTTGGAGAGATTTGTCTGAAATAGTATGCTTTTTATAGGTTTTCTTGAACCCTCTCCCTCACTTACCTGTGAATGCAATGGATAAAATTAAAACAAAATTTGTATAAATACCAATATAATTAAGATTACACTAAAAAACGCATACATCAGTTGTATCTGTGAATGGAATATTTGAATTTACATTTGTTATTTTTTGTTTTATCAATAAAACTTGACAAACATAAATAAAATTATTTATATTTTTTATTGTGTGACTAATACAACTAATTGTTTGTGACTATTAATAAAATCTATAGATTTCCATAAACACAGCAAGCTGACATATATTCATAGTTTAATAATTTGAGTAATTTAGTTTGAGTACGTACGTTAGGGTTACCACACACCAAATGAAGACATTTGTGAATAGGTTTCCATAACATCTGTCTTAAGGGAGTAAAACATTTGAGGAAAGCTTACTCCCTCAAAACTTAAATACTATAAGAAATTTGTGTAAAATATACTCTATAGTTAGTTATAATAATAAATAATGTATTCTTACATTAATATAATATGGTGAATGCTATTATGTATGTACTCGTACAAAGGAATAACTAATTAAACCACCGAAAAGGAAAAGTCTGCGTCAGTTCACTGATATATTGTTACAAAAAAATATTCCTCTAAAATTTATGAATTTTGATTCAAAATATTTATTCTTTTCAAATAGCTAAAAGCATGCGCGTTTTACAGTTGAATGTAAAGTATCTTAAATATTAATGAGTTGACGTATTTTTTCCTTTTTGAATTAAACGTCGAAAGAATTGTGATTATAAGAGTTGCCCAACAAATCGATACGATACGCTTTGATCGGGTTCTATTGAATGATGTGACTTTGAGCTGCATACAAGTTTTCATTAAAAGTGGTTGAGAAACATTAAGGAGTAGATTTTCTATTGGGTACTATCCTTGTGCAAATTAACTGACAGTAAATTTAAATTATTTATGGAAGCGTTAGTCGCACACCAATGATGAAACACAAAATGATTATTTTCCCGTTTTTACTGTTTTAATGGGGATGCAGTTTAAAGTGTTATTGGTGTCAAATTATTTTATAGCTTTATTATCTTACTGAAAAAATGTTTAAACATAAAAGCCCATAGCTTATAAATTCCTACTTTATGCCATTCGACCACTGTAATACTTGGGACAGCTATAATATCACTATATCACTATAATAAACAAAAAGGTTTTAATTAAATTTGTGAGATAGGATTAAGAAATGTAGACTTAAAAGAGTTTCCAATTTGGAGTTCTTAATGGGTTAGTAAAATTATCCTTTAAAATCAAAAGGTGAAATAATATCCTTGATAAATTGCCGAAGATCATTAGTGTATCAAATTTCTCAAAAATCAGCCCATCAGTTGGTCTTGGAGTTTGTAAAAAGACAAATAGACATACAAATGAGACAGAAGGACATTCACCAATCCGGAAACCAATCATTTGACGTGGATATGTCTTAGCTTTGCGCGTGTGTTATCAGCCCGTATCACGCAACAATTGTTACGGAAGTGACGTCATATATTTATAAGGACAGGTGGTTAGATGAACTGAAAATATTCTCTTTATACTTATGATCTAAGCTTTATTTCAAAAGGAAGTAGATCCTTTTCTTCAGTGAAACCAGACCACAGAGGAAGGATAAAAATACTTCCGGTAAAAAATAAAGCTATATAATAATGTAGCTAAGTGTACCGTTAACCATTCTATAAAGAGAACAAATTAACTTTTAAAATGTTTAAAACTTAAACAAATTAGTAATGTTTAGTAAATTTGGACTTGAATATGAATTGGTAAGTAGTAACTATACCATCTTACAATGTTTCTGAGATATAATATAACCGGCTTAGTAATATATATTAAAAATCACTGTATATATGTGGAATAGGTCAACATCAACAATCAACATACTTTCAGAGTTCAAGTTTTTAAAATTAAATTAATAAAACACTTTTGTATAGAAAATGTTGCTCGTAATAAATTGCATGCAAATATTGTAACGGAAGTAACGTCATATATGTTTATAAGAATAACCGGTTTGATACTCCTTTAACACTAAATTTTATATTTAAAATATCATTGAAGAATATTAGTATAAATATCAATATTGGAAACATTACAATCGAAAATTCATATCATATGTATGTGTGATCAAAGCTATTTCCCTAAGTGAAGCAAATACTATTTTTGGATTTAGTCTGCCTCGTAAAGGATACTCTCAACCTAATTTAAAAAAAAATTGAGAAGAACAATAATTTATACGTTTACTTTGTATTTGGTAGGAAGTAAAAGGAATTAAATCAGTTCACTGAGGATTAAGTGATGAACCCGGCGTGTTTGTTGGATCTCCGAGTCTGTCATTTCATTTGTCTCCCTTGTCATCATGGTCCTTTGTACAGGTAGGTCGTCGAGCCATGTAATCCGCTACTAATCCTTCTTCAACTCCGTCCTGGGAAACATCCTTAACCGTCACCTGGACGATACGCTAGAAATAACGAAAAAAATACTTGAAGTAAAATTGCAAACATGTTTAAAAACTACACCTTCCATACATACATATAATATTTAGTTTCAATCGAAACATCTAATATCTTTTTAGACGTTGTTAATTGATATTCATTTTTTGCATTTAATTTTACTTCAATCAACATACAATGTACTAAGTATGAGTTTATAGCTATTTTAAATAGTTTAATCATATTGTTAATGTATACATGTTCGTTTAAATAGTTTAGTTATTTATAATATCCGTAGGATATAAAGTTCTTATGAGGCTGTAGTAACTGCATTTGGAACACAACTACAAAAACTATCAACTTCCGAATTCACTTGGAGTCTTGAAAATAGCTAATATCCCTTATAGTATTATTTACAAACAATCCATGCCAACAAACTAGAACATAAGGTTATCATCGATTTTCTAAATGATTGTAAAGTAAAATAATTTTCATATTCTTTTATGCACGAGTGCTGCATTGTCTTTTGGATTAATTATTTAATAATGAAACCCTAGAAGTGGCTTACCTTTAACTGTAACATAAAAATAATTATTTATAACTTCCTAAAATATTAAGTATAAGCAAAAAATATTTTTAGAAGTTTATTTAAGGTTTAAGGTTATCCTTAGGTTAGGTTAGGTATTTAAGGACACCCCCTCTCTTCACTATACCACACATTTGCAAGCCAAATTGGGATTGTTCATGGTTGGGATTTGAACCCAAGCACTTCCAAATATCTAGAACGTCACACCAGTCAACGTAGTCAATTTAACGGGTTCAGCTACCGTTCACAATCGTAGTGCTTACTTGGCTATAAGAAACTGCCCTAGTGGCCGTTTAGTGAACTGCGTGATCAGGTTCGACTGCTTGCCCCCAGATAGCAACATGGTCACGAAGGCTATGGTATGTAACAAGTTCATGAAATTGACTACAGATGCCTCCACCTAATTCTCATTGAATTTTTAAATGCGTCGTGAATTACGATTTTGTCATTTCTAGGATTGAATGATTGATGTTGAAATTTGGCAATGCCCCCTTATGATTTAAGATATTAGTTTTTCGTTTCAAATTCAATAATATCTATTTGATTTACCAATAATTTGAACTGTCTAACTGATCACAAGTCTCACACCATACTTTGTCTCCTGAGTATTACATTTTAAATTTAAAGAAAGGTCTGCATTCAAAATTGGTAATAATAACATGAAATTTAGAAATATAACCTATTAAGAACTTAAGGTTTACAGACGAATAAACATACCTTACTAAACTATTAGCTATTTATATTTGTATATAATAAGCCGGTCTTTTTCACAACAAAAGTACACCGAACTAGTCCATAACTTTTATTCGTCACTTCTATTCACTGTCACCTTTCTATTCACCTATTATATTTAGACTACATTGGTATTGGCATCGATTTTGAGTGTGAAACCTCAGTGTGACATGACGAGTGGACGTGTTTGGTTTCGTATGTATGTAATACTTAGCGAATATTTTTTTGTAAGTTTTTTTACTGCTTTATACTTTTATGTTTTCAGTCCTATACCGGCTTAGTCCGTATTAGGTGTTGGTTGTGTTATGGTTTAGATATTAGTTCGCCTGAGGACGGGATCAGATTCCAGATCCCGAAACGTCGTAAAACTTTGTTTAACATAAAATCGTGAAGGAAAATGTCCGCAATAAAAATATAAATAATATAAATCCACCATCACCAATAATGAGTTTCAAACAAATAATTAAAGACTTTTTAGTTTAATTTTGTGGCTGCTGAATAATGTGTGTGATGATATATAATTTCAATATTAAAACTGATTCTTGCATGACAAAATTATGTTATGGCGCTATTATGTAGTTTCGCATATCTGAAGTAAAGAGATTTGCGTTGATTTAAACAATAACTTCAAAATCCAGTATGAGGCTAGATTTTATAGGAGGACGGGCGTCACCCGCGGAACTTTCTATCACCTAAGAATAATGTATAGTTCAAAGAAACTTTCAAATTATTTGACCAAAGCTGTAAACACTAAGAAAAACAGCTGTAACACTGCTGAAAAAGGTTAGTTTTCCATTCGGTAAACACACAGAGACTTTCCTCATTATGGTTCTCTTTAATCATGCCTGTTTGGTCGCTTTGCTAACAGATTTAATGAGAGTGAATGTGTGTCTTCAAACAAACCACTGTTACCTGTGGAACGTCGAAAAAGACCACTTTAATCCAAAATTGGAAATTTATTTGTTACTGTTGTACACTAATTTTAAGGTAATTAATTTAGATGAATATTAATATTGAACATTTTATAACATTGACTCTCTTCTAGTTCAATTTTAATTGCATGATATGTTAAAAATTACGTAAAATATACGTGTTTTTCCGATTTAATTGTTTCTTGTAGCCATTGAATTAGAACATTAAGGCTATACGATATTTTCAGATTTCCATCAAAAACTATGTACAAAAATATACCAAAATGTATAAATAAAGTAGAGTATAAAAAATATTTATAATACTGTATATATGTATTATCCAAAATTCTTTTCGTTATTTTTTTCATATTTATTTTAGTTTCATTAAGCCCACCTCACAATATACCCCAGCTTACCTTATAGATATTATTTCCTTACCATATCCCTTTTAAAAATAAGAGTATATTATGTACTAAAACCTTCCGGCAAATCATACCAAAATAGTATGGTGATGATTCTTTTACTTTCATTTCATTTTTGTTTGTTTCACTAAACATAAAAATGTCACCATGATTACAACAAACCTGGTCCGGGGGTTTTTATTTGATTATGCATATCAATGCTAAATGTGCAACAGCATATTTAAATGTTAATCTGTTTCACAATCAACCGATTTAAGTCATCCGAAACAAATTTGTGTAGATATTGTCAATAGTATATACGAGGAATAAGAGCAGGAGTATACGTTATCTTTAATAAATAGTTTACTCGTTAAAGTTGGGATTTAAATACAAAAAGTATCTGTGTCTGAAAAAGAATAGTTGTTTATAATATTTTCCTAAATTTTCTTCATTTACATAAATTAATTATATTTATACACAAATATATCTAGTTTCAGGATTAACACAGTTCTAAATGTTATGTATATGATGAGTTTTTTATGATATTAGAAATGATGAAAGAGTCCTATTCGGTTTGTTTAGTTTTTAATTAATTAGTACTACTTTTTAGTAAACTGAGATATTAGGTATGAAGATAAATATTTATCATAAACGGTAATAGTGGGCTGAAATATACTTTTTTAGAACAATATATAATTTAAAACTATATATTTTGTGTTTATTCAATATCCATCGTAATATTTGATATCTTTTTTATATACATTAATAAAAAATAATCATAATTTCTTATATTAACAGCAAGAGAAAACGAGTAAATATAGTAGTTTAAATGTTTTTTTCAAACGTCACCCTCTCCCTTAGTGATTCCAAAGTTTTTCGAGGAATTTTTTTGGATAGCTGACTCTACACTGCACACCAAGTTTCATGGAAAATTATTGAGAAATAAGTCAGAAATTGGTTCAGAAAAGATCGGAGACCCTTGTAAAACGACCTTTGTCTGAAATGGATAGTAAATTGAACTTTTATCTGGAACCGTTAGTCGTAGACTAAGAAAATCCTTACTAAAATTACCGTATTGATGCTACATTTATAAAAAAAACATTAAGGGAAAGAAGTTTGTATTAACAGCCTCATTTAAGTTCGATATAAGATTTACGGGTGAAATAAATAAACATCCTTCGTAGCTAATTAAAGTTGGTTCCGGTTAAACTTCCATTGTGTTGCAGGAGAAAACTTGGACAAGCTTATAACTTTTCTTTATTAGTTCCAGTTAGTAATAAATCGTATCGTCAATAGAGCAATAATAACTTATCTAAAAGGATATACTTTAGCTTAGAATGAATTTACCGTACAATACAGTCTCCATAAGTTTTAAGTAGTTGTAATTAGCATAAAAGTCACTTCAGAAGAGTATCCACTTTTGAAGTTAATTGGAGTTTTGAAACCGTAGTAATGTTCACAAAAAATTCATGCCGAATTTTTTTCAAGTACAGTAAACAATTTTAGTGGACTTTTTATTTAATTTTTAGTTGTTAATTGAACCGCCGTGTTTACACCTTAATTATAAAACGTGTTCTAAAAATTAACTCTGCTATTGTAAATATAATTTTTCAACTTTGCCGACAGCAAAAGGATATTTGATGACGACTTTATTAAATTGTGGATATTGGACATTGAGGATGTGGTATTTAACATTGAGAGCCATGGATCGGGTTTTCTTTACTGTAAGGACATGGAATCTGAATCCGTTCTTAGGTAAACAAAACACGAATAGTACTTAATAGGTCTAAGGCAGTATAAAGCTGGAAACAAAAATAAAATGCAAAGCAATAATAGTCACACCCAAGAAACGAAACACGTCCACGCCTCATAAGGGCTCACGAAGAACTGGATTGTATTGAAGATTGTCAGTGGGCGTGTCCTTGCAGCTTGGCGACACTAGCGCTGGAAACAAAATGGCCGTGGCAAAAACTTGAAACACTGGTGGAATGTGTCCATATGTTTTTGACTTAAAGATTACAAAATGTCTCTCACGAATCCTAATATGAGTTATCATAGGATTTATATAATTTCCATTAACGGAACGAAATCTTTTTTAAATTTTTTAGATTTCAGAATAACTGGCGTTTTTTAGCCACACTGTAACTTGAAATTAACGTGAACTAACTGTTCCCAAAGAAGTAAAGATCTTTGGAGCATTAAAAACCCTTGAATTGCATTATCAGTACCATAATACATAGCATTTGCTTTTCAAAAACGATTACCAATAATTTACTAGCTCGGTAGCTTAGGGTTAACACGCTGGCGTGTCAAGTCAAAGTTTTCTGGATCAAAACCAGTGGCCGGTTACTCCTGTCGGTTTAAGAACAAACACCTCTGGCTAGCCTATGTGACCATGCCACTATGGTTTCTCTCTGACTTTGAGTTACTTCACATGATTTAGACACATGGTAATGTTTGATTGAGGTTTATTTTTTTGTATTTTAAAATTTGCATTTCAGATAGTTTGTGAGAAATGTTCTACTCCACAATGTTTTACATTTGAGTATAAAGCCCTGTGAAAATTAAAAATTTTAAACTATAATCAGTTTTAACAAGAATTTACCACCTTTTTAGCTTTGTTCAGCTAACAATGGAGTGAGTCCCAACCGAAGCTGGAAGCCAGTATATGCAATGTAAATAATACCCAGCATTCCGTGTCAGCAGTATTGAATACTCGTGCTTGGCCAAACAACAGAAATAGGAAATCCAAGTTCTGTTTTCGCTTGAACAACCAATGTTTTCCAAACCGTTGCACTCCATGTTAACATAATTCATACTTCCAAATGTTATTACTTAGTCTTAATATTTTTGATATTTTAACTAAAGTTACAATCTACCCAGGTAGATATTTTAAGCCAAGTATGAATGAAAAATGAGTGTAAAATTATTGTGGTGTGATCCTGTAGTCTTTTTAATGACTTGACCAAGTCGTCTATGTCCTTTAGACGGGACTATTATTGATCCATATCTCAACATGCAATGACATCTAAGGGTTACAGTTAAACGTGGAATCCAATCCACAATTCTGCCTCTGAGCTACGACCCGGTATAATTATGAGGATAGTGTTTGAAAACAAACTTATTCAATAGTGTGGACGTTAATCCATGCTAGAGGATATCACATCTCATTTCAGAAAATAAAAAAGAATATATGTATCCCCAATTATTCGTGACTTCAAAGTTCACTCATACGACTCAAACCATTCAATAAGCAATTATATACCTTAGAGAACACAACATTGTAGTGTAGGAATTAACACTTAAAATTATTTATTGGCTATGTATCTTTTACATGTCTATAGTTTTGATCATCATATAATATTTGAACTATGTTGTTGAATCCTCAACATACGGTAAATGACTATTATGTATAGTGGTATACAGGGTAATTCAGAATTGGTATTAGATACCTTAGGGTATTGTTCTGAGGTCAAAACAAACAAAAAATCTCCTGTAAACATATATGGTCTATCATGCTCCGTTTTTTCGTCTTTCGGTGTTTAGGTGAATTTTACATACCTTTATATAGCTTTGAAACCACTTGAGGTACCAGCTTCAAACTTCAGATCATGACCAATCTCAAAGTTAACCTGTATTTGTTAGGTGTTACAAAGTTCGTCGAGTCAGCTAGTTAACCTTTATTTTACAAATGTTTTCCAAATACATTGAAAACTTTTTAATCATTTCCTGGTCACAAATTAGAGTTAAACAATAGATATATGATATCAAATGTTTCTTGTTTTGTTGTATTTTATTGACAAATACTACTGTGCTCAAGACATTACAAATAAAATATTTTATTTCTCTCTAATATTCTAAGGTTCTATACCTTGGTTATACATTTTTGTATAATATAGTTGGGCAAAATGAGATATTCTCTTATAGTTACAGTTGCTATAGAACAAGATACTAAATTATATGTGAGTAGACCCACTAAATAAATCAATATAAAATTGTAACTGATTAAAATTAAAATTTCTCTGGACTGTTACTGTATATGTTTGACTTATATTTTTTTAATATGAAAGTATTCGTTTGGATGTAACTTTTTATACAAGACATTTAATAATTGATTTTTACAAAATTGATTGCATGGACAGGTCAAGTACGTATAGGCCTTTACAATTTGTATTCTGTCAAGGGTTTCAAGTTTATCGAGAAAGTATTTATTATTAAATACAATTTTATGCGTATTATTTACAAGGATATTTGCTACTTAAATGTCCGGATTACCGCTATACCAAGGGTTTTTAAAAGCTTTGGAACCAGACTTAGTCCTAAACCGTTTTAATGGAAAGGAATACTGAATTATATATGAACTTCTTACAAAATAAAACGATTATGTCCTTCTACTGTTTTATCGATATACTGTTCTGTTATTTATATTCAGCCATGTAATTAAGTGGTCATTTATTACATGGAAGATGTATTAGCAATAAATTGAATAATGGTCATCACTTTCTCTTGTAATCATGGGCTAGCCATGTATGGCCAAACCTATACCTGCTTTACAATGTGTTGGCTTACGTTTGCCGTCTTTAAATAAATTTAGCGTTATTAAAGAATAGATAGTATCAGCTAGATAAGTTTAAAATTAGCTTTTGTTAATGCAATACACATTTTTTTTATTTTACTGTACTAAAATTTACACCTGAACTCCAACGGAAGTTTTGAAGAAATGCTATTATTTTGCAAGTATATATTCAATGTCTATACTTATTAGCATACTAGGTTATGCTGTATATTTTGCATGGTACAGTTATAAAGGAAATATTACAACATGGTAAAATACACAACCAATGAACCTCAATTAAAGCAATCAAAGCATCAAAGGGTAATTGCAGTGTAATTATTGCTGTTAAATTTAACCTGCTTATATGCAACAGAAGGATAATTATATTACAGTTACTAGTACACTGACGTATTTACTTATATGAATGTTAAAATTTAGGTTATCTCAACTTCAGTCAAACTATTGTTAGTAGGAAATAATTTTTATTAATAATTGTGCTTAGCAGGTTACTATCTTAGTACACAATACATTCAGCTAAAGTTTATTGGACCATTTTAAAACTATGTGTCGTCATTAACATTCTGGAGTACAGTTATATATTTTTCAACAGAAAAAAAATATTAATCTTGAACTTTTAATCTAATAAGCTTTTATGGCCTTGTTAAAACCAACTACTTAACAACAACAATCTAAACAGGTATTTTCACTAATATATTGAATTTGAATAAACAATATTAAGGACATAAATGATAGTCCAACCACTCCTAAAAGGACAAAGAGTCTCTCGCAGTATTTAACACATTGAATTTCATATTACATTATTTATGTACAGCAGTATCAATAAAATCGTTTTCACTAAAGTAATAGGTTTACATGCACTGTAGTTTTTAATTTTTTTGAGGGGGGCAGGTGGTAACTCTTTATGAGTACCCCCGCTCTTGCGAGGGTTATGTGGTCACTCCACCGTTAAGCGGCATTTACCCAAACTAAACCCACCTTCCCCCATCCGTCCAGACGTGTATGAGCAACTTACATACGGGCAAAAGGACTTCATTTGAGCGAACCACAGCATTAGCGTTTACCGCTGTAGCTGATGGATTACCTATTGGAATGGCTAAAACAATCAAATCAGAACAGGGCCGGAGCAAGTGAAATATCAGATGTTAATTAAAGTATACTAAACACAAACTTAAATTCAATTCAATTCAAAACATTCAAAATTAAGAAGAACGCATTGCTGTGTTAGGCTTTGGCTGGGCAGGTCATGCTGTACCTACGGTGGATCATCCAGGATGGCGATGGGGCACTGTAGTTCAGAGGCAACGCTCTGTTCCAGTAATTAAAAGTTTACTGGATCGAAACCAGTGACCGGCGACTCTTGTCAGATTATGAGCAGAAGTCACCTCTGGTTAGTTTATTTAACCCACGCCACTACGGTACCTCGCTGTCAATCGTTCCACCGCACAATCCCTAGACCCATAGTTATTGACATTTTTTTATTGATAAAAGAAATAAGCAATACAACAAACACAAAGTCCATTATTTATATTCATTTGGAGATGTAAAACTTTTTTATTGGAAGAGATGGATTACTCTCAAAGCACTTCAGCCGTAGCGGCTTTTTGCGCACCCCTGTATGGGTTGCGGCATTATCACATAGCGAAAAGCCATTAGTGATTGGCGGGATTTGAACCCTAGACCTTGGACACCTAAGCCCCCCACCCTACCCCTAGACCAGCGCACTCCCCATGTAAAACCTTTTTAATGGCTTGGTTCAAAACCATATGAGATTTATAAGTTGGTAAATTCAAAAGATCACAGCTTTATGTGTCCGAAGTAAGGAGTCTGATCTTTCAACGATTTAAATAATTAAACCATATTATGTATGGTGACTTTTGTTAACTGGTATATTGAGTAATAAATTATTTAACAACAGAATGACGTAGGGTAGTAACAAGACCAGGGTTTTGACACGTTTTCTATCAAAACGTTAAAAGTCACTGACACAAAACATATTCTTATTATAAAAATCAATAAATTATATATAAAACCTATACTGTACGATACTTCGATTATATTATGGATATTTTCCATCTCGATTTTAAGTGAAACAAAGTTTCATGGCGTTTCAGGATCTGGAATCTGACCCCGACCTTAGGCTAGTTAGTACATAAAACATAACACAATTAGTAGCATACATAATCCGGACTGAGCTGGTATAAAGTTGATAAAAGTTCAAAGGAGTAAGAAAACTCACAAATAATACAAATTCCTAACAATTAAGTGCATAATAAAAAACGTCCTTTTGTCACAAACACTCAAAGACACACCACCCCAATTCGTATTTTTTTATTGGGTTGTCTTTTATTTTTTCTGATACGTTGACGTGTTTTGTTTCTTTTATGCTTGGATGTTAGTAAATGATATTGTTTGTAAGTTTTTTGACTGCTTTAAACTTTTTTAACACTATACCAAATTTTGTATTAATTGTGTAACGTTTTAGATACTAGCTCGCCTGAGGACGAGATCAGGTTGAAGATACCGAAACGTCGTGAAACTTGGTTTTATCGTGATGTAAAAATCTAGATAACATAAATTTACGATCAGGAATAATCAATTTCAAACGGAGTATATTGGACGTAACAGAACGTAATAGTTACCGAATAGGCAACGCTCATTGTCAACAGGTGGCGCAGTAAATGAACTATGCAATGGAATGGGAACACTGTCAATACACTCCTAGTGGAACCTGTGTTTTGATACAAGGGGAAACATTATTTTGGTGTGTCTCTGAATAGATGAAAATACATACAACCTCTAAATAAATGATTTTTCATGATAAGCTACCAACAAATAAGAACAAAATATTTTCGTTATTGATACTTGAGTGGAAAATACATTTTATGTGTAATTAAAATACATGATAATTATCTGATATATTACTTAAAAATTCAGAATATTGAGAAGTGATAGAGTTGTTGTATTGAAGAAATCTAATGTTTATTTTTTTTGTAATCCTTTAGCAAAATTGTATTTTTGGTTTACTGGTCATTATTAAAAACTACAAGTTTTACGTTACCTTTAACGGGTTTTCACATTACAATCAATAGTAGTTCAAACAATCGCAAACGTATTTAGTTTCATTTAAAAGGATATTATAGTTTTTAGTGATCTATTTGATTAGAGTTTAAATTTTTCGTATACATTTTATTAGACATTTAACTATTGCTAAAAATCCCTCCTGACACAAATATTGACACGTTCCCAAGCGGTTTAATATAATTTTCAATAAAAGAGATCTATGATAGATTTCATTTTGATACAAATATTCTGATTTCAATCTGACATGTTATAACTAATATTAAATCCATTTTTGGAGTCGTACGTTTTAGAGTTTCAAAATTCTTCGTATGAGACAAAATATTCGATACGTTGGCACTGATGAAGGCCCTTAACACTAAAGTGTAGACGTGGCTGAATCACATCCACCCTACGGGACTAAACTCCTAACAAGTTTCTTTCAATAGAGGGATAAGCCAATATTCTTTGATTCTTGCACATATAGAATTATATATAATCACTACGTTTATAAGTTATTTTTCCAATAAATATCTTTAAATCAATGAGAATCTATTCAAATCTTTAGAAATTTTAAGAAGAAAAAAAACTACAGTTTTGTTTATTTCGTATTTTAGGTCCTAACAACGACAACGACTAATCTATGTGGCTTTTTTAACATAGATTCATGTTTAAATTTGATTCAGGTAATTGACTTTATAATAAATCTATTTTTATTAAAAAACTACTATTAAACTGCAAAGTTTTGAACCTAAAACCTCTGTCATTTAGTTTTAGGTGATGTATTCCCATTAAAAATATCAAGTACTTGATACCAAATAATTTATTTATACTGCCTATTAAGACTTTTTTGTAACTTTATATGGATATATTATGGCTGTAGTTAAATCAAAAAGGTTTACTACATCATCACTACTACTATAATTTATGTGGACCAATTTTGTAACGATTGGAATTAGTTCTACTTTATGATTAAATCAGTCGTTCATCACAGGGAGCAAAAGTTTCTTTTTGGCACTTATCATGTTTTGAATTTCAAAAAGAGCCACTTTCTCCCATAGTTATGAAAATTACTATTTTAGGTGTAATATTCATGTACTAAACCTTTTCTCATTTATTTGTTATCGTAGAGAAAATATTAGACCCACGTGAATGACTATGTGCATCCAGTATAGCATTGTAATATTTTCCTGCAGTAAATCCCAATCAAATAACCAAACACTGCAGGAACCAACCGAGAGACTACAGAGTATTTGATTGGTCAACATAATCAGTCAATCACTGTGATGTGATGGATGGAATGTACTTCACCAATACAAATACATACTGCAACATTATCTGTCATCTTGAAACACATGTGAAATATATTGATGTAAGAGAATCTAGGGTAACGTAATGCTACGGTATTCGCAGCGACACCCTATCTATCTGTCATTAAGTCATCTGAGATGAAACACTTGGTAGAATTGAAGTGTAATGTTATATAACAGTGCTGGATATCTATTTGATCTGTGTTGAATGCTGCTTCGCATTATTTCGTACTTTCCTGCATTCTTTCTTTACGGAAAACTCTATTTTATATCACACTTTCACTGGGTGTCTGAATTTAAGGTTGTTTTTGTTTTTTTGGAAATTTTTTGTAATTTTTATATATTTTTTAAACAGTTCTTAATTGATTAGACTCTCTTAACGTAAGCAATGTATTTTTTAATTTTTCTTTGAGTGACGTATACAGCATGTTACTATTTTTGTTGCAATATAGTTAGAGTGAATGATATTATTTTATTTATATAATAATTATATTTTATAATAATAACATATAAAGTTATTATGAATATCAAAGTGTAAGGTTTCACAGTGATAAATGGACATATTTGGTTAACAACACACTAAACATGGACATAAAACTAATTGCAATTGACAGTTACAAAAAACATAAAAAAGTGTAAAGTATTTTTTAGGAGTTGTATTCAATGACGTCCATTAGAGCTCATAAATGTAAAGATGAATTTATATTTTAAGTTCACAAACCGGAAAACGTTAAGAACCAAAGGAATTATCAATGATGGATCTAAGTATTATGATTGAAATGTCACGTTTTGGATTGATTGGATTGGATTATTGAAGTGGAAACCTACCCAGGTAAGCATTATAGATATATAAGTATTTCTCATTCATTATCCCAAGTTCGAATCAGAAATGAATGTAGGATGATTGTGGCGCGATATTGTAGTCTTGTTACTGACTAAGGCTGAAATGTTCCTTAGACACGACTGTCAATTAATAGCCCAACAGCCGATGGCAACTAAGGAATCTACATTTCACGTGGAATCCGAACCACGGCCTCTGATATACGAATTGGTCTAGTTATGAGGATGGTCTTAACAATTCAATAGTGCGGCCAAACCCAAACACGACCACTACACCCACCGACCATTCCTCACAACTATCCACAATTCGTGACCTCCAAGTAGCTGTATTATAGGAAGTCGACACCTTCCCATTGAAAATTTATTGAAGTCCAAAATAATATGAAACTTTCCGTATTTTTATAAAAACTGTTCCAAAGCTACGGACTTTTAATAAATTGAAATTAATTACAGATAGATTACATTTACAAGGGATTTTATTGGTGTATGTTTAGAGAAAAAGTTCATGTTGAAACTTGTTCATGGATTTTTATCAATTTACCATCTCATCCAGGTTTACTCTAGGCCTAAATAAACAATATTTGAAGACTTTGGGCTAGGTAGGATTTAGGTATTATCAACAATAATAGTCCAGTCTGTTTTTATAACTGTACTATGAAGAACTTTGACAATATCAGCCTAAAATGTAATTAAGAAACTTTATTTTGTTTAGTTTGTTATTCTCGTAACATTTCAAACACTTTATCGTATTCTGGTATTCTTTATTTTTCATACCTTTGTGACAAGCCATTTTGGTTCAACCAAAGAAAAAATATGTTCTTCAGCAATCCTTATTGCAAATATAATTATAAATTTGCTGTACAGTACAAAAACAGGACGTTGTTATGGACATACAAAATTGGTCTTAATGAAAACACATCAGAAGTAACTTTTATATATTTTCCCCTTTCTTTTTATTCAATATGTTGTATTTTAATTTTTTAGGATTGGAGGGAAGAAGAACAAAATAATTTATTTTTTCATATAACCAATTCAACTACACTTTATTTTTAGAAAGTAACTAAGATAAATATCAAAAATAAATAACATTGAGTAAGCTTATACTGTGTATTAACAGTAATAAACTGAAAATATGAAGGTAGAAAACAAATTTAACACCAACAAAAAATTATTAAAACAAAAATCGTATTAACGAGTCTGCTGGCTATTTAACAGTCTGTGACTGGAAATGTGCTTCGGTCGTCTGAGACTTAGAAATACAACCAAACTGAACTACGTAACACAAAATTATGTAAGCTCGTAACCTACCTATCATAACAAAGGAATTTTTTTTGCATTTTTAAAGTATCAGAGTTTTACCAGATTTTAAAGGTAATTTAAGCTTTATTTATTAGCAAGAAGGTACGTGCCACGTAATTGATGCTCTTTATTGTTATCTCACCCGTGACAATTAGATAAACTTTCCCAATATAACCAGTTCCAATGGAGTTCACAGCTGTAAGCGATGCAATATCTCTCCAACTTTGCCAAATACATTTCCTCAGATGATTTCCCGTGAGGTTTTATCTTATGCAAGCAAATGGTTGGCATAACCTCCTTGCAGCAGTTTCGATGGGCAACAATTTCTTCAGTACATGATCACGTCATTGCATTCGAATTTTTAATTTTTTGTAGATTTGTTGAATTTTTTTGTTTCAAGCTTCTCTATCCAGTCACTTTGGAAATTCTAAGAATAATCAATAGAGATGCTGATTTCCCAGACAACTCTTGGCCATAAAACTCTAGTTAGCCGTATTTTCATTAGTTCCACATTCTATCAAAGAACAGCCGGTGACTGATGAGTTGACATCAGCTGACTCTTACCTTACTTAGATTGGAAAAGGAATACTTTCGACCTGCAAAGCCTATGTTTAAAACAGTTTTTTTGGCAGTATGAAAAACATTTATTTTTCACGAAAAGGTTTAATTAATGTAGTGTTTTACTAAACCTTTATTAATTTATAAAAGTTCTAACTCTTCATCTTAGATAACAGTTACCTTCATTTTGTTTTAAAATCATTCATATTAGAATAAAATTAGATATACTTAACAATATTTTACTATTACATCTAACATATTCCCTAGTTGAATTATTTATTTTTAGTTTAGTAAAATCCCAAAATAATACTCACATACTATTTACAATTAATTATATAGCATTGAAAACGAAAACATAATGGCCTCGTAAAAGATTTGAACTACATAGTCAGTATTTTATACATTACACCTTCTAAACCCGCTAATAATTTCATTCTTTTAGTTTTAGAACTCCCATTTTATGTAAGGAAACTCATAATTCTCATGCTGGGTTGTCATTAAAATAATAACTCTAGTTATTTAACGCCCGGCAAGAGATACGTAGAATGTTGAACGGGCTGGTATTATTATGACGGGCTGTTTAATTAATTCATACCTATTCACATGTGTGGGTACAAAATTAATATACTTCACCTACTACCAACAGATTAATAATTAAGCTTGGTATTATTACAGCTCAAACCAGCGCCACAACTCACGGATATCACTTTGAAGTCCTACAAGTCACGCAGACATCGCGTGGTGTTTTTGGACGTTTTATGCTTCTCTTTGTCTTATTCTAGGTTCAAATCAAATCTGTTGAATATTAATGCCAGCCATTATGTATTTATGTAACGACTGATGTAATACATGCTATATTCTTTGTTCGAAATTTATTTTTGGTAATGGTGGATTTATATTATTTAGATTTCTTTTATGGACATTTCTACAAAGCTTACAATGTTTTGGGATCTGGAATCTGATCCAGTCCTCAGGTAAGCTAGAGCCAAAAACATAGCACTATTAGTATATAATCTAGACTTAGTATAATGCTGAAAACAGAAACAAGTTTTGTTCAAAGTAGTCAAAAAACTTACAATAACATGCACCAATAGCACCAAAATCTAATACTCACCTGTAGTTCTGAAAATAACGACTTCTAAAATATCATATCTAAGATTGGGGATTAATGTTTGATACTTTATGTCTAAAGTTTTAAAATCAACACTCAATTAAAAAATATTTAACTTTTTTCTGATTTTATTGATTTTTTACCTTTTACTTAAACATTTAGGATCAGTGATTTATCAAATATTACACACTCTTACGCACTTTTCTATCGTATTTTTTCGTTTGGTCAGTAAATATATTTTGTGATTTTTCAGATCTTCTATTTCCTAAGGGGTATAGTTAGTTGGATTAACTACTCTATGTGGACACAAAAGATGAATGTTCAGAACATGGCATATAAATATTTTGCAGAATATAACATAGCAGGCTTGCTAGCGGCCTGCGTTTAAGGGAAGTCTTACCCAATCGCCACGTTAGCCCAAAGTTTTGGGCTTTTCATGAAATTAGTCCACCAGCCGAACAAGTGTAATTATATTAGGGAATTATATATTTCACAACACATATTTCACAGTGTAAACAATAAACAATTTATACAAAATGCTCTTGAGGTCAAGATGAATAAAATTACGATCACTATGAAATCAAACAGTTGTTATTTCAAATATCAACATCCATTATTTTAGTCCATTTGAGGTTATACAGGGGTTCAGTATGAAAATATTTCAAACAATTTTATTTGTTTTTTTAACTTTAAAAATTCCCTGTTTTTACTGGGGGGTTTAACATTTTGGTATATAAAACATAGGGAGAGGTTTGAAGAGGAAGGCTGTGTATTATACCCTTCTAATGCAGCAGGCGTGTACTAGAAGGTACACCTAAAACATAAAAGCTGTTACATCAGATAAACATTAAATATACCTTTTCTCAGGTACTTGACATATGCCCACCAAATCTTTACTACTTATTTATCACATATCTAAACACAATTATTGAACGAGGATGAAATTTACCAATTCATTACATCATTATAAGTGAAGAATAAAAGTAGTTGTTTTGCTAACAAAATTTTAGATAGATAAATACATTATTATTTTTATAATTTAAAATTAGTTTTTTTTGTAAACTCTCGTCAAAGTTGTAATAAGGGGTCCAAAAACAAACCTTAAAATTTTCATTAAAATATCTTAATTAGGTTTCCAGAAAAAGTACGTCAAAGTTGTTAAATTTAACATGGGCAGCATAGGGCGTACCGAACCCCCTTAATTGTGAATTATAGTTCACAAAAGGTTTAAGTAAAATGTTATATAAAGAAATTTATTATTAAAGTAGTGTCTTAAGAACAGTTTTCTACTAAAGCATAAAAATAATAATTTTTATGGCATTAACACCCACCCAAATATAAATAAGATAGTTTGCCACTTTTTGTCTAATAATTAAAATTAATCAGCTGATTCCTGCCGAGAACAAGTCAAGTATGCGACTGAGACTTGGCTGTCCTCTCTAATTGACCATGATTGACTCTCTTTGCCTAACCAAGTGACTTCATAAACTAAGATACAAAGTCAAACTTGCCTCTTGACTTAATTACCCGTTGGTTTGTGTTTCATGTAGCCTTACATATTTCCAGCAAGTTAGTTACTCGGTTGATGTCCTACCTGATCAGGCGTCTTTGATCAAAATAGCTTGGAATATACCAAAATATATTACAAGTTTAATCTACAGTATTTACTATTTATTTTAGTATACTCCAAAACATTAGAGAAACGGGTGAAAAGCTGGAAAACTATGATGTTATACTCCTTGAGGAAAATTGTTTTCATGATATTTTCAAAATACTACGTTGCTTTTGTGAACTTTATATGGTACGTCGTTTTAATGACCGAAATTGATCTTTTTACGACAATGTACTTATGACTGCAATACATACGGTAGTACAATATAAAATACATCATCATAACACGCTAAAAATACTAACCCAATATTGCTAGAAAATTCTTTTTACGAACTTTGAACCAGTTGCTGTGTGAACTAAAGATTTCAATTAAGATTTTATAGCTATTTTCCCTTAATCGTCATTAGAAAATGCAGCTACTGAGACCTATTAAAAATCGGTACCTAAAAGTGTAGTATTTTCGGTCCACCCTAACACTCATAAAACTTTACTTAAAGCTATTAATTTAACACCATAATCATTAAAATCTAACCAGCGGCAGTGACGGAGTCTCATTCCCATGAAAATGTTCTCACGAACATCTAGAATATAATCAGTGTCTTACTAGCTGAAAGCATGTCAGTACTTTATCAGGACATATTGTTTTAAACAGGTTCTCAGTTCTCTGTACCATTCACTTTAATAGTGGTATTACGGCATTCGGTTGATATTAAAATAAATGAAGATAAATATTATCTATGAAAGGTGAACGGTAATATTGATATAACTTTGAATTACCCTGTTTTATATAGTTTTGACATAGATATGTCCTATCTCTGGAGGGGTGTTATCAATTTGCGAGACCGAAAATCTATACAGTGACGTCATTTGGTTAGTGACGTCATAGTTTGTTTAACCTATCAGAGCAGCTGTTTAGATGACCTGAATACATTCCATTTAGACATATCCATTCTAACCATGTGTTTTATTTCCCACAGGGAAATAAAACATTTTTTGAGATTTCGACAATACTCATGATTACCTATTCAATGTCAATATTTACATATTTAAAATCTGGAAAAGATAATACATACCTTTCTTAATTTATAAAAAAAATCTTCCAAACTTCTACGATGGGTACTAAAGGAACTGTGCGAGAGACATTATAATATTAACATAAAGTATTTTTGGAGGAATTTAATTACATTATTTTGATACAGTAATTTCACTCATTTTCATACAATTGTAGAAAGTTGATAACTGCAAACTGTTGATACTCTTGTTTTGTAAATGAATTCCAATTAACTGATGCTTGTGAAAATGTAGTTGTTCACACATAAACAAAATGTCTAAGTAATTTTTAAGGTTAAAATAAGAATTTAATAAAAATATATTTCGTTTTTAATAATTTGGTTAAATTACTGTCCAAATAAAAGTTGTTCCAACTTAAAATTAATGAGTAATGTTCTGAAAAGGTTTTGGTTGGGGTCGTTATTAATTGTATGCTTTCAAGTTTATTTTATGAGCTTTTGTGATGTAAAAAACTGCATTTTAATTCAATTTATCACAAGAATTAATTCAATGTTAAGTTTTTTAATGTGTTGGTTAATTAAGACACATTTACTGAATTTTTCGCAGTGATGTTTCAACGTCTAGTTTGCTCTACTTAAGTTTATTAATTTTTAACGTTCAAAAATTAAGTTTAATTTAAAAAATAAATGTCATTGCAGTTAGCCACAAAATATTCCATTAGTTTCGATAAATGACTAATCGATTAAATATCCCGTTGCGTATTTATTCTGCGCTTAAGTAAATGGGTAAAACAAAAGAAGTAACCTCGTAGTGAGCAGACTGTCAGGGGTGGTAAGTGTCATGTTTGTATTCATGTATAGAGCAAGTTCAAAGACATCAAAAGCATGACTGCATGCAACTGTGGTGTCAATTAACCATATCACTAACCGATACTTTTTTCTCTGGATCACTTTAATTGATTTCTTTTTTTTAAACTAAAAAGGATACATGAAGAGGTTAGGGAATCGTAATTTAAAAAGCTATTTAAATATTAAAAAATAAAAATCTTATTAGGTTCAAAATAGTAATGCCATGCTGATATAAACAATTGTCATTGATTGACTCTAATTGGTTTATTATTTAAATCATTCATAAATTAAAAAAATATAAATTATAAATTCGCAAATTCACAAATTCATTGATTTGTTATTTAATTAGAGTACTATTACCATAGATAAATAGAGTGCAAAATTCAGAGACTATATTAAGTCTTAAATATAAAATTGGGTATTAATCTTAATATATGATTCATTTTTGTACTTACGTTTGGCTATATTCTCGAGGGACAAAACAAGCCCTACACCTACCTTCTTAACTTTTTCATGTATAAAAAAAAATGTTATCATCTAAAATACTGTAACTTGTTATATTTTGGGTCGATTATTTATGATCGTGCATTGTTTTATTAGTAATGTTAGTAAATGAAGGTCATAAATTAGTCATAAATTAATGAATTGAAGAAAATTTAATCCAACAGAAACGTTTTTTGTTCTGTGAATCTGGAAAAGTGTAATTGATACCACAACTGTAGCAATAACCTGTCAAAATAATCCAATTAGTGTGAGTGACAAAAATGTGAAATGTTCATCTGACCTTGAAATTAAAGTATTTAGGGAGATATACTTATGTGACAACATTATTTAAACTTTAAGTACTGTTTAAATTAGTTGCAACAGAAACGCTTTTAAAAAACGTGTTAAAGTTGTACTTTTAGTCCCAAGGGAGGAAGGTTAATCCTATAAGAATAACATTGTAAAACCGGGGACACCTTGTAATGAACCAATAGAAATAATAGTAGCTGACATTAGTAAGTAAGTCTTGAATGGTTAACTGATAATTTGAATTATATAGTTTGAGGTTTTACTTGCTAACTTGGAAAATTATAGGAATTCGGGTTAGTTAATAGTAGGTAATTTGTAGCTTGTGTTAACTGTTTGTGTAGGGTCACAGATAAAAGCGCAATGGAAATTCTCATCAGCTGAAAACACGGCCTGCGCTACAAACCCCATTGATATTTTACATGGCGTGATTAACACTCGACACGCTCGTTCGGACTTTTAATTTATATTGGATACCTGCTAAATCGCGCTATTGACTTAACAGTGTTCGTTTTATATAGGATTTCAGTAAATAATTTATCTGTTTTGAAAGGGTATCAGTGGGCTTGTATTATGGGTAAAACATTATGTAATACAACGATTTATTTTTATCATTAAAATTGCAAAAATGTTAATGATGTTAAGTACAATATTGCATTTGAGGATTGTTTATGTGGAATGACCCAGAACTCTCTGGAACTTTTAATTTTTAAAAGTGTTCCTTTGGATGAGACAAACATATTTTACTTTATAAACGTGGACGTAGTTTTCCGACCGTCAGTATGTATGTATTTTTACAAAGTATTTTATAGCTCAAGATCCTTTTAAAAGATAAACTAAATCCGTTTCGATATACTAGCCATTTAAAAGATTTAATGTCGTGTTTTACAAAATCCATTATAGATAAAACAAAACTAAGAGATATAATGCACGCAAAATAAAAATACACATAAAATGACGCCTTATTAGCTTAAATGGAATGAAATGAACGAGTTTTGACAGTTTTTACGAAACAATATAAGCTCATTCATTCATTCGAAGGGGTGGATTACCTAATTGCACAAAGGGGCGGAACAAAGTTCCTGTAGCACGTCAGCTATGTGGCTTTTTGCGCACCCCTGTTGATTGAATGTCTTATGGGCATTCCAAGTTTAAAACCCTTATGAACTGCCATAGTTTCCCGACCAGCTCCTCCCGGGGAGGGTGACAACCCCTCTCCATGACGCCGAGAGTGGCGGCTCTCACCCCAGCAAGCCGCAGTAGCTGCAGTAGGTGCAGTAGCTCACAGCAGATGATCAGCAGTCTCTTTGGACTGCCCACACTTCCTGCAGATTGGGTCTCTAGAAAAGAATCCCATGCGAGCAAGATGTTTTTCATATGTCCGTGTCCATGATGAGACCTACAATGAGTCTGAGTTCGGACCTACCTAACTGTAGAAGATCTTCTGCGATCCTCGAAGAGGGAGAACTGAGAGATAGTTTACTTACTCTCAGGAGGGGAAGCTCTGCCCATCTTCTGCGGTGACACTCACACTGCGTTGCGGCATTCCCACACTATCTTGGGGTCGAATGAGTCCAGAACCTTGAGAGTAGCTTGACTATCTGAGAAAATGGTAATGTTCCTGTTCCTGACACCTCTGTTGAGATTGAACAGAGCACATTCCATGATGGCTGCCACTTCTGCCTGGAACACTGTGGAGAAATCCCTGGCAATGGGATTTCCCCACAGCCAGTACAAAACATACAGCCAGTGCAAAAGCCTGGGGTGCAGTCCCCATGTAGTACCAATTATTCGTCTGCAAGTCATGAGTGACCACTTACCTCGGTCAATCACCCTTTGCAGCTGCAGCTCCCACCTCAGTGTCTTATCAAGTACCACACCCAAGTACTTGACCTGCAGATTTACCTCTGTGCCCTGCACGTTCAAAGGTCCCAGCCCAAGCAGGTTCCTCCTTCTTGTGAATGGCACCGCCACTACCTTGGAGGGATTGATGACAAGATCCACCTCCTTGCACCAGTCTCCCACCAGGTAAATTGCTCCGTTCATAAGTTCTCTGATTGTGTTGGTGGACCTACCAATAACCAGAATTGCAATGACATCAGCGTAGCCCAGGGCTAGTACGCCAGAATCATTGAGACGCCTGATGAGATCATCAGCTACAAGATTTGACAGCAGGGGGGAGAGAACTCCCCCCTGAGGGCAGGCTCTTGTGGTCAGAGCGACTAATTCCTCACCTTGAAGTGAGAGAACGACTTTCCTGTCGCTCAGTAATGCCTTGGTCCAGCCGCATATGACTCCGCTAAGCCCACGGGCCCTAGCAGCAATCACCACCGCCGTCGTGGAGGTGTTGTCGAAGGCCCCTTGGATGTCCAGAAAAGCACCCGAAGGGGTGGATTACTCCCAAGACACTTCAGCCGTAGAGGCTTTTTGCGCACCCCTTAAAAAAGCTCATACTACCCCAATACTGCACATACTACATTTGCAATACTGATAGTGAGCATTGGATCATAATATAATAATTTATTTTATTTTTAGAACGGAAAATACTTCTTTTTGACCTTATCGCATGTATGAAAATAAACTGTTTTTTGAGAAGTGTGATGGAAAATGTTAGCTTTATTTGATAATAATTGTAATTATTATAATAAAGGGTAAATTTATATTAAAAACTTCTGTTCAAGATTTAGATGGTATTGAGCTGATATTAGACCTCTCCTTTTAACACTACATGCAATTGTTCTGAACAATTGTGAACCGTATAAAATATGTATTACAAACTTCAAACTAGTTTTAGCTAATCTTACTCTCTACATAATTTTTTCCAACCTAAAATACGATTTTTTAATATTGAATAGAAATTCTTTCTAACTAGCTACTCAATCATAAATTTTTACAAGAATATAAATGGTGTAAGTATATAATATAATCTGTGTGAAATAAAGTAACAAAAATGCTGTAAACCGAATATAAATATGTTTATCCACGATAAAATTAATTAGTTCAATGATCCCAAAGATAGTGCTTTAGAAAATACTATTCGATAATAATTCCAAATGTTTATACACCTTTTACTGTTGCAGGTTGCGGAATACAAGATTTCATGTAAGTTGATCTTGATAATGTTTTACAGACGTTATACTAATAATTTTAACCAATCTTCATTATTGTTCTCAAATTGCCTAGACACTTTTCATGCATTAGTTAAGCAAATTTTACTTTCAATCCTGGATGTGTTTAACTTATATTATTTTGTGGAACATTTTTGGAGCTATGTTTCCCTTCAAAACAGAATACTAACACATGTTTTTATAACTATACAAATCAAATAGTTTTATCGTTCAAAAATTTGTTTAAATAAAGAGCATTATTCAATGCCAAGCACATATAAGTTTTATAGCGTAAATGTTAGCTCCAAAAAGAAAGAAATACCATAAAACTAAATTCTTGAAGTCTATCTTTCATTATTTCAAAGACGAAAGTAGGGAAAAAGGGAATATTATATGTTTAAGTGTATTTGAACTACTTTGGTCGTAAAAAAGAACGTTTTTTGGTAAAAAAAACATTTAATGTTTTGATAGAATCAAGAATGGCACCGAAATCACAAAACAAAACTGAATATAAAGCAAACAATCAAAGGAAATGAAAAAATAAGCAAATGTATATCTAATAAAAAAGTTGAGTTTAATATGGGAATTAAATTAGTTCGAAATATATTTTTAATAGCAAATTTTTTCAGAGTTATATCAGCTTATAATTATCCTCTCTTGAGGTGCGGTTTTGAGGCAAGTTGTCGAGTTTCCTGCTGATGTAAGGGTGTGGTTTTGTGTTGCTTCAGGGGATGAATTGAAAGGTTGTATTGGTTTTCCGCGTCTTGTGTGATATTGGTAAGTGTCGCTGTGTCTTCTCCATGTAGTAATACTTAAAACTATCGATATATAAATGGTTCGATTAATATTGCTATATCTGAGGGTGAATATTCGTATCGATATAAGAATGGTTCGATTAATATCGCTATATCCGAAGGTGGATGTTTGATTCGATATATGAATGTTATGATTAAAATTGCTTACCAAAGATGGACATTGGGCTATTATTCTTATCCTAGCTAATGAATCAGCTGATCTTTTAAGTTCCAAAGCATTATGATATACATTACGAGCATAAATATATCCACTAAATCAATGTCTCACAAATAAATATGATTACGAATGTGAAGAGGATAGTCAATATCTATAAAATAGAATACAATAGAACTGAACAGAATACAAGAGAATATTACTTTATTTACATATCTTTCCGATAACAAGATATATTTTATATTTCTAATCATAGAAAACAATGGTCATAAGACCGTCGTCATCTTGGCAAGTCAACTGGTGATATCATTCTTACACTCCTATTATACACAAAAATAATTAAAATACTATACCAAAATAATATTGTCCATTTACTTCTTTACGAAACAAAAAAAAAATTTAAAAACAAAAATAAAATATAAATCTACTTAAAAATTATAATAAAATTTTGATCTCCTGTTAAAATGTGAAAAGTGATGTTTCCTGTATACACTGAAAAGCCATTTATACCATCAAAAAATTTTATTTTTAAATTTATACCACTTTATCAAAACTGATTAAATAAAGGAGTTTGCCTAATCACTTATTTAAAGGGGAAAAGAGTATTATTGCTGCCATGATAAACACATCTATGATTTTTTGAAAATGAATGGATCTCAACCACATGAATTAAATATCAAGTTTATAAAATATTAGTATAAGTGAAAAATTATTTTTTTTATCATAAGATTAACATGGAGCCTCAAAAGATCGTACTGTTTGTTTTTTTATATCTCGGTCCTGAAGATAAGAAAAACTTTGCTTTTGTGTAGTTTTTTGGTTGTGGTGATATTTAGTTTTTTTAGTACTGAAAAATAAAAAATGTTTGGGGTACAAAATGTGTTTGTGTGTGTCTTGTGTGTGTGTGGTGTGTGTGTGTGTGTGGTGTGTGTGTGTGTGTTTGGTCTGTGTTTTGTTGAGATATCTGTTCACACAGTAAATATATTTTACATATGTATCAATATATATATCTCTTTTTTTTTTAATTTTGATTTGATTTTTAGTTCACCTAAAAATAAAAAATAATCCAATATCATTTCTAACGATAGTCAAATTTAAAAAGAAGTTTTAAACCAAAAAAAATAATTTTAAAATTTGTAAAAATCGTACATTAAAACGCGCATCCTTTCTACTATACAAAACCAATAAAAATCATTATTAAATAGTGAAAATAAATTTGGACTGGCCATGCACCCCGTTTTTAGACCAACTTTGGATTCAAAGCTTGTTGTTATCCCACTCTTATGCCACGCCGAAACATTAGTGCCATCATAAAAATCCTGTTATAATTTGAAAATGTTTGAAGATACTCCTTTTTATAAATCGATGAATTTCTGTCAACTGTATCAAAAGCTGCAGTAAAGTCTACGATAAAGCAAAATATTTTTTGTTTATCGATTAATAATTCCGAATCGACTAAACACTCTAGATTAAATATAGTGTAAATATTTGAATAGTTTTTTATGAATCCAACATGAAACTCTGTTATTGTTTTTACTTTCTCCCCTTATACGTAGTATATGGAGAAAGTATTGTTTTCGTCAAAATTTTCGAATTTGAGTTGAGGGTGGATATATCCGTTTTGGGGTCCCCTGAATCCAAAAAAGTGGGTTTGGAGGTGATATCTGTCCGTCCGTGTGTCTGTGTGTGTGTGTGTGTGTGTGTGTGTGTGTGTGTGTGTGTGTGTGCGTGTGACTGGATGTGTACAGTGCCACAGCCTACCCCGTTGGTCCGATTTAGATGAAATTTGGCATGTACGTATATATTCACGGTATCTCCTCTTTTTTCATTTTTTTGAATTTTAGATTTTTAAGGGTAGTTCACCCCTAAAAACTCTTAAAAAACGTGAAAAATCCAAATTTCTCAGAAACGGCTCTAACGATTTTGATTAAAATTTGATAGTTTATAGTGCACAGAGTACTAAATAATTTGACACCACCCGCATGTCTGTAAAAATGACGGTTCAAAAGTTATGGGCTTTTAAATTTTAGAAAAATTAAATTTTTAAATTTTCAGCGAAAACAATAAACGTAAAGTATAATTTGACTGTCACCATTAAAACCTGCTTAAAAAACTAAACAAATTAGTATTTTGAATTATTTGTCTACGACTAACGGTTCCAGAGAAAAGTTAAATTTAAGGTCCATGATAAACACAGTACGTTGTCTGAAAGCGCCCAACGTTATTGTTATGGAGAATATTAAAATATCAATTTCTTCCTTATTTTTTAACCGTTTTCCATGAAACAGGTATGAAGTGTAAGGTCAAATCACCCAACAGAACCAACTCAAAAAAGCTTGGTATTACCGGGGGGGGGGGTGTTTCCCCCCATACAGTTCGAACAATTATTTTAACTTTGCCTCTCTTGTTTTTATTTTCAGAAACGGGATGATTATTTTTGAAACACTAAATTATTAAATGGTATTTATTTAGATGAACTTTGGCGAACATGCTGGTTTATTACAGATTGTCTTTCTTGAACTTACTTAAGGGAGAAAGTATGTGTCAGTTCACTGGTACCATTTATTTTTACCATCATCCATTCATTGAGTCTAAAATTTAATAAGCTTAAGAAAATTTATAAAAGGTAGACCTCTATATCTTCCAACTGAATTAACATCTCCTTTCTTAAGTATCTCTGCTATCTTTCCTCTCTCGTACATGCTATTAATATTTTAACAGTTTACAAAGAAGAGAATCTGGAACATGTTTTAAGAATTCGTAATACACTCCATCGAGGCCAGAGTCTTTGTTGTCTTTTAATCGTAAGATAATCTTTTTCAACTCCATAATATCAAATTCAGTGTTCAATATTGCGTCCGTTATCAATAGTGGCGCATAGCTGATAACAAAGGGGGGTTCAATAATTTTTAAAATACCTTACCCACTCCTCCAAGGTGATATTTCCAATAACTATCACACTTCTGTGTTTAAATCTATTTAAAGCAGAGAAAACACTTTTAATCCGCTCTATTATGTAAATCTAAGAGTCTTTTCTAAAATTAATGTATCTTTATTTGACGTCAAAGCTTAAAGTACATACAAATTAATCAATCAATGTTCTGCCTATAAAATTTATTTTAAATATATATTCTCATAGCTAAACATTCGTAATTATACCACCTTTGTTTATTATTAAAATTGAGAATTTTAGTTTTGTGGACGGCTTATATTGCACCGATTCAAATATTATTTTAGTATTTTATTGATATTATCTTTGTTATTATTCGTATTGTTGAAAAAATGACTAGCATAAGCCTAGCTCAGATCCAAAATGGTGCCCATTTTAAATTTTACCGTTAACAAAGTATTTTAGTTTTAAAGTTTCAAATGGTCGTTTTTTAAATTTTGAACTTGGATCATGCTAGATATGTGTAATAGTAGTCTACTAGTGTAAAAACATACCAAATATGAAAATTATCCGTTAAAAAATGTATGAAATATGTAATAAAATATGTATGAAAAATTTATAAAACAGTGTTAAAAAATATTTTGTGAAAAATACAAAATGGCGGATATCGAAGAAAATAGGTGTTTTAGGGCATACCTCCATTGGACCCTTTTTCTTCCTTTTTATGTACCCAATCACTCACTGAAGTCCTGAAAGGTTTTTCATGGACACCCTGTATATACCGGCCGGTACGGTAGCTCAGTGATAACGTTCAGGCCTAGTAAGTCAAATGTTTCTGGATCAAAACCAGCAACTCATAACAACAACTCAGGAAACTCCTGTCATATCATGACCGGTCATCTCTGGCCAGCATTTTTACTTTTTATAATCCTGGATTAATTTTATTAATTATCACGACTGTGTGATGTGTGATCAATTTAATCCAGGTAATTAACCTTGGTTTAAACTTCCTGTATGATGTATACCCTCTATTATCCAGCAGTGTTTCACAAAACTATATTGCTTCATTAGAGCAGGTGGTAAAGGATGAGTCTCAGCAGTGTGCAACAAAGAGGCTCTCCCTTGTTATGGAACCAAGTGTTGTTGGCTAATGTAACATCACAAGGGAACAAGTCAGCACCGCATATCATTGTTTTGTGGGTTCGTTCTTAATGAAAAGAACTTATTAAAATTTATAAATTTATAGATTTATATGTGTTACAGATTTTAAATTTGAATATGGACTATCAATTTGTATAATTTTATAATCAAACTATTATAAACGCTAATCAAATATTAAATATACTTTTTGAAAATCTGTTTGATATACAAGGACGTGTCTTTAGACCAAAGTTTCATCTTAAAGGCCAACACACAAAGCAACAGATGCGCATATGCAGACGCCCGGAAGAAGAATCGCTCCCCATGTTATTAGATGTTGCAACGCACACAGACGTACGTATTTATGCCGACATCTACATGCAGATGTTTACATTTAATCACATTGTGAGCGAATTCTTCTCCGTCCGTCTGCATATGTGCGTCATAAACTTTATCTTTGTATAAACGGTTAATTTAATTTTCAATTGGAAATATTTAGATCATTGACATTGATGTTCCCATAACCATATGACGTCATAATCATTACACTTTTTGCATCTCAAAAATTTCTAACAGCCCCCTTCCACCAAGACCTTAGACATACTCATGTAAACAATTACAGCGCGTATTTAAAATAATATAGCTGTAAATTTTCGCAACAAAAAACACCATATATTGATATTAATATCATTCATGTGTGTGTCCAGCCAGTTATCGATGACATTAAGTTAAATTTTGGTTCAAGTTGGATATTGACCTGTGATGTATCTTATTTAGGTGTATTGCCTTATCGAAAGGAGAATTGTTAACTTTGGAGCTTGGGTTTTATAAGAAGTTATCATCATATTTGCTTACCTTATAAATCTCTTTACTTATAATGTTAATGTTTTTAGTTTTCTAGAATTTTGAATTTTTTGCAGATTGTACTCCAATCATTTATAGCTATGTCCATTCAATTATATACTCTTGTTGGGGTTTCTGAAGGTAAATTTAATTTTTCATCATAAAAGAAATTTAGAAGCATGTATTCAAACTATTATAGTTTCAAATGATATAATTACTTGTTGTTTAACGAAGATGGAGATTATTTTACTTACAATGTAAGTGATTTGTTTATCATGATCTATAATTTTATCCTAGGAAAAATATTTTTTCGTCATACTGCTTCAAAAACAGCTGTTTTAATAGATTAGAAATAAAAAAAAGAACTGATACAACGTAAGTAGCATAACAACTGATTACTCTAAAGGAACAAAAATTGTCGAAAACTATTGATACAAAATCAGATAACAATTTATGTCCTACGAGTTTCATTTTAAGCTGCTTGAATATATTAGTATTTTTTATTATACGCAAAAAATAAATAAAAGGAGGCGAATATTTAGACAAGATACACCCCGTGGTTGAACAACATCATGTTCATCACGGAAATATCTCGGCCACTTCAGACCGTGTTGTCATAACAATACGTTTTATTTCTTCTTCTGCTTCGCACACCTCAGGTTGTTATTATATGTCTATTTCTACAGCCACGCTCGATCGTTCCTGCAATAAGCTGTCAATTCCACGTTACTCTGTGCTATTGCGTCAAAATGTATTATTTTAAAATCATTAATTTTGATTCACTCTAAATTATAACAGATTAGGAACCTTATAGGTATTAAAACAAATGTGTCGTGCTGGATTGTCACGAGAATCGGTGAATGATCTGATGACAGACCGTTAACCGTGCTTGCGACATTCTCGAACGGTAGGTTCCTGCACAGAGCAGAATCAAAATATCAGGTGAGTGGCGAGGATTTTGTGGGCTGTTCGTCGGCCCGTCGGTGGCCACCGCGTCTGTGACGGCTTGATTGTTGAGGAAAGCTCTCAACACCTTACCCCTTTCATTTGTGCCAAGTGAGTCCCAAGACGGGTGTTTGGCGTTGAAGTGACCTGCACCTGCATTAGAGAAGGAAAGCGATCTGGGCCACTTTGTGGTCCAGATCCCTTAAACGAGTGCCTGAACATGGAGTGAGCCCCAATGGCGTACGCCAAATTTAGGCCTAGCCTTTTGTAATGTGACAAACAATTCCAGGATAGAATCCTAAAGAGTTAAGTAGGTTTTTTAGTGGATAAACCTGTTTTTTAAGGAAGTCCTACACTACAGGCTGGCCACATATGTGCATAAAGCATTTATTCCGTCTCTCCCTCAAAACCCCTGGTTTATATAAATTTCTCTTAACAATCCAATTTTTAATCCATATTGAAAAAAAGTTAAACCCTTGTATTCAACCACATATTTTCTTTAAAGTATTTTTTTTAATTTTTCCTAGATACAGTATAGATGAAATTGTCATAAAAATATAAATTTGGTTGTTCACCTATAATCACCCTATATATCTAAGTAACATGGTGTACATACGTTTATAAACTTTCAGATAATGTAATAATAAAGACCGATTAATTATTATAAACTACACCGTTTTGATAATTTGTAAAACCTGAAGTAGAACCTCGAGGGAAATCTGCTGTAGAATAATTCAATGTTTCCACATAATTTCTTCAAGTTTGTATTCTTTTACAGCAATAAATCTTGCTCCAGGCTAAACTCCCATTCAAATATCCGTCACGTTTTCTTCATACCTGTTTACAAGCTTTTGAGACTTGTAAAGGCTTGCTTGTAAGGTAAATAAATATTTTTAAAGATTATATATTACTATAAAGCCTAATTTGAGGTCAAATATTTGCTATTATTTTTAAGTAATATTTTTTTTATTCGAAGGTGTTTTTGCTAAATATTCATAATCATACAAAACTTTATGGAGCATGATATTCATTTCTGTGAGAAATGTGTACTTAAAATGCGAGAGTAAAATGCTTGTTTGCAGTTAGTTGTCCTTTGTACAAGTATATTTCAAAAATGTCAAAGGATATACTTTTTAATTATATAACAGTCGGATTTATTTAAGCCGGATTTGTTTAATTTGATTGAGCCGACGAGTTTATACGGTTTTATTCAGACAAATACCATTTTCCTGTTCATTATAATTAATTTTAAATCTCCCAATTTTGTTTTGAAAGTTAAGATTGATTATAATACTCTTTTTACATGTTTAAGTGTAAATTATAGTATTTTACTACGTAAATCGATACGCATACCTAAATTTTATTGATGTAAAAGCTTATACAATACAAGGGAACAGGACACTTTATTCCACGAGCACTCGTTGGGAAATACTGGACAGTATATAAATCATATACAAAATACAACTAATATGTATAGCATTTAGTGTATCTGCATGCATGCTTCATATTTTATGAACCTAGTCAGTGTTGATATCTAATTTACTTAATTGATCCTAATTCATTAATATTCCATAGTCAACACTGATATTATCTATCGCCTGTTGGTAAATTAAAAATCCAGTTTATTTTCCAAAAATGTTTAATCTGATTTTAGAAAGAACTTTGCAAACCATACTTTGGAAAATAAATATTTTTACAGCTGGAGATAATTATTTAGCTTTAAATGAAAATAATTATTTGTTCGCAATTAGCAAAGGATCGAACAAGTAATTTTGCGTATAACTGGAGACCCAAGATTCCCTACTCCATTTATGTAGAACTTATCCTCTGTTGATTTTGTATTAAGTCTAATTAATTTAACTAAACATCCTATTAACACACATCACTCCTATTATTGTGTGCTTACTGGAGGCATTGGGATAATGGAAGTGTGCATTTACCAAATGGTGCCTAGCACAATGAACCGTGGTTGAATCCAGTACATTTTTTCATGTTAGATCAAATAAAATCCCCCAAACAACAATACTATGATAGAACATAACTAAATTTATATATGAAAAGTTATACTAAATTATATTTTAGAAATTGCTGAATTTTAATTACAGTATCTATATTCTGATTCTTTAGTTATTCAATACATCTGTGTATTTGTAAAATGCAGTTTTTTTTTAATTAATTATATTTTTTGTGTTCGATTATTCACTCAAATAAAATAAAACCATCATAATTGTATAGAATTAAATTCATACGCTTTATGATAAAATAAAATAAATTGATGCCAGAACTGTTTAAGAAAAATAATTTTCAACTAATATTTATTTCTTAGCAAAGTTTTTACAGTTAATGTTGACATAATTTTTTTATATTTAATATTGTAATATAAATTATTTATAATAACATGTTTCCAATATCGTGATTAAAACCAATTATTTAAAAATATTATTAAATCTAAATCATCTACTTCATTATAACTACATTACAAGTATAAATCCAGCCAAGCTGTGACCTCATCCTGGAACTAAAGTACTTTGAACTTACGTATTTTATACAGATTTAAGAGTATTTGAATATTATTCTGGTCGATTACGGCATTTCGTAGGAAGTATAAACTAATTATTTCTGTAAATTTTATTTGTAAATTATTTTTGTAAAAGAAAATGTGTTCACAATATAATATACATTTTGTAAAGAGGTACATTGTATCAATACAAATAATTACCCTCTAAATCCAAGGGATTGTAAGGATTGTATTTGTATACAAAAGAATACTGGTGTATTTTATAAGAAAAAAAGTAAAACATCTAAGCTACAACTTATAAAAAACTATTATTTTTAGTTTTCTTAGGTACAAACATCACATTTAACGTAACAATGTCAAGCCAATTTTTGTTTTAGCATAGATGTTTACTGTATGAGAAAGATATTGAGTACACAAAGCCTTAGGGGGGCTTCCTATATTTCACCATGTTAGCTTATGTACCTTTTTCTAAGAAACTATTATGTTAACTTATTATTAACTAACTAATCCTTTATCAACATTTTTACAGTGGGTTTTTGAAAATATCAATTTCATTGTTCAGCAGGTACATTTTAGAAAAAATATATATTTTCTCCCTATAATATATTTTTTTATTTTGTTGTTAAAAAACATAAGTTAAAACCAACTGGTATAGTTGTCCATAATATTGTCTAACATGTGGTTGCTAAGTTTTAAGGACCTCGCGCTAATGGTACTGAGAAAAATGGTACCTAATGTACAATTTTTTTCCTAAACAAAAATCCAGTTTTGGTAGAAATGGTTAACAAACGTATCATCACCCATAAAACCGCACTTGCAGGGTTACGAAAAAATATAATTTTTAAAGTCAAAGTCAAAATCAGATTTATTCCAAAAAAACAATCAAAATATATTGCAAAATAAACACATTTTCCAAATAAAATTTATATCCAAAATACATTATATGTATATTGTGTCGTATATCAAATTAAAGAGCAGAAAAAACTAACAAGCTTTGATAAATCAAAGCAAATGAAAATCTATAATAATTTTTCAAAGGTCTGCTCTCCTTTAACTGAAATAATTATAATTTCATTTTGGAGCATTTTAATTTATCTTGAAAATTATTTTTGGCATTGGTAATTGTTGTCCCAAGTAGCTATAAGCAAGTAAGTTACCAGTACGGTAGATAAGGGGTACAATTAAAGTAAGTTACCAGTACGGTAGATAAGGGGTACAATTAGTAACCCAGTGTCAGGGTAAGGGGTGGTCTAGTAAGTCAAAGCAGGGTGTATTTCCTCTATGGTCAAAGGTTTCTGTATCGAAACCAGAGGTCGGTGACATGAGCGGTCACCTCTAGCTAGCATGCAGTATGTGACTAATACCTCTACTGATGCCTAGGCCTATGGTGTTGGTTAAAGTAGTAAAGTTCAGGTTTTTCTTTTAAATAAACCCTATAGAATTTTTTTACCATACTCAGTTCATAAACTACTTACTCACAATTAATCACTATTAATTAACAAAATCGTTGCCAACTGTACAACGCTAAAAGTTAGGCTTAAAAGCTATTTACGGTGATTATAAACTTTTTAAATTATAATGAAGTTTTCTAAAGATATATTTTCCGTCTCTGAACCTCGTCAGTGGCTTAGAGGCTGAGATAAATTCCCGTAATCCGACGAAAAGATTACAAGATAAACAAGACAGAGTAGTCACTTGCTTAGACATGCAAATGGAATGGTTTGCACGTACCAACCTGCTAGACTATCCGTTTAAACATTTCTTTCCAGTTAACGCTTCTTAATTTTTTACATAATTTAACTAATTATACAAAGTGATATTTTAAGCCTCACTAACTGTTTTAGAGTATCGAAATAGTAATTTTAACATTTGTAATGAGGCATACATTTACTCGACTTATTTTACAATACAATTATTACTGTATTCTTAAGTAAATACTATATTCTGGTTATTTTACAAGCAAAATCTAGGGGTTTTTAAACATGGTGCAGTCTGAGATAGATAGAAGTTTTATTTTTAGAAATTTAAACTAGGGTGTATTATGTTAGACTAGTATTCAATACTTAGACATTACTGCTTTTTCTCAGTCCTCAGATAAAATTAATTATTGTTATATTAATTCATTTAGATATTTTAAACCAGTAAAATTTCAATAATTCCAAGTCTTCACTGTTTCAGTGATTTAGTAGTGCTAAAATGTCTCTAAAAATACTGGTGTTGCTAGAAATAAAGAAGTAAACAAATTTTATGGCTCAACAAAGGCTGAACAATATTTTATTTTATTTTTAATTTGACATTAAAATTATTTCCTACACGGTAAAGAATCCCTTATTAAATGTATTCTGCTTCGTTGTTAATTCAATTTATTTTGAAATACATAAAGATAGATCTTGGTAACCCCAAAAAGGAAATTTAAAGTTTGAAACATTTCAAATTTCTAACCAGGAGGATTATAACAGCAGGGAAGAAGAGTATTAAGTTACAACTAGATGCCATGTTCATTACTGCTACAGACGGATGTTAAGTCTTTGCTCTCTTTGATGGAAAGATATTGTGTTTGGGTTATGAGGAACCTTTGTGTTGGTGATGAATTTGTTAGCAGCTCAGTGGGTAAATTTGTCTCAATCATCATTGGAAGCAAATACATATTAAAAAATTCTTAAAAATAGCTCTATATTCATTTTTCTCTTTACGATGTATCGTAAATTTCACTTTATTCGTCTGCAAAAATCTATTAGAACTGTAGCCTCACTTGAAACTTTATATTCACACTAACTTACTTAATGGAGTGTTCACTCGTATCCGAGTACTTGGTTTCATCAAAGCATCCCCTTTAGTGGCTTCGGCCAGCAGTATCTTCTTAATCTAGCCTAACTTCCTTTTGTCTCTCTGAATCTTGTACTACTTTAATTGGCCTTTCATTTGATCTTCTGCTTTAAGGATTATTTCTCTATACAATGAACTACCTACTCATTATCCAGTACATACCCACTATTGTAAAGATTCTTGCCTCCAGAATTGATAAATGACTATGATAGATTATATATTATAAAAACCTTCGTAAACTAATATTCCTAGTCAGTGTTTGACCATTTTTCGGAAATTGATATTCCATGTCAAGCAGTTATTTCATAAAAAAAAGTTTGAAGTCAGAAAAAATACATATTGTTAAATATTTACACATCTGACACTACCTGTTTGGCCAACCACATAAAAAACATAGCAGCTATTAGATAGAGTTGTAATAGACCTTTTCTTCACCGTTAAGGCTGCTTAAATGTAAATTTAAAATGTGTAACTAATAAGAAGTGTAAATACGTAACCACTTGACGAGGCTTGAAAAGTCTTGTCACTATTGACTATAATAAGACTTGTTGACCAAGTTAATAGGTAAAACCGATTAATAACCATAATACCCACTAACATTGGTAGTTATGCAATACAAGTAATTAGTAGTAGATAAAATATAAATTTAAATGAACAAATATTTTAAAACTAGTAAGTAAGTTTTGTCAGTACAAAACCATACAATATTAATACAATATTATTAATACAATATTAATACTCCGTACAAATATATTAATACAAATTTGTATTAATTTTAAATACCTGTTTATTTTAGACTCTTTGTTCAACGTTTCGACAATAAAGCTCCACGATGTTGCACTTCAAGGGCTAATGACCAACAAACAAACTCCAGCGCGTGTTAAAACACGCTTTAGTATCAGTCATGCAGGGGTTGAGTTTAATGGTTGATATTTTAGCTAGATACAACAGCTACAAGGCAGCCCAAGTTTTTAATTCCATGGCCCTTCTGTTTTTCACACTCATTAATCTCTTCCAACTAAATTTTTCTTCCAGCAGATTTTAAAAGTATTTTATTGTTCAAGTTTTCAACTACAAAATATTATTATAAACAAATTCAACGTAGGTCTAGGTTGCTTGTCGTTTAATTATCAGGTCTACTAATGTGGCAACAGCAGCTGTTTCATGCTTCTAGTTTATCTTCAGGTCTAGTACTCTGTTGTCCGTTTTAGCAGGAATCTGAGTGACGTTGTCACATAAAATATTTTGTTCACATTCACTAAATATGTGTGTTCGATTGTTTTTAATATGTGTAACCACACTGAAGTACAATTTTTAATATATAGGATCTAGATTTCCAATGCGTCGAAATATAAAATAACTGTAAAACGCTATATAATGCAAATATAGCCACAAACTTAATGCAAGATCGTGATCAAAACTTACTTTAGATGAATAGTTTTGATAATTTCATAATGCTAGTTGTCAAAATTTATTTTTGACATATATAAAGGGTGTTTCCCGGCAACCCTGACAAACTCCGGGAATTTATTCCTTGAGTTAAAACAAGGAAAAAAACTATATAAACATAGGTCCTAAACCCATTTGTTTCATAGTTATAGTTAAAAATGTGATTTTTTAGTTTTTGTGTGTATCTAATGTACATTTTTACCTCTGGAATTCAAAATTGATCAAATATTTTGACAAAACTTTCATAGATAGATAGAATATTAAATTTAAATGAGATTTCATTGCTTTTTTCCACAAACAAATTGAGTATGGCTGAGAAAAATCTGTTTAAAACAAAGTTAAAAAAAAATAGAGCTCAAAAATATTTGTTATAACTTTTAACGCCCTTTACTAATACAAGCAATTGAGTTGCAACTTAACCAAAAGTTGCAGAATTTAATGGAGAACAATAAAATATCAACTTTTGTATACCTTTTCAGGTGATTATTTTATGTAAAATTAAAAACAATGTAAGATAACACAATTTTTATGGAAAATTTAAGGTCGAAAGAGATTACATTTTATTTGAAATAAAAAACTTAATTGTTTAACAACTAAGATAACATTATCTGAAGAAAAATGACAGAGATAATCATTTTCAAATTTTTCAGTTTTAAACATTTTTACTTCGGTTTTTATTTAGTTTTAAAAATAGTTTATTAGCTTTTAATAAGATACAACACTGGAGAATTCAGAAAACCACCAGAATCCAGCCTTTGAAACTTATTGTTGTCTAATTATTTTTCTTTTAATGAAAAAGTGTTTATAAAACTATCAGATTCTAATATTATTACTAACAGCGAATCCTGATATGCTTCTGATATGCACTTTATGGATTTTGCAATGGGAGTTCAAGAGCGGCTGTAATTGAGTACAGCACAAGATTTCCTAATAGGCGTGTCCCTAATAGTCACTTTCAGGAGTTTCAGAGCTTAATGTCTTCTACAAAAGTATGGAAAATATTAAAGAAAGAAAATTACTACCCTTATTATGTACAGAAAGTTCAGGCGCTTTATCCCGGCGATAATGTTATGAGATCACGGTTTTGTAGTTGGGTGGCAAGAAATCATCAGCTTACTAAGTTAATATGTTCACAGACGAAGTTCAGTTTACTAGAAATGGTGTAAATAATTGCAAAAACATTCATATTTGGGCCAAAGAAAACCCACTCGGTACAGTAGAGACACATGTTCAACAAGGATTCTCAGTAAATGTTTGGTGGGGTCTACTCGATGACAGGCTGATTTTACCTTTCAATTTAGATGGGGCTCAAAATGGACCATCCTATTTGCAGTTTCTACAGTATACTCCTCCAGAGCTTCTTGAAGATATCCCCCTTCAAATTAGGCAAAATATGTATTATGAACATGATGGAACACCCCCACATAGAACAAGTGAGGTGGTACAGTGTTTACATGACCACTTCGGCAAAACATTATTGCTTGCCACGTACCAGTGCATTACGGCCACCCACGTCACCAGACCTGAACCCTATGGATTTCTTTCTGTGGGGTCACATGAATACAGAGGTGTATAAGAAAAAACCACAAATAAGAGAGGAGCTGGTCAGAAGGGTCATGAATGTCGCACAGACAATAAAATATCAAATATATCAAATAAAATCTAATCTCTTTCGACCTTAAATTTTCCATAAAAATTGTGTTATCTTACATTTTTTTAATTTTACATAAAATAATCACTTTAAAAGGTATACAAAAGTTGATATTTCAATATTTTCCATTAAATTCTGCAGCTTTTGGTAAAGTTGAAACCCGATTGCTTGATTGGTTGTATTAGTGAAGGACGTCAAAAGTTGTAACAAATATTTTTGAGCTCTATTTTTTTGGAAAAAATTTGTTTCAAACAGATTTTTCTCAGCCATACTCAATTTTTTTTACATAAAAGCAATGAAATCTCATTTAAATTTAATATTCTATCTATCTATGAAAGTTTTGTCAAAATATGTTATCAATTTCGCATTCCAGAGGTAAAAATCTACATTAGATACACACAAAAACTAAAAAATCACGTTTTTAACCATAACTATGAAACAAATGGGTTTAGGACCTATGTTTATATAACTTTTTTCCTTGTTTTAACTCAAGGAATAAATTCCCGGAGTTTGTCAGGGTTGCCGGAAAACACCCTGTATGTGTTATGGGGTGTTGTCAATTTTTCAGACCAAAATCTGAAATTGTGACGTCGTTTGGTTAGTGACATCAAAGTTTGGTCATAATTTTAAGTCAACTGAAACCATTCCCTTTGGGCATGTCCATGATCTAACCTATTTCTCAAATGGCAGTAAATACAATCATTTTTAACAGATGGACCAGTCAAACCCAGTTAATCACCGATGATTGGAAAAATAATCGTGACCTATTCTACACGAAGAGTACAATTAAGTAGTAGAATAGTTCAGTTACACGAACAGGAAAGAATGATTGTAAAATATATAGACAGTTTAGAGAGCTTCTGGAGTGTTTATCATTTCAGTTTTAGATAATTACTTACATGATTAAATAGAATAATTCTAGAATAGTTTTTCTTGCAAATGTTTACAGATGTTCACTTTATGCACCACTTGCAACACGGTAGTTGAATTCTAGTCAAACACTACTAAGCATCTCACGATCAACTGTGGCAAGACTATTAATTTGTGATTAGTTGTTTTAGTTCATCGATATTAACAAGGAGGGATTAAAAATGACGTCTTTTACAAAGCTCCACAGGAAGTAGTCACTGGGCGTTAGTCCCGGACTACGACTGGGTAGCTGTAGTTAAATCAGATATCTCACATGCACAGTAGCCCATGGCTGAAACACAACGGTTGAACGAAATCTCCTGACAAACATTTTCCGTACACCTTTATCGCTATCATTTTTAAATCTATAACTAACTGGAATCACCCAACAGCAATAGTTGTACCAAAATAAACTTTAAGAAATTCTGCAAACACTTACTTACAATATTAAAATACTCGTACACCATTTCAATTTTGTAAAGGCTATTGAGGTTGTCTTCATTTGAAATCACACTGTATTATTCAATACAGATACACAACGCATTTTAACGTTCAAATTAGTTTTATCGGTTTAGTTCAGTTGGTCATTCAGACTTTAATTATTTCCTTAAATGCCCATCGGGTCATTAACGACCCACTAAAATATTTTATTTTTTTTTATGGTTATATGTTAAACGAAATAGTGTTATTATGTTCCATTGGATGTTGCTAGTTGGCACTACTGTTTATTGTTTCCCTGAACCCCATGTGTCAGCTGGCTGGAGTGTTGTTATGAGGTTATGTCAGATCTGGTGGCTGAGCTGCATGACATATCAGAATAAAAATGTAAGTATAAACCATAACTAATAGTATTTCATTATTGTTTTAGTGTGATTACATAGTTAAATAGTTGTAATATATGAACATATAGTGGTTTTTGAGATTACTAATATTACAAACCATTCCTGAGATGTGAAATATTGAGTGGGTCATTTTCGACCCAATGGGCTCATGAGATATCAAAATATCAAAAAATGAATAACTATGCAAGGTGCTCAATCTAGCAATTTGTATATAATCTTTTGCATACTTTGTGTGTGTATTTCCTGTATTAGTCCCTTGTTTCACCTAACTTATCATAAATAACTGATATAATTTTACATACAGTATATTTAGTCTGTAGTACATTACCCCTGTTTTTATAAGATTCTAATAAGCAATTGTGGATTTTGTTTAGGTTTCACCAAGGCCTACAGACACACGAAATCCTAGAGGAGCTGGAGACTTTGGTGGATGATGATATAGTGACAGTCGATGTATACATCCAACCACCAGTTTCAGGCGCCGGGGATGGCACGGATGGCGATTCAGGGGATGAAGATTGTAATGATCCAAATCGTCTTAGCCGGCGACAACTTGAAGCACCAGCCGAAATGGTAATTCACAGCACACAAGGTAATGATCCAGTTGATGAATTACATGATAGGCCTAGTACGAGTTCTAGCTATTCAGAAAAGGATGAGAAAGGAAAAAGAAAAATTTCTTCCACTGCACATCACGGGAATAAAAAGCCCAAAATGAAGCAACAAAAAAAAACAAAAAAGAAAGTGGGTCAATGGAGATATCGATTTGTCCAAACTAAATGAAGAGGAGTGGATACGACCCCCTCACCTTACAGTTCCTACCCTTTCCGATAGCAGTGAGGCTATTGACTTTTTCATGGCCTTTTTTAACGAAGACCTTGTGAGTCACATTGTGAGGCACACAGTTTTGTACGCAACAGTAGAAAAAAATAATCCTAATTTGAATAAAACCCTAAAAATAACAAACAGAACAAATGTATACATTTTTAGGCATTCTTCTGTTAAGTGGCTATGTACCATTACCACGCCGAAGGATGTTTAGGGAAGAAAAGGACGATACATACAATCCCATGGTTTCTGGTAGTATGCGTCGAAACAAATAAATTTGAAGAAATCCTACGATATTTGCACATAGTGGACAATGAATTAATTGATAAAAAAGATAGGTTAGCCAAGGTGCGACCTTTGTTTGATATGCTCAATGAACTATTTATGTTATATGCACCTATCGAAAAAAATGTGAGTATCGATGAATCCATGATACCATATTTTGGGCGTCATGGATGCAAACAGTTCGTAAGAAACAAACCTATCAGGTTTGGGTTCAAGGCATGGGTGCTCGCTACAAAGTTAGGCTACTGTATCCATGCAGACATTTACCTTGGTAAGGATGAATACTATGATCCTTCTGTTGGTTTAGGGGGCAGTGTGGTCATGAAGCTAGCGTCCAAACTTCGAGAAAGTTATCCCGAAACAAAATTTTCTATCTACTGTGATAATTTTTTCACTTGTCCAACCCTACTTGAAAAACTCATGGAAAGAGGGTTCTTTGGAACTGGGACTGTTAGAGTCGATAGAACAGACGAAGCCCCTCTTCTAGAAAAGAAGGTTATTCAAAAGGAGCCGAGAGGGACACATGACTCTTGTGTTCACAGAGTTAACAACATTTGTGCTGTTCGATGGAATGACAATGCTGTTGTTACCCTCATCTCAACGGAATTTGGAGTTGCGCCTTTGAAAAGTGCTCACAGGTACTCAAGAGCTCAACACAAGAAAGTTGACATTCAGCAACCAAGCATAATATACAATTATAATAAGTATATGGGCGGTGTGGACCAATTAGATGCCAATGTTGCAATTTACAGAATTGACATCAGAGGAAAAAAAATGGTACATACCGATAGTTATGTGGTTGATTGATGTAGCTCTGAACAACGCGTATCAATTAGCCAGAAGCTACAAAGCCAACACAGGCGATCTATTGCAATTTCGCAGGGCTGTTGCTACAAGTCTACTGATGAAATTTGGGGAACCAAAAACAGCTCCTGGACCTAGCAGAAGATTCGTTGTGCCTACATCAGTTCCAGACTTTGTTCGACTTGCGGACAATGAGCACATAATTTTGACACAGCAGAGCCGGAGAAGATGTCACGTATGTAAAAACAAAACAACAAAGGCGTGCAAAAGGTGTGGCGTTCCACTACACGACAAGTGCTTCGAGCAGTTTCATTCATGAGCATATGGGACTTATATCGAAGTCTTATGATATATTATTTCTCATGTTTTATTATGTCTCATGTTTTATTATGTCTAATGTTTTATTATGTCTAATGTTTTATTATGTCTCATGTTTTATTATGTCTCATGTTTTACTGTGTCTCATGTTTTATTATATCTTAGTCTTATGTTGTATTTTTTAATTTTACGTCTTATATGTCTTGACTTGTCTTTTTCTTATTTCTTAAATCGTATTAATTGAATGTGTTATAAATTTTACAATACATTTCATTTTATATCCTTAGCGGTTTTAATTCCCTGAAACCCATTATGATATCCCATATGCCCATCGGGTCGAAAACGACCCCGGCAAAAAAACCAAGTTAGATAAAAAATTAAAATTTTCTAACAATGTCTAGTCATTATGGGGCATAAATGAAGGATAATTTTAGATTTTTAACCATTTTTGAGAGAAAAAAAGTTCTGGGCATATATGGGTTTTAATCTCCTCTTGGAGCAATCCAGGAGAACTCTTCATTTACCTCATTCGCCAGCCAACGGCTCACTAGATATTTCCTTCACTCCTTGGTCCCTTACGACGTTTTTTCTCCAAGTTTCTCGCGGCCCTATTCTATTTCACCTTACAGAATCCGCTTCACAGCCCATTTCTTAATTGCATTGTATGTCTTTCTTAAGGTGTATCCCAACCACATCCACTTCTGTTCTCTGATCTGCAGTTTGATCGGTTAAGGTTGATTGGTTCTCTCTACAGCTCTTCATTGGTGATAGTGACAGTTAGTAAAAGTCCTTAATGTGTCGAAGACATTTATTCAGATATTTGAGTAAAGACTTTCCATGTACCTCTTGCGTACCGCATTACGAACTTAGCTGTAGCCCTACTACCATATCATATACATAAATAAATTATATCCTATATTATCACCGATATTAAACTATATTTTTGGAAATTCTTTTAAATATAATTCTATGTTTCATTAAGTTTTTATAATTCTTTATTAATAATCATTTTAGGTTATGAGAAGTAATTCAGCATTTTCTGGTATCAGCTGCCGTAGTTCTTGTGGCGTTTACTGTCCTCAATTAAAATTGACCAATGAAAAGCTAGGATTTCATGGATTTACCATAAATGGTATTAGCAACATGGCAGATTTATCATTAGGAGGGTTTTGTGACTCATGGCCTCTGCTAAGATAAATTGATCATTCTTTCTCCAGCTTCGGGCATTCTCAGAGCCTCTAGAACGTCTGTTTGAAAGTTACCCACCATTTCCAATGACTAGGTTTTGGGTAAACCACTTTTGACAGTTAACGTAAATCAATTCTAATAACCATCTGGGTACATCGTCCATCTAATGATACGTGTGTTTGGGTAGTTTAGGGCCTTTCATATCTTTTGTTGGATGTTCCAATTCCCTTGGCTTGTCTGTTTGTTTAAAGAGAATAAAATCTAGCTTTTCAAATGTAAACTGTTTTAACTTATTGCTACCAAACCTCCATTTTGGCCACAAAATCACATTAATGTTAATGTGAAGTTTAGTTTTCCTTAGAATTTTCCTTCTTCGCAAAATCAAGTATAGCTGGGTATAAACCACGTTAGCTTTCCTGATCCAGGCCTGCACAATGTACATCCTTTTAGGAACATCCGAGAGTGAAGGCAATGGTCTCTAAGTATAAGATTCAGTTGCTGATTTGGAGTTTAACTATATTAAAATAATTTTATATTATTAGATTATTTCGTTTAAGTAAATTTACAAGTATCTGAATATCTTACATATAATGGTAAAATAAAATAATAGATTAAACTATTTTTTTATAAATTCCTATAGTTATTATATTAACTTTTAGATTATTAGGTCTGAACCCCTACTGATACCTAAAATTTCAATAAAAAATAGTTTTATTGTTCTTGACTTGTATAATGTTCTTATGAAATTAATATGACGTTTTTCGTAAAGAATACTTATTGGATTATCGGAAATATTGCATTGTCCTTACTAAGAAACTCTATAAATATCTACAAAACAGAATGGAAAGTACTTGTCCCTATTTGATAAGTAGCTCCTTGACATAAACTCTAAAAGACCGTCTACCTACGAGATTTAAACGTTTTTGTCCTAAGTTCGAACGTTCAAATTTGTCATGAAATTAAATTAGCGTGTCTTTCAACTTTTCTCTTGTGAAACAGTATTTTGTTTTGTACATAAAACTTCCGAATCAAATATGATATTGAGTATTCAATGACTGTAAACGTGTCTTTTGGATAAAAAGTAATAAAAATGACCCAATAAATATAATCTACTGAACTTCTATGCTTGTTACCGTTTTATAGAGTAATTCATTTTCAGTATTGCTTCGAGACCAAAAATATAATAATAATGGATTCACATTCATCGAAAGTTTTGTGCAAAGAGATTTTGATGCCTTTAAATTTGATAATCATAATAAATACTAATAATATTTAAATAAAAGATAAATTTATTTCGTTTTAACCTTTATTTTTTCAACTACAATGTCGATATTTAAAAATATCTTACATATTAATTGAATATTATCAGAGGTTGGAATAATTTTTTACTCATATTATACTCACTTTAAACTCAGATCTGTAATAGAACGCATCAAGCAATCATAGGGAGACAACTTAGTACTGGGTGGAGAATATTGATCAATACTGTGTTTTTTATCTTACCATTTATCTTATTTGCATTATATTTAACCATAAAAACTTTACAATTATTTAAATTCCTTAAAAAACGTTTTCCAAGATTTATACTCATAGCATTATTATATAATGAATATTGAAGTAAATAAATGGAAAAGAAGATTTGAACTCAAAACGAAAATACCAGGTGGATTTGTCCATTTTATGTTTTAAAAAACATTGCATTTTTTATATTTATTAAATTAACATAATATTTTCAATTGTAAATACTATTTGACCTGACCAATGATAAAATGTATATTTAAAATATTTTTGCATGTGTTTTCAATTTGTATATTCAAATTTTAATTTTTTTTCTTTTCAAAAAGTCGGATCGTATAAAGGTGTTTAAATTTTGTAAAAATATCACGAGCGATTCAAACAACGATTATTGAATTTGAATTGAACCAACAAATTCGACCATTATTCTTTATTACATTTTAGTCAAATGTTTTTGGAATTCAAGGTGTTGGTAACATATTCCATGCCATCTTTGGTAAGTACAGCCAAACCGGATGCTTTAATGATGGAAAAACATAGTTATATAGTAGTCACCATAAACAAGTAGCTGTAACCATTGACAAGAGGTTACTGGGAAATAGTTTTGACACTGGCTATCCACTGCATTTGAGTGAGAACATAAAATTGAATATGGTCGAAATAAAATACGACAATCCCTCGATGACAAACATATTTCAGAGAGTTATTTTTGTCATGGAGATTCTTTTTGTTACAAAAAGTTTATAACATGTTTATGAATGCAAGATACCACCTGTTTAAAACTTTGGAATATAAAAATATTGAATTTATGTGTATTTATGAATATGTTAGTGAATAAAAAATAATTCTGTTTTATTACTGCCAAAATGTTCGCGTCACTTAAATGTGAATATAAAACTTCGAAACTCGCTATTACATTTTTAAATGTTTAACTACAAATAAATAAAAACTTTAAATAAACGACAACTTCAACGATGTTTTAACTTACTGTATGTTTTAAAAATATAAAACTCTGGATAGTTTTTTGAAAATTGTTGCCTTGTGTCTGAGAGCTTTTAAACCTGCTGCAAATCTAATTTGCCCTGAAGCTTTCCCTGCAGGATTGACTGGCGTTTGCCTTGAACCCTTTGAAAGGCACAAAATGTTTACGATTTATATTGATTTTTTTTAGAAACCAAGAAAATTACAAAAATTGTCTACTGGACTTAAAAAACCTTTATACAATTATTTATTGAGAAATAATAGAGTACAAATTTCACCCCCGTTAGAAAAAAATAATGGATTAATGAGAAATTTTAATTGTAAATTAACTCGTAATAAATATATTTATACGATCAAATGTATTTTGGCGAGATTAAATCACGTTGGCATTGTTTCCCATGAAAACTATATTATATCTAAACATTACCTATATTTATAAAATCTAAATTTTTAACATTAGTGATTTTAATATTCTCAGTTGAGTAAAAAATCTTTGTATTCGTTCCTGCCCAATAAATACAGTTTTTTTTCAATAATACAGATATTTACTGCATTTCTCATATTTTGAAGGACCATTGAAAATATTTCATTTCCAGCCTCTCTGCTACATCATCACTTACTGGTTTCCACTGGCAAATATTATTATTAAATGTTATATTTCAACGTTGGAAATTGAAAAATAAAACGAAAAGAGAGAGAGAGTTATTTTCGTCATATATATCTCTCAGGTATATCCAAAGAGTAAAAGTTATCTAGGGATAGCCCGCACCTTCACAATCACGAGGGAATACGTCCATTAATTTAGCTTTGGTTCGCAAAGAAAGATTTTTGACAGTGAAATCATTTATCTCTTAATCCTTGTATGATAATTTACAAAATCATTTTATATCAATTATTTTCATTTTTAATTGTGTTTTAAACTAATCTATAAATGACTCTCCACTTATCATATTTAGTGGATGGTCCAGGAATGTATACAATTTGATTTTACGTTCTCCCGATTAAAAAGAAATTAATTAAAAATTAAAAAAAGAAATTAAAAAATCTTGCTGTCTCTTAAGATTACTTTAATTTTTAAATACATTTTATCTAATTTTTTTACAAAGCTAGGAAACGTGATATATCTTTATATATAATTAATTAATTAATAACTAATACTATTACATTACACATGGCAGGGAAATCTCAGAGTATATTGTAAAGTTATATCTTTCGCTATTTTAGGGGCATAGAAATTGATGCAATAGTAAAATAGTAAAGTTTTACTTTGTCAATGAAAATGACAGTGACCAAGGACTACTGTTAGAAGATGAACGGTCACCTCTGGCAAGTCTATATGACCATGCCGCTAAGATTAGATTAGATTAGATCATTGAAATGGCAACCATACTGCAATGTAGGTATTTTAAGCCAAGTATGAATGAGGATTGAGTGTAAGATGATTGTGACGCAATCTTGTAGTCTTGTTACTGACTAAGGATGACATGTTCCTTAGACAGGACTGTTAATTAATAGCATAATTCGATGGCAAGTAATAGACCTACAGTTTAACGTAGAATCCGAACTACGGCCTCTGAATTAGGAATTGGTCCAATTATAAGGATAGGCTTTTTGGATTAACGTAGTATTCAATAGTGCTGACGTTAATTCACATAAGAGAATACCACATACACCAACCATCTCTCACAACTATCCAAAATTCGTGACCTCCAAGTAGCTGGATTACATGACGACGTGACGTCACCGTCCCAACATCTATCTGTGACCATAAAAACCCTAGGACCATGGCGATGGGTAGTTGATACTAAAATAACTATATATTATAATGATAGTAGCTAGAGGCAGTTAAGAACGTGTATACCAAAAACTAACAAACATTTTGTTTGGGTTAGTTTTGAAGGCGACTTATCGTTTATCTATTTTAAGATCATCTCCCTACGCTTTGTACGGTCAGTCCACCAAGGCCAATCCCCTACGTAATTAAGTATAAAATGTATCTTCCTGGATAGTATCTCGCTTATGTTCCTATCCTAATCAACAGTGTCCTTACGGCTTGCAATAAATTGCGGCCGCATATCCCAAACACAAAAATACAAAAACCTATATTCATTTTTTTTCAAATACCTACGCATTAAATGCTACATAATAGATAGTAGAATACGACACATTATAATTATATATTGTAGTATACTGAATTTCGTTATGCATTACAACCAATTCATACCATGGAATTTATAGCCATAGCAAAATTTGTGTAAAGTACAGGGAAACAACCAATATAACCATAATTTTCTATTCGATAACCACTCAAAAGGAAGCGGTTACAACCGATATTATATATTAAACCTTATATCACTGCTGCCAACAGAGGAGAATTTAATTACAAATGTTCGCTCTAGTTGGTAATTTAGCACGAAATTTCCCGCGCAATAACACCTTGTAACCGCTTACGTGTTTGTACTTTCGCTTTATTAAGTCGTTTTAAAACCACTACATTATTCGGGTGTTATTAGTATTGGAAAAAATTGGCATAGGTATATTATGTTTTATATAAAACGGTTTTCAAATATGTTCCACGTGCCTCTTGAAAACAAGTATTGAAAGTGTATGTGGTGTAGAGGATTATTGAAACTAAATTTATATATTAATAATGTGTATCATTTTATAAACTATTGCGTCCATTATAATACAAAACCACGTGAAAGTGAGTGAGATAATTCACGTAGCTAAATCATATGAACGTTGTTTTCCGGGATCAGCCAATTGTAGTTTGTAGTTTAAAGAGATTAAATATTGTTTATGCTTAAACTTTAAATAGCATTAGAGCAAATTTGTTTTCAAATGTTATGAACATTACTGTAATTAATATTATATCTAGGAATAGTAAAAAATGCAGAGACCATATCCGTCGAAGGTTCAACAATTAAGTATTAAACTTTTTGCCACCTAGGTTTATTTGTTATTTTCATTCTTGGCTAATTCTGACTTGCGTGGTTTATAATTCTTCGATCTTGTAGTCTTTGCAATTTAAATGATATTTTTCAGTGGCGATGCAGCTTTATCTTGGGTTACACCGATAAATAAATATCCCAAACTTAGTTTTTACATAACATCATGCAGATTACAAAAAAAATTCAAAACTGTAAAGTTATGTCTTACTAACTCGATCATTCTTGGGTACATAGGTACTTTTCCTAAGCTACCAAAAACTGTAATTATTGATATTCTGTTTTATAGGGGGTGAATAGAAGGAATTCAAAGAAGGAGAAAATGTTATTATAAGATACCTTGAATGCATTACAGTTTCACTAAATTCTAAAATTAGCCTATTTTACTCTTAGATTACGTAATAGTCAACCCCTTTCTTGTGCCATTATTAGTTTATCTTCTCCAAGAATACTTATCATACATACGCAAGGTTACCATTTAATATGTACAATTAGGATATACCTTTGACTGTAGGACATCATCAGAAATAATTGTCATACCAATCCTTAAATACCGTTTAGAAAGTAATAAAACACTATATCATATTCTTGACGTAAATCTTGTTTACTCGTCAAATTTCAAATTTAATCTTAGATCTAAAAGTTATCATTTTTTTAACAACAACAAAATATTTACCACCTTTTTCAATGTGTGGTTTTGTAACTTATGTATTTTTTTTAATTTAGCTGACACAGATATTAAAAGTGTTAAATATTTTAGACTTCCCTAGGCTAACTGCTTATTAGGGGTTAAAGCAAAAAACTAAAACTGTAAATATTAAAATGACTTTTGCTCACTACACCTAATTTTTTATAAGTTTTCTCTTTTAAGTAATTATCACATTAAGTATTTGAAAATTTATAAAAAAAATCCATAAATATCTTAATATACATATCAAGTTAGAGTAGAGATCAAATTAACGTTTACATGACTTCACATTCCCATTTCATAATAACTAATAGTTCATTCAATATTAGTTAAGCTTATCTACTCAAAGATTATTCAAGTAGTTCGTTAATTAGTAGTTTCCTAACCGAATGGTAAAAAGGATCCTAAGTATTCGATTGTTAAGTAAGTATAAGATTAGTAAGTATAAGATAAGTAAGTATAAGATTCTTAAAATAAGTAAGATTCTTTACCAGGTTTATAGCCCAGGAAAGCTGCCAGCATTGGATAGTCAGTACAAAAACTTTTAAATTGTTTTTATTAATCTAGCCATGGGGATTTAGACGCTTTATACAACAGTTTTTCATAAAACAATTCAGAAACCCATAGAAAGAAAGTATGTTTCTAATATCTGAAACTGAATTTAGAAATTGATTGAGCAGATAAAGTGTTAAACAGTGACTTTATCTTTGAGGGTTTATTCAATAAATGAATGTTGACGAACTGGTAATGTAAATGCGTAGAAATGATTCATTATGGTTAACTTTGTTACAAACATAGTTTTTCTTTTTGAAGTTTCTCACTATAGTTAGCAAATTTAGATCATGTATGTGTTTAAACATTAATTAGTTAGGTTTCTTATTGTTCAAAAAGGTGATAAAAGTCTCACAGAAGAAGAATAGTTGAAACATAAAAATATTCATTTTATTTATATCGTCTATCAGAACAAAATTATTTCCCAACTTGTCTGTTAATGATCCACGTTTTGTTTGAGTGGACGAGAATACTTGAAATTAACCGTGACAGCGTCACTGGTTACTATGGGAACTGCAAACACGTTATAGCGGTTACCAGAGCGTAACGTGTTTATTATTAACAGTAAAGCTTCATATATTGTCCTTTTGTGAAAATTTGTAATAAAAAATGATAATATTAAAAATTAAAAGTTAATATTTTATTTAATATTTATATATTGAACGGCATTAAATGTTTATATATTATTTATAAGGATGTAAGTTGATAGTAAATTGTTCTTTCGAATAACTTTGAAAAAACATTTCATCATAAAAAACTATTTTTCAATTATAACGATTATTTAAAAAATATTTTTTTTCACAAATACCATATGTAATAAATTAATATTTTGTTTTTTACTTTTCAAAAAAATAAAATATATGTTGTAGCTACGTAAATATAGAAGGTGTCCATAGAAAACGTTTCAGGACTTCAGTAAATGATTAGGTATATTGAAAGGATGAAAAAAGTTACAATGGAGGTATGGCCTAAATTGGTTATTTTCTCAGATATCCACAATTTTGTATTTTTCACAAAATATTTTTTATTTAAAACATTATCTAACGGATTATTTTAAAATTTTGTATGTGTTTTGCAATAGTAGACTAATATAATTTAAAAAATAACTAGCATGACCCAAAATCATAATTCAAAATGGCCGCCGTTTCGGCTTTTAAGTATTTCACACCTCACCTGCTTTCCAGGTATAGTTGAAATTGTAATAGAGTTTTGTTGTACTTATGATGAAACTTGTTATGATATGTTGGATCATGAGATAGACGGTACAGGAGAGAAGGGTTTTAAACAAATAAAATGATAACGCAACTAGGTACGTCTTGATGAGAATCGAAGTATACTTTCACTGCGTTTCAGAAAACACATTCAACCGACGGTCCTAGATAAGCATATGATAGGCCTTGTAAGAGGCCCTAATACGGACTTAAAACTATTACATTAGACCCTGCCCATAAGGTCACCGGTTACGGACTGGATGCCAACACCATTTTATTTATATAAATTTATAATTAACATAATTTACAACTTTATTGCAGCTTTAATAGTTACCACATTAAAAGGAATCTTTTTATTTTGATTATATTATTAAATATAGTTCCCTTCTATTTATTCTGTTTAGGACTACGTCTATGGCTATGCTTTTATCCTGATGAAAGACATTGCAGGGAGTGCGAATTTATAGCCGGAAGTACGCAGGTTTCAATATCGACCATGAATGATTCCAATTTGGTTTAAAAATGTTAACTAATTGTTTAAGAAGATCTGCATACTGCAATAAAAAACTAGAAAGTTAAATCAAATGATCCACCTCTCCGAGGGCTAACGGACCCGATCTATAACATACTTCACTATCTTTAGGATAGCGTGTATCTCCACAAACTGGTAACAAAGTACAAAGTATCAACTTTGAACACCAGATAAACTATTCAGTTGTGCCTTTTACTACAAAGATAGTTGGTTTGTTCCTTGGCCTTGATGATACCGGTACAATAGAATCACTAAAAGCTGTCCTCCTTGCTAATTTCTTAATAATTAACCATATTAGCAGATAAAACTGTCGGACCTGAAAAACAGATTAAAAATTAAATTTTTATAACTGCTCTATTTCTGTTGCATTTTTGTCGTGTTGTATTTTTTAAATTTAAACACTCAGTGTCGAACCCAGTTTTAGAGGAACTATAGGTTTTAGGGGTTTTGTAAAGCTAAACTGATATGCCTATCTTTTTTGGTATTATTTGACATAAGTGTTGGTGGCTCATAAGAGGTTTTCTCGATTAACATAACAAGCTACTGTACTTTAAAACATAGAGTTAAAAAGGTTTAATTGGTTTTAAATGTTTAAATCTTTTAAAACACCCTTCAGATTTAAATCAATTTCTAATGGTAAATAGTAACGCTTAACCTGACTAGAAACACTCTTTCACACGAGATATGGCATACTCATTACTTTACACTAAAAATTCATTTTCTCAAATCTCTGTATAAAGTAGCAAAGTTCACAGTGGGTATATAATAGTTTCTCTATTATGTGGTAGAGTTATCAATTAGGCTCTAGTAAACCTAAAGCATCCCTATACTTAACATCTACATAATTGATACAAAATTGTTGAATCCGATAGTTATCAACCTTTATTTTTATTTGTACTAGCTGACCCGCTGAACATCGTAATGCCTAACAGTAAATACATGTATACTTTAAGACTGGCCATTTTCTGAGGTCGAATAGGAATTACATAAGTAAAACTCCCACAAAACAAATAAATCTGAGTGGATTGTTTCACAAATTAACAACCTACACCCAAACCAAACCTAACTGTAATACGGCTTTTAATATTATAACTATTGTTTATCTGGCCAACATATAAACAAGCGACTTTTAATTGGACACAGAATAAAAATATATAAATACATAATCCCCATAATCTGAAAACTATAAAGTGGCGAATAAAGCTGTTAATTTTGTAAAGCACACGTTTACTAGTTTTAAATTAATGAATGATTCAGATGTCATTGAATAGTGAAGCATATTGATAATGGAAAGTAAACCAACAGCTGTAGCTTAGGAAATCAAATGCTTGGATTGTGGAAAATTTGTTCAACAAACCTAGTCCTTTAGTCATCTGCTAGCCTAACGGTTAGCGTCTTGGACTTCGGTGCAAGAGGTGACGGGTTCGATCCCCGGGGTGAACACAAAATTTAGAAGAGAAAAAATAGACAGTGAACTGTGAGGTTACCTAGCGAAAAAGCTGAGCCTGCCAAATGGCAAACAAGATAAAAAAACCTAGTCCCCATAAGGCTAACCTTAGAAATTTAAACGCCACAAAATGAAAGTTATAGTTTTGGAAAAAATATTTTTTACTAAAACCTTCCCGGAGACATATAAAGCAACCCCCTAAACATGTATAGCAATCGGATGAGTAGTTTAGCAACGCATAAAGGACATACATTCATTTATACATACATTCATTTATGTAAAGAGATAATTATCCTCTAAAAGTAGCCCTACTTATTTATATCTCATTCTATAATTCTTGCCTTTGCTTTAACACACAAACTTAAAAATAGAACTAATCAAATCAAATGATTTAAAAGGTTAGTACTTGTTTGTATAGATTTTCTCCATCTTCATTGGTACGTAAAGACCTAGATCATTAGAGTGTACTGGAAAAATCACCATTCCATCTAAATATATAAAACAAAGTCGTGTTAGTTATACGCATTATAACTCGAGAACGGCTGGACCGATTTTTGATTTTTTGGATTCATCTCTGCTCCGGTCAGGCTTTAGGCATATTCAGTTTCCATAAATTCAATTAGTTTCCACTTTATAGCGTTTTAAATTTCTAATGTTTATCTTATGGGGACTAAGTTTGTTACAAATGTACAGATGTACAAATCTACAGCTGTTGTTTTACTTTCCATTAGCAATATTCTTTACTATCCAATGCCATCTGAATCATTCATTAATGAAAAACTATGAAGTTAATGTGTACTGTACAAAATGAACAGATTTATTCACCACGTTAATAGTTTACGGTTTTGAGGGACTATGTATTTATATTTTTTATTTTCTGTCTCATTAAAAGTCACGTGTAATTATGTCGGCGAAATAAAAAATAATTACGGTTTTTATACAAATTACATTTGTTATAATAATCAGCTGGTGTATATCTTTCCTGTAAAAGCCGCTATACAGTTAGGTTTTGTTTGGTTTTAGGTTGGATTAGACAAAAGTGAATCAATCCACTCAGATTTATTCGTTTTGTGGCAATGTTATTAATATGTCATATCGTTTCAGTATTGTTATTAACTATGCCGCAACCCAGAATATCTATTTTTTCTCAACAAAGTCGTAACGCTATTCGACTTCAGAACATGGCCAATCCGAAAGTTAACACGTATTTACTGTTAGGATTTACTGAGTTCACCGGGTCAGCTAGTTCTTATATAAAATAAATATTTTAAATACAATTTAAAATTTATTTGAAAATTTTTGAGATTTTCAAATAATTAAATATTTTAGGAAATTGAAAATAAGATATCCAATGATGTAATATATTTGACCATATAATATCAAATATTATATGGTCAAATATAAATTTCAATTTCAGGATTTTAATGTATTTTCTTTATTTGATCTATTTGAAAAAAACAACGAATATTGTTTATTATTGAGTAGCCTGGATGTTTTGTTAAACCGTGGTAACATCTTCTGCTTAACCGCGTCTCATATTGGGAGAACGAATGTCCTCTGGGGTATCCTGGTATGTTAGATCGGATGGTGACGCCCCGTCCCAAGGTTCTATTGGGGGTGGTCCTATTGGTGGTGCGGCGGCGCCCTTCTGGTATGTTAGATCGGATGGTGACGCCCCGTCCCAAGGTTCTATTGGGGGTGGTCCTATTGGTGGTGCGGCGGCGCCCTTCTGGTATGTTAGATCGGATGGTGACGCCCAGTCCCAAGGTTCTATTGGGGGTGGTCCTATTGGTGGTGCGGCGGCGCCCTTCTGGTATGTTAGATCGGATGGTGACGCCCAGTCCCAAGGTTCTATTGGGGGTGGTCCTATTGGTGGTGCGGCGGCGCCCTTCTGGTATGTTAGATCGGATGGTGACGCCCGTCCCAAGGTTCTATTGGGGGTGGTCCTATTGGTGGTGCGGCGGCGCCCTTCTGGTATGTTAGATCGGATGGTGACGCCCAGTCCCAAGGTTCTATTGGGGGTGGTCCTATTGGTGGTGCGGCGGCGCCCTTCTGGTATGTTAGATCGGATGGTGACGCCCAGTCCCAAGGTTCTATTGGGGGTGGTCCTATTGGTGGTGCGGCGGCGCCCTTCTGGTATGTTAGATCGGATGGTGACGCCCCGTCCCAAGGTTCTATTGGGGGTGGTCCTATTGGTGGTGCGGCGGCGCCCTTCTGGTATGTTAGATCGGATGGTGACGCCCCGTCCCAAGGTTCTATTGGGGGTGGTCCTATTGGTGGTGCGGCGGCGCCCTTCTGGTATGTTAGATCGGATGGTGACGCCCAGTCCCAAGGTTCTATTGGGGGTGGTCCTATTGGTGGTGCGGCGGCGCCCTTCTGGTATGTTAGATCGGATGGTGACGCCCAGTCCCAAGGTTCTATTGGGGGTGGTCCTATTGGTGGTGCGGCGGCGCCCTTCTGGTATGTTAGATCGGATGGTGACGCCCAGTCCCAAGGTTCTATTGGGGGTGGTCCTATTGGTGGTGCGGCGGCGCCCTTCTGGTATGTTAGATCGGATGGTGACGCCCCGTCCCAAGGTTCTATTGGGGGTGGTCCTATTGGTGGTGCGGCGGCGCCCTTCTGGTATGTTAGATCGGATGGTGACGCCCCGTCCCAAGGTTCTATTGGGGGTGGTCCTATTGGTGGTGCGGCGGCGCCCTTCTGGTATGTTAGATCGGATGGTGACGCCCAGTCCCAAGGTTCTATTGGGGGTGGTCCTATTGGTGGTGCGGCGGCGCCCTTCTGGTATGTTAGATCGGATGGTGACGCCCAGTCCCAAGGTTCTATTGGGGGTGGTCCTATTGGTGGTGCGGCGGCGCCCTTCTGGTATGTTAGATCGGATGGTGACGCCCAGTCCCAAGGTTCTATTGGGGGTGGTCCTATTGGTGGTGCGGCGGCGCCCTTCTGGTATGTTAGATCGGATGGTGACGCCCAGTCCCAAGGTTCTATTGGGGGTGGTCCTATTGGTGGTGCGGCGGCGCCCTTCTGGTATGTTAGATCGGATGGTGACGCCCAGTCCCAAGGTTCTATTGGGGGTGGTCCTATTGGTGGTGCGGCGGCGCCCTTCTGGTATGTTAGATCGGATGGTGACGCCCAGTCCCAAGGTTCTATTGGGGGTGGTCCTATTGGTGGTGCGGCGGCGCCCTTCTGGTATGTTAGATCGGATGGTGACGCCCAGTCCCAAGGTTCTATTGGGGGTGGTCCTATTGGTGGTGCGGCGGCGCCCTTCTGGTATGTTAGATCGGATGGTGACGCCCAGTCCCAAGGTTCTATTGGGGGTGGTCCTATTGGTGGTGCGGCGGCGCCCTTCTGGTATGTTAGATCGGATGGTGACGCCCAGTCCCAAGGTTCTATTGGGGGTGGTCCTATTGGTGGTGCGGCGGCGGATCTTTCGTTAGTAAATGTCTTGGTATCCACGTCAACATTCTGTATGTAATATGTTAGAAATGTTTTAAATAAAATTAAGTGAGTTATTATGAAAACAATTTGTATGGCTAAATAATTAGTATGTAATATGTGGATATTTTTGAATATTTAATGTAATTATTGGATATTTTATTAAATGAAAAATACAATTTTGTATGTTAATATATATTTTACTATATAACTATGTATTTAGTTTCATTTTCAGGATTGTGATGTATTTTCTTTATTTGGTCGATTAAAACAAAATGTTTTTTTATTGAGTAGCCTAATATAGTATAATGTAAAATGTAGTCTTAGACGAAAAAATACTTACAAACCTCAGGAAATTACACGAAAAATAACTTACACAAACGATGTACACGAGCAGTGCAGTGATCAAGCAAACATTCATCTTCGACAAGATTTTGATATTAGTAACATCTATTAAATGTAAATATAACGTTGCATTTTATAGCCAACGGCTTTATCGACCCATTGGTTATGAAATGTCTTGAGCAATTGACTTTAGACATATCATGAAAACTTCATACTTCACGTACAAACTCGTATTCATGTTTTGACATCACAATATATATGCATACAGTTTTCAATGAGACTTTAATTAAATGTTTCGAATCGAACTACGTGTATATTTCTAATTCCTGACTTATCTTCACAATAAATTATCTACAAAATTCTTTGTGAACCTAAACTAGCTACTGAGTATATCAACACCTTCATAAGTTTTGGTTTGAGTCTAATTGTGCCATGATACATGTTTTACTACATGTTTATTTATAATTCCATAGCTTGATATTTTAGTTTTGATTTACTGAAATGTTGGATGCGGTTCATGCAAAATAGTTGTTACACTATTCCACTTGTGCTGGCGGGTAACCTCCAATTACTGTAAGTTTTTAAAGGTTTCACCCTTAATTCAGTTGAGTTTCCAATCACAATTATGCGTGGTGCAAAATTGTGTTGCCTTAAACAATAATTAAACATTTTACATTCTTCCCCCATACGATGGTATAAGGAGAAAGTAATGATTTCGTGAGAATGCTCAAATTTCAGTTTTTAGTAGATATATCCATTTTAGTGCCCCCTGAATCGAAAACAGTTGTTTCAAGAGTGAAGTCTGTCTTTTATCGAAATTTTTGAATTGGAGTTTCGGGTGGATATATATTCTGTTTAGCACCCTCAATAAAAAAGTGTTTTTTAGAGTTGTGTCCGTGTGTATTTGGAGATAATAAGAAGCCTAGAAACGAGATTATTGGACCTATTTTCTTAAAATTTAGTATATAGGTAACAATGCACGGCATTTCAGAATTTTGTTATTTATTTCAATTTTTAATTTTAAGGGCATTTTACCCCTCCAAAAAACACGAAAACTGAAAATATATAATATAATTATGATTAACTTTCTAAATTTGTGGCCTATAAGGGCTTTTAAGCCAAAATACGAGTATATGGAAGAAATTATTGAATTTATGTGGACTTCAAACATTAAAACTTCTGAACTGGACTTCAGATGTCATGCCTTCTACAGAGTTCTCTTCTAATGTGTTCCAGGGTAGACTCGGCTGCTTTCTAAAGTCCATGGCTTTTGTTCCATTAAATAGATTAAGTGTTGGGACTTCCAACGTCCCCATAATTACGGAGTTTTTGACGAACCACAGTTGTCGTATGATCCGTCTCAGCGACTCGTCAGGATGACCTCTAGGCGTTTCCTGTTGGTCTTGCTGGCCAGAATCCACCATGCTTCTGAAGCATACATGATACAAGACAGTACACTTATTAGGAACATGGAGACCTTCGTCCTGACTGGGATTGGTCTCCTCGCTGCAAGAAGTGGCCACATCCGCCCTAGGATTGCCTTTGGGTCCAGGGTGACACCCAAGTACTTCCCAGACGTCTTCCACGGCAACCCCATTGTTGGGCGGTGAAATGTAAGTAACTTATTGTTGGGTGGTTAAAAATCAGTTCGTGTGTAAATAGGTTTAATGGGACTGATAAACATAATAATATATACTTTATGCTAATATGAACTTTCTCGGCATGTGAAGCGCTTTACTAATTTATAGATACAGGAATAGACCGCCACGAACTATATTTGGTAAAAACTCAAGCCTTGAAGCTATCTTCTCCCTCAGATTCGGTTTTCTCGGGGGTGCTTGGCCGCCCTTCAAAGGGGGTGCTTCAATGTCTTTTGCAGGGGGTGCTTCGCTGCCCTTCGGAGGGGGTGCTTCGCTGTCTTTTGCAGGGGGTGCTTCGCTGCCCTTCGGAGGGGGTGCTTCGCTGTCTTTTGCAGGGGGTGCTTCGCTGTCTTTTGCAGGAGGTGCTTCGCTGTCTCTTGGAGGAGGTGCTTCGCTGCCCTTCAACAAAACCTTCAATATCAACCAAACCTTTCTTGTAAACCTGCCCATCCAAATTTTTACCCAGCCATTAAAACTCATGACCTCTTGCACAGATATCCGAAACGCTAACCACTTGGCTAGCAAGACATCCGTACTAACCTGCATACCCACATACTTTACCACACCCATAGTTGCGTAGGTATTTACATAAACTAATTAAACCACGTATATTTTAAATGAGGGTCATCCTTTTAATTCAATAAAATCACACAAAAATTTTTGCCCATATTAGGGACACCATCCTTTGGAGACAATAAGCAAGCCAACGGTGTTGTGCATTATTCAAAAACATTCTCCCACACCTAAATTCAATTTTCATTTTATGGAATATTTTGTAAAAGAGTAATATATATGGTGAAAATCATACTAAAAACTTTATTATGATGGAACCATAATATTTTATATTCAAATGTCACACAAAAATACATAGTATTTTGTCCAGTAATATTTGAGAATAGAATTGACAAAATTAACTAAAAAATAGAATTTAAAACTTACATATATGGTATATGTGAATGCTACAATGATCAATATAAACTTCATGTTCCTTATGTTTCTGATAAGTAACGCTCTATTTGTAAATATAATTGCAAAACACCGTTATGTTTTGTTGGTTGTGGTTTTATAGCCCATTAGCGATGACTGAGAACAATTACTTTTGCTTCTACCATTAACCATATTTTTATCTTTTGGTTTCATAGCTACTGATTTCATTAACGTTATGTAAATTTATTGATGCAGAAGTACGAATGTTATTTCAGCTAACAAAGTTCAGATTAAGTTTTGATAGAGTTTTGAGAAACAGCAGTAATTTATGAATTAAAACGTGTTACACTTTAAAAAAGATTATACAGTTTTAGGCAAATTGATAAAGATATTATAGAAAAGAGAGTCATAAGATTGTGAGGGCGTTTTATGGCTTCTGTTGGCTTGATTAAAAAATCGTAACACATAATTTAGGCATAACTATTTAGGGATTTCAAAATCTATACTTTTATTAATTGCAATTTTGATTAATGAATGGTATGAATGGATAATTTTTGAATAATTTTGAATAATTATTATACCTTCCTTCCTTTACCTAGTTGGCAAGATCAACCTAAGGGTAGCCTCGCCGACAGCCATGTGCCATCTTCCTCAGTCCATTATCATCTCCTGTGTTATGGACATTCTTCTATTTATTTCTTATAGAAGAAATATGTCTAATATTGCTCAATACTGGGCTTTTGAGGGATCATTATTCTATTTTCATAATGCATGGACTCTAATAAGAAATACCCCCCACTCTTATAAGTTTACAGTGGGGCCGCCGCTCATTGGAGGGGAAGGATTCTAGTATAGTGACTAGATGACTAGATTCTAGTACATTGAACTACTATCGTTGCAAAATGCGTTCGAAACAAACTGTAACAATACTATTGTAAACAAAAAACTTTTCCAGGAGGTATAGAATAGTAAAAATAAGTTTCAACTCTGTGGCTGCTTTCATAATCATGGGAGAGCTTTACTTAAATATCTTGTTTAGTTTTATAGAAAGACAGACGGTCAGGTAGGCAATAAAGAAAATTTTGATAATACCCATATCGGCTTTTAATGACTATAAGACGTAAGGATAGCAAAAATTTCTTATTTCTAAGCAAAGCACAAAGTTTTTTCTGCTTTTATACAAAATTAGATATGCAATATATTCGAAAATTTTACTAATTTTTTCCTGAGTGAATTATATAAGTTTAAGATGGTATAATTATTTTATAAAAATTACACATTTATAATTCTGCAAACTACCAGAAATCCAGATTCTTTAACACGTTTGGGAAAAAATACTCATAAACGGTACTCACATAAATCATATAGGACCAAAAACATTAAATGCTTTGTCTTTCTGATGAAACAAATGTAAACTTTTAAACTCTATAAATAATGATTTAATGGCTTGGTTACTTAACAAAGCAATTGAATCATGTTGCATATAATTACTTATTGTATGCATGAGTGTATGAGGGAATGTGTAAGGAGAAAATCAGATCACTAGCAACTTTGAAAGCAAATTAATGTAATTAATACCTTTAAGTAAAAATTGTCTGTACTAATAGGTTTTTATATATTATTTTTAATACTGTATAGCAGTTGATGTTATGGTATTTTGATGATTATCTAGAGGAGTACATTAATTTATGTAGTTTATAAGTAATTATTGTCTGTATGAAAAGAAATATTATTTTGTGTTGAATTGAAAATACAAGCACTATTAATATTCAACACTACTTGAAATTCGATGTAAATATTTACATTTTTTGTTTTAAACCCGTATTAACGATTAACTTAATAACATATCTACCATGATATTCTAGAACTAAGCCCAGTATTGAATTTTATTTTAATAAACTTTCTAAATTAGATTTTTTAGTCATTGCCTGAGCCAACTAACCGATAGGGTTTATGGGGGTTTATATTCCATTGTTCACCGAAAACTTAATTACACCTCAATTAAAATAGTCAACAACACCTCGTCAAAATTAACTAGCAAGTAAATGTATCCCTATTTTTTAAAATTTCATATTCTTCCACTTATGTAATATACATAGTTTAAACAATATATTTATATCTTTTTTATTTAGATATCAAAGCTATGGTAACCAATTATATAACTTCCGAAACAGTTGAAAAGGTTCAAGCAACACTTATTCCTAACCTATTAAAGTTGTTTCATTACTTTGACATTGATTTATATTATAACCTTATATATCAATTTTTATATATTTAGCTATTCATTTATTCAACAATTGATGTTATAATTAAAGTACGTAACCGTAAAAATGTATTGTAAATCATATCAGTACATAACCAAAACAAATAATTATTATCATTTATAATTAATTAATAATAATTCTGTTACAAATTATTTACCATGTTTTAAACATTTAATTATACTATTTTGTAAATTTTGTAGGAATATGATAGTTGTTCTAGTTTTTTCGTAGTTTAATACTTTAAAAAAATGCAAATATTATACAGTTAAAATAAATAAAAGGTTATAGACTGAATACTTCTAATTTGTTGTTTAAGGGGATTTGCTATTGATAATTGGATAAAAATTAAGGTAATAATTTTTTTAGTGGCGTAATTTAAGTTTTCTCAAACCTTTACAAGTCACATCCACCTAATCTCACAGCGCGAAGTGCTAATTATCCGAAGTTTGATTTTTTCTATGTTTTCAGAACCTCAAATTGATATTTGGAGAAAACTGTTGAATTTATGTAGAAGTAACTTTCTGTGCTTATTTACAGAGATATATACAAATTTATTTCAATTTAAATGCAATTGTACTATTAGATTCCTGCACATTAACTACTAAAAGAAATTTTTTTTTATTTAACTTTTTTTATGTAAACTATATTTTACTATTTTTTAACGCAATGATGAAAATACATCATTTTTTGTTTTAATGCCTAAAATTTGATAGTAATACGATATATACTGATTGATTAGTTTTACGAAATATACATTTTTTTAAATATTTTTTGAGGGAAATATGCATTTTTGTTACCAAATATTAAAGAATCATACCAGATTGTTAATATTATTTCCTCCTGGGATACACTACTGCCTAAGATTATTAGAAAATAAAATGAAATAAAAAAATTGAATGGGTAACGAATCCTCTGGATGGTTACCATAAAAATTACTGTGACGTCACAAACCAGAATTCCTCTACCGGTTGTACTGGTGCGTTTGAATGAACACTATTATGAATTTTGTGTATTAATAATATGTGCGCAGGAACAAACACAGTCAATTACCAAATGTTTCTACTCAATATGTATTGTGTAACATTCTGATCAATGAATCGCGTAATTGCGTTAAGTGTATCTCTTTGGCTGACAATACCAGCGCAGTAGCTCAGGGGCTGCTGGTTCGAAACCAAGGACCGGCGGACGCCTCCTGATGGATCAAGAAGGGGTCACCTCTGGCTAGCCTATGAGGCTCACGCCAGTACGGTACAACTCGTCAGGTATAGCATGACCGGTGAGATGCGTTGGAGGGAGGGGAGTTGGTGCGAGAGTGGGGCCTCCACTCACTGGAGGGGAAGGGTTAGGGAACTACTATAGTTGCTAAATGCGTACGAAAAGAACTGTTGCAACGCTGGCATCCGACTGAGCCCCTCCCTTCCCCCACCACTCAAATCCACTCCGTATCTACTGCGCATCTCAAGGCCATAGGTCATGCTAAACCTGATCAGTTGTACCTCGTTGTCTTTAATTAATTCACCACACATTCCCTTGGTCTATGGCAATAAAATATAACTGATAGTCTATTATTTATAAGAATAAATGACAAAGTCATATTTTGTTACATATTTAAATGTTGTATGTCCCACTACTGTGTATGGTGAGTAATACCTACTGAATTATGTATTCTTTACAGTAGTGATGTAGTGTGACCCGTAGGTATATGAAGTTCTAATAGATCCAATGATGATGCTTGGTGGGTTAAAAATGTAAATAATTTTCCATTGAAACGTTCTGTCATTTTAATTGAATAGTTTTTTAAAGAAATTAAAAAAAAACTATTTACAACTTGAAAGATATTTTGAATTTACTTTATCCTCCCTTGTTTTGGCAAAAAATCCTATTTTAGTAGTGTTGTTTTTTTCATATAAAATATATGTAGGTAAAACTTATTTAAATACTTTTAAAAAGTCTAAAAAACAATAAAGGAAATAATAAAACAATATTTGACTCTAAATGTATAGTAGAGAAACATATATTTAAATAAGAAACATAAAGTAGTAACATTTACTAAAGAAAAGGGACCACCTGACAATGAAACAAGAAGATTAATGTAGGGTTAAATTATAAATTGAAATTTATTTTACATGGAAACATTGTTTTAGTTCACACAATAAATTTGAGTACCGGAATATTGAAGGGAAATTAACATTTGACAGTTTTTTTGCCTTAATGCAATGTCACTCATTGTAGCACATAAATGAAATACATTGTACTTATTTTAGTTCACACATCAAGGAGTGTCAAACATTTGCAATGACGTCACCGCTGTCGGATTGAAAACTCACACAATTTCTCAGACTGGGACGGTGGTGACTCCTGTAATCCAGCTACTTGGAGGTCACGAATTGTGGATATTTGTGAGAGATGGTCGGTGGATGTAGTGTTCTCCTGTGTGGATCAACGTCCGCACTATTGAATACTACGTTAATCCGCAAAGACCATCCTCATAATTAGACTAATTGGTAACTAAGAGGACGTCGTTCGGATTCCACGTTAAACTGTAGGTCCCTTAGTTGCCTTCAGCTGTTGGGCTATTAATTAACAGTCCTGTCTAAGGAACATGTCAGCCTTAGTCAGTAATAAGACTACAAGATCGCGCCACAATCATCTTAAACTCAAACCTCATTCATGCTTGGCTTAAAATACCTACCCTTTTGTATGGTCGCCATTTCAACAATCGAATCTAATCTAATCAAATGTATGTGGAACGCTAGTAAAGGTCCGTGAAGGGATAACACGTTTGTAAATAATGTATCTTCATAAATGTTTATATTGAATATCGCATAGGTACATTATTTGATAGTACTGTATTCATTTAAAAAATCTTGTTAAATGTAACTTAGAACTATCTAACAGCTGTAGAGAGATGCAGATAACAATAGCATAGGCAGTAACAATTCCCTTTTTTGTATTTTAAGTTCCTTAACAAACATTTTCAAGTAGAAGCAATATGAATATAATTATACAATTAAAGAAAACTAGATATTTGAAAACCCTTTCCAAATTGCTTTCATAAAGTATTCATTGTCTAATTATATTTTGGCACGCTAGGGAAATAGCCTATCATCTTTTTGTTTCAAGGATAATACATGCTCAATTCTAGCTTCGTTATAAGGACTTAATACTTTTTTGACTAAATTCCTATAACGTTTTTTATGATTTATAAAAGACAAATTATCTTAATTTTTTGTACTCGAGTTTTTTTATCTTAAATTTGGTTATGCTTTAATTTAAAGTAGGGTGTTAACTATTATATTTTGTATTTTCACTGCCGTATGTTACTTCGGTGGGTTTGCAATTCGTAAAGTTTAATGCTTTAAAAATTTTATTTTTCCCAAAGACTATATAAACCGACTAAACTATTACGTTTGTCGTCTGATCAACAAAGTAAAAAAATCAATTCAAGAAGAGGAAAGAATTGCTAAGTCTGAAATAGGTACGTTGAAGAGACAATTGCTGGATCATAGCGAAGATTTACTAGCTCATAGCAAGTAAAAACAGTGAACCTACTCAAGAAGATACAGTTGAACGGGAAGGATTGGATCAGTTCGTGGATGAATTGCTGTAGTGTGATCACAATTACGATATTTATTGCTAGTTATAAAGTCATTGTCCATTTTTCCGACTTAACAACATTAGACTAAAAAGTTAGCCAAATTAGTATATGCGGAACTTTGTACGCCACGCAACCTATTACGTAAAATAATCTGCGCGACCTACTAAGTGTTATTACAAAACTCATTTATAACAAAACAAAGCCCTGACACTGTGACGAAATGGTTTTCGATCAGTTATGACGCAGACGACGAGCAATGCATGAACACGACGCAGTTGTAAAGTCGGCTACACTTTACTGAATAAAAAAACTACAGTTTTTGTCTACATTTAATGTAGCTTTTAACACAATTCAGCGCGCATATTTTGGTAGTTAAAAGCGAAAATAATCGCACGTTAATTTTTACGTGTTTTGCTTAAAAATTTTTTAAACTCAACCGAGGATAGCCTCGGTTGAGTTTAAAAACCCTCCTCCTGTAAACGTCCTGTAACGTTATCCTGTAAACGTTAGTAACTACAGTGCCTGCAGGTATATAATTTTTACTTAAACGAACGGGTGATCTATTATTTTGGAAAATATCCGTAGCAACTTTTTAGAATATAAGTAACTCCCTTAATACTTTCCAGTATAGTTAAGGATATCTAGTTAATTTCACCACATGTAATACTGCATTTTAAATTTTCAATTTATCAATGTAAACCAGCCAGACGTGCGTTTCAACTCAGTAGCAATGTCATCATTCATAGTTGATGCAGATGCATGTTCTAGAGCCGAGATGGCATGACGTCAGCCACTCCATCATTCCACGAGACGTATATGTTACTGTTGTTAAATATTTAAAAACGGGAAAATTTAATTTTAAATTTCTATTCCATCAACATGATTTAAAAGTGCAGGTAACTAGCTGACCCGGTGAACTTCGTAACGCCTAACAGTAAATACATGTTAATTTTAAGATTGGCCATGTTCTGAAGTCGAATAGCACCACAGCTTTGTTGTGTAGATATTCTGGGACGCTGTATAGTGAATAACAATACTGAAACGATAAGACATATAAATAACATCACCACAAAACAAATAAATCTGAGTGGATTGATTCACATTTATCTAACCATTTTATCTAACTCAAACTAAACCTAACTGTAATACGGCTTTTATAGGAAAGATATACGTCAGCAAATTATTATAGTAAACGTAATATGGATAAACAATATAATTGTTTTTTTTATTTGGCCAACATATAAACACTTGACTTTTATTCAAACAGAAAATAAAAAACAAAAGTACATAACCCTCAAAACAGTAAACCATCAACGTGGTGAATAAAGCTGTTCATTTTGAACAGCACATATTTACTTCATAGTTTTACATTAATGAATGATTCAGATGGCATTGGATAGTAAAGCATAATGCTAATGGAAAGTAAACCAAACAGCTGTAGCTTAAAAAATTAATTGTTTTGATTGTTAAACACACTTACTCCGCATAAGGTTGACATTAGACATTTAAAATGCCATAAAATGGAAACTTATGGAGTTTTCAAAAAACATTTTCACTAACATCTTCCCGGACACATAGAGAGCAACTTCCTAAAATTTCATGGCGATCGGATGAGTAGTTTGGCAACGCATATATTACACATATACATAATTATATATAGAGATATAGTAATACTGTATTATTAAATTAATAATACTAATATGAAATATAATAACAAATAATTTTACTAACTTAATGTTAAGTGATGAAAACGTACTATTCACTTGTGCAATTTTTATCAATATATACTATTTATATTAAAAATTTCATCATATAAGAAAATAGATCAAATAAAAAAACAAAAAGGTAGTTTTATTTACTATTGTTACCTTTTTTGTTTACATACTACATATTACTTCGATTAAAATGAAATTATTTGTCAGTCATAAATTTTCATAAGGTTAAAAGTAATAGTTTTTAAACATAAAAAAAGCTCGTGATCTTTTATAGCTCAGGTTAAATTATATTTTTTCGTTCTATTATATTAAAATTTCCTTTTATAATTATCTTACTGGAGGCATAGGAAGTGCATAAAATTAAAGAGCTAAAACCTAAGGAATATAATAAGCTCAATTTCATATTCCGGAGCACTTAGAACTCCGGATGTATGCCCGGATCCATTTTCCAGATCCAATAATGTAAAAGAAATATTTTAAACAAAATTCTGAAACTAATTTTCTTTTGATTTCCATATCAACCGTGTATAAATCTTTAAATAAGAACCTTTTAATAATGGAACGGTTTTTTATTTCTTTTAAAATAAAATCTGAACAACATCAAGACTGGTAAAAAATGTATTTCTATTAGGAAAGTTCATGTTAGTTATGAATTGAGGAGAAGTATTAAAGCATTTGGGTTTTTATATTTCTCACATAATCCAAATCAGTATTATTTGAAATCCTTGACACCATATTCTCCCCACTTTGTTAATGTTATTTTGTCGTTCAACGGTGAATTTCCTGTGACTGCAGCCTTACCGAATTTTCCTTGAAAAAATCATGACTTCAAAAAACACTGCCAAACATCGAATATAATACTTAATTAAGCTATAAGGTGTTGGATATACCCCCCAAAAATATAGAACCATGAAAGAAATATTCAGTGATGACATGATCTGGAAATCCTAAATATATTTAAATGTTTGTTAGGACTAATTTATTTAAATAAAAATAATTAAGTCAACAATATAGATTTTTAATGTGTCCCTGAACTTGTAAGATAAATCATCGTGGTTTTTATTTAGTGGTTCTCTTTTCAGTGGTTTGTTTTTACTTTATGTCCCAGTTAAAATTATGTTGACGACTACAACTAAGGTTTCAAAGCCGATTGCACTATGTTCACGTAGATACCATAGCGAATATTACAGTTCCACTAGTGTAGAAAAAATCGGTCTTTTGGACTTCGTCATAGGTGGAAAAACACTTAACACGAAACATAAAAACACAGAACAACAACATTTAAACGTTAAAAATATAGCTTGAAAACATTGGTCAGTGGCGTCGTCCTTTAATTTAGCTACTTGCAGGTCACGAATTGTGGATAGTTGTGAGCGATGGTCGTTGGATGTAGTGTTCTCTTGTGTAGATTAACGTCGCACTATTGAATACTACGTTAATCTGCAAATACCATCCTCATAATTAGACCAATTCGTAATTCAGAGGCCATAGTTCGGATTCCACTTTAAATTGTAGGTTCCTTAGTTGCCATCGGCTGTTGAGCTTTTAATTAACATTCCTGTCTATGGGACTATCAGTCTGAGTTAGAAACAAGACTACAAGATCGCGCCACAATCATCTTACACTCAATCCTCATTCATACGTGGTTTGAAATACTAGATAATAAATTAGATTATTGAAATGGTGACTATACCACAAGGTAGGTCAGAAATAACGCTCTAGTCTAGTAAGTCAAAGGTTGCTGGATCGAAACCAGCTACCGGCGTCTCCTGTCAGATCATGAGCGGTCACCTCTGGCCACCCTATGCAAATCACAAATCCCATCTTAATTCACCGAATGGCCCTTGAAGGGGTGAAGGGTAGAAAAAAGAGAGGGTAAAAATTATAATAATATTTAGGTAGGAATTTACTAATTATACATAATTTTTAGTACTTCAAAATGCTTTGGTATGAAAATAAATTTTGAGTAATTTTTCTTTATATTTCTAACTAAGTAATGTTATAAATTGTTTTTTTCATTGATCTTTCCTATTATAACATTTTATTTTAATAAACGCATAATATGGCAACCGTTACCTATATCGGTCAACCAATAACTATATCGATAGCCTACATAGAGCAGAATGTCTGTTATGGCCAGTATCATATAAAGCGATGTGAACATAGCCAAGTCTTCTATTGTAGCCGGTTTCATTGGCAACGTTATTGGCTTGCCACGTCCCACTGTATTGTGTGTGTGGAGCAGTGGTTTTACACTCTAAGGGCTTCATTATTTCACTCTTTGTTTAGGTTGATTACTTTCATTAAACGAATTTCGGTGGTATTGTCCTGTAACGTAAACTTATGAAAATATTAAAATCCTCAATGTTTTATTACTATTTGAATGACCTCACGATGCAGTTAAACTTTTCTTAAGCTAAGTAAAATACGTTTTCGGTAAAATGAGTTTATTTAATTAATTATAACTGAGAAATAAAATTAAGTTTAATAAATTTCTCTGGAAAATTGTTTATTTATCATAGCTTTATTACTATGTATCAATTTTTATTTTGGCAGTAAGTAAAATTGTAATATTTATTGTTACTATATTATGATAAAATACTGTATTAAAACCCTAGTTTGTAAAAAAGTTTATAAAAATAAACCTTAGCTAGATTATTTAGGTAGAGTTGTTTTATTTACGAAAAAACATTAGTAATTTGGTCATATCTATCATCAGCAAAGTTTGGAATATTAATAATCAGTTTTTCATTTAGAATGATAAAGTATAAGTCTAAAATAGGCTTCAAATCAGTAATTACTGTAAGCAATTTATATTAATTCTCATAATTATATTACTCTGAAAGCTAAAAGCTAGTTGTTGTTAGATTGCCCTATTATATGTGCATTAAAACCTGTATGATATGGATATTTTATTGTGCAAATTTTTAGAAAAAAGAAGTTTATTAAAAAGTGAGTTCCTTTAGTTTTCTTTAAATGTCTGGTTTACGAACTCGTCCGAGCACTTGTAGGAATACACGTCTCTACCAAATTTGGTCTTGATTGGACCATTTTTACGAGAGTTATCGTGTTCACAGACACATATATATATATACATATATATATACATATATATATATACATATATATATATATATATAAAAATTTTAACGACTATTGTTTTTGGACTCTGGGCACCTAAAGAAGAAAAAATAACATGGTCCCGGGCTTAAGTCTCACCATGAGACCTACGGTAATAGCTTATTCCCTATGGGAAATTCGCTAAAACTACGTATTTATAATAAATTACAAGTTCGTTAATTTCAACATTAACACAATAAAAATTATATTTATAAAATACCTTTGATATATTTACCATATAATTTTTTTGCGTATTCTAAACAATCAAAAAGGACGTACTTTATTTTTCAACAAATGGTCTCTAATTTTTTTACCATTTGATATTACAATTATAGATTTTTTAATCTCATTTTGTTTAGTTTTACACATTTTACATGAACACTTATGTAGTCTTTGTTGTAACTAATTAGAAAACACAAGTCTGTACGATTGTATTATGAGTTCTCTCTTTCTATGAAGAATATTTTGGAAAGTCATTATACGTTGTATTTGAAGTACACATAACCTTAATCCACAAAAATACTATTTATTTTCTTTTAATTGAAAAACTGATTTTTATTTTCATTGAGAATTCAAGGGAATAAAAAGACAAAATTCTGCATCTTGGTAACGAGAAAATGGAATTTTATTTCAAACAATTACTCCATTTACATAGACTATGTAAACATCTTGTTGATTTTAACACTGATAATAAAATAAAAGACAGTCACTATTTACAAGGGTGGGATGGGTTTTGGGCACCTGTCGCAAGTGGGCTCAAAGGAGGGGTGCCAAAAACCCACCCTCCGTACTTCGAACTCTGCAATCTTCAACCTGGAGACAGCCTCTGGTGCAGAAATATAGTGTATTTATTACAATACTACATTTTTAGAGCGTCATTAGTGCGAAACTTTTACGCCCTTGTATTTGGAATGCTTTTTCCTGGAATTCACCCTGAATATCTTTTAAAACTAAAACCCCTACAGAATTAAACTAGTACAAATAGCATCACTTCATAATAGTTTAATTATTGTATATTAATATGTAGTTAAAATTTTTGTTAAAACTCTTAAAACTTTAATCAATTTCTAAAATATAAAAATGGTACAAATTTTACTAATTTTCTATGATACTAAGTTTTATAAAACTTAATAAATAATTTTTTTCATTAATTTAATAGTTGTTCACAATGAATTGGAAAAGCCTTTGAGGAATGCTCATTGTTGCATAAGTTTAATTAATGATGCAATGAGTCAGAGTCTTTGAGTCAATGAGTCTTTTTTATATTTAAAAACTTTCTTTATAATGGTAAATCCCATTTACATTAGCTATAGTATACGCATTTTTAATGCCATACAAACTTTATTTTTGAGCATTAGTAAATAATTTTCTATGGTGGTTGAAAGAATACGAGATACTCGTAGATATAATTGCAAATTTAAAAAAAATATTACGTAAAAGGTTAATTATAAAACGAATGACTAAAGTATTTTTTTAAGTTTTCTATAAAATGTTGTGGCAACCATAACCTAAGCCGATTAAGACACTACTAGATGAAAAGAAAGTGCTTATAAAATTTACATTTTCTAACATCTTAGTAACGCTATTAATAAATGGTAAATAAGTAAATTATATAACTCTAAGATCAAATTTAGCACCAAAACAAATGGAATCACCGAGTTTTGACGTTACATTGGTGCAACAGTATGAAAAGCATGAACAACTTTACAAAAATAAAACAAATTTTTACTGGAAATACCAAGGTTTACTTTATCAATGATTACATTTTCGTAATAGTTTTAAACTGTTTATCAAATTTAAAACCTCTTTAACCTACGGGTGTACGTGTTGGTTAGACGGTTGCATGGTCTGCCACGTGGAGTCTCCAGGTAATCGGTTGTGTTTACTTGTACGGCGGTGATGCCTGGGGTCTCTCGAACAGAGGCCTCAGCAGCTCGTCGGCTGAGAGATCGCCGTCCTGGTTGGAGTCGATGAACTTGTGCACTATCAGTCGAGCAAGTTCCGCATTGTTCTGAAGCTCGTCAGCGAACCAATCCACCGGGAAACTGTCAACAGTTATTTAACCTTGTAAGCGCAGTAATTATAGTACAAAATATACGTTTTATTAACTTTTTAATTCCTTTCCTATACATAGGGTGTGGCCAAGAAGTCGTGTTAGCAGTTCCCCTCACGATGAAATGGTAACCTACTCAGGTAGTATTTTAAGCCAACTATGAACAAGAAATGTGTGTAAGTTGATTGTTGTGCGATTTTACTGTGATACTGTCTCAGACTGACTTTGTCCCCTTGTACATGACTGTTAATTAAAAGCCCAACAGCCAATGCCATCTAAGGGACCTACAGTTTAACGTGGGTTCCAAACCACCTTCACCTCCAAATAACGATTTGGTCTAAATATGAGCATGGTATTTGTAGATGAATGTTATGATTAAATCGTGCGGTTTAAATCAACACCAAGGAATGTGACATCCAATATGAAAAATCTTCAGCTCCAAGTAAATCATCTAGAATTATAGGACACACCACGGTCCTAGTGCGAAAGGTATTTTTATGAACGTTTTAATTCCTTCTTCTATACCTGTGTGGGAAAAAGTAGATTATATAGTGGGATTGGTTCAAATCCTGGAATGTCCATTTGGACTTGCATCAAATTCTGAAAAAATGTGATCGTATAATCACTCCATGGCTACCAAAATACCTCAGGCGTAGAAATAACAAAAAAATATGTTCAATTCTGCAGAATTATGAGGCTCTAGCAAATTCCCCTAGGCATGTATTCCTACGGAAAATTGTGCAGCCATTAGAATTAAGGGGTTAATAACCATGGGAAATGTAGATAATTTTAAAAACTACACTTGGAGGATTTTCCTTCTTCCTTTTGCATCCTGAATCGTTCCAAACATTGGGGCTGGGACGGTGATCTATCCTGTAATCCAGCTACTTGAAGCTTTCAAATTGTGGATATCTATGAACAATGGTTTGTGGAAGTGTAATTCTCTTGTTTCATCTGTAAAGACCGTCCTCATAATTAGATCAGTTTATTATTCAGATGTAAAACTCAGATGTTTGGATGCCACGTTGATTAGCATAGTCAATGACTATTATAGTTAGGCATTGTTTACCAGTCATGTCTATGGAGAATGTCAGCCTTAGTAAGAAACATGATTAATTACGAGATCGCACAACTGTCTTTCACTTTTTCTATTCGCACATTCTTACACTCATTTCTTATTTATACTAGGCTTAAATTTCTACCTAGATTGGCTGCTATTTCAGAAAGGTAATAGCAATAAAATGCAATAATAACTGTTTTGGACAACTGAACCATCAATGATTATTTTTAAAGCATACTAACGGTAATTATTCAAAAACATCCTTGGAACCAGTTAAATTAAACGGACGATTTTAACAAAGAAGACAATGGTTAGAGGAGTGCAAAAACACAGTGAACTTATGACAAGACTTTGGATGGAGTTCATACGCTCTCTTAAAAGACAAAAAGTACCATAACAATTATAATAATCATGATTGTTTTGATGACAACGGACAACGAGATCACAATTTATGTACGATAAAAAGTTTTATATTTGTTACATCTCTTCCACACTTTTGTTCAGTAACGATCTACCTGTATGAATAGTGTTCAATACTATTAAGCACGTGAAAAAAAGTCCCACCATTTCCAATATTCTGTTTACCTGTTGACATCGCTGGCCTGCTGCTGTATATCTGCGTTGACCATATCAGAGTCCGCCCTCTTGCCGAACCCACGAGCCGTGGACAGGGCGTGGTTCTTGAACCCTCGTATTGACCTGGGCTTGTCCCTCATGTAGAGGGGTACGCTGCCCGTCGCGACCGTCACCAACAGCACCAATAGCCACATCAGCACAGTGTACGTCCTCATGGAGCCCATCTGCATATTGGAACAGATATTACTCTCAGTGTAGACAACCTGCTCATGATAACTTTTACTGTTAGTATTACTTACCTGTTTACTGTTTACTTAGTCGATTCTTCACCTCACATATCAGCCTCTTTCGTTCCCCCCTCTCTGCTGTTGTCTTCACACTGACTCATATCTTCCCTTACTTGGTCATCTCCCCAATGGACGTTTCATAGCTGGTGCAGCTGTGCATACTTCCTTCAGTCTTTTACCTTCTACTATTAGTATTACCTTTTAAATTTGTGACCGATCCATGTAGGTTTTTTAAACCAAGTTTATACGAGAAATGAGTCCATAGACAAGACTATTTATGAATATCCCAACATACAATGACATATAAGGAACCTACAGTTACACGTGCGATACGAACCACTTTTCATCTCTAAATCATGGACTGGGCCTATAATGATGATGGTAATGATGAATATTGCATCGTCCACTTCTCATAATTATCCACAATTCGTGACCTCCAGGCCTGGATTGTACACCACGCCACCATCCTAGTCAATACTTCAATACAGTGATTCAGAGGAAAAATTGTTTTTCTGATCCCTCATTGCACAGTGTCCCTTGAATGCCATTGGACGTTTGGCTAGTAATTAACAGTTCCGTCTATTTAAAAATATCAGCCAATTGAAAAGTCTACAATACAGCAACACAGTAATGTAACACTCATTTCTCATTCATACTTATTTTATTACGGCATGGTTAGCGTAAAACGGCGGTCATAACGTAATTATAAGAGATTGTTATGTCTAAAAAGCTTTAAATTAGTTTTCTACATTTTCAAAGACTCCTAGCACTACTAGTAATTCGAAAAAATTCTGTTCTAGTAAACTTTTACGATCAGCTATGAAACTTTTTTTTCAAGTTTGAATATGATTTTATCCTTTTTAGCGCGTTAAACAGGAGTGCGTTCTGGAACGGCTAAAAAGGTCAAATGGGAGTGTAAAAATCATTTACTTAATAAAACATTATTTATATTTAGTTATTAATTATTGTACAAGAGTAAAACTTTACAAATTAAATCCAGGTTAAAATTACTATTCTTTAACTCATATGGGTTTTGGCCTACAAGGAACCGGTCAGTACGAGAAATAAAATTAAAGATATTTTTTAGCAGAGTACACTCCACAACCACAACTTCGAAAGAGTAACCAAGTGTGAGATACATTTAAAGATGCTATAATTTGAAACTTTAGGAGCTGGCAAGTTTTTATTATGTTGCACAAACATACATATCAACCTAGTCTTCTATTAAATATTTTGTACTGAATCCTTGTGGGCCATCTCCCACAGGTTGTTAGTAAGTAACAAGCTAAACGAACTGTATTTGCGTCTCAAATTGATTTGGAAAGTTTTACTCTCGAAGTAGGGTTAAAGGAAAACAGTCATTCTGAAACGCTTCCCTACCCTTAAATAATGAAATTTGGGACACCTATATTTTTTCTAATTTAATATATTTTAGTTTATAAAAATTCGTTTAGTATACAATAGTACCTGAGGTGTTGTATGACCGGGAAGTGAGCAGTCAGGGCTGCAGAATTTCACTCAGAGCGGCGTTATACCGCTGCTGGTCTCTGCAACATAACACCACGCGGTATTTTACTCTCTGTAGTACTTAAGTCCTACTTTTCATCCCATGGAACTAAAGTGTAACTTTTCGTCCCTCGTGGTACTGAAATAGTTCCACAAAAATAAAAAAGGCACGTTTTTTTTGTCTGCCACGTCCACAGTATTTGCTGAGCGTTGGTTATATTGTTTGTTGATATTTACCTAAAGATAACGAATCAAGAAAAAGAATAATGGACAATGGCAGTGACGATGTGGGCTTAACGCTACCCAATATTAGTATTAAGAAGCCAGAAATGTGACTGAGAGCTTGCCTCCAGACAAGTCAAAAGATTTTTAAAGTAAGATGGTATGAGTTATTTATTTAGTGCAAGAAAAATACAGTATTTCACAAGTGTGGTGGATGTACCGTTATGGTTGGAATTTGTGTTTTCAAAATAGTAAATTATTTGCCATCATAATATTTTTCAAAGCCTACATTGTGCATTGTGTATTACGTCATTTAAATCCAGAATTTCGGAGCAAAGGATGATTTTTAATTTATCAGGCTAGTGGTTGAGTTATGTTTCATAAAATTATAGCTAGTATAATTTGTGTAGGTAGACAACACATTTTGTGTTCATCATGGGATCAATGTCATTTTCATCCCTCAGGACCTCGCCTTTTGGATATCATGATTACGTGAACACAATACTGAATTGACTGATACCGAGTTCTTGTTATAAAAATATTTTTCTAATTTTGTCTAAAAACTATAATATACTAGTTTTAAAAACTACGTAGTGCACCCAACCCGAGCTTTAGCTAAGAAGCAAACCTTGGGGATGAGAATAATATTGTGTTAAGGAAATTCTTGGAAGGTCTTGTTTTCTTGAGGAGGGATCCTTAATGAATTATTCAAACCCAATTTGGTTTTATGTAGCGAGATCGGATCATTTCCACGTACGCTTATCACCAAACATACGATAAATGTGATCATCCCCATATGATGAAATAGTCAACACCAGTAACACTCGTATACAAATAAAGTTTTCTCATCTTTTATTCTATGCTTAGAGGAATAGATAATATTGTTATTTCGAATGAAGTGGTGAAAACTCAATACTTTAAAGTACCTATATGTTTCTTTCCGTCAAAATATATGATACATATCTGCATATTTATTTCTTATCATATAGTTATCATATGTAGTTTAATATATTCTTCTTCAATTAATTAATTACAGTATAGTATAGTTATCATATGTATGTGGTATTACATTTGGTAATAGCTACAATATTTAGTATATTTCAAAAATTAAAAAGACAGGCTTTGAACATTTCGAGTTTAAATTGTATGCTATAATATACTTAGTAATGTCATATAGTAATGATATTTATTTTTGTCTATACTAACTTGTAAAAGTCAGAACACATTGACTGTTTGACTGTTTTATTGATAGCAGTTAAAAAACAACTGTGTTTGGACCATTAAAATTCGCAAAACATTCTTTATTTCAGGTGAGAGATTCCAGATAGAACAATATGACTTCTTATTTAATTTGGTTTAAGTGAAACCGCATCGTGGACTGCTAGTTAAGTCATACTCATAAACCTTATAAATGAAAATGATTTTTTTAACATATCATTTCAATATATTTTAAATTTATTTTTAATTTACTTCCATTTTTAATTTACAAATATTCATAGTCATTTTGGTTGGTGAGGAAAACAAATAGTGTTTTATTTAATAACACATCATAAAAACGCCTATATTATCTCTTGTATAAATAACAACTAAGTAATTACAAACAAGTGTAAACAATTCAAATTTACTTCACGCATAGAATACATTTGCAGTGAGCCTAATGCACGAAATCCTAAATGATAAGGGGATGTAATTAGCTGAAAGTATTCGTTAAATATGCACTTAGCTATATATACCTACAAGTACACTGAAGGAGATCGAAATTGGAATTTCACGAGGACTAATTAGTTATGGATTAAATCCTAATTATGTTATTTGAGTCAAATGCTTATAGAGTACAGTGGTTTGGGGTTTGAATTAGTGAAAGAGATAAATATGATTCCGATCAAGTGTTGCAATGAAGTTTTTCAGAGTTCTCGTTTCTTAAAACATCCACTTGCAGTTGTGTTGTTTTTGTGGGCAACGAAAGAATACATAAAGGGTGCTTTCATTGTATTAACCTTTTCTATAACCTATGTGATTATAAAAATATCTTCTTACATTTTCACTATTTTCTGAGCTGTTTTTGTTACAAAATTTTGAATTTTGAGAAGAATAATATTAAAAAATATAAGATTTTAGTTTATCATCTTTTGTAACTAAACTAAATAAGACAAATAAATTGTAAACTACTACTGCTCTAAATTCATAGTATATACATTTATATAACATATACAATATATGTTAAATGACCAATACTATAGTTTAAAAATTAAAAATTCAATAAATACATTATTCTATTTTTTTCTAATAGGGACGTACCAGTGATTTAAAACGACTTACAATAACAATAATCAATATACATTGATTTATAAGAGTGGAATTTTCTAATTGTGTTGCGTATTTATTATTTGGATTAAGAGCCGAACTTTATCGTTTGGAATGTTATGCCGGAAAGAGAATAAGATGAAAATACAACAAAAGGATAGATATCTGAAACACTCTGAGGGAAATAAACAGGAATCAAAAACAGTTTCAGTAGAAAGGCTCTTCGTGTGCATTTCCTTTTGTCGTTTATTTTAAGATATCCTGAATACGTGGTTTTGAAGTGTAGGCTATTACTATTTGAATAAATTGTCGGTGATAGGTTTACACATTGGAAAAATGTTATGACTGGAAAAATATTTATGTATGAAATTAAATTCTTAGAAGAGTTTTATTTATAATTTAAACTTATTACTATTTTATATCCTACTTGTTTAGGTAGTAACGTTTTAATTGTGGATTATGTGCTAAACTATAAATTAGTACCGACGTTCGTAGATTTATTGTGAATTATTTTGAAATACCAAAACACAATGAAATATCATTATTTCTTTTTTGGCTTGGATAGTTAGTTGTTTAATTTTCATGATTTTAACGGAGTTTGGACCTAAAAAATATCACTTATTTAGGACGTTGATATAACATGTGCATGTAAAAAATATCACATCATACAATAAATCAGTCAAGTATCAAATCAAATTTGAATCACATACGAAAAATTAATTACTAGGTATTATTTACACGATAAACATAGTTTTCAAGGAAATTTTCAGCTGATAATATTTATTTATTTTTAACACTATGCGAAGTGTTTCTTAAATACTTTAATCAGCATTAAGAGTCAATTTCTTTCATAAAACTTCATTAAAGCAATACTATAGCGGTAATTTTCTATATTTTCAAATCTTTAGCCTAATCGTATTTATAAAATAAAACAAGTTATTTTTATTTTGAAAAATATGTTGAAAAGAAAAAAAGGTAAGAACAAAGCAAATTCCGATTTAATCTGATTTAAAGAACTGTGGATACTGATGATTTAAACAATATACTGGCAAAATGCTTAGACGGAAAGTGTTTCAGATTATAATGGGTTAGTTTATATATTTTTCAGTTCAAAATATCTTTAGTTTTATTATCCACAAAAATTTCCTTTTTATAATAATTACAAAGAAATTTATTTTACGTTTATCGATTAGTGGTTTCACGACTTCAAAATAATCACTTCGCAGGTAAATGTTGTTAAATATGTATTAAAGTTCTTTTGACGTAAATGAAAACAAAGAAGGACCAGAGCACTATTGTTTCAAGGTTTAAAAGGAAAGTTCACTGAATCATAAAATATCAGTCGCCATACTTCTTGGTTATTGTGATAAATTGGCAAAGAACTTCTTTTAAATATTCTTATTAACATCTCTAAGAGATTTTATAGTCGAGTTAGCTCACTCTTTAACAACATTTCTTTTACATGACGACATATTTATGATAACCGATTTGATTTGTAACAAATAACTTTACGAGACTGAATAATTTGATTCGTTGAAATTTCAACTTTAGTTCATAGTTATCGAATGATTATAAGTTTTATGTGTTGAAAATATTAGGATTTTGAAAATATAGAGTAATATAGATATTTAATGATAATAGATGATAAGCAATAGGCAATAGATAAGACGATGGACAAGACAATTCATAAGACAACAGATAACTGATAAAAGACCATTGACAATGGGCAATAGAGAATAGACGATAGGGAATAGTCAATAGACAATATTCTTTATATAAGTTTATGGAGAACTGTATTAGCATCAGTACAATAGTTACAATATTACAATTACAATAATGTAATAATTTACAAAAAAGCTATTTACATTCATATTTTAATGATCTTGCTAAGTTTAGATGATAAGTATTGTGTACACTGGTAATATTTGACTGGATGAAGAGGGCAGTTAATTTCCGAATCATTCATTTCGTTATCTCTAATTTATTTTCGGTGTAAATGAATTTATTATTCCACATACATTATTGTACAGAACGAAAAGGCAGTACAGAAAGATGTCAAGTAGATCAAACTCGATTTACCAACACGCACGCAGTACCAAGTCGTAAAAGATGGGACCAAAGCCAGTTGGATGGCCTTAACAATACCGGGATCTTCAACTCTTGCAAAAATAATAGGTGAAAACTTCTCTTTGAGAATGACGAAGACGTTAAACCGGTGAATAGATGCGTGTGAGTCAACTTAACGTACGATTAAACACCGATAGCCCTGTGTCAGAGAACCTCAGCCTCTACCCACACGACCTTTTAGATGATCCTCAAGATTCTCTGAGCCTATGAAATGGTACTAATACGTATGTGTTAAGAGAAACGACAAACTAAACAAGACAAGACAACCAACATACGAGTGACAACGGCAGCCCAGTGCTATTAAAAATAAAGAGAGTAGTTTGTCAATCTAATCAAAGTGTCAGAGAACCCTCAAGATTCTCAAAACAGTACAAATACGGCAGAATTAAGAACAAAGGTCCTAAAGTATATCTATATTAAATCAAATTATATTCTAACTAATGACTTAAGTGCTTCAGATGAGGTTATCATGTCTTTTACATAAACCGTTCTTACCTATAACTCAGGGTGTATTATTTTTTTACGTTTCAACTAATGAAGATGTACATTACAAATACATATAGACTATGTAATTGTGTAAATCAAGTTATGAGTATCGTCAAGGTTGTATTTTTACTTATAAAACCTAATATAATTATTTTAAACATACATTTAAGTTTATCAATGTGCATTTTGAACATTGATATAGTAGAAACTGCTTACAGTTGATATTTTTTATTGATAATACAGTTAGTCTCTACAAAAATTCAGGTGATGAAAAAGTGTAACCGAGCTGCGTGTTGGGCGGCTACGTTACTATCACTCATACATTACTAATCGTGTTCGAACCTCCGCCGAGCACGCTAGCACGTTCTCTGTAAATATCCACACAAGTTACGTGTTTATCTACCATTTTGTCAACTGTTAAATTTGTAAGTATAGGTGGTAGAAGCATTCAATTCTTATTTACATGAAAAAACAACTGATTATTTAAATAAATAAGTAGCAGTTTTAAGCTAATATATTTAACTACTTGCATCAAAATCGTTAATATTTTTTCTGTGTTTATTTGTATCATTCATTTTCAAAAACTCCTATAATCTGAGCTATCTAGGGGCAATAAAATCTGTTGTATTAATTGTGGTTTAGAATTAATTTTGTCCTCGCTAAAACTATATCCCTTACATTTACGGTTTATTTCAGGTCCGATTTAGATGGAAAATCTTTCTCATTAAGTAAGAAAAATATAATGATATATAGCCACCAATATAAATATAGATCGATTAAGCAATGATATGGTTCTACTTTCTACTTTATAACACCCCTATAAGATTATATATTGTTGTATATAGAATAAACAGTACGGCTAAAGCTACCTTATAGTCTGTAAATCTTAGAATTCACTTCACAAGTAATTAAACTTCTTCGAGAATAAGTTTATTATTGTATTGAAAACCAACACAACTAACAACAGTGAATTAATCCGGTGTTATCAAGAATTATGTAAAAACCTTAAGTGAATAACTTGAAAAAAGAATTTTGTTGAAACAAAGTAAATTTTTTTCAGGTTAAAAAAACTTAACTTCCAATCACCTTAAGAGTCTGCATTAGTGGTAGCCATCTTGAATTTTAGTCCCGTAAGAGCAATGTTAAATTCTGGCGGAACATACCTTCACTTTGGCGTCTGTAGTGCCGTTAATTATCAAAGTATCAATGTAAAACTTTGGAAGTACATTGATGAGATGTGGCTCAAGGGCATGACCTTTTAATATGTTCAAAAATTTAACTTGATATAAAAACAAAAATACAGGAAAAACACGAATGTTTTACAAAAAAATCATTATTATTTTTTTATTGAGAGCGAAAGAAAGAAGTTCTGTAAGGTGGTGCCCTGGAGGACTGAAATACCTTTAATTTGACACCTCTTCCGTTAATTTATGACAATAGGTCAAGGAGATATAGGCGCCAGAATTTAACATTGCTCTTACGGGACTAAAATCTAAGATGGCTATCACTGATGCAGACTCTTAAGATTAGGGCCTGTGTGGTGATTTAAAGACAACGAGGTACCACAGTGACGTGGGTCACATGGTCTAACCAAAGGCGACTTCTGCTCATGATCTGACAGGAGTCGCTGGCCACTGGTTTCCATCCACCAACTTATGACTTATTGGACCAGCGCATTGCCCTTGGCATATCATGCCAACCACACACTATGAAAGTAAAAAAATAAAGAAGTACTATGGAATTAAGTTTAATAATGAAAATAGTCTACATTGACGAATTTTATCCACCAAAGAAGACACAGTCACCTTTTTATTTCACCAAAGTTTCGCCTTTTATGAGGTAATAAACGAATTGTCCAGACAATCATGAGGTCTGTGTTGGCTAAATTGGATTTGGGATACAGTGGTTTCTGGGAATGGCTGTTCACCTGTTCGTTCTGTCTGTATACAAAGTGTTTACAACTCTCAACAAAAACTTTAGAATATTTCCCACTAAACAATAAAAAAGGGTAAAAATGACCTAAATTTGTACTTCTGAATCTTTATCCACTTTAGATCTGTGACAAAGTATGTGTGTTTGTTTATTTTGTTGTAAAAATAAAATTAGAGTTTTGTCTGTACATTGCTCAGAGTTGATAATTGTTTAGTTATTTTTACGTTTCGTGCGTTAGAGGAGCCGAAACAAGTGTTATCTCAATTTGTGTCCGTTTGTCTGTTTGTCTGTGACGCTCCAGGACACATTTTACGCCGTATTCTCCGAAAAACGGGAGAATTGATAACAATGAAACTTATTTCATGCATTCCAGAGAAGGTTTTCCAAAGCTTAAAATAGTACGCCGCCCATTAAAAAGTAGATCACGAGCATTTTAAAACCCACTTTTTACGCGATATTAGACGCATTTTGCTTTCAATTATTAACGAACCACCTACTGGTAATAATCAGCTCTCTTTGTGGTTTAAGGATTTAAATGAAAGAAAAACAAACAGCTATCAATCAATATTAGTTAGTTTATATTGGTCATTGATTTTAAACCCATTTCGAAATCATATAAAAAAAGTTATTTTAACGTATACCTAATTATAATACAGTAATGGTTTAGCTGTCAAGTAATGCTAAATATTAAAGCTGGGTTGATTTATTTTCTTTGTACTGATTTTTTTAGGATTTCAGGTTTACAATTTAGTATGATAATCTTTTTTTCCTTAAACTGAATCCTACAACCCGTACAAAGGGCGGGCTTACTGCTAGTACTTACTAAAATCATGAATTTATATACATATTTTTAACTCGAGAACAAGGAGAAGAGGTTGTATTATTAAGAATTAGCTTCATTGTTAACTTTAGGTTTGGTTAGCAGGCACTATAGTAACTAAAAAAGGAAGAAGGTTAAATGGCACTAACATTTTTCTAATGTAGGCCTACTCTACTCAAAAAACACAATCGGCTCGTAGGGAAGACTGATTTTGTAACTATCTTATAGGGTGAAACAATGGTGAACTAATTGTTGGATGGGCTAATGGGGACGATTGATCATGCTTTTGAGAGCTAATTATACTATCTATCTGCTTATAACAGCTCCCCACTAGATCCCCACTGTATTAGTCTCATTGTGTTGGTTATATAAATCCGTAGCTGTCCAAAACAAAATTTGTTTCTCCAGAAATATATATATGTTTTGTAGTAAATTATGAAATGAATTATAAGATAATCAATAAACTAAATTGGAGTTTAGAAACGTACTCCTAAAAGATTGAAAATTTTTCTTTATTTGAAAACTATTAATTTACTGTATATGTATATCGTGGTCGAGTTTACCGAATCTATCACTTTTACCTTGTCATTCCACGTGATTTTAATAATTTATTCCCTAGTTACTGAGTATAATGGACCGTAAAATATAAGCTTAAGGGATCCAAAACGCCGTGAAAAATGTGTACATCATCTTATCATTACATGAGAGGGAAAACTTTATAAATTGAAAGAAAAGGATAAATTGCTGTTCTCAGTCTTCACATTATGTTTGGAGAAGATGGGGTCCTCCAAGAGTACTGAAAAATCATGTTTTATTCATATTTATTGTATTTTTAACTATCAGTAGATGTGGATTTTGCTTGTTATAAACATAATTGTATTTTTGTATTTATGGCTAAATCTTATTTGCAAATTTGCTCAATTTTTACACTAATATAGATATAATAAATGCAAAAAAACACCAACGCTCAAAAAACCGTGAAAAACTGTTCCCTTGTATATTTATAAGGGTTTTTCATTTTTTACAGTTAAAAAATAGATTTTAACTGAACTTGAGGTGTCCTAACAAGTAAAGATACAAAATCATAGTACAAGTAGTTTCAGTAATGTAAATATTCCCATTGAACAACAACTTGTATTTACTTTCATTAAAAATTGACTTTCATTAACAAAATAGCTAGCATAATCCAAGCTAAAAATTTAAAATGGCGGCCATTCAAAATTTCATAACTAAAATACTTTGAAAACGGTAAAAAATACGACGGCCATTGTTTTGGATTTTGAGCTTGGATCATGCTAGTTATTTTTTATAATGATAGTAGTCTACTAGTTTAAAACACATACCAAATTTAAAAAAAAATCCGTTGAAAAATGATTAAAATACAAAATATTTGGTTAAAAATACAAAATGGTGGATATCTGAGAAAATGAGTTTTAGGCCATACCTCCATTGGAACTTTGTTCTTCCTTTTAATGTACCACTAATCACGCACAGTCCTGAAACGTTTTTCATGGACACTCTATATACTTTTTTTACAACTCGCTCCGCTCAACATATGACCACAAAATTTAAAATGTTCAAACCTTTTGACCTTTACTACCCACCATTATGGACAAGGGCCTGTGAGGCTAGTTAAAGATAGGTAGGCTATACAGAGGTGATCTCTCAAGATTAGAATATTTATCCATAGTATGGAACACTATAGTACATCTCACACAACTTAGAGGACGCCTTGGAATGAGCGCAAAAGAGATTTTTTAAGATATTTATATTTTTAATGCATATACTTATCTTATTCCCAAAAAACGATTCGTGGACAACTTTTAATTCAGGAATCTAGGTTGGATAAGTTAATGCTGTTATAAAACTATTCTCACAAACTTTAATAGCAGGAGTAGACTGCTATTCTCTTTGTTATACTCTCACACTGTATTATCAGATGCAGGCTCTCCATATTTTCAGGATAATGGGCTAATATAATATTACTGTTTCTCGAGTTGACGTAATATACATATATCTTTTTTTAATTCGTTGTATTTTATCAACATATTACCACAAAATAAAGGAACTAAAACAACAGTATAATTCATAAGTATTTATCATTTATCTTCAGTATTCATTCTTTTTTATTCGTTATTTGTATTTATCGTTGTTGTTAATTTATTGTTTACAGTTATTATTGTTTTCATTCGTTTATTGTAATATATTTTTTAATGACTTTCAATGTAAAGTTTCATTGTTATTGTTGAATATGTATTTATTGTTTTTTAAGTGTAGGGAATATGTTCACTTGGAATAAGGAAGATCTACTATTGAAGTTATGATGAATATAGAATCATTTAATTTATTTAATATTGAAGAGCTGCTTCATTATTATTAGGCTAAAACTTGTTGTAAAGCATTTAAATGAATGAATAAATTATAATACAGGAGTTGCTGCACACTGGTTTTTAAAATCAAGTTTGACTTATTTAGGGGTCAGCTCGTTACCCCTGAGCTGTGGTGCAGGTTTTAGGTACGTTTTAAAATAAAAAAATTGCAATAGTTGTTCCCAAAGTGTCTGCAAAAAATCGAATTGTTACCTTCCATTAGAGATTGCATAAAGTATAACTCTAGGTATACAGCTTTACTGTTAAGTAAAAAGGAAATATCATAGTTAGCACTTTTAGCATTAGCTCTAAAGAAAGACACAACGTAAAAGATTTTTTTTTATTATTAATAGTTTTTCGAAATATTTATTTACATTTTATTTGCATAAAACATTTCTCTACTGAATTTCACTATAATCCTCAACACGAGATCATAAGAATTTATCAATGGGTATTTAGGTATACTAGTATATTGGTGTATGGATGTAATTGTTTATAAGTATATTGGTTTATTCGTTGGTTTTTTTCGTTGGTTTTTTCCATTAAGACTCTTACAACATGTCACGATTATTTAAGCTACATGATAGAAGCTATGAAAGTAAAACAAATTCTGTCAGTAGATCAAAGTTAAACAAATCCTTTTGACACCTTTCTCTGAATAAATTTGCAGTGTGTTCATTTAATATGCAACTCTTTTGATCTTTTGTTAAATGAGTATTTATTTAATTTAACTATAAAAACACTGAAGTAAAATTACTTTACGCCAGCTTGGCTTAATAAAATTTATCTCCAGTTAGGGATGCAAATAAAAACCATTTTATGATTATAAAGTTCGTAAATTGATCAAGAACAAAATGTGTAAAAACACTCGAAGACCTAGAAATTTTCCATTTTTATTCATGCTTTAAATTTAGGATTTACATCAAACCTCATCACAAAGACATGGCTTGGAAAGAAAATCATTTTATTAAAAATACCGAAGATTAAATTTAATACTAAATGCTAATGACTAAAATAAATTTGTATTAATATAATAAGCGTATAAGTCTTAAAAAAATAAATTTAAAACTCAAAACTTGAATCACGTGACAATGAGCTGTCACCTCTCTGCTGAATGATAAATGAAAAGACTGGCGACCGCAACACCCCCTGTTGGCCAAATTGTATACCAATAAATCTGTGTACAGCCAATGTTATTCCTTACCTCCTTTTTTTCTGTGACCAAATATAAGTTTTTCGTTGGATCCATATCCAAATTACATATAGATTATTAGTCTACCATAGTTTATATCTTCTGTAAATTTGATTTAGAATATACCACTGGATGTGTTATATCAATTTAGTCACATTTGAGTTTACTTTTATAACGATGAAATTGACGTCTTCCTATGTCAGTTCCGTGGGTGATGTATAATGTCTGTAAACTTACTTCAAGTGCGACCGTTGCACTTAAGAAAGAAATTAAGATTATAAAAAGAGAATAAAAATTTAAATGTAAGGAAAAAATCTAATATCGTTTAGGAAATAAAATATGATCAAATATTTATTGGCCCTCACATATCTAATCATCCTTTTTGTCTTTTTTGTCTACAAAAAACATTAATAGTATTTATTAAAAAATCTTTTAATATCCTTAATATTCTTAGCAGAAGGTTAGTTTTCATATTTCCAACATTACAAACCAGCTATATCGAATAAAAATATACAAAAGAATCCATATATTTAATTACTATTGAAAAAAGTCATGGATTAGATTATAACTATAACCTTTTTAAAATGGTGTGAAATGATGACAAGGAGGTATTTTAAGCCAAGTATGAATGAGAAAAAAGAGTTTGAGATGAATGTAACACGATCTTGTAATCTTGTTATTGACTAAGCCTGTCATATTCATTAAGTATGACTGTTAATTAATAGCCCAACAGCCGATGGCATCTATGGAACCTACGGTTTAGCGTGGGAACCGAACCAATTTTTTTAAATTACGAACTGGTTTAACTATGAGGATGGTCTTTGCGGATTTACATAGTATTCAATGGTGTGGACGTTAACCCACACCATTGAATATCACATCGACCGACCACTGATATAAAGAGGCTAGCCAGCAGTTACATTAGCTGTGGTTAGGAACTTATCGACTAATCGCATCGCATGTGCAGGCGAGAATCGAGTATCGCATTCCCAACATGAGGACAGCTGCCTGTTCAAGTTGCGGCGAAGCCTTTAATTAGCACACAGGTTCTGCTGGGTTCTCGGAACATCCTGGTGAATAATTCTGCGAGTCACGGAACAACTTCTGCGAAAATCCGTGTTCTAGGATGACGTCATCGCGTGTGACGTCAGTGACCTGTATGACGTGCCCGGATAGTTTTCTCTAAGTAAAAACATCTTAGTTCCCCGCTTAAATAATATATTCTTGACTCGCTGCGACTTCAATAAAAATATGGAAAAGAAAGATTAAAAATCTTAATTTTTAACAATATTCTACACAATACCACGTATTATACACGAGTTCATGACTTGTAGAGAATTAAAGATTGTATGATAATAAAAAAGAAAAGAATAATCATGAGAAAATTCATGGTAAACGTGAAAAAAGAGGAACATATGTTGCTCATTATAACCTTGTGGATTCCTAATTACCATTATAAAGGTTGTCCCTTACATTCTTACGCTAAAACTTTATTAAAATTAAAACATTGAGTTAGGATAAGGATAAATAGTGAGTTTAAGATGAAACATGTAATAATTTTAGCAACATAATCTAGTGTATACTCTGTATAATTTAATAACCATAACAACTAATTGAATAGTAAACCTTGATACATCAAATGGAAAAATGGTTAAGGTTTAACGATTTGCAAGATAATTAAAATATTCTTAAATGCAATCTCCAAACCGGAAATTGAATTAATTATTTATTCTTTCCATAGCTTAAGATTTATTCTAGTGTTAGATAAGCATTACTAAAATACAAATTAGAAAAAAATATAACTATGGTAATTTTTAAGATGTTAAGAACTTTATAAGAGTATGTGTCTAGGTACTTTTGGAAAACTTGAAATGTGTGAGAAAGTAGGGAGCGTTAATTTAGGAGGCTGACACTAGGCTTGGGACACCTACGATGATGTCCTGGCAGAGAATGATAAAAGTATACGAAAAGGTTTCAGTAGGAAGGTGGTTTTTTTACTCCCCCCGGTATGTGATTCAGTTGGAGGAGGTTGCGTGTAGCAGTGTGGTTGATTTTTATCTTCCTGGTATCTCATTTCGTAGGAGGAAGTTTTTATGTAGGATGGTGGTCGATTTTGAATCTCCTATATACATTCCCTTAGGAGAAAGTGTCAATGTAGGATAGGGTGGTTTTGGATTATCAACCTTTTAATACTGTAATAAGAAGAGTCAGTGTTAGGGTTTGGTAGCTTTGGAATATTTGGTTTGTAATCCTGTGGGAAGAGATGTCAGTGTAGTAGGGTGGTTGTTTTGGAACATCCACTATTTAACCCACCATCGGTCCTGTCCAATTGGCTGACGTGATCGGTTGCACGTATAGATGGCATCTAACAACGTGTTTCCCTTCGATTATAATTGTTTATAGGCTTATGATCTTAGTTAGATAAATTATTACCACTGTAAGTATAGAATTATATATTTGGTAGCCTAAAAGTGTAAAAATAAAAAAATCGGCTATCAATTTGACTCACGTGTACTCGGGCCCGTTTATAGATGATATCTAACAGACCATGCTTGCATCTCTTTCCCACTCCCTGAGAACCATCGGATGTGAATCATCCCTTAACGATGCGAAACATGTGTGGCACATTGTCCTTGAAGCATTTACTGAGTCTTGAGATAGTAGACAAAGAATTAAAAAAACTATAGATCATATGTTTTTGTTAGATGCCATCTAACAAGGGGACAGATGTCGGGTTAACCCAATAGTAAGAAAAGTCAGTGTTGGAGGATAGTTGTTTTGGAACACCTGGTATGTAATTCTGTAAGAGGAAGTTTTGGTGTAGGAGGATGGTTGTTTTGGAACACTCTGTATGTAATACTGAAGGAGGAAGCGTCGGCGTTGGTTCAATTTCAAAGCAGTGAGCTCGTTATCTTAGAACACCGTCATGTTTATTTGTCCCTTTGTTTTTGACAGTTTAAACGAATGTTTTATTCATAAGGGAGCTGCTTCATAAAGTACCTCTGCTCTCATGGGCTGCTCAGTTCCCAGGGTATCTAAATCTAGCGTTTATCTAAAAATAACTCACCTGTTCATAATTAAACAGGTTAAAGTAACTTGGAGTTTATATTTTTAGCATTATCAATAAGCTTAATTTCTATGAAATACTTAAAAACCTTAATAAATATCTTTTATGAAATAGCATTTGACTCATTCATTGTATGCATAAGATAACTCATTAACTCATGTTTAACCTACTATCAAATATTACTGTGTTTTTTTTTATTAAATGCAGTCTTACTTTAAAGGAATTAAATATACTATTTTTAACCTATTGCATTTAAAGGTTTTTGTAATAAATCTATAAATTCTCCCTTGTAACATTTATTTTGGACAATTACGTCTTGTTTAAAACGATATAATATTAAATGAATTACTTTTCATACAGTATTATTGATTTATTTACCTAAACATTAACCTTTCCTCGTCTACTATTATTAATGACAAATTACTCGAGTTAGAAACTATGCAAATTTATTTCCATATGGTTGCATCTCTTTTTTTTATTTCACACCTATTATAAAAAGTAGCTTTCTACACTATAGCCTTGATAACAAACATGTACCTTATAGATGTCATACCCCCCACTACTTTTAAATACAACATTTGCAAAAACTGAACCTAAATGCATTTTACAATATTATTACCAACTTATTTTGTTACATAGTTAAGCCTACTCCTATTATTTTCAAATGGATATGCCTTTGCTCTGAATAAATATTGGAAATCAGTTGAGCAAAATTTTAAATGGCGACATGTTTAGTGACTATATAGCTATAAAGATAGCTGCTTAGAGGAACGGAAAACATTCCCTTTGGACATATCCATGATCTAACCTATTAAAAAAAATCATGTTTTATAACAACATTTAACATTTTAGAACAAGTATTTATGCACGTAGCAAACGGTTGTTGAATTTAATTGTTTCAACGATTATTATTTCAAAATTAATATTAATTTGGTATTTAAAGTCTGCCTTCCTTGCAGACCTAAATAGTTTATATTGACCATTATTCTAAAGTGTATTTAACAGTTATGAAGCCCAGCAAACAAATTGTTATTTAACTACCGCCAGTCACGAACTAATAAAACATCTGTGAATGTGACTTGAGGCCTTGATAAGACTTTGGTGATTGTCACGCTAACTACAAACTAGGTTTTCTAGTTAACAATGTAGTTAATGGAATAAGACGTTATATTTGTTAGTTAATTTACCTCTCCCAATTGAGATTTGATTCACTATCACTATATTTAAAGTCAAAGTCAAAATCTAATTTCTTTCAGAAAAAAATTTTACAAAAAGTATTGTACATATTTTTCAAATTAATAATAACAAAAATGCATTTTTTAAATAGAAAATCCATATGTAAACACAATAAACGCACAAAAGTATGAAATGGCATACATGTATCTAGAATAGTCTGTGTGAAGACCCGAGCTGTTTTTTACCAAAATTATGTTTATGTGAAAATTTTATTTATTAAAATTCAAATGTGGTAAAAATATGATGAAATGTATATAAATTATAAAATTTATTAAACTAATAATTTATAAAACTAATGAAACTACCCTTCCACAGTGAAATAGAAATAGAAAATAAATATAACTAAAAAAATTAACCAAAGTAAGATGATGCCATAAAACAATATTCGTTCAAAACTGCATGAAGGGCGCGAATAAGAGTTGGCCAGTCCAAGTCAAATGGTTATTGTCAGTGTTTAGTGAGTCTGTCGTAGTCAGTGGAGATACAAGACTCGGCCTCCTCATCGCTGATTGACAATAACCAATTCTTTAGCTTGATTTTGAAAACGCTATCTGATATTAAATTCTATCTCTCATAACGATTTTTTAAATGCTACTCTTACTTTTGGTTGATTTAAAGTACACTAAACAATGCATTTGGGTACGGAATCCAGGAAGAAGGATTGTTTTAGGAGCACAATACCTCCCTAGGGTGAGTACACTTGGAAGTGAAAAATGGGGGTTCATAAAGGTACATTAGTACCTCCTGGCCTCTAAGGGGTTTTTCCAATACTTTTGTGTGAACCACCCAAAACTCAATTAGCATGGCTGAAAGAGTGTTAAATAAGAAAATTTAAATGTTAACTATAAAACTAGTAGGATCCAAACCATTCCGTTCTTAAAAATTATATTTTTCTGTAACTGTAAAATATTCTATAAATAAGAAAACTGTTACCTTTTTGGGAGTATACTAATATTTTGAAACCAATACTTATTAATAAAATTTTTATTTCATTATTTGTGATTATTATTTATTGACAACGCGTTTTATAGACAGCCTACAGTACAAGGAGTGGAAAAAATAACTGAAGATTTTTAAAAGGCCATAACTAGATTGTTTTTGAATATTGTTATTCTATTTGACTAATAATTCAAAAAAAGATAGTAATTAATGAATAACATATTATAAATCACATATTCGCCTTGGCCCTTTCTTTTTTTAAGAAAGGTAATCGAACGGACTCAGTTAACTAACACAGTTACCTAAGATTGTTGGACACATCCCTTCGTCCCTAAACTACAGAGGAAGCTCTTAAAAACTTTGGTTTCAGCTGGACATAGCATCTGCTTACAATGTAATTAATTAAAAACCTTTTAAAAAATGTTTTTATTTACTTCCCTGTTGGAAATAGGTTATCTCATGAATATGTATAAAGTTCTTCCAAACAGATGTTCTTATTCTTATATTACAACCTCAATACAATCAATAGCTCAAGTAGTTTAAATGGCCTGTTTCAAATTTTCATGTTACAAATTGTCAACAGCCCCCTCCCCCCCAGAGCTAAAACATATCCATGTCAAAAAAGGTTTCGTATTCATTTCATTTCAAGGTTATGTGACATTTCTTGGCTCCCAAATTCTTCTGATCTCAGTGTTTGCGAATTTTTCCCTTGTGGTTTCTAAATTCAAAGCTGCAAATTTACCATCTGTACACAAGAGAAACTTAAAGCGGTGCTGTAGGAGTAGTTTTTGAAAAGTATATAATATTAATTATTGACAAATGCAAAAGTTGTTTTACCGCTTCCTATATTTTATTTGCAACTAAATTTAAAGTACACGTAATTAATTAACAGGCTCGGTTGAAACGCAGTGGTAACTGTATACGGTAAAATCATTTGTTATTCGTTCTCCTGGGAGTATGGAAGGCGCGGTCACCCCTCTACTGATTAATGGCTCTGAAACTGTTTGATTACTCTTCCATCTAAACGATAATTAATATTTCCTCTTTTCAGAAGTCACTAGATAAATTAAATCCTTTCATTCATTATAGTATTCCCTGGTGAAACTTTCAAGGGAGATTCTGATTTTAATCCTATTACTTAAGATAAAGATGATCACATTCTAGCTTTTAAATTAGCACAAGTTGCAGAGATAGTTTTTGCATTTCCTGTTTCAAACCAGAGATATTTTAATTGGTAAATGATATTATATTATACAGGGTGTCACACGAAGAGGTTTAAACGTTTTTATTTTCATCACTTAGCCATATATCCAACAATCATCTTGAAACTTTACACAACTTACAAAGTGCGTTTTAAAAATGCTCTGATAAAATTTCAGTTCTCTAACCCTTGTAGGAACAAAATTTTACCCTTAAAAACGTTAAAAATAGTATTTTAGGCTTTGTTAAATACGTTTATTGTCACATTATTCAAGAAACTAGAGCATAGCGCAATTAAAAATCTAAATGTAGAGTCTTAAACTGTTTAAACCCTGACCCACCCAAGCGATACACTGATAACAGAGCTTAACAAATAAATCGTAAACTTTTACAAATATACTCTACGGTATCCGGAGGAGTTCTCCCATTAATCGGTTTGATACATTTTTTAGATTGGTCACACGATCCCCAGATTTAACTGTGCGTGACGTCTTTTCATGGGTTATTTAAAGGAATAGGTTTATACCCATAAACCAATGATGAGGAACTAAAACGACCAATTGAAAAACTCTTCCGAATATTGCAGAATCTCTTGTAAAAGCTTGCGATTCATTTATTAAGCGCTGTTATTAGTGTGACGTTGTCGATGGGTTACATTTTTAATAGTTTTGGACTCTACTTAAAGGCTTTAGCGAATTTTCCCTAGGAGATAATCAATCTATGATCTATTTTCCTCGTTAAGGGCCATACTTCTTTGAAAGTGACGATAAAAATATGTAACGCTTAAAACACAATTGTTAATGTTTTAAAAGTAAAATTTTTCAATATGCCACCATTTCCTTCCTACAAGGGTTAGGAGCGTTAAAAATCGCGTTCAGTAAAAAATGTTAATTGCATATAAGGGCATTCGCTTCGATAATAAATCCAACTACATTTGCAACAGGGAAAAAATATTGAGTAGCACAACCAAAATGTGTTTAAAATAAATCAATCCAAATTACTGCATAAGGGATCCCTTTTTTGAATCGGTACATGACAACAATTATTATATTTAATTTGCGAGTGAGTAGAAGTTTTCCTCTTTGGGTTTTCACAAACAATCTGGTACATCTTTTATGTGGTTTCGATATTTTGATATATTTAATTTTATAACCCTGATAAATGACATGGCTTCGGGCACAAAAAATCATAGGTTTATTACTGGGTATAAGCTCATTATTTCCTAAGCTGAAATTATAATTGCCAGACGGTACAAACAAATTAAACCCTCATTATGAACACCGCTTATCCTTACGTTTATGATGTTAGAGCGATTCAAATGATTAGTCACTAATTAGCTATTTAATAATTACCCTGCCGTTAATTATAATTGTCTGGATACATTCCGTATTTCAAACCAACATAAATATAAAATCAGCAATTGGCTTTTGATACCATTTTGATATATAAGTGTACTGAGTTTCTTTATTAGATGATTTACAATACCGAGAATTAAATATCTAAAATATTTACTTTTATAGATATTGATATATTAAAAAAGATAAGATAATAAATATGTTTAAACATATTGGTAGACTGATGAGAATTGGAAGCCTAGTATAATATCGAAGCATAACGAAAATGTGATTAACTTTCTCAGGCTTGAACTGGTGAACGTCAGAATATGAAACTAAGAGTAAAACCACTAGCAATCTAGTCACTTAAATAGAAGAAGATTTGCGCACAAGCAAAGTATAAAATAATGATTGTATGAAAATTTAAAAACGTTTAGTTTGCAGAGGTTTTAAATTTGATAAAACACTATACTTCAATTTATTATTAAAATATTAAAATTTATGTCACTGTTAAGACAGCTACGCAATATGTAGTGAATTTTAAAATAAAAATTATATTTGATAACAACTTTTAAACTTAAACGTGATCCTTTGTTTGGGGTTCATTAGTGATGGTAGATCTACGTTATTTATATTTTTACTTTGGATATGTTCAATTACGATTTTAAGTCGAACAATGTTTCATGACGTTTCAGAATATGCGTTCTGGTCCCGTCCTCAGGTGAGCTAGTTCATAACATAAGTTAGCTAAAACATGAAAATAGTTAGTCTAAAACATAATACTATTAGTACATTATCTGGACTAAGCTAACTGTTAAGTTTTTGTTACAGCTTGATGGCTGGCTTAGTCCGGAATATTTACTAATCGTGTTATATTTTAGGCACTTGTCCATCTGAGAAGAAGATCATGATACATCTCTACCTACTAAAACAATAATCATTAGTACATGCCTAATTATTCCACAATTCATAAAAAGAGTAAGAAAAAACAGCTGAAAGCTGTTTCAAAATTAAATTTTATTGGATGTTTCACTAAAGTAAATAATTTTGTTCATACAGCTGTACTTCAGACTGAACGGACCACACAATTTAAAGTGAATTTACCATCACATAACCAGAAACCGACGAAACAATATTTTCGTTTGCAAAGCTTTTAACTAATTGTGTTTGCTGTTTTGTGGTTGTAACAACGGATTTATCTTAAATATCACATGAGGGTTGAACACAATCCCACCACATACACCCACATCCGTTATCTTCGGTCTTAACTGTTACAAATTATTCCTTCAATTTAGCACATTATCCACTTTGTTGGCTACAGTATTGTGTGTAAATTAGTGTAATGACTCTTCTTAATTGTCTATTGTAAAATCGTACACATCACTATGAAAAATATATTCAATACTTTTTATATTTAAACTCGAAGTATTTTCCATGCAGGTTTCTTTTGGTTTAATTTTGGTTACCGATTCAATGGCTTAGGTCTATGATTATTACAATTTAAATACACCATAATAGCCTTGAGAATATCTGCAGTACATCTTGAACAGTGATGTTAAAAATACTAAAAGTTTGCCTCTCTATTAGATCAAAAGCATAAAATAAACACACGTCAAATCCGTTTGAAATCAATATATTTGTTTATCCTAAAAATATTTAACGTCAATCTAAATAATTCAAAAAATATCCATCAGCCTTTTAAATATGCCTCTCTCTAAACATTAATCATATAATGAAGACACATAGAATCGGTTTTAAAAACCACAACATGTGTTTATGATAAATATATTTAAAATAAATTTAGATGCTTCAAATGTAATAAGCCTTTTTGACCGTAGCCTCATGAGAGCGCTGTAAAAATTATGATATATGCCTTCAACCTCTTCAACGATGAATAATCAAATAAGGACACATCAAATCAGTTTGAAGCCTAAATATTTGTTTAAATTAAATACATTTTTCAGTAATTTAGGTGTATTTAGGTTGTATCGGTTTGAACTTAGAATATTTTTTTCAGTAAAGATATTTCACAGCAACGTAGATGCTTAAAAATAACATAACATTTTAGAATGTGTCACTGATAATTTTGAACAGCTCATTTTTAGCAATCATCTATGAAGAAATTGAAAATGAATCATAACTAGATAAAGCGCTAGGCATTACAATTCCCTTTAAATGGAAAATTTGTACAGGGGGTTTCGATTGATTTTTTTTTGTTAAAAAGTATCAAATAAAAAATTGTATACATATAAAGTAAGTAAAGAGATTGGTATTGTAGACTTCTAATAATGAGTAGGACCTAAATATTTTTTTCATATTTTTAATCAAATCAAATACAACGTGAATTTGAAAATCATATATTTAAATTAGCTCTTTATTTTAGCTATACATAAATAGTTCAATTTCAATCGTCGTTCGTTAACATCACTACATACTTAAAACTTTTAATTGGATGAAAATAGCCTAAAATAATTTAAATATTACTATTTTTGTGATTTTAACATGTATATTTTACTGGTCTATTGTGGGATAGTAAAATAAAATCGAATAGTTAATGTAAGATACTTACATAGCGAGAAATGTGTAGAATGCAAGGAACCGTTCTGGCAGTTCAATTTGACTGAACTGAATGCGAAAGATTCAGATTTAATTCCTACAGAATCTGATATATGTAGCGTTTTCTATTTAAATATCGCATTGCATTTAATGTTTATTCCAAACGTATCTATGTTGGTAATTCATGAATATTAATAACAGTTTATTTTAAGTGAATATGTAAAAGTAAAAATATATATTCTATGATGTTTGAAACACTTTGCGTCAAATCACCACGTATCAGAAAATGAGTAGTAAATTTTACGCTGAAACAAACTACAAGTATCAAAACCTGTTTTTCTGTCTGACTTCAGTTTGTTTTCATTAACGAGTCAGTCTATTATTTATTTATGTTTTTTAAAGAGTTTTTCCCACCAGGCAGTATCGTGATAATGGATAGAATAAAAAACGCAACACAGAAGCAAGCAAAAGAAGTCTGATTCGTTCTCAAATGGAGACGAGTAACGGATCGGTGTCATTTGTAAACGTGGACACAATGTAAAGTAACAAAAAAGTGAATTGATCAATTTTTGTAGCTTTATATTTTTCAGTTTACCACTTGTATCGCCCACAGGTTTATTAGCTGTTTGAAATCGATTTAATAAAAGTTGCTAATCTAGACATCAATAAAGCTCTTATGTGACTAACTTTATAACAATCGTTAGGGATACATTGTGATTCAATTCATATATTAAGTTTTAATTTAGAATAGCTGTTCATGTAAATGAAAACTTAAAAAATTTTAGAAAGCGTACATAAATATCTAATATCAAAATACCTAAAAACGTGACCTCGTACATTTAAAATGTAGTTTTGTAAATTTGGTTGTCACACATATACTATACAATAGGGTTCTTGACTTTCCTTTAAATAATAACAATTTCCTTTTTAATTTAAAATAACTTTTTATCATAAAAAATTAAATACTCTATTAAATAATATTTGCATCAAAGTATACAAAAATTTACTTGAATGAGTAATTTAATTTTTTATTCCAATCTAAATTCATAGTAAAATATATTCGTATTCGTTTCGTATTCGTAAACATAACGCAACTTCACCAGTCAGACAGACTGGAAATTTCTCAAATTATACTCGCATATACAGTATAGGTAATATAAACATATAATTCTAGTACAAACTCTCCATTTTAAAATATTAAACCGGTTTAATTTTTAACAGTGGCTTACTGGTCACATTTCAACAGTTGGCTTATAATCGGCCAGTTAAATTTTCTGTACCGTATATAACAAGTATATACAATTTGTACATTCAACAATGCATTTTGACTCTTTTGTATGCCTAGAATAAACAATTCCGTTGCGTTGGTAATCCTTTTGTCCATATCAATACCAATCTTTTCTAAATGGGTTTTGTAGGTGATGTGACCTTACGTTACTTAGTTTTTATTGCAAATGGTTGGTAAATAAGTAAGAAATTGAATTTTTAATATTCTCCTTAGAATACAATTGGGCGTTCTTAGAACGTACTGCATTTAAAATGGACAGTAAATTTAACTTTTCTCTGAAACCGTTAGTCGTAAACAAAAAAAAATACTAAAACTATTTTGTTTTTAAACTGGTTTTAATAGTGGTTGTCAAATTGTAATCTACCTTTATCGTAATCGCAGAATATTTAAAAAAAACTAGTTTTTTGGCCCATGACTATAGAATTGTTGGGAGTTTTTTATCCTAAATTTTCATTTTCAGAGACATGTATGTGGTGTCATACTATTTAGGATTTTTATAGTGAACTACCTTTCAAAATCAAAAATTGAAAATAGGCTTTGGGATTCAGTAAATATATACATTCATACATACCAAATTTCATCTTAATCGGACCTACGGGGTAGGCTGTGCCTCTGTACAAATCCAGACACACACGGACAGACAGAAATAACGTCAAAACCCACTTTTTTGGATTCAGGGGACTCCGAAACGGATATATCCACTCCTAACTAACTTTGACGAAAACAATATTTTTCCATATACTAAGGTATAAGTGGGAGAAAGTAAAAAGGTAAAAACGATAAAAATATCTTATCACACCTCTTGGTCACGCACATGAACATAGCTCAATCGATATAGAGCAACCTGCTCAGGTTCAGAGTGTGTGTACTTAGACAGAGGAAATGAAAGTTAAAATCTGAAAACAATCCTAATGAACCTGACAATTTATTTTTTTAAATGGTAACGGTTAAATGATTTCCGAACTTACTGTTGATAATGTGTTTTAATTTGGAAGAATCAACAAAAGCAAACATTCAACAGTCCTTTAAGGACTGTTTATGTGTTTATGTTTATGTTTTATGTCTGTGTTTATGTTATAAACATACTTATTAAGTTCATTGAAATTTTTTTGACTAGAAAAATAATTGGTATAGATGATGTTTGGCCAAAAGATAAAATCGTTGACCAAATAGCTTCGGTTTCGGTTATAGACAACTGGTTACGTACTCATACAGCACTTTGGAAGGTTGAGGTCACGTGACAATTTGCATTTGTGAGGGTAATGAGGGCTTCGACCGCCGCGTCGTCACTTTGCAAATCAAACTTAAAAATGTTTAAATATCTGCATGACTGGAAGATTGATACAGAAATCGTCTATTTTAATTTATATAACTGTTAAAAATCGGAAAAGCACGCTAATAGGTATCACACCATTATATATGAACTTCATTTTTAAAAAAGCAACAGAAAAGGATGTTTAGAGATAATTTTTAGGTAGTGAATTGGCATCCTCAGTGGCTAGAATGATGCCCCTTCACAGCAAGGGCGAAACGTTTGGCAACACAAAACAACATGACGACATGCGGTTGACGGTGAAAAATCAACTTGACATTGTTGACACCGGCCGCGAAAGTCTTCGTTTGAAGATTAAATTTTATAATATTTGTAGGCAATGCACAACCAGAATATTTTAACAGAAATTTATAATATTTATGATAGTAACGTATACATATTGTATTATTTTATAAATGGCATATTCAACAATAGTGGAATAAAGTAACTTTAAGATTAAGTAATGGCAAATTTCCAAAGAAAATATAGTTTTACCACGTTTCTCAAACAGTTCACAACCACGGCAAATACGTTAAGATAATTAAAAATTTATACCATTGTATTAGATCTCAAAAAATGTAATTTTCAACCCATCCTACCGTGTAGAACAACATACCTTTGACACACGCAGTAGCAAAATGGATACAAATTTGCATTGTTGTCATTTTTAGAATCAGCTGATTACTGGAACTCATAAAAGGGATAAGATTGTGTATTTTCTGAATTTAATACTAACTCATGAACGTGAATGCTTGGTTTTTATTTTGACCTTACGTTTGCCACCACAAATACAACCTATCACTGCCCGCTCAGTTCCATCGGATGTATTATGCTGTACGATGCACTCCTGCATTGCATTAAATAGCTCAGATCGATATTGAACATAGATAAACATAGATGTTGAAAAACAACAGTCGTGCCTTTTTCGTAGGCTAAAAGAGTTTAGCACCTTTTAAGCACCCCTAGCGTTAAAGTGAGTGTGAATTCTTTTTATATTTTGAACTACCTTACTTTATACACGACTACCCTGGGCATGAGATTTACAGTAAAATTGGGTCGTAGATTAAAAATTATGAATTACGAATTTCGCTGGCTATTGTATTTTTTGTGCGTTCAAGAGTTAAAATACACAAATAATAAAACATATATTTAAGTTTACGATGGCCAAATTTAAGATAGCTCCACAAAATGTTTTTTTCGTGTAATCGTTTGGTATGGCCCAATGTTAGAGTTTTCAGGTCGTATGAGTCTCTGACGTGACCTAATGACTTCTTATATACCCAGGTCCAACGGATTATGGCACTTTCTGTTGTAGAAGTCTTAAAAATCAAACTTTATAGGTACCAACACCAGTAATCGAAACTAGGTGTTTTGGGTAGTAGGCTAGTGCTCTACCCTCTCAGCTATTACTATGACAAGCTGAAGGCTATTCAATATCTTGTGTTGCAGTTTTAAAACCGGGTCTGTCTTTTAACAACACAACGTTTCAGGAGTTGGAGACACTCCTCCAGTTTTCACTTGAATCACCGTTTCTCCACCTGTATGTCTCATTAAAATTCAGTACACCCTTGAGCTTAACCATGATACATATTCCTAGTAATGACTGAATATCTCGTAACCATTATAAAGGGCTTTATAATTATTTACTGTGTAAAATATACATGCAATGTAATTTTAATATAATAAATATTCTAATAATTGAATCAGTGTTTTTTTCCTCTGAATGTACAATGTTTTTGGAAGTATACGGATTTTTTTAAATATCAAAAAATAAAATAAAAAAATTTTAACTTATATGAAATTTAACTTTTATACTATCAATATTTTGAAAATAACTTGTATATCTTTTATAGAAATTAATAAAGTTTTACTACTTTTCTGAAGGAAATCACGTCGGAGAGTGGGTGCTCACACAGTTTCTAAGTGCTTTTATTGACTTCCTGGTTAATAATGTAAGACAAAGTTGTCACTTAGAGTCGCCCAATTCCTCTCAGCTCCACTTATTGTGTTATTGGCATCGGTTGCCGCTTGAAGTACGTCTTTGAACTCTTGTTGAACATTGAGATATCGAATATAACCTGAGTTCAAAACTATGCCAATGAACTGAGACTATACAGGTTATTAATGGAGAGTTAAAGTTAGTTCATCACGCAAATACTCTTTTAATATTAAATATAAACTATTTTATCGTTTTTTATATCCTCCGAAATACGTTACTACAATTTTCAGGTTTTGATGAAGCTATGCAACTTTTTACTATTCAATATCATAGTTAAAGGTCCAATTGTTCAAACCACTAAAACTTGTTTGCACTCACTGTTAATTTATTTATTTTTCTAACAGACAGAAAAAAATAAAGGTATACTATTTTTAAAACTTATTTACTTGTCATTTAGTCATAGTAATTATTTACAATACCATAAGCTATATTGCAATAAAAAGGTCAACGTAAGGTGGATGAATTAGGTTCGAGCATTTCGAATATAATAATTTGGAATATATAAAATTACGTAAATTTAAAGTATTATCTTTTAATAATTTTATATTATGTTTTATGTTTACCCATGCAAACATTATGTTCGCTTAATTATTTTTATTTGCAGTTTTCATAAATTTTAAAAATTTGATAATAATTTCAAAAACTTTAATTAAAGTCTTCTGTAAAATTAATCACTATTTGTGTAAAATGTTTGTGAATAACTTCTTAATTAGCAGTATACGTGTTGTTTTACTGTAGGATAAAGTAAAAACTCACGTCTTCCAACACTACTTAATTTTTAGTAGTATTAAGTAGTGTTGGAGGACATGAGTTTTTACTTAATCCTAAAATATTTGTGTAATTAATAGTGTAGTAATAAATTTCATCAGTGATGTTTTTAATTTCATATTTGGCCAACAACTCACTAAAAATGAAAAATAATAGTTCAAAGATTTGCGTTCCTAAACATGCATTAATTTTACAAAGATGTATTTATATTCAGCATAAATTACACTTATAAACGAAATACTGTTCATTCTCTCAAAACTGGATCCTAGTACTAACATAACTTTAATCCAAGAATAACATTAAAAACTAGTAAAAATATTAACTCGTGATTCAAAATAATGAAAAAGATTTAAGTGGGGTCGGCCATCTTAAAAAAATAATCAATTTTCTGTTTTATGTCAAATTTTATTAAATACATATTTAGCTTTTATTTAAGACCTTGTTTAATGAATTCTGATCACAAGAAATAATTTTATAGCCTTTTTTGTAAAGATCGGTATTGCTTGATCCGTACCTAATGTCAGACTTAATACACTTCTGAAAAATTAGTTTTTTTTTATAAACGTACCTCTTTCTCAGGAACGATAAGAGATATTTCAATGATTTCTTTTTAAATCCTCATCCTCAGCTAATAAGCTCTAAGCCGAGTGTTGGTTTTTTTAGTATGTGTTTTTGTTAATTTGTTATATAACATGTTATATGAAAAAACATGGTAAAAAGTAAAATTTAAAGTAAAAATGTTAGTTTCATGTATTTTGCAAAACCCTACTTTCAGTTTGAAGACAAAAACATTTATTTCCAAATAATAAAAAATTAAGTCTGTGGTGTTTATGGTTTCTCAGAAAAAGGTGCATAAAGTTGTAAAATACAAATGAAGATACAAGGGTTTGAATCCCCTTAAGAAAATAAATTCGGTTCTAAATAAAAGTAAATGTTGAATTTCTTTATTAATGCTTTAAAGCTTTTTACAAACAAGAAAAAACGTGTTTTATTTCTTTCTGCATTGTATCAATTTACATATTATTTAAATTAAGTTCTAACTTCCTAACTGAAGTCCTTTGTTTTTGACGTTAATTAGAAAGTACTACTTAACGATTACATAATTTTAACACCCTTTAATAATGCAATTATCTCATTGACTGTAAAATAAACGATTTAATCTTCAGGTTTAGTATCAGGTCTCTTCTATAATAGGTGTTTTACGGAGTATTATAGCCGTCTGGGTCTTAAACCTTCGAACATTAATTTAACTATACTTTTCCATAACAAACCGATCAAATATAGACTGAAATGTATACGGATACGTTTTTTGTCCTTAAACATAACTGCCATATATTTCTGAAAACATTCCTGAAATATTTATACTTTGGATGATTAGATTAGATTAGATTACCATTTGAAATGGCGACCTACCCAAGTAGGTATTTTAAGCCAAGTATGAATGAGAAATGATTATGGATGATTGTGGCGCGATCTTGTAGTCTTGTTACTGACTAAGGCTGACATGTTCCTTAGACAGGAATGTTAATTAATAGCCCAACAGCCGATGGCAACTAAGGGACCTACAATTTAACGTGGAATCCGAACCACGGCCTCTGAATTACGAATTGGTTTAATTATGAGGTTGGTATTTGCGGATTAACGTAGTATTCAATAGTGTGGACGTTAATCCACACAAGGGAACACAACACCCACCGACCATCGCTCATAACTATCCACAATTCGTGACCTCCAAGTAGCTGTATTGCAGGACGTTGCCACCGTCCCAGTCAAAATTTATGATGTAATTTTAGATGTAAATTTATTTTATTTTATAGATGTATATTTAAAACGATTTATAATTTGAAGCTTAAAATTTAAACTTCCATTATTTATTTGTTTACTTTTGTTTATGGGCTGGATCTGTTTATTTTTATGGTTGCTCCCTTATGTTTTGGTATTATTTACTATTTTAAACAGTAGAGTTTTTAAAGGCCTACACTACAGGCTAGTGATTGTTTCTCTATGATATTCATGCCGTAATATTTTTATTTGGCTGAAGTTCTGCACAAGTTTTTATATTAACAATAAACTGATATAGGTTTCAGAATGGTTACTCATAGTAACAAATCGTTTACAATATTTTTCTATTTTGTATGTTGAATATTTTACATACAACTCTCTAATTTATAACCTATTTCTAGAAATCCATTCGCGATTAGGAACTTATTTAGATTACACCAAGTATAACCAAAATAGAAAAATGAAAAAATGACTTTAATATAGTTTAAAGGTGAATTGGAAAACTTTTCAGTTTAAATAAGTTATATTTAGAGTTAGAGTATTTAGAATAATTATGCAACCTCGTTCTATTAGTTTGTCAAAATTAGCCATATTTTATTAATATGTTAATTTGTCAATATTTTGGTATGTATTGTCGCTATGTGATAATACTCAATAGATACAGTTTGTATGTTTAAAATTAATCAAATATGAAAATATAATTTATAATTAAATAATATCGAGCCAAATGTTTAGCTTTGAAGGTGAACATTACAATACCAGAACCAACGATTTGAGGAGATATTCTCAATAAATAAAGAACAAACAATAAAAAAACTAAAATAAAAAATTCAAACTAATTTTTATTCCACTCCATTATTAAAACTTATTAAAATTATCGTGCTTATTTTATAGTTTTTGTGAGTTAGGAATTAAATTGAATGAAAGTTGCGGTGTTAAACTTACTCAAACTAATATATTATGAATATAAAATATAAAAATAACCTTCATCTGCCGAAAACCAAGCTTTATGGAATTTCAATAATGTTTTGTATCAATAGTTATAACTTACAATGACGAAAATGTTACAAAAAATATACAGAGTTAGTTTGTAAAAAGTTAATTCATCGTGAATCTGGGTTTTCACGTATTATCGTAAACTCATTCAAACTTTTAAAATATCTATACATTCATAAAGCTATAGTTTTCACCGAGAAGTTTTAAATGTTTTCTCGGTAAAAGTTTGTTAATTTGAGTTGTGGGAAAGAGTTGTCTATTCAAAATTATCTAGAATGACTCATATAAACATTAAAAAAGTTTCAGTAAAAATAAGTTGACTATTTTCAACCTTTGACGAAAATGACACAATACCGGAAGCCGGTACAGACAGCTGTGCGAGTGTTCAGCGCGTGCTACACTCACCGGTTGGGCGCGGACTTCTCTTGGGCAACCAACGCACTGGAATGGGCGGCAGGCGCGCTAGTGGAGCGTTATGTACCAACCCCTCAACCACCCCCAACTACCCCCAGCCACCGCCGAACAGCCGGAGCCACATAGGCGGAGTGCTACCTGTCCACGTAAACACCTTGTACCGGCCTCTGGGGGGTTGAATAATCGAAGGGATAGATCGAATACTATTCCATACCATTTCTGTTGAGTTGATTAAGCGAAAAAGAAAGTAGTCCACGGTTTGGTTTCAAATATGCTAATACGGTGTGTTAAAAACATTGCATCAGCAACTTAACTTAATATAAAACTTAAACAGTAAATCAAATCATAAACATGGAACATAGTTTAGCTTAGCACATATCTATGAAGTATCACAAAAATAAATTAGATATATCACTAGCCACACCACTAAACTCATGATCCCATCAATTAATTAAAATGATTCAAGTTTGAACCATTATAAAGTACAATTAATAAAAAAAATACTTTGAAACTTGCAAAAGTACTCGTGTCAATATTTAAAAAATATTGGGAACTGTGCGAAGGCATTACATTGGCATATAAGACATATATTACTAAAAACGTACAGTATTTAATTAATTTTCTTTAAAATGAGGGAATTTGTAATGATTAAATTTTTATTGCAAATACATTCTAGATTTTTACTGAGATTTATAATAGATTTTTCTGGGAACTATTGAATCTTGACTGTTCTACCGTAATATTATTTCTATATTTTGTATGATATTGTTAAAATCGCTATCTAATTTCAAATTCTTAATACATGATGGCTAAAAATAAAAAAAAGAATGTACAGTTCAGACTCCAAGTTAATTAGGTGGCTTACCCGTCAAACCCTTATCCTCTTGTCTAAGAGCATTCGAAGTTATTCTTACGAAGTTTACTACAAATCAATTTCTTCCTCATTTCAATACAGATTTTCTTGAAACCTGGTACGCAGTTTAATGTCACTTAAATACTATTCGGGTGCGTTACTATCTCAATGAAATTGCAACCCATCCAGGTATTTCAAACCAAACTATTGAATAAGAAATGTGTTAAAGATGATTGTGGCGCAATTTGTTCCCGTTTTTTCTAACTAAGGCTACATATTCCTCACACAGGACTGGTGATTAATAGCTCAAAAGCAACTGATATCTAAGGGACCTATAGCTTAACGTGGGATACGAAAAACTAAATTTCCCATTAAATTACGAATTCGTCTAATAATGAGATAGCTATTTGCGGATAAAAACAAGCAAATAATCATAGTTTTACTTTGGAAAATAATTTCCCCAGTAGTAACTGCTGTCCAATTATCTTGCATTTCAAACATTCTCATTGACAAATGACCGATAAGAATGGTCCAATTCAGTAACCGAACGAACTTTTTAGCTAATTACAGTTATCTGAAAATACTTCTCCGATGAAAACACCTCAAGGAAACCTTTTTTGAATAGCTTTTTTTCATTTATCATTTTATTTATGTATATATTCGTGGTAAATGTAGAAAATCAAGGATTTAATTATGTTGTTTTTTACCTTTATAAATATATTTTGTATTGTATTGTTTCTCTAGCTATTTTATTGTTCATCCTGTTAATTCGTCATAGACACTTAAAATTGAAACTACGGACTAGAATTTCCAACATCAACTAGCTTTTTAATATTATGTTTAATTTCCTCAAAGTAATACAAATGTCAATTACTTATACGTAAATTATTGATGCAATTATTAAAAAGAATCTATGTTTGTTAAAAAATTAAGAGGTAATATTTACAGTTATCAAATACGTATGCATATTAAATCTATAAAATAAATATAATTATAGTTTTATAGTAATACTATGTCAATTTAATAAATAAGTTATTAGTAAAAGAGTATGCTGATAAATACTGTACAAACATATTGTTGTAGCATATTAATGAGCTTAGAGTAAGAATTAGTTTGTTATTTAATAAACAACTAGCGTACCTGGCGCACGAAATAGTGCGCTGTCAAGGAGACAATCTGTCCACCAATGCGTGTAGGCACTCAATCTTAAGTGTTGCTATTTAAAAGAAATCAAGTCAATTTAATTATGATAAAAAATATTTTATTAATAAACCTTATGAAATTTCTCTATAAACAATATTCCGAGTATAAATACGGTTGTCTCGACGAAGTCGGCCTTGGTGTTTTCCATTTTTATATAGACTTTGAGTCCATCAAATGATCGGGCTCCACTTGCTGCGACATATAGTTGGCCGTGACCAAACACCGATGCTGGGAGAACTACTCCAACCTTACCCAAATATTGGCCCTGAGATTCGTTAATGGTCATAGCAAATGCCACAATAATCGGGAACTGTGTGTGCTGGAGACTGAACGGTAACAGGGTATCGCCTTCCAGTCTCCATTATGTCGAACGTTTAGCTTTTTTTCATAGGTCACCAATGTGTGTTCTTTGAAAAACTGTTACTTCCGTTGTGTCGAGCTGTAAACATCAACTCACGCAATGTTTGTCTCGAGTGTTTCTATTTACTCATCAACTGCACAATATATAACTACATTATAATAACTATACTTAGAAACCAAGTTTAGATTTTCCCAAAATATTTTAATTTTGGTTATGTTTTGGTTTTGTGTAAATAAAAACTGGTGTTTTATTGCCAGCTGTACGATGATGTCTTCATTAAACGAAAAAAGAAAGAACCATGTTTAACTGTCAGATTTAATTTGTTTATTTAAACACTTCCTTAAATAAACAGCTGATTTCTCGATCCTCGGTGATTACTTCTATATTAAGTTTATGGAGAAAATCGCGACTTTGACCCCATTATTTTCCATGTCCACGGTGAATTTTCAAATTTTTTTTAATTGATGGCAAAACTACATGCTAAGACCTTTCTAGTGACACCTTGGACATGGTGATTGGTAGCACCACCGCTCCAAAACAATTATCACAAAAATAGGCCTAGTGTATTAAATATATATATATTTACTACAAACAGCATCATCAAAAGCTATGCCATTTGATGAAAATACTTGAAAGGAGTTTCAAGGAATCTCTTAACAGAGTTAAAGGAGTGTATTATGAGCAATAAATAAAATCGTATTTAAAGGTTGTAAAAAGAGGAATAGGAACTCACTGTAACAGTTTATTGAAGGATCGTTCCATACAACTTTATGGACTTGTTCTTTAGATTATTAGACCGTGTTTAAATAATAATCACTATACCGTCCTGCAGTAATTAAACCTACTGAACTTATAAACGCAAAATAAGAGGTAGTAAAATAACTGATCATACTGTAATTATTACGTATATAAGGACGTTACATGTAGTTTGACTTATACCATTTTCAGTGTCTTTTCCACCAATCAGCTTTAACTTATTTCTCTCAAGTTTTAATTAGAGTGTAATATATTAAGGTGTTTTAAAAAACAAGACTTATTTGTTTCCTTGTTTTTAATTCTCTTTCTCTCAGTTGTGTAATTATGGCGTGTTAGTGAAATTTATTTTACTTATTCACAAAGTTTTACTAAGAATTGGACTGTAATTTTACAATCTGATATTTTTATTTCATAAAATTGTAGCTGCTTAGTAAAATGAGTTGGGGAGTTTAAGATAGAGAGGTATTGTTGCGCAAGTATGATTCTTAAAGGCTAACAAATAGTTGGTAACCCTTTGAGAGTCGTTTATCTCTCAAAAATTGTAAATATTTTTGTATTAATTCTTTAGCTTCTTTAAATAACAGATGATTTTCTTATGTCGAGGTGGAAGAAATGCTTTATGCACACAGGTGGCCAGTCTGTAGTGTGGGACTCCCCTAAGAAGTAGGGTTACCCACTAAAAAAGCCTTACCTACTCTTTAGGATTCCAAACTGGAACCGTTTATCACATTACAACATTTAAGATAGGCCTAAATTTGGCTTGCACCCTTGGGTTTCACTCCATGTCAAAACACTTTTTAGGTGATCTAGGCCTCTTCGCGGTCCAGATCGCTTTTCTTCTCTAGAAGGACGCAAACTTTGACAAACAATCCCAGTTTCCCTCGTCCTCAATGAGATTGTGGCAGACCGTGTCCACCGAGTAAACACCAAGCTTTCGTGCAGCCTCCAGGAGAGGCCTTTCCCAACAGTGCATAGGAGAAAGTGTACTCCGCATCGTCGGGAACGCCCGGGCAGTAAGTGCAATCCGGTAAACTGGTTTTGCCCATCCGATACATGTACGACTTGAAATAGCCGTCCGTGGCCTGTCTGAAACTGAATGAGGTAGAAATCCTCTTCACCATGACGCCATTCCAACCACGGTTTGGCCTTCTCTATGAGTTGTGCAGTCTATCGTCCTCGGGCGTCGTGCTCCCAGCTGTTTTGCCACTGCTGGAGGATAATTTTTCTTAATTCCAAAACTACTCATAATATTTGTTTTGTACACTATTAAATAAAAAATAATAATTCATCTAATAATTCAACAGCTAAAAAAAGTATATTAATATTAATTTTCATATTGAAAAGAACAAGTGGGTCATTTAAAGTTAAAGTTTACGAATAGTTAAAATAAAAATAGTTTAGAAAATAATAGGTAATGCTAAATCATTTAAACAAACTCGCACTAAGATGATAAGGTAGGAAATATGGTAAAATATGGTTTGGTATCTAGAACGTTTAAACTATTTACCGACACGGCAGCTCATGGTAACTTACTGTCACTCCTGTAAGATCCTGAGCGGTCACCTCTGGCTAGCTTATGTGACTCACGCTACGGTATCTCATTGTCTTTAATTCACCTTGCATGCCCTAGATCGATGGTGGTGCGCAGTATTATGTTATTACAAGTAAAAAGACTTATGTTCCTTGATGAGTTATGTATTCCTTATGTGACCCTTAGTGATGGCAATCATACATATTCTTGCATAACTGTGCTTTCATTCAGTTGCTCAATTGGCTAAGTATCTTATTTCAAATCTAGTGGAGAATTTTGACATGGGTATGTCCTAGCTCTGGGAGGGCGGGTATTGGCAATCCATCAGACCAAAGTTTGAAACTATTACGTCATAAGGACAGTGGTTTAGAGATGCTGAAAACATTTCCTTTAGTCATATCCATGATCCAAGCTTTTGAATTACTTTGTGGAATATGTTTAAAATAGCATATGAGGTAAAGTACATTATTAAATAATTACTTTCAGAATTTATTTAACTGTAATATTACTTTGATTGCATAATAGTATTAGAAGTACCAACTAGCTTATCAAAAGGTTTTACCATCTACGCGTTGACTACAACATCGTAGTTTATTTCCAAGGTTACCTTGTCGCCACAGACTGGTGCAAGTAACTGATAGCCTTCTTGGCTGCTCCATCATTATCATAATAGGGTGGTGACATAATGCCATAATGCATACAAACCGCTCTCCTGATGACCGCGGGGATATATCCATCTTTTATGCACACACCCTCACACTATATGTCTGGGTGGCTACATATCGATGGTTCTATACTGAAATTTACTTCATAATGCAACAGAAATTTTTATTTAGATTATTTTTATTTTATTTTTATCAATACAACAAATTTAACATATCCAAATTTGAAAATTACATTCTTGTAATACTATGCAGTACATTAATATTTTAGACAAATTCCATCGCGATTATTACATAGGTTGTTTTATTATCTGGAAATAAAATGTATGAAATTTGTTTGAGTAGATTATCATGTTATATTTTAATTAAAAAGGCTGATAGGTGAAGGCTCTACTGATACATTTAAAATATTGTTAATTAATTCTTCATTGTTTACAAAATGACAAAACACGAGTGTCTACAACATTTTAAATTAACATCTGACAAATATTGGGAGAGGATAAGGATTAATGTAATATAGAGACAGTCGTCGGAAAAACTTAAAATCTACCATTCCACTATTTCAAATAATTCACTAATTTCGATCCAGCAGTTTATCTGAAAATCAACTTTATTTCTTCTTCTTCCCGAACAGAATTTATTTAACTGTAATATTAGTTTGATTGCATAATTATTAGAAGTACCAACTAGCTTATCAAAAGGTTTTACCATCTACGCGTTGACTACAACATCGTAATTTATTTCCAAGGTTACCTTGTCGCCACAGACTGGTGCAAGTAACTGATAGCCTTCTTGGCTGCTCCATCATTATCATAATAGGGTGGTGACATAATGCCATAATGCATACAAACCGCTCTCCTGATGACCGCGGGGATATATCCATCTTTTATGCACACACCCTCACACTACACTATGTCACAGGGTGGCTACATATCGATGGTTCTATTACTTTGAAATTTATGACGTTCATAATGCAACAGAAATTTTTTAAGATATTTTTATTTTTATCAATACAACAAATCATAACGTATCCAAATCATGAAATTACATATCTTGTAATACTATGCAATGTACATTAATATTTTAGACAAATTCCATCGCGATTATTGAACGTCAGAATAGAAGTTTTTGAATCTGGAATACGATCCCAAACTCAGGTAAGTAGGAACTTCGATTTTGAGTAGATTATTACATATTTCGGACTGTTGTTTTACGACTAAACACATATATGTTTCAATCAGTCAAAACTTCCAAAAAAATGTATCTACTTCCCTTTTGGAATCAGCTTAGTGGATGGATCTAAGGGAATGTTTTCAATTCCTCGAAACAACTGTCATTATATCCATATGACTTCACTTCCATGAAAATGTTCATATCACGTGGATTGCAAATACCTTCTATTCGCAGAGCTTAAACTAATCGGTGTTGAATAGTTGGCAATAAATGTTATACACACAACTTCAGAGAACAAAAAAATATCCGCAATAAAAATGTTCAATAACAGGAACTTACCATTGCCAAAAATTTAATTCAAGCAAAGCATTGAAATACTAATTAGAAAATATAGTTACCTCTTTAATCTATTCTTTTCTTGGTTGAGGTTATCATTGATTACAGTTAAATTCTCAAAGCAGTATATCTCGCTTCGTTAAATAAGTATTAAATATTTAAACATAATTTAATCAAACTCTTATTTTTTGGAAAGTATTGGAATTTTTCACACCAGATTGTTGTTTTAAATAATGTATAAAAACGTAATCATAAATAGTTAATCAACAAAGATTCGTTTATTGTATGTGCATTATAAACAAATATTTGACCATTTTATTATCTTGCGTTTCAGTTTAACGTGATACTTTTCGTGTACTGTACGTACTGTACTGTACTGTATGATCAGGATAACTTTCTAAAATCCTATTTGGATTTTAAAATCTATTTAATTTGAATAGATTTGAAGACGTTCTACAGAAAATAAAAATTACCTTAAGTAGTTTTTCCAACACACGCATAGTCTAAACTTCACAAAATGATGATGCACTGCGTTTTAGTCATTATTTTCTGATAACAAAGAAAACAAATAAAAATACTTAATTAAAATATTACCCTTATACCCCCATACGCTTTCGCTCGATGCACAATCACAAAATGTGTGTGTCATATGACGGTACCTCTGTGTATTTATTCTCCAAGGCACATATTTTTCGTTGAGAGACAATTAAAATTTGAAATTTATGAGCTAATTGTCTTTAGGGTTTACAATTTAAAGTAAATATATTTTTTATTGAATTTGGTTTGCGCTTATAATTATCCCCGAATTATTTTTAACAACTCATGAAAAAATAGGAAAACGTCTAAAACGATATCCCGTTGGTTTAATACAGAATACAGCTTAATTTGTTTATTGGTTTATAAAATAATGGTCCTAATGGTAAGATTAATCTTTACCAATAAGTTTGCTGCATGCGATTTGACCTATCGTACAAACCTCCTATCTACATGAACAAGATAATGTATTAATTTACTGTGTTTTATATTTTTATTGAACTAAATTTTGTAATACAGTAAGTTTTAAATACTATTGTAGGTATTTTGTTCATTTTGCCATAATGACCGAAGAGTTTAATTTCATTTTGTAACAATAGTTTTTTCTCATGGCCAACCGATTAATGTAAAGGAATCAGAAAATAGACATTGCCTATTGAGGCCCTATTTATTTCCAACCAATTTAACCAAACAGAACAGCCCGGGATTCATATTTGATTGATAAATTGAATTTAAATATTGCAATCACCGTATTGTTTACAAAATTGAAAAAATATTGTATTCTATGAACCTTAAAAAAGTGACTAGGGTGGATCGGTTTCTTACTGATGATTGGAAATTTGAATTAATCTATTTTTATACTATTTGACTAATTAATTGGTCGTTAAAGAATATCGTGTAATATAATTCACGTTTCTGTGCACAATTCTGCCGTCTAATAAGAACTGTATAGATGGTGTAAAATAATATTTAGTTTTGAGTAATGGAATTTTGAATCAGTGTTTATCCTAGAGAATCATAAGTTTTCGGTGTGAGATGTGCTTAAGCTGCAGAACAATCCAACTCCCGTGGAGACCTGTAACCTGGTTAGTTTTCAATCTGGCAGATACATCTCAGTGTTGTTTCAATGTCTATGCTGATTTTTCTAAAACTATATTACTTTCATTTCTGATTTTCTTTTCTGTGTCTGAGCAGCAATTTTATTATTTATTTATAATCTAAAGCTGGAAATTTTCCTTTTGGAAAAACTAGTTATGTTTAGTTTCAGCTCAAAAATAAAACAGCACAAATCTTAGACGAAATATTCAAAGTTTTTCAGTGTTTTGTGTCAAATGGGCTACATAAAAACATTATTGGTAGGCCCATTTAGTATTCAAGCATGTATAAGCACTGTACTTGAATTTGGAATATTAGTCAAAATATTCAAACAGTTTTGTGCGTAAGTCTACTTTACGATTAAAAAGGTGAGTAATACCAGTGAGTATATAATACTCACTGGTAATACTAATGAATTTTACTCGATGTTACTCTACTATAAAGTGTTTTGTATTACAATTCTAAAAACCAGATATTGATACTGTTTATTAGTATACATAGTCCCACTGTCAGAATAAAGAATCGGTCTAGGTCACATAATACCCAATACACAAGTCTTAGGTGGCCCTGTTGTCAGAACTTGATTTTCTTAGCCTTGAAAAGCGCAGAAAAATCCATGGATTAGCTTATCTTCACAAGCTTATCGACAATGAAGCAGATAACGCATGGTTGCTGGAGCAAGTACTATTGTACGTACCAGCTGTCCGTTCAAGACCTAGAAGAACCTTTTTTATTCCCAGATTCAATACACATCAACATGGTAACAGTCTGTTATTGAGAGTATGTCATCATTTTAATAATTTTTCAAACTAGCTCCATATATTCAATAGCAAGTTTTCTAATTTCAATATCGATTGAAAAAATTTTGTTAAAGAGGACCGACCACTGTAGGCATCAATGTCTTAATTGTTTTAGTTAAAAATGTTTGTGTATCTAACTCATGTTTTCGATAGTGTATGATAGACGCTTCCTTTTTATATTACAACCATCATTCTCTTGTTTTTTTTTACTTCTCACGGTGTTAATCTTCGGTTCCAAATGATCATGTATTACATGTGTGTGTGTACATACAGGTATATACATTTTATATACATGTATATGTATGTATGTTTATAGTATACTTTAACTTATTGTTAATCAAAGTGAGAATGGGCATTATTGTACGGGTTTTTACTGTATCAAGTATAAGAAAAAGTGAAGTGTTATGTTAGAAGCTGAACCTAATTATTTGCACGCAAGTAATAGCTATGATCGGTTTACTATAATTGGGTTTGTAACCTTTGTGAACTAATAATAATAATAAATACATAATATTAATGTATTTATTAAATAAAAAACTCATATTTTGAACACGGATTACCAAATTTGATATTTATTTTTATTAGTTTATTTTTACTATTCGACTTTAATATCACGGGACCAATGAGAGAATAAGAACAAGAACATTTGACTGCTGAATAATGAGTAACGTGATTTAAAATGAATGCAATAAAATCGCAACTGGTCAAAGGTAAAATTTATAAAAATACTTTTGAAATCAATTGGTACTTGATGTATCTTACAGTTGCTGAAAATACTTTTTAGCCTTTCTTTATCACGGGCCGATTTGTATCTTAAACTATGCTTAAAATACTTTATATATCCCGCAATATTATTTTAAGTCCTTAATATATTTTAATTTTATTATAAGATACAAATAAGCTTTCGTTAAGCTATTATATGTCCATTCCTGAACAATTCAGAAAGGCACCATATAGTTATGCATTTAATTACTAAAATATATATTTATTGTGTAGTTAAATTATATTGGTTTTTATTGCACCTGGATTTTTTCTGTAAATCAGGAGAGATCTGCTATGTTTAGCATGGCAGCCAACTACAGATAAATAAGGAATAGGCTGTTAAATATTGCACCTGTGCAAAGCTTACTTGGGGTTTTGGTAAATTTACATATACAAAATCATATTTACTTCCCTGTAGGGAATAAGTTAGATCATGGATGGATTATAGATAATGGATCTAAAGGGAATGTTTTCAATTCCTCTAAACAGCTGTTTTTATAACCACTTTACGTCACTAAGCATATGACGTCACTTAACAAAATGAAGTCACTGATTCAAATTTTCGTCTCGCAAATTTCCAACAATCCCTCCTCCATCCCAGAGCTAAGACATAGCCATGCCAAAAAAAACTAAAGAATAAATATGATAGGGGTTTTCATATTTTGAATTATTCATGTAACTTATCCTATAGTGTTTTATATAACCAAGCAGAATTTTGGAATCATTTAGTTTAACAAATTGAATTGAATTGAACTGTATATTTCCTAGACTGTAAATAATGATTAACAGTATTCCAACTCAGAATAGAATATCGTCCATCTTAATGAAAACAATGACTTGGAGTAGCAATTAAAAGCAATATCACGGTTTCAAGAGCGGGAAGCTATTTTATCAACTCCTACACGTATTTGACAAGGAAACAACTATACTGAGTTGCTTTGGATGGTCAAAGACATGTAAATATTGTTTTAGGCTAGTTCGTACTGAGATATATTTGTTGAAACACTATTTGTATTTTCTTGTGATTCGTATGCCTTTGTATAACTCACTTAATTAAGGTAACGTTTGTTATTAATTCGTGCGATATTTATTTAAACATAATACTTGTTTGAGTGAAAAACTACGAATTTGAAAAATATTAAGTTAAGTTAATATTATATTAAGTTAATATTGAGGTAATAGTAAATAGTTAAAAGTCGCTAGTGATATTAAAATATAGATGTAAATCATAAAATAATTATTTCCAAAGTATTTTCATGAAATGCTGTAAAAAGACTTCTAATAATGTTATTTAATTGCACAAAGGAATCACGATTCAGTATTAAAATAAGATATTCTACGTCAATCCTTATTTTCTTTTCCTTTTTATTCTACGAACTGTATATTATTTGTTTATCTATTGTAATATATAGTTTTAGAATAAATATAATTTTATATTTTTACCATTCACAATCATTTAAGTCTAACTGATTCCAGCAAAAGTAAGTTATTTTCTCATGCGGTATAAACGCTTTGCGTGATTCTCCCAACCATTATCTACCCACTTGAATCGTTATTCATTTTTTTATTCATAAAATTAGAGGTTTCTCATCACTATTAAACTGGAAATGAATAATAAATAAAAACCTGAAGATAAATATTACGTATTCATGCTTTGGTGATTTAGATATTGATTATCTTAATTTCATGTATTTGGCGTTGTAGTAGCCATAATAAGAGTAAAACTTCATTAATTTATAGTTTATAGTGGTTCATTGGTTTATTTATAGGCTAGAAAGGTATCTAAATAGGCAATCTATTACCTAATATTGCAAATTTTACAGATTTACTCATATTTTTCAAGAAATACAAGAGATTTCAAGATAAGTTACTTTTAACAGTAGTATATGTCAGAAAATATTTAAGAAAAAAGTTTAGTAATGAGTTTATCATAGTAAAAATTTTAAAAACAACCCACTTAGGCAGTTTGAGAGACTTTAAAGAATTGCATAATATTGAAGACCGATGTTTAATCAAATTTCAAAAAGTATAAATAAACACTATATCATTATCAATATTTTGTTCTAGGATTTTATTTTAAGTGTCACAGTGTAACAATTTAGGACTTAGAGAAAATAATGTATAAGTTGATGGATTTAAATTAGTTGTTACTTAATTATGTTAAAGGTTTTCAATTATTTATTTTTAGCTATCTATTTTAAGGTAAGTTTGACTTTAAAACATTCAAAAAACTTAAAATGCCAAAACACTAGTTGTATGTAAATGTAGCATATAACTAGCCAAATAATCCCATATTTAATATACAGGGCTATACAAAAATATGGAACCAACATTATGAATTTGTATCTAAAAAATATAAATCGGTAAATGTTTTGACTACGGTTATGTAACGTAGACGAATCATAATACAGTTCAGGAAGGAATATAAAAATGAAATATTATGGTTGTATTTAAAATTGCCTTACGACGAAAAGTGGTGTACGTACATGTATATCTGACATTCGCACATTAGATTGCCACAGGAGCTGACTTTTGCCTTGAGACTATCAGATAAACATGTGATTGATGATACAGGGTTGACATTGGACAAAACAAGAGCCAACCAAACAAACTAAAATTCTCATACTTTTTTTAAGAGATGGTGAAAATTTTCTTACTATAAATCCTCTTTTAGGGTTAATTCAGGAAGTTATTTTAACAAAAATATTTATCTTTAATACGTAATATTTATCGTTTTGGATTTCCACCACTATGGGGGTCTAGTTGTATTAATATTTATACTTGTAAAGTAATTACCTGTAAGTTTTAGTGAAAAGTAAATTTAACCTTAAAATTATGAGTACTATTGTTAAACCTATGGAGATAACAGTATTATTGTTCACAATTTTTTTGACTTATACCCGTAACAATTTGTTTCCTTAAATGATGAAAAATATTTTAATATTACCTAAAAGAATATTTTCTGATTCTTCTCATTTTATTGTTTGCAAATTTATTTTACGGATTGAATAGATTTTAAAACCAAAGATTATGTTTTTACGCGTGATTGTAAGAAATAAAATACATAATTGTATTTCAAAATAAACTTAACGATATAAACTACATCGTCTTATATTAGATATGTCTACTCCCAATTAAATTATGTAGTTGAAGTTAGTAATTAGAGACAAGATATCGTAGTCATTCCATTTATGGTTCCAAAGCTATGGACGGTCGAACTAATATTTTGTAAAATATCAGAAACATTTGATATTTTACATATTTCTGATATTTTACTGATATTTTGATTATTAAACATAATATCAGACATTTAACAAAATAAATATATTTCAAATACGATTAAATTGAGTTTATTGATACAATATCATTGCTAAAAAATTGTGTTCCATGTTTTATGTATAATATGTATCATTTGATGTCATTATTATGAAGTACAACACATCCATGTATGGCTCATGAATTAATCTTAACTTATTTACCTAAACTTGGTAGTAACTTCCAAGTTTAAGTAAGGTTAGGTTAGAATTAGATAACGTGAGCAAACTATTAAAACCATTTATGATATTGAATTTTTTTAAATAAAGTCAACAGTTGAATGGAGACAAATTATGAATTTGCAGTAGTCATATAATTTAAGTAGATGGATACATTGTAAATGGCTGCATGGGAAAATTAAATATTGAATGAAGACCTTTCGAAAACAGTTGTCAGACGAAAACCAATTAATATTCCAGCATCCACGCGTACAAATCACTATGCATGGACTGATTCAGTTATACGTAATGCAAATCATTTATCAAACGAGACATCGTAAGTTTATTTAGTTAAATTACATCAAGTTTCCTTAGATGTACTAGTTTATTTGAAACCAGAAATACTATTGGACCTTATACGGGTTGTAGGCTATGTCTCATGGTTTAGATCCAAGATACTTATTACTACGAAACATTTTAATCTTTAACTGTAATGTGATAAATGAAAAACGTATTCATAACTTTGTATTATTAATTTTAAATTTGAGAAATAGTATAAGTAATTAGTATCTTTTGCAATTCATGTAATGAAAAATAATAAAATCAGCTGTCCATGTTAAATAATACTTATTTAAATTTGACAGCTGGTTTTTCACATCTATGAGTAGAATCGCATTAAATTTATTTTGTAGTACTAATATTTTTGAAAATATTTGTCTAATGCACCTACAAATTGGGTTATTGAGAGCTCATTACATACTTTTAATAGGTCCACGTCAGTTTAAAGTATACAAAAATATTTTCCAAAGGTATAAAATAAAGGAAATAAGATTAATTACTTTGGTCTATCCTTCGTAGGAAGCGTTACAAAAGTATTTTGATTAGCGATTGTGGATAATTATGAGGTTTGGTTGGTGTATGTAGTATTCTATGGTATGGACGGACGTCTGCGCTATTGAATACTAAGTTCACCCGCAAAGCCCATCCTCATAATTAGACCAGTTCGTAATTCAGAGGCAGTGGTTCAGACTCCACGTTAATCTGTAGGGATATTTATTAACAGCTTTATTTAAGGAACGTGTCAGCCTTAGTCAGTAACAAAACTACAATATAAGACTACAATCTTACAATCATTCCTCATTCATATTTGGCCTAAAACCTTGCCTTGGGTTCCCATTTCAGTAAATAACTAACAAAGTATACTACAGTAAAAAGTATCGGAAATATCGTTTCATTAAAAGCTACTTGCATACGTCGCAACCTGCTGTAGGTGAACTGCCACAATGCATTTATTGCCATTTGACTTGGAAAAGCAAGAAATTGTGCTTCAGATCTCACGTCAAACTATAGGTTTCATAGGCCCTTATTAGATGACGTGGCCAGGCCACCGACCTAACAAACAACGCTAAAACGCAGCGCCACCAGCATTGTTGGCCAGTAAATATGGGGTCCGGTTGCCATTATACAAAATCCATAAAAAATAACACAAATATATGGGGTAACATCCATATGAGTGAATTTCCCACGACACGCTGAGTAGCTAGAACCGTCACCGGAGGTGAAGCCTGACCCCTTTGTCTAATATGATATGATTATCATATCATATGATTACCAAAATCCTACTCATGTTTTACATACGATTATCGATTTGTTTTAAGTTCAGTTATTAAAATAGATTTAGGATAAAACATCCATTCATCTTTGAGTCTGATTGGATTTATTTAATTTGTAATACCATACTGGTGACAACAAGATGTCAAGAAGAAAGCAAAATTATGACGATGAGATGTGACTCAAGATATACGAAATGACCTGAATAAGAAGATTGTATTTGAAGGATTTACGGGGGTAAGCCAGAGGGGTATGTTGAACATTTCCCGCGAGTCTGTCGGGTGAAAGGATAGGGAGGTTTAGATGAGTGCAGTTAAGAAGTGAATAAAAACTTACTCCTGGCTTATATGGAAAATGAACCTCAACTAAAGCTGCAACATTTTTTATTCCGAACTATTTGGATTCGTGGTCGTATGAAGAAGATGAATCTACCTTTTTTAACACCTACAGTCCGAACCATAAATTCTTTCTGGCTGTTTTGAGTTTCGAAGAGCAGTGAGGAGTAAAGATGAGTCATTTACTGATTATTACATTCGGTTGAAGAAGCTTAGTAAACATTTGCCATGGATTAGATTAATGGATTCGAGATCGTTTCATCGCAGGGGTGCCTAATGAGCCATTTGAAGTATAAGTTAGGCATCGTTGGCCGGACAGTGTGGAGAAAGGTGGCAGTGGTGTCACAGAGTGGGTGTTCCTGCTTGCCAGGTTCATGGAGCAAGCCAGGAACGAGGTGAATGCCGGTTCTACATCTAATGTGTAAAATGTCAATATTTGGCTGGTTTTAAAAGGGGAAGAAAGTCAGTAATTACCCAAGTACAGTGTACATGGTCATTTCTTCCCATCAGGTTGCTGAAGATGTATGATGATAGATAATAATCTATCTACTATATACAATAATATTGGGTATTGTCTATTGGAAAATCTACAATAAACTCACAATATTTTGAAAACTAAGTACTGTACTCTAATATTTTAAAAAAATATATAAGGGAATATTTAAGAAAAAATCAAATTTTTAAAACTAGTATTAATTAATTTAGAAGTTTTTCATAGATTTTTCTAAACGACTCTAGGGCCAAAACAGTTTGTTATTTACACAGACTTAAAACAAATAATAACTTAAAGTATATGATGTCTAATATTTTCTGATAGAACCCCTTAACGTATAGGAGGAAGTTACCAAGTAACACGTTCAAATCAAGAACTAACCAAAAATATTACTTGGTCATTTATTTTTATTTTTTCTACAATAAACTAACGCTATTTTTAAAACTAAGTACATTAATGTTTCAAAAATGTACAAAAGTATATCTGAGAAAAAATCAAATTGTTAAAACTAGAATCAATAAATCGAGAAGTTTTTTGTCATTCCCCGAAAATGGTATTGTTATATGCAGTTATTGACTTGACTCATTTAATTTTACCTTTACCTACGTTTAAAATATTTGAATTTAAATTCATATAACTCCTAAAGGCTAATGAAATACGCAATAATTTGTTTTGTCAGTAAATAAAATTTAAAAAGCTTCACTGTCCTACGAATTGTTTCCAACTGCAAATGTTTACTTTAAATGGTAATATGTGTATAGCCAAAAGCAAGAACAATATTTGCGTTCGATATATTGATACCACGTGCATTAAACAATACACTTTACGGATATTGATACTTGATATAAAAATTACACTGATCTGACTTTACTAAATAGAATTTTGATTGAGCTTGTTATTTATACAATCAAGAGTAAGCCTTATATACCTATAATATCCCATGTGATGTACAATATAAATAAATCACATTAAACTATATTTTATTGGTCGTTTTTATTCAAAAGAATTTGTATAAAAGTTTGTTTTTTACATGAGCTAATAAGGATCACTTTTATTGGGCTTCAAACTTTTTTATTACTTATTTTCTTACCTTAACCATCGAACATCATTTGCCTAGAGCCTATTTGGGGAATTAAAGTTAGCGAAGTACCTACCGTAGCAGCGTGAATTACATAGCCTGGCCAGAGGTGACCGCTCATGATCTGAGAGGAGTCGACGACACAATTCCCTAAAAAATTAGTACAGTATAAAAAATGAAAAAAGCATTTGTCCCGACTAATGGTTCTGAAAAGTTTAAAACTCAATGCCCATGGTAAACGCAGTACGTTTTCTGATAGTAACCAATGCTATTCTTATGAAGGATAAATTTCTTCCTTATTTCTTAACCGTATTCCATGAAACTTGGTATACATTGCAAGGTAATATTACCCAACAAACTCCACTCCAAAAAGGTGACATATTACCCTAGGGGGGAGGGAAGTTCCCCAAAACATTTTCCAACAATTATTTTAACTTATTTTTTCTATCTTTATCACTTTTTTTGGGTAAACTTGAAAAATATCAAAGCTTTTTAAATGTTGTAGTTTCTTTCTATTTTACTTAATTAAGAGAGTAAGTTTATATCGGTGGACTGATACTGCATTTTTTCTAAAACGATTTGTAACTAATAAAATTATGAAATAAATTGCATGTATTATTAATATATCATACATGAAGATGGCATTATTTACCTAATGATCAACTTATTAAACACTGCAAATTAATTTAAACACTTGAAGATCTTAATAAGTCAAGAATCTTCGAGATGCAATCTTATAAATCTGAAGAATCCTAGAGATTTGCATAAAAGGTTTCGACTTTACGTATTGATTTCCTTTAAGAAGCTTAAATTGACTATAAATAAATTGCGAGAAATAATGTTTACCAACAAAACTATTTTTACATCTATCTTAGAATAAAAATTTCCTTTAAACTTCAAAATGCAACTAAAGTACGCAATTTTATTTTTACCAATTGTCTTTCATCGTGTTAAAACCTTAGAAGCAATAGTTTTTTTTCAAATCGTTACTTTTCCTTATTCATGTCTTTGTTGTTAATTAGAACATAGACGTGTGTGGTGCGTGAGGCCCTAAATGCAAATTATATGATGGATTAAAATTACAACATTATCAATCTTGAATATTTATTACTTCTTTCTGTGTTAATCACCTTGCATATATTAGGTGCGTGTTTGCCTTAAGTTCTAAAGAGAAACTTAATGATTACATCATCTACAAAATTATAGAAAGTATGCATATGTTTATACTATTCTCATAAATATTGTGCCAACATTTTATTTATGGAGGGTAAAAAAACTTGCTTCAGCTATTTATTTTGATGATCCTTCCTTTTCCTACAAAGCCATTTTAGTTATTAAGGTTTAATATTTTTTTACTTATTTACATTTTATCTTTGGAATCTAGTATAAAAGGTTTGATTATTAAATTTTAATTTATGAATCGAACGATAAAATAATTTACTTAAATAATTTTTATTGCGAGTTACTTAAATTATTGAAACATGTGATAAAATCACCCCTAAAAATCTTTTGGATTTTTTAAAAGTAAAATTTAAAACAATTTTCCCTTGAATCATTGTAATTAATATCATTTCAATTAAAAAGGAAATTTATTCTAATATATATTTAATAATCGTGTCATATGTACTTTTTAGGACTGTTTTTACTAGTTTAGGGGCGCTATTGGATTAGTCTTTAAATTTTCCATTCTGATGATACCCACGGTAAATAATACTATGCCTAAGCATGCTCATGTTTAAAAATATTATGTTGATTCTAAAAAAGCGTGTGCATGCTTGTTACACATGCGAGAACAATGTATTGCAGACAAACACTATTGCAATACCAACCAACAATGATGGAAGCCATTTGACTAAACCTGGTGACGGCTTTTTGGATATTGTATTACATAGATTAGACTTTCTGGTATTTCATCGTAGCCAAATCATATTACACATGTACCAAAAGATAGCAATAAACCTCATTTTAACTTTAATAAACCAACTTTTCCCATCTGTAACTGAAACGCCTTTGTACACTGAGTTTTAATTATTTTCCAAAAACTCATTTCAAAGACCCAGAAGGAGGATCTTTTTACAAAGTTGGTCAGCCGAGAAATTCGAGTTTAATTACAGAAGGTAATAACGATCTTATACAAAGTAGCATGACAAATAAATACTCTTCATGGTTTATTTTTGAGCAGGTAACAACTTAAAACCCAGCTACTTGAATAAAACTTTATCCAATAAATATTTATGAAACAAGTAAATTCGTTTGTTATTGAAATACTTTTTTATATTGCTATGAGCCGGATGCTCTAAATACAAATGAACACAATTATAATTCACAAGTTTAATACCAGATGTAGCACTTATGTATTATGTACCTCATAAAAAGCTATCAAGGCTGCAAACCTCTAGTTACGTTTATAGTTTGAAGATTTACAGTAAAATTAGTGTGGATTAAAAAGAATTACCTTTAAATGTATTTAAAGCTAAACTGTACAAATTAATTGTAAAAAATCCCTATTACACTCTTGATGATTTTTTTGTAATGCATTTTGACATATGTTTTATCTCTTTTTTTATTATTGTTGAATCAATATTACACACAAAATTAATTAGCTGATGTACTTGTATTTTCATTGAATGAAATGGAATCAGCTGATGTCCTTCACATATCAGCTGATGTCCTCAACATGTCAGATGATGCCCTTGTCATGTCAGCTGATTCCTTGTTGCGTATTTTATGTAATACAGGTAATGATTATATTCAACCTTACAGGATTAATCAATTACTTTTATTGGTTTGAATATCAAGAAGCTAAATGAACCAAATAAAAATAATTGAAAGGTATAAAATTATAAGTTTTACAGTACGTGTCCATCAATCATACAACAGATTGACTCTTAGAAGCTCATAATTGGTGATGGTGGATTTATGTTATTTAGGTTTTTATTAAAGACACTTCCCGTCAATATTTTAAGTAAAACAAGGTTTCACGACGTTTCCTGGATCTGGAATCATGCTCAGGTGAGCAGTCAAAAACATACAAACAATACATTAATTAACAATTACGCACACAAAGAACAATACACGTCCACTCATTATGAAGACTCAAACACAACTGAATAGGAGTGGGCGTGTCCCCGGGAACCGGAAACAAAATGGCCGCGGAAAAACCTGAAACCCTGGTGAAATGTTTGTAACAGATTTGTTAAATTCAAATGCTTCCTTATATAAAACATATTTACGTTGAGTACTCGTAGAAACAAGAAACATATAATTTTTAATGTTTTTAGCTTTTTGGGAAATTCATTAACTCAGCTAAGCAGATCTTTTTGGACATGGATACGCCATAGTTCTGGGAGTTGGGGGTTGTTAGCGATTCGTACCACAAAAATCTGAAACTGTGTTGTCATTTGGTTATTGACCTCATATTGAAAAAAAACACTTGAGGACTATATATTAGCAGGCAAAATATACACTGCCGCCAAACTAGAAAAAATACTTATTATACTTACCATGTATAAGGTTTGGAAAAACTAGAAACAGCCATATTTTTATGAAAATTAAATTTTGTAATAAATTGCCTAAAAACCTTGGATTGTTAAGTTTGATCGTTTTTAAAAAAATAAAAGTGTGGTTTTCTGGTGATGGACTATTGGCTTTATTGTAAATAATTTTATCTTTAACATTTATACCAACTTTTAACATTTTAAAATTATATTTCTGTGATTAATATTAAAAAGAGTTTATTTTGCTGCCATATAAACACATAAACTATGATTTAAGTTATATGTCTTGAAGCAAATATCAATGTTTTTATAAAAATATTGATTTATAATATAATTTTTATCCTATAAGATTACATTGGAAATTACAACGTACTGTGTTTTAGATTTTTATATCTTAAAACCGCAATAGAGAAAAATTTAAGATTAAGTGTAGTTTTTTTAACTGATTCCATATGAAATATAAAATTAGAAATTTTTAAAATTATATGTGAAAAACTCAAAAAAACTATTTTGGGTACAAAATAAACTACCCGTTATTACCAATATTCTGGTTTAAAAACATTTCGGATTTATAAATACATTTATTTGGTTGTATTTTACGAAGTTTGATGTTCAAGAACATATATATATCAAAATATAGTAAATAAATATAAATATATTCTATTGTTTTTGGTTAGTATAAAGTTAAATGTTAAACATGCCAACTAGAACGGTATTGGTATATTATGGAAAAATTGCAAAAAAATTGTAGTCTTACCATGTATAAAAGGTATGTGAAAAACCAAAACGGATTAATGATTTTAATTAATAAATTGACCTGAAAATAGGATTGTAATTGTTTCGTTTTAAAACATTTTTAAAAAATGTACTGATTTTTTAATACAATTGATGCGTTTCTGTGATATTGTAAATTATTGTTTACACTATTTACATTATGACAATTTAAATGTATTTAAAATATTTTTTTCTTTAAATAATTTAAACCGTTTATTTTTGAGTCTTGTTAATATCTGTATTGTTGTTATTCATGTTTATTATTGATTTTATTGTTACTTAGTTTTTAATAACCAATGTTAATGTTTTTATAACAAATTATGACCTTGTATATAATTTTGTATCTTGTTTATGACTTTGTCAATTGCAATTTTTTTGCTTAAAGACAATAAATACATTTGAATTTGAATTCATATGGTTAGTGACGTTATAGTTTTGATTATAAGAACATCTATTTATATGAACTCAAAACATTCACTTTAAAATTATTAATGATCTAAACTATTTCCCACAGGTAAATACACATTTTTTTCATGAGATTTAAAATACGGAATTTTGGCGTTTTCGTACATATCAAAATCTACTGATTTTAAGAATTTTGATGAAAAATAAGTAACATATTCTCAAACTAAGAGTAAATAACATTCTTTGGTTTTTATTTGTTTTATTAATGTTAAGTTAAGTTTACTTCTAAGGTGTTGGTGTTGGTTTAGTAATAAGGCAGGACTGTGTAGTTGGACTTGTGGACTCCAATCAAAACATCTATCAATCAAACCCTCACGACCAACAATAACGGTATTGGTATTGGATTAATACGGCCAAGATAAATCTGACTGTCCACTCGTCATCATCGCTGGTTTTACTGTTCTGATTGCGTTATTTATCAAACCTCCGAACGTGTTTTAATCTTCCTCGAACTAGAAAACCAATTGACCTTTGAATATAATAGGATGTAATTGTTCTAGTCTTACACATATATGTTAAAATGTAGTGTGATTTCATTTACGTCATTACTCAGAATTTTTATTCTTTATATCTTTACTATTACCTTTCTACACAGGATTTTTAAGCCAAGCGAGAAAGAGATTAATTTCTCTTACGATAAATTTGGCGTGAACTTGTAGTCTTGTTACTGAATTTTGATGTCATGTTCCTGAGATAGTTTCCTGAGACAGTTTAAGGTTTGGTCTAAACAAATATTTTTCATCTGAATTGTGAATGGATCTAATAATGAAGTTTAATCTTTCTAGGTGAACAAAGTATTCAATAATTTGAACCTAAATCCACACTAAGTTCTATCCATCTACGATCGCTCGTAACAATCCACAATTCATAGCTATCCACAGTTCATGATCTCTAAGTAGCTAGATCACGTCACGATTACGTCACAGCCACAAACTTCCCTTTGGGAAGACTGGAGATATGTTCCTGTATCAAAAGATAAAATATTTGTTTTCCTCTTCTGGAATCTTAGTGTTTTTGGCTAAACCCTAAAAAACTGTTAGATTTAGTACAACAACAATATGTACAGTTAAATTGTAGTCGTATATATCACTCCCATACTGAAATCAGTTTGAAGATGAAACTATTTCACTTTTTTTATAAAAAAATCTGCTGTTTATGATTCCAAAATGTAAAACGCATGATCAATTTTCGTAAATTTATGGTAATCAGGTAGAATGTAAAAGTACACACATTTCGTGAATAAAAAATATTTGCCATATTTACCAAAGATAGTAATTTTTATAGTACTCTACTATACGATTCTCTACTTAATATACGTTTTTAATCCATCAATGACAAATTTCAGTGATCTGTTAAATAATAAAAAACAAATACATCAAAATAACGTAAAGAAATTAAGTATAAATGTGGTACATTCCAATTGAGTTGAGCATATTTATACACTTAGGTAACACCCCTAAGTAATGACATCAAATATTGTTAAGAATAGTTATTTTCTGTTTGCGTGTATGCATCATGTTTTACCTACTTCTAGAAATTGTGAATACATTTCAGTATTATTATTAGGTTTTGGTGGATTACGATGTAATGATGTGTTTTATAAGAAAAATAGGTTAACTGTCATGAATTTAGTTTTTTTACTGGTGCTTGTCCCACCGAAATCGGGGATTGATAAAAAATAGGTATCTTAGATAACATTTTAAGGGTGTTTAGATTTTATTACGTACATTTTCTATTGCGATTGGTTTTGATTTGTGCTCCCTCAGTTCTATATTTTTCTTTGTGCTCTGGTGTTTTGTATATGAAGTTGGTTGTTTGGTATCTTACGGAAGTCGTGATGGAATATATCCGCAATAAAAATCTAAATATAAATCTACCACTACCAACAATTGATTTTAAACAAAAAAATTTAGTCTATCATAAGGGATTTAATGTGAAAACATATTTCACTAAACATTGAGCGAATCGAAAATTCTACTTTCAATGAAACCACATAGCAGTTAGGTTTGAATAATTAGTTTATCAACGATACGAAGTCAGAATCCACGACCCTGATTCGATAACAAAATGAGAGCGAAATCGTGTAAGGTGTCTTATTACTTTATAAACTAATATTCTCCCTCTGGAGTCAGATTAACACGGTAACGGTCGTATTAAATTGTAACATCATAGAATGTCTTTCATAAACTTTCACTATTTAATGTTTTTTAACGAAGCTTTGCTGTGTTCCGATACTTATAATGAAATATTTTGTAACAAAAACATAATTAATTGAGATTTTGAATTTATTTTAGGAGTTTGGTATTTAATCAATTGTGGCTGAGTATTATGTATCCACATTAAGTACTTATTGCGTTTGTCAGTAAATAAAGGTAAAGATAGAACCATAATAAAATGATGATACTTACACATACTCTCCCCTTAAAATAAATTTTAAAATGGCAACCTTATTCCTTAAAGTTATATAATATCATTTAGCAATTTATTGTTTCAAAAATTAACATCCGATTTCTGAAACTAACAACGACAAGAGAAAACAAGTTAAATTAATTGTTTGACATTTTTAGAAGACAAACCTTCAAATAGCAGCAACCTTTTTATATTTGTTAGAATAACCTTACACTACAAACAATTTTTTTCTGAAAAACGGTTAGGAAATAAGAAATAAATTTTTTTTTTTATACTGTTTACAAAAGTCAAAACATCTCGACAACTACTACTTGACTATGGACAGTAAAATCTTTTCTGAGAGTTAGTCGTAAGGACTTAAAATTAAATTTATTATTAATTAATCAGCTAGTTTTTATCAGTAACAAAGTTACAGGTTATTATATTAATTCCACTCACCCTTAACTCATATTCAGTATTCGCCTTATAAAATGAAACAGAGTACGCTAACGATTATTGAGAGAACTACCCTTAATTACTGTGCATTAAGTAAATTAGTAAATGTTCATTACGTTAACATATTAAACAATTTAACTCTCACACAAATGCTCCATGGATGAGCTAAATCCTGAAGCGGATGTTTTTGAAGCGGGTTGTTGGAAAGTTAAGACGCGCGGAAAATAGCTTCTCGCTCGCAGTGGCATGAAATTAGTCTTCTGTCAACGAGAGCTTGGATATTCAGGTTTTCCAAATGATAAAGCCATTATTGTCTAGCATAGTGTGGTCATGAATCACTATAAGTAGCTGAAACTATTGTTTCTGCAATGTTTCGGGATTATTTACTTCTTGGTTAGCTATTGAGTTGTTTTTGTTTAAGAAGAGTTTTATGAAATAAATAATAAAAGTTCTAAATTCAGTTTTTTTCTCTACACATAGTACTCTTATGTTGTAACATAGCTAGGCATCTAGCTAGTTATCAATAGTTCAGAGATAAGAGACTAACCCTAATGTATAAAAAGTCTTTCTATCACGTTTTTTCCTCTTCTTTCTCCTAGATACTTGTATTCTGACTGATCTTAAACACCCAGGAGGCCAGGTATCAAAAAAGTGATGTATTTGAAGGGTTCCATATGGTCATGGACTCTCTTCTTGTTCACAGAATAGGGATGGGATTGAGCTAAGACATCTACCCTATTTGACTGTTCAATGGTCTAAACCTGGATATAGATTTTTCTGAGTTATTTGCCTTCCTGGTACTGTAACTAGGTTGATTTTTCCATATCCGTCCTCTCCCATCTGCATGTTTCCCTTCCGATGGGTGTTCAATATTCTGCAGGATGGCATGCTTAGCCAGCTTCTTAGGACTCCTTATACTCCAGTATCTAACATACAAATAATAGGAAAATGATATATACTAACGGTATGTATTTATGTTTATTATTTTTAGAAAATTTTCAGCAAAGTCCTCATTGGAGCTTTAACATTCATTAAAACCAATCCGTTACATTTATTTTTGGGATTATAAAATATCAAAAGTTTAGATAATCTACAGGTTTTTAACTTTCGTGGTTAATATATTCTAAGAACTTGCTTAATATATATGTTTAAGTTAATCTATTTTACAAAGTGGAGTAAAGACATTATTTACTAATCTTTTTCGTGATGTCTCTCATGAGCCTTACTAGGATAAGAGTTCCATGGAAATTTTCATTCGGATTGATGCCATTTATACTAAAATATACTTTGTTTTCCTATCCTTTAGTTTATTGTTAAGAATTCGCAGCCATAATCACCTCATTGCGACTGAAGACTAACTAAGTCGATCTGCTTGTTTTATATACCAAGCTTGAATTAACCAAAGACGCAATAAAAATCTAAACAACATAACCCACCATCACCAACAATGAATTTCAGACAAAGAATTGATTCAAATGGTTTGAGTCAAAACATACTGTTGGAGTTTAAAAGCTTTCTTTGTAAACTCGACGATTTAAAGGAGAACGGAGTATTTGAAAGCGTGGTTTACAATTCAACCTCACTTGACACAAGTTTTTAAGAAACAATATAGTTTCAGGTCTATATTATTCATGATACATGTGAAATATTTTGGTTTCACATTATTGCAGATTAATTTACTTTTAATAATTGTATGAATGGGTGTTATCCTGACTTTCCGTAAAATTATTAGGTAGATAAAAATATTTACTTAAGACTTTATTCTAAGCATACTATAGATACTAATATTAGAATAACCATTTAATAAGGTATGTTTTGTAACAGTACATGTTGTACATGTACATGTACAGTACATGTTCAATACAATGTGTTGAACATGAACATGTCTTTTACAATGTGTTTTTTTCTTAAATTTTCCTGTTTTCAAACCTTAAGCTATATAAAAACTTAAAAGTAAAGAATTGGAAAAATTTTTGTTACAAAATAGTCGTTTAAAAATATTTAGTATTTCAATTTCTATTTTATCACTAAAATTTACAGAAAATACATAAAGAATATGTCACAAAATTTACTAATTTGCAGTGCCAATTAACAAAGCTCTACATATCTAAATAGCAGTTGCTTATTCTTAAATCAACTTTTATGTATTAAGCCCCTTTATTAAGATAAAAAATACAGATTTTTCATGTATACCTTGGTTATAAAGGGTTATGCCCTCAGTTAGCATTAGAATTGGCAAGCAACATCAATTACTATCTTCCTCCTGAAGGCTTACGAGATTTTACCCCTCTAATGCCCAAAATGTAACATGACACGCGGTTATAACTTTTGGCAGCTATTACCTTCAGAAACACACAACTTATGTTATTTGTATTTCTAACTTTTAAACCATATTTTTGAGAAATTCTTTTTTCATTTTAATAACTAAACAAATATAAAATTAAATATCTTTACACGTTAGAAACCTTTTACCCCATTACATTTCATTCCTCATATATGTTTATTATTTATTAAAACATATTCAAACTATTTTACATATTTTGTCAATTTTATTTTAAAAACTCAAGAAGCTTTGTATGAAAACTTCAATAAAATAATGTTGGTATTTCCTTCCTTGTAGCAAATAGGTTAGATCTTGGATATGTCTAAAGTGAATGTTTCCAGTTCTTCTGAACAGCTGTTCTTATAACCAAACTATTACGTCACTAACCATATGATGTCTCAAACCAAATTAAGTCACTGTTTTAAATTTTTATGCCGCAAATTTCCGACAACCCCCACCCCAGAGTTAAGACATATCCATGTCAAAAATAGCTCATTTTGTTTACTTGTGCGCAAGACCTATCTAAACACATCGATTAATCAATTGGTTACATTTTTTATATATCAACACACATATATCGATCAGTTACAAAACATATCGATTAGTTTGTAATTGTTATTATATTCTGGAATGATCCTAATAAACGTTAAAAACGGGAACTTCGTAAATACTATTGTAACTGGCCTAATACCTTAGGTCCATTTAAGTACCCAAGCTTTAATAGGCCTTACATTTGACCCAATTTCGAAACAAGACCAATTATTCTGCGTCCTAGATTATATACAAAGCCTTCTTGGATTCAAATAGTATTAGGACAACAGTTACTAATGTAAATTGGTTAAATGGGATTAATTTAATGTGGTAATAAATTATTTAAGGGGTTTTGCATTTAAGGTGTGACTACTAGTAGTGCTGTCATTAACAGCAAAAGTGTAAAACGGGAACTTCGTAAATACTATTGTAACTGGCCTAATACCTTAGGTCCATTTAAGTACCCAAGCTTTAATAGGCCTTACATTTGACCCAATTTCGAAACAAGACCAATTATTCTGCGTCCTAGATTATATACAAAGCCTTCTTGGATTCAAATAGTATTAGGACAACAGTTACTAATGTAAATTGGTTAAATGGGATTAATTTAATGTGGTAATAAATTATTTAAGGGGTTTTGCATTTAAGGTGTGACTACTAGTAGTGCTGTCATTAACAGCAAAAGTGTAAAAATAAAGTGTCGAATTACCACATGTAGTTAAACTTTTATCTCTATATTTTCAATACAATAAAATCTGAAATCGCGGCAAAACTAAATTTAAAAAAATACAGGACTGTGAAACAATAAGTTTCACTTTACATATATGTAAACATTAATTAGATTTTTCTTATACATTTAGATGTGGAAATATAATATGCTTTATAAATTGCAACAACGACAAAAAGTATCTTTATTTCCATTTGCCAACATCATTAACAATTCTTGATATTTGCAAATTAATTTTGATTAAAATGCCGGATGAATTAAGTCAATATTCCACCATTATATTTTTAACATTTAAAAATTAAAACAGCTTAAATGGTAAATGGTAAAGAAATTAGAAGATATACAGAGTTTTAAAATGTAAGAGAATATTTTTTTTCTCATAACAGGCAATCTGTATTTAATTATTTGTTTGCAAAAATACACATAATCAGACGGACTTTTAGGTTTATATTTCTGAGGCTTAATATAGTTTAAGTGTGCCCATGTGCCCCCCCCCCCCCCCCCCCCCCCCCCCCCCCCCCCCCCCCCCCCCCCCCCCCCCCCCCCCCCCCCTTTCAAATCCCTCCCCCCCCCACCCCCCCCCCCCCCCCCCCCCCCCCCCCCCCCCCCCATTATAGCATGAAATACGTGAAATCGGTAGTCGACATTTTACCACGTATTGGCCAAAGTGTCTTCTGTGTGCTCCTGTCACATATTTTCTGCGAAAAAGAAAGGTCCATACACTTTGATAGAAGATATGGTTGAAAAAATTTCAATCCTAGAGAATTTCTCCCCTTTTGAACTGTTAAACAATTATAGTGGCATTTTGGATCTCTGAATTATTTTTCTACTTTAGTTAACATAATCTAATATATGAAATGTGGCTTCATAAAAGACGTCCAGAGAAGTCCTTCTTCTGCCGTATCGACAAGCTCGTCAATGCAAACTAATATCGTTAGTTGTAGTCATCAAGATGAAATGTGTGTAGTAACTGAATTCGTTATGGTTTGAAATGCAATCTATGTACAACACGCCCTTTGGTTGTCTTAAGAGTACTCAAACTTGACCTGATCAGGATGTCACATTGACTCACATTTAATAAATACATAATAATGTTTCTTGAGGTGTCACCATTTTAGACAGAAATATGTCTAAGATCTTAAACATATTTATGTCAAAAAAGGAGTGTTAGCAGATTTGTGGAACACAAAAAGTGCAGAGAATGTATTTGACAGAAGTGCCATCATATGGTTATAAGAACAGCTGTTTAGATAAACTGTAAACATTCCCTTTAGACATATCCATGATCTAACCTTATGTAGGTTGGTAGAAGAGACAAATGGGCGTGAAACGCTAAAACTACAAACAATACACTGATAATAAAGACAACATTGACCAAATCTATTATTACAGCTTTTTAACCAATTGAAATAAAAATATAAAACTAGTTTTAACTTATTAACTAATATATTTAAATCCTGTTGTTAAAAACAGTGTTTTCGTCATTTTTATATGTAATATTTAATATTTATTAAAACTGTTTTGTAAATATCTCTAACGGTTTTTGATAACAATTTTAACTCTTATTGCTCCTACTATTTTTTTACTTTATTTAATATTTATTTGTTAAGGTAACTAAACGGAAGCCTGTCCACCAATAGCTACATGACGTGTTGATAATCAACATGTATTGTTTCCATCTGAATTTGGGTAACTGTTGGTGCCATTTTCACGTCCGAAAAATAGTTTATACACAAAACAAATTCTTAATTAGGCTTCTATATGGTTTGGACAAGGGTATGGTGCATTACCATGGAAGATCAAAGGTCCTTTGACACCAAGTCGAAGCCTAAGAGCTCTTCAGAATCTGACAACATCGGTTGACATTTTTACTTTTTTAATCAATTGATCACGATAAGTAATTTCTTAAATATATGAATACAGCCTCAAATCCTATAAAATGTTACTATTTTGTTTTGACTTCGAAATGTCTTAGATCAGGGGAGGGCGTTGGCAATTTGAGAGATCATAATTTTAAACGGTGTCGTCATTTGGCTAGTGACGTCATATGGTTACTGATGTCATAGTTTGGTTATGAGAAAAGCTGTTTAGATGTACTGAAAACATTCCCTTTATACAAAATATCCCTTATGCAACCTACAGGAAAGTAAATACAAAAATGTTTCAATTATACTCTAATACTGAATATTTCTCTAATATTGCCAGGAGAATTTGTATATTGTACGTGTTTGTGCCTGATAAGCATATTAGTTGTTTAATAAATTTGCATTAGTTTTTGAAAGATCAAAAGTTTCAACCATATATATTAGAGATATCTTCGTTCAAAATATTTATTTTTTTGTTAAACAGTGACATCTTGCAGTTAAGTCTGCTAACTACTAGACTAAAAGGATTCCTGTAGTTCATGTGGATTTCTAATACCTTTTGGAGGATACAGTTGCTTGAATTTATTTCAAAAGATTGTTTAACAGGTTACTGAATACAGCAATCAATAGACAAAATGTAAAATACTACTATGTAAGTAAACTTGTTCTGTTTAAATCATCAAGTAAAGTTTTTGGTATATTATTATAAACTGACGATGGAGTCTGACTACACAATTTGGACATTTTATGTACTATAAATTTTACGCTTACAAAGGTGGGGTTTTAAAAATTTCAAAGTTGGAAATCAAACTGTTTGAATCATATTGACAATAATTATTGACGATCTAAATTAATTATGATAATCAAGACTCAGTTCAATTACCTTAATGGTGCACTCGTTTTTACATGTTAATGTTTAACTGATTCGCATTTACAAAAGCAGTGATCAATAATCAACTTCTAACAAATACATTTTTTAGATTAAATTATCTATCAAAGTCTGTAACTAAATAACGAGATATTATTTTTTTTAATCTCAATATTTTGGAATAGAGGATTTCAACCTATATTTCTTGAATTGTGTTGATTGAGATGTTTTTTAACTTACCAAAAGAAAATGTTTAGATATAAAAAACTATATTAGTACTATGTAAACCATTTTTAGCCTTGTACATTACTAAGTAATTTTTTGTAACCTTTTTTAAACATCATTCAAATTTATAGAAAAGTAAAATTTGACACACATTTTTTCTGTACTAATTTCTAAAAGCGATGGTACAATAAACTATTAAATTCTTGGTCACAATACAAAAAAACTATTTATTATTTATTTATTTTATTATTTTTTTACTTTTTATTTATATAGTAGCTTCTTATATAAATATAACTTTAATTATAACTATAATTAATCATCTAAATATAATTTAATTAAATTATTGTTAGCTATTTATTGTCATGGTCACACTAAGCCCGTACAAAGTAGAAGCTTTCTGTCCTACATGTATAAATTAAAAAAATCTCTATAATATACATGTAATATATTTTTACAGGAAATTTAGTTTTGAGTTTTAATAATTGAGAATTATTTATACAGTGTTATGGTTTAGTTAAGAGTGTAATATGATTTGTTTTTTACTACTTTAGGTCCGTTCCCACAGTAATTAAGAAAATGGTGTTATACAATTTATCATTAGCAGTTTAGAGTACGTGCTTAGGTATGCGGCATTTCATTGATACTGTCTATATAACACACATATTGTACGGGCATTTGGTAAACGTTTAACAAGGTCCACTTTATTTTCTTCGCATAGTGTATGGATGTTAATTTATTAAACGTTAAAAAATGTTTGATTTATTTTGCATATCCTGTATGTAGACTTACTAAGACTTTCAATGATTGTCGTCTCCTCAAAGGCTTGCTTATTTTTAATAAAATTATATCTTCGTTATAACCTGTTATCAAGGAGTTTTTTGAATAGGTTTCTTTGTGATTGGCTATTACTGAATCCTTTTTATTGGCTCAGCAAATTTATGTCTTTAATTGGATGTTTTAAAATATATTTTTGTAAAAAAATTATAGACAGGCAAACAGGACATTACAAATCTTGACTAGAACAAACAGGAAATAATCAATAATATTCGTTTATGATCTTCACACATTGTTTGATTGATTTACCTCTAGATAGCTAAGGGACACCCTGTATATCTATGTATCAATATTTTCTCCCCTATATCTGGACGTATCGCTATCCCTGACTATCGGCGATACATCACGGATGGGAAGTGTTCCTGTGCTTTATAGGAATGCGTGGCCAGGTTGACAAGCCATCATTCTGTAGAACTACTCCTGCCTAGTGCGTGACGAAAACTACTGAGACATTTCCACGCATCTTGTTGGTAGTATAAATGTCACGTGGTGGCAAGATTTTGTGGACTTTATACGACGTCATGTAATCCCGTTACTTGGAAGTCACGAATTGTGGATAGTTTTGAGAGATGGTCGGTTGATGTAGTGTTCTCTTGTGTGGAATAATGTCCGCACTATTGAATACTACGTTAATCTGCAAAGGCTGTCCTCAAAATTAGAGCAATTAGTAATTCAGAGGCCGTGTTTCGGATTCCACGCTAAACTGTAGGTCCATTTGTTGCCATCAGCTCTTGGGCTATCAGTCCTGTCTAAGGAAAATGTCAGCCTTAGTCAGTAACAAGACTACAAGATCGCGCCACAATCGTCCTACACTCAATCCTCATTCATACTTGACTTAAAATACCTACATTGTAGTGTGATCGCCATTTCAATGATCTAATCTAGTCTACCCTAACAAATATTTATTGCATTTTAACCCCGTTTCATCAAAATAAATCAAATTAAACATTTGTCTGTACATTGCTTGGAGTACTGGGATGGTGGCGTCATCCTGTAATCCAGCTACTTGGAGGTCACGAATTGTGGATAGTTGTGAGCGATGGTCGGTGGGTGTAGTGTTCTCTTGTGTGGATTAACGTCCGCACTATTGAAAGCTACGTTAATCCGCAAAGACCATCCTCATAATTAGACCAATTCGCAATTCAGAGGTCGTGGTTCGGATTCCACGTTAAACTGTAGGTCCCTTAGTTGCCATAGGCTGTTGGGCTATTAATTAACAGTCCTGTCTAAGGAACATGTAAGCCTTAGTCAGTAACAAGACTACAAGATCGCGCCACAATCATCTTACAATCAACTCTCATTCATACTTGGCTTAAAATACCTACCTTGTGGTATGGTCACCATTTCAATAATCTAGTCTAGTCTAGTCTAGTCTAGTCTAGTCTAGTCTAGTCTAGTCTAGTCTAGTCTAGTCTAGTCTAGTCTAGTCTAGTCTAGTCTAGTCTAGTCTAGTCTAGTAATAATATGTATGGTTATTTCCGCGGTTTATGACCCTGGAAAGCCAAAATGGGTCTTATCTGAATAGTTTTTGTCTGTCTGCCTTTCTATACCGCTATACAAGGCATTTATTAATGTTCGTCTTCTCCGTGAAAACAAGGGCACCCTCAGTTATGAAACCTATTTACTGTAAAAATAAAATATTAAGTCTCATAATCATTCATAATTTGTCTAGGGTTTTCAGAATATTTTATCCATACAAGTTATTTCAGAAAAAAAACCAACAGTTGTGTAATCAAAATAAATATTTACTTGTTAACAATGATCATTGATTTTAAAACTATGCTGTAAAAAATGATGAAAATGGATGCGACATTTTTGAGCTAAAAATTTACTTTTTTGTTTAAAATTACGGATCTATATTATGTCATGTCAATATTCATTCATCCTACGAGTACAGTAGTCATATATCAACATCAGTACAATATATCATTGCGCAAAGAAAAGTAAAATCTTCTCTAGGTCTTTTGAATTAACATGTATAGGCTATATTACTCATTTTGTATTTAGACTACTTTACATTAGGTTTTACATTCATGCATTTAAAACGTGGAAATAATTTTACATAGTAAAACCAAAGACAATTTATATTTGGTAAAACCAATGGCAGGTATGCCTGAAGACGTTAAGTTTACTTTGAACCTGTAATCACACTCTTTTAGCTTACATATTCTGATCCTATCTATAGAGGTACTCTTATGTTGACGAAACAAATGAAATCTTTATCAACAACACTATTAAAAGGTACTTTAAATCGAATATTCATTTAGTTTATTTTTCCTCCCACCCGCAGCGCTAGTGGTTAGATGTGATTCGAAATGACAACCCAGTAACACCCTCTCTTGTCCTAATGCACCTTTTAGTTTAATTAAAAATATATTTAACAGTATGGTTGCATTACTAGATGAAACCGTAATCGTGGGATAAACGTTTTTATATTTAATGCTACAAAGTTATATTTTTTGTTTATAAATCAAAAAGTAATGATTTTTTGCTGTAAACCAATACAAAAAGTTAATAGCTCAATAAATAAATAAGAAACTATATAAATGCACATAAAAAGTAAAAAAAATTGTTTTTGCGTATTAGGTCACTAGTTTCATTCCGGCACCATTTTTATTTTTAATTGGGCTATTAATTATCCTATTTATCTTGTTAGACAGGTGGGTCAGATCGATGTTGAGTGATTAAGGTGTTGGACTGTGTCCTATAAAATGTTTTCTGCGTTAATAATACACATGGTGCGAAGTATATTTCAGGCCTAATATACAGGGTGTTCTTTAAAGTCAAGGACCAATTGTAAGGGATGATAGTACTCATCAAATCAAAAAAATATTCATTAAACATATGAACTCCCTTTTTACCTTACCTAGACTGATTCTCAACCAGATCATAAACAATCCATAGCCCGCCCTAATATAATCCAACTTAATCATTGTCCATTTTTTCCTCTTCTCTGCCTACTGTTTCTGATATTGATAGAGTGACAGCATCAATTAGATATGCATATAAAGGAAAAATGAAGAATCGTAGGAAATTTGACTGGTCCTATGCCTGGCAAGGTCAACCGGGACGACGCTGGATATTATTATTATTATGTCGAAAAATCCTTCATTTAGCCGGTAGCCACCATTTTGTATTTGTTACAAAAATCGTTATATCCCAAGAACCAGAAGTTTGGCTACAGAAGCCAAACTTTGCACTCATCTTTATTGGCCTAAGAGAAAAATGTTTCTATAGTAGAAAGTAGTTCGTAAAATTTTCCTAAAATAGTAACATTTAATTTTTTTTCAAAATGGCGGCAGCTAAACATCTTTTATTTTAAATAACGACAAAACCATTAACTTTATAAAAGGTTTACAAGATAAAAAAATATTCTATTTTTTATTTAAATCCAATGATACCTTTTCGTCGAACTACGTTCACGGATAAGCGAGAAAACGAACTTTTAATGCACTTTTTATGCGCCACGGCCGCGCGGCGGTGGATCATGGGCTCAAAAAGCTAACATTGAAATTGCACTATCTTGCTTATTTTTGGACACATTTGGTTTGAAAAATGTCGTTAGATTTGAAATTAAAATATAAATATTTTTTGTGTCTTTTGAATTTTATAATGTTAGTGGTTTTGTTTTATTTAAATTAAGACTTTTAACCACTACCATTTCAAAAGTATAAAAGTAAATGATACTTGAGAAAAGGTTTTTCTTCTCCTTGACCAATATTTGCAAAGTTTAGTTTCTTTAGCTTAAATGGTTCTTGTAATATTTAGATTTTTGTAACAATTACAAAATGGCGGAAAGTGGCCATTTTGTATTCCATAACCTGTATATTGTATATATTGTATATTGTATCTGTGGTATTGTAGCCACGAATATCTCCATGCGGTGTAGGCAATAAATAATAATATAGACTATTTAATCACAACTTAACATCAAAATTATATTGCTTACTATAAAACGTTTATCAATAATACTGGTAATATGTGGAACTTATAGTTTTTTTTCAAAATACACAAATGTATTCTATAACATAATAGAAGATGGGTTCACAACGTGTGACATTCTTTAAGTCCCAGTTCTCTTTCTCCCACATAAACATCCATCACCCTGATATGTCTGAAGGCGTTGAAACGAATTTGAAGATTACACATAAGTTAGGATGTATTGTCACTAAATGTTTTTTTGTATTAAAATTGGATTTAATGAATTTCTTTTGTAGAATCACATGAAATGCATACACGATGCAATAAGAGGTAAATAAAAATGTATATGTAAAAACAATCATTATTTTTAGTAATCGTAGCTAGTGAAATGGTAACCTAGGTAAGTAGCAACTGGGTTGGTATTTTAAGCCAAATATAATTGAGAAATGAGTGTAAGATGAGTGTGGCGCGATCATGTAGCCTTATTACCGATTAAGGTAGCAAGACTAACATGGTAACAAGGTAACATACTGACATGTTCCTTGGAAAGTACTATATCAATAGCCCAACAGTTAATGGCAAATCTAAGGGACCGACAGTTTAGAGTCTGTTGGGTCTGAAACCTGAATTACTGTAGTGCATCATGTGTTTAATTGTAATTATATGTTTGTTTACCTTTTTTTTGTCTTGTCCACACCTAACCTCTACTAACCTTCACATTACTGGTTTTTTTTATATTATTGTTTATATTTATACAATTTGTTAGTAAGTTAAAAGGATTGGTATTCTTCAATGGCGCACTCGGTAGGACCCGAACCTGGTCTAACATCATAAGGGTGGTATTTGTGGATGGACTTAGTATTCAATAGTGTGGACGTTAATCTAAACTAGATATTATCCCATCCACTGACCATTGCTCATAACTATCCACAACTTTTGACCTCTAAGTAGCTAGATTACAGGAGTCGACCCTGTCTCAGCCAATATTCATACAATATATAAATATATTTCATACTAAATTATGATATAGGATATTTCACTATCAATATTATATACAATGACAGCTTGTATTACTAACCAAAACCAGTTGACTTCAAAAGTAGAAAAATCCTGGCAGTGAATGTATGTAGTATTTTTGGTACAAAGCTTGTTTCAATTTATTTATTCATTTTTGTACTAAGCATCATTTTTTTGGCTTTTCAACAATATTGCCCAGGAAGGTACAAGGATATTAAATTAAAATATATAGTTTTTTTTCATTGTAATTGTAATAATATAAAATTGTAACTTCCCTCCTAAAGCAACAGGGAGCTCTATAAAGCTGACTAGACATTGCATTCATATTTGGTCCATTGTTCTGTCGTCAGAGAGAAAATGTTCATGAGAATCAGTGAAGCAGAAGAGGAGAATCCAGGTCAATGTGGAATGAAGACGAGCAAAAAAGAACCAAAGGGTCAAGAAAAGCTGTTGGCTTTGGATATCCAAAAGCCTTATTTATGTTGTGCCCAATTAATTTTGTTGTAACCGAATACGGCCTTGGAAATCCAAAATATAAAACAGATAGAAAGCCAGTAAGGACATTATTTATCGATGACTGTAGCTAATCTGAGGACGATTTTTTGACGTCATTATTTAAACCATGGACGCTACGTCATCACAGGACTATATCTATTGAGATGGATTGGGTAGGAGTTATTGATGACTGTAGTATATCCGGACACAATCTGTCGACGGATCATACTCCTTTGTATTGTCCTTCAGAGGTCTCTTACAGTGATCCAGATTTAGTAATGAACATTTTTACCAGAGAGTATCTTAGTTTTTGTATGATGTTCATTTTAATTTAATTTTTACATAACGCATTGTTACTTATCTGAAAACTTATGGTTGTGAAAAATATAAATTATTGAAATTACATTAAATGCAAAAGAAAACAAATTGTGCAGTTCAACTGTTATTTAAAATGAAATCGAAATTGGTAAATTGCATATATTGATTTATAGTTTACAATTTTTTCATGTATTAAAACCTTTGCCAGATACTCCCTTCTTCCCCACCCACTTACCTGTGATAGACATCATAAATAAATAAATAAATAAATTTTTATTGTAGAAACAAATGAGAACATCAATTTGTATTACAATCGTCAGTCGAACTATAACTAGACTAGCCTAGTTTAAATAATTAATTAAAATAACTCATTATAGCACTACAAGATCATATACATTTTTCACAATTTTGAACATAACAAAAGTTTATTCACTAATAATCTATATTTATAAACCAACAAACATATTAATTTTGTTTAAAATAATTTATTTCACATAGATTTTATAAGAGGAAAGTAAAGAGATAGATAAAAAAGAATATAATTTAAGTAAAGGGCCTACCTAACCCCAGTAAGGCTGTTCAAGATGTGCTTAACTTACAAGTAATAGTTAGATTAACTAAATGTCTATTGGAACTAGATTCTAGTTATTAAAATCAATCTCCCAAAAATCATCAATTTTATACAAACAGTTGGCTGTTAGTATTTTTTGTAAATTTACTTTAAATTTGGATAACGGAAGTTCTTTTAATCTTAGAGGAAGAAAATTATAAAATTTTATTGACATGTAATAAAAAGGGTTCTGTGTTTTAATGTAGTTACATCTAAATAGCCCTAAATTATTCCTATTCCTAGTTTTATAGTCATGATTAGAACCTAGCTTGTCATATAAATGGACATTTTCTTTTATATATAGTAAGCATTGAAAGATATAAATTGCTGGGACAGTCATAATATTTAATCTAATGAAACTTGACTTACAATGGCCTCGAGCAGGAAGACCACATATTAGCCTAATACAAGTTTTTTGTAGTTTAAGCAACCTTAAACTAGATGATCGGTTACCCCAAATCAGTGTACCATAACTTAAGTGACTGTAAATGTGTGCATAATACACTGTTTTTAGAACCTCTAAACTAACACATAGCCTTAGTCTACGCAATAAATAAACACCTTTACAAACTTTTGATTCGACTCTATGAATTTGTTCCTCAAAATTTAAGTTTTGGTCAATCAAGAAACCTAAAAAATTAACATTATTGACAGAATTGATATTATTACCTATGTTAGTATTATAAGTAAGAGCCAGATTTTTTGTTTTATCTTCATTAATGCAAAGCAGATTTGCACAACACCAATCTTCAACAGTTTTTGAAGTAGTTTGAATTTTATTAACTAAAATTTCATCAGATTTTGATTTGAAACAAACACTAAGATCATCAGCAAAAAGGTAGCTACTAACTAGGGGACTAGAAATATTTGTTGGTAAGTCATTGATGTAAATAATAAATAACACTGGACCAAGTATGGATCCTTGGGGTACTCCATGTGTAACAGATAAAAATTCAGACTCTTTTCCTTCCAAAACAACCTTTTGAGACCTATTACATAAATATGACTTCATAAGCAAAACAGCACTATCATCAAAACCATAAAACCTCAACTTATCAATGAGAATGGGATGAGACACCGTATCAAATGCCTTAGACAAATCATACAATCTTACACTAACATTCTCTTTACTGTCTATGCCTGAAATACAATCATTTAAAAAAGAAACCGCAGCTTTAACTGTCCCTAGGCCAGATCTGTACCCATATTGAGAATTATTAAACAGTTTATTACTTTCAAAAAAGTCAACAATTTGAGTGTTTAAAATTATCTCAAAAACTTTAGATGCAATTGGAATAATTGAAATTGGCCTATAGTTTTCTAATGAAGACTTACTTCCTTTTTTAAAAATCGGCAGAACCTTAACAAATTTAAACCCTTTTGGATAAACTGACTCAATAATACATGAATTAATTATATGTGTCAAAGCATTTTTTAAATAATCTATTCCATACTTTAATATAATTGAGCTTAATCCATAAACATCTTCACACCTACTATTACTAAGTTTCAAAATTGCCCTTTCAACATCTTTAACCTCAACTAGGCTAAATTTAAAAGAAGATGTTGTTGTTGGTAATTTATGTAAGTAAAATGAATAATCTTTAGATTTTGGGAGACTTGACACTTTATTCAGAATTTCAGCAACTTTTTCGATGAAAAATCTGTTAAACTTAAAAGGGTCAAGTTTCTCGTCAGACATATTACCGTTATTTTTTTTAGAATGACTCTCTTTCTTTATGATACTCCACATGGCCTTGGATTTGTTACTTGAATTTTCTATGAAATTATCATTTTTCCTAATTCTAGTTTCCTTAACTAACTTATACAATTTTTTCTTAAAGCTTTTATACAACAATTTCATCCTATCAGAGCCTGTACTTAAATAATAATCATAATATAATGTGCACTCTGCCTTAAGTTTGTAATCCGACAACTTATGGTCGCAAAAGATAAATTAATGAAATTACATTAAATGCAAAAGAAAACACATTGTGTAATACAGCTGTTAAAGTAAAACAAAAATTCGTGCATTACATTTAGTGATTTATAATTCACAATTTTTCACATATTAAATCCTTTGCCAGACACTCCTTCTCTTTCTTCCCATCCTGTTATTTGTGATAACCATCATGGCTTGTAGTTGAGTAATGTGAATAAAGGACATTTCCGCTTCTAAAGCTCTCGTCTTGGGGTCTACAGAATGGATATCACAAATCAAGTAGGGGTAAACAAAGTAACTGAAGATAATATGAACTGATATTACAGATACTAATCAAGTCTCTTTATACACACAAAAAGAATAAAAACACTTTAGCATTGGCAAAAATCATATATTTCAATGCCTATACACTTCAAACTTAACCAAAGTTTATTTTACTAATCTATATTTTAAAGGAAACCATTATTTGTCTATCATATATCATTTATCATCTTTTATCATATCTATTAATAATCAGACTGATGATACTAAAAGTTATGCTATAGATTAAAAAAAAGAAAAAAAGTCCAGGGTATTTAACCGTCCTTTTTATTGCTTTAATTGAAAAATAATTCAGCAAAAATGTTTATTTGGTAGTTACGATTCCTAGAAACTTTCTGTGGGCTGGTATTACGAGATAAGCGAACAGCCTCGGTAGGGAGCAGGTTTACTTGAGGTTTCCTGCTGATCTCCTGGGATGAGGTCCATTATTTTACTTCGTGGGTTTGAGAATTTATCCTTAAAAATACAGGGTGTTTCAGAACTCTCTACCAAACTTTTGAGGTATTGTTCCTGGGTGAGTGTAGCACCTAAATATTATAATAAAATCGTCCATATAGCTGCTATTAGAATATATACTCAATTTATTATGTTTAATAGTTTTGGAGAATTTTTTGTAAATAAAGAAAATGGTGGCACTAGAAGTAACCAAGGAATTTAAAACAATTACCATGTGGTATTTAGATTTTATCCTGGTCATAGAAAATACTTCAAAAGATAGGTGTTTAGGAAGTTGGTTTCATAACTTCCTATGTATACTATTTTATAGAACTTTGATCTTTACCATCCTCATACCTTTTATCAAGGTAGTATTTCTTAACAGTTTTCGATAAATATAATTTTCTTTAAGGTTTCTTATTTTCAAAATTCCCGTAACTCCACATAATTGAGCGTTACAGTTGACTATATATTACAAAATGAAAGATTTTCATTAATTAATTCTTAAACATGTCTGCAAAAATTGTATGTTTGTGGTGATAGTATTTTTGTAAATTATTCTCCAAAAAATGTGACGTATTTTTTATTAACAAACTCAAACAAGTTTTTTCCTTTTATTTCAAAAATAAAACTTTTTTAAATAATTAAAAATAATTTATTAGAATGTATTATTTTTATTTTATAAATAGTGATTGCAAAAGCGCGTGATAGTCAAAATGAATTTTAACCTTAATATTTTTCTATCAATTCACCACTACTACTAAATTATGCTATACACTGCTATACACCAAATGTACTATACACTGCTATACGCCATGCTAGACACCAAATATTTACAGCCGTATGTGCTCTAGCTACAATCCAAGAATTAGTAATGGTTTACGAAAGCCCACATTTAAATCTCTTGTTCATTGTTCAATTGTTCACTTGATGTTTTCCAAGTATCTGCACTTAATGTTTTTGGAACCCCCCTAAACGTATACGTACGAAATTACGGAAACGTACAGGACTGTTTTAATCTACTTCTTATCTTACTGTTACATTGATATTTTATAAGTCTTTTCATTGCATACCAACTTAAAACAGTGTTTAACAATCGTTGTAACTAATGATTTTTACATCTGAGAATATTTCAGAGCAGTCCGTTTTAAATGCACAGCACGTACGGTTTTGTCTTTGACATGAGTTAAACTTTTGCTACTAACATTCTAAAAAAACTGAAATATTCCAGTTGTTAAATTAAATAATTCACTTTTGAATACATTCTTGATTATTTACTATCTGGATTTATTGAAACTAAATCATACATTTCACGTTACCACGTGTCCGTCGTCCATTCAACGCTTCCATCAGTCGTGACTAGCTATGGGGTTTATTTGTACTATAACCGCCCTTTTTAAATCCATTAAGTAGTTAAAGAAAGATTTTGAAGAAGTCTTACGTATAAACAACACAAAAACCAAAATTTAAATGGATTTGGGAGGAGGGTTGAAAATGGGAGACGTAGTCATCATTGATAAAAATTTTTGATTAAAGATTCATGATTAAATAAAAATTCTCACGTTTTTATGGCTTTTCACATTTCGTAGGACTATACTGATATTACCAGTAGATACAATACGTCAAACCAGAAATGATTTTGGAGCAACACTAACACTGGAACTGTTTCTATTCATGTATGCAGATGACTGACTATTTGTGTACCTAGCAGAAACGAGCGGAATATCAATACAGCATACAGGTTGTGATTTCAGACTACAATCATGACTATGCAAAACGATCGGCTCAACACAATATTGATTTTTAACCTGGAATAAATATTTTTCGGTCTTCACTTTACTCAAATTGTTATTATCAAGATTATTTTGTCTCCATTAAGCTTATTTTGGAAGAGACGATTAGGTAAAGATGATGTTTTATTGAGTTATGTTCTAAATCCGAGCATTAACTGGACAGAAAAAATGTTCAGGAGTTAACAAAATAAAAAGGGTTGCCCCTGGAACCCCCTAACACCATAAAACCCCTAAAACCCATTTAATGCCTTTAAAACAGTTTTGTTTAACGGTTGACCGAATTTTTATTTAATATCATGATTATTATAGGTAAAGTTAATCTGTTTAGTCCACATATCTTTATAAAATCTGGCTCAAAAATTGTAAGTTTTTTTAATGTAATTTTTATACTTTTTCTGGTATTAGTATTTTTGAATTACAATCCTAGAATCTATAATACTCGAAAAAAGTATCATTTTTGCTGGTGGTAAACGACGTATGTTGTCTAAGAGCACCTAATGGCAATCTTATGGATAATACAAAATTATTATAAACTTCTTTCTTTTTGGAACCTGTTACGCAGCTAAGATTAAAAAAGCTCCATAAAACCCAAATGAACATTTTTTACCTTTAGGAGGGAGGGGGCTATTAAAAGAAATTAGGTGACCATTTTTGAATCATTAGATTTCTCGAATTGTTTTACTGTGATAGATTTATAAAAATAATATCATTTAGCTTAGTCTGAAAAAAGAAAGTCATATATAAGTGATTCTGTTTACTCTATAAATCATTCAATAATGAAAACCTTACAAATATTCTTTGCTTCTAACCAATGTATAAATATATCTAAAATAGCATAGTGGGTATTTTAAGTTATAGTTTTGAACAAATGTGAACTCTGCATATGAGGGTATTTTAACACCCTGTATATACTAATCCCACATCCAATACCTAACATTACACAACAATGAAGCCTACACGAACCGGGTTTGCAGTTATCCTGGGACTCTATTAATTACGTCATATGCAGTGACGTAAATCTGTCTCCTTGGGAGTACAAACGTTCCATTTTAATCCCCTTTGTAGAGGTTATTTCAAAATAGTATTTTCATTTTAACATATTTTTACTTTATCAATGGATAATATCACTTTCGTACACATCTTTTAATTCAATATAACCATTTTGATTCCAGATCCAGTTATTACACTTATTCCAAAATATGTTATCTCTAAGTAAAAATGATACAGGGTGTTTTTATTTTTTTTACTTTCAAAAAAGTTCCATTGGTGATGATAATGCGTCACATAAAAAACAAAACTTTTTTTCCAAAATAAGAACAATTATCTATGATCTGTAAAAAAAATTTTTAAGTAACTATTGAGTTCCATAAATATAACTCTACGAAAACAGCTGAAACGACGATTTGTTTTTGGTAATTTTTTTTTAATATGTTGTAGTAGACAAAGGGGATAGGCTACTTCTAAATGGGTAAAAATTGATCTTTTTTTCTAAATAAAAAAACTTACATTGAAGTTATCCCAAATATTTACATATTACATCAATCTGATCTCACAGCACGTAGTATTGATTGACCGAAAGTTGATTTTTTCTATGTTTTCATGACTTCACTTGATATACCGAAGAACCGTTGAGGTAAGAAGGATAAAACCTTTGGAAGTTTATTAACAGTAAAATATTTAAAGATTTCTTTAGCTTTGAATGATCTTGGTGTATTGGGTTTCTGCTAATTAAATATTTATTGGAACTAAATTTGTTTTTTTTCGTTACTTCTTTTACTTTCCCTGAAAACATGATGATGGAAAGCAAATATGTTTATGTTACCTAGTACCTACAATTTTATACCGAAATCATCAATTTTGAGTCAGTAGCTTTTACAAAATATTAATTTAAAAAATACCTTTTTGAAAAAACTTCACCTTTTTTTAATAAAAAGGAACAAAATTAAAACAATTTTTTTTATAATTGTTAGGACTCCAGGGATAATCGTCTGCCAACTATTATAATAAAATAAAAGAAATTTGAAAAAAAGGATTTTTCAGGTAGCTCTTTAAGAAATAAATCCATGTTTATGAACCTCATGATGAGCCTTATATAATTATAAAAACAACAAGTAGGATATTGGTTTGTTCATAATTATTATTAATTTTAAATAAAAAAGGGAGAACTATTGAAATATATTATTTGAACTCTTCAAAATATTTTATTTTTTACAGCATGTATGTTCATTTCTTTGTAGAAATTTTCTCTATGGAATACTTCTAAAGTATATTTATTGTGAAAAATCTGTAAAATACGAAACTTCGTGACAAAGCTTTCCCTTAGGCTTTAAAAATGAAACAAGCTTAGAATACTTAAAATTAATCCTATAAGTGAAGTGTCTGATTTTATATTCATTGTTTATTTTATTTACATTTTGTACACTTTGACAGAATAAATTAGTTTTATCAAGTTTATTTATGGTAATGAGGATTATTCTTATTGTATTTTATATAAAACAAATGTGCTAATTTATTTAAACTAAAACATTATTAATGGTTTTTTCTTTACCTAATCGATTATAATTATCATTGATAGAGGAAGCCATCTTGGACAATTATATCGCTATTATTTTACCACAACATGATCCACGTGGTGGCTGTCGTGTCTCCAGACGAAGACAGTGTTCTATGCTAACATGCTACACGTCCTAATGACCCGTAATTACTAATGTTATAATCAAGAATCCATTTGGATATCCGCCAATAAGCTGCCACCCGCAACTGTGCATTTTTTTATATTTACTTTTTCAACAGCCACTAAAATTCCAGGGATAGGCATAATGATTTGATAATTTTTCAAGAGATAGAATATTTTATTACATACTAGTAGTGTCGCCATCCATAATACTGTCTAAACTACAAAAACTTTGTGGTTTATTGTCTGATTTTAATAATTCTTATTCCATTGGATAAGATATTAAATTTCAGATAACTTTTTATTCCTCATAATTTTTTAACGATCTACCCTTTCTATGTTGTTTTAATTTAAAAATTTTAAATGACCGCCATTTTGTAATTGCAAATTTGATCGCATTGATATTTTATGTCCGAATTGGGTCTTAACTATTTAAAAATACATGCCAAGTTTCAAAATAATTGGCAGAGAAATTACTGTGATAAAAAATATTTTATAAAAAATACAAAATAGGGGATATCAGGCTAAGTATACATTTTAGGACATACCGCATTGGATCTGTATTGCATATTGTAATCCAATGAACCACATCATGAAGTTTGGTTGATTCAACACATACTGTGTATGTCAAAAAGCTCTGCACTGGTTTTTAAGAGCTTATTATTTTATTTTCATAATGCGTGAGTCAGTTTAACGTAAACGAAACCCTTATCCAAAAGACATAGAATAAGGAAAATAAGCTTCATAACTCTAGGTGTATTTTTTCATGGAGACAGCGATCACAAACAAAAAGCCTTCTTTAGCTTTACATGAAGAGAGAGAGAGAACAATAAATAATATAAGACCCATTATGGCTTTTTGAGTCATAAAACATAGAATTAACCATAAGTATCACAACTCTAAGCAATTTTCAAACAAAACTGTAATTTATTTATATAGATAGAATCCACAAAAATACTCATTTAGTTAGTTTTATTAGTAAACATTACGCCCTTTAAATTATGTAATTTTTGGGTTACACGTTCTTTCAATGTTAGAGTGAGGATTTGAACCACTTTAAATTCAATTCAATTAATTTTCTACTTAGGAATGCGTGAAAAGGTTAGTGATTTCTTGCCGCATGGTTTATTGAAGGCCACCCAATTATGCTGCATAGACAATCCTCATCGTGTTTGTACCACATTCTGTTGTGACCTAAGCGAATTCTGTGAATTTCAGGGATTAGGATGGTTTTAAACTCGATAGATAACGTTATGAATTGATATAAATGATCAGCCGAGGATTGGCTTCCGCAGGTTCTCTTACTCTTTTGACATTCTCCAACCTCCAAGATGGCCTGTCGACTTCAGCTTTGACGTTGAACCGGTAACTCTGAAGAACCTCGCCCACAGCAAGATGGTGAGATGGCGATTGTCGACTTTGCAATCGGCTGCATTAATGATAATGATATATATGCATTATGATTAATGATAATGACCTGAAGAGTATCTACTGTTGGTCTGCGAAAAAATCCCTCAAATTAAATGTTGAAATATTTCTTAGCAACGGTACAACGGCATTTACAGCTCCTTTACAACAACTTGTACAGTCCCTAGACGAAAGAGCCTTGAACATTATATCTATTACACGGTGTAGCTCTCATGACAATCTCTCCTTTTCCGACCATATTAGTCAGCCTATCCAAAGTGCAGTTGGTACATTAAGTTGTCTGTACAGATTTAGAAAGTGTTGCAGAGGCAGAAAAAGTTTAGCTTGTACAGTCACTGATTCTATCAGTATTTCAATACTGCTATCCTGCATATGACAATAGTATTTTGAAGTAGAATATGAGGAGGATACAGAAGGTTCAGAAGAGCGCCATCAGGTTTGTGTTCTACCTTAGACGCTGTGACCGTGTGTCACCTTTTAGGGATGCCTTACATCCCCCCTGGATGTCATATGCAAAGTGCTGACATGTTGTTTGGTCCATAAAGCTCTAATTGTTGGAGAGCCTCAGTACTTCTGTGAGAAACTCTTCCTTCGGCGTGAAATCGCTTTGCGTGGAACCCAGCAGGACAGCCTTCTACAGTTCTCGAGGATAAGTCGCGAGGTTGGCAGGAAGAGGTTTGCCTATTTCGGTCCGGTGTTGTATAATGGACTCCCGGTGGCCTCAAACACCATTGTCTGTTGACTTTTAAAGCTAAAATAAAATGTATTTTAAATGACTAGATTGTGACCAATTTTTTATTGAATTTTTTATTTAGTTTAAGAAAGTTATTCAGAAAATCTGTTTGTAAATAAAATCATTTTAAAAAGGTATTTATTATTATTATGGTGTTTCGAGTTGGGAATTTCTCTCTTGCACCTACAATGGAACTCTTACGGAGTTTAGGCTAAATAGAAACATAGGAATCACCACTTAAAAAATAGGTTCGCCAACAAACAAACGGTGTCGTTCAACCACTGTTCTGTTGTTACTAAAAACGTCCTCATGTTGGCCTTTGAACAATGTCACCACAAACCACAACCATCCCGTTCCACTAACTTGCTCAACACAGAACAGCGAAAACTATCAGATCATTTTTCAGAACTCTGTTTATAACATAAACTGAAACTCCAAAACGTTTATGAAGTATATTAAACCCTACGTTTTACATGTTTCAACATAAAATTATATTTTGAATTTTAATGGTTAAAGAAGGATCATATTGTAAAATATTAAGTATGTTTTTAAGAAGAAAATCTAGAAAAATAGAAGCAACTATAATAATTACTACTTATTTATATTACACTTACACTTGCCCATCAATTTGAGGAAAGTGCCAATAAAATTATCATCAGACAAAAGAAAAGTGGAGATATTTTAGCTTTTCCATAGCACCTTCAACTATTGCTATACGAAAATTTATCATGATATCGAATTGCTATATAGTTCACATGAGAAAATGTCACACTAACTTACAATCACTCTGTGTATATGTATTTATAATACAGAGGTATTTCATATCCTTGAACTCATAAAACCAGTTACAGTGAAGGTTTGAGATCACAATAGCACCGTCTTCGTACATTTGACATTTCAGCAATGCATGAGTTCGGTTTTACCTCCAGGAAAAACCCATACATGTCGTGGAATAATATGATATGTTGTTGATATTTAGAAATATACAAATATATAAATAGAGTAAAATATGTGTGTAATTGCTTAAATCCTTGTATTCGTCTAATAGAAAAAAGTATTTGAATTATTTTATGGGAAATATACTATTGTGAAGCAATTTCAGTTAAACTTAATCCCATAATTTTTCTTTTAAACGTAAATTTTTAATTTGTTTTAAAGAAAAATATAGAATAAATATAGTAAACCATAAATACAGTTTAAATTCTCTTCGTTAAATTTTTTTGCCATTTCTTAAATGACACAATTGGACAAAAATATATTTGTTTTATATACAAGTATGAGGAAATAGCTACAAAATAATTATTAAATTTGCATTAAACAAATGTGTGATATTAACAACTATTAATTTACGTTTCATTATATACAAATAAATGCGTAATATCTGTGCCGTTAGCTATTCCACAAACGAATCAAATAAATTATTCTAATTGCACCCCTTGAATGATGTGATACCATCCACAAAATGTTTAACATTTCCTGTTTAGATTTCATTGCTTTTTCTGTGCGCGACATCCCCACACATAAAGTCAGCATACCCCCAAAAGATCCAAGTTTCATTTCGAATCATGATACGTAAAAATATCTTTTTCAGACTGCCACCGTGCTTCGAGTATGTTTTCGTTTGTCATACATATAATCGGTGAGTGGGCTGTGGGGCAGAAGTAGAGGTTCTCAGCAAAGCTTATTTTGGATAAGTGATTTGGTTTAGGTTCTTGGAGTTAAGAGATAATTTTCTTTTTAGAAGTAAATATTATTTGAAGGGGTATAAATATTTATGAATTCAGTTTTTAACGAAGGATTACTTTGCGCTTTATTTATATAAGAGAGTCGAATTACTGAATTTTGTACATTCTCGTTTTGTTTTGAGTCACTTGTGGGAGCTAGTTTTTATGTCCTAGAATATAGAATGATGATAGTTATGATGTTAAGTTTGGTATTGTTCATTGGTCTCATTAGAGTAATATCATATTAGAGTATTGTTGTGTGTTCAATGTTGTTTTTGTTTTATTAGATTAGAAAATAAGCTATGTGAATCAGTTTATCAGTTTAATTAATTTTCAATGTCCTAAGAGTTATGCCTCCATTGTGATCGGGCATTGGTCTCCGAATTTAGGACCACCAAGTCTAAAATTTATTCAATTCACACCAGCAAATACACTATCGTAATGTTTTGAGTCATAGAACCCAAAATATATCAGACATAAAATATTTTACAATAATTGTACGTTGTTATCTACCACTTTATACAAAATTGAATAAATAATTATCACTACTGGTATTTTTAGAAACTTGAAACATCACCAGATTTCTTGTTTGCCTTTTGAATTTGTTAACAATATATAATACATATTTATTTATTTTATCAATTAAATTGATGGTGTAGCTCAGTTAGTAATACGAGGACTTCAAAATTGGAACTGCGAATAGGAAAACAAAAATTCAGATAACTTAATACACATAAATACAAATAAATTTAAAACAACAAATTCTTGTGTCACCTACATTTTACCTATATATAGGATGTGTATGCTTAAACTTATATTTAAAAGCACATTAAAAGTCATAAAACTGTAATTTATTAAACCAAGTGTTGACAAGTACGTTTTCAAATTATACTTGTATGAAGTGTCCGTACTAATAAGCTAAAACAATAATACGTCAGCCTATTATTTCAATTCAAGAGTGATGTCCTTGACTTTGGAGCCGTCCATAGTTTAATACGGGGCCGACAGAGAGCACTGTAGGTGGATCCTATTTCATGGAACCGTTGCATTGTCCATGAGGACGTGGAAGGATTACCGAACGTGGGTCGCTCGCAACTGATTCGTTACATTTATCATTCTACAACTCTAGTTACGGAACTATTCGTTTCCATAAATCCATCTGAGAAAAGATGTTTTGGTATGATTTAGATAATCCCTGAAAGTTTATGAATCTCAAAATGGCATAACTGTAAAGATTTTAAAACTATTTTAATCGAATCACAAGTTTTTGGGAGGGACTTATGGGGCTATTATTGGATAAAACAGATTACAACCTCTATTATACTAGTACATAATAATAACTTTATTTAAAATATGTTTACAAAAGTCTCATATAATAGCCTAAGTATTAAATTCTACAAATATTATTTTATATTCTCTTGAATCAGGCTGACCTTTTTCATTTCAGAAATTATTTTCCAACCTTCAAGGCAATACCTGTTGTGAGGCTCCTATATAAATAAACTCCATTGTTGAATAAAAAAAAGGATATACTAGTTTGCATTAATTCAGTTAAAACTAATCCCAAACTCCATATAATATGAATTCGTATAGACTTAAAAATCAATATAAGCATAACACACATCAGATATCACCACCATTTGTATCATTAATTCTACTAGAAACTAAATTTTGTAGTTTTTCTCGCCTTAACAACATCAAGCAGAGCCTATATAAAAATATAACCAAACCAAAAAGCTTGTTTTACACTGATAAAATAATATATTAAAAATTATAGTATTTTTCGTACAAAACTAGTACAGTAAAACACAACGGGGATTAAATTGGTATAGTTGTTATATCCACTTGTTGCATATTTAAATCAAGTATCTGCTTTTAAAATTTATTTTGGATATTATAGAGATTTAGACACTGATAACCCTCGAGAGTGTTTGTGAAACTGCTGTGACAATTCTGCTAGTAGTTTTTTTAGGAAAAATTACACCACTGTTAATAACATTATACAAAAATAATATTTTCTAACATTGCACCTTACTCCAGGACATTTAACCATTTTATTCTATTACATGACAATAAATATATTATCCTGGCGTGGTACACATAATTGTTTAGAAGTTTATAAATTAATTAATACTTTATTAGTAGTGACGTATTCTAAGTTATATTTCGTTTCATTTTAAGTTACATACTTATATATTCTATTATATTTTTAAAGTTTAATTACAATTTTTCTCCTACCTATCATCTTGGCTGCGTAAAACAAAGGCTTGTGTTATATAATCCTATAATATAATTTAGTTCATTTTGGAAAAGGAAGGTTTATAAGGTTTACGAATTTACCTATCTCATAAAGTTGTAGTTAATTTGAAGTTGCTGTTAATAATTGGAAGTTATAATTTTTAACCCTGAAAAAAGCTCAGAAAATACAAAAGCTATAGTTACCTATGTAGTAATAATTAATTATTCTCAGTAACATACTCTCCAAAATTCAAAGACTTCAGCTAAAAAATAAACTCGTCAGCTGAAGTAATAATTTACTCAGAAACAACTCAACAATGTTTACATTGTTTTAATTTATATAATGTGCCTCTCCCTGTGGTGTTCCACCACCACCGTTTTTGTCCAGCATTGAATGCGTCCATTATTTGATACGTCACATTGGATGACCCCAGCTTATTATCTCTTCAAATTTATTTTTTGTTTGTTGGACTGGTACTATTTAAACAGCGTTTCAGAGCACAATCGAGCAAAATTATTTGTCATTATTTATTTATAAATTAACGGTGTTTTTAATTTTAGGAAATTATAAAATATTCTAATTACGGTACAAAATTTAAATAAAACTTTAAAAATAGAGTATTTTAACGTTTCAAAAAATTATTACTTACACTGACACGTACACTGATAACAGATAAGGGATGGGAACTTAGTATTTTACTTGTAAAAAGCGCAATCTATATTGTGATCTAAACGATTTTTCAACCCAAACACCTAACGGTAACAATTACTTCTATGCGACAGGGTAACTAATTTTTTTACCATATTGGTGTTTATAGTTGTTTTGAAATATCGGATACCGATATAACTATAATCATACGAATACGTAAAGCAAACCCTGATGGTTTCAGTGGACAATTTCAATACGGCTTTCACGTTGCGTTTGCCACTAAACAGGCGCAACAAATTATGTTTGGAATACCATTGAAAATTAATTTATAGTAAACTCAACGACAGTTAAGATTTTTACCTTACATTACATAATTTCCAGTATAGAGAGTGTTAATTTAGAAAAGGAATTGGGTGAATATCTTAAAATTTCTTTTAACTTATTTTTCAAAATCATATTAAAATAAGCTGCTAATCTATACTAGAGCCCGTGCATTTGTTTTTATTTGGGTCGCTGAGAGAGGAAATTGAACGGTGAAGTTTGTTATTATGATTCAAAGACGAGAATAGGTTCCTGAAACTAGTAATTCGCCAGTTTTGAGATATTGTAAGACTTATCACAGTATGAGCAGAGGCCTCAGGATGTGAGATATTACCAAGCCGGAACTCCGGCCCCAGTTCCGTTATATGCCGGCGATGTTTGATCTTACATGTTAAAACATTGATTCGGATCTCTTCACTTCTTTATTGCTCTTTGGCGTTTTTTATATAAAAAATGATGTCTCATGCCTCTGTGGAGATTGTTTGGTATGGTCGTTATGTACATCAGAATCTCACATAAAATAAACTAATAAAAATAATAACTGAAATTTATACAGAACTAAATATAAGTTATATTTCACATGCTTAGGTTTTGAAAATAAAGTAAACGGCCGAAATATGAAATAAATTTTACGACAGACTGCTCAAATCTACTGAATTATTACTTAGTAATAAATTTCATATTTCATTATACATGTTAATGACAGACTAGGACCGTGGCCCCTCCTGTAATCCAGCTACTTGGAGGTCAAGAATTGTAGATAGTTTTGAGCAACGTTTAGTGGATGTAGTGTTCTCTTGTGTGGATTAACATTCGCACTATTAAATACTGCGTAATAATTTGCAAAGACCACACTCATAATAATACCAATTCGTAGTTATGTGGCAGTGGTTCGGACTCCACGTTAAACTAACTAGCTTCGATATAATTGCTTTAGTTTACGAGGCAACCTATCTCACATTTATTTCATTCTCAACAGTTTATACAATGAATAGTTATTATAAGTTTTCTCAACTTATTTTCTTTTGCTAGCAATATCAGACTCACTAACAATTCCTAGTTTTAAAACATGCGAGGTTCTCGTATGAGGTTATATACATTTTTAATCTGTAAATTAGTGTTACAGTTTGACCGATACATACTATGCATAACTAATATTCCCCCATAGCTTAGAGTAATATCTACGTTCAGATATTAGTTAGCCACGAGTTTTGATCAAACTATTTCACTCAAATCGAGTACGCTTAAGTTAAAGTGTATGACAATACTGTAATATAGTTCCCGTAGCTTTAGTTGGAAAATTGATTTCTCGCTAATGGATACGTTGAACCGGGTATCTGTTGAAGCATACCTGGAAATAATTATATAAATTATATGCTCGAGTTTTGCTGTAAATATAACTAGTTTTTGGTACGTTTTATTCAACAGTTGTGCCATTATGCATACTTATAAGCAATACCTATTACCAAATAACAGTTTAAAAAAATCAGGTACATATCAAGTGTTGAAATGTTTAACATTACGATACGGTAGCCCATATAGTAGGATCATATTTATATTTTAGGCAGCTATGTATGACTGAGCTATGATGTTTGTTATGTATGATTTTTATCTTTGGTAAAAATCACAAGAAATTAATTTTAATTCAATAATAATGTTCTATGATTTCCAGTTTTCTAGACCTTATATACTCGTATATAGTAAAATGTACTTACTTTTAATTGCCTGTAGATCTAAAATGTTCTTATTTTCCTTATGTACATTTAGATACTTATTGTAGCATCATCACAGGGTTAAAATTTTGAATGTCAATAAATACTATTAAAATAGTTTATTGTTCAAATTTCATATGTTCATGTTTTCATGAATGAAGTATAGTTATTTATCAGTTTTGTTAATCATTTTGAATAATATTGAATTTAAATAGTATTAATTCTTGTTTCAAAATTGATGTTCATAAAATTCTGGATGTGTCTGTATATTTCGTAGCTTTCTTGAATTTTCGCAATTCATTTGGATTTGGTATTGTACAAGATTGTTAAGGATTCTGGAAATTTTATTTGGTGGATATCATTGTCTTAAATGTGTTTTGCTAACATTGAGGTAGGATTTTTGAGGTGTTGCGTAGTGTTCTTTGAATCTTTGAAAGAAGGAACGATTGGTGTACCTTATGTATTGTTTTTTCATGGAGATTCACATGTGATTTTATTTATGATATTTATTTTTCATATACAGGAAATTAAAGTTAAATAAATTTCACTATATACAATAATAATGAAGATAAGGTACATATAATTAGCTATTTATTGGCTTCAGGCTACAGAGTTAAAAAGGCGCACTGCATTTCGTAAACGAACTACGCTTGCTGGAAATAAATCAACTGAAGTGCTATTTCATTTACATAAAAATCATTGTCAGTAAAACGATTCCTTTTCTCTTTATTTGGGATGGATTTTACGTCTTTGCAGATAAATTTCAGTTTTCTATTTCGAAGATCTAACAATAACAAGGATTTTACAGCTATACGTTTCCCAAGGAGTTTTGTTAAATGATCTCATCTGTATGTCAGTGAAGTACTATTTATTTTAGTATTTCTATTGTTCAGCTCTTTATTTGTGCCAATACAAGCCAAAACTGTGATAATAACTGTAAACGTAAGGGTAGGACGGATTACATTTTAACACTCAATACTAAACACAGTAGAGTCTCGCAAACTCGGCCTAATGTGGACCCAATGGCGGCCGAGTTAGCGAAATGCTGAGTTATAGGGAAAAGTAGGTTTAAACGAATAAAAGTCCTTTGATAGGTTATATGTACTGTATCATGTTATTATTCGTCAAATACACCACAGTCCTTTGATAGGTTATATGTACTGTATCATGTTATTATTCGTCAAATACACCACAGAAGGCATTACATTTGAAGTTAAATCGATTTAAACACTACATAGGAACATTGCGGACATAATACGAAAAACAAATACAGTTCTGTACCCTGTAAATTATTGTTTTGTAAAAAAGTTAGTTATTTTTTTTTTGTTTTTCGCACCTGGCCCTCTTGCGAGCGGCATCGTCACGCAGACGACGGAGGAACAGGATGTCCATTGCCGAAGCACCTTGCTGCTCAAAATACGTCAACGCACTTTCAACAGCTTTCAGTCCCTCGCTGTGACTCATTTTCATTTTATTCGGGAAATAACTGTCCCGTTACAATTGACGCTCAAGGTCAATGCCCGCTCGCACGGAGAATACCCTCGTAGATTCAATATTATCGCATTCGTGTAGTATTTTGATTTTACAAGGTAAAAATAATTTATTTTTTTCCATTTTAATCCTCTGTGCGGCCGAGTTACCCGGACTGCCGAGTTATCGAGGGCCGAGTTTGCAAGACTCTACTATAGTAATAATTTACAATGGAGAATGAAAATGAACAATATACTTATAGTCTAATGAAAGCCTCTACATTATGCAATGTTTTAGGATAATAAATATCAATTAGTTCTTAAAAATCGTCGTATGAATAAGAGCTTGAAAAAACAAGAAAAAACAGTACACTAATAAAATATAAAAAACATCTACAACTTGTGCCATAGCAATAAGTTATGTGAAACTATGTAGGACTACATAAAATCAATGAATTCACATGTAAAATCATGTAATGCATTATAAATCATACGAAATGTAAATTATCAGCTAATCTCTTGAAATCAGGAGTTTCTCCACTGCAAATTATTGCAGTGGAGATTGAACTACGTATCGTAAATAATTATGTTAGTATTACCAATATGTTCCATAACATATTGGTAATACTACTTAAGTAAAATAATATGAGACAGAATTTAGGGGAAACTCTTGAACGCATTTATGTTTCAGAATAAATGTTTTGTCTAATCCCTTTTTATAACTAATTAATGAAGCATTTTAATTTATTTTTTCCTAAGTATAACTTACTACACTATTCAATATATTTCTTTAGGCTTTAGCATCGCATCTGTGTTTTACTCTACCTTTCAGGAGGTAGAGAAACTCCAACAGTTTTCAAGTGATTACCTAATAATTTACATTAAAAATTATTAAACATGTAATGCATTATAAAACATACGAAATGTAAATCATTAGGTAATCTCTTGAAATCGGGAGGAGTTTCTCCACCTCCAGAAACGTTGTGAGTTTAAAATACTTACACGTTGGAAAATTCCAATAAAAGATATTTAATAACTAACTACCGCCATTATGAATTTTAAGGACTCTACATATGAAGTTTTTCCAAACAATCACTCAAATGAACGCTGATGGTGAGGGTGGGGGTTTTTGAACCCTGCGTGTCTTCGTTTTCTCGTAGAAGCTGTTAACGGTAAAATCCTGTCTTTATGACCCGTTTAAGTGCTCAAATCTTTTCAGACTTTAGATGTTTTCTTTGCCCTTATAAAAGGTTCTTACTTTGTTAATGGATTCAAAATATGTATTAAAAACGTCTATTAGTGTGGCAACTTCTATTTGGGGTAAAATTTCAAAAACATAATTTGAAACATTATAAATTTTATGAGAATTTACCTCATTTTAAATTAGTGCTGTTTAAATTTTTACTAAACAGCTATATTATATTATATTAAACAGTTAACCTTCTACACCCCAATACCTATTTTTTTAAATCATTAGCATATCTATAACACAAAAATATTTTTCAGTTTGGTTAGGAAACGATAGGGTTTGCTTATAGTTTAAATTTGAACGTGTATATGTCTTAGGCCTGGGAGGTTTTGGCAATTTGCACGACTAAAATTTAGAACAGTGACGTTAAATGGTTAGTGACGCAATACCTTGGTACTAATAACAGCTGTTTAGAACTGAAAACATTTTCCTTAGACATATCCATGATCTAACTTATTTTCCACAGGGAAGTAAATACAATAATTTTTGTCGATGGTCTAGCCCATGACCAAATCATGTTTGGTGCTATGCCATATTGTTGCAAAAATAGAGGATTGAGTGAGAAAATTCAAGATTCCAGTGTAGAACACTCCTCTTCTCCGGAGGAGAAAATCATAAAATTTTCTGCTGGAATCAACTAGTTTAGACCAGGAATTTTCTCCGGATGATAAACTGGTTGTACAAACCCATTTTTGGAGGGGATTTAAATGCTTAACGCACGCCAGTAGCTACGAGGAGTGTGGGACTCACACCCACTAAAACCTCCCCCTCTTCTCCAAGGCAATAGCCTGAAACTTTTTTTCACATTATCAAGGCTAATCCCATAGTATCTGGCCCGTTAGACATCTTTTCTACAGATAAACATCATTGAAGCCGATCCAAATTGGATTCCTTGACCTTTAGTATATACTCATCAAAGCTGACGAATCGGTTCCAGCTCTCTTCAGAACGGAGCATTGTTTACACAAAGTACTCTGGGCTTAGAGGCCCAACCTCGGACACTAAACCTCGGCTGTTGTGCAACCTGCCGCAGGAGAAGATGGTATGCTCTGCGGTATCGGTGACATCGGGGCAGTAAAGGCAGTCTGTCTGTAGCAGGGCTGTCGTTCTTGCCGATCGTGTTCAAAAACTTTCGGAAGTACCCATGAATTGCCTGGCACTCGTATCAAAAGATGTATGGCCTATGGCAAATATGTACAAACCAATAAGTATTAAAAAACGTTTCAACAATACGAAATGCGCTCACAAAACAGGTCAAATGTCCTTGGTTCAAAACAGCTGAAGTGGTTGAGGTGACTCCTGTTAGTACGGGCTGGACAATGCCACAGCAATGATGGTACAAGGCATATTAGACATGACTTGACCAACTGAAACTATCATTGTCCACAAAAGAAGAAGGTATGCAGTCCATCGTCATTGTTTGAATCGCTATACTAGCATTCCAGGCTATCGGTTGTCCTCATTCTGTGGATGTAAGCACCAAAGCAACCGTGACCAGTGAGGAATTGGATATGATAAAAATCAACCTCACCAAACACCAAAAAAATAGATTAAATCAGTATTTGATTATCGTGGTGACTTAGTCTTATTGCTGACTAAGGCTGGTATGTGCCTTAGACAGGACTGTTCTAAAAGCCAATTACATCCAAGGTATCTACAGTTTGACGTGGGATCCGAACCACAATTTTGTTTCTGAATTACAAACTTGTCTAGTTATAAGGACACTATTTACTGATGGGATTATTCAGTAGTGTGGAGGTTCACACCAGCAAATACCACATCCAAAAGTTCAAAACAGTCCGAAAATCGTGTCACAAAGTAGCTGAATTATAGGACACGCCACCGTCCCATTCAAGCGGATATCTAGCCTATATGACTAAAATAGTCAAGGTATTTTGCAGAAAATAACAGATTTTTCTCATATTAACTTTTTATGATTTTACTAACAAATTCAATATAATTATGTAAAACATTGAAGGATTTACGAGTTGATCATTAGTGTATTTATAGCTATACTTTTGTTATTATAGGGTGAGTAGACTGGAGGGTTTGTAGGTGGTGGGGGTCGCGTAGGAGTGATGAAGTGATAAGAGGGCAGAGGGTGTTGCAACTTTGAGTCTTTACTTATCCGTCATAGCCATTTATCAACAATGGATATTTATCAAACATACTCGTATACATGGTCCTTGTAAAGTGTGTACAATAATAACAAAGTTTAAATTTATTTAAATTATTATTCCGGACATTGTGTGTTACGAGTAGCATAATAAATCACTTTCCGTACTTAGTACTAACTAAACTCTAGTCGTGACGTGTGGTCGTCCATTGTTTTTTTTTTTTTTGCTTCTTACTGTGTGTGGGACCTTTTAGCGAATTTCCCATAGGGAAAAAGCTATTACCGTAGGTCTCATGGCGAGACTTAAGCCCGGGACCATGTTATTTTTTCTTCTTTAGGTGTCCAGAGTCCAAAAACAATTGTCGTTAAAATTTATATATATATGTGTGTGTGTGTGTGTGTGTGTGTTACGATAACTCTCGTAAAAATGGTCCAATCAAGACCAAATTTGGTAGAGACGTGTATTCCTACAAATGCTCGGACGAGTTCGTAAACCAGACATATCGGTCAATGGGAACGGGTAGTTTGGGGGGGTTTTGTACCCAAAAATGGGGTTTTTTGCGTTTTTCACATGTAATTTTTTTTAGAATTTTTTGTAGAATCAGCTTAAAAAACTACACAATTAAGTTCGTTAAAGCTTTTCTCTATCTCCAACGGTTACCGAGATATTAAAAAATCTAAACACAGTACGTTGTATTGTGGGGCTCCTATGTTAATCTTACGGAGGATAGGGAAAAATTAATATTTCCCATATTAACCCTAGAACACAAAGGCGTCGTCTGAGAGACGACGCGCAATGTGTCATTTCTACTCCTTACCCCCATCCACTCCACTAAAATTCACAAAACTCCGTGTAGCTGTCGGTCTTGGCCTGCTAATGAAAGGGTCTGGTTGGTGTTGGCTTGCGTCCTTTGTTTAACGAGATTTTAAAGAATTTTAAGTTCGTGTCGTCAGGTCGACTACGCCTTTGTAACAACGCGCAGTTCGCGGCAGACTCGCAACGTGTGTAGATCGTGGTGTCTTATTGCAGAGTATAGTATACCTTGGTTTTTTGTGTGTTATGGCGTTAGTTAAATATTATACTGTAAATATAAGTTGTATATAGTGTAAATACTAATTTTCATTGGACCATATGTGCAGTAACACTTCCTCCAGTTATAAACCAAGGAGGTTGCCCTACGCACGTTTTATAACACGATAAACCTCACTTTAAACAATTATATGTAAAACATTGTGTATGAGCTAATAATTGTAAGCTCCTATGTCGACAAACATTTCTCAGATAAATGCACAGAGAGCTCCTGAAGCCCTGGCTACAGGCCATAATGTTACCACGCACGAACTCTCAACTCTCGTGGGCAATCTATTGCTTATATTTATATGTAAGTGTGTCAAATGAAGCTCCACAACAAGTCCAACAAGGAAGGAAGGAGTGTGCCTTCTGCTCTCCAAGATTACAGAAGATGACAAAACATTTTTGTGGGCGTTGCGCAATTGTCATGTTTGGCGAACACCTAGGGACAATCTGCTGCCAGTGCCAGAGCAATAACGATTTGGACATTAAACTCTATTAAAACATTAACTCAATGTTCGTTTTAAGTGTTTTTATAATTATCAAAATATTCCCGTCATTAAAAGTATTTTTATTTATTTTTAAAAAAGTAGTCTGTGAGACTACGCCTTTGTAACAACGTTTGGCTCAGGGAGTTTTGTGTTCTAGGGATAATGAATATTTTTGGATAAAACTTGATATTTAGCTTCATGTGGTTGAGCTCTGCAGGTGTTTCTGTAGCTCTTGACGTCGAAGCTCGTCCACACAGGTCTCCGAGTCGTGCTTCTCGCTCTGCAGGTGTTTCTGTAGCTCTTGACGTCGAAGCTCGTCCACGCAGGTCTCCGAGTCGTGCTTCTCGCTCTGCAGGTGTTTCTGTAGCTCTTGACGTCGAAGCTCGTCCACGGAGGTCTCCGTGTCGTGCTTCTCGCTCTGCAGGTGTTTCTTTAGCTCTTGACGACGACGCTCGTCCACGCAGGTCTCCGAGTCGTGCTTCTCGCTCTGCAGGTGTTTCTGTAGCTCTTAACATCGAAGCTCGTCCACACAGGTCCCCGAGTCGTGCTTCTCGCTCTGCAGGTGTTTCTGTAGCTCTTGACGTCGAAGCTCGTCCACACAGGTCTCCGAGTCGTGCTTCTCGCTCTGCAGGTGTTTCCGCACATCTTGAGATCGAAGCTCGTTCTCGCAGATCTTCAAGTCGTGCTTCCCGCTCTGTAGGGGGCTCGACAGCTCTTGAAGACGATGCTCATATTCGGACTGCTTCCAAGCGTGCTTCTGTTTCTCCATATGTTTCAGCAGCTCTAAGTGCTGAAATACATCGAGCGTTTATGGTTCTTCTACCAATGTTGGCTTTTTTTAGGAGGCATGCCATAAAAAGTATTCTGCAAAATAGATTATTTATTATCAATTTATTTTCACGTTTCCCTAAATCTTTTAATTACCGAGGCAATAAGGTTAAAATCAATAATAAGAAATACAGATCACCTGACCAAGTAAAAGTGTATACAATTAAAATGTACAGTTAAACTGTTTAGTCACTCACATAACCTTAAAACAAAAATGTAAACAAAAACAAATTATTTTACTACTCATTTATTTGTCTCTCCAATCATAGCTTTGCTAACTGGGGCTCCCCCAGGCCCCCGTGGTTGTTGTCGGCAGTCCTTAGTATTTAGAATAGAGTTAATGGCAGTGTAGGGAAAGTGTGTGCAAAAGTCCATACCATTATAAACTAAAATAACGTAACACAGTATCAAAATGTTCAATAAGAAGTCACAGGTAAAAATGTAAACTGTTTAGTCACTCGCATAACCAAAAAAAACAATTGTAAACAAAATAAAAAACATAAACAAATGCAAGTGCTTCAATCTGTCGTGTATATCTTCAACTAACAGATATAGTATAGCAATCAGCTGTTGAAAAGAAAATATTTATTATGTAAACAAAGTTCTGGTTCCATAGTATATGGGATCCTTTTTAAAAGGGCTGTTTTTAGGGGTTTCCCGGCAATTATTCGATTTTTTCTCCCCGTAAGAACCATCCTTGGACTTCAACGAACATCTTAAAAAAGAATTGGCCAAATTGGTCCAGGCTTTGTTGAGTTATGCGCTTACCAACACATTTTGCGATTCATTTTTATAATATAGATAGGCAAATGATTCTCATGTTTATGGACAGATTTTTTTAAAACTTGTCATATATTATTGATTTGGAAATTCGCTGAGTTCGCAGGTCTGCTGCGACGGGGGTATTTTCTTGGTATCTTATGAAAGTTTATTTTTCCATTCTGTTATAGGTTTGTATTGGCTTAGTCTGAATTAGGTACTAATTTTTTATAAGCTTTTTCTAGGTTCTAATTCACCTGAGGACGTGATTAGATTTTAGATTCTGAAACGCATGAAACTTTGGTTTTCTAATCGTGGTGGAAAATTGTCATGGTAATAATTTAAGTAACAAGTTTACTATTACCAACATTTCCTTCAAAGATATGATATTAAATTAAATGTTAGAATTCTATTTAAAAATATTATCCTTTTTAATTAATTAAAAAGTTTATTAATATCAACTATTTTAAACATAATTAAATAAATACTTATTAATCGCACTCTGATAGGTTTTATATTGAATTAAACACATAGACGAAATTATTTATCGATCTAAAATTTTTTTAATAAATAAATTTTAATCGTTATCTGAAATTGTTGCTCGTAAATATGAAAACTTTATAAGGTGTAAAATATATTCCATTAGAAAAATTTTAACAAATTTATAGATAATTAAAAACTTAGAGTCATCCCTGTAAGAAAATATTTATAACTAAAAGCAAATTCTATAAAACTAGACAAGCAAAATGTTTTTCTTTAATTTAACTTAAACTAATTTATTTAAAAATGATTAACTTTAAAAAAAACGTAACTTAAAAGTTAAGTTAAGTTAAGAAGTTTAACTTAAAAAGGATGAAAACTCAAAAGCGATTCAAATAACAAAGGAAGTAGATCTAGGCAAGATAATTTAAATATTATGATTAATAAGGGATCTTACTTGTAAGGCAATAAATAGCTGGACTGAAATTTTTTATATCTTATTAGTTATTTTGTTTAGTATACAATAAGTAGGGCCTACAACACAATAAATAATTTTTGAAGTGGAAGAAAATGTGGTAGATGATGGGAGATTTCACTCTTTCACAGGATGGGATCAAAGTAAGGGATTTCTTACAAACAAAATAGAACAAGATCTATTAATTTTGTGTACTAATATAAGAAGTTTAAGACGTAATTGGGATACATTTTTGCTGGAGTGTAGAGATATCTTGAGTTATGTGGATTTAATAATATTTGGTGAAATTAATGTAACACCTGAAGAGGGAAGCATGTATGGGATTCCAGGATTTGATAGTATTTTTAAGTGCAGGTCAACAAGACGAGGTGGGGGCATTATGATTTTTTATAAGCAGTATATTAAAGTTGAAAAAATAGATTTAGATTTTTACTCAGCAGAGCTTCTGATCATAAAAACAAACATTAAAGATAAAGTTACTATTATTGCTGCCTTCTACAGACCCCCAAGTAATAATGTAAATGATTTCAATAATGAGTTGGATAATTTTTTATCATCAGACTTAATTCAAAGAGAGAATAATTTAGTTATGATAGGAGATATTAACTTATGTTATCTGAGTAATATGTATGGTGCAGATAATTATATTAATGTTTTATATTCGCATGGTATGATCAACACTATTAAAGAACCTACAAGAGTAGAGATGTATAACAATAATTTGGTATCTTCATGTTTAGATCATATAAATGTAAGAGTAAATAACAGCAATTTTAAGTCATTCATGGTACAGGAGAAAATTGCAGACCATTATTGGACAGGGATAAAGATAGACCTAGGCCCGATTAGATTTGATAACATATCGACAGATAACAGTTTAAATTATAAAAGATTCCTAGTGAAAAAAAGAGTAAATTTAGGTATTCAAAATAAAAACTGGTGGCCGATATTAGATTTAAGAGATCCTGAAAAAATTTACAATCAGATAGTAACTAGTTTTGAAGAAATATACAAAAATAGTACAGTTACGGCTAATATGAGTTCTAAAGAAATAAGAAATGCATGGTTTACAATTGAAATTAAAAGGCTGATTAATAGAAAAAATTATTTATGGGGATTACTAAAGAGGGATAAGTATAATTTGGTTCTCAGGAATACATTTAAAAGAGCTAGGAATGATTTGACCTCATTAATAAGAATTGAAAAAAAGAATCATTACTTTAAATTACTGTCAAATAGTAGTGGAGATACCAAAAAGACTTGGGATGTAATTAATCAATTTCTGAATAAAAAAAGAAGGCCTGCAATTTTAGATACAATAAAAAATAATTTTAAGGTTGAAAAAGATAGCGAATTAAGTTTACTGTCAGAAAATTTCAGAAATAAATTCAAATATGATGTAGAGAATATAAATAAACAAATGATAGGGCAAAAATTTAATTTATCACAGAGTTTTAATAGTGGAATGTATACCTTAGGGAATAATATGAGTATGAACCTAATAGGAATAAATGACAAATTATTGATAACTGCTGTAAATAGGCTTAATCACAGGGCCTCAGCAGGTCAAGACCTGAGGACTTAAAAAATAATTTTATATATTTAAAATATGTACCAAAACATTTAGTTAAAAGAATATTAGACACTGGAGTTATCCCTAAACGGATGAAAGTTACCTATCTTAGGCCTATTTATAAGAATGGTTGTAAGAGTGACTTAGGTTGCTATAGGCCAGTGGGATCAGTGTCAGCACTAACAAAATTATTAGAACATTATGTATGCTCACAGTTGCAAAATTATTTATTTCAAAATAACATCATTAATAAGGCTCAATATGGTTTCACTCCTAATTGCTCTACCATTGATCTGTTGGAATGCCTAACATCTGATATTAATAGGGCACTGCATGAAAATAAATTTGTTGTAGCTGTAGTAACAGATCTCAGTAAAGCATTTGATTTAGTAAACTATAATATAATGTTGAATAAACTTAAAAATATAGGAATAGGTGGAAAATTGTTTAGATTTTTTGAAAACTATTTTAATGATAGGAAGCTGCATGTTAGCCTAGGAAATACAATAAGCACTGAATATAATCAAACATGTGGTTTAATTCAGGGTAGCATTATGTCACCCACTTTATTTAACATTTATGTAAATGATTTAGCAAGTCTTAAAATTAGGAGTAAAATACTACAGTATGCAGATGATAATATATTATATTTAGTGCATACTGACCTATACATAGGATTGAACTATGTTCAGAGTGACCTAAATCTGTTGGTAAAATATTTTTTTAATAATTCCATTAAGGTCAATGAAAAGAAAACCAAAGCAATTCTTTTCAAAAATCCAAGTTGTAGTAAATAGATCACTCAGTTTGTACTGTCATATAAAAGAATGTTTTGAAGGACCTTATATATGCAACTGTCAATGCCTAATATTTTGTCAAAATATAAAACATTTAGGTTTATATTTGGATTCAGATATGAAGTTTAGCACACATATAACCAAATTGACTAATTTGCTTAGGCTAGTTCTGTATAAATGTTATAGGTTGAGTATGTTCTTTCCAGTTAGCATTAAGAGAATGATTTACTTCTCATTAGTGCAAAGTATTGTGTATTATGGAATTTCTATTTACTATTTATGTCCTAATTATATAAAAGAACAGCTGAAAAAGGTATTAAGTAGAATAGTGAAAGTTCTGTTTAATAATATTCCTCAGAATCTTTTGGGAATATTATCATTTGATTCATTGGGTAGATATACTGATCTATGTAGGCATTATTTTTATGAAGAGTATAGAGTTATTAATGAAACAGTATATAATTTAAGACAAAGGCAATACAGGACTGAAAGGCACTCAAATAATTATGGCAAACTAGTCCCAGAGTATAGAATTCCAAAATTGCTTGATTCTCTGCCATTAGAGTTGAAGTATTTAACAAACAAAAATGATGTGAAATATATCCTCAAGACTTATTTTATAAATGATCCCTACAAACGATATGCTGTAATTATTGAAAAACTATACATAAGTTAGTAGGTTAAACAAGGTACTTACCTTTGGATTAATGTGTTAGTGTTAGTAACGTATTTCTTGGTTATTGTGAACAAATATTGGTTATTGTTACAACACATATCTACAACAAATGGGAATTAATTGAGGAATCAAAAGTTAATAGCAAATTCAAATGTATTTATTAGTAAAAAGAGCAAAATTGTTGGTATTTAGACCACTGTGACTTGACTTTCAGGATCATGTTGTAGTTGGTAATCACTCGCCCCACAACAGGTTATCGGCCCAGCTGTTGGCATTCGGTCGGTGGTGGGGGGCAGGGCATAGAGGAATACGATAAATTTGTTTTTGATATGTGTATATATGTATGTGTTATGTAGGTGGGTATTTATGGATGTTGATTGTTTACATAGTTTATTTTCAAATATAATATTGTTGAGAATTTTTGTTAATAATTTATGAATATTTACATTATGCTCTATTTATATTAATTTAAGATACTTTTATGCTTTATTGGAAATTGTGTTCTCCCGTAGGATCATTGTTATTTTTGTTGTTGTTGTTATCATTATTATTATTATTGTTATTGTTGTTGTTGTATTATTATTATTAATATGCTTCTGTTATTATCAATATTAATATTTATTTTTTGGTTTTTTTGGAACTAAATTTATTACTGACCATTAAATATAATGCAATCGTTTAGAGTTTTCCTCTCAAATAGCTTGTAGCTAGAGAGGTAAAAAATGGCTACTGTGTAAATTGTACATGTAATTAATTAAAAAAATAAATAAATAAAAAAAAATAACGTATGCAGGTAATTATCTATCACATTAACACACAGCATTATCATTGAATATAACACTCTTAATTAGTCATCTAGCTATTTAGCGGTAGAGTAATTAATTTTACTCATATAAACACACTTCAAGGTTAATTAGTGCAAATTGTTCAGCTGGAGTGATCTGATTTAATCTTGTTTAAACAACCATCGCTTGCGTCATGTTATAATTATAGTATTTTGATGATCAAAGAGGATTATATATTGAATTGATGTGAACCTTTATTTACTCGTAAGTAATAGTATCTCATTTTGTCAGTTATTTTACATTTTTTCCAAGTGTCTGGGATTTATAGTACCAAAACGTATCGCAATTGCTCAAGAGTTGATAGAAAAAAAAGGTTGCGTCATTAAATTAAAGGTATTTCGAATGACATAATTAAATTATATATGTTTTCTCATGAAACAATAATTGTTCGCTAATTGATTGGTATAATCAAGTAAGCAAGTATGATATGTATATTTTTTGTAAAATTGAATGCAAAAGTTAATTAATTATATATTGTTATAACCGACCACTAAATTATCTCTCAAACAGCTGAACGTTCTGATCACGATGCTATTTGTTCACGTGTATAGTCTTATAGTGGCGACATCTATGAGCAATTTAGTGAACTCGTACGTCGTCGTCATCTACGTCACCTTGCTGCCATCTGTGAGCTGATATTTGAACTACCGTAAAAGGTGTGCTAAATTGCCACTAGGGTATGCTTTACACGCTAATTAAGTGCTTTCTCTGACGGTAGTAGTAGAACTGTGTTCCTGTGGTGAAAACGTTTGACGACGAGTGAAGCGTTTGAATCTAATCGAAAGTACGTGGGTTCGAATCCCGACCATGAGCGGTTCCCAGCTTGGCTTGCGAATGTGTGGTACAGTGATGGGAGAGACTATCTTTTAGGGAATTTCAGGGCAAAAACACCTGATAGTTCCAATGCAATTTGCCACCTCATCTTTTTACATATGTCGTGTAACATATAGTGCTGCAATATATTCTTATGGAAATAAAATGATTATTTAGCCGCCCAAAAAGACTTTAATAGATAATTGATATCACATGTAAAATCATATTCTAGAAAACTTCAGGCAATAATTACTAACATTAATGCATGCTATACATATTCGAGAGGCTTATTTTGTACCACAGAATATTGACATAAGCAGGAAATAGCAAAGATTAAACTATAAATATTGATAGCCTAGTGAAACTGTCAAAAACACTTGATATAGAAACAATGCATCTATTACTAAATAATGCCTATAGCTAAAAGGTTATGGGAACTCTTTAACAACTATCGTGACGACGATTGTTATTTACTTTACGTTACATAATTTACTTAACGGACAGAGGACCTTTCGAATTAAAAATAGTAAATTTATTAAGAGAAGAAAAGATTTACTAAGATGCTGAGGGATATGGTGAACAATTAGTGAGTACAGCATTACGTCACATAATTGCTTTAAGTTACTTAAAGATCTTTAAGTTACTTTTTTAATCCAAAAGGTCCTCCGTACCTTTTGGACTAAAAAAATAAATTTGTTAAGGGAGGAAAAGATACACGATAATGATGAGGAACAATGAATAGCATGTAGCTAAATAGTGTGTGAACAAATAAGAATAAAATTGCAAAATGTAATATTACAAAAAAGGAATTAACATCATAAATTGTTTGATGCCAAAACGAATCAAAACTAAACCACTTTTTAAACTGTAAACTAGAATATAAGATGGAATTTGTCAAGAAACTGTAACATTTCTAATATTTCTCAGTTTTTTTCAAAAATATATTCTATATAAAAATTACTAATTACTAGTAAAAATTCTTAAGGCCCGTAACCCCTTTTTGTCAAAATATTATAACCTTAATTATTTTGTTTTGAATTGCCATAATATAGTTTTATTTCATCAAAAGCCGCCAAAATCAATAATAACGATAAACTATCTAAAATATTTCTAGTGTAAAAAAGCTTGAGAACGGGTATTTTAATGCTCTCACGGGTATTTTTGTCGTTTTATGTGTGTGTTAAGCTATGCAGTTAGTAGCACTGGATTCAAGCTGACTGCATCTCCAATTTCTGCATTTATTTCTGTATTTATGTCTACGGGGAATGTTTTCAGTTCATCTAAACAGCTCTTATTATACTTATATACGTATTAAATTTCAATAAAAAATCTCTGGTAGTTTCTATGGAAATCTTTTTCAAAATTCTATCACAAATAGCCAACACCCCTTCCGCAGAGCTAAGACATATCCCTGTGAAAAACCAATAGACGTAAAAATGAGAAACGAAAAAAGAAGCTGTTTAAGAAAACACATATTTAAACTATGCTCGTACCGGTATGCAAGAAACAAAGCCTTTAATACAGATATTTATAGAGTTTGTTCTTGTTTAATTTATAAACATCCGAAATGTAGTTGGGAAAAATGTATGGTATTTATTATTATTAATCTACACCATATTTGAGAAGTTCTAGTGCTTCAAAAGTTAATAAAATGACATATGTGTAAAATGTTTACTCTATATCTGGTTTAATTATGGTTACAAACACATAAAACACAAAAAGTATGTGACCTTATAGGTTACCAAAACCTAAAAAATTAATTGACACTTTAAATTTTGGTCCCTCAATTAGATAAGAGCAAGAATTTTTTAACAAGATGTAGGACTACAAAAAAAATCTGTTTATTAAATCATTTTAAAAGAGTATAGTATTTATAATTAAATGAAGCTATTTATTTATTGTTATTTTTCGGCATATTCATTATTGAGTCACTATAGTGCTTTAGGAGGATGCTTCTTAATAACTTAAAAATATCCTGAAATTTTCACCAACTGATCATACAGTATATTTATTTAAACTAATAGGTTTTTAGCCATTTGGATTTTAACTGAATCCGTTAATAATTTTCTTTTAAATTGTATCCGTTCTTATACAGTTTAATAACAATAATCTGCGTTATAATATATAATTTTTTTTAACTGTATTAAAGCTTTACCAAAGATACCATGAAAACCTAAGGAATTTTATTTGTTATAGATGTTATATTTATTAATATATCGTACATTATGCTAACATAACTAATATAGGAAGTACCGAACCCGGTTCTATAAATTTAATCTGGTGATTTTGAAAAAGAATATGTTTAGGTAACTTGGAAGAAAAACTTCACATTAAGCAGACAAGATGATGAAATGTTACGAGTGAGTGACATTTTACTATGAGTGATCTTCCACCATCTTTGTCTGAAATCACTTTTGCTATAAATCACGGTTATTGAAAGTAAAAGGTCGTCGTATCACGTGTTTTATCATTTTAGAACATAAATAATTCAAGGTATATCGCTTTTCACTGACGCTAAGATCCTTCGTCGAAAAGTTACTTAGTGAAAAACGGAATGAATTCTCTGTGTAAACTGGTTTATCTTTAAGTGTAAGAGGGGCTGAAATATTTTTTAGAATATCTTAAAGGTTAAAAAATACAAAAAAATTGTTTTGTATATTGGATGTATTAAATAAGTAAAGAAGTTGCTTATGTATTATATGCTCGTATATATGTATGACGTAATGTTTGAGTATTTCTGGGATATACTTACATATTTTACATATGACTACCATAAAAAAAAATCTCCGGTGAGTAGTTTTGTCAATTCCGTTACACTTTATGCACTTCAAAAATGTCTACAACCACCCCCCAGCTATTTTTTGCATTTAAATCTACTATGATTTGTATACATGTATACAAACTGACTAGAGGTGGGGTGTCCTGTATCTAACAGCTTGGAGTTTGTGAATTATGTTATAATCAATGGCCGGTGGGTATTATATAATATGGTATGGATTAACATCCGCACTACTGAATACTACGTCCACACGCTAATGCCATTCTCATAATTTGACCAGTTCGTAATTCAAAGGCAAAATGACTAACAAGACACTTTCAATTGTCCAACTCAAATGTTGAATACTGCTGCACTTTCTTGCGTCTGCAAACAGAGGGTAGGCAATGTGCAACACATTCCTTACCTGGTGGTAGTATCTAAACGCTGAAGGCATGCACTTAAACAATGTTAACTACATGAGATGATCTGTCTCATTATTGGTTCAGGCTGGTCAGGTGGAACATAATGTTAAAATACAGCTTTTTTGAGGCTTAAGTTAGACCTACTTTAGAAACCTATGTAGTATATTTTTTTTATTTTATTTTTTTTACTTTCCATTCATATTGTTGTTAGAACTTTAATAAAATTATATAATTAAATATATTTACCATATGACTACACCCATTTTGGGTAGAAAAATTAATATTTTTTAATTATATTGATGTATTATTTTTGAGCTTTAATATTTCCCAATAACTAATCTAGCTTTACAATTCTTTCAATTTTTAAGTGTACACCTAAATATACAATACGGTATAGTAAGCAGTATTTAATCAACAAAAGTATTTACTCAATTGAAAGCGGCGCCTACGATGTTCGTAAATGAGTCTCTATATGACATATGGTCTTAAAACCATATGGTTTTTGTTTACATTTTTCATTGTTGATGTTATGTTTTTGTGTGTGATGTTAAGCATTAAAAAGTTCTTCGAAATGTTTGTTTCACTTATAATGTGTTAATATATGTTACTGGCGACGAGGATGGGGTATTCCAACTCAACTTACAAACCAAGCCACTTGTAAGTTTGTTCGATTTAAATTCAAATCACACTCAGTCTGCATTATTAGTCCAAAACCCGGAGAAAGAGTTGATAGAGATATGTAACGAGTACTCAGAAGTTTTCACTCCGGGAGATGATAAGTGTTCAAAAATACCGGCTCATCTCTACTTAAAGAAGGATGCCATGCCTGTTTTTAAGAAAGCTAGACCGATTCCATTGGCTCTTAGAGATAAGGTTAGAGAAGAACTTGACCGTCTAATTAAAAATGGTGTCCTCAAAGAAATAGATTATTCTGAGTGGGCCGCTCCGGGTGTTTTGGTTAGGAAACCAAATGGAAACTTGAGAATTTGTGCAGATTTTTCCACAGGATTAAATCAATCACTAGAAGTTCAAACATTTCCTCTACCTTCTCATGACGGTAAGGACAGGCCGATTGCCTATTGTTCCAAAACTTTGACATCAACAGAAAAAAATTATTCCCAAATAGAAAGAGAAGCATTAGCAATAATATATACATTGAAGAAGTTCCGAATATATTTGTGGGGAACTGAATTCCTCCTCCAGACTGATCATCGTCCTCTTCTATCAATTTTTGGCTCTTCCAAAGGAATTCCTTCTGTCACCTCATGCAGATTACAGAGATGGGCTCTATATCTCACACAATTCACATTCAAAATAGAACATGTGTCCACCTCTAAGTTTGCCAAAGTAGATAGTTTAAGCCGCATACCTCTGGGAGAAGATAAAGTTTTCGATGAAGCCGATGAAGGCTACAGTACTGTTGTTAACCTCATATTTTCAGGAAGTATGTCTTCCCTACCAGTTACAAGTAAAGAGATAAGTGAAGAAACTGATAAAGATATTATTCTTAAGGAAATCAAGGATTACATTGTGAATGGCTGGCCAAATAACAACACTGACCCAAAGCTTAAAGCATATAAAGCAAAGAAACACGAATTGACACTACACAACGGCTCTATAATGTGGGGTATCCGAGTCGTCATACCAACCTCATTAAGAAGGAACATTTTAGAGAATCTACACGATACTCACATGGGAATGGTGAAAATGAAATCGTTAGCTCGAGAGTATGTATGGTGGCCAGACATTGATAAGTCTATTGAACTTCTTTCACAATCTTGCTCTTTATGCAACACCTTCTCGCCTAAACAACCTCAGAAAAAGTTTCTTGTCCCATGGCCTCTCTGTAAGACACCTTGGACCCGCATACATGTTGATTTCGCTGGCCCATTTCTTGGAAAAACTTTTCTTCTGGTGGTTGATGCTTTCTCGGGCTGGACAGAAATAATAGTTATGAGTTCCATGACCTCAGCAGCAACTATCAAACAGCTCAAACTATTGATCTGCCGTTATGGAATTCCAACAACAATAGTGTCCGATAATGGTTCATGTTTTACGTCCACAGACTTTTTCGATTTCTGTAAACAGTTAGACATTAAACATTTGACAACACCAGTGAATCATCCATCATCAAATGGACAAGTTGAAAAGTACGTGGGAACTATGAAGAACACTCTGAAGAAGCTACATAGTGAAGTTTCACCAAAAGGTTTGGAAGCTGATTTGAACAACTTTTTATTCAAATACAGATTAACACCTCACTCGACAACTGGTGTATCTCCCGCAGAACTTTTTTTAGGTAGGAAATTGCGGTGTAAGTTTGATTCCATGCGGCCGAGAGACAAAGAAACAGAATCATCCACAATCATCTCTGACAAATTAAAGACTGGACAACCTATCCACATTAAGGATTTTAATGCGGGGCAACTTATTTACTGGTCCGAAGTGAGAAATGACAAGATCCGTTGGAAAACTGGAAAAATCATCAAGAGACTCGGAACAAATATTTGGCAAATTGAAGCCGGAGGGAAAGTATTTAAGAAGCACGCTGACCAGCTACGGAATAGGACTTCGAACCAAGGACTTTCGGAAAGTTTTTAGGTCTGTAGCCTAACTCAGCGGGGAGATGACATATGGTCTTAAAACCATATGGTTTTTGTTTACATTTTTCAAATAAACAAAAATAATATACACACAACAACACAACAATATTTTGTTTTTTTTCATTGTTGATGTTATGTTTTTGTGTGTGATGTTAAGCATTAAAAAGTTCTTCAAAATGTTTGTTTCACTTATAATGTGTTAATATATGTTACTATATTTCCAACAAAACACAGAACCTGATATTCATTTTCTAAATAAGAAAATATGGCCTTGAAAGTATAAATATATACCCCTTTCTTAGATTGAAAAATAACAATGTTAAGCTCTCGACCTTCAGAGATGATTTGTTTTATCGCGAATATATCCGTTTCAACTTTGATATTTCGGGAATACATTTCTACTGATGAATAGGCTCATTGAAAGAATAAAGGTCGTTATAAAGATAATTTTGTTTCAATCTAATTTTCATTAATAATTTGGCATGAAATATGTAACTTTAAGTATTTTATTCCGTTAGCTTCCCATTAGAATGAGGTCTATTGTTAGTATATTAACCCTAGAACTGGCAAAGTCGTAATTCACGACGCATTTACATATTCAATAAGAAGTGGTAGGTGGAGGCATCTGTCGTCAGCTTAGTGAACTTGTTAGACACTAGCGCCTACGTGACCGTGTTGCCCTCTGGGGGCAAGCAACCGAACCTGCTCTCGTAGTGCACTAGACTACCACAAGGCATGTCTATAACCAAGTAAGCCCTTTTTACTGCTATGCACTGAGTGGCTGAACCGGCTAACGCGCTATGCTGACGAGCGTTAGTCATTCGGAAGGGCTAGGGTTCGAATCCCGACCATGAGCAATCCCAATTTGCAATAAATATTTGACTAAACGACCGTAACGAACATAATTTCATAATACCACAAACAATTTTAACATGGGGATACAACCGATGTATCATAAAAATATTTACAAAGTTCAGCAATAACTCGTATAAAATTGACGATTTAAATTACAAGGTATTGTCCTCCAATCAGAATACTACTTGCAAAAATGTATTTCTCTTTAATTAATTGGTAGAAACTTAACAAATTTGTTAAACAGGGATTTATTACTTTTTCTATTATAGAAATTCTATTTTCAACTTAATCTTCTATGAAGGTGTATTTATTGAGTTTTCTTTTGACTTGCGAATTACGATAATTCACATCACATATGATCAAGGAAAAGAGAAGTTTATTTGTATTTTTTCCACTAATAAAGTTGGTTTAAAGGTGACAAGAAGCCTTGAAGTGATGAGATTATGAAGTGATGTACAGTGTTTCCCTTTCACTCAATAAAGGAAAGAGGTTCCAACCATATGGAGGAGTATCCTGCCGGTGTCGGTTCAATATATCCTGAAAACATTTCAGAGGGTTAGATACCTCCTATATTAGTAATGTTAACACAATGTGACTAACAGTATTCATTAATGACTAGTACCTAAATGACTTGGATGGTGGTGTGTCCTGTAATCCAGCTACTTGGAGGTTACGAATTGTGGATAGTTGTAAGCGATGGTCTGTGGGTGTAGTGTTCTCTTGTGTAGATTAACGTCCGCACTATTGAATACTACGTTAATCTGGAAAGACCACCTTCATGATTAGACCAATAATTCTTAATTCAGAGGCCGTAGTTCGGATTCCACGATAAACTGTAGGTCCCTTGGTTGCCATCGGCTGTTGGGCTATTAATTAACAGTCCTGCCTAAGGAACATACCAGCCTTAGTCAGTAACAAGACTACAAGATCGTGCCACAATCATCCTACACTCATTTCTCATTCATACTTGTCTTAAAATACCTACCTGGGGAGATTGCCATTTCAATAATCTAAGTATCTAAGCTATGGTCGGTGGATGTGATATTCTCTGGTGTGAAATAACGTCCACACTATTGAGTGTTATATTTTCTTCGTAAAGACCAATTAGACCAGTTTGTAGTTCAGAGCTAAAAAATGGACGGTAAACTGTCCCTTGGATATAATCGGCTGTTAGGCTATTAAATAATAGTCCTGTCTAAGGAAAATGACAGACATGGTCATTGACAAGACTACGAGATCGTGCTACAATCATCTTACACAAATTTTCCATTAATACTTGGCTTAAAATACCTACTTGGATAGATAGCCATTTAAAAAAATATAAATGTAAGTTTTTAAGTATACACTTACATACGGTTACATTATTTTTGTTTTTAAGCATTTAAATATTTTGGGACGATATATAGTTTTTAAGGATTAAAGTCTTTATTTGAGCTACAGTTAGTTTTTTACAATAAATTAGTTTGCATATATTTTAAATAATGGACTTCTTACTTCTCTGTGGAGACGTTGCTAAAGTAAAAGTTCGTTCATTAAAAAAAAATATTGTACGAATCTTCTTTGTTCTCAACTGACAAAGCAAAACAAAATACCCCTAGGCTTTACCTGTTTAACATAGGATGCCGTATTGTTTATCGTACAGAAATATTTTATTTTGAATCAAGTCTTTTCTATTTATTAATTTACTTCGTTATTCAGATTTGCAGTTTTTCTTATTATTAATTTATATTTTATTTCAGTAAGTCTATTGATAGCTATTCTAATTTTTGCTGTTGGTTGTAAAGTTTCACAATAGGTAGATTCAAAAATATGTATTGTGATATAGGTTTACCCTGGTGCCCAGTCTCAGAATATTTTAATTAAACTTAAAAAAAATGTTGTATGATAAAACCGTATTTATAGTGGTATGAACTTTATATATACATAATGAACACCACCATTTATTATGAAAAAATACGTTTATTAGATAAATTAATAGAAAAATTAAAAATTCATCTACATTTTCTCAATATTGCTGAAATATTACTTTTTATTTCTAAATCCTTGACTAAATTCTATTTTTGAACTACAATTGTATACTCGTATGAACAACCTAGGTTTTATCTTATTGAAAGACCAAAATTAAGTGTCAAAAATATTTGGAAATGTTTTTGTATAAGGCTACAGACCATATGGTATATATTTTAAATTGAAATAAAAAGTTAATAATATAAAAATGATATGTTATTTTTAAATATTTTAGTTTGTTATTAGTTACAAACTATTGTCATCAATATGTTTTTAAAGAAAAAAAAGAAAGAGATATTTTAGGTTGGTTAAAAAGAAATATATTCAAAATATAATAATAAACAAAATTGTTGTCTAATATTTCTAAATATAACCTGTATACTCTAAGCAGGATATCAGTTATTATTCTTACAAAATGAAGTTGCAAGATTTGACTTTTGGTGATTAATAATTATTGGTTTCATTTTAACTCTTAGGTTTATTATATGTACTTTATTTTAGTTCTATTTGAGAAAAATACGAAACATTATTTTACATCCCATTTATACTATATTACATTTATAACGTATTTTATTTCATTAATTTCATTCAATAATACTGTTCGTAAGGGTGAGTATTCCCGAGTTTGAACCCCTCCCCCACTTAATGAATTTGTTGTATTAAATGTTCACTTTTATGATACAATAATTACTACTATTATTGAGTTTGCAGTTATACATAATTTATATTTAACAAGGTTTATATAGATTCCAAACGATAATGTTGACTATTCAAACTATGTATGTCGAAGGCTAGAGTTGAGAGCTGAATAACATGAATTAGTTTTCAATGGCGTTTCCGGTCTTGTTCACGTTCGGTAATGAGAGTGAGAGAGGAAACGCAACTTGAGAGAACTTGTCAATGGAGTGCTCATACGGCCGTATCGCATATTAGGAGCAGTTCCAAGTTTAATGACGTATACTAATTCCTGTACAACTCTGAGATGAATTTTAAACGTTGTAATGCACCTAAAAAACAGAATCCATGGAAAGATTGTTTTGAATAATCTTTAAAATTCACATCCAAGATGTCTTTGTGTTTATCTAGACAAAGTTTCTGGGGTGAAGAAACTCCTCCGTTTTCAAGTGATTGCCTGATAATTTACACTAAAAATTTTAACTTGAAAATTGTAACCTAATATTTTAATATTTTATGTAAATAATTAGATAATCACTTTCAAACTTGTCAACTTGTCTTTTTTTAACTACACTATTGGAGGAGAGAAACTTCACATCATAGACGCGTTTTCAGTAATTATCGTTAACTATGCATGGTGAATATACCATATTAAAAATAAATTTAATATGTCCTCCCTCACATATCATTTTTGTAGGTGCACACACAAAACGTTCGAGATTTCATAGTAAAATTATTAATAAACAAACAACTTAATAATTATACGAATGAAGGTGAATATTGATGAGTGAAATATACTTGATGACGTGGATTTGTACGGACGGGTATCAGCTGACTTATATTCCAGTATTGTTAACTATGCATGATGAATATACTGTATTAAAAATAAATTTATTAGTAATACTCGGACCCCAAATCATTGCCTGTCTCTTCGGGTTTGGCGATAGATTACAACTCAGAAACTTTTGTACTAAAGGTATTATTAAAACAACTTTAACTATAAGTAATTTATTGAAAATATGTGGCAGTTCCTTGAGTATGGCCTATATATGGTTTGACACTTCCTTTCATTAGACCTTCAACATAAAACTGTATAATTTAGCGAAACATCACACTCAAGTCCTGATTTGATTTAGATAACCTTTATATGGGTTTGACTTTTCCTTTTCATTCACTGCATACATATTCAAAACACTATAATATACGAAGTAATCTGGTTGATAATTAATATACCTTTTTACAAATTTGAAAGAGTTATTCAGTTAAATGATTGCCATGAACCAACAGTTGAAAAATGTGTCAATATAAACAATAATCTAGTTGTAACTAAGAAGTATGTTTATTTAAATACATTTTCAGTGGTTCAAAAGTTTTTAAAATTAAATACTTTGTACTGTTTGACCAATCAGTTTAATTAACCGTATTTCGTTCAAAAAAGTCTACACAAACAAAATGTTAAACGCTGCTTTCTGACTCTGATTTCTTTCAAGTCATGGAAGTTAAAACGGAAGCTTTTAAACTCCTTCGTGGGTTTCAACCAGACCGTTCAAACAACCACGAGCTTGAACTCTTGGTTTAAACCAGAATTGTTAAAGTGTTTCTTACTTTCTATAGTTTTCTTTTAGTTTGCAGTCTATTCTGCATGGGCTTTAAATCTATAATTTAAGAAATTTATAGCTCTTACACATGCTTTGTGGTCCATAAATCACGGACTAATTAATATTGAAAATTCACAAATAACTCTTTAATATCTGAATTGAAATAATAACCATTATAGCAGCAACGAAGTAAACTTTTAGCTCTCTTTCGTCCTAAATAATCTCTTGTCACGTAAGTTTCGAACCCCAATTAACCTTCTAATATGGGCTTTACCAACAAATGAAAAATGCTTTTCCAGCAAAAATGAACTGTAGAAGAAAGAATTTTAATATTAATTTATTCTAGGTTGAATGTCAGCTAAGCCCTACGGTACAGTGGCTGGTTAACTGTTGATGAATGAGTAGGAGGAGTAACTTAAAAGTATATTATTAAGCTGGGTAGTATTTTATTATTTTCCATTCAAGTTATTGTACTAAGTTATGTTTAGTGTTTTTGTGATGTAGTTTTTCTACAACTACACATTTCAATGGATAACTGGTCTTCTGTGCCTGTTATTTTAACGAGGAATAAAAAAATACTTCATTGACATCATTATATTTGTATGTGTAGCACTCTACTGCAACAATTTACTTAGGAATAACTTATTAGTCAATAACTTTATTTAAAAATAATGACTTGAAATTTACCCACAACGATGAATTAGTGTTTCGTCGTAGTACAAGGGTTTTTAGTTATAGTCAAAATAGGGTTGGGAGGTTGTAGAAAACTAGTTCGGAACTGTGACAGGAGATTATGCTTTGTACAACCATCGGAAAGAGAGAATTCGTATGAATTGGGAAGGCAGGTTAGGACAGGACAGGAAAGTAGGGGATAGGATAGGCAGTCAGCTGTAAAATAGAACTGAAGAGTAGGCAGGTAGACTAGGGAGAAAGAAGCAACAGCTCGTCATCAGTATCTGATTTCCAAGTTACCTTATGGACACAAAACAGCTGTCAACCATTCTAGAATGGATCCAACCTAAACTGAAATTAAAAGTGGACATCGAGGGGTTGGCATGCTTTAAAGCCAACAAAATTCCAACTGGTTAGCTAAGCAACAACATGCTCCTGCCAGATTTATGTTAGATCAAGGGTCCTATTACGGGGACCGTTGTCCTATTGTTATATTCACTTATATACTGATTTATACAGGGTATCCATGAAAAACGTTACAGGACTTCGGTGAGTGATTGGGTACATTAAAAGGAAGAAAAATATTCCAATAGAGGCATGGCCTAAAACGCTTATTTCCTCAGATATCTGCCATTTTGTATTTCTCACAAAGTATTTTTTATTTCAAAAATTTTTTGGATTATTTTGAAATTTGGTATGTGTTTTACACTAGTAAATTAGTATTATTGAAAATAACTAGCATGATCCAAGCTCAAAATCCAAAATGGCGGCCATTTTAAGTAGCCCATTTAGTAGACTACTAGTTTAATACACGTACTAAATTTGAAAATAATCCGTTAAAAATTGTTTGAAATAAAAAATATTTGTGGAAAATACAAAATGGATATCTGAGAAATTAAGCGTTTAGGCCATACCTTTATTGGAACTCTTCCTTTTAATGTACCTTTTAATGTTCCTTTTCATGGACACCCTGCAAACTGGGTTCAGCCCTTGTACTTTTTGGATAATTCCGCACTAAACAACTCGTTTTCTTTATATTTATTTACTTAATTTGTTGTGAATTTACTTTACTTGAGTGATTCTTTGTTCATTTACAATGGCTGATACGTCCTTACGATGTTAAGTGCAACAGACACCCTAACATCTAAATGCCCTGTTTCTTCTATGGGTTGAATCTTGAAAACCCATCCACCTCTTGTAGAATTTTTATTTCTTTGTACTTTCCTCCAAGGAATACGCATGAACGCTATTGTAGTGAGCTGAGCGAATACTGACTTAGGTGTCCTACGTATTATACACACTTTGCCTAGCCAAAAACATCTTACAATCTCATTTATTGTGTCCAATAATGGTTCCTAATCATACAGAAATGTAGGGATAAACATTTAAAAAAGTGTACATGATACCTGACTAATAAGGTTTCTGTTATGAACTTGAGTTGAAAGTTAGTTTTCTTCAAATATTTTGTGTTTCTGACATTTACTTATGCTCGAACAATAAAAGTTAACCGAAGTTTAACGACCACAACTTATAAGCGTTGGTTAACACTGAGTTGACTTCGTGCTTCCGCGAGCGTGAACTTACATTCCGCACTTCACAACTTGTCTTCTTTACATTGTATTTTACTCTAAAAGGTTCACTCTCTTCCAAACATTATATTTTCTACAATTCCAACTTTACTTTAGTTAAAACTAAAGTAAAGCTTCGGTTTAAACTTCATTAATATAATTACAAAATGTTTAGTTTTTATGGAGTATCCACAACAACATTTTAAAACTATTATTAAATTAAATTTAAAAATGAAAGTATTAAATTTTCCTATTGTTTGAACAAATTTATTTACTGGAGATTATTATGAAATTCAACGACAATTCATGAGTAGCCTGATGTTTTGGAATATCACTTTCAAACTAGGGAAGGGAAGTTATCTAATTTTTTGCTGGATTAAGGCTCGAAACTATTATTTTGATTGAGTTAATTAATTAGGTCCGACCAATGGCTACAGTGTTACAGTCAACAGTAAGCTCTAGTTCCTAAATAGTCTGGTCTTTTAACAGGACTGTTAATTAATAGCAAACAGTCAATGGCATATCTAAAGAACGTACAGTTAAACGTGTAGTTCAAACCACTACCTCTGAATTACGAACTGGTCTAATTATTATGAGGATAGTCTTTGGGTATTAACAAGTATTCAATAGTGCGTTAATACACACACGTTAATTCCTCTCTATAATGAATTAATGTCTGCTTCGTGTTTGGGTTACTTGGGTTACTTATGTTTGTTCGGGTGTACCAAACATAACACCGGATCCTGGTAGCTGGACGGATTTGGAGATCTTGGCCATCCCTTCCCCTGTGAACCCAGACTGCCCTTCAAACTTTTCCTCATGATTCCTCTTTCTGTTTACTCGGCAAAAGATAAACTATGGCTTTAGTGCCTTGTTAGATTCGCTAGCCCTCTATTTCTATTCAGACGGTAAATATGACATTGCAAGTGTAAGTCCTTTTATTTTTTTAGTGCCACCGTTCCTCTAACATCTAAGCCTCCTGTTTCTTCTGGGGGGGGATGAATCCTGTAAACCCATATAGAATTATTGCGGAATTTTGTAAACCCTTCTACTCTCCTTCAAGTAGGACGCACGGAGTGAGCTGGGTGTTGAGATGTCAATACATCCTAAGTCAGTACTTAGGATGTACTTTGTCACCTATGTCTTGCTCAATTGGACTGTTGCATTACAGCATGAATCCACCTAAAATAAGCTGTGACCTGAGACTGAATCTAGCTTCGTTTGTATGAATTACACTTCTCTAAAGATGATATAGACTAGCCTTTATACTTTATTACTGACCCATTATTTATGGTAGCTATACATGATTCCTCGGAGATGCATGATTAGCCTAGCACTACTAGGACTTTCTAATCCTTTAAGACCTACTTTATAACATTTCCATCTAACATCTCACTGTACCCTCACAGCCTTGTTTTTTAAAAAAGTTCGTTCATCTACACTAGTTTTTAATAATAAAGTAATGTTAACTGAAAATGAAGTGTACATTCACCCCATTCTACTTCATATCTTACTGATATCATACGACAAATGATAAAAATATCAATGTCCATAAAAAAAGTTGTAGGTTTACAACTAAAGTATGCTTACAACCTGTCACTTAACAACTAAAAGACTGTTTACTAGAACCCTGCCAACATAAGACGTATTCTTGAAAAACTTATGCAAAAAGGCCAAATTGATTTGATTTGAAACAATTCCTGAACATAGCTCAGGTGAATGATCTCACCATTAGTGTTCTCGGAACAATTATTTGCCCTCTCATGGAACTATGAAGCCACTTCAACTAGATAATATGAATTCCCTATCCGTTTTCCTTGGTCCATTAAAACATTCGTGACCGCTAAGTTTAAACCTTAATTTAACATGTAATTAATTTTTAATTTACAATTTAATTTTATTCTAGGCTTTTAAAAACCTAAAATTTTTATTTATAATTTTCTACATTTTAGATTCGTAAAAGCCAATTAAGATTTTAAGTTCCTCTGTGTATACATGGAATGAGTATATTATTAGTTAGTAATGACATAACCAAAATCTTAAACATTGTTTACAATTTTGGATTTATATCTGCTTTTTTATCTGCTTTTGTCAGTACAAAGAATTTCGCACATCTAGGATTATGAACGTATTTTGAGCTTTAAGCGTAATTATTAAGCTTTTGAAACCATTTTTATTTGTGTTTAGGCCTACATAAATTATTTATAAATGTGACAAAAACTACAACAATGTAGTCTATCCAACAGATGTTAGTAGATATACTGAAATATTAATTTAAAGTTGACAATTAAAAATGTCAAGGCAACACCCATCTACACAACGGTGTAGGTGTTGCCACTACAGCAAGTGTAGGCGTTGTAAAATGTGTGTGGCAGCACTGCTTTTACCATGACGTCACTGCGTCCAATATTCCTCACAAATAATTGTGAGATGTTTTTTTATCTCTAAAATTCATACATTTGGTTACATTTTGGTTATTTCAGCAAAAAAATATTTGTTGCACATTGCCTAATTTATTATATTTCAGCATTTTAGACTATAACCATGATTGAGCTGAATAAAATCACATTTTTACAAATCTATTGCACGAAATGATTAACGTAATAAAAAATTATGCCTCATTAAGAAGATTCATCGTTAAAACAAGTGTTTTTTTCCAAATTCAGTTTAATTCAGTTAAAATTTGTTATCAATTTGAAGTATTTCATAAATACAAAACTTAAAAGAAAAATATGAATGTAACTTATTTTATGAGGAAAACTGTTTTGTACTATAATATGGAACTGAAACCAAACTAAATTATGTAATTGATTTAATTAATGGAAACCACTTCAAAACCAATTATTATATTGGCCAGAGGCAGGAAACAAATGTATGATTTACGAGTGTGTTCTGGGAATATATTTCCCAGTTAAAAATCATTCTAAATAATTTTAAATAATTGTAGTCGAGTAGCCAAAAATTTTAAAGGCATAGTAAGGCTTAATCCTAGATCTGTTAAACTCGAGATCGCAAAGCATTCAGCCATAAAATATCTGACATGTAGTGGCATCTGGCACCAACTTAGTGAACTTGTAAGCTGCTGTTGTTTTCGTCACAGTATTTCCATCTACAAACTGATATTTAAGCTACGTTAAGGTGGTGCGAGCGGCGTTAGGGACAACTGAAATCCACTAGATCGGTGCTAGTGTCGCTTATTTATTACGTATAGATGATTATTTTATGCAAGCTTCCTGAGTGGCCTGTTTAAGATAACAATTATGTTTTTTATACATTTTAAAACATTTTTAGACCTCCAACACGAGATATTTTATAAGATTATTGGTTGAAAATGTGGCTTTAAAAATTCATTTTCTGTTGTATTTTTTTACTTGCACTACCTTATGATGTGTGCCACTAGAGTATGTCTTATAAGAAGTTAAGTGCTTGATCAGACGGCGTTAAGTGTACCACTTTTTGTATAAGCAATTTTGTGTAAGTACTTTGCAATTGCCAGGTTCTTATTAATAATTAACTTGTAAATATTATTAATCATTATTATTATCAATTATTAACTTGTAAATATTTTAAAGTTCTTTAACCTTATTTAGTTTGAAAGTCCTTTGAATTGAATTTTATCATCCTACATAGAGTCCATCAAGCTATCAACTTAGCCACTTATTGTAATTTTCAATTTTGATAATGGTTGCAATTTTTATCGCATAGTGTGAATAAAATAATTTTAATCAAATTTGTCCTGATACCCACAACCTAATTTAAAAATACGACTCACACACTCAAAAAATTTCTGCTGACTGAAAAAATCTTAAAATTTTTTATAAGGGAAATCTCTAGACTGTAGAAATGATTGGATTTGAAAGGAAATTTCACTTACTGAAAAACTCAGTTTGATAATAAATCCTTGTAGGCTAGCTCATTTATCGGCTAGGTAGTAAAATTATTTATAGGACAATCTTTTAAAAAACTATATTTTATACGAAAATCCACCAGCATTTCAAAAAACTTTTCATTTTTACATTTTTTAAATGTTTGTACCTTCGAGGTTCTACTCTAGTAGAATGAACTAATAATTTTAAAAATAAGAAGAACTGAACATTGGAATATACACTCTGGTTTCAAGAATATGTATTGTAAAACTTAAAATGAGATATGTATAATAACTAAATCGATTTTCTCGTTCACTTGTCTTAACATTTGGTACAAATTTGATTAAAAAGTATAATGATACATATGTTTAAAGGTCCACATAAAAAATATATGGAACAAAAAAAGTTTAACATTTGCAAACGCCTTTGAAAGCTTGTGGAAACTTTATGCTAGTTTACGACGCTGTTAAACCGTCTTCAACTCTATGTCTTTCCAGTTAACCTTGTACGTATATACGTATACGAACTTTGCATTTTACTCCTCTATCCTACAGTTTACTTATACAGTTTTACAGGTATAAATTACCGCAGGCAAAATTATTACAGAAGGCTGAATTGCAATAATTTGAAAGTAAAAGTAATTTTACAAAACAATAAATATTACGTTAAGTTGACTCGATGAAACGTTTTTTGTAAAAAGAATCTCCATAAACATGCTTCCGGGTGAAAGAGTTGTATAAATTTGTTTCCCTTTCGTTTACTCGGGATTTATCTTTAAAATAAATATGTACTCATGTTGTTATGTATTTTTAACTGAAAAATGCAAAACAATATTAATCTAACGCCATGTTTCCCTTCGATTAATTTAGTTATTGATGAGCCTATATACAAATATTATAGTACTACTCTGCATTTAGAAATATATATTTGATAACAAACAATCTTAAAATAAAACAAAACATTTCATTATATTACTTTTTCAAGTCAAATATTTTTAGTGAAGTCATAACAAGTAATTTAACTTTTTCAGTTCTATAATATGTATAGAAACATAAATTGTGTTTCAATTAATTTAGTAATTATAATTACTAATTAATTAGTATTATAATGTTAGTGCTGTGCGTGGAATGATCTTCTGATGCAACGTCAATTTTGACACCACTCTCATCTAGTTCAGAAATAAAACTATCCTCTTCCTCTAGCCAACTAAGAATAATATCATAATCTAGCATATATATTTTTTGTACTATATAATTTCTACTTCCCTCGACATTTCAAGGAATTGTAGAACATTATTCTACAAGCTTTAAACACTATTCTAAACAAGTAACAACTATTTATAAAACATAACTCGGTCTAAAAACACACATGACATTAAAACTAAAGGTCGCAAGTATAAATGTCAACTCGCAACTTCTGCTGCGACTTCTGTCCCAATTCGGTCTGTATAGATGGCATCTCACAGACCACCACTTTTCCCCTTTCCCCGTTGACCACTAGATATAATTCATCCCATAATTACATTCTCCTTGAGGCATTTACTAAGTCTTAAGGTAGTAGACAGAGCATTAAAATATATTTTGTGTAGAGCGTATTGTTTTGTTAGATACCATCTAACAAGGGGACCGATGGTGGGTTAAGAATATTTCCTTCTCTTAGTTGGATAAAAAAATAGAAAAAATTGAAAAATTTGAAATTACACTTCATTTTATTGTAAAGTAGCTGACCCGGCGAACTTCGTAACGCCTGACAGTAAATACATGTTAACTTTAAGATTGGCCATGTTCTGAAGTCGAATAGCAATACGGCTTCATTGTGAAAGGTTATATATTCTGGGTCGTGGCATAGTGAATAACAATACTGAAACGATAAAACTTATTAATAACATTGCCATAAAACAAATAAATCTGAGTGGATTAATTCACAATTTTCAAATCCAATCCAATCCAAACCCAAACGAAACCTAACAGTAATACGGCTTTCATAGGAGAGATATACAACAGCTGATTATTATAATAAACGTAATAATATATACATAGTAATTATCATATAAACACGTGAGTTTAATCAGACAGAAAATAAAAATATAAATACATAATCCCTCAAAACCGTAAACTATTAACGTGGTGAATAAAGCAGTTCATTTTTTACAGTACACATTTACTTCATAGTTTAACATTAATGAATTATTCAGATGGCATTGGATAGTAAAGCATATTGCTAATGGAAAGTAAACCAATCAGCTGTAGCTAAGAAATCAAATGTTTTCATTGTAGACATTTTGTAAACAAACTTACTCTCCATAAGGTTAACATTAGAAATTTAAAACGCCATAAAACGGAAACTTATGGGGTTTTCGAAAATATTTTTTCACTAAAACCTTCCCGGACACATATAGAGCAACTTCCTAAAATTTCATGGCGATCGGATGAGTAGTTTGGCAACGCATAAAGGACATACATACAGACAGACAGACATACATTCAATTTTATATATAGAGATAAGAAAGTTCAAACATTGCTATTGTACTTGGTTTTTTAGTGGCATAATTTAAGTTTTCCTAAACCTTTTCATATAAAACTATCAGCGACAATGAGATTAGGTGGATAATCTCACTGCCGTTAAAGTTAGGTAAATAAAATTTTTGGTACTTTATAACAGAGCAGTATTAAAAAATATTTATTGTATTTTGATTATTATTGCACTATAGGTTTGCTGAAAATTAAATAAATAACAGTTCTTTATTTTTTAGCTATTTTCTACGTTCTTTAAAAACACAAAGATGAAAATACATGAATTTGTAGTTTACCTAAATACCTACGATTCGATACCAAAATGATCAATATTTAGAAAGTAGTTTTTACAAATCATCAATTTAAAAAAACCAAAACTTTTCATCATTGTTAGTCTGTATGGATTCACTTCTAAAGGTTATCAGAAATTAACGAGTAGCGAACCACCTAATCCGGCAACATTGTTATCAGAAGCATTCAAGACGAACATAGGGATGAAGTTAATTTATTTTATCGGTAATATCTAAAATTACCTTTTAGTTAGTTCCTTTTACTTTGGCGTTCAACAAGTTACCCACAAGTTCAACAGTAAAGCTTAATATTAACGCGGAGACGTCACTTTTCGTTACCCGAAGCGTGAAAATTTTACGCTCCTAAACTTTTAATTTATTCTGTTTGCCAATGTCAATTACAACTTTACATTCCAGGTTGAAATGGTTCTCTGCTGGTTATACATATAAGACTTATTATCCAATTGAGTAAAAAGTTATTCAAAGCAATAAAGTTTTCATTGTTATGTTTTTATCATTAAACTTTTGAATTAAAATACAGCTTAAATGTATTATTTATTATTATTAACTTTTAACCCTCACTTTTAGCAACGAAAATCATAGTTTTCGTTGCTAAAAATCGTAAATTTTTTAAAGAATAAACCTTAGGCCCCGGGGCAATAATTACATTACTAACTACACATGTCTTTACAACGACACATGGATGTATTCAATAGGTCAGAATCATCAACCCAAACCGGAAACCACTGGAAACCGGTACTGTGAAATGGTTCTGTATCAACCGGAAACACATGTATGACGATATTTTAGGTTATGTTTGGTTAGATAATAGGAACATAAACATATTATTTCATAATATACATTGCTTAGTGTAATATGATGACAAGTATAATTTTTAACTGGTTCAAAAACGTTTTTCGTGTTCTCTGTGGCTTCGTGAACTTGAAGCACAAATCATAGGATTAGTAAAAGGATATTTTTGGTCATTTTTGTAAAATATAACATGGTAATAACTTTTTGTTTGATGAATTATAGTTCAATCTTATCGTTCGTAAAAATGTCGAGGCTAATTCATAATTTATTCCAACGACAAGTTTTAACTATTAGCCAATTTTATTATAAACCATTATAAAATACTACTAACTAAAACAACTAGGGTTGTTTCCAAAAATTTAAATCAAACTTATTTATTATATTATATAAAATTATTTTATAAATAATTTTTAGCTTACTTTTAAAAGTGGACTGCTTAATTTTACTTTCAAATCTTACCACCCCATAATTCAAGAATGAAAACTTTTTATAAAGGGAATATTCTTGTACAGTTAACGTTTTGGTGATCTACCATAAGATCCGCTATATAACCAATAAATATCTGAATTTACCTAAAATGCTTTTATTTATCAAATAAAACTCGCATTAATTCATTTCCTTATACTTCATTCATTTCAAATTCTCTCGTACGGAAATTATTTAATAAGCACATATATAAATTAATTTATTTTTTTAATAATGTAAATCAATTATTTTGTAACGTACGGATTAAAATAGTATCGTATATTTTTTCATGAATAGTTTCTATATTGTATGTACAAATTTTAGCCTAAAAATCCCTCGACAAATCTGTTCTCTGGTTGAGCCATTTCAGTTTTTTCTCATTATGAAAAGGGTATCCTAAATCGGTCTCAAAATTATTTTATAATTTTAAAATAAAAATAGTCTAAGGTAGAAATGCCTACTTTCATTGATTCTCACAGCATTCCATGCATTTCCCATGTTAATCTTAGTTTTCATGTTCATGTTAATTTTAGTTTTTTTAAATATTATTCTTGTTTTTATAACTTAAACCAGACTGTCTTATTATTTGTAATTTCTGTTGTATTATATTATGTTGAAGTTTTTGTTTTGTGTTTTTAAGTTTTTTTTTAGTCTGACCTGGATATATTTTATTTATTTTGTTTTTATATGTGTGCATTTTTGTTTAAGATAATAAAACCAATTCTTATACTTATGGATGACAACAAACTCTTATTTAATACAAATATCGATTAAACCTTCTATATACTATTATTGATTTAGAACTTTACTAAGTACGCAGGTATGCTGCGACGGGGGTATTAAAAACCCTAAACTATGGAGTATTGTTACAGTTTCTATTGCAGAGGCGAGTTCATACAACCAGTAAACTATGTAATAAACAGCTGTATCCGGAATAATATATGAGGAATGTATAGCGGGATGAGTTGGGTATCATCCCTATTGTATTAGTTGCGACAATAGGGGATGACGTGGGATGATTTATAGACCATCAAAGGCGAACAGCTGATTATGGTAAGTAACCTTGGAATTGCCTGCTCTCTATCCAAGTGTCGGAAGTATAAAAAAAGGTTTTATGTACTCTTTCTACGTAGCTTAGTTCATCCTTAATCCCTATAGTTAAGAGTAACTGAGCTTAAAGGACTGGAAGAATAGGAAAATGCTCCTTTGATCATTTGGTTATTAATTAATAATCCTCAAAAAACCGGCTGGTCTCCAAAAAATCTTTACATTTCATAAAATACATTAATCCCATCAAAGTTACATTATACTCACTGGAAAAAATCCACCAGACGGGACTAGTATCTCACAAAAGAATTTAAATATGAATAAGATGAAAAAGTATGATATATGTCCTTTCAACGCCGAGATATTATTTGTAAAATAGAAAGAAAAACTTCATACAAGGTGTTAAAAATCTTAAATTTAGAGTTTAAAATTCATTGATGTTTCCTATGCTTTTAGGTGCACATCATATATTAAACTTGGAAAACTAAAAGTTAAATTAGGTGATTTCAGTCACCTGATGAGTTATAACACTTACTTTTCAGGGACTGAATGTTCCTCATTTTTCTGGATTCAGCATACAAATTTCCCAAATAGTGTCATAACAGCTGTCGTCAATAAATAGGGTTGAAGAACACTTTAAAGGCTAAGCTTATTAAATGTGTCATTAATCCAATGCAGAGGCAATACATTGTTAAATAAGAAAAGCTTTTTGAAAACCCTGTAGTGTATATCGTAAATGTTAGTTTTACAACTGGTTTCTGAATTTAAAGAGTTGAATCGAAAACTACTAATTTTTCTCGTGCATTTGTAATAAAATCTCTAAATATTTTAAATAATTTATCATGTAGGTAATCTTATTTTAGAACATTTTCATTTTTATAGAACCTCGTGAAAATAAAATAAATTTGAGTTAGGTGTGGACTTCATAGTATCATTACATTCATATCCCAGTTCATTGATTTTGTAAACCATTTTTGATCAACCATGATCTGTGTTACCCAAAAACATTCTGATTTCAGCTATGGATATATGGTACACATTCGTTCGGTAAAAAATAAACTGGACCAAATTTAGCTCAAATTTATATATTGGGTATTTGGAAAATATCCCGCTTTTTTCACATGTCAAATCGTGTACAGAGTTTTCTGCTAATAAATATTAACCCAATTAAATTCTGTAAAAAGTGTTTTTTTAGTATTGCGAACCAATACTTGATACACTCATGTGAAAAGTTTCTTGTAATCTTCTTTTAGGAAGTTTGTAAAATATATTTTAAAAGTTTCTTCCCGTGGAAATAACCAAGCAGTGTTCATTCAATGCTGAAGATGGTCATAAAAGCATGTCATATATTGTTCTATATCTATCATTAACACTTTCAGAACCTTAAAAGATGGCCATATTGCTATTTATTAGCAACCTTCAAAAATATATAAGGTTTTTTCATTACAGTTTTTATCATTTGGTTAAACAATAAATAATACATTTACTGAAAAGGTGATTAAATATTACAAGACCAGATTTTGTTAAACCAAACAAGTTGATTAAGTTAAAACAATTTTATTTTTTAAATTTACTAATTACTTGACGTAAAAAATTTGACAACAAGAAAGGTCCCTATTAGTCTAATGATCTGTACCTAAACTTATTTCTGTGATAATCTTTTATTTTAATAACTACGTATTTTAACATTTTACATATTTAATTAGACCTAGTTTGTTGTGTGAACCAGTGTTTTATCCTTCTGTGATATTATAGGCTATAATATGTTTAATTTTATAGGCCAGCTTAGAGTATTACTAAGTATCAATTAATTATTATAAATAATTATGGCCATTTTTCTGACCATGTATTTTGTACCAACAAGTACCTAAGGAAAAAATAATATTTTTGAAGTTTGAATTTTATGGTATCCAAATTAAAAAGACTAGACATAAATTTCCTTCTAGAACAGATAAATAATTAGCTTTCGTACAAATCAATAGTAAAATGCAAAATACGAGTTTAGATTACTATGCAAAATTCACAAGTAAAAAAATCACTGTTCCTATAAAAACACTATTGATATCATAAACAATCTCAGAAATTATGGTTACATTATTTAATAAAATAAATCAAACTAAAATAATAAATACAATTTATTACAACAAATATTTACATCATAACACTTATATCACAATTTCTTAAAATCGGTACAGGGCAATATACTTAGGTATATTATGATAGATAAACCTATGTTTGCTTCCAAATTATTTAAAAATTGAGAAAATATTTATTTCTGAAAAATTCTTCTATTTTAGGTTAAGGAATATATTTATAAAAAACATTCACCTCCTCATACTCATCCGCATTTAACTAATATTGTCTTTAGTTACAACAACATTATATACAACGGAAAATAAAATTAATCTACTTAAACAGTTTTCTACAGAATATTGTATCGTGGCAGGTAAAGACATCATTTTAAAATCTCCCCCTTAAAACAATTAAGAAATGGAATTTCCAAAATAAAATTCCACAATAACTCAACGAATGTCCTAATTAGCATTGTGCAATATTTGACTTAGAAAATACGAAGTAAAATTTAAGTTGTTTTTAAAAGAAAAAGTCACACTATTTTTTCTTTTATAACTAATATGGCAACCCAAAATCTTTTAAAAGAAACTAACTTGATTGGTTCGTAAAAACGGTGAGTAGAATATGGTAAACCGATTTAATTATCATTATTTACAGGTAGCTTTCGTAAATTTTCGAAACTAAAATTAAATTTGTTCATTTTAAGTTAAAAGGTAATAATGAAAATGTTTATTATTTAGTATTCTGCTTAGACAATATTTTGCAACACTGTTATATCTACTCTGTTTAGTTATTTCTTTCTATACTTTATAAAAAATAACTGGTGGTAATAATTTGTTAAATTAAAATGGAGAAAAAACTTCAAATTAATGCTTTGTGTGAACGTTTTTGAGCAAAAACATGGATTTATAAAAATTATATTTACTTTTTAGGATTAACAAGATCTAAGTAGCTACAATTACTGTACATTACATATCAGGTAATCATTACATGAGGAACTTTAGGTGTAAATTTACAATTTGCAGCATTGTTCAAATACAATCTGAAATAAATATTAGCTTCAACTTTACGTGTTTGTTAGATTATCATCATTTTTCGCTGAGCTTCTTCTATCCAGTCCCGGAACAATATTAGGTTTTGAAGGCCTGACCTCAGACAGATTAGGTTTGGAAGTAACAGGTTCTTTAACGGAACCAGTTCCAGCTGCGGAACTGTTCCAGTCCAAGTCGTTCCAAGGTTGGACCTCGGCAGATCCCATGAACAAGTACACAACGTTGGTCGCTACCAGGACGATGACAGCGATCCAGAAGACCAGACGCCATTGGAGAAGAGTGCTCTAAAGATAATAATATCAAGTTATAGTTAATTATAAAATTACAATCATTTTTTAAGTATAGGAAAAAAGTTATGTTTGTGCATGTGCTGTGTATTATTTTGGACCGAGAAAATTTCCCCTATTAAAAATTATGCAAATCAGTTGCATTTCTGACAGTTTTCCTCTATACATTTCAGAATCAAATATTTCTCCTGGGTAACTGATTATAGCGGAAGTTGAAAGGGTGAGTTTTGCATTTTAGAATTGAGTTTCCTACGTCTGTTTTGAATCTTATTACGATAATGCTCTTGTACATGATAGGTAAGTAAAGTATTATTGACAACATAATATAAATAATATCGGTAACATTCAACGTTTAATATAAATTATTAGGTAAGCACTATAAAATTTAGGAGTTCCTTCACCTATAAAAACGTTGTGTAGTTTACAACACAAGAGCGACAGGAAAAGTCTATGTTTGTTTTGACCTCATGAACGATATCCTTAAGTATTCGAAATCAGTTCAGAAATATTCTGTATATTAGGAGGTACTAATTTCGATCATTAGTGTATAAAATGGTTTGCCTCAGAGGAATATGAAGTTATACAGATTTTTACTTGAACCAGTGTTCCACTAAACCTTATTAAATAAATATCAACAATTGATATTTAATAGCCATTGAAAATATATTATTCAAAAGATGTTTAAACACATAGGGAAATACTAATAGGGCGTCTTTGAACCTTGAAGGGATTCAATCCCAAAGGAAATAAAGGAGACTTTGAAACGAATCGCGTAATGTTTTTATCTTACAGTGAAAGCTAAAATTGTCTGGACCATACAATTACCAAATATTACATAACAATTGTTAGAGAGTAAATATTTAAGAATTTATTAACTCCGATTGACTGATGAGGATTCAAACTGCTACGATAATAGACATTGAGTTAGGTGGTAACAGTGGTGCGTTGATGAGACTAAAATATTTTACGTATTTAGCTTGAAATGTATACTGTTAAATATTTTTAAACGACTATCTTAAGGCAAATTTTTATTTGAAATTTTCAGATGTTTTTTAAAGTAAATTTTACAAATTAATTCATATTAATAAGGAAAACATTATTTACTCCATGTAAATAATCTTAGTTTTCAATAATAAGTATAAATAGTTTTCTCAAAATGCCACTGTTTTAGGAACATTTAAAAACATATAATTTATATGTATGTTTCAAAATACACTATAGTCTCTAGAGAAACTACCTAGCTACCTAATCATTTTAATTAGTATATCCTTTTATATGGTTAATTAGGATAGTTATAAAAACAACTGATGGAAAGTCATGTATTTTTCTTTGGAATTTTATTCAAGAGACAAATTTTATCTTTAGTCTTTACTCATAAAAGTCTTTAGTTTTTGCCCCAAAAGAATAGCAGTGTTATGCTAAAAATCATTCTCTTCTCTCTTCTATGACCTATTTCTATTTTACTGTCTACTTAAGATGGAGTTTGCTTTCAACCCTCAATGACTATATCAATCTTCTTAGTCTTTCATTTGCCAAATAGTCTCAATACGCTTTTAAGTAAAATTAAAGTATAAATGTTGTGTATACGTTGTTTATTTGTATACACGTAGTTGTACTTACGTCAGGGGTGAGGACACCGACGAGGTAGGGGGTGAAGATGCCAGAGATGGCGCCGATGCCTCCCACCAAGGCCATCAGAGTGCCGGCGTAATTGGGCGATAGGTCTAGGGCGTTGACCTTGAGGCTGGGGACGAAGGCACCCATCAGACCCATACCCACGGTGAAGAACAAGGAGACCATGACCTTGTCGCAGCCGGAGTAGGAAGCGGCCAAGATGCCTAGGGCGGGACCGGTGGCGGCTGTGGATGAGAATCGACATCCTTCAGTACCGGAATAACGTGGTGTGAGGAAATAAAAAGCTATTCAATATCTTTAGTCACTTTTCCAACGTGTCTGTGTTTTTAACTACACAAAGTTCTAAAAGGTGGAGAAACTCCTTCCGTTTTCAAGTGATTGCCTAATAATTCAGATTAAAAATTAAAGTTTAAGTTACATATTAATTATATCATGTTGACAATAATATTATACGTATATACCATACACAACACAAAAACTCTATAAGAACCATAACCAAATAATCCACCAAATAACCGTTGTGCTCCAACTTTTGTTCTGAGCGCACGCAATCTTGTGTCACCCATCTGGCTGTGAGGCGGAGTGTTGTGTTATTTTGTAACCTAAACATTCAATTTTGTATGTAAATTTTTAGGTTACTTGAAAACGGGAGGAGTTTCTCCACTTCTAGAAACGTTGTAAATTTAAATCACTGACGCGCTGAAAAAGTACAATAAAAGATATGGAGTATGAATAACCAACGTCATTATGAGATTTAACAATTCTGTAAATAAGAACTGTCGTAACAAGATACCGGACGGCACTCTTATCGTAGCCTTAAAATTATCAGTGTAACTGATTGGGTGGTTCACTAGTTACACTATGTTCAATATTAATGTGCTGTCGAGGTAGGGGGTTGATTTACAGTCTCCCTCCACCACCAATCGCAGCCGATTAGCTGGCTCATTACTAATTTTACGTCAACTGTCTGTTTGTTTACATTTTCATTTTTCATTGTCATGGTTTTATATCTGGTTACCGTATGCATAGTCCAAATTCTTTTGTGATATGATTTACATAATATATACTACTTCTTAGCTCCACAATATTGTAGTTAGAGCAATATACAGACACAACTAAATTTGCTGGGCGAATAATAAAAAGAAAATATGCCTTGCAAATGTGTTTTCCAACAAAAATAAATTACATTAATTTTATTCAGATTAAGGAACATTACACGTGTATTTTATATTTTTAAATAGTAAATTTAAATTATTTTTGAGACAGTCAACAATAAAATTACTCTACCTACTACTGTGGGAAATAGGTTAGGTCATGGATATATATGAAAGAAATGTTTTCAGTTCACGTTCCATGTTTATAACTCGTTGCGTTAGCTTGATACTGTAGTGAAAAGATTCCCGAAATTCTAAAAGTATAAATTTTATGTGAACAAAAATGATTACTAGTGTTGTTTTATTTAGGAGTGTTTTCAATATTCAGCAGGCAGCTGTTATTTTTCTGAAGCTAGAACAGATGACAATGTAAGGAGAGAAGAATCTTCATGGTAGTCAGAATAGGTGTACCTTTTATTCCACTGCATATTATTATTAAATAGACTGTATTCACTTTAAAAATAAAAAGTTTGTTGGTTAATACTAAGAAAAGTATTGATACTATTTGGTGATGGTTTGATACTAAACTGATTGCATTTGTTTATTGGGATATTAATTCAAATTCAAGACGATATTTGACCTAATTCAAGTTGACCGACATTATTGGTAAACTAAAAATAGTAATAATAAAATGAAATTAGAGTACGTCTATTTTTAAGACCTACTCTAATTTTAATACTCAACATTTAGAGAGATATACGGATGGAGATTCTCCTTCTTGAGATAATATTACTGAGGTGTTTATAAAAATTAAACCTTTTTCTGATACGCTTCTCCATGCAATGAAAGAATTGCTTTTAGCGAGCGTCACAGGTCTTGAGAGCTCATAGAGGAGTAACAGGGTGAGATGGCAGGGGTGGGTGGTGGTGGTGGTGGGGATTGGGGTGGGGGTGGGGGTGGATTATTGTCCAACTTGTACAAAGGCAGCTGACTTGACGGACTGTGACTAAAGTTCTCTCATTCAGCAAACACCCACAAGCAGGGTCATTACTTCTACAGCTCGCCTCAGATTCTGTTGGCTACACTCATTAACTGTCACAGAAACTTAAGAAAATTTACAATTAATGAGTTTCTAATTGTATTCAAGCACACTGAATAAAGTTTGCTTCATCGCAAGGGTCTGAAATCACGCTTTTCTTGCTCGGCTTAACCGACAATCTTTTTTAAATTGAAATGAAATGACACAAACCTGAGCTTATGAGATCCAAATGCAGGCGTTGTTTACTTTTAAAATATCACTTTTTTAATTTCCTGTACTTTCTTATTGGGCGATCTAATAAAATCTTAGAGGAAATGCTTGTTTACGATTATGGGTAAAGTTTAGTATTAAGTTACAGGTAATCGAATTGGAATACAATGTCTGGAACCGGATATCAAAGGGTGGATCCTTAAGACAATGGCAGCGGTTTGAAAGTCGTAACCTTAAATTCGTTTTAATGGCTTAAATTTAACAGCAATTTTGTTTTGGATCAACCGTTTGAGATCAAATTTTCAGCATTGTTTTCTACAACTGTAATTAAGGCCTTTGATATAATGTAAATAGCAATCTATGTTACCTGTAAGATTTTCAACTTTTTACGTACACAAACTCACCAAATATGTCCACTTTCGTTTGATAGTTTCAGTTTACGTTAGCTAATAACATTTTAAAACACACACCTAAACTTTACTCTTTTTTATTTTATTAAGACCCTGTATTCTTGGACGGAAAACAATTTTTGAACGCCAAATACCAAACTTACCGATGGAGATAAATATTTTCCTGACGAAAGTTATGGAGACGTTCCTACTGACTAGGAGGTCGACGATGACTCCACTGACGAGGGCGAAGACCCACATGACCAGGTACGGCGCGGCGGACAGGAGTCCGTTCTGGAATTTGAGAGGGAAGTGGTCACTTTCGTGGTTTAAAACCTTGATGCTTGTTGTATACAGAATCAACTTAGGTCAAAATATACACTATAGGTGGAAAACACTTACAAAGCTACACGTCTGTACGTTAGCTAGGATCTCAATTTATATAAACTATCATTTAATTATCATTTATCACTAACCGCTATACTTCTTAATGTAAGAGAAATTTTATTTTTCTCAGGAACCATACATGATAAAGCTTTGATTTTATTTCTGTGTGAAAGATATGCTTTAGGAGCATACTTTAAGATAGGAAGTTTGAAAAATGATTACTCTAAATATTTTTATTTTATTATTCAAAAATATATTCTTGAGTTTTATCAAAAATATTCTTAAAATTAAAAAAGTAATTTTTTTACCGGTTAAGTATTTTTGTAAAGGTTGAGGTAAAGGTTAATATAACCACCAATTCAGGAGGCTTATAAATAAAAATGACTAAAGGTTAAGGATTAAGATCCCCGGCCTGCCCAACTAAGCAGAGTGGCAATGGTAGTAGTACTCGAACACACATAAAATCAAGCTGGACATACACATTTATTCTTAATAGTGTTTAAAAATTCAACCATTCTAAGAAATTTAATTTTAAAAGGTTTAATTCAATTCAATTCCATTTTTAAATTCAAATTTTAATCAGGTTTGATATTTACTGTTTAAAGACACATGCCATGTTTAAAAAAAATATATTGAAAAATGACTAAGATATAAAATATTTTATAAAACATAGGAAATGTCTGACGTATGTCTGATATACATTTTAGGATATAATTTCATTGAAAATATTTATGCTTAATTTGACCCAATATACCACATCACAAAGTTTTGTTACAGACTTTACAGACACTCTGTAGTTGCTTTTGAACTAGGTAAGGAATTTGAAGCTAATATTAATAAATAATTTATGATAAATCTCATGTAACCTCTGTTGCAGTATGGTTCCAGCTGAACCTGCCAAAACTTTGGGATGATGGATTTATTAAACCTTCCATTCTAGGAACTTTCAGAGTGGTTGTTTCTTTATTTTTTTGTTAGCAATACACATATATTTTTGAAATTAAGTGTAAGATATAGTCTAGGGAGCAAAACTCCATTTGGCACTTCAACATAAAGCACTCTAGGTATTTATACCTGCAAAGTGTTTTTAAATTAAAAATTCTGAATAAACACCTAGTATGTATTTATATTTTAACGGTACAGTATCTTCAAATGACGACCATATAATATGGGCGACATAATATTTTTTTAGCATCTGCAGTATTTATGTTTCAGGATTCCTTATAAATTTCCACAATCTTGCAATCTTGAAGTATGCTTTTCAATAATTTTATTCATTAACAGTAAATTTAATGTGTGTCAATAACACACCATTTTTTATCCATTCAACTTATTACGAGTAAAATTACATTAAAATCACACAGATATGTGTATAAGATAATGGAAACATGAAGAATAAAAGACGTGTATTAAAAAAACAATAATTAAAAACACGTAGGACCTTTTTTCAGAGTACTCAAAGATCTTTGACTATTTCAAATAAATTCCAAAGAATGGTTCTAAAAGACATTCCTCCCACTTAAAGATAAAAGTTCAAACCAAGACAAATGTTTAAAAACCGATTGCGGTTTGACAAATGGATGGTTGAAGGGGGATTTGAGACTGGGATGGATTGTTCCTGTCATTTCTCAATTTGATTTTAAAATATATCTTGACTTTGTTTTATAATTAATAAACCACCCATAAAATATCTTCTTTAGCTCTTTCTGGAATATGAATTGTATTCAATATTTTACTTCTATATTTTTAAATATCGCATCGAGGTGGTAGTTTATCATTTCTTGAAGATAAATATGAAGAATACTTTTTAAAAATTCATACATTTTAGTGAATTTATTGTAAATTACACTATTTTAATAAGACCCGAAACAAAACTTTTTTACGTTTTGGGAATCCCAGATGCCAAAAAAATCTTGTTTTAAAACTTTATAGATGCAACAATTTAAAAAAAATACAGTTTACTTTAACTCCAAATTAACGTAAAATTACTTATCTTTAAGTTTAATCTCGTTTTAGCTCAATAAATTTCGGTTTTTTATCCGACTTGTTTTACCATATCAATCCAACTGAAATATATGTAGATACAAAATAAATTTTATCGGAAAAGTTTTTACTTTGTTTGGATACATTTTACAATGTGGAGTGTAAATTGTAGGCAGTTTTTGAGCGGTATTTATTCTTGTGGCCTACCTGGTGTATGGAGAAGTGCATGACACTCTTCATATACTTGGGCAGGTCGGTGATGATGGTGAACAGCCCCCAGTCGTGACCAATCTGGGCGATGATCAACCCCCAGAGAGGAACCGAGGTGAAGATATGCCGCCACGGGGTGGGTGCCAAGTCCTGGGAGAGAAGGATAATACTTCACACCAATACACTACTTTAGAATATCGTAAAACTAAAGTCAACTTCTTTTAAACCATTCTTGATTTTTCCTTAATTATAATTTGTACTGGCACGGTAGCTTAGAGGCATCACTCTGGATCAGTATGTCAAAGGTTTCTGGATAGCTGGACCAGTGGCCGGGGACTCCTGTCAGATCATGAGCGGTCACCTCTGAAAGGGGTGATTTAAGTAACACCAGTATTACTTTGAAAGGGGTCTACGGCACATTCCGTAGACCCCTTTCAAAGTAATAAAACCCAGACAGACTATACAGCTAGATAATCAAGCAAACAGCCTTTAAGAAAGAACAAAAACCAACACAGCACAAACATAAACAAACTGCCCCACCCTATTACAATAAATCCTGCCTACTTACTCGTTGTTATTTTCCAAATGATGAAAGTTGAAGTACCTTGTTTCTGTCGACGATTCAATTATTGGTTTATTGGATATTCAACGGAAACAAGGTACTGTGGTATTTAAATTGTAGTTTTGAGTCAACCAAGAAGGGAAATATTATTTTAAATTGAGTTTGTTGTAGTGATCTGTGGATTTTTAAGAAAAATATTTTTAGATATTAGTAGGTTTTATAAAAAATCATTAGAGGACAACACTAAAATACTGGTTTTGGTAAACATTATACTTATTTTTAAAGAAATATAAAAGAGTAATGTGATATGCATGTAAAATGAGGGAGAGTTATCATTATGTGGGGGTAACACTCGGAGATAAAGGAACGGATTAAGTTGAAGAGACATTGAGTTTGTGTCTCTTGTGATAAAGAGATACAATGAGGAAAAATTGATTAAATTAATCTTAGGAGCATTATTTTCACTATAAGGCTAAATATTAGGGTTATAATTTTTTCAGATCTGTCATAGCTACATTATACACGCTAATTTATAATTATAAAAAAACCGTCTTCCAAAAATTACCGACTACCAATCTGAATTCATACTATTTAATGATTAGAATATAGGAAAAATAGCTATATAATTTTTACATTTTCCATCACGGTTTTATGTAAAACAAAGTTTTACGACGTTTCAGAATCTGGAATCTGATCCCGTCCTCAGCCAAGCTAGTACGTAAAAAATTACATGACTTTACATTATCAGGTTGTCTTTGAGTCTTTGTTGTAACGAGCCGTTTTAGTTGGGGAGGGGGTAAAGAATTAATATTCTTTTGTTACTGAAATAGCGACCTACCCAGGTAGGTATTTTAAGCCAAGTATGAATGAGGAATGAGTGTAGGATGATTGTGGCGCGATCTTGTAGTCTTGTTACTTTCTAAGGCTGACATGTTCCTTAGACAGGGCTGTTAATTATTGGCCCAACAGCCGATGGCAACTAATGAACCTACAGTTTAACGTGGAATCCGAACCACGGCCTCTGAATTACGAATTGGTCTAATTATGAGGATGGTCTTTGTGGATTAACGTAGTATTCAATAGTGCGGACGTTAATCCACACAAGAGAACACTACATCCACCGACCATCTCTCACAACCATCCACAATTCGTGAGCTCCAAGTAGCTGGATTACACGAAGTCGCCACCATCCCAGTCATATATATGTGTGATATATGTATGGTCACAGTCAATCAAGACCGTCCGAATACCCGTTTATCGTCGTTAAACTTACTGATATGTACGAAAAATAGATAGCCGAGTCTTAATGTGTATATGTAATTTTGAGGATCATTGGGTGGACAAATGCTACTTGATAAGTTTCATTATTCATGTTTCTATTGCCCATGTTCATATTAATCTCTGGAATATTAGTACTAATCTGGGTAGGTGGTGTAGTTGATAGCATGTAGGGCTTCAAACTGAGTCATCGATCACTCTGGTTGAAAACCAGGTTGAGTTTCCAATCAGCTTTATTAGTACTGATGGCTCACCCCTATATTTTCTTAATATGTCCCATGCGCAGTCGTGTGATCTATGTAGGTGGATAATGTATAGATAAAAAATTGCTACTCTGTTGGCACCCCTTGTTACGAAACCCCCCCTAAAATGTTGTCAACAGGTAGATCACGGAATTTGGTCCCCGAGGCCCAGGATTCCAATAATTTTGTCGATTTCTATAATCCAGCTACGTCTAGGTCATTGTGGATAGTTATGAGCAATTGTCGATCGATGTAATTTATTTTGTATGTATTAACGTCCGCACAGTTAAATACTGAGTTTATCTTTATAGACCATCATCATAATTAGACCAGTTCGTAATTCAGATGCAAAAGTGGTTCGTATTACACGTTAAACAGTAGGTCCCATAGATCCCATGTCCTTTGGGCTAGTAATAAATAGCTCTATTTAAGGAACATGTAGCCTTAGTCAGTAACAAGACAACAAGATCGCACCACAGCCGTCTTCCACTTAATATTCATTCGTACTTGGCTCAAAATGCCTTCCTTGGTAGGTCCTAATTCCATATGTTATTAGTAATAGTAGTAAAAATAGTAATAGATGTATAGAGTGAGAAAAGATTCATTAAAACGAATTCTCTTTAGAAAAACGAATTCATTTAAATGCTTTTAACTAAGCATACCTGCCGCCTCTTGAGCTGACCCACGCTCTGTCCCATGAGGAAGTCCCTCTCTCCGTCACTTATGAAAGGATGGCTCTGCGGATCGCTGTAGCAGAGGACCTGCCAGGCAGCCAACCAGACCAGACCGGCACATCCGAACACGTAGAACACGTTCACCCAGCCTCCGTCCATGTATCTGATCAGGATCCCTCCCAGAGCCATCGATATCACGTTGCCTATCTGCGCACCTGGTGGGACAATATCAAAACCGTGAAGACAATGGTTTTTGTAGTACTGTCATCAGCCAATATATATCACCAGTGATACTATGTGAAACATAATAGCAAATCTTTAAAACTCATAGTGGCAATGGTCATTAGTTATCCAATATATTTAATTACAGTTTTCAAACTCGTCCCTATTTTTAACTACACAACGTTTCTGGAGGTAGAGAAACTCCTCCCGTTTTCAAGTGATTACCTAATAATTTACACCAAAAATTGAATGTTATAGATATTAATTTATCACTTTGTCGAATACTATATTTATCCATTATTCAACAAACAAAAATTATATCGATAACGCAACAGATAACCACAACACTCCACCTTCGAGTTAGCAGATATAAGATACACAGTATAACGTGCATTCAGAACGAGAGTTGGAGCATGACTGTTCTCCAAATTGTGATATTATTAATATTTGAGACTTAAAAATTCAGTTTTTAATTTAAATTATTAGGTATTGACTTGAAAACGGGAGTAGTTTCTCCACCTCAAGAAACGTTGTATAGTTAAAAGCACAGACACGTTGGAAATGTCCAATAAATTAAATTAAATACAATGGAAAATGTTTGAACTTTAAGATGCACAAGCACTTAAGTACCGCAGAAGGTGTAAATAGCTAGGCTCCTATGAATTTACGTCACAATAATAAAAAATGTCCCTGGATACTAGTATAAGGTCAATCATGCATGAGTAACATTTCATTGTTGGTTGAAGACAGGCACAACATAGCTAATTAATAAAAACTCTTATTCTTATCAAATCGAATCTACACTCTATTATAATCACTAACATAATTTTTGATACAAATATATAGGGTAATTCCAGGATAAAAGCTTTTTTGATATGGATATGTCGTAGCTCTGGCCAGACCTCCCCACCAGAGTGGGGAGGTGGATAGGGCAATTTGCAAAATAAAAATTTGTAACAGGTTTCCATAGAAACTAGTAGAGCTGTTGTATTGAATTTTTAATGTATAAGAATAAGAAAAGCTGTTTCAAAGAACTGAAAACATTCCCTTTAGACATATCCATGATATAACCTATTTTTCACAGGGAACAATTTTAGACTATTGACTGTTTCAGTATTTCCTTATACGTTTAGTGCAAAGTAATTTCGATGAATTTCTAATTGTGGTATGTATTTTTCGTGAATGTTTGTAGTTTATAATTGTACTGAAGGAATATTAAAATCTTCAACTAGTGATTTATTTAATACGTACCAATGTGTTTATATGATTTGCGCAGTAATTTCGATTAATATATTTTAATAATTTCATTTTGAAGTACTTGACTCACCTCAAAACTCTTTTCCGTAAGTCCAAATCAGAGTCGTCTTGTAAAGTATCAGTTTATTTTCATGCGAAGTTTACGACAAAAATTTTTATTCAGTAGTTCTATTTTGTGCTATGCAATTTGAAAAAAAGTATTTATATGGAGATATTACTATTGTTTAAGCATAATTACGGTATATCCATTGATATTAAACAATTTTACGATGACTTCCAAATGAACATTTTCCATTCGTTTGTTAACTATATCAGTAATTATTTTTGTATTCAAAGAGTGCCCTAAGATGTAATTTTGTTTCCAATTAACTTCCACACCTTTCAAAATTACCTAAATATCGATTAAACTTAACAACGTACAATATTTTCATTGTGTGTGCTTTATATTTTCCCAGAATAGATTGCAACTACTCTTCGATTCCGTATTTTAAACATATCGCTATTTTGGGCCCAAGTACTGTTTCCCTAATGTATAAGCTATAAGCAGCCTTACACTCTCACCCCAAGTGTTTGGTTCTGGTTCAACTTGTTGCTCAGGAAAAAGTTATATATCGTAACTACCAGTCATAAACGTACTCATTATCTGACCAAAATTGTTTCGTTGAACATATGTTTTTGATGTAAAAATAATATTTACGACATTTTTTCTGTAATTCGTGACCTAGCGGGTCACGAAATGTGGATAGTTGTGAACGATGGTCGGTGGGTGTAGAGTTCTCTTGTGTGGATTAACATCAGCAATATTGAATGCTACGTTCATCCGCAAATACCATCCTCGTAATTAGACCAGTTCGTAATTCAGAGACAGTAGTTCGGAATACACGTTAAACTGTAGGTGGCTTAGTAAAATGCCATTAACTGTTAGGCTATTAACATTTCTATCTAGGAAAATGTCAGTCAGTAACGAGACTACAAGATCGTACCACAATCATTCTACACTCATTTCCATTTATACTTGGCTTAAAATACCTACCTGGGTAGGTCGCCATTTCAGTTAAAAGTATAAAGTATAAGTAAAAATAATTATGTTTACCGAGTTAATGACACATAAGAGAGTTTCAAAGCGTGTATATAAAAGATAGATTTATTAAGGTTGAGGTAATAGAAGTAATAGAATACGTGTATTTTTAGCAATGACTGTTTTCTAATAGTGTTCGTGTGCATAATAGTATCCCTAAAACGTTTGATATTAATATCTATCACTTAAACTATTATTGGCTATTTTTGCCTATGTTTGATACAAACTTTTTCACACTCTCTCATGATATCTATACTGAATTCTCCCAATACATTTCAATGCCTTAACCTCATGGTACATGACTCCTTGATAAACTTACCAGCGAACACGGCAGCTCCTAGCCTCCCCCTCTCCTGGGGCGGTGCCCACTGGGCTAGCATCACGTTCAGACTGGGGTACATTGGGCCCTGTCATCAAAATAATAACAAACTTAAGAATGATTGTACAGGTATTTAGAACTGTAATCAAAATCATGCATCAGACTAAACTGTATTTCCTGAAAACAGAGTATACCTTAATCGGAATTGTTTTAATTCCTCAACTCTGGATCAATACTATATCAACTTTCATAATAAGAATCTGAATGTACTGCAGAACCGCCATGCACGTGGCGTACACCTTAACCTTAGATGTAACCTTAGATATATGTTGACAACAGTATCTTCTTGTTGAAGTTTTGGACTGGAACGGTGACGTCACAAGCGACGTCCTGTAATCCAGCTACTTGGAGGTCACGAATTGTGGATAGTTGTGAGAGATGGTCGGTAGGTGTAGTGTTCCCTTGTTTATATTAACGTCCGCACTATTGAATACTACGTTAAACTGCAAAGACCATCCTCATAATTAGACCAATTCGTAATCCAGAGGCCGTGTTTCGGCTTCCACGTTTAACTGTAGGTCCATTACTTGCTTTTGGGCTATTCATTAGCAGTCCTGTCTAAGGAACTTTTTTTGGCAGGTGGTAACTTTATGAGTACCTCCGCTCCTGCGAGTGTTATGTGGTGACTCCACCGCTAAGCGGTGTTTACCCTAACTAAACCCATCTTTCCCCATCTGTCCAGCATGTCAGCCTTAGTCAGTAACAAGACTACAAGAATCATCCACAATCGTCCACAATCATTCACAATCATCCGCCATTTTCTTACACTCAATCCTCATTCATACCTGGCTTAAAATACCTACATTGTAGTATGGTTGCCGTTTTAATAATCTAATCTAACCTAAAGCCAGTGTGGTCAATTAAAATCTTTGAGCTACCGCATACAATACCGTAAAAATATCGTGAGACAGCGATATGAGTCACATAGGCTCGCCAGTGGAGACCGCTGATGATTTGACAGGAGCCAGCCTCCTATTTTGATTAAGCAATCTTGCTACGGTTTCATGTATTAAAGGTATTCTTTATCACGTTCACGACAACACTATGGTCTTATTGTATTAAAATATCCTGGATAAAACAAAAGAGGAGCAGAATTAGAATTAGATGTTTTCCTAATTATCGAATGAAAAAATAATACAGGACAACTAGTTTAGCAGCACCTAAGTCATATTTGTTATATATTTTTCCTTAGTGAAACTTTAACCTCAAATAGCATACCGATAGGTATATGTTTCTAAACATACAATCGTCATGTACCAAAAATAATATAAACGTCTTATACTTTCATATCCATTTTAGCAAGTAGTTTCCTAAATATCCGTTCGAGCAGCACTGTTCCAAACGAAAGTGCACAGACTTCTTTACCGACCCCATATTAACTAGTGGTGTTCTCTAGCGGGCGTTAGCTGAACTAAACCCACCGTTTAGCGAGAGGAAAAATTTGTCAAAATAAGAGGAACCCCTCCATTAATTACTCTTACATGTTTATTTCTTATTTTTTTAATAATATTTAAATTTGTATAAATAATTTGAGCTATAATATATTGGTTAGATTTTTATTACTTATTTTGTAATTAATAATAACTTTAAACTTATTTTATGTAAAGAAAATTATTCACTTTTGATTTTCAATATGAGTTAATTTATTGTTTTACGAAACTCAGTTATATCTATGAAAAGATTGCCATATATTTTTTTCAATATAAATAGTCAATAATAATGGTTTTATTTTTATAATTTTAGAAAATAAGAATTATTTTATTTTAATATTATATGTATTTTATGCAGCAGCTTTTTTACGTGTTTGAATCTACGGTTTGAGTCTAATTGTTTTTATCACAGAGAACGGTTGAATGCTTTTCAATACGGTACATAGAATAAGATAAAATAATATTTTTACAATATAATTGTAATATAAAAATTGGTTTTATTTTTATAATGTTTAGTAAATTTTTTTATTGGTTATTGAAATATGCGTTTGACTTTTATCTCTTTTTTATAGATTATACTTTTTGTTATTGGTTATATATATGTCTTACACCCTTATTAATAATGACCTAGGTTTAAGCTGGGTGGACTTATGTTGGTACTCTAACTAAATTGCTGAGCTTTATATCCACACCATGCCTAGAGTCACAGACGAACTGAAACAAAATACATTTGACAATATGGTTTAAAACTCCCTTTTGCTTGGATACTTTTTGTTGATTGGTTCACTCTGGATGTTGAAAGCATCCACCCTAGATACCACAGACTTTGTAAAGCTGGGTGGACTTAGGAATTGTCTGATGATCATAAAACCTCCTGTAGTAAATTTTCACACTGACACAAGATAATGTGCTGTAACATCTCAAGATCTGCTGTATATGTTGTTCTGTAGAATACCCACCTGAAAACTATTTTTTACCCTGCCTGTCCTATGTCTCACATTCCTGCGAGGTTTATGAGTGACTCACCGTAAACATACCCAATCATGAGTTCCCACCTGGCAACAGTCTCTAACGCTTACTACTGTGGGCTAACACTGTGTGCTAACTGCTTCTGTTCAACCTAGCTGTCTGCAATATTAGATAGGTTTTTATTTTATACTTAAAAATTACAAAATAACTCTCGTTGAGATATGTGGAAGGTAGTTTACCTGACCCAGGCCGATACAGAATCTGACAAATATGATATATGCTGGCCCCAGTCTGGCGGCCCACGGGGTCAGCAGTGTGCCCACCGTTGACGTCAGCATTCCCAGACTCAGCACGTGCTTCCCGCCGAACCGCTCCGCCAGCAGACCCCCGGGCAACTGCGTCAGCACGTAGCCCCAGAACACCGCTGAGAGGATCAGACCCTGGGTGGACTCCGACCAGGTGAACTCTGCCGACTGTGTCACAGGGAGGATATAAATACAAACTAAAGAAGAAAGGACAAGTCCTTTTTTATACTCTTGTTAGTTTTTAGTTGTTATCACAACTCTCACCAAGGTCCCAAGCTCATCCAAGAGTGAACCTACCGAGGGAAATGGATCGAATGTGTCCTCAAGGAGAAACGACAATCATTATAAGTCCTATTTTAATCCTAATCCTCTTATTTTTATCCAATTCTTGGTCGCTAGCTTTTGTGGGTTTTATTAGAATATTACGACTCTCTCGAAAGGTTTCATACTTAACCACGAGTCAACCTACCAAGAGAAAATGATCAATTGTGTACTCCTATTTTTAATTTTTCTAATTTTAGAGGTTAAAATGTTTTAAATTTTTTACAGTTTACATCATGCATGTGATAGTCAGAACCAGAAAAAATTATTGTAAAATTATGGTTTAAAATACCTTTCTGACAATGGATCCTGGAGTAGTTTTTCGACTACGGCTGTTTCGTGTTGCTTGAACACATCATCAGGTCTTGAGTATTGCCGTCAACTGTTTACTTTACACTAAAACACTACTATTTACAATAACACTACACCTGATAATGTGTTCAAGCAACACGAAACGGCCGTAGTTGAAAAACTACACCAGGATCCATTGACAGGAAGGTATTCTAAGCCATAATTTTACCCTTCAAGGATTCAGAGGCTATCCATATTTTTATTTACCAGCGATTATACCTACAGTCATTTTGACATTAACATTTTTTATATCAAAACTACTTTTTTATGTTAAGTCAAACCTTACCGTAAACAACCTCAATAAAAGTAAATCGTTGATTTAACAAAATTTTGAAATACCACTGAACTATGTATAAGACACAATGGAAATGTTACCATATATTACGAATAAAAATGATTAAAACATTGATGTTACGAATTTTTAACATAATTTTGAACAAACATAAATCTTACCTCTACAAAACGATTATTTAGAAGTTTACACTTCGTAACTTGTCGTGTAGAATACGACTCAAACCTACGTAAACAAACGTGGTCTAACTTAAATCATCATTATTACACAATATAACAATCTACATCCTGTTGCTTTAGCTATAAATGGGCGAATTACCGATCCTGAAACTAATATATTTCTTTATACTACAGATGGTGTCATTACACTATGCTCGTGGCTTCATAACTTTTAACTTTATAACTTTTAAAGGATAAAAATATCCAATTTTTCAGTCAAATGATCTAATAAGTTTGAATTTAGCTAATATTATTGTAAACGAGCATAATGGAGTGAGCAAGCCCAACCTTTATAGAAACAGCTAGTAGCGTCAGAGCCGCGCGCACAGACTAATGACACTGTCTGTACATATTATTTATCGAGTCCCATCAGATTCGTTATAATTAGGGTTTGACAGTAATTTTTATTCATCTTCATAAAAATCCCAAAATAAAAAAATACAAACCAGTTTTAATGATTTCGATTTACAAATATACTGGTTTATAGGTAAGGATATCTCAAATAATATGACACCTCTCGTATTTCTGTAGAACTAATAGATAAACGCAGTACGTTGTCTGAGAGTGTTCGATGTTATTATTTTGGAGAATATTAAAAAATCTATTCCTTCCTTATTTCTCAATCATTTTCCATGAAATTTGGTCTGAAGTGTTAAGTTATATCATCCTACAAAACCCACTCAAAAATTTTTGGTATCATCCGGAAGTAAAGAGCGGGGTCAAATTACAAAAATTAATTTTTTTAACTTGTTTTCCCTTGTTATTAGTTCTAAAAAACTAGGTTATTTATTTTGGAACAAACATTTTTCAAATTACACTTATATCAACTAAAACGAGTATAATAGTTTTATTAAAAGTTTTATTTTTTTAAATTTATTAAAGGGAGAAAGTATGTGTTAGCCCACTGATACCATTTATTTATGTTCAATATGGTTAATTAACTGTAGGTATAAATAAACAGTGTTCCATAGGTATAAATTAACATCTCACCGAGGTGATATGTGAAGCGCCCAAAAGTGTGAGGTTCTCCGGAGGATCGTACGGACAGGCGTTAGGGTCGACCTTGGCAGTGGCGCCTCCAGCGGCGTGGTGGGGAACTACCATCTCCGTGATGGCCAGACTCAGGCAGAACCGTTGGATGTACCCGTTGGCGATGGCCAGGAACCCCATGAAGGCCAGGACGTACCGCTGTGGCACACACCATCCTGCCCAGGCCAGAATCAGAATCAGAACCAGTTTCGTTGTTTCATTAGTTAGTAGGTTAGTTAGTCACGAAATGTTGACCCACCCATGTAGATAAATAAATAAAATTAAATAAATAATAATTTACTGTCGTTAGGCTTACGAAAGCAATACCATAAGTCAATACAAATTTAACAATATTATTGGTTTTGGAAAAAAACAAATAACTAATCAAGGAAGTAAAGGGGAAGATCGACCAACCACTCATACAGTTTTGGATAGAGATTTTCAATAGGACAATCTAATTTACCAAACGAATGTTTGTTAGTACATTTGGAACCTATTACACCGTAACTTTTTAAAGATTTAGTTAATCGTTGAAAATGTAAATAAATGTGTTTTCTGTTTCTCGCGTTGTACGAATGTATATTTTCTCTTAATTGCTGATTTGGTAAATTATTCATGGTATGTAGAACAACAGTGTATATATAGAGATCAATAACAGTCGTAACTTTAAGGTTCACAAACAATGGCTTACAGTGGTCTAGTCTGCCAGAATCTGTGATAATTCTTACAACCTTTTTTGGCAGCAAGAGAATATCATGTCATATTGGTATTTTAAGCCAAGTATGAACAGAAAATGAGTATAATATGACTGTGGCGCGATCATGTGCTGAGTCTTGTTACTACGGCTGAAATGTTCCTTAGACAGAGCTGTTATTAATTAATAGCCCAACAGTTAATGGCAGCTAAGGGACATGGTAGCTTGACATGGAGTCCGAAACACTGCCTCTCAAATTATATAGTAGTTGTGAGGATGGTACAGTATTTATGAGAGCGGACGTTAATCTACACAAGAGAATACTACACCCACCATTCATCGATTTTGTTAATTATAAATGTTACTTGGAATGTGTCAATGTACAAAGAGAAAAATAAACACAGTCCATAACTATCCAATGTTAATAAAAAGCTAGTAAAACAGTCTCTAAAATTTAAACTTAGGACCTACAATCCGAAAGGAATTCCTTAACAGAGTAGAGACACTTATCAAGCAAGATATTTTTTATTTTCTAAAAATACTATCATGTTTGAAAAATTTCAGGTCAAGTTGGAGCACATTATACAACCACTGGGCAGAGTAATGAATACCCTTTTACATGAGTGTCAGTTTGTGTATAGGAATCATCAAATTATCTTATGGCGAGTGTTATGGTGATGCCAGACAGCGTCGTTTCCAAAGAGATGAGAATTTTTTTAAGTAAATACATAACTTCAAGACTATAAACACCTGGAAGAGTTGAAATATTTGGCTGTTCTTGTTTCATATTTGCTTTAGCGGTAGTTGTATTAACCAAACATGTATTACGCTATGAAATATGGAGTGTTACTGAATATTTATTCATATCAATAATAGGAATAAGCCAACAAAATTTTGGAATTTTTTATCTAAGTGTCAAAATAGATACATATATGATTTTTTCCATACTTTGGGAAACAAGAAATAATTTCTACCTCTAACCTACTCAAAACAACACAGATTGTAAAATCTCTATTCGAATCAGTTGAGTTATATTCATTAGGTTATTGTAATAAATACCATGTAGCCCTTACTTTCTCTGAATATTGTATAGTTTGAATGAAAAAAACTGTGATTCTTTTAACTTAAATGGTGATCTAGGCAGAAGGTTAGGCCAAGTATGAATGAAAAAGGATTTTACGCTGATTATAACGCGATCTTGTTGACAATTAAGGCTGACATGTTTCTTAGATAGATCTGTTAATAACAGACACCGTCATCCAATGACATCCAAAGAACCTAAAGGTTAATGAAGTACCCCTTAGATATGACATTTATGTTCTGTGTGATTCATAGAACATCCTATTTTTTCCATTTTTAAGAACCACAAGATTGATCACAATATGGAGTCCTAGATTGAAGTTTGGAAGTTCTGACTGCTAGAAGGCAGAACTGTTTTTAACAATGTTCAAGACCAACAAAGCACCATCTTAGGTAAAAGTCTTGAATTTTCTTTTTTTTTAATGAAATTAAACTTACTATACATTATTTTTTAAACGTTTTTGTAATAGATTTTTACTTTAGAACAAAACAACTCCATTACCATATTGATGTGAACTATGGCATACTAATCAAGTTCAACATGAATGTAATGCACTAATGTACCCTTGGGGCATTTGTCGATGTCGTTAAAATAAACTAGTCACCTACCTTATCAGTTGATTATTAAAATAATGATTTCAGTTAACGGGAACTGTCTACTACAATGCCAAACTGTCTCTTATCCTCAATATTTTTAAACAGTACTCTATAGAAAAAAATAAGTACTCTATGTTGTCGGCAACTATATTTTTAGGATAATTAAAGTTTTAGAGGATTAAGGCAAGAGGAATAATGATCCAACAGTTTACAATCTAAGCTCGTTTATTCTATGATAAAATACCTATTTACAACTAAATTTCCATCGTCAAGACAAAAAATTAACACGAATAAAAGAAAATTTTAAAAATACCTCCGATAAAAGTGTAAGTTCAAAAATTGCACCCTTAAAATTCTTATACCCTATAAATTTCCCACTTAAAAGGAAGTCTTTTAGCGTCCCCATACAGAAGATAATCTCTGACAACTCCTGACACAGACTAGTAGTTTATTATAGGTAGGACCTAATGCGAAGGTTAGAGAGTGTAAGTTTGCTTTTGTTGGGGGTGTGAAGACTATTTCCATGAATGCTGAGAAATCTTTGCAGACGTCCCACAGTCTGAAGTTCAGTTTCCGTACTTCAATATGGTTAGAAATACGTAGAGGTTTTCAAAGAATTGTTCACAGGGGTCATTGGTTCTTCTTTGAAGGTAAACTTTCTCTTTATGATTGTTACCTAAATGACTATGCAAATCCGTACTCTGCACACATTTGTCATTGTGTTGTAAATTATTTTTGCAAACGTTGGTTGCGTACGATCTGTTTGGACAACACTTTGCAAATCCTCTTATTGGTTATTTTTGTGTTAGACAAACTTCAAAAGTATAAAAAATGTATTTTATAAAATATTAAGCATATTTATGAATAAATGTACGTATATTTAGTTTACAGTATATTTAAATATCGTCAATAAGGTAAAGTATAAATTACCTATAGTAAAAACTATTCATAAAACTACAATTTTTAATAGTTCATCAGGAGTTTTTATTTACTATGATGTTCAACTATTTTTACTACCTTAATTTTTTTATACATTTCTCCCTGATTTATAGTAGTAATTCCATATTTTCTAAATCATACTAATGATAACTAAAATAGTTAATATTTATAATTTTCTTAATATTTTTTTCCTTTTTCCAAACTTAACCTTTCAGTTAGTAGTTGGTTTAGATTTCTTCTCAATCTCAATAAATTATTGTTTTCATAATATTTGTCATTCTGCTCATAAGATATCGACCCACTCCAGCAGGTATTTCAAAAGTGAATTTGATGAGTTAATGAAATGGATCAGCTGATTAATACTGACATAATCATTAATCAAGAGCCCAATCAACAAAGACATCTGGGTTTACTATTGACCAATCACAAAACTTTGTTTGGATTTTGGTCAGAAACGAATTGGCCAACTTGAATCAGGTACTCTATCCATTGAACCACCCTGGGTGCTCTTCTTATATTTAATCCACTAAATAAATATTATTATTGGTCGTATAGTTGTGTTTATAATAAACGTAATTTTTAAAAGTCATCAATTTGAAAACTGTGAATAACAATTGTTTTTTAAAGTATTCACCTTTTTCAAAAATAATTACGTTTTGACCATTCTTAAAGCATGTATTTGTTAAAAAAAGTTTATAACAGAAAAAATGTTTTGTAAATTATATAACAGTAGGCCAGAGTATTTTAATTTAGTAATTGAGTGAAACGAACGAGATGACCGGAACAACCTCACTAACAATACAGAATGGTCCCGAATATGTTCATTGTATCCGCTTAACACCGGAAACGGTGAGAGAAAGAAGAAAGTTGCGGGCCTCGGTGTAGCGAAATGCCCTGGAACTTTCCGTTGGCGCACAACTGGCTTCCTTCTCTCACCAAGGTCCGTGACGTTGCTTTGTACAATAAAGTTGTAACTAAAGGTGTAATAAAGGTGTAACTAAAGGTATAAAGTCAAGCTGCACTACAACATTTGCATCTTAATTGTTCCTACCTTCCTTGAAACCATAAATTTTCATTAAAATTTTTATAGTTTGATAAAAAAAACCTCGTTAAGTTACTTGAAGTCACTTCGTCTTTACGGACTGTAGTTATTATTACGTAGTGGCAGTTGTGCTATTAAACTTTTATTGATCAATTATGTTTTAAATACTTATACAGAAAAAATAATAAATTCCTTAATTAAATAATATTAAATACAACAGAATCGTATAGTAATGATATAATACGTTGTTAGTTCAAAATATAATATTCAATTGAGTAGGTACATATGAACTTTATATAGTTTTAATTATGTTTGTTTGACTACAACAACCTCACACACCATAATTACCAAACCACATTATTCATTGTTGATGTTGTTTGTTCTCCATTTTGTTTGGAGAGTGTAGTGAATTATATATAACTCATAATTCTACACTGACAATTATAACTACCACAAATCTATAGATTTAGTAGCACATTAAATATAGACCTAATGTATGGGATAATTGTGTAATTAGTAAATCCAAAATAAATTTTAATAAACTTTTAAACTCTATTTATTTAATATTGTTTACTATGAATAAAATAAATTAGTCTTTTGCATGTAGCTATGTTTTCTATGATCTGATAGCAGCTATAGTAAAGTATAATTTAGAAAAACAACGAATCGTAAAGTTGTCTATTAATTCGGTCATTGGATTTTTGTATTTTGTGTATTATCAACGCCAGTTGATAATGTTACTAGTGATAAGGTGATAAAAACCGGGCTATATGGAACACAACACCTCACTTTCACGAGCGTCATCGGAGCGAAGCTTTCGGGGAAGCCGGGTGAGGAAATCGCCAGGACGACGGAGGCGTGTCGCTGGCGCCAGGGGGCAAAAACTGGAGCAAGAGTACGAAACGAACTTCGTCGTGCTGGTCAAACAGAATACGAGTACATTGCGCAAATCGCAATCGAAAAATAAACAAGTCTTAACACATCAAATTCAATATAAGGGGCGTCGGACATCAAATGCAAAAAACGTTTAAAAAAATACTATTGCATTTTTTCTGTGGTTCTTTATATTTCAAATATCATCTTATGTACAGCGTTCGTACATTTAGAACTAGCTGTATAAAGGGTTTCTTATGAAAAAATTAGTTTCCGCCGAAAGCGAAATACACACGACTTTTATATACCGAAAACTTCATTTATGTAGATGAATGCCCCGTTATTTCAGAAAATGTAACGCTATTACTACGCAATCTGTTGTGCAAGTAGACTACATACATACTATTCACCTTTAACACAGTGGTTTTTGGCTAACTTATTTTATTCACGATTAAAAAATAAAACGCATGATCGTTTGAGGACTAAAACTATATTTTTAAAAAATCAAAAAAATGTTTTTTGCTTACAAAACCCACATGTTAAAGTGATGGAAACATGTTCCTTAACAGTTGCTAAATGTTTCAAAACGATCCCACCAGTTAATGGGGTTTGCAGAAAACGAATTATGAAAAACTAAAATTAAAATAGGCGAGACAGGGATCAGCGCTCCCTAACCTCGTACATGTTAGCTTATGTTCCCTTTTATCATAAACTAATTAATATATAGTTTACTTCCGTGTTTTATATTTGAAAAAGATCAATCCCTTGTACATATTATAATTTGTCAAATTAATCTTTGCGTATTTAATAAATTTTACATAATTTTTCAAAACCCTTTTTCAATTGTGGGAAAATTTAAAAAAAATTGTTTTATTTTTTAGGTTTCATATTTTTAGACAACGTTTAATTCGAGTATGTAACTTATGCTTACAAGCATAACAAAGTTTAAAAGCATACCTGTAGTGGTTGTTGAAAAAATTAAAATAGGTTCTAAAAAATACAACTTCAGGGAATAAAGTAACTTGGTAACAGATATTACTAAATGAATAGGAAGGATTTTATAACATCTGGATTTTGTAACATTTACTTATTGTTAGAATTTTATGTTACAGATTGTAAAGAAATATATTGGTTAAAAACCCCCTTGGTCGCGAACACAACGCAGATAAACTATATACGTACAGCTGATTCAGTAGTCTACCATTTACAATCAGTTTTACATATCTTAACAACCTCACGCATTTCATAAAAAGGCATTCAATGCGAGTCAAAAAACCACCTGCACAAGGAGAGATATATCGCAACACGAGCTTATGTACTAAAAACTGATGTGATTTAGTTGTAGTTTTTCACAAACTGGGTGACTAAATATTGTTTACCTATTGAGTTATAGGAAATTAAAGAAGGATTTTTAAGCATAAAACAAGTTTTACTAATTTGTATGAACATCCAACAATATAGAAACTTTGCAATAAATTTGGCAAATGATTATAAAAAATTTATAATATTGGATAATTTAATCGACTCTTGATGATTTGACCGTGGCTACAAATCTTATCAGAATCCAACAAACCTCAACTCGTGTACCAAATATTATAAATATATTCACCAAGGTTATTCAGACTCCGGACACAAGACTGAAATCGAATGGTTCCGGCCTTAACGACCTTGTGATATGTTTGACAGTAATTACTAAAGATAATCTGTTATCCTTGAATATTAGTTAAGCTTTTCAGCTGATTGCTTTTAGTGTTGATGGGCCTAACCATTTTACTATAAACTCTTCGGTTCAAATGATTAAAACAGTTAACAGTTTGCTCATAACACAATTAAATTGAGCTATTTATTTTTTCAGTTGTCAATGATTTTTAAGATCGGATATCAAGGGGTTAATTTACACTTTTTGGAATGATTTATTGGGTTTTTATCTCCACTGTCCATCATTATGGTTGGGTATTTAGACTGTGCGATGAATTATTGAAGGTACAGTAGCGATGTGAGTCACATAGCCAAGCTAGAGGTGACCGCTCATGATCTGACAGGAGTCGCCGGCCACTAATACACGTAATTTAGATCTAGCAGCCTTTGATTTACTAAACCAGCGTGCTTTTTTAAACAATTGATTAAATAAAAACTTCCAATCCGTTCTCGACTTTAGGCTACGTTTCATTGAACATTAGACAAGAAATAAAAACATTTTGGCACTTCAAATGTAACCTTTCAAGCATACACGTGTTGCACTTTGTACTGATCATAATCAGTACCAATGTTTATGTAACATGTTTATGTATGTTTATGTAGGTTATGTACAAATGTTATGTAACAAAGTGTAGGTGTTACATATGTGTGTAAATAGAGTATGACTTTTATAGTGAATATTTTTACATAAAAAAACTCTAAAGACATATTGAATTTATCTTTAACACTCACAACTTAGATTTTATGTTGAAATTAATTATACTATAATATTTTAATTAATTGATTAGATCAAGCAAGTAAGGATTACTAAGCCTTCTCTAGTTATAAATATTCCGAAACTAGAGGATCATAAGTATAAATGAAAAATATAATCAAAATGCTTAGATATAAATTTTACACTACTTACGTTTACTTTTTATACTGTTGAGGTTTGACAAAAGATTATGAATTATTTACGTTTTTAATATTTTACAACAACAAAATTGCATCCTTAATTTAAATTTAACAAAACCCCCATTCAACAGATGTCCACTAAATATTTTTTTTAAAGAATAAGAAAATTGCTTGGATTTTAAAAGTGTTCATCGTTCCAGTATAAACTTAAAATATAGCTCGATAATGAATGATATTTATGTATTTTCGTATAGATGAGTGATCAATACTTAAGTGCTTTCACCTTCACCATTCCCTTTAACCTCCTACGCTGAGACAACACTGCAACACTGTAGCTTCTAAGCAAAAATGAAACCATTTGTTAGAACCTTCAGAAAACTACCATTAATTATAACCAAAACTATTAGATTGGCTGTGCTTATGGAGCATTTAAGGAAAATGAAAGTTTAGTAGCACCAGAGTTATATCAGTTTGTAACATAATTATATGAATAAAATATTTATCTGGATTTTTTTATTGATTCGTTAGTAGAATCACGGTAAGTTCAGTTAAGAGGTAAAAAAAAATTTTCTCCCTTGTACTGGTCAATTGTTGAGATAGCTTGGATATTATAAAATCTAATAAAATGCATATTTACGTTCTACTGTCGTGTAAAGTAATACTAGTTTTGATGATACTACTTAAGAGGATATTAATATCGTAGTTGAGGGTAAATAAATAGGAACTTTTAGGACATTGAATAAATTATTTTTAAAATTTTGTATTTGCCATTAAAATTTTTAAGTTAAAATGTAAACGGTTTAAACACAAACAGTTTTGGGGCCTAAATATGTAACAATGATTTTCCAATCTACTAGCATTGTTTATAACCAAAAATGCAATACATATCCCGCACATGCGTACACCCTACCTCCTTCCCGCCTACCTCCGTGCTTCCTCCCTGGCTCCGAGAAGAACAAGAACGCCTGGAAGTCGTCCCCTGGGTCCTCCGGGACACTCACCTCCAACACCCTCATGGGCTCGTACTCCACTCGGTCGTGGTCCATGGTAGACTGCGGCCGGTACAGAGGTCGGACAAGGTCGCACTGGAGGCTGGCATTCCGTTTTGAATTACGGTGTACGAGCCAATCCTGTGACCTCGCCCACGGGAGTGGTTACGGAAGACTTCCGCAGCAGGCAGGTGATTATATGAGTCATGGCACGGCGCATCGCCTGGGCACAATGGGTGGCTGTTGCCTTGGACGTGGGATGAGGCACCTTGGGTGCGAGATGAGGTGCCTTAAATCCGGGACCCATCTCAAGACATCCTAATCATCTGACAAGCACTCTGGCCTTGGGTATGAGATGAGGTGCTATAAACGCAGGATAAACATCCTTGAGTACGAATAAGGTGACTTGAGTGCAAGATGAGGTGCCTTACAAGCAGAATTGGGCGCCTTAGGTGTGAGATGAGGTGTCTCGGGTACGAGATGATGTATCTTGGGTGTGATATGAGATGTCGCCAACAACAATTTAAGAGTACGAAGAAGAGGTACATATGGTGTTACTAGAATTACTGTATGGTCGAATTAACCCCAACAGAAATCTGATTAACTATATCTACAATGACCATGGGTACTGATTTTCAAATGAGAGGCTTTAGATAATTTATGTCCAAAGGTAGCAAACATGTAGTGTAGGTCTTTTTAGTCCATCCCAAAAGGATGGATCGTAAGGGATCACTCACTGAAACCTTTAACTATCTCTATTAACACTACACCTGGAAATCACATTTCCAAACAGTAGCTAATTTCAAAGTGAGAACTAAATATCACATAACCACGTAAGTGACTACAGATAATCTACGAGAAACCGTCTTGCATTTCATATTCGTTTTAGCATGCTATCTTACTTCTTTGTTGTACCAGTGAAATAATTATTTTTTAAGCTCATAACCATTTACTGGGGTCTGAGAATTGAATTGAAGGCAACGACATATTGTAGTGGTGTGAGTCATTTAGGCTAGCCAGAGGTGACCACTAATGATCTGACAGGAGTCGCCGACCACTGGTTTGACTTACCAGGTCAGTGAGTTTAAAGTAATATTTTTCATTCATTATAAAATTATAAATCGATAAAATGTAACGTACAAAAAAATTTAGTAATAAATCTAGTACACTATTCGGTATTCTTTGGCCATGAGTTCGCTGACCTTTCCAGCTAAACATTACCGCTTACAGGAATGAAGCCATTGTAATTCCCAGAAATGATACGACCTCTTCATTTAATTACAAAAGTGAAAGTCGACGCTGTAAGGCGACGTTTCAATACCTCGAAGCTGGCGACTTACCGCAAATTGCCTTCATTATAATGTATTACTCCATCGCTTGGATGGTGTGATTATTTTTTATCGCAATCCTTACAGAAACTGAGAGATGAGAATCCGTTTGGAACTATGATTGACCATATCAAAATTAGTATCGTTTCCTAATTTGTTACCATTTAAAAATGTATAGATTATGTTAAGCAGGAAAATTAGTATATTTAAAACAGTTTAGCCAGGGGATGAATCTGAAAATATGGCTTGGGGCTGTTCGGTAAAATATATTTGTATAGAGGTATTCATCAGCATTGTATAGGATATTAAAATCTGTTTTCGTACCATATTTTTATATGTGATTCTTCAAAGGCACAAAGATCTCATCTATGAGTTATGAAAAAGGTTTACCTAGTGATAGAATCTAGATATGTCTAATTTTTATTGCAAGAAAGTGCCAAACTGGTTTTTCCCATGAAGTTTTTTTTGTCAACTACTTCTATTGGATTCTATTAATGATCCGAATTACTGATGGGCTGACAATGAACTGTCGTATTTTTGAAACAGATACTTACTAAGGAATTCATTTGACAACTTTTTGATATTTACAAATACCTCGTAAGTCTTAGTTATAGATACATTATAGATACATACGTTTCGGAAAAAGAGTGAAGAGTGAGAAATGAGTAGGTTTATAGAAGATTTATGACAGAGCTTTACTGGCAAAAACAAACCAAATCAGGCAAGACATATGCACATGACTCGTAGCCAAATATTAGTAAGGTACACTAAAAATATCCTCTATAGTCAAGCTTTGTGCGTTTGTTTGGTCAGCCAAAGCCAGTAAACAAATCAGCAAGCATATGATAGACATGTACTGTGCAAGCATATCAATTGAATTGAAGTTTCCTTCACCACCCATTTCCACATTTTTCCGCCTTTGTCTATTACAAACACAGTTGAATACGTTGTTTTATAGCCAAAGAAGGAAACCATCTCTTGCTAGGCTAATGGTTGGTATCTAGGATTTCTGTACAAAAGGTCACGAGTTCTAATCTCGGAACACCTATTTGTGGTTGGAACGTTTTCCCAAAAATTGTTTGTGCTATACTAAAACTACTTGATTCGGAAAAAAATGCTGCAGAAAAAAACCTTATAATAATAAATAACACAACAAATAATAATGTTTGGTACGGGTTGGATGATATGTAGAACGTGGTAATATTAGTCAGTTATTTACCAGAAAAAAAACTGTTGCTAGCAATATTTTATAAAACTATCAAATTATTATTATTTTTAAATAATTTACATCTATGGTGTCAGTAAGGTCCTGTATGAAAGTATTTATGAATCAACTAATATAACAACATGTTTTTCCTCAACAGTAAATTAAAATGTTCCAGGAAAGTGTAATATGAAATGAAATTTAATATTGAGATGTATTTTGACAAACTCGAGTGTCCATTATACTGAATATGGATGTTAAAAAAAATAAATCATCGTATGTACTCACGTTTTTCTATTTAATTTAGGAAAATTTATATAACAATTATTTTTTTAATTATATTATTAAAAGTATCATCTATTTGATTTGGAGTCAATTTAAGAACACATAAAATTTAATTACAATTTATTTATTATCTTTTAATCACAACAGCAAGTACTAAAACTCAGTGTAATTTAGTAGTATACTGAAAACAATACGATACAATATTGCGGGGTATAATAACATCATGAAAAATATAATTAAATAAAATATCAGTATATAAACCCACTTTAGATATAAAATATCTAAAGTGAACTAAAACTACAATAGAGTGTCAATTGTTCACACTAAAAGCCGAAGGTTATCAATTCGAACTCAATTTTGCAGTCGCCGTCTATAATTGCTCTATTTAATTTACCTAGTATTAGGTAAACAATGTGACACAAACAGGTGTTAAAACGTAGAACAATCTTAATCATAGTATTTTTAATCTTATTAATATTCAAAATATAATTAAATATCGTATTAAATTCAATATTCGTATTCGATTGGTTATTATTTCGTATTCGAATACCAGAATATCATCCGATGAGTACAGTCATAGATGAACGGATAGTAAAGTAGATAGTGCACGCCCATGTTATGGATGAAGACGGTACATCGTACCGCCAATTGACGTAGTAGGTACTGCCATCATCAGATAGCGCTAGTGTCGCAGATGACACTAATGACAAATGACACACCTGACGGCGTCACAGAGGCCTAGTTCACCGCTAGATCCGACAGATGGCAACACTTGTCCTGAGATTTTATTGTCTTCACTAAGTCCCATAAGGTGCCTCCTTTCCTTATAATCCGTTCCTCTCTGGTACAGTCTTCTTCTAGTAAAAAATTGATTGTTGGATATATTGTTGAAATTGCATTGTTGTCTGCAGAACATTGATGCTTTGTTACACAAGGTTGAACGACAGACTTTGATGTTGTGTTTTGTTAGTTCTCGAATTCATTGAACTCTGTATTACGCAGGGCCTTGTCATCTTCAACGAATAGTGAAAAAACCATAATATAGGAGTGTAAAAAGTTTTCAATCATGAATGATGTGAAACGCAACATCCACTTCCTCCTTTATGTTCGTATTAAACCAGTTTCGCACGAATGTCACGGTTTTTGCTCGTAACAAAAACTTTGAATTTATGCGTTTTAATTTTATATCTTCAAGCTTCACTTCTCGTACACTTGTAAATTTTAAACAACAGAAACAATGAATGCAGTAAACTAAATGGCGAAGAGCCTTTAAAAATGTTTATGGGAAAATTTTAAATCTGGAATGATAATTCAGATATCGTAATTGGACACGAACACTGTACACTATTGGACCATAATATTAGAACGTGTGTTCACGTAAAAAATCAGTCATACAAACGGTTAAAAGGATTAAAAAACAAATTTCAACTTTCAAAATTCAAAAAGATGATTTAAATCCTCACATTCATATTAATAATAAATATGATATAGAAAGAAACAATTAAACTAACTATATGTGTAATATAAAATGTTGTTGGAAAAATACGAAGCTTGTTTGGAAAAATATTTTGTGGTGCTCTAAAATTGCGTTATCTTGTTGTTTTGTTTACCATAGATAGATTCGGGTACTTAAAATGAAGACGGTTAAAATAATTTGTCAGCTTTAGCCAGTATCAATACTATCGTATCACAATCATTTAACACTATTTTCCCATTTAGACTTGGTCCCAAACACCTGGGATATTTGAAAAATTAATAGCAAAAAATATTACTAAAATTATGTAGACTTTTCCAAGCGTCTGTGGCGCTTTTAACTGCAAGACGTTTCTGGAGGTGGAAAAACTCCTACAGTTTTCAAGGGACTACCATGGGATTATATTTATGTTAAAGGTTTTAGCTATATATTCTACTAGCCAAAGTACCCGTTCTTCGCACGGGTAAAAAAGGCTGAGAGGTGTAGGCTCTACAGATACATTTAAGTTATTGATAATTAATTCATAATTGTTTACAAAATGACAAAACACGTGTCTAAGTATATATCTAAACATGTCAAAGTAACATATGTCAAATATTGGGAGAGGATAAGCATTAACGTAATAGAGGCAGGCATCGGGAGAAAATTAAAAATCTACCATTCCACTATTTCGAACTAATAATTCACTAATTTCGATCCAGCAGTTTATGTGTAAAAATTAACTTTATTTCTTTTTCTTCCTGAACAGTCAAAATGTAAAGTAAACGGATGTTGACATTAAAAACTGTAAACATTGAATCCCAGGGTATTTACAGCAACCATGTCTTCTGCTTCTCGAACTGTCAAATTTTAGTGTTCACAGCTGTTGACATTCAAGTTATTTTATGTTTTCATTTTCTAAAAATGTAAACAATGAAACTTAGGACGTTCACAGGGCGTAGCCCGAGAGGATTTTAAGGAAATGAGTATGCCTATGTGTTGCATGAGTTTAAGATCTGTCTTTGTGTAAAATTTCAAACTGTTTGGTTCAATATTTTTTGCGTTCACTTGCCACAACAAACCCACAAACCCACAAACACACAAACCCACAAACATACAGAAACCACCTCTTCTTTATAATATTATAGATTACTATCGTCAATAAAAACACACATATCTGTCTTGCACAATTAACGAAACTAAATCCACAAATTGAATAAACCATAACACCACACTACGAGCTATTGGGATGGAATAAGTGTTTACAATATAGTTATAGAATATTTATAACTAAACATTTTAGTTTAAATGTGATTAAACTAACTTAGGTAATCACTTAAAAACGGGAGGAGAATCTTCACCTCCTTTCGTGGTTAAGAAGACAGACGTGTTGGTAAAAGTCGAATAAAATAATAGTAAATAATAAGCAACGACTGTGAATTTCAAAGACTCTGAATAATAATGATCCTAAATAATTCTAATTTAAACTAAGATGGTTCGTAAATCACTGTTTAGAGTTCAAATTGCAGATCTATCATAGCTATTTAGGAGGAAGAATAGTAAACAAGACTGTGAGAGGGTGACTGGACCTCGTCTAGACGCTGACCTTGGGCCATATGACCTTGACCTTGCCGAGTAGCGTGATACTGCTGACCTGGTTACTCTCTCTCTCACTCTCACACACACACACAAACACACACACACAACGCCATGAGCGTACGTACGTATCAAACTTCTTAATTACTTTGTAAAAGCAACTTTGAGGATACACGTTTTTGTCGTAGCTGTTAAAGAAATAGATATTGAGGTAACTGTTTCAACGAAACTGTTACCTGTACAACTAGTGTGAAGTATAAATTAGCACTCATTAAACCCATTAAACTTTGTCTCACGGTTGCCATAAAAGTATCTTCTAATACTTGTCGTTTCAAAACACATGGACTTGGTTCGGAAGTTATCCTTTTATACCGAGATAAATACTTAAATTATTCGTATATGTTCTCGTACTATTTAAATAATTGTTCTGGTGTTAAGTTTAACGTAACATTCTTTTGCTGATCCCACTATCTCCTATGGTGTCTTCTGATCTACTCAGCTAGATAAAACTTCGAGTGCCTGGAGGAACTCGATCACTGAACATTTTCGCCCTTCAAGCCGATGCTACCAATTACGAGTATAACAGCGTACCCCCTCGTTTCCGCAGGGTTGGGAACAACCTGTCACCTCACATCGATCTCTTCAACACCACAGCTGAAGCAGCCAAGAAATTGTACCTGCGTTTGAAAGAGTCCGCAGTCTCAGCGTCTGGAGATGCACCTCTGCAATTAACAACCTCGTTCTCTATTGCATTGTTTCTATTTATTGTCAACTTTATGTAAATTTTAGGCCTATATAAATATGTATGTAAAATCTTTACGATGTTGTTAAACTGCAAAGTTATTTTGCACGTATTTATATATTATTAACCTATTCATTGCTATGAATTATACAAAGTGAATTTTATGTCCTGGCACACCTGGATATCATTTAAACGTTCTGAGGTATCAATGTGAGGAGGGTAAAGGGGACAACTAAATATTTTCAAATGAAACCCCCTATCTTATGCCCCCTCATTTTCAAGAAAATGAATAAAATAAATCAAATGGTACACACTAGTGTCAATATCAATAGTGCCATGTCAATAGAAATAAGCTTTAAAAACTTTATTCTTAAAATCCACATTTATCTAAGAGAGCAGCTGCATTGGAACACGACTTCAGCCAATGAAGATTGGCTGAAGTCATGCTCTTCATTCATCTAATAATATCCAGTTAGTGGTTTATCGTTCTATATGTAAATTTAAGTTTATAAATAACACCTACATTGACTATACGAATTCACTATTTCTTCTGGAGTAATAATGATACATTTTACACATTAAAATACGACTAATAACATTAAACAAAATTCTCAAATTTCAAAAAATCAGCTAGCAATAAATTTCACATTTAACTTTTTTATGAGATTCTCCACTTTGAAACTTATAATTTACTATAAAAGCTTTAATGAAGCAATAGTAATATTATTTTACTTTTATAACGACATTTTGTAATTCGTTCTGTAGATCACTCCACCGGCTGAACTTTGTTATTATAACATAAATACGTAGGCTTATATACATGATAATGGTGATAGATTTTATTACGACTTTATAACTTTAAATCGAAAATAGGTGTCACGACCTAAATTTGGCATATCATTACTGGTATAGTAAGGTACTTTGTTTGTATGCATGTTGATCGGATGCCACCAAAGAGAGACGTTTCTTCGGGAGTTAGTCAAAAATCATTAAGGTAAGCATAGGGTGATATTTACATCAAATTGGACTAAAATAAACACAACAAATCCGACCTTAAAAGGTTGACGCAAAACAAAATGGCGGTGGTTTGAAAATGGGAAGTTATCAACTTCAAACCATTGTTCAAACCACCATTTTGTTTAAGATTGACTTTTGAGATCCGGTTTCAGGCATTGTATAGGTAAAAATATATCTAAAATTGTATGCCAAATGATGTTTCTGCTGTTTTAAAAAATTTTCTGAACTTATTCGTGAGTTGATCGAATAAAAATTTTGAAGAAAATCTTGATTATCAATATGGGTGGAATTTGGTATATTTAGGTCTTTTGAGTTATTGTAATGTCCTATAACCGGATCTCAAAAGGTTAATAAAAAAGTAACCGATTTAACATTCATTACCTTCAATTTTGTAACCGGTGCATTTCGTTTTGGAACAAACTTCTGTGATAAGATTTGTGACTTTTTCTTCTTATTCATACCTTTAATTAATTTCTACAAGTTATATTATTAATTCACTTCAATGCTTCTAACAAATCCACTGACTTCCTACAAATTATTTTACGGCCACAAATAAATACGAATAAACAAACATTTACTGCAGCTAAAATGTGTCGTGCAAACCATTGTGGTTATACAATTTAAGTGTTGCGTAATTTTGTTATTTCTTAACATCTGTATCACTCTGCCTGGTCCGCATGAGTTAACAGGAAAGAAATAAAACAGAGCTCCTTCATTAGTCACACTAGTTTTCACACTATTGCACTCGCAAGTAACAATTACCAACGGTTTTGCCAATTACGCTTTTAAATGCGCGTAAAAGGCAAAACGCAAAGACAGATTATGTCGTGATAAATATCGATATGTCACACACCTAGTTGTTCTTTTCCAATACCATCTTGCATTTTTGTTTTTATTGCTTTTGTTTTTGTTGTTATTTATTATTTCATTATTTTCTCTTACCTGATCTTAATTCAAATGTTATTGCACTTTATTTTATCAATACAAACTCCGAATTTTTTACTGTAATACTATTTCTAATGCAAATCACCTTGTGAGCTTTAACCTATACTCAACGCCTATTCACAATGTTTGTTAATCTCTTCTGTTACTTCCATTATTATTACAATGTATTGTTATTCTTATTTATTGTCTTGAAAACTGATTTCAGTTATTCTCTTTGTTATACTAGTATTTATTATTCTGCTTAGCCCTCCTGCTATGAGTTTTGTGTAATCTAATTTATTATATTATCTTTTTTTTATGATCCATGGCTGTCAGAATTAATTTAATGTTACATTACGTTGTATTACCTATATATTAGCTGATGCCATTGGAAATAAATAAATATTTTTTAGACCTTGGTAGTAGTGGTTCGATTTAAAAAAAATCTTCAATTCAGCAACTAATCAAAGAAGTCTGGTTGCTAAAGACTTTGTGAGCTTGTAGTCTAGTTGTAATTTAGTTTACGTTGTATAATATCTTTGATTCAAACCCCATATTTAGTTTCATTTGTTATTAATAATAAATTTATATTTTCATACATTTATGTTAATGAACATTTCTATGTGAAAATACGAATAAATATTGTGAATACGTAATAGATACAATATTATTCTACAAATACACCTGGTTTATTCCATTTTAATCCAAGCTCAAAATTAAAAAAATGTTGATCATTTGAAAATTTAAAACTAAAATACTTTGAAAACGGTAAAAAATACAAAGGCCGCCGTTTTTTATTTTGAACTTGGATCATGCTAGTTATTTTTTTAACAGCACCAATCTAATAGTGAAAAACACATACCGAATTTGAAAATAATCCGTTGAAAATGTTTTGAATAAAAAATGTTTTGTGAAAAATACATAATGGCGGATATCTGAGAAAATAAGCGTAATAATACCTCAATTGGAACTTTTTTCTTCCTTTTAATGTACCTAATCACTCACTGAAGACGTGAAACGTTTTTCATGGACGCCCTGTATAAAGGAAGTTCGATGGTTACTTGTATTCCCCCTCAAAAGGTTACTTACAAGTAATATTCTGGTTTTCCCTCTTTTATAAATAGGAAGGACTCTAGTTGCTGCTGAAGGAGCTGCGTCTCTAAAATTCCAAGAAGAACGTGACGGAAGAAGAAGTCTTTCGACAACGGTAATTCTCATAATCTTGTTATAAGGCAAAAAGCTGTTATCATTTTCCCGTGAGCTATTGAACAATGTTTTTCCTTCGTAGTGATTAAACCTAAATAGATTTATTTAGGTTCAATTAGGTTGTATTTGTTACTTAAATTCCCGCAGTAACAGATTTACAATCAAATACATCAATTTTTTAATATTAAGAAATCTTTTGAAATAGGTAACCATCTGCAAGTAGTATTTGTTAATTAATTTAAATATTCATTACTTGTTAACTAATAATTTTCCCTGAGTAATTTTTGTTAATTTAGGTTCAACGTCCGTTTTAAGGTTTTTTCTTAATTAAAAAATAATTCATTACCTAATTTAAAAAAATAATTAAAAAATCAATAATTTTGAGAAGATGTTAGTAATTGATGGTAAAATGCATGTTACAAACACTTTAATATATAATAAAATGATGTATTTAAATATTTAACTTATCAGTGAAAGAGTGTGGCCACCGTTTTCTTTTGTTTGCAATTGTTTAGAAATAAGTGTAGTTTCCTATCAAACAGTCACTTCCTGTAATTAGTAATATGTTGGTCATAGCTTTCAATGTGAGATAGAATTTTCAAGGTCGTATTTACTTTTGTTTGAATTTTCAATGTTTCACTAGAATTAACTCAGTTCGTGCTATGTTTTCATATATTTAGACTACCAAAATACGCATTATATTGCGTTTTAAAAAGAATATAAGCTTAGATATTTACTAAGAACCATTCAAGATTATTTGTCTGTTGTTTTAGAAGATAAAAGCTGCCGATTAAAAAGTAAGTTTATTTGTTTATGGTGGGTACTTAATTTATTACAGCCATTCACAGTTTATTATACTACAATTTATCTAATAGATAGTCAGTACAGACAATACTACTACACACACAGCCTTAATTTCTCATTTCGTTGTAGTTGAACTAAATCAGAAACCTCGGTCTTTCTGGAATACATTAGTTCTGTGTTATCAATTCTCCTCGGTATTTTATCACGGTTTCATGAAAGTCTGGTTTAACAATTCATCAGGTCTTGTGGTGGTTATGGAGTATAAATAGTCTTTGGATTACTGAATAATACTAAAAATGTTTAAATTACTTTAACTACCACGTAATTATTTAGTTATATGCAACCACTGATTCGAACTATCCCGTGACTTCATTTTCAAGGACAACTAAGCCTTGTAGAAAATATTTATCCTTGTTGGAGTTACCCAATTTATTTAACTATGAGATAAACTTAGTTTACTTTTAAACTCTTGTAAAATGTTTTTATCACATTCATCATACCCTAGTAGAGTAGAAAACATAATGGAATTTTAAAATTTTAACAATTATTTGTATATAAAACTGTAATTCACTATATTGTTCCAGGTATTTTTTACATTTTTAATAATTCCATATCATTTTTAACCGATCGTGATTTGCTGCACGAATTTATTTTGTATTTTCTGTAATTAAAATAATAGGACAGCATTGTAACGAATACATTCAACGAAACATTTATGTGACTAAACCTACTATTTAACAAATTTTATTTATTCTAGATCAAAACTATGATTATTATGAAAGACCGATATAGTTTGTTTGAAATTCATTGTTAGTGATGGTGGGTTTATGTTATTCAGACTTTCATTGCGGATATTTTTCATAACGATTATTAAATAAAGTTTTACGTTTTACGACGTTTCGAATTCTGGATTATAACCGTCCTCAGGTGAGCTTGAACTTAGAACGTAACGTTCGATGCTTGGTATTGTTTGTAAGTTAATTTCTTCTTTAAATAGTTTGTTTTGAGCTTATTACCTGCTTAGACTAGATTGTGTCCCACCATATTCTAGGTAGGTTTCAGCTCATTTGAGGATGGAATCAGATTCCAGATCATGATAGTCTTGATACTTTTTTTTTATATGTAACAATATATATTGATGGAAAATACTGCTATTGGTTTTTACCTATTCAACTACACCTACCATTTTATTAGTTTTTAGACGTTTAACTACATGAGTCTTAAATATAAATCAGAGTTAAGGTAAAACATTAGTTATAAATGTAAAAATATATATTATTTTTTACAAACAAGTACAAAAATTAACTGTGAAAAATCTTTGTACAATTTATATATCCATACGTATTTAAAGTCCCTTTGTTTCCCCTTATTTATTTTTAAAAGTTTTAACCTAGTTGAAAAACTTAAACACACTAATAGTTCTTTTACTTGTTCAATGTAAATCGTTATTGTTTTCTACATACCTGTGCATGTAATAGAATAGTATTGTGTGTTAAGTTTCTTAAATTGCAATGAGTATCATAATTTTTAATTAAATATTATTTTTTTAAAGCAACTAAAGGGTCGATAATAACCTGAGCTACTTAATCGATTCCTTTAAGACCATTGTAAATTCAAACTATCGTAGTGACATTTTTTTGAATCGGAAAACCCTGTACTTTGTGTCTTTGAAAGGGCGCGAAAATGTAAAGCCATCTATCAGATTATAATTTAAATTTTTTAGTGAATACCCGATAAATTATTTACGTACCTGGATAGGTCGCTCTTTCAGTAAAGTCTCGTAATTAGCATTAAATTACTAATTACGATAACAGATAAGTAACAATGTACCTATTATTTGCTTGTATTTCTTTATGGTTTGAAATTTAAATCTTTATGCGCATTCCACAAAAAGTGTGTTTTATCGTTAGAAGACATTCATCCTTTGATACCACCTAAATGTATAAACAAAATTGACATTTATATATAATTATAAATATTGGTTTGATTTTAGTTCTATTTCAAAAATATAAATAACCAAAAGTTTAGGTTAGAGCACAGAATTTAAGTGAAGCTCTTCTGGTGATGCCACATTTGTGATGAAATGCGCATAGGCGAAAATGTTGGTATTTATTTCCCTTAGAGAAATAGAATAGATCATAAATATATCTAGAGGGAATGTTTTCAGTTAATTTATAGCTAAACTAACCAAATTACGTCAAATTGTGTTCAAATTTTTGATCAAATTTTGGTCGCACCAAATTTGCCAACACCCCCCCTCAGAGCTAAGTAAGACATACCCATGGCAAAAAAACATCAAAAACTACAGGCAAATAACATATAAATAAACTATATAACAGTTCTTGAAACTGGAAAATAATTACGTTTGATTAGTAGGGTAACAAAGTCAAGGCGTACTCACCATTTTTGATGGTTGGTATCCCTGCGGACACGGCCATGTCACCAGTCACCAGTGAGGTCTACGGCCGCAGTCACCACGACAGACTGGGGTCTTTGTCACCGGTGTCCGCGAGCTTATATACCCCGGGAGGGGGGGAGATAACACTATCACTGGCAACAATGAACGTACCACCATAACGTGGCTATTGTTGGGCTTATTAGCGAATTTACTATGGGTAGGTAGCAATTCGTAAGTAAAATTCATATGTTTTATTACTTTTACAGGTGAAAGACGTTTTTGCCGCATGAATTTATATTTTTATGTTATCAAGTAACGTAAAATACAATCTAAGCAATCACCTGTAAACTTATATTGATATTCAAGATAAATAAATACAGCTACGATTTTAGTAAAGTCAAAAAGGAAAACTAAAACAATTAACTTTAGTTTGTTGAAAATATATTTCTTAATAAATGAGTTTATCCTGATTAATATTTAAATTTTGTTATTTAATATTATTAATATTAATTTAATATAATATAATATTAATGTAATATAATTATAATATAATATTATTATAATTTAATGTAATTATAATATAATATTAATTATTTAATAATATTAATTTATTTATTAACTATTTATTTGTTTATTATTTATTATTTAATCAAATCACACATACTTCATGAAATAGAAAACTGAGTTGGTAAAGTAACTTGTTTTATGTTCATAAAATATCCTAGTTAATAAAGTACACATAAGTGAATCCTGGTGGAAAATGAAATTGAATGAAAAATTATATAAAATGTGTACACACAAAATATTATGAACGAATTCATCCACACTGACTTTTTGATCTGTTTTGGCCAGATTATGTAGCATATTTTTATTAGATGTGAGATTTTATTACTTTTAAATCTAAGTTTAACTAATTATATATTAAAAATTTTATATTAATTTTAGTAAAGTCGGAGTACTTTATAATATTTAACTTTATTAAATGACAAAATAATTTAGTTCATAAATACTGTATGTGTTTTAAAGTTCAACATTGTAAGGTTTACTGTAAATACGTTTTGAGACAATGGTCTCAAAACGTATTTAACTTAGAACGTACTAAACGTAGGTTAACTTTAAAATTACTATAAACGTAACATTAATCAAAGCCGTAACTCTATAAAGCTATAGAGTTACGGCTATGATTTTCAGTTAAACTGCGACTTTTATTAATGTTATGTTTATAGTAATTTTAAAGTTAACTTACTAAAAAAATCAACTTTTTAAGGATTTATTTATGAGCTGCTTATATTTTTGTTTAAATATTTTCATCTTTAGTAGATTTTGGCTTATGGTACGTATCTTAGTTTCAATGCCTTGATATTTTAGTATTTTATTTTACTTTATTAAATGCAGTTTTTAAAAGAATGGCCATCTTACAATGAAGAGAACGTACACGTCCTTGATATCTGCTAATTATCCTTGAGGTAAGAAGGAAGTTATATTTAACGGAAACCGTGCGCACATAACTTCACACACACTCACACGTACACGCACGCACGCATACACACAAACAAATGCACACGATTGAATCCAATTTCAATAACATGGGCGCTTGACAGACCTCTCAGGCACGCCACATGCATCTGGAAATGTGTGGCGTATCGTAAATATTTTCCTTATCAACAAAACTGATTATCTATATTGCGACGAATAATATCAGCCCTGTCAATTCCTAGCAACCATTCACTTACCCTCTTCTTAAATGATCGTAGCTACAGTAAAACAGATTTTTAATTTAACATGTGATACATAACATAACATGTGACTATAAAAGGTTCAATGGAATAAAAAAAGTTACATAATTTCACTGAGAATTGTTTTTATCTATTATTGGGTTAAATTTTTCCAGTTTTATATTTTATCAGGATAATAAGTATGTTACTTCTTAACACTGAACCTAACGCGTTCAATGGATACGCCAACTGCTAACTATAATTAAAATTTTATTAGTTTTAGATCAAAAGTAAGTACTGTACAATCTTCCAGTAGAAAAAAATATAAAATAAAAACATATTTTTTATTCTTATCTATTCTGTAGGATGAAATGAAATGTTTCTATATTTGTTTGTATTTCACAGTACGTAACCAAACCATTCATTATGTGGTAGTCAAAAACTGATAAAAACGTTAATAAACAAGATTCTATTGTGAATTCAATAAAGATGAATCCATTCATGGGAATATACGTCGTGCTTGACAAGTCCTAGATACTAACTGCTAAATTCTATCAAACATGTGTTTTAAAATCCATCACGCATCAGTATTCGATTGATATGCATTTTGGTAACAGTTTGAACTCTGACATTTGCTGTCGGAACGACCAATGACGCTTCGGCGAATGGCTCCCAGAGGTTTATCAGCAGGCTACAGTACTGCCTTCACAACACGGTAACATAGGTCGTCGGTTATCTGCTAATGTTGGGGCGTAACCTATGCTGGCGTCCAAACTCTTAATGTGGCCTGTAATCTTATATTTAGGTGTAAACTCAATCAGATTTATATAAAACATGTATTAAACCACACAAATGGAAAGAATTAAAATCAAATTGTGGTGAAAACATTACCTGATGTTCGGTATTAGGGGAACCAAAATACAGTACTTTAAGCATTACAAAATTGTTAAGCTAATCTATTTATTTGAAGGTCACAAATATGGATAGTTATGAGTGATGTTTGAAGAATATGATTTTCTCTGTTTGGATTAACGTCCGCACTATTGAATGCTACCTTTATCCGCAAAGACCATCCTCATAATTATACCAGTTCGTAATTTGGTTTGGATCCTAACTTAAACTGTAGGTCACAGTGTTGGGTTAACAGTTCAACAGTTAACAGTTCAACGCTTTTCCATGCGTGACTTCATGCTTTAAGTCATGTATGACGTCAATTTACCATCATAGCTCCAGCTGGTATTAACATGTACATTTGTCATATATTAACTATTAAATTTTAAATAATTAAATTGATTTTTTCAGCAAGACACTCTTTTTCATTTAAGATATAATGACTTATCCTGAAGGTGGATACATTACACTAAGAGAGAAGTAAGGGTTGGTAAGACGAGTTAGTTGAATTCGAAAATATTTTCAGTTTTATTATCATTAACACAGATTGGTTAATATATTTTATTAGTCCAATACGTAAATGTAACTGGGTATGTAATTAATTGGGAAATATCTAAGGGAAATTCACCAAAACATAAAAATTTCATATTATTGTATTGAGAATTGAGCCGAACCTTAAGGACCAAGTAGTATAAAACCTACTGACTCACTCAGTATGTTTGTTTTTTTCTGGAATCCCAGTGAATGACATATTATGTACCATATTCTGCCTCAGAATATTTTGCCTTATTTTATTATGTTGAAATAGATCTGACCAATACACTAGTGTGAGATTACCTGTTTTCATTGTGTGTTTAAATTGCAAAAATTTAATAATTCATGTCTTACTATGTTTTTTTATTTTACGAATACAAACAAACATTTGTTCATTCGTAGAAAATAACTTTAACAAATTTTATTCGTTTTGGAATTGTTAAATGTTTTTTGTAATTTTAATAAAGAAATGTTAAAATGTCTGTTTTTATTTAAAAAATATTTCTATACAAAAATAGCTAATCATTTTTAGTGTAACGAAAATTATTGTTCAAAACACGATTGAAAGTGTTTCGCATATTCTCGACTATGTTTGGAGTGCTCGATAAATCTCACACTTCAAACATTTCTCTAGGCAAGAACTAGAGACTAGTCTGGGGGGCACAATAGATCTCATAGGTCGCAGTGCAATCCTTCCCCTAGATTTTATCAGTATCAGTATCAGTACACTTCAAACATATGATCTCGAATATGTAAAGACACTTTCGACTCGTGTTATGAAATATAGCCTACTGTTAATATGTTACTGTATTCAGTGTGTCACTTTGGTATTGTTTAAGGAAACGGCATAGTGTGAAGACACAATAATAGCAAACATAACCAAGAACGAGCAGTAGTACAGCGTGATCCGGTGGGAAACTAATCCACTGTGGAAACAGCGCGCAATAAGGAAGTGGCGAACCGAATAGGATGCAAAAACGATGAAAGGCCTAGGTGATCACTTGGAGGTTTTGAAAAGCCGATGTCCTCTGAAGTGCGGGGCTCCTTGATGAGGTTTGCCAGTACAGTCTGACTTTACAAATGAATAGTCACCATTGAAGAAGGGTAACAAAGTGTTCGTTTTTCTCCAAGGTTCATACATAGAATAATATCCATTCGGGATCATTCGTTACTATGCAGGATTCTTCGAACAAGTATTCATGACTGTAATCCTTCAGGATTCATGAGTGGGCCAGTGACACGTCCTGTAATCCAGCTACTTGGATGTCACAACTTGCGGATAGTTTTGAGCGATCATCGGTAGGTGTAGTGTTTTCTTGTCTGGATTAACGTCCGTACTATTGAATACTACGTTGATCCGCAAAGGCCATCCTCATAATTAGACCAGTTCGTAATTCAGAGTCAGTGGTTTGGACTCAACCTTAAACTGTAGGTCCCTTAGATTTGTAATTCACTGTTGGGCTATTAATTAACAGTTCTATCTAAGGAACATGTCAGCCATAGTCAGTTATAAGACTACTCCACAATCATCTTACACTCATTTCTCATTCATACTCGTCTTAAAATACCTAGACCTGGACAGGTTGCCTTTTCAGTAACAAACTAAATAACTAAGTAGTGCCCCATTGGAATATCGAATTCCAAAAGGGAGTCCTACAGTGTTCATTTTTCCAATGGTCGTGCTTAAATAAAAAACTCCACTGAAAATTATCACTTGAGAAAGAGGTCTACACTATACACCGTTCTCTATAATTCGTATGTAAACAGTACACCATTGGAATATGACACTCTTCATGGAGAGTTATATACTAATCAGTATATAGTATCCAACGTTTGTGGATAAGACATTGGTCCTACGTAAACTGAATTTTTTAGAGATAATCCTACAACATTACTTGTTTTACAAAGATCGTGAGAATAAGAGACGAAGAAGAGAATTAAGAGTTAGAAGTACACCATTAGAATGTAGCACTCATCAGAGAAAGTTTCATAATATCCACTTGTAAAGTTCGTGATAAAATATTTGCCTACGTTCTGTTGTCTTGTTTAATTCGCTGTCCTCTAGGATTTGTTCATAAATCAGGTGACTGGGTCCAGATTCAACCCTTGCGATTCGATCCGGCGACCTTCACTTTAGAAGGCCGGCACCATGACCACTCTAACACCTAGCCAGTGACACAAAAATACAAACATTAAAACATTTGCCCTAAGTAAATTTTCACTCTTCAGAGATAGTTATACAGTACTTTTTGTTTTCATAATTTGGGGATTCCCAAATTGCTGCCTAGAAAAATTATTTATTATCAATATTTCTCTCTACCTATATTAAGAGTAAAATGAAAGGTACACTAAACTCAAAATATTCAGCCTGAATACGTATTTTGAATTTCAAAATAATATCATGGATTTACTGAGACGTACTGAAATATTAAAACTATGTTTACAAAATGTTTTATTCTAAGTGGCACTTACAAAAATATGAACACATGATGATTTTTTTATAAGTATTAATTACTTCAGTTACATATGTACTTTTGGGTTCTATACGTTATTTTTTTCTCCTGTCGGAATAACTTTTTGTGCCATATACTTCATTGTGTATTTGAAAATTGACACGCCCGATAACGGAGATAAGAGACATATGTTGTTTTTACTGTTCAGGTTAAAGGGTCTGTACACAAAAGCAGCCATTTAGCTTATCTTTGAAATCGTCTAAGCGATTATAGTTCTAAAATATATATTTTTAATATAAATGATTAAATTGATCTTAAAACATGTCACCAAGCTGTAAATTAGAGTATTTGTAACATAACCTAAAATTGCTATAACCTTTTTTATTATTGTTTATTCATTTATTTTATTAATACATTACACCTCTACAGCGAGTATTTTTTAAGTTTATATTAATTAACAGAGAATAGTACTTGGCTGATAAAGAGGGTATTTTATTTAGACGTAGAAAACCTATCTTAATAACCTACGCGTTTTAACATTCCTGTAATATTTATTTATTGGTTTTGACTCACTTGTTATTCGTGTTAACTATGTGCTTTTATTTTCCTTAATTCTTCCTCTTTATACTTATTTATTGGTTCTAATCACACTTTCTGATACTTTATTTTCATTTGATTTGGACGGTGGCGACTCCTGAGTTCCAGTTAAGTAGTTGGAATCCAGAAGTTCGTGATCTCCAAGAGGAGGTCACAAATTGTGGATACAGTACTTACAAACTGTAGCATGTGTTCTATATTCCCTGGTGTGTATTATCCGCACTATTAAATACTTCGTTCATCTGCAAAGACCATCCTCATAATTTGACCAGTTCGCAATTCAGAGTCAAAATTGTGTTTTGATTCCACTTTAAACTGTAGATCCCTTCGGTTTTGTTGTCTCTTGGGGTTTTATTCAAATGAACTGTCAAAGGAACATGTTAACCCTAGTCAAGAAATGTTATTCTTGTAGCAACAAAACTTTAAAATCCCACAACAACCATCGAACACAGATTTTTACGTTCATGCCTTGGCCTAAAATATTTGGATAGGTCTAGTTCATAAAGCTAATAAAAGTACTTGGTAATATTCATTGTTTATAAATCTTAATTTTTAATATAAATTTGAAATATCTTCATTTTACTCTACCTTGACCTTTTAACTTCTATAAGTGTAAGTGTGTTTTATATTTTGTACCGCCTTCTCATCCCAGAGCTGCCTAGAGCCCGAAACATTTTGCACATTACGTAGTTGGCATGACGTTGGGCACATTATCGCACTAAAAACTACCAGTGATTGCCTGGATTTGAACAATGATATTATATTAGTCCCTTATAAGTCCCTTACACCTTAAATTAGTGTGTTCTCTAATAAATGTAAAAATAAATTTGAAATATTTAAGATGAATGTGACAGTTAGTGCCTTGTGGGTAGAGTACACCATAAACTACTTAAAAGTTCTCGTGTTCGATTCCTGGCCATGATACATATAAAATTAATTTTCTCAGACTGTCACCATGCTTCGGAAGGCGCGTTAAGTCGTTGATCTCGGCTAAAAAATCATTTGTTAGATCACTTCAGAGACACTAGTGCGGCCTGAAAACTATGACTTTATTCTATCCAGAAGATTCAGAAGACCAGAAGAAACCTCCTTACTTAAAATGAAATACTCTTAACAGATTTTATCAAATTTAGCTTTATTTTTAACGAACTTCTAGTGGTTTATATATTATGTATATACAAACAAACACAAGTTTTTGATATTTTGAAAACTGTTTTAGGAAAAAACGATTGCGAAATCTTTATGACACTTTCTTTAATATCGATGTACAGTTCCACGTGTAGTTTGTAGAAATATACGATTTTCATAAACGAAATTAAATACGATTGTATAATAGATTAATTAATTATAAACGAAAACAATAAACAGATTATGATACATTTAGTAGTTTGATTCTCAACATTCTATCTAGAGACTATCTCATATTAAAACAGCATCCATTTTAGAAGAACAGAAACCAGAATGGTTTGTAAAATTTGGGTTGGTTTATTTTGTTTTAACGTGTTTTTTGCTATTGAGAAAGACTAAGTTAAATAAATATATAATGTATATTTTAATTCATTTAAAAATATTTTATAAACATTTAATTCTAATCGGAATGCCAGATTCTGTCTTCATTCTTTGCACACATTACTTATCTAATTGTCTATGCATATGTGCTGGTATTTCCACAAAGACTTTACGTGGAAAAAAGATCCAGCAATCTCATAAATTTTAAATAAGGAAAATAATACAAAAACCTCAAACCATTAAATAAGGAAATGCCATGTAACTTTAGTCATGTATCCTTACGACACGTGTGCCATATGACTTCGTATGCAGAATGCACTCAACATTCAAATATTCAGCACGTTACAAAAATTTACTTAAATAAACGAAATACCAACCAAAACATTTGACATTGGTTACCAACCAAAACCATAATATTAACCGAAACATTGGTTATTTGACTTAGTCTGTCAACTATATAAAATTGTAAACAGTAGTTTGGGTATAAGTGTCTGAACATATGTAATAAAACATTTTTCCCTAAAAAGAAATAAACTAGTTCAGCGAACCTTTGTCTAACTAATACATGTAGACTGTTTATATTGATCGGGTTTTAAAATTTTAAAAAATATCAAATTAAGGAGAGTGATTTTTTACGCCCACAAAGCAGTTGAAACCTTAATCAACTACGAATGAAAGGAATTTCAAACGAAAAGTTTGTAAATGTTTCCTTGTAAATCATTTGGTTTACAAGTAGATTCAACATGTATAAATTGCATTATTACCATTATTTCAATTATTTTGTATTATATGAACTCTTAGAATTTTCAACATAATATATTTATTAAATAAGCGTTATAAGTTAACTGTCACATAATTTATCACTTTAAAAAGGTCTATTTAAGAGATCAATCATATAATTTAATGCTTAATGAAACTCCATTTAAATATCGAATGTTCCAGATATTTTCTTTTAATCTATTTCTGGCAGGTTAAAAAGATTCATCCCCCCTTAGAGGTAACAGTTACCCTTTTGAGCAGATTTTGTTAGGTTATGTGACCAGTCATTCCACGTGCCATAAAAAACTTGTGAAATAAGGAAGATCTTGATTTTTCAGTAATCTCTGTAAGAGTCATATTGTTAGACAATTAATTTCTGTGTTTACCGTGGTTATCAAATTAAATATGAGAGATGGTCGGTGGGTGTGGTGTTCTGTTGTGTGGATTAACGTCCGCACTATTGAATACTACGTTAATCCGCAAAGACCATCATCATAATTAGACCAATTCGTAATTCAGAGGCCGTGGTTCGGATTCCACGTTAAACTGTAGGTCCCTTAGTTGCCATCGGCTGTTGGGCTATTATTTAACAGTCCTGTCTAAGGAACATGTCAGCCTTAGTCAGTAACAAGACAACAAGATCGCACCACATTTATCTTACATTCAATCCTCATTCATACTTGGTTTAAAATACCTACCTTGTGGTATGGTCGCCATTTCAAATAATCTAATCTAATCTAAACTTTTTGGGGCCATTAGTTAAAGACTACTAATTGAAAGAACTGTATTTTTAGTTTGTTATTTTTGACTGAATTCAATGGAGAAAGTTGAATTATTTTACACATTTATTGTTTTGTTTTTTTTCGTATTCTTATTTGAGTTGTTGAAACTCCTCTTTATAGATTAGTGCACACTTTTTTCGATCTTTAGCAAAATCCTGTTTCAAATTCGAGATGGTTCTTTACTGTACCTAGCAGATTTAGGTTATTTATTGATCACAAATCATCTGTCCTTTGCTGCTTTTTATGAATCTGCTTTTGATTTCATCAATATTTGTTATGTCTAATACTTATGTCAATATTTATTATGTCATCTATATAGTTTGTGCATTAATGTCTGAATGTCATCACTTTCGCTCAATTTAGTTCAAAATACTCACAAGGATCTTCGTGTCTCAGCTTGAAATATGAAAATACATTTAGTGCTTCTTAAAACTCTTCTTCTCTAGCTATTACCATCGCATGACTTAAAATATTAGTCTTCAGGTTTCAACACACTCTTAGAGCAAAATTAGCATACATCGCTATGCAAACACATATTTAACCATACTTGAAAAGCGATAGAACCTTGAACTTCGAAACGCTTACAAACTTTACTGCGTAGGTTTCTTATAATGAACATATTATGAAAACTATCATGCGAATTGTACCAGTAGTTTAATCATTCTTACCGTTGTACAAATATTGATACAAAAATACAATAATAATCCTCTTTAACTTTGGCCATCTCATATTCATATTGCTTGAGACACCCATCCTGGAGGTGATTATAAGGTCAGGGAAAGATACGTATGATAAGAATATGAGTTATAAGGGTGGAAGAAAATATAGATTTTATACAGCCAACACCTTATTTATCTATTAGAATATTTAATTAATTGCTTCCAAAATAATCGGTATCAGTGGACTGACATATACTTTCGGTACTACATTCGTTTGGTATTTAAGTTGATGGTTATGGTAGTAGTCAAATTATACAATACCTTTTTTATTTTTCTATGAAGTTAAAAAATGGATTATTCACATTTAATAGCCCATAGCTTTTAAACTGTCATTTTTACAGACTTGCGGTTGGTGTATATTATTAAGTACTCTATCTCTATAAACTAACACATTTTAATAAAAAACGCTAGAGAAATTGGGATTTTTCTCGTTTTCATTGGGTTTTAGATGTAGACTCTTAAAAATCAAAAATTAAAAAATACATAAAAAATGCCTGGAGATACGGTGAATATATACAAACATACCAAATGTTATCTAAATTGGACCAACAGGTAGTCTATGGCTCTGTACACATCCGGACACAATCACGGATAGACAGACATCACGTCGAAACATACTTTTTTCGGATTTAGAAAACCCAAAACAGATACATCCAAACCACTGTTAACTCAAATTCAAAAATTACCACGAAAACAATACTTTCTCCATATACTATCGTATAAGTGAGAAAAGTAAAAAACTAAACTAACACAATATTTACTTCAGATTTTGCTTAGGGCCAAGCTTCAGACCTCAAGCACGCACTAACCACGGACGCACCCAGGTAGTCGCTTCTTATATAAATATTCAACATAATATGATTGATCATGATATTAAATATTCGTTTCTCTCCGTTCGTCTCTTCCCTTCCTCTTAAACATTTTTACTAAAAATACGCCCCAGAATTCTAACTTGCCCCAATTCAAATCTTTACACCTTGAACTGGAAGATATCCTCTACTGTTGCTAAATCTATGTCTCTGAATTTCGTCTTGTGAAAACCCTTTTGTAAGATACGAAATCTAAAGCGTATTTTACTCAGGATGAGCCTTCAGTTAAATTACTTTATAAGGTTGACGTTATCATCTATTGTTCAGCTAGGATTCAGCTTAACTATTTTTAAACGGTTTATTGCTAGGATTACTATTCTATTAAGGCTATTGTAAGTGTTAGGATTTAAGATGAGAAAAAATAAAAAATAAAAATGAAATACCTGTCAAACTGTGCTGACTTTTAAATGAAGATAGAATGAAATGTTTTATACCAAACCACCACCCTCCCACGCCCCCCACCCTACTCCCTCCCCCCCCCCCCCCCCCCCCCCCCCCACTCCCCCCCCCCCCCCAAAACTCCATCCCCCCCCCCCCCCCATTTCACTTGTATTGTAAATAGTTTATGAATAAATTTTAAATTTCTGTTAATTATTCTGTAAGCCGTTCTTACTCTCTTTTACCGATTCCACTTATTGTTTTTCGGCCTATATAATATTAACTTGTATAGTTATAACTTCCAGTACCGGTAGTTAAAACTTTCCTTACATTCAGTCTTAGTTTTCAATTCCTTGAGCTTCGAATAAGTGGCATTTGATTTACATAGTACAAAACAACTATTTAATACGCTGTTTGTGAGTTAACCACATATACTACAATGACTATATTGTTACGTCATCGTCCAGTACCGATCAACTTTCATATTGCTTATTACTCTGCTCACGTTCCTGGTTAATTACTGGACAGCCATTAACACTTCCTTCGTCACATGATCAAAGAACCTGCCAAAAGGCGTCCATACCGCTTCCGTTCCAAGAAATTCGCCAAGGTCTTCGGCGTGACCGAATTCAGACCGAAGTCTGAATTTAATTCAATTCTGAATTCAACCTGACCCAGGTCAGGTGTTCACCTTGTACTGTCTCGGCGTCAACAGACAGATATGTTGTCAAAATGGGAGCTAAGAATAGGTAAATCTGCATCTAACCTCTTCCGAAAATACTACTTTAAGACTGAAACGGTTGTGTCCTATAACTTGACTTGTAAATGTGATTCCTAAAACTTATTAGCATATTTTTTGTAGATAAATTGTGTTACGAGCTATTTTTCTATAATTTTTATGTATTTAAGATACTGCAATGTAATTGGAATGTAAATTCTGTTTTGTAGCATTAAATAAATAAATGAAAAACTTGGAGGCTACGAATGTGGTGGCCGGTGGATGTTATACTCTCTGGTTTGATTAACGATGACAAATGTAAATATTACGTTTATCCACAAGGAGCATCCTCATAATTAGACCAGTTTGTATTTGAGGTAAAATTGTAGTTCAGATATCGGTTTCTTAAATGCTATCGGCTGTTGGGCTATTTATTGGCAGTCCTGCTTAAGGAACATGTCAGACTTAGTCAGTAACAAGATTACATGATCACGCCACAATCATCGTACATTTATTTATCATTCATACCTTGCTAAAAGTACATATCTAAGTAGGTAATCTAGGTAATTGGTAATTTATATAACATTACGTTTTAACACAGGGTATGCGTTTAAAACGCTTAACATACACAACTCAAACAATAGAAAAATAATGTTTTATACATTTAAAATTTATTGATTCAAAATTTATGGCTATTATATTTTTAAAAATTGTATTCTAAATAATCAACTTTATATGGATACAAAAAATTTAATATATTTTTATGTTAAACTTTATCGTGAATAAATTAGTCTTTTTTTATCGTTATTTAGTTCTCAATTGCGTTTTTGATTCAACCAGGTGAGACAATATGCAAATACGTTGCAAAATAACCAACATGAAGCTTTACAAAAAATATATATTACAGTTTTTTATGAATTACATGAATAGTTGGAATTTTATATTTATCTTGCTAAAATAAAAACATATTTTCACACATTTTAAACGTGTACTACTATTACATTATATTGAATAAACCTTGACGTTGGTTTCCCTTTATATTTTTTAAAGGATAAAAGCCCTTTACAAAGGATCGAATTTGCCATTCATACTAAAGGCACGTTATCTCAAGGTTTACCCGCTGGTCCAGAAAGTCTAATGTGATTGACTACTACTGTAATTTCATGATCTGCTACCTCTATCTGACCAACCTATGTAACCCAAGCCACTACTGCACCTTTAACTGCCCTAGAAAGAAAAAATGTTTCCCAGATTATTAGAATAAACAAAATATTAAAATAATTACAAATTTGATATATCGGTCCGTTTCATTACAGGTGTTTGTTGACATGGATATGTCTTAGCTCTGGGGTGGTGTTAGTGATTTTTAAGATGGCAAATATGTAACAGCTTTCCATAGAAAACATTAGAGCTATTGTATTGAATTTTTAATAAGAACAGCTGTTTGGATGAAGTGAAAAAATTACCTTTAGACATATCTATGATCAAACCTATTTCCCACAGGGAAGTAAATATAAACAATTTTTTACAAACAGAGCTATTCTCAATTAAAAACTGATCCACTATCGTAGGTACCTTATTTTTTCATCAATTTTCTATTTGTGTACATAATTATTGTGTGGACCTACAATGCATCATTTAAACATTGATATGTAGTTTGGATACACAAATTAATTGTGTAATTAATTGAACTTTTAACTGCTATAGTGAGTAAGGGGATGTTATGAAAATGAATGTAACTTTTTTCTTCTTTTTTGTTAATAAGGGTGATTACGTACAAAAGTTGATATGTTATGTGGTGCTACACTATTAATCGTGAATCTTTACCTAATAGGTGATTGTTTATTTGTGACCATTGTACCTTTATTGGTCGAACTCACTGTAGAGCTCACTGTAAAATACTTTATCGACAACAGTTTGTTACTGTACAGTTGAATCAGATTAGTGCTGCGCTCTAGCGGGGGAGCGACGAACTAATGAAGTCTTCGTGAACCAAGAGCACATTGTACAGCAGAATATTAATGATATGTTTACATTGTTGATGGCTATAAATCAATAATTTCAAACCGCACGTCATTTGGGTTTGGAAAATATTTAAGTTGATGTTTTCATATAAATTATAGATGAAGTTAAAACCAGTGAACCTGATATACGAAGGTGAAAAGTCTTAAAAGTAATGAAATCTATCTGAAGTCGGTATTGTAGATTACGTTTTAACATTTTTCAAATTTTCAATGAGAGTTTACCATTTAATGTAAACATTTTTTATTTAACGAAATATTGTTTGTTTATATAATTTTTTATTATATTTACATCATATTTATAGTACTTTGAACCATTATTGGATTTAAGTTTAAAAACTTTTTACACATATAATATCAACATAAGTATAAACCAACTTTCTATAACTAAAAAATTAAATAAATTATGTGATGCTAGATACTTTTCTAATACTTAGAGAGGTTTTTACTTACTTGTGGTACATCGGTAATCTAAATAAGATTCTTGTGTATTCCCTTACATTCTCAAAAGGAATGCACTTTTTTTAATAAATTAATGAAATTCATTAAAAAACACTTTTTTAAATTATTCAAGCCCAAACAAGTTCTTTTCCCACTGTTATCAACTAATTATCATACGGTTTTTAATATTTTTTCTATTTTAAGCATAATCAAACAAGTGTTGGATACGATAAAGAGATTTGTACGGCTCTACATTGACAATTTTAAATTCAATAAAATTATGTCCTTTTTCTCATGAACGATAAAATGTATATTTATACATTTTTGACATGAATATATCTTAGCTCTGGAGGGTGTTGGCATTTTGAGACACCGAAATTTGAAACAGTGACGTCATTTGGTTAATGACGTCATATGGTTGGTAAAGCCATAGTTTGATTATAAGAACAGCTGTTTAGATTAACTATAAACACTCCCTATGGTCAAATCCATGATCTAACCTATTTTCAAATTGAAAATTTTTCAAAACTGAAAAAAATTAAATTGAATAAATCAAAAACAAATTAAGTAATTGCAAAGATAATGACTTTATTCTTAATTAAGGTGTCAAATTATCCTTTTACGACTTTCTTTTAACCAGTAACAGACCTACTGCCACAAAATAACATTGTTCTTATGGGGTAAAAACCAAATAAATTGCCAGTAGGGCAGACTCTTAAAAGTAACACTATTTTAATATACGAATATACTTGTAAATGAAAAAAGGTATTGTTGGCTCAAATGCATTATTTTAGTGGACTGCATTGTTGAAAACGTCAGTTCAGTGCTGCAGTCTTGTGGATCATTGTACAACTACCACAAGGTATTGCAATGTGCAGAACTCAGTCATGAGAATATCTTTACTATTTGTCATTAAATAAATGCACTTGAGACAAAACAGTTCATAATAGTAATATTAAAATACATCTTGTTTTTAAGTTACAATACTGATGATTCTAGTTAAAAATAATGTAAAGTCTTTATGTTTATAATTACGTTTTGCTAATTAAATTACTCACGAACCTAAGATTTGATTTTAAATAGTAAAACATTAAACCCTTTAAATGAGACATACGACAAATTTTTCTTATTAAATTTTAACTTTTCACGCTAATAATAATTTCTAATTTTTTTTACTATAATAATTTCATGTTTTATACTGTAGATGTAATATTGTAATTTAATTTAATATTCCTGATATTACAATAAACATAGTTAAAACTAATCAATAAAAACAAAGAATATACAGTTGAAACTTTTAGAGTTGAAAACAAAGTCTTTCAATGAGTTCTGATATCAATATTACAAAATTATTCCAATTGCTTTCTTTTTATTTAAAAATATTTTGTGAGTATAGATGGTAGAACGCCATAATAGTATCCGTACACGAGCTAACTTTTAGTTTAAAAAAATAAACATTTAAAAGCACTTTTGAACTACCGGTTAACTATCATTCAAGTCCTATTAAGAAAAAAGAGGTGAATAGTATTTATAAAAGTACTAATATATGATTGCCATTTTTAAGGTTTAGATTAAAAGTAATACCCAAAAATTTCAAAGGTTAAACTCCTAGTTCATCAAAAGAGTTTCTACTATAAGAGAAATTCACATCAGATTTTATTACAAGTTCAGAGAAAGATTATTGCTAGATCACCAATCATTAGTAAGATGGAAAATAGCATATGCAATTTAAATATATTGTGTGATTAATTGAAATCCATTTTAAACTCGGTCATGAAAATAGTTAGGTCGCCAGAAATAATCTAAACCTATCATACATTTTTGGTATGGTAAAATCTTTAAATAATTACAAAAACAACAATTATGGAAGCTCACCCTGTACATTCCTTCACTGTTCTTCAATTAATCTGCTTCCAACATTCACTATTCTCCCATTTGGTTGTCCATTATGTTCTCTGTTTGCTCAGATCCTATTGTGTTTCCCCACCTTCTATTGACTATGGTCTCAATCCACACTAATTTTAATAGAATAAATCCACACTGATATAATTATTCACATAAAGGCAGTATTTTGTGTAATTGATTCGGAGACAGTTTATTTTTGCTCCAGTTTTACATTACGTTTAATATATTGTGCACATGTGCCTATTTTTCCAAAATATAGTAAATATAGGCAAACATAGGAAATATATGCAATTATATCATCAGTTTCTAAAAACAAGTAAACATTTTTTTCAAATTTTATTCTAAAATTTACAGACCTTCAAATAAATAGCTTGATAAAAAATATTATCGTAAAAATATAGTTGAGGTAGCAAAATAAAGGTAATATGGAGAATTCCATTTTCCATTTTTCACATTTCATAAAAAATATATTATTTATGTAATAAAATGATAAGCTAATTATAATTCTCTGGAAAAAATTAAGTTTTTCCAAATATTATCCCTTTATTTTTAATTTGACACCTCAAAAATATTTTTAAAACTTTCGTTAATATACTGTCACAAAATTAACATAGTTCTCATGTGGCTAAGACTGAGTAAATTGCAACTATGGCAAACTCTTAAAAGGAATATTATTTCAATAATTTAATTGTTTCTATTTAAATATTTTGGGTGTTCTAATTCCCTACTAGTAATTTTATCATTCTTAGAAACCGTTTTACAGAGTGTTGAGTGCTACACTCTAGTGGATATCTGAAAAAATCTGAAGTTTTTTACATGTGCAGGATGTTCACTGATCATGCTTCATTTTACATTGAGCTCCATAGCTAGTTAGTTACTGAAATACCAACCTACCCAGGTTGGTAAGAGGTCAAGTATGAATAAGAAATAAGTGTAAGATGATTGTGGCGTGATCTTTTAGTCTTATTACTTACTAGGGCTGACATGTTCCATAGCCGAACAGTCAATGGTATAGTTAAGGGGTTTAACGTGGAGTCCGAACCACTGCCTCTGAATTACGAACTGGTCTAATTATGAATATAGTCTTTGCGGATAAACGTAGTATTCAATAGTGCGGATCTTAATCCGCACAAGAGAACACCATATCGCTCAAAAATATCCATAATTCGTGGCTTCCAAGTAGCTAGATTACAGGACATAGATGAACAAACAAAGTTACATTGTGATAGTATAATACAGAATAAATTATTGATACTGTATGCAAGTATTCCATTGTTACCCTTGGGTTCAAGTTTGTAGGAAGGGGAAAAATAACAAATTTACATTCTAAAAATATAAGTTTAATTTAAAGTAATAAAATTGTGACATAAATTACAGTTATTAGACTAGTAATGTCAGTCAACCTTAAATATTATTTAAACTCTCCTGTTTCTTTCACCTTGTACTTCCGTCATCTTCTTCTCTTCGTTTTTCATAGACTCTGTAATAATCCTCGATATAAGTTAATAATATATAGATGTTTAAGTGAATAGTAGATAAATGAGTTGAAAGAAGTTTTGAATATAAATACTTGGTGATTCAGAAATATATTCTTGTATTTTAAACAATTAAAGACAATACCAAGTCCATTAATATTTAGACTATTCAAAGCTACAAAATGTTTTACAAAACTGGTTTAACGTTTTTCCTTCAATGAAAATTTAGTAACTAACGTTAGTCTTCACGTGACTAACTTTCCAAACCTCAAATTCATCTTATACCGTTCCAAATTTTATCTGTAACTGTCATATTATTATATTTTTTATTCATTTATTGTAATATAAAGGTAATTGTTTTTGTTTGAGGGATCTTGAGGACAGGATCTTATCCCAACTAACAGAACAATTTCCTAGGAGTGCAAGTCAACTGGAGTTTATTAATTGTGTTAACATCGGAAGGAAAATAAACACGAATGTCCAACACCATATTATTATTGTTTGTGTTTAACAATACAAGTAAGATAGGAGGAAAATATGGTTATCAGGGCGAGGTGAATCATACAATATCAAAGCATCTAAAAAAACCTTCCTGTTATGCCCTGGACCTTTAGGGAGTCTTGGGTTTCCAACAAAGTCTCAAGTCCAAACCACTAAAATTGCTGCACAAACCTCCTCCCCTCGTGCAAAACATGTGAACAATCTTTAAAATATTCTGTATTGGTATTCCACTGAGATGTTGTTTTAGGGTCCTCAATTTGTTATTTGTACTATCGTAAATGGAGTTAATTGTTTTAGTAAACGTATCTTGTCTATGCATTATATTAATATGAGTTATTTAATACAAATAAATGGGTATTATTAGTTATGTTTTAGGTAATACAATATTAGGTTAGGTTAGGATAGAAGCTATTTGAGGTTATGTACGTTATCGTATCACAATTTCGTCGTCAAAAATGGGATATTTATTGTTTTAGTTTAGTGTGTATATGTATTTTTAGTATTTTTTGCTTTAGGTTATTATACAATTTTCTTCATATTATTATAGATGTACTTTTATGGGTTTAGGTTAATTAGACGTAGACGAGGTAGAGATCAGAATCAGGAACACACCTCGCACTTCCCTCGCTTTGGAACCCAAAGCCCTGACAAAAAACATCCAAAATTTTTCACTTTGATTCTGTCTGCCTCAAAAAACAAACATTAAAACATCAACCAACATATTATAGATGACCTGTTCTCTGACGGCAGTTATTCCAGGGCTGATTCAGACTGACGTAGCGAGTCGTTCCAGCACAGGTCACGCCACAGTCAGAAGACGTGCGTGTTCTGGAAAACGCGCAGAGCTCCATCAAGAGTTCAAAAGGTGAATCACTCTGCTGCGAACACGACCGTTTTTAGCACTTATGGGTCAAACCCTAGTCTTCTTCTACGCTCGGTAGGAAAGAGTCAGCTGATGTGGAGGTCATAAACTGTTATCAAGGCCGGCCATACTCTTTATGGTATACCGAAGAAGTCTACCTGTGCAGGTTACCTATACACAGGAAGATATGAAATTCATTAATTTCTACCTGCGCTGGTGAGTTAAACCTGACCATGTTTGTGGGTCATCCGGCAAACCTGAACAGGTGTGAGGTTAGCTGTAACGAATACGTCGTGCTGAACTCCTCTGTCTTTTCTATTTACGTGTCACTGATTTTGGTTCAGCCCGTATATTCAATAGTTTGTTTTAATTTTAATTAATTGTTTTAGCCATATTATTTAATTGAGTATTATGTCTGCCTAAAAACGGAACCAAATTCTGGAGGTACTCATCGACATTCTTAGATCAGAACCGTGTTTGTGGCAAGTCAAGTGCATTTAGTTCTCGTCTTTTTTCTGTTCATTACCAACAACAACCCCACCAAAGCAATCACGTCATCTTATCGGCTCGCCATTTCACAATTAAGTGGACAACTTTCACCCATCCGGTTTACCGTAGCGACATCGCCGACATCGCTCTGCGGAGTTAAGTTAGGTTGTTTATTTATATTTTTATCTCGTTAATATTTTATGCATCAACAACCGACCTAACTTAACTCCGCAGAGTGCTGTATGTCGGCAATATCCCGTATGGAATGAAACGCAAGGTGTGTTGTGATAGGTCCAGGCAGAACGCAACAGCCGCAATGCATAAATGCGTCGATTTTGTTTGTAATATTATATAAGTGTCTTCTTTGGATACGTGTTTTTTAAAGTCTCCAGTCAAACATTTCTTAGGAACGTAGTAGCATCCGGATAATAGCAAAGTACATTAAATCCAGAAGTATACAGGTATTTTTTTTAAATAGAAGTATATTGCCAGAAACTAATTAGTAGATACTTACGTCGGGTATAAGTAGGCCGGCGAGATAAGGGGTGACAACCCCTGACAGTGCCCCTATGCCGTTGACCAGCGCCATGACAGTGCCGGCGTAGTTGGGCGACAGGTCAAGGCAGTTGACCTTGAGGCTGGGGTAGAAGAAGCCCATGAGCCCCATACCGACGATTAAACACCAGGTGACCACCTGCTTGTCGCACTCTGCCAATGAGGCGGCGACTATGCCGGCGGCGGGACCCGCTGACGCTGTGGGCAACTACTAATAAATGGGTGCATAAACTACATAAAATAAATAAAAATACATAAATATAACCCAGTGTAAACGGTGGTTGGTGGGTGTAGTGTTCTCTTGTGTGGATTAACGTCCGCGCAGTTGAATACTGCGTTATCTGCGAAGACCATCCTCATAATTAGACCAATTCGTAACTAAGAGGCTGTGGTTCGGACTCCACGTTAAACTGTAGGTCCATTGTGTCTAAGGACCATGTCAGTCTTAGTCTGTAATAAGATTACAAGATCACGCCACAATCATCGTACACTCAATCCTCATACTTGGCTTAAAATACCAACCTTGTAGTATGGTCGCCATTCCAATAATCTAATCTAATCTAATTTAATCATAGGGTGTTACAAAAACGTGTGATGGGCTCTACAGGATATGATTCTACATACGAAAATAAGTCTAAAATATAGAGTAAGATTTTTTTTATTTGTGCTTAGTTTAGCCTTAATCTTCCATTTTTTTTTAATATTTATTGTTTCAAAAACCCTATGAGATATTTCAACAAAATTTTGTATAATTATTTAGCACTAAATTAAACACATTTTTATTTTTTTATTTCTTTCTAAATTTTGAAATGGCTGCCATTTGAATTTTTTATGTCTAATCTCAGGAAAACCGGTACCCAAATTAAATTTTCGCAAAAACATTGTATTTAGACTACTATAAAAAGTCAAACAAAGCTTGAATTAATAAAATTGGCTCAAAAATAAAGAAGTGGTTCTTATTAAATGTAATTTAATCATTTATGTAACGTAATTAATTAGTTTATGTGTAAACTATTAAAACAAACAAAAGATATTTTTTAAGAAATACTATAAATTTGGTTTATTGCAAAAAAATGTATTTAGTTACAGCGGTTCATTGTATTTGTCTCAGTTTTGAAATTTGGAAAGTAAAATAAAGTGTTTTGTTAGCAAATGTTGATTACATTAATACTAAATACTTTTGCAAAGATTCGTAAAAATACGCACCGGACACAGATAGTACAGTCATTTTTTGTTATTCAGAAAGCCTCAAAACGAAAGTATATACTAAGTACTCAAATACTTTGTCCATATACTAAGTATGTATAAGTGGATAAAGTAAGAATACCAATATAAATTGCAGTCAGAACGTGATATAACGAACCTAATGAAACAAACACAAACTCTGACTCGAAACTTAGTTTTATTCTTTACCTATTAATACAAATACTGAACTTCCTAATGTCCGAACTTTAATCCCAACTAACTTTTCCCAACGTTACGTTTTATTTTTTTCTGTTATTCTGGTAATGATGGGTTTAAGACTGGGATATTGGCGTGTCCTGTAGTCCACCTACTTGGAGGCCACGAAATGTGGATAGTTATAAGCGACAGTCGATGGAGAGGATATAGTCTGTTGTGGATAAACGTCTGCACTAATGAGTCCATCCTCATACTTAGACCAGTTCGTAATTCAGAGGCAGTGTTTCGGACTCCACTTTAAACTATAGGTTCCTTATAAATATCATTGGCTGGTGGACTATTAATTAACAGTTCTGTCTAAGGAACATGTCAGCCTTAGTCAGTAACAAGACTACAAGATGTGCCACAGTCATCTTACACTAATTTCTCATTCATACTTGACTTAAAACATCTACCCGTATGGGTCGTCATTCCAGTAACTAACATATGATCTACAGATTCTCCAGGTTTTCTTGGTGACTTACCTACAGTGGTGAACAGTTTCCTCGACGTAGTGACGGACGTGACGTTCTTGACCAGGAGGAGGTCGACGAGCGCCCCGGCCAGGACGGCGACCACCACCATGGCCATGTACGGGGCTGCGGACCTCAGGCCTGTCTGGAATATCGAATACGTTCACGTACTACATCTAAATTAGCTTTATAACACTCTGCTGCTGCAATAAGGTGGCGTGTCCTGTAAACCAGCTACTTGGAGGTTAATAATTGTGTGAATAGCAGTGATCAATGGTCGGTGATGGTGATCCTCACCGACTATGGACATTATTGACTTTTTTTACCTCATCTCCCCTACTGCCATAAAACTATAGTCTGTGCGGTGAATTAAGAAGAACGAGGTACCGAGAAGAGTCACCGGGCCACTGGTTTCGATCCAGCAACCTTTGACGTCCTGGGCCAGAGCGTTACCCCTGAGCTACCGTGTCGGTACGGTATGGATTAACGTTTGCACTATTAAATACTGTGTTCATCCACAAAGACTATCCTCCTAATTAGATCAGTCCGTGATTCAGAGACAAAATTTTGTTTGTTAAACTTTAGGTTCCTAGAATCTATTGACTGTCGGGCTATTAATTACGGTCTTGTCTAAGAGTCTAAGTATCATGGCTGTCCTAGTCAGTAACAAGACTGTAAAATCGTGCCACAATCATCTTACACTCATTTCTCATTCATATTTGGCTTAAAATACATACCGGAGAGTGGTTCACCATTGCAGAAGGTAATAATAATAATAGTATCATCACATTGAACTGAATATTTGTTATCTGAAAGCTACTACAGTTGAAACAATCTGACCCATTTACTCGATTCCCCAAAGATCAATGTAAAATCAAACTAGGCCTATTGTCGTTTCGATGTTTTGGACAATAAAACCTTGTACTTGGTGTCATTTGAAAGGATATTATAATTTCTAGCGATCTAACTGATTAACATTCCGCTTTTTATAATTTACTCATCGGATATACGATGAATTATTAATAGCAAATCACATCCAAATCATTTCCATTAACACACTTTAAACAATTTTCTTAACATTTTAATTGCGTGAAAGAAATATATTTCCTATATCCATACTGCAATAATTTCAAACAAATCTGAGGTATCTTAATTTTAAAATTTGTGTTTGAATGGAAGATGTTTCTGAGTACTTAACGTCACTCTTGCTTACGGAAAACTCAATATAATGGAGGTACTGCAAAGTCTTCAGTCCGTGTAGTAATTTGTTTTGTAAATTTTTGTCACACTAAATACTTCCCAAAAAAATAAACGACATCAGTAGACTGACACTCACTTTTTTCCTTAAGTAAATAAAAAAATCTAGAATTTTTGTTGAAAGTACCATAATTTGTATTTAAATTTGATTAAAAATCCAACGTTAAAAAACAATTTTGAATTTAAGGGTCAAACCACCCTTGGTAATATCAAACTTTTGGAGCGGGTTTTGTTGGATGATGTGATCCTACTGCATACTAATTTTCAGAGATATCGGTTAAGAAAAAGGGAGGAAATTGATTTTTTAATATTTACCATAAAATATTTTTTCGGTGCTTCAGACATCATGCTGCGTTTACCACAGACATTTAATTTAGCTTTCTTCTGGAAGCGTTAGTCATATACTAATGATTATTCGAAATACTAATTTGTTATTTTTAAAGCTGGGTTTAATAGTGACAATCAAAGGGTTAAAAAATATTGTTTTGCAACAAAATTAAAAGATATACTTCTTTGACTCTTAGGGACTTGGAGCCCAATTTTAGTCTGAAGATATAGGCAAAATATACCAGTGCACCTAATTTCATAAAAAGTACGATCAGGGTGGTCGCGAGGTTTGTGCACAGACAGAAATAAAGACATGAGTACGAAAAAACTTTTTTGAATTCAGGGAGTATCAAAACGCTGTTTTCACTCTCAACTTAAATTCTAAAATTTTTACGAAAACAATAATGTTTTCTTCATATAGGATGTATAGGGGAGACATTAAACAATAGAAAGTCAGATATATTTGGTGGCCTACATTTAAAATGCTAATATAAACTTTGGGGATGCTTTCATATATTCGGAACACCACTCCAAAATTAGTTATATCTTTCATTTGACAGTACAAAAAATATTTCAAAAGTAAATTGATTTTTCTTTGGTAAATTTACATCTGGTTTACTGAGTAGACCAGAGTGGTTATAATAATGTAAAGTGAATCAAATAGAAGTATAACCTGGGCTATGGAGAAGTGAAGCACAGTCTTCATATACTTGGGCAGGTCGGTGATGATGGTGAACAGCCCCCAGTCGTGACCAATCTGGGCAATGATCAACCCCCAGAGAGGAACCGACGTCAGAATCTGTTTCCAAGGGGTTGGAGGAAGTTCCTGGGGTAAGTCATAAGTCAAATTCAGCCACATTAACGAAGTATACATTGCGTTAACCAAGTCAACAATGAAAATTAAAAAATAACTAAGCAAGATCTAGGTAACTAATCTATAAATAAGGTATCATGGACATTTAAGGTTAACAATATGTTTAAAGCCCTCTTTACGGCATATACAGGGGGTCACAAAAATACGTAACATTCTTTGCAGTAACGAGTTTTACAACAAAAAACAAATTGAAAACGTACTTGGTAGTTTTTCGAATTTCGCTTAGTTAGCCTTAATCCGCCATTTTGTAATTCGATTGTTTTGAAAGTTAATATGTGTAGTAAAGAAACAAAGTGATGAACTTTTTAATTTCAAAATGGTGGTGATTTAAAATGTTTAAATTTTAGTAACAGAAAATGGTTGATTAATTTAGAAATTATTAAAATTAAAAAACAACGTCAAATATAATTATTTCCTATCCTATTATGGACAAAACTATGAAAATTGGATCTGAAGTTTAAAATAATGAATTGAAAAATTATGGAGGTATAAAATATTTTGTACATAATATAAAATGTTAGGTATCTGGGTAAGGATGTATTTTATGACATATGTCACATTTTATGACATAGGAACATTGCTTATTTTGTCCCAATACGGACTTTCCAGAGACCCTGTCTGTGTGTTCATTTTCTATGGAAATCCTTATTTACAACTAATTAGATCAGAATATTTGTATTATCAGTGATTTTTCGTATCTCAATTAATACAGTAAGATAGTGTAGGATAGTGTAAGATAGTGTAGTGTAAGTAGGTAGTGTATGAAGAAATATATATTTTTATTAACAGTTTGGTCTTATTCTTTGGCCTATTCCATATCTACATTTCCAACAACTTCTTCGTTATAGTTGTTGCATGTAACACTGCAGTTACCTCTGCAAACATATTTTCCCGCACTAAGCGCGAGTCATAACACTAATGTAATGACTACCACTGAAAAAGAAAAGAAGACATTTGGCAATGATAAAAATATATAATACTTTCCCCTTTTTGTAACGTCGTGACGTTAAAACCCCCTTGACAGGCTATGAGACGAGTTATTAACATTACTTATCAGTTGTCCAGTAGTTACCACGGTCATGGAACAACGTTGCAATTGTGAAAATAATAAAGAAAAAGAAGAAGAATTCATGAAAGAAAGGCAGGAGGTTCATGACACCGTTTTCTAAAAAATATTTTCAAAATATAATTCATGGTCCATCCCTAGGTTGTTTCAAATAATAAACTTTTGTTGAACAGAAGGGCTAAATTGTTTGTTTCTCGTATTGTACGTATAGGTGTGTGCCAGAATTATCCTAAAATTCATTAAGATATGGTTTCAAAGAGATACAAAGATGGAAAAATTTAGATACGTAGATTTAAAAAAAAGTTGAATCAGAAAGTTTTTAGTCTTAAAATATTACATTTGCATCTCTAGAAAAATTGTACCGTACTTAAAATATTTATTGCTTAGGACCGAAGCTTCTGATGACATTGACTGGACTAACATGAGATGAAAATTGAAAAGGAGGATATTTGCCATAAGTGTAAGCGGATGAAGGTTAAATTCCTCACTTATATTCACTACACAATACCCACATCGTGGTTAGGTCAGTGTCTCTATCTCATCAGGTGCCTCGTAGTGTTCAACCTTACCTTTTTAATGTTGACCTTTGCCCAGTAGTTCTGCAGGTAGCGCTTCTCCGCCTTGCTGAGACCCGGATGACTCTCCGGACCGCTGTAGCCGCACTTGAGCCACAAGGCAAGCCACAGCAGGGCGAAGACCCCGTATATGTAGAACAACGTCGCCCAGCCCGTCTGGCTCAGCAGCAGCCCACTCACGCTCATTGATATAACGTTGCCGAAGTTTGCTCCTGGAGAATATAGTCAATTACTTTAGGTCTATCGATGGTTCAGTTCGTAGCTATTGACTTAGCGATAGTTATTTGTGCAACAAAAGATTAAAGTAATAATTTTATCCACGAAGGAAACTATTGTCAATTTACAGAAAGGAAAACCTTCTTTAATCCCATGATATACCCAACATTTTTCATCCACCTACACAAATATCAATAGCAACAAGTTAAGGTTAAACAACTTACCTAGGCCTATTTACCTTTATTTGATCCTTTGCTCTAAGAAGCTGCATTTGACTCGTTTGACCCAAAATCGTCACTGTCATTGCCCATTTTGTCAATAACACAAAATGACCGTTTAGCAGAAGAATACCGACAACTCTACCACCACAACAAACTGTATGTTGCTCAATGTTCGCTATATCTATTTGTGTACCGTGTGTTTCTGGATCCTTACTATGTCATTGTTATGGGATTACTTTTCGTCCCTTGGTACTAAAATATGAGAGAGTCCTATGGGATGAAAAGTGGATCTTTAATACTCTATTTCAGAGAGTAATTTACAGATTTTCATAGTAGATTAGGTAAAATTAATTAATGTTAGCTTTTGTAGCTTCATACCACGATAGTATGTTTTTCCTAGGATGCAATACTGTGTAGGCTTAAGTTCGCTGGAATTCTCCAGTTACAAGATACACTCTTCCTACCACAATCCTCTCTTTATGTTCCTCCTTTTCAAACTCTTTCAGAAACTAGAGAAACTTTTCTGTTGTTTATCCCTATATCCAGCAAACATCTCTGAGAGAAAAACTTTCACACTCACCTGTAGGATGGCAGCGTCTCCCAGAGACTAATTCTACAATAACCCTGATAAAACGCATGCTTTGTTCGGTATTAAAAGGGTTAAAAATGCATATGCTGTAATCATAGAACACGTTTAGTTGCAAATCATACGATAATTAATCCGACATCCACGAGTGGAACCAAAAAAAATTAGATGGCCTACAAATCTTAGTTTCGAATCTTGGTTTTTACCCGTAATATTCTGACTTCTTAGTATTTGCTTTACTAATATTTTCCCGATACCTCGCACGAACGCATCTGAAGTCTGTGTCAGAAAGTTGTCAAACTCTTTAAACAATTATAACATTTTTCTTTTATTCCCACTGTTTGTTTAAGACTTTAACCCCTCAACGAACATTATTAAATACCATGCAGAAATTAATTTGGAAAGATTCATGAGGAAATATATGAAAATGAAGATACAAAATATAATCTTAGAGGGAATAAACCGAACTAGGAAGAATATTTATAAAATACTCTTTAGTCTAAATTTTATTGTTCGTGGATAGTAGCGAGAACATTTTTAAATAACTATAAAACCTATTTACAGATTCCATTGTTAATGTTTCGGAAAATTTATAACGAGATAAGCTATAAGATTATGATTTTGAGATAAGACTAATTAATTAGTTCTTCACTAAAATAACTTATGGTGAATTTATACCTCAATTTATGGTTTCTACGATCTTTTCAAAAGCCAAAAATATTGAATTACAGTAAACAGAGTCAACACCCCTATAACGGTCGTACTCACCAGCGAAGACCAAAGCCCCTAGACGTCCTCTTTCTTCTATAGTTACCCACTTGGCCAACAAAGCATTCAGTGATGGATACACGAACCCCTGCGGATCAAAATTTCATGATTTTTCAATATAGTAAACTGATTTCTGTGTATATGCCACATGATTTTAGATGTTGGATATTGAAATATTAGGGAGAGCTCCAAAAAATGATCCTCCTTATGTTTATTTTACAGACACCAGGAGTAAGGTATTTAATAAAAAGACAGAAGAAAGAAAATCGTGCTTTTTTCGTAACTTGCTGACCCGGTGAAATGTAATGTATGCCGTGTTACATTTTAGATTAACTTATTGGAGAAGCACGAAGTCGGGTCATGCATTGTTCTCGTTCGATTCCTCGTTCTTATTCAGTGGATTGATTCACCTTGATCTGAAGTCGAATAGCATTTCGGCTTTATTGTTAAAAATTATATCTTCTAGGTCACCCCACGATTAATAAAAATACTAATACGAAAATATATATTATAATACAGGGTGTTTCAGACTTCCCTAGCAATACTCTAGGGCATTGTTCCTGGGTAAGAAAAATATCTAAATATCATATTTAAACTGTCCGGAAGTCCTTAGTTACTCACACAGCCTCCATTTTGTTTTTTCACTAATAACTTTTTCTGAATAATGGTTAAATGTACGGAATTGAAACTTTGCACAAACATTTATGACAAATAGACAAAGGACAAAGCCTACAAATAACATACAAAACAGGCGGAGACTGTTGCATTGTTGTGGCAGACTTTAGCCGCATGCCTTGACATGCACTAAGCTCTAGCTGTCACATATCACTAAAGCTTCCATATCTTAGTTAATATTTGTATAATTTTAAACATTTTAGTGTCAATCGGTTTGTAATTACATTACCTAAAACAAGTTATTCTTGTAAATTTTCTGTCAACTGTTCACGAGTTATTTGAGAAACAAAATTTTAAACGGCCGCCATTTCGTTTTATGAATTTGAAAAATTGTCATGAATTTTATAGTTTTCTCTAGTTGTTATAAATTTTTGTGCAAAGTTTCAATTCCGTACGTTTAAACATTATTCATAAAAAAATATAAGTGAAAAAAAACAAAATGGAATAACTAAGGACTTATGGACAATTTACATATGATATTTAGATATGTTTCTTACCCAGGAACAATGCTCTAGAATATTGGTAGGGAATTCTGAAACACACTTTATATTCCACATTGATTGATACACAATGTTCTGACCCAACCTAAACCCAAACCATATGTAACCATGTAATAAAAATGTTTTTGTTTTATACATTTTATGTGTCAATCATATATTTTAATTTCAGCGCTAAAATGGACGTCAATCAAAGTGGAAACATTCTCAAACCAAGTTTAAAAAGAAGAAAACATTTATTTGCTTCAAACATCCGATGGAATCGTTAAAATAAACATCGGAACTGTTTGGCAAACAGTTAGATCTAGCACACGCAGTCTGTATCGCTCGCTTCCACGACACAAAACATATACTTTAACAAGTTCCACATGTCATTGTATTGAATAAAATTCTTCGTATTGAATTTTAATTTTTAATTTAATTTTAATTATTTACTATTTAGTTTTTGGGAAATAGGATTTTATATTTTCCACAAACTTTAAATTTAGTAAAGTTTACGAGCAACACGGCGGCGTGTCCTGTAATCCAGCTTCTTGGAGGTCACGATTTGTGGACAGTGATAATCTCTGGTGTGGATTAACATCCGAACAATAATTCAATCCGAATAGACAATCCTCATAATTAGACCTGTTTGTAGTTAAAAGGCAAAATTAATGTGTTTTCGGATCCCTCAATTAACTGTAGGTCTCTCAGACATCATTGGTTTTTGAGCTATTAATTAAACAGTTCTATCTTAGGAACAAATTAGCTTTAGTTCGTAACAAGACAAAAAGATCATGCCACTATCATCCCACGCTTATACTTGGCATCCTGCATTTAGCTGGATAGCTGCTATTTCAGGAAGGTACCGGTAATAGTAATAATAACGCGCAGGAAAATATCTATGTAGTTTTAATAAAGTTGCGTAGTGTCTCACTGTCAAAAAAAATATAAAAAATATAAATAAAATATATGAATAAAATAAAAATAAAAATAAATAAATATAAAAAATAAAGTAAATAACACAAAAAATAGGTATATGTTCAAGGATATTACAGGTAACACTTGATAAATATGGAATTTTTTCTTCCATAAACATTAAAAAATAATGTAAATAAAAATAATATAAAAAATAAATAAAAATAATAAATATAGTAAAACTAAAATAGTTAAAAATTATCTGAGTTTTAAAATCCCACCTAAAAGAAAAAATTAAAAAAATAAATTAGTTACCACCGAAAATAAGTCATAGTTTTTCAACGGAAGAAACTTCTTATGATGCTTTAGTATATTTCAACTGAAGAAACTTCTTATGATGCCTTAGTACGTTTCAACGGAAAATCACCGTTGAATAGAAATCTCTTAAATAGAAAAGTCTTGGAGCCAACCAACCAATTTAAACATGACTAAGAATAAGTCCCGAGTATTTCACACTTATTTTACCTGTCCACATCCCATGATGACCCTGAGCACGATGAGACCCCAGGCTCCGCCCCAGCGGGCCGCCAAGGGGGTGCCCAGGGTGCACAGGGCTGGCAGCAGCACGGCGAACGCCAGGGTATACTTCCCACCGAGTCTCTCTGCTAGAACTCCACCCGGGACTTGGGTCAAGACGTAGCCCCAGAAGAAGGAACTCAGAACCAACCCTTGGGTGTGCTCATCCCAGGAAAACTCCCCTTTGTTCTAAAATGTCATTAGTCACAAAATTAAATCAGTCACTTTACTTAAGAGGCAATAACGTTGTTTTAGTTACTTGTTATTTCTCTTTCTCGCTTAGCCTCTTTTACTTACTTAAAAGTGGTTTTAGTTTGGCTACGTTAGGAGTTATGTTAGAGGCTCGCAACTTGAAACCTCTGACCAGAAGATAACGTAAACTTTATTTTATACCTCTAGACTCAGTAAAAATATACTACTGTATTGCTAATAACGGTTGATTTTGTGGTAAATGAATTTTCAAAGCTACCGTTTTTTCCAACTTACTATTTCCACGGAATTTTGCTTCGTTTCATCCTCGTCGTAAGGACAGTAGTCCAAGTGACCGGAAACTGAGATATTTGAAGGTCTAGGGTGGCTGATGACCATCTGGGTTATGGCGATGCTGATACAGAACCGCATGATGTAGGAGATCATAAGCCCCAGGAACATGAGGAAGCAGATGATGTGTCTTCGTGGAACCCATGATAGACATGCACACACTGTGGACCGAACAAGAAATTTAGGTGAGTGCACATTGCATAGTTTAGGTGTCGGATCGTAGGAAGAAACTTCCTAACATAACCTTACTAAGCCTAAACCTAACCTAGCCTATACTAACCTAACCTAACCTAGGATTTAAGTGCATTCTCAGTCTAATCAGAGACATTGTTGCACATCAAGAACAGGGAAGGTTGTCTCGATCCTTAATTGTATGATCTAAATAGCCAGCCCACCCAGAGGAAGTAATGATTTTATATGCCGTCCCACCTGGGAAAATGGGAGTTCTTAGGGGGTTTTTAGTGGAGAAGATTTACCGAGACCTAAAGGATAGTCCTACACTGTTCCTCTTTAGGGTTTGTCCATAAATAATTTCTAGTAAATAAAAACTTACCTAACCTAACCTAGAATATAAGTGTACCTAGTGCACTGTAACTGTTTTTGAAAGAAGGGATTCAAGAGAAGGTAAAAGAAAAGTTTACCCCCTCTGAACGTTTATAAAGGTGTCAGTAAACTACTAACCCCGTATACTACGATTATTAAACAGCAAAACATTTCAAAGTATTCATGTTTTACCGCCAATACAATGGTATATTTGCCACATATAATTTTGCGATCATACAATTAGGCCTATCTAGCATTTTTAAGCTGCAACTAATTAACTTTTTTACCCGAAAACAATTAACACGTTTATATTTACATTCTTGTGAAGTGTACTTCATGATGACTTATTTTATACTTTTCTGATAAATTATTTAAATGGTAAAACACCTTTTACATAAAAAAACACTCAATTATAAATAACAAAACCTTCATAACAAGCGTGACATTTTTTAAAGTGATTTAGTTGGATTTAAAACATCTATTTGTTTGATAACATTCGTTTTGCTTACTTTATGTTCCTTCAAAAAATTCAAAATAATATTTATCATTTTTCTTATTCAAAAATACTAATTAAAGTCCTACCTTGCATGATGTCTTCTGCAACAACACTGCGAGATTATCTGTCACCAGTGGTTATCTCTTGTTTATTCTTCTTATTTTCAGATTTCATAATTAGGGCCTACTATGATAACGTCGTTGTTTACCACTGATTCTTCAATTTTTATTTCACGTTAAGTGTGTCACGGTTACAGTCTACCTTTGTAATGAACCCACGTTCAAATTACATTTCGACACAGTTGGTATCACTGTTCCTCAGTTTTTCTTTATGGCTTCACTTTTTAGACTTGCTTCTAAGTTGTTTTCTTTTATCCAGCAATACCGGGTTTTTATTTCCCCTCAAATTTTAAATTATTTATTTGAACTTTTATTCGACTTAAAAATAAATTTTAAAAATTAAATAAAAATAAATTGAAAACTTTATTTTGAATTTAGAATTAAAATCTCTGTTATTTAAAACTCGTTTCACTATAAATTAAAAAGTTTATTGTTTTTTGGGTAGACTGAAAACGTAAATATGTAGTGAGTATTTTTTTATTTATTTTTTTCGTGATAATATTTTGATTTTTTTGTGATGATATACAGTATTTTGTAAATAGACGGTTTGGATCAATTCATAAAAGTTCTTGTTGGTTTTCCTTACTGAAAATAAGAATAAGAAATATTTTGAACTGAAATTGAAATAAACCTAAGTTATTCCTTAAGTACAGTAATTTGTAATTCAGCAACTTTGAGGTCACGAATTGTGGATCTTTGTGAGTGATGGTCGGTGGGTGTAGTATTCTCTTCTGTAGATTAACGTCCGATTGAATACTTCGTTAATCTGCAAAGACCACCCTCATAACTAGATCAGTTCGTAATTCAGAGGTAGTGGTGCGTTTCTCACGTTAAACTGTAGGTCCATTAGATATGTCATTGTCTGTTGAGCTATTAATTAACAGTCCTGTCTAAGAAACATGTCAGCCTTAGTCGGTAACAAGACTACAAAATTGCGCTACAATCATCCTACACTCATTTCTCATTCATACTTAAAATACCTACCTCGTACGGTTGCCATTTCAATAATCTAATCTAATCCAATATAATGTATGAAAAAATAATAATTACTCTTCAAAAATATACGCATTACAATAACTTCCAATAATATACCTCTTCATCATCACACCCAATACATTGGTGGAACGTTGATATTGAAACAGTATAAAAGTCAGTTTTGAAATGCCAAGGTTAAATGCCCGTTATGAAGCCTGCCATTCATTAACCAAGAGCTCTAGCCTCACCTGTGGCGCCATTATTAACTGTCTCTTATAGCCTCGCGTCATGGCTGGTTTTGATTAAATGTTTACTTTATTTTTACTCTGCCACGAATACACTTTACATTTTAATTACATTTGTATATGGCCCATTGCCATTAAAGACTGAGTACTTCGTACTTCCATTCGGTTGGTATGTTTGTGATAACATATATTATGTAATATTATCTAACTATCGGATTTGACCAAAATATTTACATTCGGAATACGAATTGTGGATCTTTGTGAGTGATGGTCGGTGGGTGTAGTGTTCTCTTCTGTAGATTAACGTCCGATTGAATACTTCGTTAATCTGCAAAGACCATTCTCATAACTAGATCAGTTCGTAATTCAGAGGTAGTGGTGCGTTTCTCACGTTAAACTGTAGGTCCATTAGATATGTCATTGTCTGTTGAGCTATTAATTAACAGTCCTGTCTAAGAAACATGTCAGCCTTAGTCGGTAACAAGACTACAAAATTGCGCTACAATCATCCTACACTCATTTCTCATTCATACTTAAAATACCTACCTCGTACGACTGCCATTTCAATAATCTAATCTTATCCAGTTTAATATATTCGAAAATAATAATTACTCTTCAAAAATATACGCATTACAATAACTTCCAATAATATACCTCTTCATCATCACACCCAATACATTGGTGGAACGTTGATATTGAAACAGTATAAAAGTCAGTTTTGAAATGCCAAGGTTAAATGCCCGTTATGAAGCCTGCCATTCATTAACCAAGAGCTCTAGCCTCACCTGTGGCGCCATTATTAACTGTCTCTTATAGCCTCGCGTCATGGCTGGTTTTGATTAAATGTTTACTTTATTTTTACTCTGCCACGAATACACTTTACATTTTAATTACATTTGTATATGGCCCATTGCCATTAAAGACTGAGTACTTCGTACTTCCATTCGGTTGGTATGTTTGTGATAACATATATTATGTAATATTATCTAACTATCGGATTTGACTAAAATAGTTACATTCGGAATTTGGTCATGGGTACACACCACTATGTTTTTAGCACTGGCATGCCAGACAGCGGAAGTACGTTTAGTGGATTTCCCATAGGGAAGAATCCATTACCGTAGGTCACATAGCAAAACTTAAGCCCGGGGCCATGTTGATATTTCGTTTTAAGGTACCGAGAGGTCAAAAATGCAAGTGTCTGCGTATGTATGTTTCTGTGAACACGATAACTCTCGTAAAAATGGTCTGATCAAGATCAAATTTTGTAGATATGTGTGTTCATACGTTTACTCGGACGAGTTCGTAATCCAAATATATTAGTCAATGGGAATAGGAGTTTAGGTGGTTTTGTACCCCAAAAAAGTTTTTTGAGCCTAATTTTTATATTTTTTACAATCTTTTACCATTAGAATTAAAACTAAACATATTGCATTTTGGGGCTCCAATGTTAATCTTATTGAGGATAAGAAAAAAATTAACATTTCACCCATATTTTTATGTTATTTTGTATTCAGCTTCATATGGTTGAGATTTATCCATTTATGCTTATTGATAATATTGATGTTTTTGTTGACTGGGACGGTGGCGACGTCCTGTAATCCAGCTATTTGGAGGTCACGAATTGTAGATAGTTGTGAGAGATGCTCGGTGGATGTGGTGTTCTCTTGTGTGGACTGACGTCCGCACTTATGAATACTACGTTAATCCACAAAGACCATCCTCATAATTATACCAATTCGTAATTCAGAGGCCGTGGTTCGGATTCAACGTTAAACTGTAGGTCCCTTAGTTGTCATCGGCTGTTGGGCTATGAATTAACACAGTCCTGTCTAAGGAACATGTCAGCCTTAGTCGGTAACAAGACTACAAGATCGCACCACAATCATCCTACATTCATTTCTCATTCATACTTGGCTTAAAATACCTACCTGGGTAGGTCACAATTTCAATTAAAAGTATAAAGTTTATAATGGATGCTAACCTTTATACTATTTCCTCATGTTCATAGTCATAGTCAAAATAAAAAATGTTTATGTATCGTTAAGTGTTCCCTAAAACGACGAATGTGGGCAAAGGGATTTCATAACCAACGTATTACATAGTAATCCACTATATTTAATCTTGAATTAATAACGTTTGATATTCAATGAGCAAACAAATATTTTGTTTCGTTTTGGATAATTAGTTTGTTAATTACCCAGAACTCAGGGACGGTGAATGTAATCGTACATGTTTAACTGTCATCAGTAGAAGCTAAATTAAACCTTGGTCAACCAAAGACAACAAGATCAATCATTAGTACTTTGCACTATGATCAATGATCAATGGAGTGCTAGTTTGATCAACATCATGATTAGTGAAGTCGTAACTACTGCATTCAATCATTACAGTCGTGTAATTCTACATTCGTTAAACTTTGAGTGTTAGTTTTAAGTGACATTTTAACGTGTATTTATACATTTAAAACAAAATACGCATAACACTTTTTAATGTGTTACATTCATTAAATTTGCTGTTTAAAGTATATAAACCAAAAATAACCAATATATTTTGAAACATTAATAAAAGCTAAAAATTTAACATATCCAGGTCCAATTAAATACAATTCATCCAGACGTAGTTTATAAATAAAGAAAACATAAATATAAACCTACCATGATTTTTAGTTAAAACCATACGCGTTATGGACACAAGTGAACCATATAGCTATATAGCTATTGTGTTTAACATATCTATACAACCATAAATTTGTTAAACATTTTCTAATGTCTAAGCTAAGGGTTTTACATTATTAATATTTTTTCTCATTTTAATAGAGCATTTCTACAATTTAAATTAGTTTTAAAGTATATGTTTTCATACAAATTATAAATAAATAAACCCATCATGCTTGTAGAATTAAAACTTTTAAGTGTATAAATCTGAAGTAAAAATTGTAATAGGTAAAAATTTACTTTTATTTTTTGAACACTTTTCTTATTTACAAGCCATGTATGCATGTTAACTCACACCTTCCTCACACCTACCTCATATCTTTCTCATATCTATATTATACCTAGCTCAAACCTTCCTCACACGTACCTCATATCTTTCTCATATCTATATTACACCTACATTATACCGTTCTCATATCTTTATTATACCTACCTCATACCATACCCAATACCTTCCTTACACTTACCACATACCTATTTCATACACACCTCATTCCTATCTCATACATATTTTATACATGACTCATACCAACCCCATACCTTCCTCAAACTTACCACATATCTATCTCATACCTGTCTCATACCTATCTCATACCTACCACATACCTACTTCATACCAACCCCATACCCTCCTAACACCTACCACATAAATATCTCATACATACCACAAAACTCAGGCGTTGTCACGTTTAACCTCTTGACAGAGTATGAGACCAGTCATATAATATTAATCTCCAACCATTCAGGCGTTATCTTGAAGGGGGTCTTGAAGGTAAGTTGCAAGAATAAGAAAAATTAAAGGAAGGACTTTCATAAAAGGAGTATAGGAGGTTCATACTGTTTTCTAAAAGACACTTATTTTACATTTAAATTTTTAAGACTCGTCCTGAAGTGGGTTCAAACAATCTACTTGTACAACAAAAAACTATAAACCAATATACCCAGGCCTCCATTCAAAAATTCATAAATTTTAACCTGTTCTGAGCAGAGATGGTAAGTTGACACTCTTTGTATATTTAACTAACGTATACTATGTTATTATTTCCTTGATTAGATTATAAACCAATGTTATGTTCAAAATAGTATAACATATGATCCAAGTTTCTCAAAAAAATAGTAAAAACTGTTTCATTAAATTAATTAATTTTTTATAATACATCGCATAGTTCTTAGTTTAGAAAGAAAAATGTTTGTGTCCAAACAAACAATTATTACAAACCATAAATGTAAAGTAAATTAAAATCAATCGTTCCTCAAATGGTTGTAGTGTGATTGAAACAATTCTATGAATAAAACCGTTGTTTCCAGTTAGTTGTGTATCAATGAAGTTTTGAGGGCATTTTAGCGCTGGAGCGGTTTCCCACCAAATGGCAACACTGGTAAACAAATCAATACGAGGCCCTCAATGGACATTGCACCCCGAGCAAGAATGCGGCCTATTTAAGATGTGTCATCAGAGTAGGAAAATATAATGGATTACAATGGAAAAGTATTATTGATCAATAACAAAATTTCCCTTCAACGCAGTGAGAAACTAATTCAAAATAAATTTTTATGGAGGTTAATATTAATTAACTGTAGGTTTGTAATTTCAGTAGTTTATAATGCATATCACTATATTTAATCTATAAGTTTTTACGACTGAAAATTACATTTTGAATTATATAGTTGAATTTTACGTATTTTTTCGTACATAGTCGTACACATAATTTCCTGGAACATAAAATTTCCCCCCGTACGAGAAATTCTAAACAAATTTTATTCTAAGGTGTACAATACTTTATCACGAAGTATAGCCATTTTATCATTTATATATCGGAAATAATTTAACCCCGAATAACAACATCATTATTACTAAAGATCTTACACTCTGTGAAAGTGGAATGAAATTGGTTTTTATCTTGTTTATATAATATACTTAATCATGATTTTCTAAATTATACAATTTAACTTTGCGCTGGAAATTTTGTCGCTATCCATAATTGTGTAATATGGGTCGTGTTTAAATGTAATTAGCATTAAAAATATTAAAAATATAGTTATAGTATCCTTTGAATATTAATACGTTTACGATACAAATACTTACAAAGAAAACAACATTTATTTTAAATAATTTATTTCAAAGAATGCGTAGTCACTTCAGTGGTATTTACCAACCCGAAAATCCATTAGCTGTAGGAAACATAAATAAGACAACGACTGAAACAACGCAAAGCCGGAACTGGCTGTAGCGATTAGACCATAAAGTGGGATAAGGGAGAGCCGATGATGGGGAATTATAGTCCCGAGGGTTGGCAACACTTGTTATGTCCTACCATTGTGGCACTTAGGAAATCACATCTACGACATTTTATAGAGACATTGTGAAATAAAATCTCTAGTTTATAAATAATTATTACTTTCAAAAGGATTTGTTGGTTATTATTGAGGAAAATTGTATAAAATGTGTATTTTTTATGAGAATATTTTTATATTTTACAAAATCGTATTGATACCCATCGATACATTATTACTTCGGAAAAGTAAAAGGGCAAACTTTACATAAATAATCTTATTAAACAGTAATATTGAATAATTAAAATGTTTTGTAATATTTTTTATCATTATAATCAATTTAGGTAATTTATTCATTGATGTTACTTTAACCGGTAGGTTAGGCAGCGGTTTATGCTCTGGCCAAGTAAGTGAAAAGTTGCTGGATCGAAACCAGTGGCAGGCGACTCATGTCAGATCATGAGCGGTCACTTCTGGCTAGCCTGTGTGATGCTACGTTACCTCGCTCTTCACCGCACCGACCCTTATGGCCTATAATGATGGAACAGTTGAGGTTTAAAAATACCTTTTTAGTTCCCAAAATTCGTACCACAGGTTTCTTATCATGGAAATGTCTTCAGGGAAGGTTTTCAGTTCATCTAAACAGTCGTCTTATTCTTTATACACAGTATTAAAAGTTCAATTCAATAGCTCTGGTAGTTAGTATGGAAACCTGTTTCAAATTTTCATCTTACAAATTTGCATCTCTTCCCAGAGCTAAGACATTTACATGTCAAAAACGTTTAATACATTAAATTTACTGTGATGGTTTTTTCTAACATCAGATACACGTGTACAGAGTAGTTTTTAATTCGTTAAATAATAATTAAATTATATTTAAATAAACTATTTATATTTATAAATAGTTTGTAGAGTTACATATTTGTTGAATCCCTCGACGCGTTTAAAGAGAAGAATAAAATATTAAATTCCCACAATTTAATCGTTTTGTGTTCAGTATACTGTAAAATTAGAGAAATTGTTTCGGAAATGAATTTACGTCCGAGGTAAACGGGGAAAGATTAAGTCGGCAAGTTGGCACAACTGGGAGCGCGTTGCCCGGGACAGTTGGCAGGAGTGCGTCACCGTCACCGTCAGTCAGTGTGCGGCCGCGCGGGTGGTATGAGCTGAACGATGTCCGCCCAGGGGGTCGTGGAGCGAGCCAGTGCCGAGTTGAGTAAACGCATCAACGGGCTGGGCCTCCGGGGGAAGCACCACCGTAATGGCCTGGGTCCGGGCGGCGCGGGGAAGGCATCCGTTATGGAACGGGTGACCAATGTATTCTGCGGAGGCAACGCGAACCCGGTGCCTCCGGACAAGCCGTCTAGGTTCCGCGGGAAACTCGCGACTCCACAACCGACCAGGAGGATAAACCTTCCTGATCCGCAAACCCTCCAGGACCTTCTGCAGGACGATCGCTTCCTCACAAAGTTCTTCGGCTTCTTCACCCCTGCCGAGAGACGGACTTTGGCCCAGGTGTGTGTCAAGTGGAGGGACCTTCTGTATCGGTCACCGAGGTTCTGGGCAGGGCTGGTGCCGGTGATGAGGTGCAAAGAGATGAGGGGGACTACGCCCCAGGACAGGGCGAGGATCTACGCGTCCTTGCTGCGGAGGGGCTTCACTTCCATCACACTCCTCGGAGCGACCGACGAGGACGCTCTGGATGTCGTCCACAACTTCCCCTTGGCCACCAAGCACGTTCACTCTCTCAGCCTCAGGTGTTCCAGCATCAGCGACCGTGGCCTAGAGGCCTTACTCGACCACCTACAGGTACTCCTAAAACCAACCTATATCGTGTTAGCACTTCTAGTCATTATTATTGTATTGGTAATAATCGGCAAATTTCTAAAAAGCGAAAACATTGCCAACAATAGGCGCAAATCATTATCGATATTTAAATTACACATAAACTGTACTTCACCATAGGCCTAGAGACTGTGCGGTGAATTAAAGACAGCGAGGTACCGTAGCTGCGTGAGTCACATAGTCTAGCCAGAGGTGACAGCTCGTGATCTGACAGGAGTCACCGGCCACTGGTTTCGATCCAGCAACCTTTGACTTATTGGGCCAGCGCGTTACCACTGTTACGCGCATAAAAAAAATTAAATAGTCTAGACTATTAAATGGCAAATTAAAAGATATACGAGTACAATACAACTACAACATTAACAAGGTAAAAAATGACGTTAGTTGGTAACAGAGGCAATTTAGGAACATTGAACACTGAAACTACAAACAAATACACTGGGATTATAAACAAAATTTACCTAGCCTAATATCACAGTACAAAGACAAAAGCAAAACGAGTAAAAACGGTACAGTAATGGGCCATAAAGTCGATTAAAAATGTTTATATTTACTACCCCGCGGGGAAATAGACTAGATCATGGATATGTCTAAAGGGAATGTTTTCATTTCATCTAAACAGATTTTTCCTATAACCAAACTATGACGTCACTAACCGTATGACGTCACTAGCCAAAATACGTCACTGTTTCTAATTTTTGTTTCGAAAATTGTCAACACGCCATCCCCAGGCTAGAGGGGGGGGGTTGGGAACAATCCCCATTGTAACTGAATGCTATAACGAAATTGATAATAAAACAATGTATACAATGAGCATATTCAACATCATTTTTACTTCTTGTATTACCCTAATGAACATAATTTCTTATGGAAGATTACGTTACTCATTATTGACATACTCAGAAATGTCATGAATATATAAATTTACCACAATTAGATTGTTACGTACTTTTATAAAAGTAAAAGTATTACAGAATGCCAAATCAAAACAAAATCTTTATTAATTAGTTACAATTCATTACAAATGCATGAATCTAGTCAATGAGAGCCAACATTAAACATGATACGTGGGTTGGTAACTCAGTTGTTGTACAGGAACTCCTATGTTAAATAATTTAAAGATCTTAAAAGAACAAACTAACCAAACAAACCAACGAACTTCAAAAATAAAAGCCAACCTTCCTTAATTTTCAAAAAGGGTCTTTAATCGTATGGGCATTTTTGAATAAGCCATTTTTTTAATAATTGTTGAATTTCCCTTCAAGAATTAAGAATTATATGGACTGTTTGAAGTGATGATTGACCTTCTTTGGACTCTGTGGACATCTAATCTAGATCTAGTAAAGTGATCTTCTTTGCAAAAATTCTCTCCTATTACGAACAGGTTTTCTCAAAAACGCCACTAACACATTTATCACCCCTCATTAAAGTGTTATGTTTAACATATTTTCAGGTTACAGTATTTTAAACTTTTATCGCATTCAACAAAGACTTACGAAGAATTGTTACACGGACTAATCATTATTTACAATGTTGAAAGGTAATTTTATAAGGCGATAACTAATGTAAATGTTTCATAGAACTTAAATTTAAAAATATAAACCTAATTCATACTATGGATTATTTGAAAAATATTTATTGAATTTAATACCACACAAATTCAATTAACTATAAAATAGGTGTGATTTATTTTTGTAAAACAGCACAATTTGCAGTTTTGGATGATGAAGTATTTATTTCACTAGGTTAAATCAATGAAAATTTTAATATTTTTGTTAACAACCTTATTCACGTTTCGCGAGTATGTTTTAAATATAAAAGTAAACAGTTCTGTTTACCAAATAGTTTTTCCAAAAATAATTAACATCTATATAAAATTCCGTCATTTATGTAGAATTTTTGGACTTTATAACTATAAAATAGGTCCTGAAAATTCTGCCAAAACGTTTTTGGAGCTCGTGTATTTTTTGTCCGTACCGATTGAGCAAATTAGCTAGGCCTGCTTCTGTGATTTTAAAAGTAAATCAAAACCATATTCATCTTCAGAACCATATTCAACCTTCATTCAACTTTGGAAAAGAAAAATGTATAAGACAATGTCATGTCTGGACAACAAACATTTGTTATTTCAAGTTTCTAACCCACTAAATAAACCGCAATGTGGCAGAGGCTTTAAGACACTTTCGATGCTCTCTTCAAAAAAGTATGAATATTGTTGAACTTATTAGGTTCAGGAATTGTATGTATATTTTTAAAAACATTAAATTTTTAAATTGTATTTGGATACACTTTAAAGAATATGATAGGTTTATTGAAGGTTGTCTTTTTTAAATGACTCTAAGGAAGAAAATACGTGTTAGTCCACTACTGCCAATTAATTTTTAATTGTTTATTAACATTTTGGAGGAGTTCTTTGAAACAAATATTAAAGAATATTGTACAGAACTCCAACCTGAGTTGTTTAAGAGTTACTACGGTAAGGTTGAGTAATAAGTAGAAATATTAAGTGCATTACAGTGTTAAACGTTTCACAGAACAAAGTACAACCATACAACACAATATCTTTATAATATAGTGCTTATAATATAGTAAAATCAGGTATGCATGATTTTGTAACCACCCAAACAGTCAATATACAACGAAATCTGAGATTTATAATCCTTGAAAGCGTCCTACAAAACTTACCTTATTTATTGATTCAAAATATTAATATAGATTGATTTCGTATTTTTAGTTACATATTAAAAGTAATGATGAGTCGCTGTGGTTCTGTACACATCTAGAGATACACACACAGACACACACGCGCACACACACACACACACACACACACACACACACACACACACACACACACACACACACACACACACACACACACGCAGACAGACAGACAGACCCACGTCGAAACCCACGTTTATATCAATTCTCAAATCAAATTCGTAAATTTCGACTAAATAATACTTTCTCCATACACTATCGTATAAATGTGGGAGAAAGTAAAAGCTAGAATATGTCGTAACAACATTTTATTACGACGCTATATGGATACCTAGCCTAACGTCTGGTTAGGTTACGTTATGTTGTGTTTGGTTACTGATTCAAGCCATTCAAAAGAATTTAGATAAGTAATAAACAAACGATATTAAAATTGATAGTTTGTTGACCCCCTTGACATATTACGGGCCCGTCAGTGTTAATTGATTTATAAACTGTTTCCATGGCAACGTTACATCCCATAAAGCCTCGTTTCGCAATTCCTCCTCTGGGAAGAGGTAGAGCTATTTTTAATGTTACCTTGTTACATTTATTTAAAATTTATTCAAATATTAATAATTCTTTTTATGTTTATAACGTGAAACTATAATGTTATACTAAACTATGTCAAACTATAATGTGTAGGGTTACATTAACCAACAAAACCCACTTCAAAAAATCAGTCTCGATGGGTGTGGGGAGTTACGTCCCTAAAAAATTCGAATAATCATTATTTTAACGTGTTTTCTCTTATAGTTTTGTATAATATATTATATGATTAATTTGAAACAATATTATTTAAATCATATTCAAATAAACATAGAATATGAGAGTTATATTAAATGTTGTAATATTATTTTAATTTATTCAAGGGAGAAAGTATGTGTCAGTCCGTTTATTCTTAAGCTACAAAATTTACTTTGACCATTCTGCAAAGGCATTCCTGTAGCCCTCACAACTTTGTTCTATAAGTGTCGTGTTGTTCAGCCATAACCATGTAGAGGGTCGATATAGGGGAGGGTGTCCCAATCGGGGTGGGATTTATCGCTAGGCCTCGTAGTGTAGTGGTTTTACACCTTAGAGTCCGTTTAAATATCAACTAGCAGCAAGCCCGCCTATTGTAGGCCTACATGTTGTAGTAAGTGTTGCTCTGTGTTATGAAAAACTATACCCACAATCATTACAAAATATAAACTTGATATCTTGAATAAATAAACAAAAAATAATAAATCCTTAGCGTAATGAATTAGTATTAGTTTACAATTAGAGTAGATTTGTGTCATTATCAAAATGTCATATACGTCAAGTTAATATTTAATGCAGTAATATTTTTAAATAGGTTTAAAATCAATGTAAATAAAAAATATTGTAAATAAAAAAATTATGTTGGTCATTACTTCATATGAAATCACTTTTATTGATCACATGTCCTGTAAAACTTCAAAAACGCTCAAAACAGTGATTTTTAAAGCTTATTATTTTCACAGTGCGTGGGTTATTTTAATGGTCAAAAGTACCCCTTTGATCATTTCACAGTCTGGTAAATACACAACACACACACACACACACACACACACACACACATATACAAAATCAACTATTCGATAGTAATACACAATATCCTTGTTTAAATTTTATAAATTTCAGATAGCAAAAGGAAAATATTAAAAATACACAGCACCTGATTATTATAATAAACGTAATGTGTATAAACATTGTAATCATTTTTAATTTGGTCACAAACATTTTATTTTTAATCATAATACATAATTCCCAAAATCTGGGGTGAATAAAACTTTTCATTTTGTACAGTACATATTTACATTGTAGTTTTACATCAATGTATTATTCAGACAGAATGTAATAAGGTATTACTAGATAACACTATACAACTATTATATAACTTTAAATTTTTTAAACATTATGTAGTTTAATTACAAAAAAATTTGTTTACATGACAGCTGTTAGTAATGTTAAAATGTCCTTATAGAATTGATTTAGAAGACCACACACTTTTAATCATTTAAACTCATAAGTTCTGGGATTATTGTATTATTTGTTATGAGAATTTCATTTATCATTTATTCAATTACATTGTGTTTTACATCAATTATTATCAGACAGAATGGTTCCGTATTACTAACTATTTACATTGAAACAAATGACAGTTTAAAGAAACTTTAAAATTATTTAATCACAGCTGTTAGTTTTGTGAATTTATAAAACCTGACACCGCGCCCTTTTATGCCCTCTGGAGTAGAATCCTTCAGACGGATTCGTACAAAATTTCACAGAAGCCCTCATCAAATCATGCTTAGTAATTCCTGAATTTTTTTTCAGAATCGCTCCAGCCGTTTAGAAGGAGTTCAATTACAAACACACGTACAGAATATTTATATATACCGTATAAATGGTTCCCTGGGTAGACTTTTCCTTGCCCGGGTCATTAGGAAGTAGTTTATTTTGAGTATAAGTTCTCTTAGGGCATTAATGGGCCGAACTTGAATCTACATTCATGGAGGATTGTTATATTTATCTGGGATTATGTAAACATTCCAAAACGTATCTTTCCTATCCCCGCGAAACCCTTCGTTTTTGTGTCTGTATAATATTCCGTTGTTAGACACCTCCAGACGATCTTCCTGTGTCCTCGTGATTCTCCAGAATTTAACCTATAACATCTGGATCTTTTTACATTGATAAAAGGTATATAAGGTACATAGCTCAGTGGCAACGCTCTGTCCCAGTAAGTCAAAGGTTGCTGGATCGAATCCAGTGGCCGGTGACTCATGTCAGATTATGAGTTGTCACCTTTGCTAGCCTATGCGACTCACGCCCCTAGGACATCTTGCTGTCAATAATTTACCACACCCGCCACAATGCTTTTTAGGTTTTTATTTACAATAAAGTAGAAAAGTTCAATTAAAACTCATAAAAGTATCATCATTATGTTCTATTGTGTCATAAAATATTAATCCCGACGATTCGTCACTAGTTCTCGAACCAATAAATAATGAATTCAGCTTTGATATTAATTATAAACATAGTAAGGTAATAGTGTAACTCAATATTGCTTTTATCAGGAAAAACAGTTCACTATTTTAGTAGTGTTGTATTAATTAACATTTATAAGTTAATTAAACTGCAGCCTTTTATTCTCACCGGCGGCTTCGTTCTTGTGTGTATAACATTAATTTCATATGATTACTCACTTAGAACACAGTTTTAGAAATCGTGTCCTTGGACCTGGTGTGGCAAAATATATCAAAAAAATTAATCAATATATTTAATTTTTAACTTAACAATACTAAAATATATACGTAAATAACCTCGATTAAAGATTTTGCCTGAATAACTTATAACATCTGGATCTTTTTACATTGATAAAAGGTATATATACGTAGTTTCAACGGTATGTCCCAGATGAGTTGTAACGAATCCAGTGGCCGGTGACTCATGTCAGATTATAAGTTGTCACCTTTGCTAGCCTATGCGACTCACGCCCCTAGGACATCTTGCTGTCAATAATTTACCACACCGGCCACAATGCTTTTTAGGTTTTTATTTACAATAAAGTAGAAAAGTTCAATTAAAACTCATAAAAGTATCATTATGTTCTATTGTGTCATAAAATATTAACCCCGACGATTCGTCACTAGTTCCCGAACCCATAAATAATTAATTCAGCTTTGATATTAATTATAAACATAGTAAGGTAATAGTGTAACTCAATATTGCTTTTATCAGGAAAAACAGTTCACTATTTTAGTAGTGTTGTATTAATTAACATTTATAAGTTAATTAAACTGCAGCCTTTTATTCTCACCGGCGGCTTCGTTCTTGTGTGTATAACATTAATTTCATATGATTTTATTACTCACTTAGAACACAGTTTTAAAAATCGTGTCCTTGGACCTGTTATGGAAAAATATATTAAAATAATAAATCAATATATTTAATTTTTAACTTAACAATACTAAAATATATACGTAAATAACCTCGATTAAAGATTTTGCCTGAATAACTGGATTTATATTTTATACGATTTTTTATAAAAAACAAACATTAACAATAATTATGATCTCGATTAAAATATTTTACAATTTCTACAACTGACGAGAATTGAAGGGTTAGAAGTTAAGCGTCAACTCTCAAAACCCTAAAGAGTTTTTAGCTTTATTACTTTTTCAAGCATAAAAAAGTCATGAATAATAATTAACATGGCCCTGTTTGAAATAAGGCTTGCTTATGGAGGACTTTAAATTTTACTTTTCAAAATTTATATCTATACAAGGTGATTAAGTTTTAGAGATAATTTATTAAATATTTTGAAACTGTAGTATATGTTGCTATTCCAAGTGGATCCTTCTCTTCAGTGTCAAAACATATTTTAGCTCCTGGTTGGTCTAAGATAGTCTTTAACCTACACAGATTTCCAACCTTTCTTTTTACATGAATATGCCTAAGCTCTTGGGGGGTTTTAGCGATTTGCGGGACGCAAAAGTGTTGCGGAAGTGACGTCATATGGTTATGTGAACAGCTGTTTAGAGGAACTGAAAACAATCCCTTCAGACGTATCCATGATGAACTAATTTGCTACAGGGAAGTAAAAACTCTTCATTTTGGAAAAAAATCTTGAACCCTTAGGATTCTTCAGATTTCTTCTTTACTTAAGTTTATCTCCTTTATGTTGTCACGTTGTCACGGGGATATTCCTGAAGGTTCTGCAGTGGCGACTGGAACAGCTGAGAAGCGCCGCCGCGCCGCAACAATACAACTAAATACATTTGAATACTCGAATATTCATGAAGAATCTATTAGACTGGGATGGTGGCGACATCTTGTAATCCAGCTACTTGGAGGTCACAAATTGTGGATAATTGTGAGCGATGGTCGGTGGATGTAGTGTTCTCTTGTGTAGATTAACGTCGGCACTATTGAATACTGCTTTAATCCGCAAAGACCATCCTCATAATTAGACCAATTCGTAATTCAGAGGCCGTGGTTCGGATTCCACGTTAAACTGTAGGTCCCTTAGTTGCCATCAGCTGTTGGGCTATTAATTAACAGTCCTATCTAAGGAACATGTCAGCCTTAGTTAGTAACAAGACTATAAGATCGCGCCACAATCATCTTACACTCAATCCTCATTCATACCTACCTACCTTGTAGTATGGTCGCCATTTCAATAATCTAATGTAATCTTTATGGCACGGACCTTATAAATAACCGATACTATGTATGTCAAGTGATAGATCAGTGCAGTTTCAGTAAGATGATTTATAAACTTTGTCAGCGACTATTTAAGTGTGTATCTATATTAATAGGAAAGACTGTACAAATTAGACTAATTTCCTATAAGTTAGGTTAGTTTAAAAGTTATATGGTTTATTCATATTTAGACAATTAGCTACTTATTTTTGTAATTGTATTGATAAAATAGTAACTATAGTAAACTTGCTTATTTATAAAGACTGTAGACCCGTTACAATAATCATATATTTCGAGTAGTAATAATAGAGAATGTTACACAAAATTGATGCTATGGCATGAAATCCAAGATGGCGGCATTGATGTGGACTCTTAATATAAAAAGTTAGGGAAGGCCCGCGCAGTGTTGAAGATGGATTGTCTCCTCACTGATCGAGCTGACGTGCCTCCTTGATCACAACCCCGCCTTGGTCTCATCCATTCCTCTCACACTTCACCAGTTTGTAACCTTCACCAGACTAAGATTAACTTCATCTATCTCACTGGTCCAAATTACTTCCTACTTGTGTGGGATTAACATCCACACTTTCATTGAATACTACGTTCATCCGCGAAGATCATTCTTATGATTGGATCAATTCGTAATTCAGAGACAATATTTTGTTTCGAATTCCAAACTGTAGGTGCCATTAATATCATTGGTTATTAGGCTATTAATACACACTAACAGTCCAGTCTTACGAACTTGTAAGACAGTCAGTAACAAGACTACAAGACCACGCCACATTCACCTTACCCTCATTTCTCATTCATACTTGGCTTAAAATACCCACCTGGGTATTTCTACCTGGGTAAATCTGGCTACCTTGGTAGATCACAATTACATCAGAAAAGTGATAAGGTAATGTTAAATGATATTTCTTATTATAAGGTAACATATAAAATGATATTTCTCTCATTGGGAAGTAAAGCAAACGTGTTTTATGTTGGCCTCCTCGTCATTCGTAATTTAAAAAAATATTAACTACTCATTTTTATCCTTTTTTTATTTTCCACACTGAAATTAAATTCTTATTCAAATGTGGTTCATAAACCTTTTTCCTAGAAACTTTACTCCAGAGATTATATATCCTGCATCAGTGTTTTTCTGTTAATCGAGAAGAGCAATGGATCGTGGTTTACCTTCCTTGTGGTTTACTTAAATTCAATTGATATTCAAATAATAGGTAATATATTCTTCACAAAATAATATCAGTTATATTTTGTTCCATAACATTTATTGGTTTTTCTACCTCTCTAAAGGAACTATTCATTCAATTTAATACGAGTTCGACGTATAAAAATATATTTTTATTTTGGTTTAAACATTTTATGAAAGTCTTCGGCAATCTCTTATGCTTTTTTCTAGTCATTACGACTTTTTATGAATACCTGTTTTACATCACCAGTGCCATTATGATAAAACACGTCCATAGGATTATCGAAATTAATTTTCAAGATACTTTATCAACTAATCTTTTAAAGCATCACACTCTTGTGATAAAAATACTTCTTGGTTTCAAGGCAAAGGCCAATTTCTGAGCCATTAATTTCCTTAGACATCATCAAGCAAACTTAAATTCATTTTTCAATTTTTATGTTAATAACTTTTTAATCCACTTACGATTTTCCTAATGCGGAATTTCCTATTTTCTGCAAATAACACTAGTCGTCTCTCTGTCTTCTTTTAAGCAACTATAAGCATGTGGGATTTTACTGCTTAAGAAATCTTCCAATATCCAAACAACTTCACGAGGCTGCACAAAATTCTATTCTTTTAATGCTTTCAGTACTTTGTTGTTTTGGAGTAAGGTTACTTTTAAATGAATAAATATTTAATCAATATGGTTGAACATTATTTATTGTTGTGATATATATTTTTGACCTGGATATGTCTTAGCCTGGGGGTGTTAGTGATATATAAAATGGAAAATATGTAACAGGTTTCCATAGAAACTATCAGGGCTATTGTATTGAATTTTTATCATAAAAGAATAAGAACAGCTGTTTAGATGAATTGAAAACATTCCCTTTAGACATATCCATGATCTAACCTATTTTCCACAGGGAAGTAAGTACAGACATTTTTATTGATAGCATTAGAACAAAAAGTAGGTTTACGATTAAATTTTCTCCCAATAGTATTACAAATTTAAATATATTTAATATACGAATTAATTATTTAGAACAGCTTTTATACAGATACTGAATTCACCAAGAAACACAATTAATAGGTTTTAAAATATTTAAACAGAGACAACGTGGAAATATTTATTGTTTACGCTAATCCCTTTTATAGATATTTTACACGAAAAAAATAATGTAACAAGAAATATTAAGTGTCGGTTCTTTTTGTTTTTTGAATGACATTCGAAGTAAAATTTCAAACTTCCTTTCCCTCTTATGCCCTGAACCATATAAAATGTTGAGTGATTGGCTTTGTATATGAGCTATTTATTTATAAGATAAAATTTAATTACTACCGTTTAAATTATTGATGAAGCCTTGTAGGTATGTGGTTTTAACTATAACTTTACCGTGTATAAACATCGTATTCGTTTGGTGTCATTTCGCGTTTTCAGCATAGAAGCGTGAAGGTCACACTATCGGACTCGTCGATATTATCATGATAACAAACAAACAGTCTCACATAAGCATACACAAAACTTTTCTAGTAAATAAACTTGTCGATATAATTTTTTTTATCCTTATTTGTTTAATTTATTTGACACATATCTATTACATAGTCACAGCCTTATCAAGGGGGTCCGAAATTCTTATTTTCTATGTTATTAATTCATTTTCTAATACATGAAGTAAAGTCTGTAACAGACAGGCACCTAAATATTAACTTTATTTTGTAATAGCGTAATTTAAAAAAATAATATAAAGTACCAAACAACAAAAAGAAACTCTGCAATCACAACCAACTAACAAATAACAATAACAAATGATTTTAAGTCTAAAGACAAAGAGTTAAAACAATTCAATATGTTTATATAAATAATATAAAAATAAAATAGTTTTATTCCAACAATAGTTTATAACTTTATTACAGTTTGTGTATTTTAGGACAATTTAGCATACTTTCCTGTTTGAACCACCGTGAATGACTGAAATGCTTATGCTTTTACTATATGTATATATATTCTTTTGATGTGCATATCAAACTTTGCTTAATTTAAGATTTTAAACCCCATGGGCCATAACACATTGATAATATCCGATCGCAATGTACAAAAAGGTAGCTCACTATTACCAGTAATGATCTGTCAAATTTGGAAGTAAAATCTCGTTTTGTTTTAAAGTTAAAAATTTGCCCTAAAAATTTTTCAATTGCCATGTATAATCCTTATGAAATCATCGAAGTAAAAATATATTAACTTTTATACTTATTACTTATAACTATATTACTTATTAATATAATAAGTATTTAATATAATATATTTGGGAAAAATCCATTATCAATTTTAAAATTTGCTGTTATGTAATTTACTAATTACAACAATTAATTTTTTAGGTTAGATTTTTTATAATTTTTACAAATATTAACGATTTCTTTACGTCTTTCATATATTTGATCAAAATCGTGAATGATGAATCATGAATCATGAGTAACCTCAGCTCTGCCAACCAGAGTTCGTTGCCGTTCAGATCGATGATGAGGTCTTCAGCACACAACAAACAAAGGCGGGCAGGGGGTGTTTCGGGAACGATGGAGATGTTGATAGTGAGGAAACAGGGGAGGAATATTGGGGTTGGTTTTGTCTTACGGAAGTATCGACAAGTTAAAATAGCGTTGGACTCGAAGAAACATTATTTTTCATACGTTGCTGTTGAGTATTATGGACACACTGTAACTATCTTTGACAAAAATAGCTATTGAATTAATTAAAAATACTGAAAAAATTAATATATAGGCTATATATTTAGATGGAATTAAAAACAAGCGAAAGTTTATGCAGAAGACGCAGACAATGCTGTGAATACGTCCGCTTAAGTGTTGTAATGGAAATATAAAAAAGGTTATTATTAAAATTGTAAAATTGAAAACCACTGCAATGAGATGTTTTTCCCCATAATTGTACTCAATAGAATTATTTAGGTTAGTACTATTATTTGATTATTACTCTTTAACAATATTTTAGGAATTGTGAGAAACATATCCAACCCTGATTATTGTTAAGGTTTTAACTCTTTGACTGCATGCACAATTTCTAAGGTTTAACATACTATTAATAATTATATATTACTATAATTATCTCAAATAATAGTCTCATATACTCAAGCAATACATCATACTATTATTAGATGTAATCGTAACAAGGTACTTGTATCAGGGTATTCGCGTGACAGTTTCGTATTGATTGTCACAACTGTGACATTTCAACATGCACCATCACCACTGCAGTGCCTAGAGACTCGTGACAAGTATACGCATTTGTAACTGTTTCCTCCTATGACGTTAAATGTAACATGGCGGTTATCTTGTCAAGACGTGATAGCTTTGTATCGATTTCACAACTAAGACGTTTTAGCATACACAATCACCACTTCAGTGCCTAGAGCACTTGTAACAACGATCTATGTTATGTTTGTAACAGTTACCACGAATTACGTTAGATATAATAGTAACAGTTACTTGTATCGGCGTATTCGCGTGACAGTTTTGTATTGATTTTCACAACTGTGACGTTTCAGCATGCACCTCCCCACTGCAGTGCCTAGAGCACTTGTAAGAAGTAACGGCTTTTGTAACAGTTACACCGAATTACGTTAGATCTAATCGTAAGAGTCACCTGAATTGTTACAATGACGTAACAGCTTTGTATCTGCTGTTACAACTGTGACATTTCAACATTCATCATCACCACTGAAGCGGTTAGAGAACTTATAACCGTTATCCATGTTTGTAACAGTTACCTCGCATGGTATTAAATGTAGTATAACAGTTACTTGTGTCTGCCTATTCGCGTGACAGTTTTGCATTGATTGTCACAATTGTGACATTACAACTTGCACCATCAGCACTGCAGTCGCTAGAGCACTTGTAACTAGTATCCATGTTTGTAACAGTCACCTCACATGACGTTAGATGTAATAGTAACAGTTACTTGTATCTGCCTATTCGCGTGACAGTTTTGCATTGATTGTCACAATTGTGACATTTCAACTTGCACCATCAGCACTGCAGTCGCTAGAGCACTTGTAACTAGTATCCATGTTTGTAACAGTTACCTCACATGACGTTAGATGTAATAGTAACAGTTACTTGTATCGGCGTATTCGCGTGACAGTTTTGCATTGATTGTCACAATTGTGACATTACAACTTGCACCATCAGCACTGCAGTCGCTAGAGCACTTGTAACTAGTATCCATGTTTGTAACAGTCACCTCACATGACGTTAGATGTAATAGTTACAGTTACTTGTATCGGCGTATTCGCGTGACAGTTTTGCATTGATTGTCACAATTGTGACATTACAACTTGCACCATCAGCACTGCAGTCGCTAGAGCACTTGTAACTAGTATCCATGTTTGTAACAGTCACCTCACATGACGTTAGATGTAATAGTAACAGTTACTTGTATCTGCCTATTCGCGTGACAGTTTTTCATTGATTGTCACAATTGTGTCAATTCATCTTGCACCATCAGCACTGCAGTCGCTAAAGCACTTGTAACTATCCATGTTTGTAACAGTTACCTCACATGACGTTAGATGTAATAGTAACAGTTACTTGTATCGGCGTATTCGCGTGACAGTTTTGCATTGATTGTCACAATTGTGACATTAACTTAATCAGCACTGCAGTCGCTAGAGCACTTGTAACTAGTATCCATGTTTGTAACAGTCACCTCACATGACGTTAGATGTAATAGTTACAGTTACTTGTGTCTGCCTATTCGCGTGACAGTTTTGCATTGATTGTCACAATTGTGTCATTTCAACTTGCACCATCAGCACTGCAGTCGCTAGAGCACTTGTAACTAGTATCCATGTTTGTAACAGTTACCTCACATGACGTTAGATGTAATAGTAACAGTTACTTGTATCGGTGTATTCACGTGACAGTTTTTCATTTATTTTCACAAATGTGACATTTCAACTTGCACCATCCCGACTGCAGTGGATATTTACATGTAACAAGTATCTATTTTTGTAACAGTTACTTCGGTTGACGTTATATGTAACAGTATCAGTTAAGGCCAAAGCACACAGCAACAGACGCACGTCTGCAGACGTTTGCAGACGGACGGAGGAAAAATCGCTCCCCATGTTATTAGACGTTGCAATACACACAGACGTCCGTATGTCTGCCGACGTCTGCTTGCAGATGTTTACATTTAATCACATGGTAAGCGATTTTTTCATCTGACGTCTGCATGCGTGCGTCTGTTGCTGTTTGCGTTGGCCCTTACTTGTATTGACTTAATCGCGTGACAGCCTCATATCGATTGTCAAAACCGTGTCACTTCAGCATGCACCATCACCACTGCAGTGCCTAGAGCGCTCATAACCTTGCTACATTGTGCCAGCTGGCACTTTCTCTACTGAAAACGTTCCGAGTATACGAATATCTGCTCCTACTGTTTACTCTTGTCACTGAGAAATCTTAATTGCCCTTAGTTTTTATACGTGTAAAACTACTAATTAATCTTCCTGTTTCTTCTCTATGGACGAAGACGTATTTCAAAAGAGAACAGCCAACGCTAATTATTTTGACATGGATATTTCTTAGCTCTAGGGAGGTATTGGCAATCTGTCAGACCACAAATTGGAAACGGTGACGTCAAATAGTTAAAATTACAACTGTAGAGAAACTGAAAACCCCTTTAGACATATCCATGATTAAGCCATTTTCCAAAGGAGAGTAAATAAAATATATTTCATTTGGATATTATTTTCAATTTTTGTTTTATCACGAGAGGAAATAAGTATTGTATTTTATGTGTGCAGGCACTTTTATAAGGTGAGAAAAATGAAAATCTTTTGAAAATCTTTCTCAGTTAAAACCGTTAAAAACTAGAGAGACATATTGGGAACTCAGCTAATTTATACGGTTACCAGACACGTTGTCTAGTTAGCCAAACCATTGGTTGGCTGGTTACTTAACCAACAGATTGAGTCAATTAAATTTTGTCTCAGAAGTCATTCTGTGTTTCCCTTAAAATAAATAATTATTGACAGTTTCCGTTTAGTTTCGATTCTTAATGTCTCTGTGAATGATAGTTGTTGCCATTACTATACACAACTTTCACTCACAGATATATGAATCCCCATTTTATAAGACTTTTCACTATACCGTTGTTACTTTCTTTTGGAGTTGAGTTTTGTGTGTGTGTTTTAAGGGCATGACCTTTTCAATATGTTCAATATTTTCAAAAATTTAACTTGATATAAAAACAAAAATCCAGGAATATTTTGTTTTTGAATATTTTGTTTGTTTGTTTTGTTTTTATATCAAGTTAAATTTTTGAACATATTGAAAAGGTCATGCCCTTGAGCCACATCTCATCAATGCACTTCCAAAGTTTTACATTGATACTTTGATAATTAACGCCACTACAGACGCCAAAGTGAAGGTATGTTCCGCCAGAATTTAACATTTCCCTTACGGGACTAAAATTCAAGATGCCTACCACTTATGCAGACTCTTAAGTTGCTGTATATAGTGGTATGGGGCAATTTTTGTTTTGACTTGTCACAATGAGTAAAACTGACGTATTCTACTTAAGTATTAATTTACTATTTATTACGTTGTATGGAATATTAGTGTAATGTAGATCTATATTATAAAAGCTGCCATTTTACGAACTCATTAATCATTCGTTCGTTGATATGAGTTCTAGGCAAAGCTATTGGTAAATTTGATTCAGCGATTAGTTGATTATACTTGTATATACTGTCTGTGCTCTACATATCTTTATTCTCTCTACGCCGTGAGCCAGTCTCCTCCACTTTTACTTATTTTTACTTCTACTTTTACACTTTTACTTTTTTCCTCTCTTCCTTAAATATATATTATTGTCCCTCCATACTGCATTTATCTAATTATATCACCTTATTTCAAGCCTTCCTTCCTATTTTTTGGAGTTGTCTCTCAACTGATAGTCTTGCAAGCTTCATTTGTACCGTTTCTTTGGAAGGAAGAAAGTATTTTTTTCCTCCTTTAAGAAAATATATTTAAGGTGGAACTCCTTAGGGCATGCCATACCCAATTAGTGTTCTTTGATTTTATGATACAGACCTAAAGTATTGCACGAAAAATATTTCTTTGTATTTCTAAACGTAGCTTAATTTAATTTCCAGTATTGAATTTTTCTTCATTATCAGACATTTATATTTCTTTTTGTACTTTATACTATCTATTTTAAATAATTTTTTCTTTTTTAACTAAAATTTTTAGAATATAAAACTGGTTGAAATAGTTTGATTTCACAAAAATCAGAATACATTTAAGAGTTTTTCCACTATTTATATATGAGAGTGTTAAAATTTTAAGTGTTTTTGTTATGTTCTTTTTCTATAATATTTTCTTTTTCCAGGTCAAAATGTGCAAATAGTAAATACATTTACGTAAATATATTTAATTTTATTTAATATATTGAATTATTCAGCCATTTTTCATTCTTTATACATAACTGAATCCAATATACCTTTTTCCATTTGTTAAAACAAGACGAAGATTTTTAAAACAAACTGTATTTCTTTGAACGTTTGAAGTTATAAACCTAATTTGAAAATTTCCACCTTAAATGTAATGCGAGAATGCCAGAAACAGCTGTTTATAAACTCGTTAAAGATTTGCTAATTATGTCGAACCGGTATCCGAGGCAACGTTTCATCTGAAAGCCCTCATCATCAAAGGCTTAGATTGGATGCTTGGAGGTGAGATTGCACAAGTTTGTTCAAACAATCGGATTATCATACTGTATAAACAACATTTTATGTTAAATTCCACCATTAAAACATGCTTTTAGTGACGTTTTAGTTGATTTGTACCAACTAAAACTTACTTTGTCGAGTAAAATGTTCTTAAACTCTTTTATAGCGATAAAACTTGTATGTATACCATTAATATTTTTGATTCTGATTGCATACTATCACCTTTTGAAATTACGACCTATCCAGGTAAGTAGTTTAAGCATGAATGGGAAATGAGTGATTGATGATTGTGATGCGATCTCGTAGTATTGTTACTGAAAAATATCTGACTAAAAAATTGTCGATAGTTTATGAGCGGTGTTTAGTTATTTAGTTGTTCTGTTATATTCTCTTGAGTATTAACGTCCACACTATTGAATACTTTGTGTATCCGCAATTACTTATAGCTAAAAAGATAATAAAACTGTTTTTGCATTAATCTTCAATTAACTTTTAAGGTTTACAAAAAATCTCATATAGAACTACTGAGATAATATTTATTCTGATTCCACAACTATCAGAGTAGAAAAAAGTTGTATTTAAAAAAATTAAACTGTTACATTTGCCATGATATTTTTTGGTTAACCCATTACTTACTAGCATCTGTAGTTTTTGAACTGCTATATAACCTTCATTACCATAATTTTAACTGGATTACCAATACATTATGATTATATTAATGTCGTCTTGTAAATCAAGTATAAAAAAAATTAAAATGTAAGTAAAATTAAAAATTAGGTTACAGTGGAGAGGTTAAAATAATTCTAGTATATAAAAAAAGGTTAAACGTTACCAAAAACAAAAGCATAAAAATATTCCTTCAAGTATTTTCTCTTAGTTATATTAAATAAAACGCAAAAACATAGGCAATAAAATGGAACACAACAACAAAAACAAGTTACAAAAAAATTATTTTAAAAATATAAATATTTAAAATTAAATCCATTTTTTATAATTGCTCTATTTACTCCTCAAAATCCAAACAAAACTAATCATTCATCATCGAATGATAATCAACTTAAAACACTGTGTGTATTTCTCCTTCAAAGTGGAGCTCAAAAGCGGTGCTTTTCTTTAGTGGAATTATTCATGTCTGTTCCACTTTGTCCTTTGAGTTTGTTACTCAATGACTTCACTCTATTGTGTTATACTCAATATTTCACCCTTTTTAGTTTACACCCTCTAAAGCAGTCAAGAGAAATGTTCTCTTCTTTAGATTTTACCTTTTCATTGTTATTTGTTGTTCCCTTATTATTCTCGACTTTTCTCAATTATTCCCTCATTTATGGCGTCTCTCTGTCATCGCGACGACTGTCGTATCAACAAAAGATAATATTTATTGTATTTACTTCCATAAAATGTCTTAATAACTGAGTTATAATGGACTATATTACTTAAAACACATTGAAACTTAATGTTTGACTAAAACCTTTGTCGTTCCTTGTTTGTGTTCAGTTTTTATACATATATTACACTATTGTATGAAGGCATAGATATAGACATCCTTTATTCTGAGTCAAATACGTACAATGTATATCTCAGTCGTCAACCAACGGATTTCAGAGTACAAAACTAAAAGTACGATATATGCTATTAACTTAGTCTGATATCTTAAACGTTCAGGTAGACAGGAATTTCTGGCTGCTATAGAATTCCCTGTTCACAAAAATATCTGTGTACAGCCTTTTTAAATCCAGCTCGTCATTCTCTCAATTTTGGCAGGAAGCTTATTATAGGACATTGTCTCGGCATACGAAAGTCTCAGAGAGAATAGGTGATGCTTCGGTGTACGGAGATTGTAGCCATGTCTGGTCGAACACCTATGGCATGCGCCGACAATCGGAAGGTCTTTCATATTGTTTACAGAGAGAGAATCACTTTTAATATAAAAGAAGAACATATGTTAAAATATTTTGTGACCATTTCTCACACACTTCTCTACTTGAATGCAGTGGAAGTAGCCTTTGATGACACGCACAACCCACTTTTGAACCAAGAAGATCTCAGAGGCGTGAGGTGACCCATCCCAAACCTCAATTCCGTACGTCATTGCAGAGGAAAAACACCCGTGATAGAGCATGAGAAGTGAGTTAGGATCCAAAATAGGTTGAAGTGCATAGGTGACACGTTTCAAATTGCTTCACATCTGTAAAACGGAAGAAGGCCATGCATGAAAAACTACATTCCACTGTCAGACCCAGAAACCTAACTGAATTATCCTCCTCAATTTCGAATTGATCCAAGGAAATTTCATCAATTGCGTTTGATCTTATGAGAAATTGAAGGAAGGTGGTTTTCTCTGAATTTAAATCAAAATTGTTGACTGATAACCAATTTCGTAGAGCTGATATTGATTGGTTAATTTTAAACTGAAGATCAGAGTGGACCACCAAACAGCATTGTCATATTGTTCACATATAACAAAAGTTTTGCCAGCGGCAAATGCACAGCTAGGTCATTTGTAGAAATAACGAACAGCAGGGTTCCTGAAATGCTGCCCTGGGGCACTCCGTACCGGCAAACAGATAACTCAGAACGGGTTCCAGAAATTTCCACCAACTGAGATCTGATTGAAAGATAGGACTGGAACTAAGAGATTGACACTCCATGCACCACGCACACCAAGACTTTCCAAGTTCTCACAAAGGATTTTGTGATCCATCCGGTCAAAATCCTAAAGCTTGCTCATGGTTTTAAAGATTTGACACGACACTATTTATGGAATCAACAGCTGCTTGAGTGGTTCATGGATTAATACTGAAGTCATATTGGTTATTTATAAGGATTTTCTTCTTATCTTGATGATTTATTAATCTAGCGTAAACGACCTCTTTAAGTGCCTTAGATATCGTACTTAAAAGAGTGATAGGACGATAATAGTTCACGTTAGCTTTTACTACTCTTTCAAACTTGTGGAAAAACTTATAAATTTGTTGATTCTTGGTAAAATACCAGAAGAAAGGGAACTATTAAAGAGGTGGATCAGAGGATCAAAAATAGCATTATAGATTTTATGCATTTGCATTGGAAGTGACTGGACATTTTCCTGAAGTTATTTTAGACTTCAATGAAAAAAATAGAAAACCAGGTGAAGTAAGCCTATCACTACTGGTCAATATATCAATATTTTTAAGACACATTAAAATATTTAGATTATTTGTGAACTCGTAAAGTTTTCCTTCAATAAGAAGCCTAAATTATTTTTGATCCATAAAAATATTATTTCGGCTTCTTAGTTGAAACTAATAAAATCAAATAATATAATCATTATTAATTTGACGACATTCATAAATAATAAAGTGAGATATAAACACTTCTTTAACTTAGGTATATTTTTCCGGTTGTTAAAACGTTTATCTCATTCAGCTTAGCATTTTTTATATTGTATCATATAAATTTAAAATCAATATTGAGTTTAAATAAATGAATATCAGTTTAAAGTAATCACAGTAGGAAAGCGTATTCGATGTTTTCATTGAGATTCACAACGACCCAGATACATCAGGGAGGATAAACCTCAAATAAACAGGATCTCCATATTTGCATCCATTTATTATCCAATTACTACCAGTTGTGAGGGATTAAAAGTTGTTTATTGTTCATTAAATTAATAACTCCTAATGAACGATAATTTTATTCACGTTTTAAAATGTAATTATCTTTATCGAATGGATTATAACGACTGCTGGGAATACACGAATGTTCAATCAGTGTCTCTAGGGGATGCAACCCCTGATGCTGGCGTGATGTACCTTAATCATTGCTAGGGGCTCTTCACAGTTAAGGTTGAGAGCACTGCATCGGGGCCTGACTGTGAATGTCATTTTCACTAGACAACCTATCAGCATTTGTCAGAATTAAAATTTTACCAAATTTTCACCAAATTCTTGCTAACGATTCTCGTTCATAAAAAATGGTGATTTAAACCACAGGGATACGCCGCTATATCTAGACCATATTTTTACATTTTCCGAATATTTCATTTTGACGTGGAAATATCTTAACTCGGGGAGGGGTTGGCAATTTGTAAGATGAAAATTATAAACAGACTTCCATAGAAACTACTAGAGCTAATTGTAGACTATTGAATTATTAAATATAAGATTTTTTAATGATATTTTGAAATGACGTGGACATTAAGACATTATGTCTTAGCTCTGGGGGGTGTTCATGATTTTTAAGATGGAAAATTAGTAACAGTTTTCCATACAAGCCAACAGAGCTATTGTATTGAATTTTTATTATAAAAGAATAAGAATAGCTGTTTTTATGAACTTAAATCGTTACCTTAAGACATATCCATGATCTATCCTATTTCCCACAGGGAAGTAAATACAAAAATATTTTAAAGAAAAACTTGATTATGAACAAGTACCAACGGTTTTTGTTAGCTTCTTCTAATGAAAAATATAAAAACTCTGTGATTTGCACGTCAATCAGGGCTCTGCTACAAACTTTAAACGTTATTTTAAACAAAGTTTTTCAGGTTTTTAGTGTGCAAAAGTTTATTTTATACTCTACTCGTTACTCTTAAATTTTTACCAGGTCTTTCTGATACAGTGATAAAGATTTGCATATATAGTCAACACAGTAGCATTATATTTACCAACAAGTTTCAACATTTAAATAAAATTTTGAAATGGTTTTGGTATTCTGAATAAATTGTCTTCTGAAATGTTCTTGTTTGATGATTAACTATGACAATTATACCCAGAAAGTTTCATAACTTTATTCCTAAAGAGGTATAATAAAAATATATGCATTGGTTTCGTAAAAAAGAGTTGTTTACAGAACCGAAGTTTGAAAAGTGTTGAATAAAACTAAATACTCCATTAACATGCTATACTTTGGACGTACACACTCTAATTATTGAAGTATATTTAAGAGGTTTAGAGTAAACCCAGGCTGCAATGAACTGTCATGACACTGGGCTGACATGTAAACAAATAAACATAACCCAACAAAATAGCGAGGATATAAGTTTACAAATAATGAAAAAAATTATAATTTTTGTGGCAAAAACGTTTGCCATAGTTGAATACTCTTGATCATCAAAAGACGATAACTGATCAAATACCTAGAGGTGCCACCCCTAAAATCCTTATGGGATAACCTAAAGGATAGTGCAACCTTTTATCCTCCCGGGACGGTGGCGACGTCCTGTAATCCAGCTACTTGGAGGTCACGAATTGTGGATAGTTGTGAGCGATGGTCGGTGGATGTGGTGAGTCTCTTGTGTAGATTAACGTCCGCACAGTTGAATACTACGTTAATCCGCGAAGACCATCCTCAAAATTAGACCAATTCGTAATTCAGAGGCCGTGGTTCGGATTCCACGTTAAACTGTAGGTCCATTAATAGCCATCTGATGTTGCGCTATTAATTAACAATCCTGTCCAAGGAACATGTCAGCCTTAGTCAGTAACAAGACTACAAGATCACGCCACAATCATCCTACACTCGTTTCTCATTTATACTTGGTTTAAAATACCCACCATGTATGGTCGTCATTTCAATACTCTAACAACGAGTTAGTCTAAAATAGTACTTATGGCGTTGGTTAAAGCCAATTTCGTCAGTTACGGGGCTAGCTACGGTTTAACCTATGTTTAACAGTGGTTTAGATTTTTAGTGAAATCCGGTCTAAAAACGTAATTAATACATAATCAACCGTTATAATAACAACTATGAACCTGAAAATAGGATTATAATATTTTCTAACTAGATTAAAATTATTTTAACAATTAATTTAATTTTTGTAAAAATTCACTATATTTTGTATCCACAGAAAATACGACGTTTGAAAAATTTAGTAGATTAGATAAAAAATTGAAACACAATTCAACAGTGATTATTTTTAATTTCTATAATTATAAAGTTATAAAATTGTAGTAGACGTCTAGTGTATGTTCAATATAACATAACAAAACCCAACAAGTACCGTTACACCTGGGGTATTACTTAGTGGACGGTTCTAGGTATTAGATAGGTAATGTATACTACCATCGTATTTGTGCAGATTGGTAAATGAATCTTGAAGAAAAATAGTGTTCATAACATAAGGAAATACAATTCAAATTTTAACATTCAGAAGCAGTATTTTTTAGGTTTTTCTAATTATTTCAATAATATATTAACATCCTCTTATATTTTCTATTTCTGCAAGTTTGAAATCAATTTTTATGATTTTGTATTATTTTAAGATTACTGCTAAACCTTTTACACTTTGTAACTTCTTAGTAGTTTTAAACACTTACTTGTAAAAATGTCTTGGTGACTAGAAATGAATAAACGCTGATGCGTTTTCAAGGAAATATTGACACACGTAAAAATTATAGTATTCAAAGAATTGATTATTACAAACTTTCCAAACACTGCAAAAACTAATCACATGATCAAACGAAAACCCCTCACTGCACAAGTGTTGTGGATGTACTAGTTCCCTGAAGATTTCCTAAGAGGTTTTAAAGTTTAATGAAGCATTCAGTGAAATTACGTCATGCTATTAAAGCGGTTTGAATAAATTTAAACTGATTACTTGTTATGGAAATGTACTATCAGCTAATAAATAATTGAATTTGAATATTTGTTTGCACAAGTGCAATATGAAATTAATTAGTATAAATTTGATGAATGTTTCTACAGGTGACACATGCACATTTAATTGTTAAACTACGCTTATAATAGAGGTCTTGTCGAGTAGAACTATTTTGATGGTTAAGATATTGTCATATTTTAGATAGTTTTATTATTTACATAACCTTTCAGTCACCATCACTAAATTACTCATTTGTTTCACAACAAAACATTTACAAAATAACGAAACTATAATAAAAACTGATTGTTGAATTAGACAAAGCTATTTACCTTTCATAAATGGAATTAATTGTGTCTTCGTGGTTTACGTGTTTTGGACTTACAACACTTCTGAGCCATTTGCAATCGTCGTTGTTGGGATTATTTAGGTATAACATTTTCAATATGTAGTTTTACACAACGGTAATAACATCGGCATGAAATAAAATTGCACTAAATTGTTTTAGTTTCTTTGTCGTTGGATTAATGTAACATATTTGTTCTTTCAATTCCTGAGTATTTAAATAATGTAACTAAATATTTAAGGTCTACAATTACAGGTTACTAGCTAACTTCATTGTTGCTTACAAGAGTTAAATGTTTGATAAAAATGTTTTTTAGCCAGTAACCATAATTATAACTAACATGGATATTTACCGACACATTAACTCGGTAACACAACGGTTCCGTGGTTGCTCGGTTGCTTGGTTTGCCTCAAAGGTTGCTAGATGGTTTCTGAGCGGTCACCCCGAGCTAGCCTATGTGACCAATGCAAATCAAATCAACTTTATTCAAATATATACATACAAATGTACATATGAATCTTCTGTAAATCAATAACATATATATGTAAATTAAATATATTGGAAAAAATTTAAGTAAATTAATTATAACCCTATTTTCCTGATGCTGTCTGGAATGTATTGAAAGAACTTAATTCTAGCATATGAGGAACTTTCCTACGATTTTTCTTTCTCATATATTTCAATTAAAAAATTATGTTTATTCCTAGTACTTTAATTACGTGGGCCCTTTTGTCTCTGTCATTTTGATTCATAGTGTTTACGTCTTAAGCATTCAATTTATTTATTTGTTGTTGCTTGTTTATTTGCTTTTGAATTCAATTCACCACACAGGCACAAGGTTAAGGACAGTTTTAAATTATATAATTTTGATGTTTGGCCAGTGATTTTTTCAATAAGTTAGATTTATAAATTTAACTGATATTTATGCCTAGACCCTTAAAGTCCCAGATCTGAGTAAGTTCCAAAGTCATAATCTAAATTTTCTCAGAACAAATTTACTTTTATACGGTTTACTTTCATTTCATTTCACATGTAGTGCAACTAAGATCATACAGCTTATATAACAGTGGAGATAAACTTTGGAAATAAACTGAAATTCCCTCACCTCCAAGGATAAAAGAATTGGCTTTTAGGTGTTGAAAATAATGAATATTTATTAAGAATTTTAACCGGTTCCAATGAATAAAAGATAGTAAAATTCAAACATCTTCCTTGATAATTACTCAAAATAGAACATGTGTATAAAATTTTATTAAATGAGCAACAATAGCTTAATTTTAAGGTGACCCCTAATGGATATTAGCCTAGGGTAAACTAAATTATTCACCTAAATTGGTCGAATAAATTTCTGTATTAACTAGATTTAAAATATGTAAAATATTTTTAAAATTTAAAAAATTATTTTTAAAATATTGCGTATTTCAACAAATTTTTGTATGGAAAATATCTTTGGAAAATTAAGCTCATTTATTATTGTTTTGTTAAAATTTCTCATATAAACTTTCTGATGACGTCGTCTAAGGAAGATCCTCTGAGGTTGTTGGCGTCATATCGATCAACGAGAGCTTCAACCTCAAACAAACAACGGCGTGGTGATGACGGCTAGCTTCTCCAGGGGTTGGAAATAGCGTGGGGGTTGAAGGGTGGTCAGTTGGGAGGGAGGGGGGTAAACAAGGACCGTGACAGCTGGATATCGATCCTCTCAATTCATTGAATGCCTGCGAACCCTTTTATTGGGTAATAATGTCATCAGATTGTTCCCTTCCACTCACAGTATACATTTTATCCAATGAGATTTAACCTGACATGTAGCAATTTAGTAAAAAAAGTTTGAATTTTTTCAATAAATAATCAATTTTATTCATTTTTATCTCCATTGTTTTTACTGGGACGGTGGTATGCTCTGTAACCCATCTACTTGAAGGCCTCGGATTGTGGATAGTTTTGAATGATGGTCGGTATTGAATATGTAGTTTGGTTCATACGCAAATACTATTCTCATAATTAGACCAGTTCCCATTTCGCACTGGGCATCAAAGTGCCCATCAAAGTGTGCACTGTTTGTTGCTCAGCTATAACAGTCATAGGAAGCCTCAGGGCTATTTATTATCTTAGGAAAATATATGTCTTGGTAACAATACCACAATATTATTTCTCATTCATTCTCGTAATTAATACGTATCTGGGTAGATCGACATTTCAGAAAGGTGATAATAATTAGGTATAAATAATTCTACTGATTCGGGGGCTTCTCGTCAGAAATAAAAAATACAATAGTAACAAAACGTTCTTAAAATGGTGTAGAATACACTTTTCATTATATATTGGCAAGGAGTTTTAATAAAAGATTTTAAATTAACGTGAAAAGTTTCCGTCGTTTATAGCTAAGAATAGGCCTACCTTTATACTTACTTATTTATTCTGTGATTTGTTTTAGATTAGGTTCTCTTGTTGGTAGGTTTAAGTTCTTCAATCGTTAAATTGCTTTTACAAAAGGTATTTGTCACGTTGCATTAATACTGTTCACTACAAGAATAATCGTTTCTTTTTAGTTATTTTTCATGACCTTCTTTAAAAGGTTTTAATAAAGTTACACGACATATGGGAACATGGAAGTGAATCGTAAATAGAATCTTTAGTCCTCTTTACAGTAACGTTGTAGTTCAAACATTCAAACTTCAAAATTGGAATTAACAGGTTTGTAGAAGGCCTATAAAGTACAACAGAAAAGCAATTTTGTTTTGTGTAAAATAAATATAAAAAATTAACCTAAAAAAGTTTCCAACAAAAATTCTAAATTTTTTATGGATTTGTACACATTTCCGACTACTTACTTAATCTTCAACTGTGATTATTTTTACTATTCCTCTTCAGTTTGTCACCGAGTATTCTCCCCGAGGTGTCGTGGTAAGGGAAGGTGTTAGAGGGGTGGGTTCCACAACCCCACAATGTAATTAATTTAGGCCCATCGTTACCGTTTAGGTGCAAGTGCTGCTTAATGTCCACGCCATAGAAGAATCCTTTGTGAAGCTATTGTTAAAACAAGACCATATTGGACTACGCAAATTTCTGATTCGGAATATAAGTTGATTTTTCATTCTTCAAATATTTTTCTGTAGATAATAACTCTACTATTTTCTACGATTACAGAAATATAGCTAAGTTTGATAAAACATTTCTTATATTCTTTTGACATGGATATGTCAAAGCTCTGTGTGGTGGGGGGGTGTAAGGCAAAATACGATGCAGTGGAAGTCCTTTCCATAGATTTATCCTAGTAATTTCTAAAAATGGAATATAAAGTTGTTTAAAGTGAACAAGAGTTAAAGCGGACCTTACATTTTCGACATTGATATGTCTTAGCTGTGTGTGGGCGTTAGGAATTTGCGCCACCAAAGTTTGAAACAGTGACGTCATTTGTTTAGTGAGGTCATATGGTTAGTGACGTTTTATCCTCAGACTTACTTCGTTCTAATATTTAAATAAATATTATTTAAGTAATAATAATATCTGTTTCTATTTATCTTTCCTTGCTAAGGGAGTTTTCATAACTTTATTATGACTTGTTTCGTATTGTAGATAATTCTTAAATACGTGTTAATTAATTTTTGTAATCACCCAATGCAAAATAATTTGCGTTTATAAACTAAAAATAAATGAATCAACAAATAAGAAGAATATCTCTGTGTTTTCAGTAAATAATTCTTACAACGCAGTTGTGAATATGAAACTGAAATAAATTTGTATAATTCATTAGTTAAATTAGGAATTAAAAGGTTGGTTGTTGATTTAAATGTAAAAATGCCATGTAAATTTAATTTATCATATATTCATAAACATATTTTAAAGAGTTATGTTTATTTGTATAACTTATTATGTTGATTAAACAACACTTTGTTAGAGGAACGGGCCCTAAAATAAACTTCATGTTTGTAAATACGTTGGTTCTTCTTACACAAGTAACATATGTGTGATCAGTCTAAATTACATGCTAGGAAAATTATTTCTAAAAATTTTAAAACTTTTAAAAATGCAGAATAAACATAAAAATCTAAATAAACTACGTAGAAGTAATGTTCAGTCTTTTGTTAGCCTATCCTAAGTTTGGAAATTATTGCTTTAACACCATACTCGAGTGAATACATTTTTCCAACAGTTAATAATCGTGCTTATAAATTAGACGAACATTCTGAGAAGGGTTTAATCATGTAAATGGGTCTGAGGAATGCAAGACCAATACGATCTTTGAACTCAACGTTTCCGTAAGCTAAGGAGATATTCTGTACTATGTATAAAAATTACAAATGTTATTTTATTTTTGTGTAAAACCCCCAAAGATTAAAAAATGTCATTAGTTTCAATTTTTAAGTGTTTTTACAGCTGCGTGTTTATAACACAATATGACCCAACTTACAGTGGCGAGTTGAATGTCTCCGAAAGCTTTACTTAAACAGACTGGGTCATTCATTTTGCCAAGACGTTTTATTAGTTGTATTACAAAAAGTAAAAGAAACTGAGTACGAAATCATAATTTTCACTTAACTTTGTTTCATTATTTTGATATGGATATGTCTTAGCTCGGGGGGGGGGGTATTGGAAATTTGTAAGATGAAATTTTTAAAAAGGTTTCCATAGAAACTACCAGAGCTATTGTATTGAATTTTTAATATGTAAGAATAATAACAGCTGATTAGATGAACTGAAAACATTCCATTTAGACATATCTATGATCTAACCTATTTCCCACAGGGAAGTAAATGCAAACATTTGTTATTTAGCCTTTGTATAACTAGGAAATACAAAGAAGTGGTTGTTGCACAGTACCAAACACTAATAAATAAATCCAAATTTGTTGCTAGTGGCTACTAGTTTCAATTCAATCATTCATTCATCTTCAGGCCTTAGAATGAAATCAAATTCTCTGCATTTAGAGATCATTAAAATCTTGAGAACATAATTAACCACTCACTGCAGTTTAACATAAAATACAACGATAACATGCACGAACTACGATCAACACATTAGAAACGACACGCGACTCATATCGGATCATTTAGAAATTCAGACTTTAAAGGTTACCATGTTCTCAAAATTTTGGTGATCTTCAATTAGAGAATTTGATATCCTATTACGGCTTTATGATTCAATGATTGAATCAAAACTAGTTCCCGCCAGCAACAAATTATGAAAAAAAAACTGGGACCGTAACGTGTCCTGTAATGGAGGTTACGAATTGTGGATAGTTGTGAGCAATGGTCAGTGGATATGGTATTCTCTTGTGTGGATTAACGTCCACATTATTAAATACTACGTGTATCCACATATACCTTACTCACAATTAGACCAGTTCGTCTAGAGCCAGAGTCAAACCAAGTCAGAGCCAAAAGAGGTTCAAATCGCACGTTAAATGGCTGTTGAGCTATTAAATAACAGTTCTATCTAAGGAAAATGTCAGCTTTAGTCATTAACAAGACTACAAGATGGCTCCACAATCATTTCACACTCATTTCTCATTAATACTTGTATTAAAACACCTACCTGGGTAGTTTGCCATTTCAATTAAAAGTATAAAATTATTACTTTTAAAGCAGGTACTGTAAACCACTTATTTATAAATCTAATAGAGTCTTACTCACTTTGACAGGGAGGTGGAAATTAACTGTAGCTGTGAAACATGGTTCAAGCTATTTACAGTTCATCTTCAGCCGTTAAATTTCAATTCAAACAAAACCTAACGATCAGAATTTTTCAGACAAACACATAAGCTTTTATTTATTTTGTTTTCATGTAGAGAACTCCTGCTAAAGATGAGCTGTAAGTAGCTTAAAACATTTTCCGCAGTTACAAATAGTTGACACCTTCAGGCTGAAGGTTGAGTAAAATACTCTATTAGTTTTAAATTAAAGTGTTAAGTAACAATATAGAGTAATAACTATTTTTAGCCTTACGTTGATTATATCTAATGAAATTCAGGTACTAAACTTTAAGAGCTTTTAGCTGTTAAACTAGTTTGAGTGAGTGAAAGATTGCATTCATTCCTGAGTGAAATTAATAGGTTAACAATCCTTATAACGTAATTTTTCTATGGAGTTTAGCCAATACCATCAGATACGACTACCTTTTCAAATGCAACATTATGATATACTTCTTTACTTTCCTCCAAAAACTATTAATGTTTTATTAACCATAATCTATTTTCACGCATATAGTTTGGTGTATATTTGTCATCGACCCGTTTCCACGAATATGATAGAAAAGTATAGTAGGCCTATTGTATAAGTCTATAAAATAAAATACGAAACTGAACAATTCCATCTTTACTTTAAGCAATACCCTGCTAAAGATTTCGTATTATTTTATTTTTACCCTGAACTCACACTTAGGATTGTTACAAAACCTCTATGTAAATTTCTACTTTTTGTGTTCTATTACGTTTTGTTACAACACAATCAGGTGTTTATTATCAACGTCGTTATTTAAGATGTTTGTGTTTTTATGTTACATTAGGGAACAACAAACACGTTTATGATTTCTTATAATAGTAATACGCAACGACCTCCGTCGTAATACGGGCGCATTGTTTATCAGTGGAACACACAAGGGTGGTATCAGCATTGCTGAATCACAGGTGGCAGCTGTGTCTGATAGGGCTGTGGGAGGGTGGTAGCTATGCCAACCAGCGCCGGGGTGAGAATCCAGGGGAGGCTCGTTAGGGGTTTAACTCTCGATTCTACCCTTAAACATTCCGCTTTAACAGTTTATATTTACCATCCACAATATAAACTGGAAGGGTTTTTTGTGACAACACGTTGGTAGGATTAAAATCGTACAAATTCTTCTTCTTCTCTCTATATATAAAAATTAACTATGTATGTCCTTTATGCGTTGCCAAACTACTCATGCGATCACCACGAACTTAAGAATTTGCTCTATATGCTACTGGGAAGCTTTTAGTTAAAACATTTTCGAAAACTACATAAGTTTTTTTTTTTTTTGGGCAGGTGGTAACTCTTTATGAGTACCCCCGCTCCTGCGAGGGTTATGTGGTGACTCCACCGTTAAGCGGTGTTTACCCAAACTAAACCCACCTTCCCCCATCCGTCCAGACGTGTATGCGCAACTTACATACGGGCGAAAGGACTTCATTTGAGCGACCACAGCATTAGCGTTTACCGCTGTAGCTGCTGGATTACCTCTTGGAATGGCTAAAACAATCAAATCAGAACAGGGCCGGAGCAAGTGAAATATCAGATGTTAATCAAAATATAATAAACACAAACTTAAATTAAGAAGATTCAACACATTGCTGTGACAGGCTTTGGCTGGGCAGGTCATGCTGTTCCTACGGCGGATCATCCAGGATGGCGATGGGCCTGGGCCTCCAGACCTCTGCGACATCATGCCGTATACAGAGTTCCCTGATGTGCTCTAGGCTGGACTCGGCTGCTTTCTGAAACAGCCCATTGGCTTTTGTTCTGTTAAATAGGTCAAGAGTTGGGACTCCCAACGTCCCCATAATTACAGAGTTCCTGACGAACCACGGTTGTCGTGTGATTCGTCTCAGCGACTTCGTCTGGATTGCCTCTAGGCGTTTCCTGTTGGTCTTGCTGGCCAGAATCCACCATGCTTCTGAAGCATACATGATACAAGAGCGCACAATTAGTAGGAACATGGTGACCTTCGTCCTGACCGGGATTGGGCTCCTCGCTGCAAGAAGTGGCCACATCAGCCCCAGGATTGCCGTTGCCTCAGCAACTTTCCTGTCAACATGCTGTTTGAAACACAGGCGTGAGTCCAGGGTGACACCCAAGTACTTCACGGACGTCTTCCACGGTATCCCCACTCCGTCTAGCTGGATCTCGGGTGGAACTGCTCTCGGCATTTCTCGCCTCTTCCTGAAACAAATGGCATTACTTTTATCAGCGTTGACTTTGATGCGCCACTGTCGGAGCCATGGTGACAGGGCGTCCATCTGTGTCTGCATCATCCTCGCGGCGTGGACAGGGCGACAGCTGCTGTAGTGCAGCAGTGCGTCGTCAGCGTACAGCGACAACGTTACCCCTGGAACAGTCGGCATGTCATTAGTATAAACAAGGTAGAGTACCGGGCCCAGGACACTGCCCTGGGGTACCCCAGCCTCAACCGGGCGTGTCGTTGATAGCGCCCCCTCAACGCATATCTGGAACTGGCGACCCTCTAAGTAAGACTTGAGGAGATGGACCGCTGCAGCCGGGAGCGGGGACTCGCTGAGCTTGAGAAGAAGTCCCTCGTGCCAGACCTTATCGAACGCCTTGCTGACATCCAGTAGCACTGCAACAGAGCATAGGTTAATATTATGTTTGTCGACCAGCTTTGTAATCACCCGTACCAGCTGTTGCGTCGTAGAGTGTCCGCGACGAAATCCAAACTGCTCCGGCCTTATGTATCCGTCCAGGAAGGGGGATATCCTGGAAAGGAACAGGCGTTCGAAAAGCTTCGAGACCGCCGAGAGTAGGGAAATGGGGCGATAGTTTTCAGGGAACAAGTGATTCTTGCCTGGTTTCGGGATCAGGATTATCTTCGCGGACTTCCACATTGCCGGGAAGTAATGGAACCTGAGGGCAGCATTGAAAATTAATAATAAATATACAAATATGGGGGCCGGGGCGGCCTGCAGGGCTGACGTGCCTATCCGGTCAAGGCCAGGGGCTTTCCGTGGCTTGAGCCTTCGAATCGCTGCTTCCAACTCCATCATCGTGAAGGGGTCTAAGCTGTCTTCTGGGGGTTCTGCAAAGAAGTTCTCCATGAAATGCTCTACCCTCTCCCCTTGGAGTTGATCGTAGACATCGTGGTTCGTCTGAAACTGAGCATACATTGTACTAGCAAAAGTTTCCGCCTTGTCCTCCGCTGTGTAGACTAGGCCGTGATCTCCATGGAGGGGACGGGCTGCCGGTTTGGTCCCCCTGATCTGCTTAGCTGCCCTCCACACACTGCCTCCTTCCACGTTTAGCGTTAGCAGGTACTCATTCCAACCCTCGGACCTGAAATTGTCGACAAGTGATCTGATTATTCTATTCTGCCTGTTGAGCTGTCGCCTAAACTCTGGGTGCCTGGTCGCCCGCCATCTGGCCCTCAGCTGGTTCCTCAGCGTAATCTCACGGCGTACGTGGTCCGGCAAGCCGGCTCTGGGTGTCTGGGGCGGTACCTCTCTGGACGCATCTGAAATTGACGAAGTTAGAAGCTCATGCAATTCCGTGACGCATCCGTCGAGTTCTTCCGTGGTTGCTGGGTCCCGTGCTGGCGGAAGGCGCTCTGAGACCAGTCGTTGGTACTTCTTCCAGTCGGTCCTCATGCGGGCATTGACAGGGGGGCGACTCAGGGTCGGACTAGCGTTGATGGTCACGAGAACCGGCAAATGATCTGATGACAGACCGTTAACCGTGCTCGCGACAATCTCGAACGGCAGGTTCCTGCACAGAGCAAAATCAATCACATCAGGTGAGTGGCGAGGATTCGAAGGGAGGTGTGTCGGCTCGTCGGGGGCCACGACGTCTGTGCTGGCCCGTTCGTCGAGGAAAGCTCTCAGCGCCACACCCCTTTCATTAGTGCCTCGTGAATTCCAAGACGGGTGTTTGGCGTTGAAATCACCTGCAACAACAATAGGCTCAGTGCCTGTTAGTAATTCTGTAAGGGTTAGCGCATCGATGTGTCTGCCTGGAGGATGGTAGGCAGCGACTAGCTGGAGCTCCAAGCCACCTACGTGCACGATAACGCCAGTTGTTTCTAGCAGACCCGTGGCTGTTGCGCTGGGCCTGTGAACAAGGCGGCGGTGAACCATGATAGCCGTGCCCCCTCCCGGGTTTCGGCCGTGCTGCCTAGGTGGGCGATCAGATTTTGACCAAACTTGTCATATATTATTATTATTATATTATTGATTTGGAAATTTGCTGAGTACGCAGGTCTGCTGCGACGGGGGTATTTTAGTTTTGTGTGAGTGGAGTTGATGAATGTTAGATTACGCGAGTATTATTAATTTGGAATGCAAAAAAATACTATTACAGTTTTAAGTCTCTAAGTTAGAACTAGGGGCAAGAATTGTTTCGAAAATGGTTAGCCTTATATACCACGCAACTGCTTCTGAGATGCAACAATTTCAACCACTTGGAGAGTGGTAGCACTAGTTTCGCACCCATTAAGTTGTCGCGGGCCATTTAACGGTTCGATTATCGAACCGCAAGAATTTCATTTGACATTAAATTTGGACAGTTAGAAAATGTTTCCCTTTCCGTCGACTGCTTTGTCACGCTTGTCTTATAGTAACGGAAATGATCCCAGCGATCAAGTCAAGATTCGAGATTGTGGAACGTTCCACGACTGGCTCGACTGTCGGTCTTCCCTCTCTGTGTTGATTATTAAACGCCTGTAATTAATTTATTAATTTGTTTATAGACAAACTACAAAACCAGGGAGTTTTGCAGCACCTGTCATATTTATATAATTTTAAATCCGAGATAAAAATTTGAAAATTTAAAGTTTAAGTAATTTGCGTTAATGCAATAAAAAGCATCACAAGAAGATTGGATGGAACTAGGAAATTGGAGGAGAAATTTTGAGAGAACATGTAGCGATATCTAGATTGAGATGATTTGTCCAGTTAAGACGAATGGAAAATTATAGAATCCTAAATTAAGGGTCAGCTTTAACTAAACGAAAGAAGACCAACAGGAACGTCCACAAGAATGTGAATTTACGTTGTGATACAAGATGTGGAAGCTTCTACTGAATTTGATTTTTCTATTGATCGTTGTGTAATCTATAATATTATAAAGAAAATGTGGTTTCTGTATGTTTGTGGGTTTGATGTGGCAAGTAAATGCGAAAATACTGAACCGACCGGTTTGAAATTTTACAGAAAGGTAGATCTTAAACTCATGCAACACATAGGCATATTAGTTCCCTTAAAATCCCCTCGGGCTATGCCCCATGAACGTCCTAAATTTCAATGTTTACATTTTCAAAGAATGAAAACATAAAATTACTTGAATGTCAACAGCTGTGAACACTAAAATTTGACAGTTCGGGAAGAAGATGAAGAAAGAGCTGCCGTGACCGTCCTAGGTTTCAATGTTTACATTTTCTAATGACAACATCCGTTTGCACTATATTTTGACAGTTCGGGAAGAAGAAGAAATAAAGTTGATTTTTCAGATAAACTGCTGGATCGAAATTAGTGAATTATTTGAAATAGTGGAATGGTAAATTTTAAGTTTTTTCCAACGACTGTCTCTATTACATTAATCCTTATCCTCTCCCAATATTTGACAGATGTTACTTTTTCATGTTGTAGACACTCGTGTTTTGTCATTTTGTAAATAATGAAGAATTAATTAACAATAACTTAAATGTATCAGTAGAGCTTACACCTTTCAGCCTTTTTAACCCGTGCGAAGAACGGGTAATTTGGCTATTTATAAATCTCAAATGGCTGACAGTACTGTGACGCTGTGCGATGTGTGACGCCTACTCTCCCCTCCACCGCGTTGTCAAGGGGATTATTCCACTTTGTCACGGGACTCACCCTTATCACAGTATCACCCTCGTGTCATTTCCATTGACAATAAACCTCCCAGGTCAAAGACCCCACGTTACACAAGGAGCTTTGATTCTTTCCTGAACACAAATTCCAAGTTTTAGTAACCAAACAGTCTTCTTTTGGGAAGTCTAAAATTGTTGTGTATACTAGATTAGATTAGATTTTTGAAATGGTGACCATACCACAAGATAGGTATTTTAAGCCAAGTATGAATAAGGATTGAGTGTATGATGATTGTGGCGATCTTGTAGTCTTGTTACTGCCTAGGCTGACATGTTCCTTAGACAGGACTTTAAATAAGAGCCCAACAGCCGATGGGAACCAAGGGACCTACAGTTTAACGTGGAATTCGAACCACTGCCTCTGAATTACGAATTGGTTTAATTTTGAGGATGGTCTTTACGGATTAACGTAGTATTCAAAATAGTACGGACGTTAATCCACACAAGAAAACACTACACCCACCGACCATCGCTCACAACTATCCACATACGTGACCTCCAAGTCCTGTGAAAATTTGGTGGCGATATGTCCTCTGGTTAAGGAGATATCTGGTAAAAAGTAAATAAAAACACTAGTTTAGGAAAATTAGCTGTAAATTAGTATAGTGTAGACCTAAAATACAGGAATAATACCATAACTTTGCATTATAACTCTATAAGATATTTTTAAATGTTGGAACCAAACTTTTCACCAAAAAACTCTAAATATTAACAATTATATTTTTTCATTAAAAATGTCTACATTTTTAGCTAGGCTAACAAACATAAAATATTAAACAACCACAAGCGAGAATGAACCGATAATAATCACATGTTACACTGCATTTTCAAAGGAATTATGAAATCGATATTACATCACTCCCGAACGTTAAAATACACATGGGTTCACATAACTCAATGTAAATATAAAACAGATTATGAATTGTCATTCAAATGGAAAATATATCTTTTTATCACTGTGGTTTATTCTGGAAGCAATTACGTCGCTGTTAGAACGGCCAATGTGACGTTTATTAGGTTAGAAACCACCTTTACCAGGAAAATTCCTGGAATAATTAAATGTCACGATGTCATGGATCGTTATTTCAGCGTTATATCACTCTCATACACGATTAAAACCGGTTTTCCTAGAATATGTGTTCTAATCTCTTAATGATTAAATATGCATGGTTTGTTATTTGTATTATTTTTGCGATTTCCCTCACAACAAAGTTTTACGACGTTTTGAGGTCTCTTGATCCTGTTCAGATAAACTGGAACCTAGAACATAAGAAGATTAGTACATAATCCTGATCAAGCTGGTACAAATGTAAAAATGTTAAACCTGTAAAACCTAAACTAGATTAGAGCCTCCTTCGTGGCGTGTAACATTAATTTTTTCTGCTTACTTCTTATTTGAGTTACCTTTTACACAAATATTTCATAACTCCGGGGGAAGGGAGGGGTGTTGGCAATCCATCAGATCAAAATTTGAAATGCTAATGTCTGGTTAGTGACGTCACATAGTTATGAGGACAGCTTTAGACGTGTCCATGATCTAAGCTATTTCCCAAAGGAGAGTAAATAAAATATTTCGCTTGGTAATTGATGTAGTTATTACTGATTACATTATTACATTACACAAAGGGGCGGAACAGAGTTCCTATCGCACGTCAGCCATGTGGCTTTTTGCGCACCCCTGTTGATTGAATGTTTCACGGACCTTCCAAGTTTAAAAACCTGACAAACTGCCGTAGTCTCCCCACTAGCTCCTCCCGGGGAAGGTAACAACTGATTAAAACTGATTTAAACTTAATTGTTTTCCGCTTTTTACCGACTTAGTACTGGTTACGTTCTAACCTCATAATGTCCTAGGTTCCAGTCCACCTAAGGATAGAACCAGATTTCAAAATCCCAAAACGTCATGAGATTTCTTTTACCAATCGTGATAGTAAATGACTACCATAATAATTGAATAATAACTTAAGTCTACCATCTTAAAAATAAACCTGTTTTACGGTCAGTTAAATGGTTATCATAATTATACAGTACCAATATATGTTCGTAAAGTTTAAATTAATATTTATTCTTATTTGACTACCAGGCTCTAGTTTGGAAACATATTAATTGTTGTAGGTCATCCTCATCTGTGTATAAAAACTGTTTATCTTTCAAAGGTCGGAAAAGAATCTTCAATTTAATAGTGTTAGTTTTATTTAAATAAACATTAGACATTTCGATATCTTACAAGCCAGTTCATTGTGCAGCCTAGCAGTTTTTAATTTTTTGTCTATTCTAATATTTCACTATTTCATTTATAGAAATTTTCAGCCTGAAAAGGCAGACTGTAATCGAAATAATCACATTAATTTTTAGTTATTTTAAAATAAATTACCTAGTTTAAGATATACCTTAATATTCAACCAGTATTTAATAATATTCTTGAATTCCTTCCAATCCGTTGGTAACAGCCCTTAGGGGAACCCTTAAGGCAATTCCTAATCTGGGTTAAGAAATCAATAAGATTTTATTGGATACTCGGGCAGATTTCTTTCCTTCCTGAATATGAAATTCAGAATCTTCTTATGTGGTTTACTGAAGCAAAAAATTGTATCAAAGGGCTTAGCTCTCATTATGTTCTAAGTTTTCTTAATCTTTTTTATTCGTTGATTTTGAAAACTAATTTCAATAAAAATTGAATTACGTACTTTAGGGCTATTATAGATATATTGCTTTTAAAAGTAACAGGTACCTCACATATAATAATGTAATGACATTAAAGGTTGATTATTATAATAAAATTTAGTATTATTTAGATTATTATTACGGACATTTTCCATCACGATTTTAAGTAAAACAAAGTTTCACGACGTTTCGTGATATGGAATCGTGATCCCGTCCTCAGGTGAGTTAGTACCTAAACCATAACACGATTAGTACATAAGCCGGTAAAAAGCTGAAAACTAAAACGTTTAACGCAGTCAAAAACCTCCTTAACAATTACGTATACGAGAGACAAAACACGTCAACTCGTCACAAAGACACAACGATAATAAGAGGTTGTGTATCCCCCGGAACCGGAAACAAAATGGCCAAGGCCATCTTGGTGGTGGTGGTTATGGGGGGTATTAAACATTTGTGTTTTCAGCTTTTGTTTTGAAGGGTATGAAGGGTAACCTCAAAGGTACTCGAGACTTGAAATGGAATGAAAATGACTAAATGAAAATATCAAAATTTAATAATTTCTTCATCCCGATGCACGAATTCAAGCAATTAATACTTTGTGCATAATCTTCACTGCACATAAACATTTAAAAGATAAAAAGAAGATTTAAAAACATATAGTGGATATTAACGATTACTCAGCACATGGCTTCGGTTGTAACGTTTCTCCATATGTTTTATAGTGTAATAAGTGTTTGAACTAGCTAATGTACACTAGAAATATTCTGGAAATTTTAATTTTTTAAAATAAAATATGAGTGGAACTTCAACTATGATAAATGTTCTTTCATAAAATGTAAAATTGTACTTCAGGGGATAAAGTACTGTATTAAAAATAATATTACAAATTTCTTGCACTGGTCCAAAAATACTTTTTTTATATATTACCTCACACAACAAATGAAAAACTTAATTTTTATTGACATATAGCCAACTAATAATTATAGTTTTATACATTAGGAAGAATATAAAACAGTGTCTCCGTTATTTTTTGTTTTAAATGTTAATGTTCAGTGCAGACCTTTTAATTTATTTAAAAATATAAGTTAAAGGACGGTTTTGAACTTTTTTTGAACATTGTAAAAATTATAATTAGCTGTTATTAGTAAACATAGTGAAAGTGAAATAATTTAGGGATTACATATGGTTAGGAAAACAGTTAATTATTTTTGAATTTTATTAATTTTATTAATACATGGTTATTAATTGTGAAATTTCTAATGATACTATTTATAGAGCCTGTAACATACGTATCTAAACTCAGTGAAATTAGTGTTGTGGAATAAAAACAGAGGATGTCGAGATAAATAAACACAAATGTGGAGAAAAAGCTTGCTCGCGTGACTGTATCGATTGATCGATTGTATCAATACTCTACCGATGTCTCCAATCGCTTCAGTTAAAGTATTAAGAGATTTTCCTGAACAAATTCGATACATTCGTTGTATATTATCATTTTCGTCGGTTTTTCGTTTATTTAAAATACTACAGTATTCTGTATTTCCGTAATACTCGTCAAAACAGTGTTGGTTATTCCAATTTATGCTTATTTAGTTTATAACAAACACATGACGTTAATAATAACGAGTTATCGGATTTAATAAAGGATTCTACCAAGGAAGGCGCACATTAGGCAACACTGGTGCCTAAACGGTAACGACAGGCTTGAATTAATTAGATTGCGGGGTCGAGGAACCCACCCTGCGCACTCCATGTCCTCCCGTCCTGCCTAATTACGTCATCATGGGGTAGTACACTCAGCGACGAACTGAATGCAAAATCGTAACAAACCGCCGTATGATGTTTTACTGGGTGTAATAGACAACTACATAAAAAATTAATACTATTTATTTTAAATCATTTAAGGTTTACCTTTTATTTCCCATATAAACGACCAAAACCTGTGTTTACTTCCTTTCAACTTGTTAGTCGCATATGAATTTGATGGTGGTGATTTGTGGTACTGGAAAGTCTTTTGGATATTCTGGGTGACAATGTCACCTTTTGATCCTTGGGCCCTATGGATTTTTGATCCTAGCCTTTCATTGATTAGACTAGATTAGATCATTAAAATGGCAACCATACTACAATGTAGGTATTTTGAGCCCATTATGAATTAGGATTTAGTGTAAGATGATTGTTGCGCGATCTTGTAGTCTCGTTACTACTAGTCTTGTAGTCTTGTGGCTAAGGCTGACATGTTCCTTAGACAGAACTGTTAATTAATGGCCAAACAGCCGATGGCAACTAAGGGACCTACAGTTAAACATGGAATCCGAACCACGGCCTCTGAATTACGAATTGGTCTAATTATGAGGATAGTATTTGCGGATTAGCGTAGTATTCAATTGTGTGGACGATAATCCACACAAAAGAATATCACGAAGCTGGATTACAGGATGACGCCACCGTCCCTTGGGGTTTAACTTTCAAACGATCCTGAATAAACCGATTCCAGGATGGGATGGATGGTATCAGGATGGATGATGTATATTTTCATTGAAAGATACCTGGAAGGGGTATCTGGGAGGTAATAAAAGGTTTGATCGAAAAGTATACAACCATTTTTTTATCTAGTCATCCAACAACCGCATTGGTTGCAACACAACGCATAGGTTGAGGTAACTGTAAATAACGTCATATGACTTTGACAAGGCGTCAGTGCGTTGTTGGCCACGTAAACTGTGTACGTAGGGCCTTTGCGTTAAGCAAAATAATGTGAGGTGGGACAGCGATACAGTTTTAAATTTTGTAAATGTATAAAACTCGATTCTTAAGATTTGGCAAGCTTTTAGAGAAAGAGAAATTTGGATGTAATACAGTACTCCTAAAAGGCTTGTACTTATCTGATAGAGGTGTTAGTATACTGGCCATGGGCGTTTACTCCAAAATCAATTAGTGGGAGCCCCAAGGAGTAGCCCCTACCCTGATAGGTGGGTAGAAGGGTTCGGGTCGTGGGATTGTGAGAAGTCAAGTGCAACGCGTGGAGCGTGAGTACTTAGAGGGGTTCATAGGTGTGTAACTTTATTTTTTGGTGGTACTCTGTTACGGGCTTTTTAACTCCAAAAAAATTAGTACACCTTCCATTTCCTATGACCACATTATTAGCTGCTAAATATTCCTTTTTTAGGAATACGTGCATATAATTTTAATTAACCTTTAAATCCTTAAAATATAACATCTTCCTAAGTAAAAAATTTCATAACTATACTTTAAGACCAAATTTGCACTATTAATGAGCTCGTACATAACTGTTATTGCATAAGAATCATCAATAGCGTTAATATGAAAACAAACAGTGTCGAAGAAATTCGATCTCAAAAGTGTCAGTGTGTATACGTCATCCGACCCGATAAAGACCAATTGGTCCCAATGGCTCAATGAATGTCTTATTGAACGCTGTAAATAGACTGGATCTCAGCTCAGCTGTACAAATCTTGTTAGGCTATTCTTGGCTCTCAAATTAATTCTCGCACAGTAAAACCAGTTGATTGATCACGTATTTGTTTTCGTCGCACCTATTATTTCTTTGACTATAAACTCAAACCAGTTTTTCTTCGTTTATTTACTTAAAAAAATAAAAGAGTGTAAATAAAGGTAAAATCAACAATAAAATTGTTTCATTTCTCAATATATTGCTTTTTCACCTTTATTTTTGAGATGGATATGTCTTAACTCTGGGGGGGGTGTTGGTGATTTTAAGATGGAAACAGGTTTCCAACCAGAGCTATTGTATTGAATTTTTAATATAAATGAATAAGTACATCTGTGTATATGAAGTGAAAACATTACCTTTAGACATATCCATGATCTAACCCATTTCCCACAAGGAAGTAAAAACTAACATTTTTTCTATAACTCTACACTTTAAGACATGCTTGAATAACCTCAGCTGACGTTCAAACTGAGTAGATTGATTCAGTTATAGCCGTTTGACGGAGTTGCCACAAGCAATCAATCAACTTAGCGGTCAGAGAGACTTAGCCTTTGTCCTGTTCAACTGTACCACAAGTTTAGATTGATTCTATTAACTACTTACTTAAAAGTTGTATTTCTAACGTATATTCACTCATTTTTCTCTTCTCCGCTACATAGCAAGATTTATGTTACAAATTGTGGGATTAAAAGGCTCTAGTGAAACCCAGAAACACTTTCTGCAAACTTGAACAGCCATCGGGATGAAAAGAAAGACAAAGTACGGCAAAGATATTCTACCTAATTCTCGAAGAAAACCCCACACTTTCCCAGGGACGCCTCAAATTTTGATTTTATTGTGCACACCCCACCGCCCAGTACACCCTGAAGAACATGCAAAGGAAGTATCCTTCCTTCAAGAATCCCTCCCTTCCAAGTATCTAGTAAGGGTTGCGCCACTCCTATTTGGTCCTCGTTCCGGATCTGGCGTGAATCAATCGTATATCCAGGAGAGACAATAAGGAACTGAGGTACCTTGAAAGCCAAAATGTTAAATATTAAACCTCTTTTAAGGTAACCAGTTTTAAACTCTGAACTAGGAAAATCCTTTTGGAGATCTGACTTGAGTTGTAACTTTGCTTTTATTAATAATTATTAATTAAAGTTTTCTTTTTCAGGTACGGCTTTCATGGCAACATATCATGACATACTGAAACAAATAAAGGTACTGTAATTATTAATAAATTTCATTACTCTTGATATAAGCAAATATCAACAGGGCTTTGGAAGTCTTTGAATATACTTATTGTGTTTGAATAATATCTGTGGTATTTCTGACAAGGAACGGTTAAAACCCCTGGTTTTATTATTATCTATCCATAGCTGTTATAGAAGCAATTAATTAATATCCCAATTACAAGTGGTACCTGGTCCAGAATTGAACCTGCGTTCTCCAGATTACGATGTTAGCACGTTACCTCTGAGCAACACAGCTGTTTATATTTGAAGTATTTTACCCTTTCAACATTAGTTCTAAAATGTATGCTATCAGTTCAAGCCATAATAAAAGAATTACGTTTTGGCTTGAATATGTCTAAGCTCTGTGGGTGTTATCAATTTGCAATTGTTATCAAAGACGAAAAAGTGTAACGTAAGTGATGTCATATGGTTATGAGAATAGCTGTTTAGAAATAAATCAATTTAGACATACGAGTATATTTTTCTAATCTATTTTCCACAGAGACGAAAGTACAATTAGCTATTTTTGAATCGCTCGTGTAAACATTTTTTAACGTTAAAATTTTTATGAAATAAAATAATAAAATATATTTTATCTATTGTTAGTCGTCGGCGAGAAAAGTTATACATTTAATTGATTTTTCTACCCTTTTGCTACAAAAGATCAAAGGTAGTTTACCACATTTCAAAGATATACATTTTCACACCGTATAATCGTCTCTGGAGTTCTCCGTGACTAGGGCAGGTAGTTGGTGCGTGCACGCAATATCTTCCGTGATACATTTGGTTTTAACGAGATACTCCTGTCTCATAAACAGCTTAGTTAACGTATTTGACTAGGTCATGCTAAGTGATGTAGGTAAGGACAAGGTGCTCTAGATATTCCAACGGTAAATCTTTGTCTGTTTTGGTCTCTTCTACGATAGAGGCATTTTTACAGAGTGATTACAGGAATAAATTTTTGGAAACCCAAATGGGCATCTCAATATTTGAACCCATGACCAAGCCTCGAAGTTCATGACGATAACTACTTGTCTAGAAGAACATTTTTTGGTGTCAAAACCCAAATGGCCATCTCAAACCCGTCACCTTTTGCACCATAGTCCATGACGGTAACTACTTGTCTAGAAGAACATTTTTTGGTGTCAAAACCCAAATGGCCACCCCGAACCCGTCACCTTTTGCACCATAGTCCATGACGCTAACTACTTGTCTAGAAGAACATTTTTTGGAGTCAAAACCCAAATGGCCATCTCAAACCGTGACCTTTTGCACCATAGTCCATGACGGTAACTACTTGTCTAGAAGAACATTTTTTGGTGTCAAAACCCAAATGGCCACCCCGAACCCGTCACCTTTTCTACCGTAGTCCATGACGCTAACTACTTGTCTAGAATGGCATATGTTTGTAGTTGAGAAGTTTTTATTACAATTTATGAACAACTACACATTATGCGCTACATTAAGCTTGTGATCATGTAAATTAAAATAAGTTTTGGAGAATAACACAAGAAGCTACTGTACCCTGTGTGTGACAGGTTGTATCTCCACCAGATTTGTTTTCAGTCCCTTTTCTACGTTAAATACAAAACGCCTAAAGATTCACTTCTCCAAAAACATGTTAAATTGCAACTAATCTACAAAAAATCAAAAGCTTTGATAGTTTTCCCTTAAAAGTGCTTGCAACTACCATTTAAAATTCCGTTGGTGTAACTTACAAAAATAACTAATTAGTTTGAAACCTAAACAATAATATTTAACAATAATAGATATATTTTGCCTTTTTAAATTACAGTTATTTATGAAAGGGTTTATGGAAAAACATTTCTTACAATCAAATTGCAATTAAAACTCAAACACGCACCCATTGTTAGAATACTTTCATCTAAGACGGTGAAGAGGTACCTTTGTTAAATTTAATGAGAATCGAGAACTTGGATTTTCAATTTAATTTTTCTTATTTATTTTAAAGTAATGTATAAATAATGATTTTCTTAACACAATTATTAAATTATACTTACATGTAGTCTCGGTTATTTTGATCTCAGTGAATATATACTCTTACTCCAACAAAAAATGCAGTTTTGGAGAATCTCAATTAAAATTAAAAAAATTACAAATATAAAATATGTCGATTAATCTATTTGTTTCTGTCAGAAATTTCGAATTAGTTATATGGATAGACCAAATCCAGATTTATCGATAATTTGTTACGCATACATTGGTTTTCGGAACTTGTTACTATTAACGTATAGCAATAGTATTTGAACAACTGCTAATTACCTTTCCGTTAAGTTTGAGCTCATGTAAATTCACACTTGGATTGTTCTGGTGAATACACAAGATTAACTGCTATGTTACCTGGTTTACTTACAGGTTTAGATGTATCTCCACCATAATTGTGTTTTTCAGTCCCTTTCTTCTGTTAAACGCCTATAACAAAAGTCTTAAACAAATTGATTTTAAATTGCAACTACTAAGAAAACTAAACTTTCAATATTATGCAATCTGAATAGATATATTCTTTCTTCTTAAGCTTACAGTTATAAATGAACTAATGTTGTTTTTGTAAACCTAACAATACTTATTTTTGAACAAGTTGGATATTATCTCATTTAAGCTCTGTGTTATATTTGCTGCATTTCTTACGGATCAAATTGTTAGTTCTCATTGTCTGCGGATAAAACAAATTTTTTATTGGTTGTAATGTTTTGTTTTTCAATACATTGTTTAGAATATTTCATCTATAGCGTGAAGAGGTTTTCCTATTGTTTTTAATAGAATAAAATTTATAATACTGTATTGATTAAATTAATTTTTCTATTTACTTAAGTATAAGTAATGATTTTCTATTTTACTGTTGTTAAATTTCACAATTAGTTATTTATTGTATATTAACAATTATTCTTCTTAATTCTACTTTAGATTTAACCGTTACCAAAAAATGCAGTTTTGGGATTAATTTGCTTAAAAATTTCGAATAGAATTTTCGTTAAACCTATGGTATGTTTGTTAAATTTTTTTTACGAAATGTTATACATAGTTTGAGTTAGGAATCCTGATATATCTTATTTTATTACGCATACACATTGGTCACGCGTTTCATACTAACATTACCATATCAAGAATTTGCTAAAACTTTTCTCATTCGAACGATCTTTAGTCGAGATTTCTGTTAGAAATATTAAATTTCTAACGAACTGTCCACCATTTGCTATATTATCAACAAGGCTACCTATCATGTGTGATTTATTTGTGTCTTCCAAAAACCCTCGCTGGCCTTTAAAACAAAGTATGTTTCAAATGCGCATTGGTACGGATAACTCTAAATACTTTACTCAAACATTCTGGAGTTCTGGAATTTTAGGAACGATTTTATCTAGGAATTCATTTTCTTTCTGGAATACTAAATATTTAACATCCTGGTGTTTTACACTTTTTTTTTTTTTATATTTTTTCAATTAAAGTTGGTAACATTCTTACTTGATTTTTTCTTTTTTCAATTTTTGATGACTGTTTTTCTGTATTTATTCAATGTTTACATACTGTTAAAAACAATTTCAACATAAATTAGTCGACCATGCTTTCTCTTAAAAATAAATATTCTAGTATTTGTACAACTTAATAATTTTTCATAAATTTCTTTAATTCAGTCTATCGAAAGTTATTTAAAATATAATATGCTACTCATTGGCCCGATATTTAAATTATACAATTTAAACCTAATTATAGTATCATCCAGAAAACCTCTTATTACAGTTCAAGGTCCTTTGATTAAATTTGAAATAAAAGTTTAGATTCTTAAGTAATTTAGATATCTCCAGAGGAGATAGCTGAAGATAAAAGACGAAATAGTAATTATACAAAAATATAGACTATACCCATAACAGTGTTTTATAATAAAATCTCTGTTTATTATGTCAACCGTAATAAACCTCAAAATTCAGATATACAATTCCATATTTTTTAATTTAATTGGACAGAAACATGTTTTATTATAGCGAATAATCGAAAATTTAACTATTTAACATATTTCTAGACTATTTTTAATTTATTACAGTAGAGGGGAGCGGGAAACTCAGTCACAAACAGGGAATAGAGTGACTAAAAACATCCAACGATTAGTGTTTTTGCGTATAAATGTACAGTCTAGATGCGCTGGGAACCCTAGTCCTTGGTGGTAGTGAAGACAACACAACAGTATCCAGAAGCTCCCTCTGGAATTCGGGTGTGAGAATATTTTCCAAATAGTACCAACAAATTGGTTGGAATCAGTATTGTTCGGAGGTTTAGGAGAATATTTTTCCTAAATAAGTTTCTTTGATGTTAAGACCGATAACCAGGTTTTGTTCGCATAAAAATTTTTGTACCGTTGGGAAGGAATTTTTATTTTATGTTATGTTATTTTATTGAACTTTATTTTTGACGAGATCCTGATTTTAGCATATAAGTTGTGATCAACCATAATTAATATTCTGTTTATTCTTATTAGTTGTTTAGTAATTTATTATTTTTTTACTATATAGAAAAATAAGACATAAGGTCCTATATGGCACAGGATAATAAGTATATTTTTCCAATACATTACATTATTATTGTCTTTGAACATACATTAAAGTACTCATACGATTTCGAATTGTCTCATACATTTATTTGTGAATCTGAATTTTTTAGTATTGGAAGCGATAATTGGTTATCATAATATGAACACAACAATCAATCATCAACTGACTGTTTATTAATAAGTTCTTGGAAGCAACATTTCGTCTCAGAAGTCTTTGCTTTAAAGAATAGATAGCTTGATACTTTTTGAAGTCTTGAAAAATATATAGTTCATAGCTTTTTTCAGCACTCTCTTAAATTACAACTGTACGAAAAGCATCACTTGACCCCCGTAATGGAGATTTGTGATAGTATACAACACAAAGATTGTGATTTAATCAGCTGATATCTTTTACACGTTAGAGTCGAGGTGATATTGTAACATCACCTGACATTGAGGGAAACTTCAGTCTTCCTTGGCACGGTTCCCGCCAGTTCCGCGTTTGTTTTAAAATAATTCAGAATGTTTGCCAAAATATTTCTTGAATGATTGGTCCTTCTACTTTAACACTAATATTACAAGTATTTTAAGTGTGCATTGCCTTTTTGGTAAAATAATATGGCTGCACTTTTCATACAAATGCTTCAGCAATGAAAAAATCCTGACACAATTGTTGATGGTCCAATGCTGTTAAAAGTTAAGTCTCATAAAATGTTAAATTCAGAAGAAAACTGTGGTTCGAATCCCACGTTTCGTAGATCCCTTATATGCTATTGGCAGTTGGCCTTTTAATTAACAGTCCTTTCTAAGATACATGTCTTAGAAGACTAAAGTTAGAAGACTAAAATATCACACCACAATCCTTTACACTCATTTGTTATTCATACTTAACTTAAAATACCTTACTGGGAAGGTTGCCATTTAAGAAAGGTAATTATTTTATAAATATTTATATTTGGCATTTAAAACCCTTAATATAGTATCTTTAATTTTTATTAAGTAAAGCTGTTTTCAGAAAGACTGATATGTGATCAATGAAATTGACTCATTGGTTATACATTTTCCCTTAATTCTTCAGCTTGTTTTAATGGCATGGATTCATAAAATTTTGAACAAATATTCAAATCGTTAATCTTAAAAAAGTCATTACTTATTTAGTGAACTACTGCTAGTGTGCAGAATTTGTATTATTGTAATATGTATTATTATAACACTGTTTTCATACCACCAATATTTAGACATCCACGCCATTCAAGTAACCTGCTTAGTTAAGGTAATAAACAATCTCCCTCGCGCTGACTGTGGCGGAAACGGAAACCAATGCAGAACAGGAAACAACATGGCTGCCGGAAATTGTGGAGTAACGAATCAAAGAAGTTCATCCGAAATTCAATGTCATAAGCCGGTTGGGATGAATAAATAGAGGGTAACTCGCCAGTATATGTAACAACGCTATTTAGATTTCGTACCGAGAACCTAGCGATTTTCTACAAAAACAATATTTAATATAGTAATCCAGGCCATTAAATTGTCAATTAAAATACTAAATATAATACAACTGTATCATGAATCCAACTATTTTATTTTAATTATTCAATTGCACGCTGCTTTTTAAGTTTGCATAAATCAATCAACAAAAGAGGAAAGTTTATTTCAGTAAATAGTTGAAATCAATAATGAAATGAGGTTATAAGTGTGCGAGTGCAGACACAAGCGTTAATTAATCCATCAGTATTTTGTTGGGAACACAGACGCCCACGTGAAAGTGATTTCATTAATTAACTCTCTAGACATCAGTGAAATATAACTGATTTCAGCACAGTGTTTTGTATAAATGTGTTTTATTAAATAAAGTACTTTTATCAACGTTCTGAGTTTATTGTTAGGACCAATTTTCGTAAAATAGTTTATGAATGGCTGAACACTATATAAAAGCATAGAAAAATAAACTGGGTGTTTGTAAACTACCTGGTCACCTATCGTTGATATGTTCCTTGTATCAAAATAAACATATTTTACAACATAAAAACGGGTCTTCGCCCTGCTTAAGTTTCCGTCCATCTGTCTGTATGTGTCTTTTTACAAATTTCGTGATAAACCATAAGCCCTTTGACATAGAAAACTAGAAATTTGTTATGAACCTTTAAACTAATTCAAATTAATCTATAGTACTAAAATATTCTTTGTCAACGTTATTAAAATAGTTAAATTAACATTACTGGAGAATTACTAACATTAAGTAAAAAAAGAAGTGTCTATTTGCACATCTAAATGCACATACTCAGGTTAGGTTAAGTTTGGTTAGGTCCTTTGTATAATTATAAAATATACCGTCAACCATTTCGGCAAACGATGACCTCTACTGTTCCAAAGCGCATTTTCCTAAGAAATACTGACGTCATGTGGGACAAACGTGTGTGGTAACGGCACACGTCGACGTGCGGATAGTCTCGGCCTAACAAAACCAAAATTCATAATATCTTCATATTCACAATCAAATATAACGTGAAAAATTCTTCCAAATTTGTTTTAGCATGTCACTATTTCAAAAATTATTTTAATGTTTGTACTTTAATGGTACAAACATTGTTATATTTATAGTTTTTTTATTTGTAAATTCACTGCGAACGCAGGTCTGCTGTGACAGAGGTTTTATCCTTCAAATCCCTTCTTGATCCCCTGATTCTTATTAACAACGTTTATATACATTACGTTTATTATAATAATCAGCTATTGTATATCTTTCCTATAAAAGCCGTATTACAGTTAGGTTTGGTTTGGGTTTAGGTTGGATTAGAAAATTGTGAATTAACCCACAGAGATTTATTTGTTTCATGGGAATGTTATTAATATGTCTTATCGTTGTTATTCACTATGCCGTGACCCAGAATTATAACCTTTTAACAATGAAGCCGTAATTATATTCGACTTCAGAACATGGCCAATATTAAAGTTAACATGTATTTACTGTCAGGCGTTACGAAGTTCGCCAGGTCAGCTAGTAATTTATAAAATGAACGAATATCGTTTAAATATATTCAAATTTTACTCTCCTATTTTTAAAAAGTAAAACTTTGGACTGGAAGAAATCGGTTTGGCACAATTTTGAAACTAAGAGCACATTAATATTGTCTTTTTCAACCGAATGCAAATGCGTCGTATATACGAGGTTGCCTTTTAAGAAGGTGTTTATTACGCCGTAAATACTGCGTTTGCCAGTTGGAGGGTTAAACACTTCCACTACACTTTTCCCGTTCCACAAATCTGCTAACAACCCCCTTACCAAGGGCTGAGACATATCCATGTCAGTATTATACTGTTTTAAAACTTTATCTCAACACATAGTACCCCATAACAATAATTAATAATTGGATAAATTTTCTAGCCTAAATTAATTTCTCCATTTTACTTTCTCCTCTTATACATAGTATGGAGAAAGTATTGTTTTCGTCAAAATTTGAGTTGAGAGTGGTTATATTCATTTTGAGGTCCCCTGAATCCAAAAAAGTGGTTTTCGACGTGATGTCTGTCCGTCCGTGTGTCTGTGTGTGTGTGTGTGTGTGTGTGTGTGTGTGTGTGTGTGTGTGTCTGGATGTGTACAGAGCCACAGCCTACCCCGTTGGTCCGATTTAGATGAAATTTGGCATGTATGTGTATATTCACCGTATCTCCAGGCGTTTTTTTCATTTTTTTGAATTTTAGATTTTTGAGGGTAGTTTAGCTTAAAAAACTAAAAAATTAGTATTTTAATTATTTGTCTACGACTAACGGTTCCAGAGAAAAGCTAAATTTACTGTCCATGATAAACACAGTACGTTGTCTGAAAGCGCCCAATGTTATTCTTATGGAGAATATAAAAATATCAATTTCTTCCTTATTTTTCAACCGTTTTCCATGAAACTTGGTATGAAGCGTAAGGTCAAATCACTCAACAGAACCAACGCAAAAGAGCTCGGTATTACCGGGGGGGGGGGTTCCCCCATACAATTCGGATGATTATTTTTTAAACAATAAATTATTAAATCATATTTAGATTAACTTTGTAGAACATGATAGTTTTATTACAGATTGTCTTTTTTTAATTTATTTAAGGGAGAAAGTATGTGTCAGTCCACTGGTACCGTTTATTAAATCTAATACTAATTAGTTTAGTTAATCATTACTTTTTGGCATGGATATGTCTTAGTTCTGGAGGAGGGTGTTGGCAATTTGTAAGATGAAAATTTGAAACAGGTTTCAATAGAAACTACCAGAGCTATCTTATTGAATTTTCAACATAGAATAATAAGATGAACTGTTTAGATGAACTGAAAACATTCCCTTTAGATCCATGACCTAACCTATTTCCCACAGTGAAGTAAATACAGGTTTTTTATTTATGATTTCAGATTAATATTTTGTCATAATCTGAGTTATGCGTACAAAGTATGAGGGCCTAATACAAGAACAAAATTAAACCTTTCTGTGGTACAATAACAAAACATGAAGCATTTGCCAACAACAATTCGGAAAGGGCTGCGAACTTGTGAAACTTTACAGCAATGTTCCATCATGCTTTCGTGACCAACACTGCACAGACCGTGTGAATTATATATACTGTACTGGGCGGAGACATTCACAACCCTCACTCCACCTATCGGACACTCTACTCAACTAGTGTATGTTTACGATAAAATACTCGTCTTCCCTTTTAAAAAGCCTGTAAGCTGTAATTTTACCTAAGACCTGTAGTCTTTACCTAAGATACTTTCTAATTTACTTATTTTTATTTTTCCCAATACTTTATATTTAAACAATTTATCTTTCATTTAACTATTATTGAGAGATTCGTTTGTTTATACGTACACTGTGCATACTCTTTCTAATATTACCTTTATTATTACCTTTCTGAAAATGTGACAGTAAAAATGAGAAATGAGAGTGTAAGATGATTGTAGCACAATCTTGTAGTCTTGTTACTTACTAAGGCTGACATGTTCCTGTGACTAACCTTCCTTTGACCTTTAATCAATTAATTGAAAAATATATAGGCTATTATTCTTTTGTGAATTGATATTTAATAATGTTTAATGTATTACTACAGTTCCAGTGCTATATCCCCATTTTAAAGTTCTCTTTGTCAAACAATTTATTTGTTTATCACTTCTTCTGTCAAGTTTTGACAAATAATATTGGAATCCGGCTTTTTAACCAGTTACCAGAAAATTTGAAGCTAGAAAAAAACTTGTTAAAATTCAACTACAAAATAAAAGACATTCCGGTAATTTAGTGCCTTATAAGGTGGCAGATTTTAAATTTAAGCGAACATGAAGTGTTAATATTTTATTTATAAGTTATTTTAGTTTTAGTGACGAGTGCTTATGTACATGATTGTATCCTTTGGCACAATATAGATTCTGATTCTGAATATTCCTCAAAAAACATATTCAAGGATTGATTGACAGGTTAGCTGCCTATATGTATATTTAGGTATATCATTTAATCTAGGAAGCAATCTATAAATAAACATTAATAAATTACCCAACAGCAAATGGCATCTTTGGTGTAAGATCTGAACCACAATGCTAACTCTAAATAAAAAACTGGTCTTTGAGGTTGATCATAGCATTCAATAGTGCAGACGTTAATGAAAACGAAAGGAAGTAAGAAAGAAATAATTAAAGAAAAGGGATAAGAAGGAAAAAACATCCCAAATATATAAAACGAATATCTTAGGAATTGTTCTACGTAAAAAAATAAAATACACTTATAAAAATGTCAACCTAAAAATAGTATTACCGTACAAAGGCCTACTACAACATAACATCAACGTACAGCTATAGCTCCACTATTATACACATCCTGTATAATAAACCAAAAATTGTTTTGGTTTTATCAAGAGCTGCATAACGTACAATAGTCATGGTTTATTATACACATCCTGTATAATAAACCAAAAATTGTTTTGGTTTTATCAAGAGCTGCATAACGTACAATAGTCATATTATTGATTTAAAATTTAGCTATTTGATCGCAAAAAACCTACTTGCAACGAATGGTGTCAATAAAACTTTCCTAAACGAACAATTTAGCTAATTAGTTTCACTCAATGACGTTCAAAGACCAACAAGTATACAACTTGAAACTGTCACGGACAGACTCGCTTTATGAAGTACGGATAGAGTTAGTAATATATGTGAATAACAGAGAGTGCTCTAACAGCATGTATTTCTCAGTGTGTTAGGGGTGTTTAAATACATTTGGATAAATTATATTTGAATAACTTCTTGGTTAGCATTATACGTGTTGGTTTTTCTATAGGATAAAGTAAAAACTCACGTCTTCTAACACTACTTAATATATTTACACTTATATTGTAATTATATACAAACGGTAAATATATACAAAAGCTGTTAAATTGGCGATCAATTTCGTCCAGTTACACCGAACATTATCAGGCCCAAATGGAGACTGAAAGAAACAAGATGGCGTCCCTGCTTGAATACTACTGGCTACCGGAAGTTCCTGTCATGGCGTCATAGGTAGCATTTATTGGCTGGCTGAGTTCCGGAAATAGATTTTTATACGTTCTTGCAGAATCAAAATGTATTTGTTCATTTATTAATTTTGTTTTATCTTTACATTTTTCTTTATAAATAAATAACTCTTCCCATGCATTCATTCCATTTCCCTTTTTACAAGTTTTGATAATCTTGAGGTCTTCATCGATTGTTGTTAGGTTATGTCCTTTTTCTAGTAAGTGTTTTGCGATGTTTGATCTCTCCGGTTTCCCATTCTTCCATGCTGATATATGATTTTTATATATTTTTATAAAATTGACGGTCTGGCCTATGTATATGTTATCGCAGTCTCTGCATCCAATTTTGTATATTCCTGGTTGGTTGAATTTATCGGTGTTTTCAATTTTTGTGTGTAGTATTATATCCATTGTGTTCTGCGTCCTAAACGCTGTTGAAACTCCGTACTTCTTAAATTTATTTGTAATTCTTTGAGTTTTTTCCCTGTATAATTAAAAACTGCAAATTAATTGGCTACCTCCCCTTCCTTTTGTAGTGTTGTCTGGCTTCTAATCCGGTCTTTATTTTTTATTTTTCCTAATACATTTTTACCTAATTCATCTATTAGTGAGGGGCGATATCCGCTAGCTTGTGCTATCTTTTTGATCGTTGTTATCTCCTTCTTATGGTTTATCTCGTTTAGGGGAATTTTAAATGCTCTATATAATATTGCCCGGAAAGATGCATTTTTTGGTATCTTTCCGGGCAATGTTAAATTAATTTGTACGCCCTAAAAGTTATATTTGAAAATGTAGGTATTTTTGCAAAGGAAAGATTTTGTGTTCATCGTAGGATTAAAGTCCTTGTTGTATCCAAGAAATTGGTAACAGTTTCCTTCGTGGACAAAACTCCTCACTTTAATCCATTGGTTCAAACAATTTTTTTCCTCTACCTAGGCCTAGATTGTGTAAAAGTAACGCGAGCTACAATTTTTTTTTTATTTATTTATTTCCAAAAAGAGAATATATACATGGAATTGCATGGTAATAAAAACATGGAAAATGTTCCTCTGTTAAATTAATTTGTACGCCCTAAAAGTTATATTTGAAAATGTAGGTATTTTTTTTGCAATTTTGGATCAATTTTGGACCGTCAACACCGTCAATTTTGGATCAATAAATTATATCTATTAACAATCCTGAACCACTGTAATTTTCCAAGTTGGCTAAGCAACCAATGCAAACTATTAGCTGACCATTGAGGAATTACTTCTGTCAGCTGATATGCCGTCGCACCGAACATTCTGCCTCATGTACAATAGATTAAATTCTTCAGTTCAGCCAATTTAGATCTGTCCATTGAAATAGCATTAATGTATAACATACCTTTACGTTTTTTTTGTAGTTTCCAAATAAAAAATGTATGTTACTTTTTTATTACTATTTTAATTTTACTTTTAATTTTTTTATAAGGCACACATTAAATGTATCAAAGAACGCGTTCCGCCAATATCGGCTCATGCGGGGACTTTTTTCCGTCACCTGTTTAATTCTACATTTTGTAAAATTGTATATATTTTTTTTAATAAAATTGATTTGATTTGATATTATTTCTGATGATTCAATGCAGTATGTTCCCGGTTTTTCCCATGTTCTTCTTATGGGATTACTATTATATAGTATAGTATACTATATGTAGTACTCTATTCCAGAGAGTTAAGTACGGCTTTACTTAGTAGGTGTAGGAAAATATAATTTTTGCCATTGTTTAAACAAAAAAAATCAATATTTCTGCCATTTGTAAATCTGATAGATTTAACTATTTTTCATACCTTAGAACATGATTTGTGTACTGAATAATGAAGCTGTAAAGTTATGTGTATCATTGATTGAACATTAATTTAAGAAACCTTGTTAATGGTTTTGTTTGAGAAAATTTAATTTCAGAATTGCCATATAGTTGGTTGATAATATTTTTTGTCAATGTTTAAAAATCAACTAAAATTTTTCGTTATAAATGCTAAATACTAAACAAACATAATCAAATTATAACTAAACTTTAAACATTCCTTAACAACAAGTTTAAGCTTAGAAGTGATTTTGATTCGTTCAAGAAGGAAATCACAAAAACATTTTTTATACTCTGATCTAGGACTACCTATAGAATCACGAAGGTGCAGAGCCAATCCCATTGGAGAGTACAGGCAGACATTGAGGCTTACTGATCCTTTAAGGACACATTAAGAAGGAAGGACTCAGATGTAATCCGCTCAGCTCTCTTTTCCTCCAGATTCCCTTTAGCTGTTGAGATGCCCATTTTAACGTCAGACTCATGTACGAGTGTCGAAGCAACAAAGAAATGAAATAGTAACTTTATTGTATTACTGTGATTTGTCATTTAACATTAACTTTTGTGTAAATACTATCGGAAGCTACAGGTACATGCAATAAACTAATTTCAATAAATTTAATTTTGGTTGGTATTTACGAGTATACTTGTAAACTCTTAAAACCTTTGTGAACCCGAAATTTCTCAGAGTTTCCATAGCAATACGTATAAAAAATATTTTTATTACAATATTTTTAAATAACAAACTTTGTTTAATCCTAGAAGTAGTAAGCTTTTTACTTTTAACTGTAACATAAAAATAAATACTAATATCTTCTTGAAATATTAAGTATAAACAAAAAAGGGTAAACATGCCCCCCTTATAACCACAAACCACAAAAGCAAAACAGGTGTCCACTGCAATCCCAACTAAGCCGTCAACTTCCACCCAAGCCGGCTACTAATTATTTAAGGTGGGCCCCCACTCCACTATACCACACATTTGCAAGCCGAATTGGGATTGCTCATGGTCGGGATTCGAACCCTAGCACTTCCGAATGGCTAGAACGTTACACTCGTCAGCGCAGCGCTAAGCCGGTTCACCCACTAGTGCATAGGAGAGTTGGCTATAAGACATGCCTGGTGGCAGTCTAGTGCACTACTGAGCAGGTTCGGTTGCTTGCTCCCAGAGGGCAACACCATCATGAAGGTGATAAGTTCACTAAATTGACGACAGATGCCTCCACCTGACACTTCTTATTGAATTTGTAAATGCGTCGTGAATTACGACTTTACCACTTCTAGGGTTAAAGAAATATTCCGCCTGAGATCAGGAACCTTCAGGTATTTTATATCACTTATACATAGAATATTAATTATTAGTTGTGATACCAATTTGAATATCTTATCGGCTCTGAATACGTTTAACTAAACATATCTGACTTCACCACCTATCCTAAATATGTTGATGTCTTGATGACCGATGACTAGCCACTGATGCCGCTTAAAGGTGCATTTCTCAATGAATAAATATAGTCTTGGTCTAAATATCTCTTTAAAAGTACGTATAAAAAACATAACACACTTAAACAACGCTTAAAAAATTTACTTTCATTCTTATCTGATCATTTTTTTATAAATCTGCTGTACGATCACTTATACAAAAAATCTAATGTTATTTTATTATTATTATCTGAATCTTTAATACTTTTTAGTTCTTCTTTCAGTATTTTATACTCATCATCTTATTTGAAATTCAAATGACTGTTTATGTCTTAAAGTATTATCATTTTAATTTTAATATATAATCAGAACTGTTTGATGATCCAAAAACACGATCCGCGCAAAGGACCATATGGGAATCAATTTGCAGGTGTAAGAGTGCTGTACAATTTTATTGAAATTAATAGATTTTATTTGATTTTTAGAACCTCCCTAATTCGAACCTCAATAGTTCGAAAACCTCTACAATTCGTATGGTTTGTCTGTACCCTCAAGAACCCCAAAATATAATACATATTCCAAAAATTGGAAATACTTTAACGAATTCTAATTATATTTCTTTAATTCGAAATCCTACCTCTTGGAAGTTACTCTCTACGATTTGAATTCGGTTCTAATAAGTCTCTGGAATTCGTAAAAAAAACATCACAATCGAGATGTAAACCAGTGCGTTTTCACAATTCATCCAGGTTTGAACCGCCACTGTCATTGTTTTCTTTAAATTACAACATTGATAATATACATATCAATGGTTACAGTTAGTTATCTTAACTAGTGTCCACTATTTACCCCACCAGTTAACATTAAACAGTTATCGTACTTATAAACAGTTCAATTTCTGGTGTGCTACGGTATTTATTTTCATTTGCATTTATTTTCATACTCCCGATAGTTCAAACTAACTTTGACTCGAAGTAAACTGACTTTCGCTTGAATTTCGAATTATCAAGGTTCGACTTTGTAACACATAAATGTAGAATCGTGTGGTTTCGATTGCTAATTTGAATTCCTACTCATTGGTATTGTTTCAAATGAAACAGTGATAAAGAAACCTATCAGATTGTGAAGCATGCTAGGAGTGAAGTTGCTTGGAAGTTATGTAAACAATTTTTATTCCACGAAGGAGAACCCTTGAGTCAATCAACTTTTGAAGGATGTATAAGAGTACATTTTATTTCCAAGTGGAATATAGTATTTCAGCTCAAGTACTATAGTTTCTGCTCTAAAATAAAACATAACTGGCAATTTTAGATATCTTTCAAAACTATGGATAACCATTGTGCGAGATATTCTCATGTATATATCAAAACTATCTCCAGTTTAAAAATTATTGTAATAATTGCAAGAACTAAAATTGTTTCCAATACAACTGATGAGTAACTATTACTGTTTGTTAATTTGTTCATATTTTTTACTAAACACTTGCTCTAACAAAAGAAAAATAATTTTGAAACCATACGAAAACAATGTATATACTTCCCTGTGGTAAATAGGTTAGATCAGGGATATGTCTAAAGGGGATATTTTAAACATTTTGCTTCCGTATTGATTAATAACTAGATTAGGTTAATACCTGCAGTCTTCAATCCACAGTTCTTTTTTTTCTTTTTACACTTTTTTTGTTTGTAGCAACAAATACATCCTAAAGTAACCTGAAGACAAACTTGAAGAACACTTGAAAATGGGAACATTGTTCCCGAAACTAGTTGTGTAAAAAGAAAAAAAGAACTGTGGATTGAAGACTGCAGGTATTATAACCTAATCTAGGGATTTTTAGTTGTAAATATCTGTTCTTGTAACCAAACTATTACGTCACTAACCATATGACGTCACCAACCAAATGACGTCACTGTTTCAAATTTTAGTCGCGCAAACTGCAAAAAAAAACCCAGAGCTAAGACATATCCACGTCAAAACATTGGGGTTAAACAGATGTATAATTTTTTACACTTAGTTGTTCCGCACGGGAATCAGTTTCATATCAGTGTTCTTCTGTCGGATCATCTAAATTAATAAACCTAAAATATCACTAATACTCATTTATAAGTCACCAACCCAACTAAGTGAGTATTTTATAGTAAATATGAGTGAAAGATAAGTATAGTGGATAGCATGATAAGAGCTTCATTACTGGCAAAGATCAGCTAATTCATTTACGATGATATTTACTTAATTAATAGTCCAGTGAACAATGGTAACTGGTTCTAATATCTAACAATTACAAAGTTTTGCAAATGATCGAACCGGAAAGCATTAGATTACGAAGCGGGTACAAACAACCCTGTCATAGTCTACAAAGTCCCATTTTATATTTAAGTTTTTTTAGGGATCTTAAAAGCTTAGAGCTTAATTAATAAAATATTCTTATTAAACTATGTGGATTAAACTTCCAATTTCAAAATAATTAGAGCCTAATTTCGTAAACCTATGGAAAGCAGTGACAGGTTCAAAGCCTAATTATTTATAAATAAAATGTTTGCGAACATTCTAAAATAGAGTTCTGTATTTTATATTGTTATCATGTACATTTTGATTTTCACATATTTCGGGTTCTGGAAACTGACCCCATCCTCAGGAGTACTATGGCCTAGAGTAAAGCTCACCTGAGGACGGTATCAGATTCAAGATCTTAAAAACACGTGAAGCTTTTCCGTAATAACAATATAATAACATTAACCCTCCGTTACCAAATATATGTAAATTTCAAGCTAAGAAAATAATATCTGTACTTAGAATACACCTTATAAAAAGTTGCCCTTGAAGAAAGGTTACCCGGTGTCTTGTGAAGGCAAAGGGAACAAGAAGGATTTTAATGAACGCAAGGAATTTCACGTGGTATTTCTTGAGGCACGCTGAAGCCTCAAAACTTTCACTTTGTTTGTTTCAGCCTTTTATAAACAGTTTGTAGAGACAATCTCAGTTATCCTTTGTTAATAATTTATCTTTTAGATATTTTTCCTAAGTTTTTCCAGTGTTTTACTGTCTCATCTTAAACATAGTATACATGGTGAAAATATTGTTAGAGTCAAAATTTTCGAATTTTAGTTGAGAAGGGATATATTCGTTTTTGGGAGTCCTGAATCCAAAAAATTGATTTTTAGTTTTTACCAAAACAATACTTTCTCCATATATATGGGGAGAAATTAATAGCATCAAAATTATAATCAGAAGTAAAAACTTAAGTTCTGAATTGAATATTACTAGCAGTATAATACTACATTATGAAAACGATACAGTGCATGAAAATGAACCATGGGTGAGCGTACGAACGCGTGGGTAGGGAAAACAAGGATATATTCATGCTGTTAAAAGCCCGAACACGAAATGATAAGCTTTGCAACAATTCAGGGTCATCCAACATTCTATTGACCAATTTAAAAAGAATCACCAGACTGATAAAACACCCTTCTCAATTTCCTTCCAATTCGATATCCCTCCATTTCAGCTTTTCTTCTACTCTAATATTTCCAAGAAATCCATATCGTTTACAGTGGAATTTTTTTAGGGTTACTAAATTTAAACTATATAAACGTTATCTTCTTTCTTCGTCAAGTGCTCTAACATTCAGATTTACCTAAATAGTTGTTACCTGATTTAAAATATTTCGTCTAAAATGATTTAAATATTTATCTTTATCGCGTACATACGAGACAAAAGTTCAGAGAAAATATTCTTTTTTGACGAAATTTTAAATCGTGGTTAAGATAAAAGTGAAGAATTATTAAATTTTATTTGACAGCTGGTAATTTATTTCTGTTAAATTGCTATAATAGATCACAATGCTTAGTAAAGAATGATGCTAATACCACCCAAACTACGTTAGGTTGGAGGTAATTTTATCGTAAACAAAACCTTGTCTAAAAGGTATATAATAATGAAATATATGTAGCATATTGAGTTCTCGTGTTTTCACGGTTTCGCGGAAGCAATAAGACATCGTTTAAAGTTTCAGAGAGACAGAAAGGAATTGTTGAGATAAAACCATTTTGGCTTTTCTGGGTAAACAACGTAAAAATTACTAAAAAAACACACGATTTACAACAATTAACAGGCGTAATTCAAATTTTATTTACATAAACAAATGAAAGTGTAAAACTTATTTTAACACCTCGCTTCTATTCCTAAGCTCCCATCGATCTGCACTGTGTTATTAAACCAATGAATATCGAATAAAGGTTGTTAAAATAAATGTATTAATAAATTTTAATACATTATTTTCATATTAATGAATAGTTAAATGAATTCCAATCCCATACGATAGAGTTTCATGATAAAGAGTCTACACAATTTATCAAAATTTAAGCTTACACAACATAATATATTCACGTGAAATGTATTTGGAGAGGAGGAATTTTGTTGTACCTAATTTATTCATATTAAGTTATCTGTATTTCTGTTTTCTGTAAAGGGGAAATTGATAGTTATTTTACATTTTTTATGGTGGAATAAATTTTATTTTGAATTGAATATTTGAATAGATATTTGTAATGCCTAAGCGCAACTACTAGACCTCGCAGGATCACAAACAGCTGTCGAGGGCTACAAGTGATTATGTCGGATTATATTCATCCGATTGTGTTATTGTTAGCAGCGTGTTATCTCCAGTTGTCGGCTCTATTGTAGGCTCGGACGATTACAACTGTTCGATACATCGAATCATTCGATACTTACTGTGCTCTTTAAGGGCTCTGAACATATATTTCCACATTCATTTTCCATTTTTAATTTTATTTATTATTTTAACTATCCCTAAATATTTTGTTAAAATTTATTTTATACTAGCTGACCCGGCGAACTTCGTAACGCCTGACAGTAAACACATGTTAACTTCAAGATTGGCCATGTTCTGAAGTCGAATAGCAATACGGTTTCATTGTGAAAGGTTATATATTCTGGGTCGCTGCATAGTGAATAACAATACTGAAACGATAAGAGATATTAATAACATTCCCATAAAACAAATAAATCTGAGTGGAATAAATTATTTTCATATTAATGAATAGTTAAATGAATTTCAATCTCATACGATAGAGTTTCATGATAAAGAGTCTACACAATTTATCAATATTTAAGCTTACACAAAATATACAGTATTAACGTAAAATGTAGTTGGAGAGTAGGAATTTTGTTGTACCTAATTTATTCATATTAAGTTATCTGTATTTCTGTTTTCTGTAAAGGGGAAATTGATAGTTATTTTACATTTTTTATGGTGGAATAAATTTTATTTTGAATTGAATATTTGAATAGATATTTGTAATGCCTAAGCGCAACTACTAGAACTTGCCGGATCACAAACAGCTGTCGAGGGCTACAAGTGATTATATCGGATCATAGTTATCCGATTGTGTTATTGTTAGCAGCGTGTTATCTCCAGTTGTCGGCTCTATTGTAGGCTCGGACGATTACAACTGTTCGATACATCGAATCATTCGATACTTACTGTGCTCTTTAAGGGCTCTGAACATATATTTCCACATTCATTTTCCATTTTTAATTTTAATTATTATTTTAACTATCCCTAAATATTTTGTTAAAATTTATTTTATATTATTTCTTAATGAAAAACGATAAGCTCATAATTATGGATAGAGGTTCACAAATTTCTTACTTACTATTTGTTCAAAAGTAGTGGGAGTTATGAAAATTACTAAAATTAAAACTAAGTAAACTTTTGGAACCTATAAACTTTTAATTTCCAAAGAAGAGTGAACCTAGCACAATTTAGAGAGTGTTCATGTAGTTAATTCCTAGAAATTGTTTCTTCTTTCAATGAACAAAATAGTCAAATTGTATAAACCTAACGCTACTTTGGACGTCATAGCATTGTAATAATGTGATTACAAGTCTGGTTTCCTACGCAAAACGGTCTGGTTTCTCAAAACGAAAAAATCCAGCATATTCAAATTAATGGACTAAATTTTTTTTAACTAAATTTAGTCCACTTAATTTTAGTAACACCAGAGCAAAAAGGACGAAACACGCCCACACGTCACATTTACAAAAGGAGCATTGATCAAGGAGCAATCGCCAATGGCGCGTGTTTTTACAGCTTTAAACACTTTTGTTTCCAATTTTTTACCGGCTCTATCCGGATTATATATACTAATCTATCCAGGTTCCAGTCCACCTGAGGACGGAATCAGAAACCTGATTCCGAAACGACGTGACACTTTGTTTGGCGTATAGTGATGGAAATTGACCGCAATTACAATCTAAATAGCAATTTTTATTTGAAACTAATACATAGAAAATTTGGATAGTTAAAATTGTAAAATTATTAGAGTAATTAGAACTATAGTTTAAAAAAGATTAATAATGATATAGATTTGAAAATAAAGAACAAGCTGATTTTTTTAAAACCTCAACTACCCATGACTAAAGGTTTTTGGGTCTGTGCGGTGAATTAGGTACCATAGCGGCGTGAGTCACATAGACTAGCCAGTGGTGACCGTTTCACTGGGACGGTGGCGTCGTCCTGTAATCCAGCTTCTTGGAGGTCACGAATTGTGGATAGTTGTGAACAATGGTCGGCGGGTGTAGTGTTCTCTTGTGTGGATTAACGTCCGCACTATTTAATACTACGTTAATCCGCAAAGACCATCCTCAAATAGACCAATTCGTAATTCAGAGGTTGTGGTTGGGATTCCCTTGGTAGGTCCCTTAGTTTCTGCCATCGGCTGTTGGGCTATTAATTAACAGTCCTGTCTAAGAAACATGTCAGCCTTAGTCAGTAACAAGACTACAAGATCGTGCCACAATCATCTTACTCTCAGTCCTCATTAGGACTTGGCTTAAAATACCTACCTTGTGGTATGGTCGTCATTCCAATAATCTAATCTAATTTATGATCAGACAGGAGTCCTGGCTACTGGTTTCGGAACAGCAAATTTTGACCTACTGGCCAAGCACGTTACCCATTAGCTATCATGTCGGTGAACAACTTTATTAGTAAAAAAAGAAATGTAATGAAATCTATTTCACTCATCAGACTCATATTTTACTCATATTCACCTTAAAATAACCACCAAAATGAATATGAATATTTAGGTTTTGAAATACTTTGTGGAGTAACTACCGGACCCAACCATTGCACCAGGTAAAAAGCAAATCAATTTCACAGACAGCCACTGGCTGATTAATAGGTGGTTCTCCCCTTCCTTCCGCCAACCCCTCGTGACAAAAACCACCCTAAATTACCAGGGGTGGAAGCGTTGCCGTCAGTTAAAATCGACCACCATAAAATATCTCACTTCGCCAGATGAATATTTGTTATTTTAGAAATGCAGGTTACTAAATTCGTATACTTTACTTAATTTTTTTAACTCTTATTTGTTCCCTACCTGGTTTCCTAAATTCTTTCCTAAAGTAGACAATCTATACTTAAATATTTGCTTATGGATGAATCAAAGCTTCTTTAAATCAATAACGACCATGAAACTTTGTACACACATTGAGAAATTAGTTTTAAATATTTCTCTAAGATTGGTTGTTGAATGAAAGTACTGTCATTAATACTTTCAAACCGACTATGTTACTCTTTTTTACAACTTGCTCCCTGAATGATACAGCTAGGTTAATAAATTTGCATATCGTGTTATTTTTACTTTTTCCCACTTATTCAATAGTATTTGGAGAAAGTATTGTTTTCATAAAAATTTTCGATTTTAAGTTTAGAATACATCCGTTATGTGGTCCTCTGAATAAAAAGACGAGTTTCGGCGTGATGTATGTCTGTCCGCGTGTGTGTGTGTGTGTGTGTGTGTGTGTGTGTGGGCGCGCGCGCGCTCGTGTCCGTGAATGGCTCTCTACATATTCAGACGTGTACATTATTTGACGTGTTATATTATTTTTAGGGTAGTTCACCCTTAAAAACATAAAAAGTCATAAAATTTCACAAAATTTTGAGAAAATTCGATTAAAGTAGTTTAGTAGTTAATATTACATAGAGTAATAAATAATATGACACCGTCCGCATATCTGTAAACATTAAGATTCAGCAGCTATGGGATTTTAATGTCAAACTATTTCAATTGTATGTTTTCCATGAAAACAATAAAGGTAAAGTATATTTTGACTACCACCATGAAAAACTAAACAAATTAGTATTTTGAATTATTTTTTACGACTAACGGTCCCAGAGAAGTCAAATTTACTCTCACTGTTAAATGCAGTACGTTGTCTTAGAGAATCCAATGTTATTCTTACGGAGGTTATTAAAAAATAATTTCTTCCTTTCCTCAACCGTTTACCTTGAAACTTAATAACAGTGTAGGGTTACATCACCAAACAAGGTCCACTAAAAGTTTGTATTACCGGGGGCGGGGGTTAAGGTATGAAGTTTATTTTAATTTACTTAAGGGGGAGTTTTTTCCTTAAAATCGCTCTGGCATCTCGATTAAAATGCCGTTGGCATTCGTATACCAAACAACATAGGGAAGAAACTTTACGGAAACACTTAAAATGCTTCAATTGATCTAATTTAAATAGTAAAATAGAGTTAAGAATAATGAATTCAACTTATTAGTAAATTCATAAATAGTGGTGTGAACACAACAGGTGGAGACGTTTTTGAAAAATAGTTTCAAATTAAACTGTACATTAGGATTTATTATGTAAAATACTCAACACATTCCCATGATATGCATTCATATGACAAGATCGTATTAGTAATAGATATATATTCATTATTCATCATTGATAACCATCATTTAGTTACTTCGTTTGACACCTAGAAGCATCGGTTCATTTACACATCTTAGTATCGAAAAAATTAGTAGTGAATTTCCATATATTTTCTGGGGATAAAATAATAAACAAACAATACGTCAGGATTGCGCTACTTAAAAAGTTTCCTACTTTATAAATATAAAATTTTAAATTTATAACCCTAAAAGCGTTAAAAATTCTGAAAACTAGGTCAAACAACTGAATTGAGAAAAACTTTACGTTACATTTGAAACCATCCGATGAATAATGTAGTGAATGAAGTAGGAATGTCAATATTTGTGATTTCGAGTTTTAAAACACACAGTCACAGAGTATGATTTGGAAATATTTTTCCCACTTCATAAATGTCAACTCCTAAATTACTTTTTCGAGTAAATATTTTGCCCGACTGTCACGAGCCCAGCGTGAAACTAATAAATCTTTCTCCATTGTTTGAACAACACAAAATACCAACATTAATGTGTTTTATAGTTTTCTTATTCCATAGATTCAAAAATAATTTTATATCTTTCGTACCTACCAGATTGTATTGTTTATTATATAAAATCTATTACTGGACTTTTCCAACGCGTCTGTATTTTTAACTCCACGACAACAGTGCTCCAACTCTCATTTTGAGCGCACCATATCCTGGGTCTCCCCGTTGACTCGGAGGCGGAGTGTTGTGGTTATTTGTTGCGTTATAAATATAAGTTTTGTGATGTGCATGATAGATACGCATAGTATTATTGACAACATGATATAATTATTATCTGTAACTTAAATTTTCAATTTTCAATCTAAATTATAAGTTAATCACTTAAATACGAGAGTAGTTTCTCCACCTCCAGAAAACTTGTGTAGTTAAAAAAAAGAAACGTTGGAAAAGGCCAATAAAAGATATTGAATAATTATCAACCACATCCATATTGAATTTTATATCTTCTGTATTATGGTTGCTCTGTCTTAGCTCTGAGGGGTGTTGGTGATTTTTAAGACGGAAAATATGTAACAGGTTTCCATAGAAACAGCCAGAGCTATTGTATTGGATCTTTAATATAAAATAATAAGAAACCCTGTATAGACTAACTGAAAACTTTCCCCTTAGACATATCCATGATGTAACATATTCCCCAAAGGGAAGTAAATACAAACATTTTTATTTTGACCATATACAAAGTTTTATCAACATCTGCCCATGAATAAATGAGTTTTCCTATTGACTATATAATTAGTATGGGAAAATAGCATGCAGGTTAGCTGTCATAATAAACACATGAACTATGATTTTTAAGCATAAGTAGATGGATCTTAAAGATGTGAAGATCCATCTCTTTTACGTGAATTATTACTGTGTGGATCAAAGTTATCAATTCATATAGTAATCTATCTATAATTTTTTAAAGAAGAGGTGGTTTGTGTATGTTTGTTTGTGGGTTTGTTGTAGCAAGTAAATGCGAAAAATACTGAACCGACCGGTTTGAAATTTTACAGAAAAGTAGATCTTAAACTCATGCAACACATAGGCATATTAGTTCCCTTAAAATCCCCTCGGGCTACGCCCCATGAACGTCCTAAATTTCAATGTTTACATTTTCAAAGAATAAAAACATAAAATTACTTGAATGTCAACAGCTGTGAACACTAAAATTTGACAGTTCGGGAAGAAGAAAAAGAAAGAGCTGCCGTGACCGTCCTAGGTTTCAATGTTTACATTTTCTAATGACAACATCCGTTTGCACTATATTTTGACAGTTCGGGAAGAAGAAGAAATAAAGTTGATTTTTCAGATAAACTGCTGGATCGAAATTAGTGAATTATTTGAAATAGTGGAATGGTAGATTTTAAGTTTTTTTCCGACGACTGTCTCTATTACATTAATCCTTATCCTCTTCCAATATTTGACAGATGTTACTTTGAAATGTTGTAGACACTCGTGTTTTATCATTTTGTAAACAATGAAGAATTAATTAACAATAACTTAAATGTATCAGTAGAGCCTACACCTTTCAGCCTTTTTAACCCGTGCGAAGAACGGGTACTTTGGCTAGTATAATAATAATTATTACCGATATATAAAAATAACAATAATTTAAATAAGGGTTTGAAATGTTGCAAAATTTTGTTTACTTAGTTTTACAATTTTTTTATTCGTTTCAATTTTCTTTTAAAAGAAGATTAATTTGATTTCTCAAGTAAACCATCTCGGACACACATCTTCTAAGATTGAAACAGACCGGTGCCGCAGCCCGTTGCAACAGGGATGCATATTTTACAGCTGGACAAAGAAACGCTATGTCTCTGGGGCACCTTTTGTCGAACAAACAAGTCTGTTTTAAACGAATGTACTTGTATTATTTAAGACAAATATTATAACCTATTAACATAATATGGCTCAGATCTCAATATCAATAAAATGCAACATTTGCGAACTATTTCACAGTCTAATTAAGGTTTAATGGGCAAACATTGTTGTAACACCTTCATTGAAGTCATTTCTCTCTTCAGTAGTTAGTGATAACAGAGACAGAGTTTCAAAAATGGAAATAATCACTTAGTCTCTGACTCATACATATACTCCAGTATATTGTGTAGCCTGTAGAGACATGACATAAACAAAACAGATAATGTCATGGGCAGTGAGTTATATTGTAGGCAGTGACATACCCATATATACATGATTGTTAGCTTCTAGACACTTGGTGGTAACACAGATAGTACCACGGTTGGTGATTGTTGTAGGTGTAATCTATTTAAGAGGTTTGAGTTTATTCTGTGCATTGTTTAGAATTAAAATTTTTTTGTTATTTTTACATTTAAAAAAGGTGAAATGGTCTTGTCTCTATTTATGTCTGTCTGTCTGTAAATAAATAGAATAAAGCGTTTGAAATGAAATAGTTTACGGTCGTGGGCACTTTACGGTGTTAATAAAGTTCAAAATGCAATTAGTTATACAATCAGTTGCATAATTAGAAAATCAAAAATTCAAAATACAGGATCTTTGCTTAGATAATCAATCAATAACTCAACTCTTTTTGAGGAAAAACTCATTTATGGAATAAAGAGTGTCTGAAGAGCCAACTATAAATTTCATTTTTAACGTTTTTTATCGTATTTATGGATGTAGTTTATAAATTTGTTATTTTTATGCCGGGTATCGTAACTATATTTACCGAAACTGTGGTTTAGGGGATATGGGTTTTTGAAAAGGTAAACGGTTAAGTCAAAAATTTATAAATTAATATCTCTCATAATTTTGGAGGGTCCAAAAAGGTGCCTACAGTGATCTAAACTTCCAGTTCGATTTATCATTCTTATTGCCTTCTTTTGTAAAACAAGAACTTTATTGATCCTGCTACAGTTTCCCTATCGTCGGAGACCATATCTAGAATAGACTGGAAGTAGACGTCTTCACAAAAGTAAGACTAACACAAGATGTAAGGCACCTGAGAAGATAAATTACCCTTGATAATTTGGCAGTTAAGAAATCGACATGATGGCTACATGATACATTTTCATCAAAATTGACTCCCAGAAATTTCACATACAGATTATTTTGATAATTATGATCACTTGAATCAAAAAGGTCGCAAGCTAAATTCAATCTTCTTCACAGTTCTTTTTTCTTTTGAGTTTTCTTCAGTATTCAATAAAAATCCATTGGAATTAAACCACCTCAAAGCCTCATTTAAAAAGGAGATTCAGCTAGTTGCTTTAGCTGCTCAAAATCACAATACATGTCAACGAAAGTAGTATTTTTGTCATATAAAAAACAAACTTTATAGAAGTAAATATAACATGTAGTGTCAAAAGAAAAAGTAAAGGCCCAATTATGAATAATGCTGATAATAATGATAAACTGTTTTCGTAACATTTATCCGTGTAAATCAGAGAACCCAATTTGATCAAACATTTTTTAATTTATCTATAACTTCTAGAAAAGGTATTCATTAAACTTCCACACTCCATTAGAAGTAACGAGCTCTAAAAAGTTTTTTATTGCTCTCAATAACTCACTTAAGTAGTTTTTTACCAAACTAAACTTCTGGTCGATTAAAAACTATTAGAAAAAATATTTAATTAGTTTTCATTCTAAGTTATTATTGAATATCAACATTAATTTGTTTATATAACACTTAGATTTTAAACCTAAATAGAAATTAAACTATATTAGGAAAATAGAGATATACTCTTAACACTATAAACACCGAGTCATAAATCTCGTGCAAATGACGAGCTTACCTATAGTGAGTTATAAATTTACATTTCATACAAATACATAATTCACCATAAACTGGTTTCATTACTGACTAAAGTAGTAATTAGAATTATGATCAGTAATTTAAACACACTCTATTTCATTCTCTACTTATGGTAAATAGTAATGAATAAACTCTACTGTTGGGTATAGCATATAATTAATCTTTATAAACCTGTCTGAACAACACATCCAGTTCCATCAATTATGGTGATGGCTATGTATAACATAGTAACATAAGTAAGGATAAAAACGAACAAATTACATTAAGGGGATTACCTATCTGTAAAACATGTTTTTTAATCTTTGGTAGCAGTGTATCCAGACACCTAACAATGACAAAAAAAGTTTTTTAGATTTTTTACATGTTGTATAGCAAAAATGAGTAGTTTCTGAAAAATTTTGAATTTTATGTAAAAATTATTTTTTATTTATTTTAATTTTTTTATAATTAGTTATTTTTTATATCAAAAATGATATTTTGTAAAAACTACTCATTACAAATTGTATAATTTGGTATGAAATTGTATGTATTTAGGTTAACTAAAAACTCATGTATTTTAATCACTAAAACCAAAAACGGGCATTTTTGATTTGAGGACAAGTTTAACAGCCGAGGTTAATGTGCGAGTAAAGGGCCAATCTTGGGCCGTGTGATGAACAATATTTTTCGTCATACTGCAATTAAATTAGACAAACTTGTGAAACACAAATTAATATCTGATTTAGAGTATCAATAGTTGACGATCATGTTTGTCAGTTTACACTAATCAGCTGATATGTTACTTAGGTTGTATCAGTTCTTTTTTTAGCGAATTTCCCATAGGGAAGAAGCTATTACCGTAGGTCTCATGGTAAGACTTAAGCCCGGGACCATCGATTATCAGTTTCTTCTTTAGGTGCCTCCCAAAAACAATAAAAATTATATATATAGTAGTATTATATTGTTTATATAAAATATATTAGTGTGTGTGTGTGTTGTGTGTCTGTGAACACGATACTCTCGTAAAAATGGTCCGATCGAGACCAAATTTGGTAGAGACATGTATGTACAAATGCTCGGACGAGTTCGTAAACCAGACTTCATGTATCTTAATGGGGTTTGATTTTTAAGGGTAGTTTACCCCTAAAAACCCTTAAAAAACGTGAAAAATCCAATTTTCTCAAAAACGGCTCTAACGATTTTGATTAAAATTTGATAGTTTATAGTGCACATAGTACTAAATAATTTGACACCACCCGCATGTCTGTAAAAATGACGGTTCAAAAGTTATGGGCTTTTAAATGTCAAAAAAAATCAAATTTTTAAATTTTCTGCGAAAACAATAAAAGTAAAGTATAACTTGACTGGTACCATTGAAACCAGCTTAAAAATCTAAACAAATTAGTATTTTGAATTATTTGTCTACGACTAACGGTTCCAGAGAAAAGTTAAATTTACTGTCTATGATAAACACAGTACGTTGTCTGAAAGCGTCCAATGTTATTCTTATGGAGAATATTAAAATATCAATTTCTTCCTTATTTTTTAACCGTTTTCCATGAAACTTGGTATTAAGTGTAAGGTCAAATCACTAAAAGATTTGACAAATTTAACAGCCGAGGTTAATGTGCGAGTAAAGGGCCAATCTTGGGCCGTGTGATGAACAATATTTTTCGTCATACTGCAATTAAATTAGACAAACTTGTGAAACACAAATTAATATCTGATTTAGAGTATCAATAATTGACGATCATGTTTGTCAGTTTACACTAATCAGCTGATATGTTACTTAGGTTGTATCAGTTCTTTTTTGATTCCTTATTGATTGTTTAGGTTATGTAAGTTTAGGTTATTACCATTCCGTATTTTGATGTAATAGTCGATTATCAGTTTCACAATCAATATCCAGTACGCCCAAAATACAAAAAAAGTTGATACTGATTGTTGTAGTTACTTTATCGATTATTTAAAATCAAATTCTGACTTCTGAATCGTGTCAACAATGATCCTTTGCGGCCTATGACACAAAAGATAGTCATAATATCCAGTTTCTCTTCAACACCTGTATCTTAAACAGCTGCTTTTAAAGCGGTATGACGGAAAATATTTTAAATTGAAAATAAAATAAAAGATCAAAACGTTGTTTTTTAATATTTAATTTTCAAAAGTCTATAGTCCAATAACATTCAAAACACAGGATATATATTTTAATATATAACTATTAATAAGTAACAAAATTGGCATCCACCTAACTAAATCAGTTCTCTCCAAACATCTATTTGAAGTTCTGAAAACATTAAAAATGTCAAATTTTAGATAATAGACACTTCGCGTTAGATTAGATTAGGTTAGATTATTGAAATGGCGACCATACCACAAGGTAGGTATTTTAAGACAAGTATGAATAAGAATTAAGTGTAAGATGATTGTGGCACGATCTTGTAGTCTTGTTACTGACTAAGGCTGACATGGTCCTTAGACAGGACTGTTAATTAAAAACCCAACAGCCGATGGCAACAACTAAGGGACCTACCAAGGGAATCCCAACCACAACCTCTGAATGACGAATTGGTCAATTTGAGGATGGTCTTTGTGGCTTAACGTAGTATTAAATAGTGCGGATTAACGTAGTATTAAATTGTGTAAATAGTTATTTTACACAAGAGAAAACTACAACACTCACAAATATCCACGATTCGTAACCTTCAAGTAGCTGGATTACAGGATGACGCCACCGTCTCAGTCAATTAGGTGGGATTAGGTTGTGAGGTTAGGTGGATGTGATATGTAAAGGTTTGAGAAAACCTTAACTAAATAAGTTAAAAGGGTATAGTTTCATATTTAGAATAAAATAAAGTATATTTTTATACGAAGAAATGTGTTTTCAATTTTTCTCCATTAACGAGTAGCAAACCCTCTTAATAATATTACAAAATTAATAACACTGAGGCTCTCATATTCTTTTACAGGAAATTATATGAAATGAGTAAATAAACTATATAAATCGTTAATATCTAATTATGTTATTGATATGATTGAAGCTTAATTTATGAAAAACCATTTATTATGAATTGTTATTAATTTTAAAGCAATTTAAATGAGTTTTAAACGAAATACTTAAATGAAAGTTTGGTAAAATGAAGTATTGAAAACAATTTCGTTCCAATCGAGGAGGTGTCGACGCGTTGCTCGTGGCGTGTTCCGTTATCACCACAGTCGTGTTTGCGTGTTGGATGGCTACTGATAACGGGACTAGGTCACTAGGCTCTATTGAATTCATCATCATCATTCATCATCATTAAAAAGCGTAATTTGTACAGAGGAGGAATGGGTTAGTACCGTGGAACACCGTTAAGGGTTTTAGTCAAACTATTTTTATTTTATCAAGGATAAATTTGATTAAAAATATCTATGTGCTATGACAGAAAATAAGAATACGATTTAGGAGAAATATAACTAAATAAATAACATTTCAAATTTCAATCTGCTTGCGAAAATTTATTTTTTTGCCGATGGGATAAGCTTTTGATTTTCTGTAACCACCTTTATTTTTCAATTTCTTTCGCCTATCACAAACAAACTTCTTCCAACTTGGTGGGGTTTTTTTGAAAGCGCAGCCTAAACCGACGTTACTCTATAGTGACTGAGTTTCCTCCAGTCCCAGCACACAAACAGCATTTTCGACGTTATTATTCAACATTTTAAACTAACAGAATGAAGGTAAAATAACGACAAAGGACAAAACTCCCCAGTAATACCAACATTACAGGTATAAAGTATTTAGTTTCAATTTTATTTATGTATAAAAGTGTATACTTCTTTATAAATAACCCTGTATTTTATTTCAGATTTTTCTTCTACATTGCATAAATTTATGCATGTATAACTGAGTATTAATAAATATTTAACAAAATTTGGGATTTGCTCATGTTAGGTATTCGAACACTAGCACTTTGATATGGCTAGAACGTTACACTCGTCAGCGCAGCGCTCTAACCGGTCCAGCCACCAGTGCATAGGAGTAGAAAGTGCTTACTTGGCTATAAAAGCATACTCTAGCGGAAAACTAACGAACTGAAGAGTCAGATCAGGGAACTACACGAGTAGTTTCATGTATTACCTCGCAGATGGCAGCACCGTGACGGTAATTAAAGACTTCGATAGCGTCCGAACTATTGTTAATCCGAGAAGACCATTCAAATAATTAGACCAGTACGTAATTTATAGGCTAAAGTGGTTCAGATTCTACGTTAAACTGTTAGATGCCATTGACTGTTGGGCTACTAATTAATTAAATATCCTGTCTAACGAACATGTCAGGCTTATTCAGTAACAAAACTATAAGATCGCGCTACATTAATTTTACTCTTTATTCTCATTCGTACTTAGTTTAAAATCGTCGTACCTACCTGGGTAAGTCACCATATCAAGAGTTAATCTAATCTAAAAACTTTTGCTAAATGTTTTTCTCTTACTGTGTCCAGTGACTAAACTGAGACTTCCATAGCTTGGCTAATTAAAGGTTTACTTTACAGTAATGATGAAACGTGAAATAAAAACGTTAAAACCCAAAACGTACAACTTACAAAGTACAAAGCTACGTAGCTTACGTTGAACAAAACGTGGTTGGTGGAAAATAGCTAAACTAATACACATCTGACACGAAAGCTTATGGTTGATGCCACAGGCTATCACTTAGCTTTAGGAATAATCTACTTACCAGTTGGTATCACAGAGTGAGAATACAGAGAAGCATTACCGAGTTCCAATACCGACAAAACACTATTAGTGGCAACAAATGGCATCATTAGTGGTTACATTAGTGGTCATAGGTTGGTTCATAGCTATCCACCAAGCTTTGATATACTATTACTACTTATGAAGTATGAAATCTAAGTAACACTTTTAAATCGTCAAAAGCTGTAGAGAAAAAGGTGGTGTTAGTTATGTTAGCGTTTGAAATGTAAATAACGTGAAGTTATGGAAGTATGCGTGTTATATAATATGTTGGGATATAGACTGATATTTCATGTATGATATTTTAACTGAAGTAGTGAGTTAAATGTGTATGCTGAAACAATATGTGTAAGTGTGAGTATAGATTGATATAACTTCTATAAACCAGATTCTATGGAAGCGTTAGAGTAGGTGCATCCTGGTATTATGGATACCAAATATATGGCTTAACTGAAATGATACTAGGGCTATGATGAACTATATGGAAGATGGGCCTACTGGGAATATTACCTAGAGCCCGATCGAAGTCACACAGCCAAAAACCAACCCAGCTTTGATGGCGTGTTGTATGGAATTATCTTATTATCTAGGCCTATCTGGGTATTCTGCTATTTTATCATATATTTATTTTGGAACTGGATTTTGCCGGACTATGGGCTTGGAACAAGTCCATGCATAACTTGCATAAAAAATACTGTGGTGCGATCTTGTAGTCTTTTCACTAAGGCTGGTATGTTCCTCAAACAGGATTGTTCATTAATAGCACAACAACCAATGGTATCTAAGAGACCTAAAGTTAAACGCGGAATCCAAACCATTTATTCTTTTAAATGATGAACTGATGTAAATGTGAGGATAGTCTTTGCGGATTAATGTAACACTTAATAGTGCTGATGTTAATCCACACCAGATAATATCACATCCAACGACCATCACTAATAACTATCCACGGTTCGTGACCTCCAATTTGCTGGATTACAGAACACACCACCGTCCCAGTACGATGATTAAATCTGTATGTATGGATTTTCCTTTCTCCCCCTATACGATAGTATAAAGATAAAGTATTGTTTTCGTCAGAATTTGAGTTTCTGATTGATATGTCCATTATAGTGGCGCCTCAATCAAAAAGTGGTGTCTCTGTGTGTGTGGGGATACACAGAAGCCTAGAGACGACTTATTATTTAATAGTTTCTAATAATTCTAATAATAACTAATAATTCTAATAATTAATTGTTTACTTAATAATTTCTACATACAAGTATCACTTTATAAGACCACATTACATTTGAAAATATTTAATTCTGTAAAATGAAAAGTTATCAAACATATTTTCAAGAATATATACTTTGAAATTTATACGTTGAATACGCTGAAAAGTGTCCAAGCTGCTCGTCACTAGAGACCGTTGGCTTGTATCTGCAATCCTCGAAAGATACATTTTTAAACTCAGAACCACCATGGGTCCCTAGGTCCCCGTTCAAGCGTGGATAAAATATATCTTTGTAATCTGAATTTTTATCCGCACCTAAATTTTTGCTAAGTATTTTTATACAACTTCACTCTGGGTGAAGTAGTTTTATGTGTTTTCTATCGATCAACTCAATAAAACAGTTGAAGTCTAAAATGTTTCAACTATCGTCACTTAAATAATACGAATTAATGTGATATATCGGCAACTGCATTTGGTCATAATAGACTAAACCATAGACATAGAGATTTTACCCTGTGATGAACCCAGTGGTGAAATGTTCATTTGAAAATTTCACAAGATTTTAGATTTACAGGCAATAAAGGTAAGTATATTTGACTATTGAATGTTATTAGTAAAGTTTTTCAGATATTCACTCCTATTAAATTTATCGAAACCGATCTTGTAGGAAACAATTCACAATATAATTAATTCTAGTCCACTCAAACTGATTTCTCGAACTCGATTAAAACATTGGATAGACTCAGTGGGAAATTGGGTCAATTGTTCTATTATTGAAATTTTAATTAAATGTAATCAAGCGTGTTGAACGGTTAGATTTTTCTTGCCGTGCAGTTGTGCGATATGGGACACGCATTGTTATTGATATGTTTTTTCTTCCCTGCATAAATGATTGTTTTCAGCACTTTACTGGCTTTGTCCTTATTACATTATCCTCCAATGTATAGTACTGTATATATAATGTTTCCGACATTTTTTATGAATTTGAGCTGAGTTTGAGAATTTCCGTTTGGGCTTTCCTGAATTTTCAGACTAAGTCTGTCTTTCTCTCTGTGTAAAGACTCCAGACTACACCAATAGTTCGATATTTACGTACGTTGTCTGAGTGCATTGAAACGGTGACGCAATATTCTTAGTGACGTCATATGGTTATAAGGACAGCTGTTTAGAGGAACTGAAAACATGCTCTTAACTTTCATCCACTAATGGACCCCGTACTTAATTATGCATGTGATGGGGATCCACTAAAATTACCCCCTACCACCCCAGATGACCCCCTACCCCCCTTCCCAGATGACCGACCCCCTAACAAAAAAGGGGAAACAATATTTCCCTGCTCATTGGCAGCAGTGTTGAGCTTGCTACGTATGCATTTTGTAATATAGACGAAAACTGTTATTATTAGAAGTATGGGCTTTCGATGTGAGTGATTAAAAATAAATCCAATCAAAATGTTTTTCGTGGACCCATAGAGGTCCGTGTCCACACGTTGAGAGACTCTAAACCAACTTATTACCTACAAGTAATTTAACACAATAATTTCCAAAGTTTTTTTATGAAACTTAGTTCACTAAATAGATATGTCACCAAATATATCACCTAATAAAACATAAACGTATGTTAAACTTCCCTCGAGGGGGATATTTGAGTTGGTTTTATCCTCCACAACCTTTCAATTCATAGTAAAGAGATGTGCTAAATAAATTTGGAGATTATTTATAAAAATTATTATTTTAATTGGAATTTAAAAAAGAACATTCTACTCGTAAATATCTTCAATCATTTTTAGTTTATGTTTTGGATCACTGATACCGTTTATTACTTTGGAGTCATGATTCCTTTTTACGTGAGGATGGTCGTATTTCAAACCCTGAAACGTAACCTATACAGTGAAATTTCAAAAATCGTTTTATATATTCTCAATAAATTTCAATTCCAGTTCAATTTTTCCTTGCCAATATACAACTCTGACAACACGTTCATCTTATTAGTATACCTTTAATATCATTAGAAACATGTTAGATATTATTTCTCAGCACAAACTATAAAAATACTACTTAATTATAATGATTAATCGTCCTACTTTAAATATGACAAACAATCTCAGGTTTGGAAAGTTTTTAAGTTGACTAGCTACTAGTTAAATAGATTACTTACAATGCCTAAAATTGAACATTGCGTAAGGTACAATCATGAGCACTAACTGAAATAAGCAATCAGCTGATAGTTAAAAAAACTCACTGGTTTATTGACGTCCCATCTGTTTACTATGTATTAAAACCTGACAAACTGTCAACAATGGACTAGATTGGAAAATAAAGTGTACGCAAAAGAACCACATCAAACTGACTGTCAATAAAAAACATCGATATGGGTGTAAATGCAGCCTTGATTTCATGTAGATGGATTTACTCGGAAAGTCACAAGAGAAGAAGCTTTCAAAGCCTTTTCATTCGGATAAAATCCAATATTAGTTCTTGCATTTCTGATTAAACTACATAAAGGGACTTGCTATTTAGATTGCAACTTTTATAGAACTGTCTTACAGCATTGAACTTTATTGTGTTGACGTCGAAGTATTACTTTGGAATCTTGATACATTTTTACGTGAGAATGGTCAGATTTCAGACCCCGAATCGTAACCTCCGAATAAAATTTCAAAAATCAATCTATATACTGTCAATACTTTTCAATTCATGTTCACTTTTCCTTGTTAAAAACAACTCTGTCATTAGGAACATTTTAGATATTATTTCTCAGCCCAGACTATAAAAATACTACTTAATTATGAAGATTAACCGTCCCACTTGAAGTATACCTTATATCTTTTAAAAAGGCTAGACCATAGAGAGAACCAAGTAAGAAAAACAATCTCAGGTTTAAAAGTTCTTAAGTTGACTAGCTACTAGTTTAAATAGATTAAGTTCAATGTCTAAAATTGAAAATTGGGTGTTAGTAAGGTAGAAACATAAACACTAACTGAAATAAACAATCAGCTGATAATTAAAGTGAGTTAAACAGTAATACATAACATGAATTGTCAAACGTTTATTGAACATTATATATTGATTAGTCCATTTCAAAGAATTAAAATGGTTGTTAGTTTTTAAACTAACGAATAGCTGTAGTAAAACTCACTGGTTTATTATACGTTCCATCTGTTTACTATTTATTAAAACCTGACAAACTGTCAACAAAGGACTATATTGGCAAATAAAGTGTACGCAAAAGAACCACATATCAAACTGACTGTCAATCAAAAACATCGATATGGGTGTAAATGCAGCCTTGATTTCATGTAGATGGATTTACTCGGAAAGTCACAAGAGAAGAAGCTTTCAAAGCCTTTTCATTCGGATAAAATCCAATATTAGTTCTTGCATTTCTGATTAAACTACATAAAGGGACTTGCTATTTAGATTGCAACTTTTATAGAACTGTCTTACAGCATTGAACTTTATTGTGTTGACGTCGAAGTTTTTTATTATTTCTGTTAAGTGTTTCGTTTATCTCTAAAAACTCAATGCAATTTTGCTGATATCTGGTAATTTTCCTTTATAGAGTATTGTAATAAGTCTTACTTCAAACTTATTTGGATGATTTTGTCAGCATTAGAGCCTATATAATTTAATGACATGCTATTCTAACAAAAGTTTGTTCTTTTGGGTTGATCTTTACCACAAAATGCTAGTTATTCAGTTTATATATTATTTCTTATGCTTTTATTAATTTTATTTTTATTTTATAATTTCAAATATTACAAGCTAGATTGTTTAACCCAAGATCGTTAAGCCTTTTAAACACAGCGAGAAATTTCCAGAAATCATTCCTACAATTATTGTATTGTTCAACTGAGATATTCATTTTCGATTATATTTACCGAATACTCGTATATTATCGTATTATCTCCCATTTTAATAACTTAAATTCCTGTATCAAAAATTTAATCCTTGTAAGTTAAACTTTTTTCTCAGTTTATTTCAACATATGAAAACATTTTTTTGAAAATGTTTTTTCCTGAAAAAATACTTAGTCTTTATTCATGTTTTGTCAAATTTAAGTTCATTAGTATATTCGATGGTTTTCTGTCATATTCTTACTTATCGTTTAGACTATTTAATTCGTACATTTTATACTGTAAATTAAGTGTCATACTTGTATTTCCCATTTTTAAGGGAACTTCGCAATACCCTATTTTCACACTACCACCTTGTTTTGAGAAAAGTATTTATTCATATATGATTAGTTTCATTACCTAATCCCAATATGTTTGTCCCAATAAGTGTTTTTTACCTTTTTTAATATTTATTTTTAATTTCATCCCAGCATTTTTACATAACTGAATATCTTAAAACAATTCGATTCTAAAACATCATTATCTAAAATAAGAAGAGAGATTGTATGTGTTGTACGATATGATAATGTATTCAGTCTAATATTGACGTCATGTACAGGGGGTGATTACAAACCGTTCCTCCATTCAGTAGGTATTTAATACCCCAGATGGCTTAACCACCCTCCCCTATAACTGCAATTACGACCGTCTACAGCCACACCCATGCATTGCTTGTGCCTGAAACACGTACTCTACAAAATGGATGTACTTTAGTGATTGATTATTTGTGAAAAATAATCTTCTGTAGGATCTTCCCTCATCTAACGAAGAGTAAGTAGTGTTGTTTAAGTGGGCTACCAACAAGGCTAGTTCAACGGCAACGCTCTGGCCAGTAAGTCAAAGGTTACCTGGATTGTAACCAGTTGCCTCCAGTCTTGTGCCAATGACTCCTGTCAGATCAGGAGCAGTCATCTCTGGCTAGTGCTAATGGTAACTTTTAGTTTACCAGGGTTCCACAGGGGCTAGAACCCTATTTCCTCATGTCTTCGTAAAGTTTGCCCCCTGTTGGACCATCCTTACCTAACATCCTTCATACGTAGAAGTTTGAGAGTGGTACTCTGTATTCCTCATACATTTCGCAGACGAAATTTCGTTACATCTTAAATAAAAAATCATCATCTTAAAATTAAGCTGCTTAAAATAACTGTGAGATAAATACTGTATCCTCACAGCTATTCAATTGCAAATACATTACTAATACCTGTGTGGTTTGAGTGCGGCTGGGTTTTTAAGCAGGCCTCGTATGAGTGGTGTCTCCAAAATTCGTAATGTTTTACCAGATATTTTATTTGTTATAATTTTGTTTTCTAATTTATACTTATTATTATTAATTTAAGTTATACTTATATTTATTTGCACAATTGTATTTTTTTATTTGTGATCGAGAGAGAGATTAATTAAGTGGCAGAGAAGACTTGCTAGTCCTAATTCTCATATTTCAATAAAGTTATTTTCATTTAAAATGAATAAAATACACGTATTAAATCTGCATTCATTTCATAATGTTTGCTTACAATAAATGCATATCAAAGCGTGCATTTCATATGGAAATTCCAACATCCACACCAACTTAAGTGGAAGTGTTGTAGTGCAGTAACATGGTTGAGTTTATCTGACCTTGGTCTGATTCTTATCAAAACTACAGGTCATCACGCAAGCACAGTCTCCTTGATAGAAGTTGGTGAATTCAAGCTTTATTCTAATAAGAGTTTTTTTTCATAACTATTTATAAGTTTATAATTTCTATACACAACTTTTAGTATCATTACGTGACATCTCTTCTTTAATCGAATATACATGTTCATTAAAAAAGAAATATACAGGTACACTGACTTTAATAAATGAATAAAACTGAAACAGAATAGTTCATATGCGTAATATTGGCAAAAATGTCTGGCTAATATAAACTAACGTTTAACTATATCAGCTAATTGTCGTTGTATATTACAATAATTATTCACTTTTAAAATGGTGAATAGTAACGTTGAAGAGGTTCTTTATGTGCTTGAACTAGAAAACTCATTAAGTTCCTTTAGTGCAACATCTGTTTAGTACGCGCTTTAAAAACCCCCACCTAGTAGGACATTTGATTATGATTTGCAAAATATCAGTTCGTCATTTAGAGGTAAAAGTGGTTCGGATCCTACATTCTTGCGCCTTTAAACTGTAAGTCCTTTAGATGTCTTTTGCTGTTGGACTATTAATGCTGTTGGACAGTTCTGTCTAAATAACATGTCAGTCTTAGTCGGTAGCAAAACGAAAGGATCAATCCACAATCGTCTTACACTCAGTTCTCATTCATACTTATTTGTATTAATACCTAGTTATAGATAATCACCTGGATAAGTATGACTTTTAGAAAAGTAATAATAACGTCATAGCCTGTATATTTTTAAAAACTAGTAGGATGAAGTAAAAACTCAGGTCTTCCAACACTACTTAATATATTTACACTTATATTGTAATTATATACAAACGGTAAATATATAAAAGGTGTTAAATTGGCGATCGATTTCGTCCAGTCACACCGGACATCTTTAAGCCCAAACGGAGACTGAGTGAAACAAAATGGCGACACTGCTTAAATACTATTGGCTGCCGGAAGTCCTCTCATGGCGTCGGATTGGGCGTTTATTGGCTGGCTGAGTCTTGGAAACAGATTTCTATACGCTCTTGCAAAATCAAAGTGTATTTTTTATTTATTTATTTTTCGTTATTTTTACATTTTTCTTTATAAATAAATAACTCTTCCCATGCAATTTTCTTATTTCCTTTTTTACAAGTCTTGATGATCTCGAGGTCTTCATCGATTGTTGATAGGCTGTGTTCTTTTTCCAGCAAGTGTTTTGCGACGTTAGATCTTTCTGGTTTTTAATTCTTCCATGCTGAGTTTTAACTTCGTCCTATAGTAAAACCAACACGTATATAATGCTAATCAAGAACTAATACAGTAAATACTTTCTAAAACAGAGATTTTCGAAACCTTACGCTAGCGTAAAAGTGGTAGACGGGCGTCTTAAGAGAAGTTTAAACCCAATTGTTTCTCATAGGCCTGCAAATCTAGCCACGGCGATGAGAACTTCGTGCGTTTTGTTTTGTCTAGGACAGGGGACGCTATCAGTACTTGATTAAGAATACAGATCACGTGGTACTCACCCACTGGAATATATATGATTACATCCTCTTACAAAAGTAAAAGTCCTAATCATCTTGTTACCTGTTACAGGCGCTCTTCGAGCTGGAACTCGCGGGATGTAACGAGTTGACGGAAGCTGGCCTCTGGGCATGCCTCACGCCAAGGATCGTCTCCTTGACGCTGACAGACTGCATCAACGTGGCGGACGAGGCGGTGGGCGCCGTGGCGCAGCTCCTGCCCTCGCTGTACGAGTTCTCCCTGCAGGCCTACCATGTCACAGACGCCGCACTCGGATTCTTCTCTCCCAAACAGAGCGCCTCCCTCAGCATCCTCAGGCTCCAGAGCTGCTGGGAGGTCACGAACCACGGCATCGTCAATATTGGTGAGTCCAAAAACTCTTATAGAAGAATCTCAGAATCTTCATGAATAAGAATTCTTTTCAGCTAAAGATTCACAGTAAGCTGAGGCTATTTACGTACTAGACGTGCGCCGTTACCGCTCACGGTCGTTCCACATTACGTCAAAGTACGTTCAAGTTTTAGTTTATTCTGAGAAAAACTCGTGTCCAGGAACAGCCGAAATGGTTGATGCTATCTTTTATAAATATACCGAGAACCTAACGTAACCTGAGTACCAGTACAGTATCTGCATTTTGTTGTGAGAATAGTCACTTCGTTCTCTGTATTCATAAGTGAAAACTGGTGGACTACCGTGTCTGGCTTCGTTCGGCACATATTATACCACAGAATAAGGAGACAAGCAAATAGCAAATATAGCAATAGCAAATCTAAGGTCACCTATACTTAACGTAAAATTAACTGGGTGTTGATGCTAAGAACATTGAACCTTTGACCGACAAAGTGGAGTATTCAAAGAGGAAAATCACTTTTTCATAAGTTTATCTTCATAATTGATCATTTTAAATATCTTATGCAACTTTAAACTAGTATAAACTTCATTCAATTAGTCACTAATGTAAAGTGTGTCCCATAACTACTAGAAAACCCACTTAATTGAAGATATATTTGCAAAGTGTTTAATTTCATCGATCGTTTACTTTACTTTTTGGCAACCTATTTTTTTAAAGGTCCACTTTTTAACGCTATCTACAATACATTTTAATTGCTTGAAAACTACCCATTATAACTAATAGATAATGCGGTTTAGGGGCTTAAAATTGAAATTTAATTCCACAATGAAACAACCAATGAATTATTACTGTAAAATATCTGTATAGTAAAATTTACTCAGGTCGATTTAAATTTTCAGAACAAATTAGTAAAATGCACCTTTCAAATTATTAATCAAGTCACTCCAAGGTTATATCTTTGGATAAAGTTAAATTTCGCAGAATATATTACGGTATTAACGTACCGTGTATTTTGGAAGTGAAACTTAAAATACTAACTCTAAAAATGACAATGTTTATATATTGTCTTAATTTAAACTAACAATATAATTTGTGTTTCAAATTTAAATCTGGAGTTTTTTTTAGTGTCTTTCTTAAATTTAACTACGGCTACCAATGTAAATGTTAATGTATTCCAACGTTGATTTAGTATTTTACTAAGATGGCCGTTCATTAAAATCCGAATAAGTTTGAACGTATTATTTTTTACTTTCTCGGATAGATTAAATACAGAGGTCCCATTTTTTAGGGTTGATGGCGATTGCTGAGTCATTTCCCCTTCAGATTTCATTTACGCTTGCCAAAAATTATTGTTCAATCTTGCCACGGTTCCTCCTCCCACTCTTTTTTACCCTCTCAATCATTTCAGTCATTTCTCGAAGTCATTTGCTGGTTCAAACAAAGCATCTATTGTGATTTGTGTTTTCTACGACTCTTAATTTGTTTATCGTTTTGATGGGGACCAGTCCAAATGGCAATGGAAACTAGGTCCAGATTCAACCTTTGTGGTATGATTGGTCCCGGGAGCCTTCAATTTAGAAGGTCATTGTCGCTTTTAAATTTTTTCAAGAATAATGTTTTGTTATATAATTTGAAGGAAGCATGTTTCTTGTTTATCCTTCGGGTGAAAATTTCAGTCTATAATACGAGGATTTGTATGAAAAATGATTAACGCCACAAAAGAAATATACCTACAAGGAAAATATTGAGAAATGTTATAATGAGGCAAAATATATATATGTTTCTCCAAATGTATAAAAAATATAGTGATATTTTAAGCAGCCCTATGGTAACGTGCTATGAAGTCAAACGTTTTGAAACCATCAGCGAAGAACTCCTTGCGGTCATTTCTTAAAAAAATTAAAGACATTGATAATAAGTTAAGGGTGCTACCCATAAAACCATTTTTTTATTTGTTTTATTTTCAGATAATCTTTGGCAGTTGTATATCCCTAGAGACCTAACAATTATATTTTTTTTTCATTTTTGATAACAAAAATTTTAATTTTTCTAAAAGAATAGTAATTTTATAAAATAGATTTATAAAAATCAATCATTTTAGTATCAAATTGTAGGTATTTAGGTAAACGAAATTCACGTATTATCATCATTGTGTCTTGAGAGAAAGTACAAAATTTAATTAAAAATTAATATTTAGTTTTTTTTATTTGATTTGCAGAAAACCGTTAGTCCAATAACATTCAAATAACCAGACCTTCGGAATATCAATTTGAATATATAAAATCAAACATAGAATAAATCAACTTTAGGATAATCGTCACTTCGCGCTGTGAGACTAGGTGAATTTAATATGTAATGGTTTTAAAACCCCTAAATTATGCTACTAAAAAGTTAATTTCCATAACTTAGGTGTATATTTTGTTAATTAGAATAAAATAAAGTATATATTTAGATGAAAAATAATTTTTTCGATTTTTTACTCACTTATGAGTAGCAAATCTCCTTAAATTTGTTTGAATACGTGAAGTTGAAAAAGAGTTTTGGAAAGATTTGTGAAAATAACAATTTATCTGAGTAAAATTAGTTGTTGGTCCTTGAAAGCAAACACCAGTGACATTGCAATTACAGAGAAAAAGCAAACTTATTTATCACACACCCCGACCGACAAACAATCGAGGAAGCACTGCTATTTGTTAGTTTTTCATTTCAGGGAAAAGGCTTTGCTCCAAGCCCATGTCTGATGAAATCGAGTTAAGCTTACACATACCCGAACCTGAAGTTGCTGCTAAGCTTTTAGGTGAAATCACCTCAGGATTTTTAGGGTTCAAGATAGTCAAAAGTGTTTTTTATGAAAACATTCATAATTACTTTGACTTTTATATTTCATTTGCTTTTGTCTTCATTGTTAATGAACATTGACTTTAATATGTTTTCAAATACAGTATTTTCATTTGGTCGTTATTAATTAAGGCACATGATGTAATTTTGTAATCTCAATGTATGTAATTTAGCTCATTCAGCTTGTTTTGTCAAAATTAGTTCTCATTATACGTATTATTCATCCATGGGGAGTGTAGACTGAATTGTTTACATGTGTGCATTGAGTTTTATTGTTTATGATTTAGAGGTAATTATGAATCATGCATCTAGTTCAACTGATAACTGAGATGTTTAAAATGATAAACGCAGTGCATTATGCAATGTTAGTTTTATGGAGAATAGCTTAAATTCAATAATTCACATATTTGCTTGAATATTCATCCAAAATTTGGAATGCATTTTGTATGAACTTGTTGAACATTTTACATAAAATATAATCAGTTTTTCTAGATTTTACTTTCAAGGTATCGTTGTAAATTTTACGACTCGATACATTTCGTGAGAAAAAATTCCCTTGCAAAATTAAAAATATGTTTACAAAAGTCTAAGCCAAGTCTGTTCTTGCGCATAAAGAGGCAAAATAGCCATCAAACTGAATATGCGTTTGTTAGTTTCGTCTTGACTGCCACTTAGGGAAAATAAAGCTGCTCACGACGATATAAAGTGTTTATGTCTTGAGTATAACGATTTAAAGCTGTTATTTAGCATAAGTCACCTTTATCTCCTTCCTAGTTCATGACCAAAATTCAACTCTAAAAGTATTTTATTCACCTAAAATTTCAAACTAAATATTTTTTAACGTCAAAAAAGGTTCGCACCAACAAATCATTTGGTTTTTTATTCTTTAGTTACCGAAAAGTTGACCCAGCAAGGTACGTATGATTGTAGTACAATCATCTTTAAATAAGACTGACTTTTTCTTTAGACAGAACTGTTAATAACCAATCATTTCTGTTGGGCTATTAACTATTATAATAGCCTAACAGTAAATGACTTCTAAGGGACTTAAGTTTGACGTGGAGTCCAACCCACTGCCTCTGAATTACGAACTGGTCTAATTATGAGGATTGTCTTTGCGGATTAACGTAGTATTGAATATTTCGGACGTTAGTCGTTGTTTTGAACTACTAATATGTTCCTTTTACTATTTAAATAACTCGTAAAATGTTTATAGAACAAAAGAATATAATTTATGATTCCAATTTACGTAGATGTTTAACAAAAATTGCACATGTTTTCAATGCTTAATTTAAAAATTATTTCTAGAAAATTCCAAAAACTATTTTTATATTTACTACCGTTCCCCTAACAATAATTTTTGTTTCGTTTTGATACTAACTTCTAATATGTTTCATTCATAATAAATATTCTGATACTGGTAAATTTACTGAAAATATCAATCGTGATTTTTACTTTCTCTCACTTATCCTATAGTATATGGAGAAAGTATTGTTTTCGTCAAAATTTCTGAAATTTAGTTGAGAGTGGACATATACTGTGTGTGTGTGTGTAAAAACCTTCCGCGCACTTAACGTGTTAAAACTAGCTTGAAAGCTAAACAAATGAGAATATTTAATTATTTGTCTACAACTACCGGTTCCAGAGAAAAGTAAATTACTGCCCAAGGTAAACGCAATGCGTTGTCTGAGAGTGTCCCATTCTATTCTAATAAAAAAATCAATTTCTTCCTTATTTCCCAACCGTTTTCCATGAAACTTGGTATGCAGCGTAAGGTCACATCACCCAACAAAACCCACTCAAATATCTTGGTATTACTTTGTTATTTTTAAAAAGTGGATGGTTATTTTTAAAACAATAAGTTATTAAATGATAATCAGGTAAACTTTAAAGAATATGATAGTTAAAAATTGTCGTTTTCAAATTTACTTAAGAGAGAAAGTATGTGACATTCCACTGACAAAGTTTATTTCGTACTGTTTAAATTCGATCTGTGTGAACTAGATAGTTATTGACTTAATTCAGCTCTCTTAAGAGATTAAAATAAAATATATTCCTATTCACCCATGTTCTTCCCATGGTCCCATTTGTCCCACTGTTTCATTCTAGTGTCCTTAATCAATTTCGCTTGATCTACAATGGAAAACGTGTAACAAAAACTCCTTTTTACCGTAAACAGAACACTGATGAACCGAGTACAGTAATGGATATCACACTCCATCTGCCTCAGGCACTTTTACGACCACGATTCACTCACAGCTATCCGTTTCGTTGCTATTTATTTTTAATTGACTCTTGGTGTTTTATTTCTGTTCAAAACCCCTATGACAAGATCGAGTAACAAAAATATGTATTTAAGGGTCTGGGAATACCCTAAACTCTTAATGTTACTTTAATCATTTTCTTGAACACAGTGGTGTATAAATTTTATTTTTATTTATTCGTAACTTCACCGAAGTCCAAAATCAAACAGGTTCCAAAATGTCGTACAATATATAGCCAATGGTGTTCATTAAAACTCTCATATTATACTGGAAGTGGTCTATTCGAACCGGAAGTTAATTTCTTAAAAGAGAATCTTTACTAATTGTTGAATGAAGGTTTGTTTAATTCCATGCGAAAAAATATATTTATCTTAATAGTTTTAATTTTAAACACACTACACCACTAATTTAAACCTACTGTTTTAACTATTTAAAAGTTTTTCAAATAGTATAAAATGTAAAGAACAACTTCTGATTAAAAAAACAGCTGTTTTAACTATTTTTGCTTTCATATTTTTTACCATTTGAATCCGTGTAAATAGTTACAACTAGTTGTGGAAAAAACTGTTTAGATAAAACAAATTATTCACATAGATTAATTAGAATCTTCACTCAAAGGTTGGGCTTTTTATTTAAGAAATTGACTTCCGGTCCGAATAGACCACTTCCGGTTTGATATAATAGTTGAAATTAACACAATTTGCTATAGGTTAGACCCGGCTAAAAAACAAAAGATAAAGATTTTTATAAATCATAAAGACAATAAATACATAAAGACCAATATTTTACTTATTGCTTTAATTAATAAAATAAATTTGACAGTTGGTCAAGGAAATTAGAAGCTCTATTATGAAAAATACCATCGGTTTCCTTTAAAAAAAATGTATTTTGAAATTCATAATTTATTATAACTGCTTATTACTTGTGAATTTCAACTACAGTTTTATGTTTTAAATTATTGTATTTACTTCCCTGTGGTAAACATGTTATGTCTAAACAGAATATTTTCAGTTCATATATTCAGTTGTCCTTATAATATTGTCCTTCATGACGTCACTAACCATATGACGTCACCTTTTCAAATTTTGTTCTGACGGATTTCCAATACTCCCCCAGAATTAAGATATATCCATACCAAGAAATAAACTAGTTTAAAACCCATTTAATGAGTGAATATTTAAAAATTTTGTAAATAACGTTACTATAAAATAAATCCAAGAGGCTGATTAGGGGATATCATTAAAATTTCAGACACCGGTAACGTCAGGAATTGATAGATATTTTTCACCTAACCTGACTGGGTGACTTGCTGAGGCGTAAAATCGAGATTGAACCCTGGGGCATACAGTAACAACCCCCCTCCGCCACCCTCCAACCCCCTCTACATCGCTATATGTACTGATTGCTAACGCCTCAACCATCTTAGGTATGCGGATTACCTACCTTCATTACCATGACATATTGTAAACCACTTTTCAACCCACTAAAACACCTTTGAAATTAATTCCACTTAGATTTAACACTGACTAATTATTATAATATTTTCCGTTGTACGTATATAACTTTTTAAATAGTTTAATTGTTTTCTGCTGTATCAACACTATGGTTTAGTGGTTTTCTGGTTGTTACATGCTGTATAAAAATACTATTAACGATATAAAAATATCAATAACCAAGACCTAACTGAAATCGCAGAAAGCCATTTGTTGGCTACCAATTTAGGTTGCGTAATATGACTGCAGAGTTGAGAGTTGGTTTTTTGTATTTTATATTTATGTTAATAATATTTTTATTTTGACAATAACCTCTAGAAAATGGTTTTCTGCTGTTTTTTTGCTTTATTGAACGTAATCATATCTCACCTTTTCTAAAACTAATCCCACGACCTCTAGAGAACCAACGGTTTTCTGTTAAACCTTTTTGCTTTATTCAATGTAATCAAATCTCTGTTTTTTTTTTCAAAAATTACTTCCACAATTTTGGAAATTTATTTGTCAAATAAAACTTCAACTAAATATTCTGTGAATGAACTTAAATACACAATCTTTCCAATTATTATGTTTGTTAACACCAGAATTACTTCAAGTAGCAGTTTAAACATGGTATACACATAATGGAAACTTCTTTTATAGTTGCATCTTTGTATTTCACTATCTACAAGGATAATTTAGATAATGTAGTTTTGCTATATAAATAGGAAAAAATATTTTTAATCTACCAGAAACAAAATTTTACACTTCTTCAAAAAAAATTTTATTCTAATCGGGAAATTTGAAATTTATCAAAAAAATTAACTCACTTTCCTGTGAACACAACTTTCACGATTCGTTTGTTATTTTTAAAAGTGCTTCTCGTTTAACAAAGGGCTTTATCCCAATCCATCATATTTAACTGTTTTTTGGATACATTAAAAGGCTTTGATAAATCATTCCGTTTCTATCAGGAATGACGAGTAATATTTGTTATAGATTTTATAATGTAAATTTGATCGATCAAATCTGAAATATTTTTTACGGTTCAAGATATCCTTAGACTTGATATATCAAAACTTTTTTTAATGAACTCTACATAGAGGGTATGAAAAAATTGTCTCTGTAAAATAAACACTGCCTTACCCAACACTGACCCACAGTGACTGGGACGGTGGCGACGTCCTGTAATCCAGCTACTTGGAGGTCACGAATTGTAGACAGTTGTGAGCGATAGTCGATGGGTGTAGTGTTCTCTTGTGTGGATTAACGTCCGCACAATTGAATATTGCGTTAATCCGCAAAGACCATCCTCATAATCAGACCAACTGTAGGTTCCTTAGTTGCCTTCGGCTGTTGGGCTAGTAATTAACAGTTCTGTCTAAGAAACATGTCAGCCTTAGTCAGTTACAAGACTACAAGATCGCGCCACAATCAACTTACACTCAATATTCATTCATACTTGGCTTAAAATACCTACCTGGGTAGATTGCCAGTTCAATAATCTAATCTAATCAGTATCTTTTTCATTACAGTACTAATGCAACCACTACAACGCTGGATCCATTATATGCTAAAATATACTTTACGCGTTAAAATTATGTGACAAGAGTTGTCATTATTTTTATAAAAATATGTGAAATAATGTTTTTGCTATATAAACATAGTTTTGAACTAGTGTACCATAATACCATTTATATCATGTTGTTAATTAGTTTTATTACTTATTGTAAAATTAATCATCTTATTGTTTTATCATTCCTTATAAATTTAGTAAGTTATTCGTATTACTTTATTTTTTTTTAATTATGATCTCAAAAAAGCTTGGGGGGTGTTAGGAATTAGCGGGATACATAGTGTGAAATAAGTGACGTCATATGGCTGTGAGAACGGCTTTTAAGAGGAACTGAAAACATTTCCTTCAGATATATCCTTGATGTAAGCCATTTTCCTCAGAGAAAATGTAATTTCATTCGAGGTACATGTACGCAAGCGAGTCCTTAAAAATTATCAATGAGTGTTAATGAAAATCATTAAGTAGTTCATTTGAAAACCATCGCCAAAACCAATAAGCATATATATCTTTCAGATTGTTTTGAAAACACTCCAATAACGTTTTCCACGTAAGCCAATAACAATAATATTTTTTTCGGAATCCACACTTTCCTCTAATTTAATGCATTTTTCGAGAAAATCTTTATCCAGTAAAAGCACGACCCGTCAGGTACTAAGAGCACTTTGAGGAATTAATATTTATGAAAGGCTGCGGAGGAGGATTGTAAACACAGCTGGATGCTTCCCACTTCAGAGCGCGTTGGGCGGACAAATTCGGATCGGCCATCAGTTTAATGGATATTACCCAGAATCCATCACTGGTCACGTACTGCTCAGCTAAAATAAACGTTCATTGTTGACGTCACGATACGAGTACAGAACGACCTTAATTTATCTAACCTCGATACATCGAATTCATCCATACAGTCGAATTTCGCAATTCGAAATTCAGGGGAAAGTAAATTTACTTCGAGTCAAAGGCAGTTAAAACTATCAGGAGTTTGAGTTGTAGAGGTAAGCGCGAAAACAGATTTGAATTCGACTTGAACTTCTTTGAACTTACTACAAAAAGTCACTAAAGTGTAAAATAAAATAACCATTACCATCACCTGTCAAATTTAAATCAATATTAGTTTGTTTAAATTAATAATTTATTTTTAACTTATTTCCAAACTATACGATGTTTAAATATTATCTCAACGTATAACGAATTTTAAGGTTGGTATTGATACAATTTTGTTTAATTGTCTTCTTTTTAAGTAAATCAGGTTAAATTTTTCCATACATTTTTTTGGTTTAAGACTCCCGGTTTATATTTTATCATCGTAATAAATATCTTAAACAAAGCGTGCATTTCAAAGAATACCTCCACAGTTAGGAACTAGTAAAGGTAAGTTTCTAACCTCTCCTTTATTTTATTTCCTGTAAGAGTTTTAAGATTAAAGTAAAACCACCCCGTCTCTAGGAGAAATAACACCCTTAAGTTATTGTCAGGGGAGCCAATCTCAATTTGACGCGCCGTTCAACTTTAACGAAGCAAACTAAGATTGGTTCAAACCATGTTAAGTAGGGCATTGAGGATTAAGATTGTCTTTTATGCACTATAATACAAAATAAACTATATCAGTGGACTGACACATACTTTCTCCCTTTAGTAAATTTAAAAAGTGAAATCTATGATTAAAAATACTATTTTTAGTTTTTTTAAGCTGGTTAAAACGAAATTAGTCCAATTATATTATAAAATTACTGTTTTGCTAAAAATTTTAAAAAAGTATGTATTTGTCGTTAAAAAGCTCATAACGTTTAAACGATTGGATTTCCATGCATTCGGGTGCTGTCATATTGTTTAGGAGCTTATTAACTTTAAGCCTTGGAATTTTAATAAAAATCATCTGAGTGAATTTAGAGAAATTTGAATTTTTCTCATTTTTAGGGCTTTAGGGTAAACTACCTTTAAAATCAAACATTACAAAAATTGTCTGTTGATATAGCCATGATGCACCAGTGTAAAAAATATAGTAAAAATTTTTGTATTTACTTCATTGTGGGAAGTAGGTTAGATAATGGATATGTCTAAACGGAATGGTCTCAGTTCATCTAAACAGCTGTTCTTATTGTTTTATATTAAAAATTCAATGCAATAGCTCTGATAGTTTCTATGGAAACCTGTTACATGTTTTCCATCTTAAAAATCGCCAACACCCCCCCCCCAGAGCTAAGACATATACATGTCAAAATCGGATGATCAGTATGGTCTCAGGGTTTGTAGACATACAGACATCTGTCCGAAATCTACTTTTCTGGATTGAGGGAGCCTCAAAACGGATATATCCACTCTCAACTTAAATTATAATATTTCGACGCAAACAATACTTTCACCATATACTATGTATAAAGAGAGAGAGAGTACAAATTCAGAACGTAATGCGTCAATCGATTACACCTTGATTCGAAACTAGCAAGCCTAGTTTACAAATTTTTATTTAACTTCATATTGTAGTTTTTAGCCTGTTGGAAAATTGTAAGAAGTGGTTTAAATTACTTGCATTAAAATTAATACAAAACCTTGACGATTTTCAAATAAAGAGAATTTGATGTCCTTTTCCGAATCGAAGATGACTCGATGCATGTATCGAAACTAGTCGCCGCTAACAACAAATCTTGATTATTTAGAAATTAGGTAATCTAAACCACTTCTTACGTTACGTCTATTTTATTTGGAAATTTCTTATAAAGGAATAGGATATCCATGTATAAAGTACTATGGATTTTTTTAAATGAGAAGGCTACTAAAGCGCTCACCATGCGTTTCTTTTGGGAGTACAGTACTATACATATGTAACTTTTGCAATAAAACTACATAAGCTACATCTTTGAAATTTTTACTGTCTCTTAATTACGAATTTATGATGGCACTGTACCAGAATTAAATATTACAACAACAAATAAACATTATAAGTGACATTAAAATTTTTATAAAAATAAATTCAACTTTTTTAAAAAATATTTTTTATTTAAATAACTACACCGTCTACATCTATGATTTTGGTACAGTATGTGTAATACACATTTATAAAACAACAGTAAAAATTTCAGCCTTCTGTCACAACCTGAAGTTGAGATAAAGGAACATTTTGATTAAAAAACACTTTTCCGGAAATCGCGATTAAAGTTGTAATAGTAATGTAATAACATAACCTCACTTTATTTTCAATTTTCACAACAATAAAAAGTACACATTTAGCAGCTGTCTGCTTCTGCTATGCTATTGGCTTCACTACAGACAGACTAAGAGAGAAAAGTGAAAAGTAACAAATATGACAATGCAATATACTGTATGAACACTGAACACTCGACCATGAGCTTGCCATTCTTAGTGGAAGTAAAATTAGATGTAACCGCGACATTAAAACATAATTACAGAAGATATAAATAGTATATTTTAGTTTAAATGTAACAAATACATTTAATAAATAAAAGATGAGGACAAGTAAGGAGTGATTTCCGGTCAAACACACCAGGATAACCATGACTAAAAGATAATATATTGAATACTGGACTGTTTAGTTTGAATACAATTAATTCTTTTTCGGACACTGAATAGGTATGAATTTATTTTTACATTTTAGTGTGAAATTGCGTGATACCGTAAAATAGTTTTGTTTTGTTTACATATTTTACTTGGCTATTAAACCTTACAGTTAGTGTAGCAACAGTACATAAAAACTTGTGGTTTGAACGCAAATAGTTTGAAACTTTAGTGAAAATACAAATGAATATGTTATTTTCATACAATTAGTGAAGGTGTGATTATTAAATGGCATAGGTGAAAAAACTTTGAGCATTTAGTGATTAAATGGGTGAGCATTGTAAGCTAACAATAGACTTTGGCTGCGGCGGTGAACAAATAAAAACACAATTACTGCTTTCAACCCCCTCCCCCTCCACCAAACTACACCCCTAACCATAGACCAACAACGGTTACCATTACAGGCATTGACTCCCTGCAACCTTTATTACTTGTCTGCATACTATCATTATTATGTCTAAATTTGTTTGCATTACGTACATTTTTACTCTGATATTTGTTTTTTATAAACATACAGTGTCTCTTTTAGGGAAATAATAATAATAATATATTATAATAAGGGAATATCTATAATTACAAAAGGTCAAACGAAAAAAATATTTTTTCAAATCTTAAAATTTAAAAGAGAACGTATTTGTCTATGTATGTTCCCTATGAACTCCAGAATATTTAAAACTAACTGACCCGGCGAACTTCGTAACGCCTGACAGTAAATACATGTTAACTTTAAGATTGGCCATGTTCTGAAGTCGAATAGCATTACGGCCTCATTGTGAAAGGTTATATATTCTGGGTCGTGGCATAGTGTATAAGAATACTGAAACGATAAGACATATTAATAGCATTCCCATAAAACAAATAAATCTGGATTAATTCGCAATTTTCAAATCCAATCCAAACCCAAACCAAACCTAACTGTGGTACGGCTTTTATAGGAAGGATATTCAACAGCTGATTATTATAATAAACGTAATATATTAAAAAACATTGTAATTATTTTTTATTTGGCCAACTAATAATCATGTGGCTTTTAATCAGACAGAAAATGAAAATATAAATACATAATTCCCCAAAACCGTAAACTATTAACGTGGTGAATAAAGCTGTTCATTTTTTACAGTACACATTTACTTCATAGTTTTACATTAATGAATGATTCAGATGGCATTGGATAGTAAAGCATGTTGCTAATGGAAAGTAAACCAATCAGCTGTAGTTAAGAAATCAAATGTTTTCATTGTAGACAATTTGTAAACAAACTTACTCTCCATAAGGTTAACATTATAAATTTAAAACGCCATAAAATGGTAAACTTATGGGGTTTTCGAAAATATTTTTCACTAAAACCTTCCCGGACACATGTAGAGCAACTTCCTAAAATTTCATGGCGATCGGATGAGTAGTTTGGCAACGCATAAAGGACATACATACATTCAATTTTATATATAGAGAAGATACAATAATATAAATCATAATAAAAATATATTATTAATATATTCATAAGCATAATATGTAAGTTATTCATAAAAATAATATCGAAATAATTTATTAAAATTTTTAGACATTATTAAGCATGATTTGTGAAGTTTGGTGCAAATCCACTGATTATATATTTTTATATTATCTTTTCGCTATCTGAAATGTTTAAAAGGTTGATTAAAAGCCGCGTGCGAGTGTGTATTCACCAAGCTGTAAAGTGATCAAAGGTATATTATACCCTGGTGTAAGATGATACAGTCGGTCACAATTTTTCATACATGTTTTAATGTTTCAAGTCTACAACAATACACTCATTTCTTATAGATAATTTGGTTTAAAATGACTAGCCACCATTTCAGAAAAGAAATAATAATATTACGTTTCATATTTGTCAGCGGCTGTCTTCCTAATTAATCTGTTTTGTACATCGCAGCATCGTGCGACGGTAAACGCTAGTCATTTAATAAAGTTCTAGTCAAACATCTGTTTCAGAATCTTCTCAGAGATATTCAAAAGAACAATTAGGTGTTTTAAATTATTATTTTACAGTTTTGGAATATTTGGAGCTATTCGGTGGAAAAGTAGGAAACTTTTATAGTTACGTATCTTAGTGGCAATGTGCTCACTTCGTAATCCGAGGTTCTCGGGTTCAATTCTAGAACTATCACTAGACTTCCTATGCTATTGTACGGAATGAAGACAGATTTTAGCGAATTTCCTAGGAAAAGTAAGCCATTCACATGACCCGCATGGTGACAGTTAAGCCCGGGACCATGATAGAAGTTTTTAACTCAACCCCCTTAACACGTATGGGGGGTAATTCAAAAATTATATAAGCATATATATGTGTTTAAATGATAACAGCCGCAATTATTGTCTGATTGTTATCAAATGGTGGAGTTGTTCCTTTCTGTAATATCTTGGGCAAGTTTGTTAAGCAATGTAATCAGTCTACATTAAATACACTTTGGGAGAGGGGTTTGAGCCCCAAAAATTGGATTTTCAATTTATTTATGTGTAATTTTTGAAAAAAAAAATATAATTTTCCTTTCTACCATTGGATTCAGATAAAAACACACAATTAAGTATACTACGAATTCATTACTCAGTACTATTAATATAAGTATATTAATAGTACCCTTATTTCTTTATATATAAAATTCAAAGCCCTGACTCACTCACTCATCACTAATTCTCCCACTTCCCGATTACCTAGGAGGCTGAAATTTGGTATACTGGTTCTTTAGGCCTAAAATAGGAAAGTCTAATAGTTTTTGTGACGATTTTCCCATAAATCTCTACCTTATACGCCTTCAAAGTTCCCATGTTAATCTTATGGGGAAATAATTTTGTTTTGGATTCCAACATATGTATCTTACCTTTTAAGATATAAACAGCAGCTGTTTTTATTTGAACCATTGAGCAAGCCAAAGAAGCAAGCATAAAATAGTAAGTACTCAATGGTATCTAATTACTGCATAAATATAATATTTCTCAGAACGAATTTTTCTTATTATGTTTTATGATTAAAAATCAAATGTTTATTTGTTGTCCAAATTATAAATAATGACAATGTTTATACAAATTACGTTTATTATAATAATAAACGTAATCAGCTGTTGTATATTTTTTATATTTTCCTTTTGATATCTGAGATGTATCAAAGGTTAAACATAATAAATCTGTTTAGTACGTCGCTGCAAGGCGTGACGGGTAACACTAGTGTTAATATAAAGGGGATACAAGTTACTTATTTTAAAACTATCAACGTTATGTAGTAACGAGACTAGAGTTTGGACCGTTCCCAATCAAAACGTAAAAAGGGATCAAAAAAGTACGAAGAAACGAAAAAAGTAAGTACGAAGAAAGGAACCGTTTAAACCCTTGCCTATGTTTTAAATTAATTAAATAATTCCAGCAAATAAAATAAACTAACTTTAGTTTGTGGCGTTTTCCCGTTAGCTTTAACGAGGGAATTTTACTCGAGCAAAATACTTTACGTCACAACGTTGAACACAAGCTTGCTAAATGGTAAGCAGTCTTTGACTTTCCCGCGAGTTTTAATTCCCAAGTCATTCATTACTTCCAAAAACTTGGCTAAATTTGCTTCATTAAAACTTTTGCAAACGATCTGGTTACAATAACTGAACCCATTGTAAAAACCTGTGACAGAGTAACCTGAATAAACGAAGTTAGTGAATAATTTCTCTCTCGAAAGTAGCTATAAAAATAGTATACTTATAATCCATTGCTTTGTACGGGTGGTATGATTTAGTGTTAAGAGGCAAGATAGGCATTAGCATCATAAAAAGGAAACTTGAAATCTTAAACAAATGAATTCAAATAAAAGCTCAATTATTTAGCATTAACCTAATATTTAGATGAATTAGAAATTTTATCGTTCTAAAAATTGTTCATACGTTAGGATAACAATTTAATACAACTTTGAAACAAATTTAAGATCTATGAAGAATATAAAAATGTATTAACTTAACCTCGTGGGGAATAGCTTAGATGGATTTGTATAAAGTGAATGTTTTCAGTTTCTCTAAACAGCTGTCCCTATTACCATATAACGTCACGTTTCAAAATTTTGGTATAACGGATTGCAAAAGTCCAAGAGATAAGACATATCCATCCATGTCAATAAACTATCGTAAACCGCACATAAGTAGTCCGACAAGTCTCAGTGCGTTATTGCCAAATCGCCCTATACTATTATAGCATATTGTTACGTCAGCTTATAGACTAAATGGAAAAAGGCAACACAGCTGGGCAAGAGGTGGTGAGGGGGGGTAACATCTGTCCAAGACTTCATCAAACTACTTTCGTGCGGTTTACTCTACTATTGATTTTCATTTGCCAGCTGTAGGTTATTTCTTTCTATGAAGTCACTAGTTCGGATCACATGTTCTGTAAACTTTGAAAAATGTGTAAGTATATGCGTTTGAGAAGACAAATGGTACATATGCCTTTTTAGCGTTTCCGGAAGACAGACGGACAGAAATTGAGAAAGGACCCATATCGAGTTTTCTGGGTTATGAAAAGTAAAAATAACCAAAAACATCATAATTCCAAACAATGTCCGTTTATATGGATTAAATAATATGGTATTAATTTAAGTTTGAAAATAATAAAAAATAACACATTTGAAATAAAGCTATAAATAAAGGGAAGCCTTTATTTAAGATCACGTAAGTATATACTGATGTTAACTACAGAATGTGTCATCTTTCTAGGTGCTACTAAGGGGTGGCGTTTGTCCATCAATCAGTTACACCAAGTATCGGTGGCACAACTGTAGGTCTTCCTTGTAATCTGACACCAACTTATCTCCTCAACTTGTAGGTCACTCCTGTCTGCAGAGTTGTGTAAGACTTCAGTTCTTTCAAACTCTCGCAAACGATCAGTTTCTAGCCATTCTGAAGGCTGCCTTTTCTCGGTTTCCAGTAAACTTATTTTATCCTCTTATAACTTTATATAACTTCACCTGTACTCATAGAAGATTTTTAGTAATTCGTCAATCAATAAATGAAGCTTAGTTCTGTATTTTACTCGTTTTTTCTTTTAATAAAATCCCTAAACTACAAATTTCTATAATCCTAGGGCCTAAGCGGTGAATTAAAGCCAGCAAGGACCGTAGCTTGAGTCCCATAGACCAGCCATATAAATATCATGGCCGTCTACAATCTGAGGACTCACCAGCCTCTGGTTCCGTTCCAGCAACTTTTGACATACTGGACCAGCAAATTACCCATGAGCTACCGTACCGATACTAAGATATGATAGATTTTAACCATTTATGCGGAAAACTGCGGATTTATTTGTGCGGAATGTACTTTCACACTATTGAATACTAAGTTCATCCGCAAAGACCGTTTTCATAATTAGACCAGTTCGTAATTCAGAGGTAAAAGTGGTTCGGATCCCTCGTTTAACTGTAGATTCCTTCTGTACCATTGGCTATTAAGCTATTGATAACAGTTTTAGCTATGGAAAACATGAGCCTTAATCAGTAACAAGTTCACGCAATCTTACACTCATCTATCACACACTTGTCTTAAAATACAAACCTAGGTAGGTCACCATTTCGGGAAGTTAATAATAATAAAGGTAATAAATATACGCTATTTATAACTAAAAATATTTTAAGCAATTTATACACGAAACATAACAAGTTTAAAATATAATCTAAACTAAACTAGTGTCATAGAATAGAATAGAACAGTGAGGATCAACAAATATCAAATTAGGTAACTTTGAACCTAGTTCCTATTACAGTTTTAAACCAAAATAGATTATCTCCTCAACTTATAATAGGAGCTACGTTTTTACTACTCTAAAATTAAAATAATCTCAAATTCAAATTTTTACAACACATTTTCTATAAGACTTGTTTCACAATAATTAATTGAGAAAGTTAAGTATTTTCCGGTTAAACGTCTTTTTAAGTAACATTAAAAGTACTTTTTGAGGTGTAAATTCCTTTTTACTGTTTTCGAAACTAGATGGCTCACATTATTGAAGAAATATTATTATTATAAGAAATAAACAAAAGGCAAATAAACATAGTAAGTTTTCTTTGGAGTGTCTTCGGCAAAGCAAATAAACTTTTGTGTTTGATTTAAACAGAATCTAACATTTGATTTTCAGGAGAGGGGGGGAATATTTACTTTGAAATCGCCTTAGTTTTCTAGAGAAATTAATCTTTCATTATTAAAGTATCACTTTAAATCCAAGACACTTTAGAAAGGTTAAGAAGGTTTTAATAACGCAAACTTTAGCTTGACGTTTAAACTAAATTAAAACTCTTAAAATTAAACTCTTAGTATTTATTACTAAATAAATTTTTTAGTGTGATTTCTAATATTAAATCATCGGTTTAGGAAAATAACAGGTAAATGTATTCGAAAAGACGTCCTGGATAAGGGTTGAACGTTTGATTTGATATTCTTTTCCCAGTTATGCACAAAACATTTTAAAACTCAACACAATTTATAAAGTAGGTTTTAAAAATAATCTTGGGAAATTTCAGCTCCATAGCCCTGGTGGACAACAAATGGGGATGTATTGAATATTATAATTTAAAAATACTGAGCTACTGAAATAGAAACCTGTACAGGTATTTTAAGCCAAGTATGAATGCGAAATAGGTGTAAGATGATTGTTGTGCGATCTTGTAGTATTGTTACTGACTAAGGCTGACATGTTCCTTAGACAGAACTATTAATTAATAACAAACTTCCTTTCCTTCCTTTTGTATTTAAATAGCCCAACAGCCGATGGCAATTACGGGACCTACAGTTTAACGTGGAATCCGAACCACGGCCTCTGAATTACGAATTGGTCTAATTATGTGGATGGTCTTTTCGGATTAACGTAGTATTCAATATTGCGGACGTTAACCCACACAAGATAACACCACACCCACCGACCATCACTCACACCTATCCACAATTCGTGAACTCCAAGTTGATGGATTACAGAACACGCCACCGTCTTAGTCTTTTAACAAAATTTTACAAAACCAAATTGCTTTTTTTGTTTTGTAAAATAATTTTATTGTCACCTTCTGGTTAAATAAGATTTTTAAATAAGAAACTAGAACATGAAAACATCTATAAGTAGAGTTCAAAATTATTCAAACTGCAACCCTTTCACAGCGACAAACTAATAATAGCACTTAACAAATTAATTGTAAGCTCTTACAGAGAAATTCTGTGGTATTCGTAGAAGTTCCTCTTTAATTGATAGCTTTAATTTATTTTTTAGATTGGATACACCGATAACCAGATGTAACTTTGTGTTATTTTTCTAAAGTTACTCAAAATAATCAATTATGAACTAAAGCGATAACCCTTCTTTGTAAAAACTTATGATTCATTATTTAAGTGCTGTCATCAGTGTGTATCTGTAGATGATTCACAGTTAGAATAATTTTAAGCTCTACTTTTAGGTGTTACTTTAGGCTATGTTTTAATTCCTGGTTAACAACCTTATTTCCTCAAAATTTGACAGTTAAAAGTATTTTACAAAATGAAAAACCATTTTTAACGTTTTTTAAGTATCAGATTGGATATGCCAAAATTTTGTTTCTACGCGGATTAGGGAGTTTTTATTTTCCCAGAATATTTTTAAAACTTGTTTTATTAAACTGTTTAAAGTTAAAAATATTCGGTTCATAATCAAGGAAGTAATTTTAAATTAAACGTTTTAACCTCTTTGTAATATCCACTCGATAAACTTTAAAAAATCTCAATTCATATACATGTATTTCTCAATATTTTTTAACGTATGCCTAATTAATGAAATTAATAACGTACTATGCATGGATTAGCACAAAAAAACCTCAGACCAGAGCTTACCCTTGACCTCAGGTTTAGTCAGGGTTGAGCTTGTGGATGTGTTCAAAGGACATGTTCCAATCAATCACAATGAAACAGTTTTGGTTGAGCCGGTGGCATAGTCGGTAACGTGACGGACATAACTTGAGTCAGTGACGTTTCTGGTTCGAATCCCGCAGTGTCCAATTAGATTTTACCAGTGCTTTCCACCTTGTACTGTTTCTACTCGCCCCTCTCTTTACTTGATACGTTCCACATTCATATCCGTAGGCTATGGACGGCCAAAGTATAGCTAAAAATATAGGTATAGTAAAAAATTTGAAACACGTTACCTTAATAAAACTCTTTAAATTTTAAAAATAGAATTCATAATCAGAACCTGTTAAACGTATACGTATAGCGTCATACAAAGCTCGTATGAAAGCGGAAATAATTTCCAAATTAAATTCCAATAAATACAATCATAGTGCTAAGTACATAAATCCTCTCTCACTTAATTTATAGAAAGGTTAGTGAAATATTTTCACGTAATTGATGGTTTAGAACAATGTTCTTTTATCTGAAGGCTGCAATTGTCTCAATGATACTGATCTCTTCAGTGAAGTATTTCTTTCTATTCGGTTGGTTGAAATCCTTACAAATGTATTTGAAATAAAAAGTACTCAATTATTTTTAACATGTAAAATCTATAGTTAATTAAAAATTACGGTCTAAGATTTTTTTGTAAAATAAAAAATTGTTAAACTTGGTGTTTTTATTGTCATCAAATTCGCTATGGTATTCACATGAGCCCGGGACCATGATAGAAGTTCATAACTCAAAACCCCAAACATGTCTTAGGGAGCTAATCAAAATTATATATTTAAGCATATATATGCGTTTAGACGTTATCAGCCGCAATTTGTCTGATTGTTATCAAATTTGGTGGATTTGTTCCTTACCGTAATATCTTGGACAAGTTATTTAAGCAACGTAATCAGACTACATTAACTAAACTTTTAAGGGGTTTTGCACCCCAAAATGGAGTTTTTCAATCAACAACTAAGTAAATCAATAATTCACTCATTTTCTTAAAAATTCTTTCAAAATGTCATATTTAGGTGCATCTAGTTAAGTTATATCAATAAATCCAAAAAGACTACAAATTTAATGTTTCTTAGTAGCAAACCTACGTACCCATTGCCCATTTAATTCTTATTGAGAGATCAATTGTTTTAACTCACTTATTATTAACTAAAATCTTTAAACATTTTAGAATGTACCAAATTCCGTTTAGAATGTAAATTCACGATATGTATTGTTCTTACAAGACAGATTGTAACTTTTTATGTTAAATAACACTATATGTAATTTTTAATGTACGGATAATGTTTTGTCATCCGGTGACCTCAAAATGAAACATAATTAGTCCCGAATCCAAGAAAGCCCTATATTTGTTCATTAGTTTTGTGTGTTTTTAAGCTTAGGTTGATACCATTGTGTTATGAAGACTACGGTAGTAAATCTGTTTTATGAAAGAAACTCGCTAAAACAAAAGGGAATAAACACGAGCAGAAGATTTTTCCCCAACCACTGTTTCAAAACAAACAAGACTAAAACCACCTTGGGTAAAACTTTATTCTTGAACTCTTGATTCATGTTTCTCAGAAAATTGCTCAACCACAATAACAGATTTTACTGCAAATTCTATAAATAGGTTAAAACTTTTAGACTTTCATCCAAATCTTGGTTTATTTTTTTTCCAATGACTTTTATTGCGTAAAGTTAAAAGAAACAATTTTTAATACCTCAAAGAGATATGAAGTATTTGTTTTGGATTTCATGCAGCTTTTTATTTTTTATTGGTGTTCATAATCAAAACAATGAATAATATTAATCTCGATAAACAGTTTATGAAGTATGTCCTAATAAAATTAGTAATTATTTTAAAAACTTAACATTTTTAAAAGTTCAGTTTTAAAAATGTTAAATTTAAAGTGTCATTGCTACCAATCTACTTTAATCTTAAAAATTATAATCGAACGTAGATCATAACTCTGACCACCGGTCTTTCTTTGATATTTTGCCCCTATAAGTTTCCAATGAAGCCAAGTCCAAATCGTTTCTATTGTCTTGACTACACAATAGTACAACATTAATTTCCTCCATAAAAGACTTCAAGACTGCATGATTAAATTAGAATGACCGTGTATATCGGAATGAGTGCGTAAAGTTGGCTGCACTGGTGTTAAGATTTGAGAACGCCCGTTTGTCGTCCGTTTCTAAAACATCATGATTCGAAACGCATCATTTTTTCAAAGACGGACGACAGTGCAGAATAGCGCACATTTGATCCAATGTATTTATAAACGTCAGTTTTTGTTCTAAAACGAATCCATAAAAGGAGTCTACAAAATAATTTTTGAATCTCAAGAAGCATCTCAGCGAAGTCATGTAAAGCAATACTATAGTGGTACAGTAATGCGACAAGACCCCGCGCTGGCGAATCAATACGACCATTGTATACTAACCATGGCAAAAACATCTTCAACCATTCACTACTCGCCGTGCTGAAAACATCGACAGGGCTACTACCAGAGACGAAAACGTTAGATTCACGTACTACTCATTCTTAAAACATTCCTTATTGTATTATTCAATGACTTAACTCAACTGGGTCAGAAAAGTGTATGTTTGAACAACTGGTATGTAAATTGGTTTTATAGATCGACAAGTGTCAGAATTTAGCTTTATTTCATACAGCATGAGTACATCAAAAGTATGAATATTTAATGGGTTTTACATCTTAAAGAATTATATAAGGAATTATTGTGTTTAATTCTCTGTGGGAAATAGGTTGGATCATTAATATGTCTAAAGGGAATGTTGCCATGTGACGTAAATAAGCATATGACGCTAGTGTTTCAAATTTTGGTCTCGCAAGTTGCCAACACCTCCCCCACAGAGCTAAGACATGTACATGTAAAAACTATTAAATCGTAGGATGTAACCGTTTGAAATTACAGAAAAATTGCGACAATTGTTTTTTTATAATTTTTGCATGGTTCTATTAGATGAGGTTTTATTTCTAATTTCACTTCTACTACTGTACTTTGAGCTGCACTCTTCTATGGGTTAAAGACTAAAGAGTTGGTTGGCTTTCTCATAAATTGTCAGAAACTCAACAGAAATTTACCAGTTCTTTTCCGGTATGTCACTTCGGGACCGGGGTATTTCGTGAAGCCGCTGTTATGAGGTTAGCGTTTACACGATAATGATAACACTTAGGACCTTGAAATGAAATGGCGAACGTTGACATCTTAGTACAGCAAAATGTTTGACTGGGAGAGAAATGGCGAATTTGTAGTGTGTTGTTCACATATTTGGGACAAAGCATGATTAAATCAGAAAATCTCCAAACTTTTAAGTCTGTGCAGTCCAAGTGATAAGTTAAATTTTTTGCTACGTATAATGAGCAAAAATTCATATTTTTGCTAACTTTTTCGTCTTGCAAATCTTTTAATGTCTGAATATAGAAGATTTCATAATAAAGAATTATCGGAAAAGGTCAAAATATCAAAATTAACTATCATAAAAATCATATTAATGTTATTAAGAAAAAGGTTATTTTGTTCATCTTAAGCAGTGTAGATTTCATTAAAGAGCAATACGATTTAATTATTCAAGGTTATTAATTACCATTACCTTTTGAAATGGCGACCTATCTAGGTAAGTATTTAAGACTTGTATGAATTGAAAAACTATTTTAAGCCAAATATGAGTGTAAGATGATTGTGGCGCGATCTTATAGTCTTTTTACTAACTGAGACTAACATGTTCCTTGGACAGGACTGTTAATTAATAACCCATCAATTAGTTTATGACATCTAAGGTACCTACAGTTTAGCGTGAGATCCGCACCACTTTTGCCTCTGAACTACGAACTGGTGAGAACGGCAATACACACCCGGGGGTATCCCACCCACGGACTAATTATTTGCTCACAATTAATGATTATTAATTGCGTATAATTATTATACACAATATTCGTAATCTCCCTTGTAGCTGGATTACAGGACACACCACCGTCCCAGTTAATGGGGTCACGTTATCTTTATTTGCGGGTTTCTAGAATTAATTAGATTATATTCCTGTTCCCCGAACAACAAAAATATTGTTTTGTGTAATTAATACAGCAATAAGGTTTCAATATTGTAGTTTGGGTATGATAAATCTAAAGCAAAGAGTTAACCTTAGAACCCCAAAGGAAATGGAAAAGACTTTCCGAGAACTGTTACACTCCGGTGTTGATGGTTAAGCTCTAAAAAGCTCAATAACTAAGCTTTTAACTGATTTTTGTTTTGTTTCGTTTTGTTTTTTTTGTTTTTTTTTTATTCGTATGATTTCTAAGTATTCTATTAGAATAACTGATATTAATTGTTCAATACGCCTCTTTATAGAAGGTTATTTAATGAAATATGTTTATTTTGTTTTCAATCCTCAACAAATGTTTCTAATTGAAATCAATAATTTGGTCTTAAAATTTCAACAATTCAAAATATCTCAACTAGCTCTATCCAAACAATTATGAACTCTGTGAGTACTAACGTACTGACAGAGTTCAACAATTTGTTTGCTACCAAACAAATAAATCTAAGTGTATAGATTTACAATTTTTTCAATCCAACCCAAACCAAACCTAATTGCAATACGGCTTTTATAGGAAATATTACATTTTCTGACAAAATACAGATAGCTTGAATGTAATTTTACTGAGAAAACGAATATACAGCAACATACGTTGCGTGTATTCATATGCATAATTATTAAGCTAATTTTACTGTCATCATTAAAACCAGTTAAAACTAAACAAACTACTATTTTTAATTTATTGATCTGTTACTCGAAAGGTGATTTAAGCTACTGTCTACAACGTCGTCTAAGAGCGCTCACTGTTCTTTTTATGGAGTTTCCTAAAAATTAATTCTCATCCTTTTCCAACAATTTTTCATGAAACTTGGTTGCAGGTTCAGGTCACATCATCCCATAACACCCACAAAACAATGTTGATATTACATCTGAATGAGGAAGTTGGATATACAGTACCTCTAAACGTTTTCAACTTGTAGTAAGAGAGTGTGCGAAATAAATATTTTGAATATATTGAAAATAGTTAATCTTCCAAATGTTAAAATTGAAATATAATAAAAATGTTTAGTTTAATTTTACTTACGTGTTACTTGTTGCGGGTTTTTCAGCTCACGTCGTCTCCCCACCCCTAGCTTCCACAGCTTTCTGTCAGCACAATCGCTGATTTGAAGGCCTCTTTTCGTCATTGCCTCTTGAATCCCCATCTGCCAACTGCGTCTGTCGTCCTCTTTTCTTCCTCTATGGCGGAACCCATTCCAACACTTGCCGTGGGAGTCGGCCCTCCTCCATCCGATTTACATGGCCAAACCAGACATTGCCTCTTTTGTACCTCGTCCACTATATTTCCTTCAACTTCTATTTCCCTTCGTACGTCCTCGTTCCTCACCCTGTCCAATCTTGCCCTCCTACAACTTTTCCTCAGCACACCCATCTCCGTAGCCAACAACTTCCCCAAATTCCTTTGCTTCAGGTCACAAACTTCTGAGTTTACTTTTAAGAGTCTGCATCAGTGGTAGCCATCTTGGATTTTAGTCCCGTAAGAGCAATGTTAAATTCTGGCGCCTATATCTCCTTGACCTATTGTCATAAATTAACGGAAGAGGTGTCAAATTATTAGGTATTACAGTCCTCCAGGGTACCACCTTACGAAACTTCTTATTTTCGCTCTCAATAAAAAAATAATAATGATTTATTTTGTAATATATTCCTGGATTTTTGTTTTCATATCAAGTTATATTTTTGAACATATTAAAAGGTCATGCCCTTGAGCCACATCTCATCAATGTACATCCAAAGTTTTACATTGATACTTTGATAATTAACGCCACTACTCACGCCAAAGTGAAGGTATGTTCCGCCAGAATTTAACATTGCCCTTACGGGACTAAAATTCTAGATGCCTACTCTTAAGAAGAGTAATTATGTGTCGGACCACTGATACCGTTTATTTTAGTCTTAATATGTTTTAATTCTATTCTAAATGCGTTTGTCAAACAAAATTTCTTACAAAAGCAATTATTTTCGAAAAGATTCAATCACTTTTACCATATTAAACCCACTTACAAACTCGGCTCACGATGTTTAGTTTGTGGCGTGAATAGTAGGAATAGAGGAGTAAGAGGGAAGACATGGAATAATTGACTTCAGCGGCAAACATACTCCTTCAATCTCGAAACTTGAAGCGTCTAATTATGCTTAGCTTATTAACCATGTCGCTTCGTCTCTATAGAGGAGAAGATGGGTGAAATCCATTTAACTTGTTTTAGACATTTCATTACTTCAAAATATATTATACTCAACTAATCGTATACATTTTTTAATGTCTCTTTTTTATATTATTTATTTACTAACAGCAAGTACGAGTTGTACCATTCAATGTAAAAAATAGAGATACTTATTATCATTAGAAAATAAAATAATAAACTCAAAATAAAATGGCGGTGGTTTGAAAATGAAAAGTTATGAACTTCAAGCCACCGCCATTTTGTTTGAATCAAATTTTTAAGATCCAGTTTAAGGCGTTGCATTCAAATTTAAAAGACCTACAGTTTGATACCAAATTTGAGTTTTGCTACAACTTACGAATTTCCTTTAACTCCTTATGGGTCGATCTATTATATCAAATTTTAGGGCTTTACAATTTGAATATAACGCCTCAAACCGGATATCAAAAAGTCGATCCAAAACAATCTCCATTTTCAAACCACCGCCTTTTTGTCTTTCATTGATTTTTAATGGTCAGATTTGTGGGTTTTAGCGAATTTCCCATAGGGAAGAAGCTATTACCGTAGGTCTCATGGCGAGACTTAAGCCCGGGACCATGTTATTTTTTCTTCTTTAGGTGCCCAGAGTCCAAAAACAATAGTCGTAAAAATTTATATATATATATATATATATATATATATATATATATATATATATGTATATATATATATATATATATATGTGTGTCTGTGAACACGATAACTCTCGTAAAAATGGTCCGATTGAGACCAAATTTGGTAGAGACGTGTATTCCTACAAATGCTCGGACGAGTTCGTTAACCAGACATATCGGTCAATGGGAACGGGTAGTTTGGGGGGGTTTTGTACCCCAAAATGGGGTTTTTTGCGTTTTTTACATGTAATTTTTAAAAATTTCTAATTTTATATTTCACCATTGGAATCAGCTTAAAAAACTACACAATTAAGTTCCTTAAAGTTTTTCTCTATCTCCAATGGTTACCGAGCTATTAAAAAATCTAAACACAGTACGTTGTATTGTGAGGCTTCAATGTTAATCTTATGGAGGATAGGGAAAATTAATATTTCCCATATTAATCAATATTTTTGGATAAAACTTGATATTTAGCTTCATGTGGTTGAGGTCTATCCATTTATGCTTAAAAATCATAGTTAATGTGTTTATAATGGCAGCAAACCTGCATACTCTTTTCCCATGTTAATCTTATGGAGAATAGGCAAACTCCTTAATTTATGGACAGATGTTGATGAAAGTTGGTATAAATATTAAGATAAAAATATTTATGGTAGATATTACTACTTTCAGTGTTCCTCACAGCAGCTAACCTGCACACTCTTTCCCATGTTAATCTTATGGAGAATAGACAAACAATGCTCATGTTTATGGACAAACTTTTATAAAACTTGTCATATATTTATTATTATTATGTTATTGATTTGGAAATTCGCTGAGTACGCAGATCTGCTGCGACGGGGGTTTTTTTAGTTCAACAAGACTTTTTCCATTTACTCCCCTAAGGCCGTCCTCAACCACCTGATCACCGTGATAGGGTGACATTCAGTCACCATGTACACTAAAAACTGGCTTACTATTACCGGTAATCACATGTCAGATTTGCTTTATGATACCTCTTTGCATTTTAAAGCTATAAAGTCGTATTAAGACTTGCTTCCCCTGTATGTTTCTCTAACAATATATGAATTACGAATATATTTCGTCTAATTTAATAATGTATTTTGAAAATAAAATTTATTCAGCCAAGTTTATTTATATCCGAATTTACTAACAATGAGAATCATTCGCCTCTCTAGTATGACGTCATTCCACGTGAAGTTATACAAAAGGTTTTGTCCATGAAAATGGCATATGGTGTGATGTTCTTAGCTCTATTGCAACCTACAATAGTGTAATATATTTACACACTAATGCAAAGGCAATAACAATCCATACAAAACGTATTCCCAAATATATTTTACTTCAAGCAGTAGCTTAGGATTTATTGCGATGAAAACAAGAAAAGATTTAACGAGAAGAGTCAATTTCATTAACTACGCTCAGAATAAATACCGTTGTATTGTTTGTTTCACAGTGGATATTGTAGTACTGATGAGTAGGACTAATTAAACTAGACAGTAATTACTAATAATACTTGTAAAGTAATATTACTGCCCACGGTAAACACAGTACGTTGTCTAAGAGCATCCAAAGTTATCCTGAATGAGATTACTAAAAACATTATCTTTCTTATTCTACAAAAGTTTTTTTCTTGAAAATTGTAATGCAGCTTAAGATCACATCACGCCGAAAACCCTATTTAAAGCTTTGTTTTTACCTGAGAGAGGAAGGACGAATAACAAAAAATATTCCACCTTATAGTAAAACTGTGGCTAAAAGAATTTTCATGACTATTATTATAATCATTAAAACATGGTTTTAAAGGTATCTATTATTAATTTACTATGTATTATGTATGAGAGAAATTATGTATCACTCCATTAATACCGTTTTCATTTTGTCGTCAAATTCGTTGACTCAACAATCAACGTAATAATCTTATACAGAGTGTCCATGATAAACGTTTCAGGACTTCGGTGAGTGATTAGGTACACTAAAGGAAGAAAAAAGTTCCAATGGAGGTATGGCCTAAAGAGCTTATTTTCTCTAATATCCGCCATTTTGTATTTTCACAAAATATATTTTTATTTCAAACATTTTATAACGGATTATTTTCCAATTTGGTATGTGTTTTAAACTAGTAGACTACTATTAGTAAACTAGCATGATTCAAGCTCAAAATCCAAAATGGCGGCCTTTTAAAATTTTAAAACTAAAATACTTTTTAACGGTAAAATTTAAAATGGCCGCCATTTTCAATTTTAGCTTTTAGCATTTTGGATTTTGAGCTTGGATGATCCAAGCTAGTCATTTTTTTAATAATAGTTATCTACTAGTGTAAAACGCATACCAAATTTGAAAACAATCCGCTACAAAATGTTTGAAATAAAAAATATTTTGTGGAAAATACAAAATAACGGATATTTGAGAAAATACGCTTTTTATGGCATACCTCTGTTGGAACTTTTTTCTTCCTTTTAATGTACTTAATCACTCACCTGAGTTCTGAAACGTTTTTCATGGAAACCCTTGTATATCTACTCGTGTAATAATTTAAAAAAATATGTTTTTTTTATTAAAACTAAATACAGCCACTGATTGTGATATCATGCCTGTACCGCGAAACAATAGGGGCGAACAACAATGACGTCATTGATTGGCGAAACCACGGCCGCCGGTGCCTTCATTCGATATTGATCATGCATTGTACAATATTTATCTTATTGACGAAACCCTCACGTACCCCCTTTTGATTATTTATCGACTTGATCTACTAAATAAAATTATTTTACGCGAATTGAACTAATACTGAGCGCCAGTTCATATGTGACGTGCAGCTTCTGTACGAAAAATATTTTAGATATGGGTACGTCTAATCTTTAGGGGTCTTATGAATTTGTGTAATTATTTTTTTATACTTAAAAACATTAATGATATGTTTTATAAAAATTAATTGAGTTCTAGATCGATATTTCGTTTGTAAGTAACTGTACATATGGTTCATTGTTTGAAATTCATTATTGGTGATGGTGGATTTATGTTATTTAGATTTTTATTGCGGAAAAAAGTGGCAAAAAAGTAACGTGCTAACTCGTAATCCAAAGGTCGTGGGTTCGACTCCAAACCTATTCGCCATTTTTAATTGGGCTATCAATTATCAAACAACAAGGTGACGTTAGCTATGTACTAGGATTAAGGCCGTTCCAAAACAATACATCACTTAGTTTCATAATTTTGCAAATATTCAAAACGAGAACGAAATTTGTGAATAATTTAAATTTATAACTTCTCATTTTTATATAGTATTGATCAATGTTTAATATTCAATCTTAACCCATTGACATAACAAAAATTAATTACAATGATTCGTTACATGAATCATCTCCTAGTGTTAGAAACAAAGTAAATAATTCTTCATTACGTAGTAGTTTGTTTAACAATCAATGTAACAAAGAAACAGTTTGCAGAAAATATTACATTTCATTGTTCTTCAAAGTATAAAGCGTGCTCCCCACCAACCCTCCATTCTCACCGCCTTCCTCAATTATAGTCTTAATTCATTTAGTCTATTCTTACCTCGTGGCCGTGAACTTTGTCCATTACTTCCGACAACCTTAGGAGACAATTTTTCTTCTTACTTCTGTCCTAGGATTTATTGTTTTCTTTTGTATTTTTTTATTTTACATTAAGTCGATAAAAATACAGTGACTGTTTTGGTAAGTTTTTGACATGTTTATAGCAAGTACTTTCCTAGTACGTTCGTTCGTTACGTTTGTTTGTACGTTGCTATTTTTAAGGCGTAATATGTATGGGTTTGAATTAGGATCAATTTTCAATTTATTATTTGGATGTTGACAAATGAAACGAATAAAAGAACAAATAAAAAGAGTCAAGTTATTAATGAAGTTACGTGTTAAAATTGATCTCTAAATTCTACAGTGTCAGTCTTAACTTTCACAACTATCTAATAGGTTTTAGTTTTATTTTTTAAATCTACTACGATAAAATTATTTATATACACACACATTATTTTAAAATTGTTTATAAGCTATGGTGTGTTATCAGTTTTCCAAGGTACGTTTTAATTGCTCATACTCTAAACATACGTACAGCTGTACACTTGTAGACAACAAACTGTGGATAGTTACAAGTGAAGGGCGTTGGATGTAATATTCTGTGATCTTTCTTTAGGTCAGATGTAAAACTGTTAACTCCCTTATATTCCATTCACTGTTAGGCTATTAATTGACAGTCCTGTTTAAGGAACGTGCCAGCCTTAGTCAGTCGCAAGACTAGAACACTCGTTTCTCATTCATAAGTACATAAATAAATACTTTCGTAGGCTTAAAATACCTGCCTGGTTACGTCACAATTTCAGTAAGGTAATACTTCATCTGTAAATTATCCATATATCCAACCTATAATAGTTCTCTACCGTCATACAATAATACTACGCCTGATTGTTCGTTTTCTTTCAAGCATAAATTTTCTTGATGAATTTAAAAAAAAACTAACCGACAGACATAGTGAATAAATGTTTTATTTATGTTATTTTCAAAACTGGCTCGGATAGGATGAGAAAATTAAATTATTATGCGACTGAAACATATTGCATTTGTGTAGAAGCAGTAATAAAGCCTGACGCAAAGCCAATCCATACAGAACCCGGCGCTGGTGGAAAATTGCGTTTCGAATAAACTAGTTCTCTTCACCTGGCGATTCCATTTATACCTCTTTGTTCAGTTTTAATTCGTCCTGACTTTATATAGAGCTGAATTTGTTTAGTAAAAATAGCGTTTGATTTTCATAGCTTTGTTTAGTTTTGTCTAAGAGTGTTTATTATTTATTCATTAGAAGTATATCTGTATAAAAACCTGGTACACTAGCCTTAAGAGACTTTATTCAGGTTTTGTGTTGTTTTTATTTGAGGTTATGTTTTCTAAAATATAGTGCAGTAAAGTATTTTCTACGTTCTTGCTAATAAATATTAAAATATTTAAAAAAATAATTTATATATCTATGTTCTGTACCAAAATTGGCTTACACGGAGTCTGGGGTCTCAAAATGCACCCTTTCCTGATTCTTTCCAGTTTAAGTACAGAGAAATGTTGTTTCCAATCATGATAATATACTTGTAATTGTTTAATTAATGTCTAGGTGTACCTGGATACACTACAAGGTACTGATAATAAACCTTAAAATTGGAAATGTTCTTGTTATATAGATTTTAACTGTTTTATTACTATTTGTATCATGAACAATCTATCTTGAAGTTGTTTCTTAAACTTACTGTTTGTCGTGTAATTTTACTTGTAAATTCATAAATGGTTGTTATTCTACAAATAACTATTGAAAAAATAATTAGTTCTAGACTTAAGAAAATTATGTAACAAATGACCGTACCGAATTGTGATTTAATACACCAATTTGTTCAAGATGGAATTGGATAGTAAAGCATATTGCTAATGGAAAGTAAACCAACAGCTGTAGATTAAGAAACCTAATTTTTTGGTTGTAGACAATATGTAAACAAACTTATTCCCCATTAGGTTAAACGTTAGAAATTTAAATGCCATAAAATGGAAAGTTATGGAAAATTCGAAAATTTTTCCTATTAAACCTTCCCGTCACATGTGTAGCAACTTCCTAAAATTTCATAGCGATCGTATGAGTAGTTTGGCAACGCACTAAGGGTATACATACATTCATTTTTATATATAGAGATTCCATATGGATTTATTTTGTGCATAATTACGTCACACAATCTTCACAACCCCTTGTACTAGCCTTTATCGTGTGCAATATTCTATAATGTACACGTGTCCTTCGGCCCAGCTGATTTATCTCATGGACGACAAATTTAAACCTCCTCAACTCGTTAAAATAGCGAGCAAGCTGCTTGGACGAGTTGCGACTTCCAATCAAACTTCCGTGGTGGTCTGCCAGCTGGCGACTTCTCAGCCATTGACCTCTTGTAGCTTAAAGTTTTATCCACCTTGAAGTTTGGAAGACAAATTTGAAATTTAAGAAATATTCAAGAGTATCCCAACATGGTTACGTGTCGGTTTTATATCAATCATACAAGACAAAAACTTTTATACATGGATATGTCTAAGATCTGAGGGGAGGTGTTAACGATTCTTGTCACGTAAGAATTTTAACGGAAGTGACGTCATTTCGTTATAAGAACAGATTTTTAGTGGAGAAGAAACATTCCCATTAGACATTTCCATGATTTAAGCTATTTCCCAATGGTAAGTAAATACAATTGATATGGATATGTCTTAGCTTTGGGGGGATGTTGGCAGTTTGCGAGACCAAAAGTTGAAACAGTGACATCATAGTTTGGTTATAAGAACAGCTGTTTAGAGGGGCTGTAAACATTCCCTTTAGACATATCCATGATCTAACCTATTTCCCACAAAGAAGTAAATATAATAAATTTTTAATACGTTCTTACCTTATTTGTTCGAATATTTAACCTTATTATAGATTAATTTTGCTGTTTACTTTAGTTTTAGCAACTAATACCTTTATTTCACTCTAAAACTAAACTAAATGTAGAAAAAAGGTTTCAATTGAATCCTTGGCGTTTTTATATCTACGGTAGATTATGTTTTTTCATCTTTTTTAAGCTATTCGTGTCTAAGTATTAAGTATTTTGTACAAATATTAATGCTTCATCTAATCGTAAAGAATATTGCCACCTTATTATTTATTACTAAGAAATTTCCATATTGTATTTTACGTTTTGTGGTATTTTTGAAGTGACTGCTCTCCATTGAGCTGAGTTCAAACAAAATAGTTAAGAAAAGTAAATTCACCTTATCCAGTAAACCCATGTATTTTGCAACAAATAATTTTCATCCAGTGTGGTACACTGTGTTATTCATTTTTTAATATTTTCTGATTTGATTAATTTGTATTTTAAGATTGGAGTTAGTTTTTTTTTGTGAAATAGATATTACTTTTACCCTACAGTACTCCCAACTGAACTGAAACTTAATAATATGAAATAATATAGGCCTACTTTTTTCTTAATTTTGTACTTTTTAAATGAAAAAATTATTAGGGTAGTCTCTTATATAATTTATCTAGTTGTAAAGTGAAACATTTTGGTTCGTTAACTCTCTTAAACCCGTATATATTGCTGGTTCTAACATTCCATCTTTCTATACACTAGTACTTATGGTTGTATTTGCTACCTTTCACAAATACAATCTGTTGTGCAATACAATACTGCTGTATTATTACTAAATGAAACCCTTTTTAATATCTAAGGTCTATAAGGTCTATAAATACATTCGGTAGCGTATAAAATGAAATGACTGTATAGCGAGTCATGGTTAACAAGTTTATGCGGAATGTAATTTTCAGATGACGTCCGTGCCCCACTGATGATATTACATCACAATATTACTGTAATTGCATCATCATCTGTGTGGTTCTATAATAAACCGGGGGATGAATCGGAAATCAAATCACACTGATTGAACTCAGGATTCATTTAAGTTTGTCAGGATTTTAAATTTTGCTTTCGAACTCATCCTTTTTGTATAAGATTTATTTTATTTCAAATTCGCACTTGTTTTACTTGTGATCACAGAGTAACAAAGTAGTTATCCTACGAAAACTTTAGCAATGAGTTTGTTTCTATTTAAGGTTCTAATTAATTGGTTTCCAAGAGGTAAAGTGGTTATTTACAGTTATAAATAGACTTATGAATATGCAACTCTATAAGGAAATATAATTTAAGGGTATAAGCTATTTAAACCCTGAGGTTTTTCTTTAGTTCGGCATCGAAAAAATGTAAACAATTTAGGTAATTTATTATAGGTTTGCATATAAATAAAAAAACTGCAACTTAAATCAGTAATAAGTTTAGCAGCTTGTTGAAATTTGAAATTTCGGAGATTAATTTGGAGCTAACACACGAAAAAAAATTTTTTAATACAAATATTTGTTTATAAAATTATATTTCATTAAAGTTTTGCACATTTCGTACACTTTTCAAAAGCTTTAGACACTTTTTAGACCAGAATAAAATACTTCGGTTTATTAAAAGATTAATCGGCTAACAAAAGGCTTTGGAGTAGGCTTTGTATTCACCATTAAAAATAATGGTGTGTTTTGTAAAATGATCCTATTTTTGCTTCGGAACAACCACGCAACCCACGTGGTATTATATTACTTGACATGACGCAGATCATTAAAACTAAAATAAAATTTGAAAGAGCATTTTGCATTAGAATTAGTGATTCCTCAGTTACCAAAGATTTAATAATAATGATGTATATAGTGTTTTATTTTAATTTTATTACATTGACCAAATAGTATTCAAGCGACTACTACTTTATTTGTAATGAAAAATATTTTTATTTTCGTAACTAGTAAAATACTACAATGCGTTACGATAGTCCTATTTCAGACGACTAATGTTCTCTATTTTACGCCATACTATACTAACATAGTTTTGTGGATAGTAGTTATTTTAAGCGATGTTTGGTGGATGTAATATTCTCTGGTGTGGATTAATGTCCGCACTATGAAATGCCACATTTATCTGCAAAGACAATCCTCATAATTAAACCATTTCGTAATTTAGGGGCAAAAGTAGTTCGTATTCCACGTTAAACTTCCACGTCAAAGGTCCCTTAGATGCCATTGGCTGTTGGGCTATTAATTAATTAACAGTCCTGTCTTAGGAGCATGTCAGCCTTAGTCAGTAACAAGACTACAAGATTGCGCAACAATCATCTACACTCATTTCTCATTCATACTTGGTTTATAATAACTACCTCGGTAGGTTACCATTTTTAAAAGGTAATCTAATATAATCTACCGTAATAAACCAAAAATCTGTCAAAATTCATTATATGTCTCATCGCTTAAAATATCGTTATGTTTGTGCTGTTTAAAAAAACTGCAACTTGTTGAAATTTGAAATTTCGGAGATTAATTTGGAGCTAACACACGAAAAAAATTTTTTTAATACAAATATTTGTTTATAAAATTATATTTCATTAAAGTTTTGCACATTTCGTACACTTTTCAAAAGCGTTAATGTATTCCAAATAACAAATAAAGTTATTTTTAGACCAGAATAAAATACTTCGGTTTATTAAAAGATTAAAGGGCTAACAAAAGGCTTTGTCCTCACCATTAAAAATAATGGTGTGTTTTGTAAAATGATCCTATTTTTGCTTCGGAACAACCACGCAACCCACGTGGTATTGTATTACTTGACATGACGCAGATCATTAAAACTAAAATAAAATTTGAAAGAGCATTTTGCATTAGAATTAGTGATTCCTCAGTTACCAAAGATTTAATAATAATAATGTATATAGTGTTTTATTTTAATTTTATTACATTGACCAACTACCAAGCGATTACTACTATATTTGTAATGAAAAATATTTGTTTTTTCGTAACTAATAAAAAAGTACATTGCGTTACCATAGTCCTATTTCAGACGACTAATGTTCTCTATTTTACGCCTTACTATACTTTCATAGTTTAGTGGATAGTAGTTACAAGGATGTTTGGTGGATGTAATATTCTCTGGTGTGGATTAATGTCCGCACTTTGAAATGCCACATTTATCTGCAAAGACAATCCTCATAATTAAACCATTTCGTAATTTAGGGGCAAAAGTAGTTCGTATTCCACGTTAAACTTCCACGTCAAAGGTCCCTTAGATGCCATTGGCTGTTGGGCTATTAATTAACAGTCCTGTCTTAGGAGCTTAGTCAGTAACAAGACTACAAGATTGCGCAACAATCATCTACACTCATTTCTCATTCATACTTGGTTTATAATAACTACCTCGGTAGGTTACCATTTTTAAAAGGTAATAAAATATAATCTACCGTATTAAACCAAAAATCTGTCAAAATTCATTATATGTTTCATCGCTTAAAATATCGTTATGTTTGTGCTTTTTAATCTATCAATCTATCACTGTTACTATACTATGTTACAAGATCGCTATCTTGTTCATTATATTATGTTATAATTATTTCTGGACAGTTATTACGATCATGAATAGTATAGTAATGAATAGTTTGTTTCATTATAAGAGTCAAAAGTGATGCTTTTTGTACGAGCTAAAGCTTTAACCATTAAGTGACTTAACCTAGGTAAACCTTGAGCGAATAACGAAAAGACACTTTAGACATATATTTTGAACTATATTTTTCACCAGACTGCATAAAATATTGAGCTAACTACTGTAAAACCAAGGATTTTACCGATGAAAGAGTTGCTTCCATCTTGTTCTTGCTATTGCAAACAACCAGCTGAGTGTTGTTCATGTATAATAATCGATTATCGTTTCCAGTACTATTGATAACTTACCATTGATATGCATTCATTTACATCTGTTCTACATCGTAATAACGAACTGATGTCCTCGACATCAGCTGACTTTTTCCCTCCCTAGGATGAGAAAGGATACTTACGACCCATAAAGCACGTATTAAACACGATTGTTTTTGCAGAATTTTTTGACAACTAACTTACAAATTTAAAAAATCAGAATCTTTGATCCAGGTAGAACACAGAGCACCTTTAAGTTTATATAAAACGTTTCTGTTGTCCAAAAGGATTAACGCTAGGTGATTAGGGTGAATTTCTAACTTATTTTGGTCGCTAAATTTAGTAATCTATTTTTCCACTGATAAAATTTTTAAGTCTCGATGTAGAATTTCGTTAACTAAGAACCAGAGGGCATTCAGAATACTTGTGAAAACTTTGGATTGAAAACTTTAGATAATTTCAATTAAATGTAACTTTAACAAACTTTTACACTCCAGTTTACCAGCCACTCTGACAATTAATTCAATTTTGACAAAATATTGCCGAACCGTTCTGGCAAGCAGCTATTTCAATGGCTAAATACACAGGTTCTTAAAAAGAGGCTAGTAGGGCGTGAATTATTTTACTAAGCGTTTTAAAATAGAACACGACCATTAAAATGAAACAACTAAAGTAAAATGCATGTGAAATCCATCGCAACACTTTAGAGTTTGCGAAGGAATGTTTTTATAATGATGTGTAAAATAATGAGCTCTCCGGCGGAAGAACTGCAGCAGTGTATTTTCGTCATCGAGTTTCCACCAAGATCCTAGTCTCTCCTCTCCCTCAACGTCTAGATTCCTTGCATTTCAGCTGGGTTTACTGCGTTTTAATCTACGACAAACTTTTTAATAATTTTCAGATTCGAATAATTGTCTCTTTTTAACAAATTTTCCTCATTAATCAATCAGTACGTAAATTGTATTGTCTCTATGGCTGTGAACCTAACTTTACCAATAAAATACTACTAAACCTACCTTAACAGATAGTAAATTATGTATTTCATAAATGATATCAGTGGACTGATACATACTTTCTCCTTAAGTAAATTTAAAACCGACATTCTGTAATTGAACTGTCATATCATTTAAAGTTAATCCAAATATCGCTTAAAAATTATTTATTGTTTCAACAATAATCATACAAATCAATTGTTATAATTTTATGGGGGAACCTCCACCATCGGTAATACCATGCTTTTTTGAGTGATCTTGTTGGGTGACGTTTCACACCAAGTTTCATAGAAAACAGTTGAAAAAAAGAAATAAATTGATTTTTTAGTATTCTCCACAAGATTAACATTAGGTGCTCTCAGACAACGTACAGCGTTTATCATGGACAGTAAATTTAACTTTTCTCTGAATCCGTTAGTCGTAAATGAATAGTAAACAAAATACTAATTTTTTATGCTGGTTTCAATGGTGATAGTAAAATTATACTTTATGTTTCCAAATAAGTTTTAGTTAGCATATGACACTAACGAGGCTACACATTATTAATCAGCTGTTATCTGTCGACTTCAAGCCAATACGTGGATCAGCTGTTTATTAGTAACGCATTATTGATCGAAGGAACAGTTTAATGTAAACTAGAACATTTGAGTACTACACGGCTGATACGTGTCGTGAAAGACTATTTCGTGATGTCCAGTTTAAAGAAAATGTGTTGCTATTGTTTGCAGTTGTCTATCCGTGAGCACTAGATTAGTTGGCCGCGAATTAAAGCTACAAGTGTGAAGAGCTTTAAATGGGAAAGGCTTCATCCCCTTGTCTTGACCAAAGGAACAATTTTTAATTAAAGTTTCATAGAGTTCCGGGACACACTGTATATTCTAGCATGAGAAGGACTTCAAAAAAGGATTTGAAGAATTTAGTTTTGCTTCTGGAAAATCTGGTTAATTATCCAGGATCAACATCGACTGCAGTGCAGGAGCTAATTTTAAAATGTTTAATTTACTTTTACTTGTACACAGCCTAATGAAGTGTGTCTGTTGCAGTCCACTCGCTCCCCAACCTGACAGTGCTGAGTCTGTCCGGCTGCAGCAAGGTGACGGACGACGGGGTGGAGCTGATAGCCGAGAACCTCCAGAAGTTGCGTAGCCTGGACCTGTCCTGGTGTCCGAGGATCACGGACGCCGCTCTGGAGTACATCGCCTGTGACCTCAACATGCTCGAGGAGCTCACGTTGGACAGGTAAAAGTGGAAATTTACTTTATAATTTTAGTTGGCACTCACTGGAGTTTACTATTTCAGAGATCAAATTTAGCTGTCCAAGTACTATTAAATCCTTTAGCTATCCAGTGAGACGAGAATGAACTCTCCCGGGGGCTTGATTGACTCCCGGATGAGCTTGTCCAGGACTGGGACCGTGGGTGTCCTGTAATCCAGCTACTTAGAGGTCACGAATTGTGGATAGTTGTGAGCGATTGTCGGTGGGTGTAGTGTTCTCTTGTGTGGATTAACGTCCGCACTATTGAATACTACGTTAATCCGCAAAGACCATCCTCATAATTAGATCAGTGGTTCAGAATCCACGGTAAACTGTAGGTCCCTTGGTTGCCATCGGCTGTTGGGGTATTAATTAATCTAATTTTATAAGTTTATAAAACTATTATTTGAGCTTTTATGTTTTCAAATATACTCGTACTTCTAAAATATTTGTAATACCTCTATAATTATGAATTGTGAAGGGAAAGAAGTAAAATATGAAGTGAAACAGTACAATTTGGTAACAGAACACTAATTATGTCATTAAACTTTGGACTTACTTTAATAATACCTAGTTTACAGTAATCTTCAGTTAATATTCATTTGCAAAAGTTTTTTTACGGATTTTCATTCAAATTATATGCAACTGGTACAGTATGTGAAAATTCCATGCCATCAAGACAATTACGGTACAAAACATTATTTACACTCGTAAATTTCAAAATATGTCTATTACACAAAATTAGTTGTGCATTTTTTCGAAATTATGGTTTTCCAGGTTTTTTCTTATTTCGGCACCATGTTTAGTCTTTTTGTATCGTACCAAACGGTTTCATACTCAGTTTACACATCGTCACAGATGAATAGCTTTTATGAACGAACCAAAGCTGCTCGATGTAAACAGGTTTACGCTGCAAACTTGGTCAATCAACTTACACCAGATATCCCGGGGCAAGTTCGCTCCAAGTTCTCCGTTCTGTCTTATCAGTCGCCCACGCCGACACAGTCGTGACGAATTGACTACGCGGATGAATTTGACTTCACTCTCCCTTTTCCTTAAAATTTATAAAATTACTTCCCTTGAAAATGTTTCTCAATGGAATATCCAGAATAATAATAAGAGGGTTGAAAACTTTAGTTTTTAAATTTGGATAGAACATTAGAATCAGCCATTTGACGGACCTCGTTCTAAGTGCGACTAAAACAGTGTACGTTTTTCTTTGTATTAGTTGTCAAATGTGCCGGTAACCTGAGGTGAATCAAAATCTATGCCAGGTATAGCTAGGATAGAAGAGTTTTTCCCTCAGGAGCATTTTGTTGTCAATTGCATCTTACCTATTATAATTATAATTTTATATAATTATAATTTAATTTTATGTTGGTTTTGGACATAAAAGTAATGAAATGAACAGGCAAGAGTTGTTCTATCGATCAAGACTTCGATGAGGCTCTACAACGGTTTACAAGAGTACATTTTACCGTTTTAGTTAGTTCATGCTAAAAATAAACCAAACGTAACAAGTCAAAGACGTGATTAGATTAGATTAGATCATTGAAATGGCAACCGTACTACAATGTAGGTATTTTAAACCAAGTATGAATGAGGATTGAGTGTAGGATGTTTGTGGCACAATCTTGTAGTCTCGTTACTGACTAAGGCTGACATGTTCCTTAGACAGGACTGTTAATTAATAGCCCAACAGCCGATGGCAACTAATGGACCTACAGTTTAACGTGGAATCCGAACCACGGCCTCTGAATTACGAATTGGTCTAATTATGAGGATGGTCTTTGCGGATTAAAGTAGAATTCAATAGTGCGGACGTTAATCCACACAAGAGAACGCTACATTCATCGACCATCTCTCACAACTACCCACAATTCGTACCTCCTTGTAGCTGGATTACAGGACATGCTACGGTCCCAGTCTAATTGGCTGCAATAAAACATTAAGAACAGCTGGTAATGTAACATTTCAATATACTACACAAATCTTCAAACATATTAATTACTAATAATAATGATTTATGTTTTTATAATACCAAATCATGTAAACACTCTTGACATCAATGACGTCATAAGTTTGGTTTACGTGGCCGTGTTATGCAACTCTCTGTTTTTTGAAAAGTTCAAAAGCTAAAAATAGTAATAATACTAAAGTAAAATATTTATTTTTTATGCGGCTTTCAATTTACTTGTCAAATTGCTTGCATTTACTTCCCTGTGGGAAATAGGTTAGATTATGGATACGTCTAAAGGGAATGTTTTTAGTTTATCTAAACAGCTGATCTTATTCCTTTAAATAAAAAATTCAATACAATAGCTCTGGTGGTTTCTAAGGAATCCTGTAACACGTTTTCCATCTTACAAATCACCAACACCCCCCACTAGAGCTTAGACATATCCATGTCAAAAATGTTTGTATTTACTTCCCTGTGAGAAATAGGTTAGATTATGGATACGTCTAAAGGGAATGTTTTCAGTTTATCTTAACAGCTGTTCTTATTCTTTTCTATTAAAAATTCAATACAATAGCTCTGGTAGTTTCTATGGAAACCTGTTACATATTTTCCATCTTAAAAATCACTAACACCCCCTCCCCACCCAGAGCTTAGACACATCCATGTAAAAAGTAGAATCTCTTAATTAAAAGTATGTCTATTTCCTCCATATAAAAGGACTTCTAGGATTTTTAACACTAAGCATTTTAATTAATTAGTACGAAGCTTTACCGTTGTTAAATGAATAAAATACGAGTAGTCAATGATGATAGTCCCCTTTAACAATATCATGTGGATTTTGAGTAAATATTTTTTTCTAGTTGATATAAAACAATCACTTCGTACACATAAGAATATTATGCGTGATTACTTTATATTATCCGTTGCAATTATTAATCTAAAAATTAATCGCCACTGCAAAAAAGTTAGTTAACCTTAGCTCATTTTTAACTGAACAGTTACACATGAATATTGAAACTCTCCAAAGAATAATGTTTTCCTCCATAAAGTTTAGTTCAAATTAAACTGGCAATAATAACCAAAATGAACACTTAAGCTTTTATGAACCATTTCACAAGTTTATACCAAGCGCTTTACACACTCATGAATTGTTTTTGGAAAGGTTAAGGAAGTTATTTCGTTCAGCTGGAATACATTACTATTTTAATTCTTTATTTACGTAATTTTATAAAATGATTAAATGTTGATGAGTTGTATGTAGTTTATTATTTAACAGTTTATTATTCTACAGTTAACGCAGTTAATAGGGAGATAGAAACAAAAATTAATATTTTCTTTATTATATTAAGTGATTGTAAAGTGACTGGTTAAAACTTAGTTATTTTTTGGCGTCATCCTGTAATCCAACTACTTGGAGGTCACTAGTTGTGGATAGTTATGAGCTATGGGCAGTGGGTCTAGTGTTCTCTTTTGTGGATTAACGTCCGCACTATTGAATACTACGTTTATCCGCAAAGACAATCCTCATGATTAGACCAATCCGTAATTCAGAGACAGTGGTTCGGATTCCACGATAAACTGTAGGTCCCTTAATTGCCATCGGCTATTGGGATATTAATTAACAGTCCTATCTAAGGAACATGTCAGCCTTAGTCAATAACAAGACTACAAGATCACACCACAATCATCATATACTCAATGCTCATTCGTACTTGGCTTAAAATATCTACTTTGTAATATGGTCACCATTTCAATAATATAATCTAATCTAATAGTACCTAATGGGAAAAATACAAAAACGACATGTCCGTGACTCGTCCAAAATCACCAAATATAAAAATTACTATTTGAAATACCCCATATATATGGGCTATTAAGTAACAGTCTAAGGAACATGTCAATCTTAGTCAGTAACAAGACTACAAGATCGCGCCACAATCATCTTACACTCAATTTTCATTCATACTTGGCTTAAAATACCTACCTTATGGTTTGGTTGTCATTTCAATAATCTAATCTAATTAATTCGAGGTTTAAACTCATAATTCACTGCTAAATAAATAACTAATTAAATTTAGTGATTTATGTATCTAACTGTGTTATTTTTGTAACTTACGGAGCTATTTGTAGAGTATGTTTGAATTAAATTATCTACTTAATACTTAGCGAGTTGAAAGAGTTTTTAATTTATATTTTTATATAATTTTCCTCATAAAAATGCCGTAATATCAGTGTTGTCTTAATAGCCAAGTAGTTAGCGTTTTGGACTTCGGTGTAAAACCTCGCGGATCCCGAAATGCCCATGTAGTTTTGGACAACTTTCTCAAAAAGCATTTGTGTATAATTTGTGACTATAAAATTTTCTATGGTGTAGAAAGAACAAAGAAAAATTATTAATCCGTTGTTATGTACACGATTTTTATAATCAGAATTATCGCTCTGTCCTTGAAAAAATTAATACTAGCCAAAATATTTTCCGGACACAATGGAGTCACTAATTCCAAAAAAGTCACTATTTCGTCAGCAGGGTTCGTCGTGTTCGATACTGCGTTAACATTGACATTGGAGGATTATCCAATAGCACAAGATGATTACCAAGCGCCAGTTATTGGATGACGACCTCACGTTGTTGGACACGTCAGCTGTGAGATCAGTCACATGATCACATGACTATCCATGTGCTCCATGTGTAAAGCGCACGTATATGTGGTCAATTTTTGTTTTCAAAACAGATTCATTTCACAAAAGAAAGGTTAACAAAATGATTTCATATGTGAATACTACATCTGATTACAGTTAATATTTATCAAAGTAGACTTAAAATAAATACAACGTTGCTTATATTAGTGTTAAACAAGTGATTCATCCCCTAGGCTTACGCTCGTGTGGGAGGAACTTCTCAAAATTTAATAAACTAACACACTTAGAGAGATGGAACCGCTGCACACTCAAATAAACGTAACTTAGGGTCTTAAACAAAACTAAACACTACTTATCATGGACCAAAGAATACAGGACATAAGAGAAATACATACAGATAGGTAAAGGTTGTAAACTTATAAGTTTACAAGAAATTAAATTTTACAATCTAGGAGTAATAAAATTAAAGAAATGTTGAAAATGGTCAAATTTTATTTTTGAACCGGCACAAGTAATTTCCTAAAACCATACCTGGCATTCCTAGTGAATCTATCATTTGAACTCCTGATATAGAACAATTTTAACACGTTATACATATAAAGGTTTGTGATTGAGAGAATATTAAGACATTGAAATGAAGGCCATAAATGATCAGTTTTACCAGAATTAGTTATATTAATCAAATGAACAACTATTGAAAAGTAATAAGAGGATATAACGTTAAAACGTAGGTGCCTCCCCAGCATACAAGTCCATATCCTATTCGCGAGTTTATAAGAGCATGGTAAGTGCTAACAATTTTATAATTTTAACAATTTAAACAAATTTTAACAAAATTTAACAATTTTAAAATCTACTAAAAGTCTACGGGTCCCATATTAAAATTACGTGTTATACATAGTACATAAACTAAAGCAACAATACATTTTAAAATAGACTAAAAAATCGAAAGCTTAAACTTAAAAATATTATTTTTATACTCAGATACCTTAAAAATATAGGGCGTATCTCACGTCCAAATCAAACTGTAAACCTGTGTTATCTATAATAGTATAAAGAAGAGGTGGTTTCTGTATGTTTGTGGGTTTGTTGTGACAAGTTACCACGACTGGAGGAACTTCCTGGAGGAAGAAGAAGAAAGAAAGTTAATTTGTTCAGATAAACCGCTGGATCGAAATCAATATTGCTGAAAATAATAGATTTAAGATTTCTACCGATACCTGTCTCTATTACGTCATTCCTTATCCTTTCTCAATATTACTTAACAGGTGGTACTTTGTCATGTTGTAGATACTTGGGCGGGCTTGTAAATATTTGAAATTACGTGTTGTATAAAATATTATTAGTAGATATCTCTACTGTGAATAATATCTTACTTCAAGTAAAGGATTTTTTTCTTAGTAAAATTTTCACGTTTTAGAATATTTATTTCATGCCGAAGAGAAAAGGTAACCTTTCTCAAATTTTTTTAACTGTGCAAAGGACGTGTACTTTTTAGCTTGTTCCAAAATTAAACTAGTAAACTAGTACATTATCACATAATCCCGTCCAAATCAGATCGTTCATCAGTCACTAACGAGTCGTTTTAATGAGCTGTGCAGTTGGCAGCACTGACATGCGGTGCGAGCCGCAGCGGCGCCAGGTCTCGGGTATTTCCGTCAGCTGGAACGTTGCCAGAACTGCACCTCCGGTCATTGTCACCAGTGTTACCAAAATTACCAGTTTAGTAGCATAATTTTGTATTCTGCAAATTACTATGTAAACAAAGCAAAATTTTACAAGACGTTATGGATAAACAGCTGGTCTTTCAGTAACGACAGGTCGTCAAAACCACCACACTCGTCTCTCACACATACTTACCGTGAAATAAGCACCAGGGTGGGTCGATGCCTTGCATGAATAATGAATCATCATAAGTGCGGTCATAAACTTCGTCGTCTTTGTGAGAGTCAACGATACACGCCATAACATGATATACATTACGATAGTCGGTTGATATTATGAGCTGACAGTTTGGACTTACGTGACTAGCCACTCGATAAGGTGCAGAATGGTTAAGATTTGTTCAAGATAAAAATATAACAGGCGAAACTTTAAGCCCTTTTAATCTTATTTCATGAAGTGTAATAAATTTAATTAAAATCAGAAGTAAGTAAGTAAATGACTATAAATCCATATATTTTTGGGATTTTCGCATGTCTTGACAATTTCAATCATCTAAGTTGACCGATTTTGAGATAAATTTATCACACAATCTAATGTGAATACTACACCAGACAAGTTTTGCATTCTTTCTAAACTTAAAGGTACAATTTGTTGTGAAAAACCTCTCAACTGCCGGGCCTAGGGCCTGTGTGGTGAAGTATTGTAGCAGCATGATTACATAGGGTAGGCAGAAGTGACCACTCATTATCCAACAGGAGTCAACGCGGCCACTGGGTTCTGCGTCTGTTTTTAGTTTAGGGCTGCAAATATTGAGTTTAACTGGGTTTGGAAGCGCAGATTTTCCGTCCACCTTTAATTTTAGAGTCTCAGATTCTATGTCCTAAGTTCATAATAAAAAAAGTACTGTATTTATCTGAAATTCGGCATGCACTTTGTTATCACCGTGGCGTGTCCTGTAATCCTTGGAGGTCACGAATTGTGGATTTTCTTTGGGTTTAGTGTTCTCTTGAGTGAATTAACGTCCGCACTATTGAATGCTACGTTACTCCGCAAAGGCCATCCTTATAATTAGACCAATTCGTAATTCAGAGGTAGAGGTTCGGATCCTACGTTAGGTCCGTTAGATATGCCATCAGCTGTTGGGCTATTAATTAACAGTTCTGTCTAAGCAACATGTCAGCCTCAGTCAGTAACAAGACTACAAGATCGCGCCATAATCATCTTACACTCATTTCTCATTCATACTTGGCTTAAAATACCTACCTGGGTAGGTTGCCATTTCAGTTAAAAGTATAGAGTATCTACATTATGTTTAGTGTTCATATTCTATGTCTACCTGATTTCATGGGTCGTAAGTACAGCGTATATCTGGGTTCAGGTGTCATAGATATTACATCTACCTCAGTTCAGGGATAAAATTTGCGCGTGTACGAACCAACTAGACTTCAAGAGGATTACCTCTGATAGGTTAGGTTGACCTCCGTTGAAAAACCCTTAAAAACGTAAAAAATCCAAATCTCTAAAAAACGGCTCCAACGATTTTGATTAAAATTTGTTAGTTTATAGTGCACAGAGTACTAAATAATTTGATACCACCCGCATATCTGTAAAAAGTACGGTTCAAAAGTTATGGGTTTTTAAATATCCAAAAAAATCAAATCTTTAAATTTTCAGCGAAAACAATAAAAGTAAAGTATAACTTGACTGGTACCATTTAAACCAGCTTAAAAAACTAAACTAATTAGTAATTTGAATTATTTGCCTATGACTAACTGTTCTAGAGAAAAGTTAAATTTACTGTTCATGATAAACGTAGTACGTTGTCTGAAAGCGCCCAATGTTATTCTTATGGAGAATATAAAAAAATAAATTTCTTCCTTATTTTCCAACCATTTTCCTTGAAACTTGGTTTCCCCATACAATTCGAACAATTAATTTAACTTTATCTCTCTTGTTTTTATTTTCAGAAATGGGATGACTATTTTTGAAACAATAAATTATTAAATGATAATTAGATTAACTTTGTAGAACATGGTAGTTTTATTACAGATTGTCTTTTTCAAATTTACTTAAGGGAGATAGTATGTGTCAGTCCACTGGTACCGTTTATTTAATGAGGCATAATCCATCGTGTTGTGTTTCGCAGATGCGTGCACATCACCGACATCGGCGTGGGCTACATCTCCACCATGCTCTCGCTGACCGCCTTGTTCCTCAGGTGGTGCTCGCAAGTGAGGGACTTTGGCATCCAACATCTCTGCGGCATGAGGAATCTCCAAGTGCTCTCTCTTGCGGGTAATTTTTGAACTACAATCTTATTCTATCTAGATTATTTATTAACTTGAGTTTATGGGCAGTGAGAAATGATATTCATACAGGAAATCTAGCTAGCTTAAATTTAGTTTTTTACTTCATTCTTCAATACAGTATTGAGACTGGAGTATTGTTTTAATCAAACATTTTTAACTTCAGTTGAGGGTTAAAATTGCTGGTCATATCAATCCACAACTATCGCACTAAAACAATCTTTGAGCTATTGACTGAAAAGTGTACTGAATGTGTTTACGTTGTTTATACATTAAAGGATTTAATTTAACCAATCAAGCAGAAGGCTGTACAATTTGTGCAGTAATAAGGGTCATGATTTTTCTCTATAATACGGTACACAAGTTATGGAAGAATAATTATTTCCAATAAACAACATTGTCCTTAGAGTGAAATGATTAATTAATTTTAAGGACAATTCATCCCAAAAATTGCCACTTCTTCCAAAAATCTTAAAACGTTCAGAATGAATACTTAATTGTTTATGATACTTAGATTGTTATTTCGTATATCTTCCATCGCGATTCGCTTAACAAAGTTTCATGTTTCTGGATCTGGAATTTGATTGATTTTATCTCTAGCTGAACTCGAACCTAATGTAATCTGGAATCTACTTTCCAGATCACCTGAGGAAACTTCGTAAAACTTTGTTTACTAATTTCAGATTTGAATTTCACAAATATGGTAGGGAAAACAATGTTTTAAAATTTATTTCAATGTAAGTGGATTATGACATGTTTATTACGCTACATAAATAAATTGTAAAATAAAGGTCGGTCCAAAATTAATTATATTTTAAATTTTTAACACTAATTACATGACAAAAAACTTCAATTAAATGATAAGTGTGTCATTTCTATTTTGAAAAGTTTCTAAATAGAGAATTAATAGCTTCTTCATGTTATAACTACCTCTTCCTCAGAAATGATTAAAATATTTTAATATCCCAAAAATTTTCCAAAATTTTAAATATTATTTATGAATAACACACATTATTATACAGATTAGTATTTTGTATTCTTTAAACTTCTTGCACTAACTAATAACAAGTTGGTAACAAAATATTCGAGCTGCTTTAAAAGTTTTAAATATAGTACTTATTTTAGTATATAGCAATAAACGTGTATTATAAAAATTAAAACATTTTTACCAGAAAACATTTATGTGGTTAAAAAATTAATACACTATAACTAATACCACACTAAACATTGTGGAACTTTTACGATTTCAACCAAATATGGACGAAATTACAATGTAAACGTTTTTTATTAATTTTTTAGCCACTTTTCTTGTGTTTAAATATATCTTTGTAAATATAAGTCTTAATGAATATAAAAATATACAGTTTTAGAATATTTTTAACACAATTTTACTTTACAGTTCACGAAAACTTCAATTAATACCAGTGATGAAAGTAAAACTTCAATTATTTCTATGCTAAGTTGAGTACACACAATAGAAATTCTAAAATAAAAGACTTAACTCCTATAGTGCGAGTAGAAACAAAACTACCTCTGTATCTGCCGCTGTTTCCTTTGTTGAAGATTCTATTGTTGTATTAATTAACAATGGCTCTCCGGAAAAATATCAAAACCTAAAGAAATAATTAATTCTATAAATAAAGTTATTCCTCCCTCTTTTGTTTTCTATCTCCTCTCTATTTTGACTCTTGGTAATATTTTGTATTTATTATCCAACACACATTACCTAGACCTAGACCTAGATCTAGTGTGGCAGTCCTGTGTATTCTTTAACTACATTCTTTTATAGTTGCACTAACTAATAAAGCTCTAAAGGGAATACTGTACAACAAAAAATATACGAGCTGTAAGGCTTATAAAAAAGTACTTATAAATATTAGTACCTGGTGACCGAGCTTTGCTCGTATAGAAAGAATAAGACGTGTATTATAAAAATTAAAACACATTTATTACCCAAAGAAAACATTTATGTGGTTTAAATAAAACCGATTTAATACACCATAACTAATATAGCACTGAACAAAAAGTTTTGCCTCTGTTAGGGATGGAACTCGCGACCTACGTTTTACGAGGCCAACACGCTACCGCTGGACCACGGCGTCTGCCAATTATGCGACGCCGTTTAAGGTCTTTTAGCCAACCTCAATCGTTTTAGCCGTTCATTTACTGTTTAATTATCTATACATTTATTATTAGCCTGTGATCAACTGATTTTGTTAGAAACAGAATGAGGATTGAAAAGCAAAAGAGAAATTTAATTTACACCAGTTAATTGGTTTGTTACAGTGGCTTCAAGCAATAGAATGAATATGTTTTCTTTCAAAACACAAAAGATTTTGGAAATACTTTTCTCTGCTTTTATTTCGCACAGTTATTTAACCCTTTAGTTTTTACAAATTGTTTAGTAATTTGATAATTTTTCATTTATTACATACATAAAATAAATATTAATGCAAAACCTCTATTCACATATTGTTCGTCGCCATCTTCAATCAACAACTGTCAAACAGTTACAAACAGATGTTTTGATTTGTATTGTTTACATTTTGATTCTCCATAAGCGTAATGTTGGTTTTTTTTATTTTTAACTTAATATTACAAGAAAACAAGAATTTTCCTGGGCATTAGACCTATCTAGAACTTATTTTCTTCTCCGAAATTAGTTATTTCCAAAATATAAAGAAAATCCTTAGTGTCATTTTGTATATATATACAAACCTTACTCGTATTATAGTATTGGATAACAGTTAGATCAATATTCCACTAGGATCTTGAACATGTTTTGATTCTATTGCTTCACTTCACTTCTCTATGTTTCAGCTATCATTTTCCGTCTTTCAACTCTCCTACTCCAGACCTCACTCATTTTAGATCCCCTCTTCCTACCGATTCTAGCATAATGTGTTAAATGGTACCTAAAATCAATAAAAAGTTAGTCCAGAATTCGTTAGAATTTATTAGAATTTTCTAGGAAGGTCTATAAAACTGCACGACTCATTCAAAGTACAGTATTTACAGCTTTCATTTTCTATCTTATAACTCCTCTCCTCACAACCCGATCTCTCCCATATATCCTATTCCTACAAATCCCAGCACAATGTGTAAAGTGGTATCTTAAAATTATTATAAGAGCTAAACCAATTTTTCAGGAAGGTATAGAAAAAACTATGAATCTTTTAATGTCTACATTCAGCTTTCGTCTTCTTACTCTTTTTCTCCAAGCCCCTCTCTTCTAAATACCCTCTTTTACAAAGTCCAGCATAATATGTACCTAAAATGAATACAAGAGCTAGGCCAATTTTCCAGGAACATCTAGATAATTCTATGAATCTTTCAAAGCACTTACAGCTTTCGTCTTCTGTCTTTTAACTCCTCTTCTCCAGACCCCCCTCGTGTAGACTCCCTCTTCCTACAAATACCAGCATAATGTGTACCTAAAATTAATATAAGAGCTAGACTAATTTTCCTGGAACGTCTAGAAAATTCTATGAATCTCAAACTACTTACACCTTTCGTCTTTTGCGTTTTGAAACCTCTTCCAGGTACTTTTCTGATCATAATATTCATGATAGTAGACTACTGATACGGGGGTTCTGCTTTTAATCCTCCAGATCCCCCTCTCTCATGTCACCTTTTTGCAGAACCCGCTTTTCCAAATATATAGGAGTTATAAGGAACAACTGGATAATTCCATGAGGCCATTTAAACATATTTCTGTTACAGGCTGTCCCCTCCTGACTTCCAGCGGGCTCTCCAGTTTAATCCAGCTGCGACACTTACAAGAGCTGGAGTTGACAAACTGCCCTGGAGCCTCCAGGGAGCTGTTCGACTATCTGAGAGAGCATCTTCCTCGATGCCTTGTCATAGAGTGAATCTTCTACCGGGGTCGAGTGCTTGAGGGCACGTTGTTCGTTGAGCAATGGATTTTTGAGTTGAGAGAAAGCTTGGAGCAAAAACTGTTAAGCTGTTAACGTATCTCTCACAAAAATATTCACAAAATATGGGTTTTCACAAATAATTTCCTGTCTCCAGTACATATTTGTTGTTTTACTTTGGTTCAATAATAACATTCAAATTATGCTCATTTATAAAGACACAAAATTTTTACTATGCTGATACTGCTCAACCAATTATCTTTTTGAGATGCTCCATATCGTTTATGGGTTGTGGAAACATTTTATTGGTATATTTTTTATTAATTTTTAATCAGGTTTTTAAAAAAATATATTTTCAAATCTGCCAAAAAGAAACTTTCTTTTACAGGAAATCAGAAAACAACATGCACTTTTTCTAGAAAAGATCCCACTGGTCAGATTAGAACTCATATCAATGCTCAATACAATAATGAAAAAATTGTCACCCATGGGTTATCACCCCCATTACCTAAAGGGGTTTCTTTTCACAAAAAAATATTATTGATTATTTTTGGTCACCATTTAAAATTTTCCTCCTCATATTCTACGTGACATTATCTAGAAGGAAATAAAGTATATTTTTAATATGTCAGGAAAGAAGAGTGTTTTAGATGTACATATATTCTTTACGATCTGTGCCTGGAAGAGGTGAAATATGTATCTATTTTTCGATTGTACATAACAATAAAAATGACAGTTATGAAATTGATGTTGATATTTTGATCTCTTGAGTGTTTTGGGTTAGAGGAGGCGATGAAAAGGTTGTAAATAAAAAAAGATTTAGTTTGAATTGAATGTGGTCCATCAGTGTTGAAGACAACTTTCCTCCTCTCTTAATGACTTATATTCGTCTGTGATGCATGGTTTAAGTAAATGTGAATTTTCTACAAGAAAATTCCCAAACCTTTTTTACTTTATGAACAGTGCATTTTACTACCTTTCTAGCTCAGTTCTGTACCCTTTATGGTTTTTGTTACCAACTAACTAGTCAAGTAAATAGTTGTACCATACTTACGTTACCACTGTTTATGTACCGTGTGTTATAGTGCAATACATCACTATATTCTACTATTTTCTATTTTCAGAGAAGTTGTATCTTGTTAATAATGTTACATTAACATTAAAACATATTCTCAATAATATTCGCTGTAAAACTTAAATATACGCAGCATTTTATGATGTTAATTTAGTACAACCGATTGTTTTAACGATAATATTACATAAGTTACGTTTCTAGAAGGTCTAAAAGATATTTTGCTTCAGTACAACATTGGTTACCGTTTCATGCATCGGAACCACCATTGCAAATCAGATTGTCCAAAAGGCACGATGTCATTTTGTTATGTTCTGCGGTTAAAGGTTGTGACAGAAAGAAAAATCGTAGAATTACCAAAGGTTATGATGCACAAATGTAAATATTTAGCGTAAATACTTGCAGATATCAATAACTACAGATATGATATTGTCATCAAATTTATGTTTGATTAGAAAAAAATTACGTCTTTAAAAACATGTTATAAAAATAACCCAGATATGCCTAATGCCACCAAGTAGTTGTAAATATTTTGACATTATTCGTTCTTACGCATGAATATCGTTAGGCAGCAAAATAATATACGTTAAGAAAATACTATCGGTTATTTTATGGCTACTGGGTTTAGTCTTACGTTGATTTAGCTGAGTAAAAAGCATCTCTACCTCTAAACTTTGTTATTAGGAAATTCGAGACATAACACTCACTATTGTTGTACATATATTGATGAAAACAAATTCTTCATAAGACTGATATATTTCTTGTTAAAATTGTTAATTGTTGTATTTTCAACCTTTTCGCTGATCTTCAGTGAATATTTCTTCTTAAACTCTAAATACAAGCTTTGGATATCGTAAAGGTCCCTAATTTGTGTAATACAATCGTTTTTCACTTTCCAAAATAATATTAGAAATTTTACCAACTCCAGTTAGTACAATTTTTACTTTATCGTGGGATTTCTGAACTGGCTCCATCTTCAGGTGAAGGGGTTTTATAAATTTTTCAAGGAATTGACCTAATAATACAAATTACAAAAAAGACAGTTCCAACTTAAATGTTTTGGCTCGACGGATATACATAATACGACGGACATATATAATATATGTCTTATAAATAACTGTCCTTATTGAACATCTTTTAATTTTCTCGACTCATTCTAGAGTTATGCTAATAGTCTGTAGCCTATTTTAGATTTCCTCTCACCTGGACATGGTGTCTAATTTCAGAACCGGAAACCGTAAACTTAATTTTTCATAATTTAACAACCAATCCAAAGATGTATTTTAATATTAATGTTATTTTAAACCTTTTCTACGTTAAAATTCATCACAAAACTTATTTACAAGCACTTTACTGAATCCCAAGAGAAGCTATAGTAAACACAGACTTCATCTATTCAAATCAGTAAAATTCAAGTATTTTCTCTAATTTTCGAAAGCTAGTTTATCACTAAACTCCTAGTACAGCCTGAAACGCACGCAATCGTTCCTATAATACACTAATGTAAGATGTAAATACAAATCAAACCCCTGAGCAATACCATGTCCATTCAATGATTATTCTGAATCTGTTCAGTAATTTGTTTGCATTCCAATTATTGTTTAAAACTAAACTGTTTTGCCTGTTACCCGTTCTATTATCAGTGTGTTGATTGTTTTCATATTTTATACTTAATTTTTATACAATATATCTGTGAATTTTTCCTAATCGAAAATGTTTTGACATATTTTTAAAGCAGTTTCTGTTTGTTTGATAGTGTCCTTTAAGATTATTTTATATAAACTAATAATGAATGAACGGCGAATGAATAAATATAGAATTATACTAACAAAACGTAAATAAAAATTTTTAGAGAATTAGTATTCCAGTTTGAAAACGATAATCTCATAACGGGGTATACGATATGTAAACTTATAACTAATGGAAAGAGAACCCAATTAGATTTATATTTTACATATTTATACGCAAAAACACTCAATATTACTTGGTATGTGTATTTTAATCCAACTATATTTGGAATTTTAAGTGACAGTTCAGGTCATTGAACTTCAGTGGCTCTTAAGTTTGTGTGGTAAAGGTTAAATAAATTAGCATTAATCTTGAATCTTAAATTTTGACATACATAGCGTATGCCAGAGCACGCTAGAATATGTATCTTAACCAACCAAACAACCTAACCAAACAATAAGCCATAACAAAGCCGTATAACAAATAACAATAAGCCGTATAATGTAAAAAAATCCTTAATTGTTAAACCATTCAAGTTTCAGATCAGAATTAATCAGTAAATTCTTCGTAATATACACGAGGACACACTAACTGAGATGTGTTTATTTGATTAGAATTAGGTTTAAGGTTTCGCTGTATTATATTTGTATTGTGTTTAGTTTGACCGTGTTGAATGACTGTTTCTAGTGTGCGCTCGATAGATTGTCTGGTTGTCCATTGGCGGTAGATGAGCTGTGATGATGTTCATGTACATTTCTCTAGTCGCAATAAACATTTTGAAAATCTTCAAACTCTTTTGTATTTATTCCTTGTATTTCTATAAATGTATGGGTATTTTTAATTTGTAACATTGTTACCAACAGCTCATCAATGTTTAGATAAGTCAAAATTGATGATCGTAAGAATCCTACACTAACTGAGTTTGTGTATGTGATTAGTAATTTTCGTTTTAATGTAATGAGATATTTATTTGATCATGTTTAGTGTTTATTAGATGTAATATTGTAGCGTATGAAGCTTATGTACTTTTTTTTTCCATCGCATAAACATTTGAAACTTCATTGTATTTATTCTTGTATTTCTATAAGTAATTTTTTTATATTTTTTTTAATAACATTAGTTTGACGGGCAAGTTCTGATTAAGTCAAAGTTGATGATGAAAATAATGGTAGATCTGTGGATCATGACCTTAATACTGACACTTTAATACCTTGCTGTCTTTAGGTATCGGTAATAAGATGAGGTTAAAAAAAATTTGAATACACCTAAAGGACCTTAAAAGGTTATTTTGATTCTTGTACCAGTGTGACAGTTTGGTTTAACCTACAACATTATTGAATTGCTTTATTCAAGATAATGGAAATATTTTAAGCATAAGTATAATTGTGTTGGTTTTAACATAAATTATTTCAGTTAATAGTTTGTTATTGAAAAGGTGTTTTATTAAGTGATTGAAAATGAAATCTCTTAAAATATTATTGATATATTTGAACACATACTATGGAAATCTTTCCTTTTTCATATATCAGATGTAGATCATCTGTTGACTAGGTGAAAAGCTGAATGTAACAAACACTAAACATGAGCTCACTTAGTCGAAAATTATAGGGAATTGGATTTTCTTGTATGTATATGGTTGGCTAAAGAAAGATGGTAATAGTTCATGTAAACAGTCTAGATGTAGCCGTTAAAAATGGAAAATCCATTACAGAGTTAATACTGTAAAAATATGAATAGGAAGCTCCAGAAAAGATGAACAGGTATGGTAAACATATGGTTCAGTATTGGTTTGAAACCAGTGGCGTAGATACACTTTTTCCATGGGAGGGGATATAAATACCCCCCTCCCGGGTGAAGCCCTATTCTAGAGCATGTACTGTAGGGTATATAAGGGACATTTCAGTGAGTTGAATACTATATAAAGATCATGCAATACCTCCGTTGCCATCTTGGACTCCCGTCTCACATGAACAATATTAATTTTTTGACAGCAGTTCAGATTAATTGATTGTCATGAAAAATGGCTGAGGTGTCAAGTGATTATCTAAGGAATTATATTTTATTATTTTATATTGTAAAAAAGATTTACAGATTGTTATTTTACACTCATTATTTTGTTAACTAGATGTGACTTGTCAATTGATTATCGAGTGAAATTGCAAGGTAATTATATAAAAACATTTTTCAATAATAATTTAATTCCCTAGATAACCACTTTATCTTAAATCTGACACCTCAACCATCTGTTTACGACTATCGTGTAGCTAGTAGTGCTGTCACAAAATAAACATAGTTCTTATGGACCTAAGACGAAACATTATGCCAGTTAGATCACTCAAAATGCTATTCGTCCTACAGGCTAATGGGGCGTGATTTCTTGAAATACTACGTGCACCGCCAGGAGGAAAATGAATTCTATTATTTTATGTTTATTCATAAATATGAATAATGATTGAGTGATTATATTTATATTTTGTTTCACAACATATACTGTAATGTATTTATGTTATGCTATTTTCTCGTATTATACACTTGTTTTACTCTAGTGCAGTTTCCTACACTACGACGTAGGGCGTTTTTTCAAAATTTATGGAAATTTCTCAGGCTAAACAGAAAATGATAGGCCCTATCTCTTTCAAAGTTTGTTTAGTAGCACAATTGTATTAGTTATAAGATTTTGCAACTGAGCGATCTTGATGGCGGGAGGGATGACCAGTCGGGGAAGATCTCTTAGTTCAAATACTCTTACACTGTATTTCGACACGCAACTTACAGTAACAGCAACGCACTGCTTTTTTATATTATTTGTTATTGTGTAGTGGTGTTTCAGGATATTTTTGTTTTGAAATTATTAGTAAACGTGATCGTTATGGGGGGGATATATCCCCCTTATCCCCCCCCCGTATCTACGCCACTGTTTGAAACATGCTTAGAAAATATACATGAGAATTTAATGATTTAGAGGTGTTATTTAAAATAAACGGTATCAATAGACTGACACATACTTTCTCCATTAAGTAAATTTAAAAAATACAATCTGTAATAAAACTATCATTTTCTTCAAAGTTTATCTAAATATCGTATAATAATTTATTCTTTCAAAAATAATCATCCAATTTCTGAAAAAAACAACAAGAGAAACAAAGGTAAATTAATTGTTAGAATTTTATTGGGGGAACCCAATAAACCCTCGGTAATGCCAAGCTTTTAGAGTTAGTTTTGTTTGGTGATTTTACCTTATGCTTCATACCAAGATTCATGGAAAACAGTTGGGAAATAAGGAAGAAATTGATTTTTTAATATTCTCCATAAGAATAACATTGGCACTTTCAGACAACGTACTGAAACATAATGAATATACTGCGTTTCTCATGGACAGTAAATTTATCTTTTCTCTGGAACTGTTAGCCGTAGACGAATAGTTCAAAATACCAATTTGTTTAATTTAAGCTGTTTACAATGGTGATAGTCAAGTTATGCATTGCCTTTATTATTTCGCTGAAAATTTAAATTTTTTTACATTTAAAAGCCCATAACTTATGAACCGTCATTTTTACAGACATGCGGATGGTGTCATATTATTTAGTACTCTGTGCACAATACACTATCAAATTTTGATCAATATTGTTAGAGCCGTTTTGAGAAATTTTGATTTTTCAAGTTTTTTAAGGGTTTTTAGGGGTCATCTTTCCAAAAAATGAAAAAAACCCCTGGAGATTCGGTGAATACATACATATATACATGTATACATATATACATAAACAAAAACATATATACATGCAAAATTTAATCTAAATCAGACCAACAGGGTAGGCTGTGGCTCTGTACACATCCAGACACACACAGACACAGACAGACACACAGACGGACAGACATTACATCGAAACCCACTTTTTTGGATTAAAGAGACCTCAAAACAGATATATCCACTCTTAACTCAAATTCTAAAATTTGGACGAAAACAATACTTTCTCCATATTCTACGTATAAGGGGAGAAAGTAAAAGGACTTATGATAGAACTAATGAATTCACTGAACTCAACAGACCAACTGAACTGGTCAACTGAAACTAAACAGACAACTGAGGCAGAAACTATACAATCCTGCACACAGAACATTCTGTGTTTTTTTATAATAACAACAGCTGGTGTTACAAACTAGAATAAATAGTGGTTTAAATTTAAATTTAAAAAATAATAATAAAAATGAAGCCCAAGTTCTGAAACATTTCATGTGGTACTCAATGCAAAAGTACATTCTAGGCCAAATTTCAGATAATTTTGAGTCATCCATCACCATTCCAGCACAATGGATATTTTAAATCTGGTGAATTTGTTCATATTTATGTATTATAGCCTATTGATGATTTACTGAAACATATTTTTAACAAAAATATTAGTTTTTTTGGTTATAGCCCACTTTGAAAATTTAAAAGGTAGAATGAAAAAATAATAAGCTAACTGAACTAACACGTCCTCAGAATATCACGTTCTGGGAAAACTTGTTATCCTAATCTCGTAATTTGCTGCAAGCTTTTTCATCTCAGATCTTTGAAATTTATATTACTTCACCTAAGGCAGCTAAAAATATTTAAAAACTAAAGTTATTTTAAGATTAAACATTTTTGCTCATAACATTTGTACCAAATTAAAACATTAAAAATATTCATGGGAACAATTAAAAAGACAAAGGTATTATTCTCGGGTTCTATTTTTATACAGAGTGTCTCAGAACTCTGTACAACCTCTTTAGATATCCTAGATCAGTATACTATATAGGTATAAATATCAAATTTAAATCGTTTGGATTTCTCAATAACATTTCAGTTCATTTTGTTTTTCTCACAATTCATTAAACGTATTTTTAATTGGTTTATTTTTTATATTTTCTTTTCATCAAATACACAGATAATTTACACAATAGTGCCATTGCTTACCTCTGTTGTTAAAAACTATTTGAGAGAAAAACTCTTACATTATTTTTATCGGCCAATAATTTAGTTTCTTGGAAGAACATGTTAATAAAAGTGAGCAAAACTTTTGGATATCTTACTTCATTGTAGAGTTCTTTAAATCTAATTAGGTCCAATGTAGGCTACGTTGGACCTGCACTGTTAGTCTCATAGACATAATCCTTTTTTGAACTTTAAAAACTAGGTATTATTAATTACAGTTGTACTAAAATCATCAAAACAATTATACTCTTCTGAACATTTTAAACGAATAGGCTACCAGTTTTAGGTTATTCTAATTTCAAGTTTGAAATGGCCTCCATTTTAATAAGTTTTTAAGTTGTGTTTTGTATTATTGACATTTATCGATTTTCATACTTTTTTGTTACACTTCTGTATTTATACCTAGGCCTAGTCTACTATATAAATACACATCCCTTTAAATTGCAGTGCAAATAGAATATTTACACTTCAAGGAAATAGTCTTCTTTGTCCACGTGTTGGCTTCATCCCAATGACATTTGACGTGTCTACTTTGGAACTGGCTAGAGGAAGACTCAGGAATGCACCTAGAAAGAAATATATCTGGAGCTTAAACAAACCAAAACTCTGTTCGCCCTCTAGGATAAAAATAGTTGGTCTATAAACATACCATTTCCTGGAGATTTTTTTCTACTTCCCTAATCTTAAAACAGAAGAATTTAAAATGAAGGGCGTCCAAAACTTGACATAACCGAGAGTTAGTTTTCTAATTGTTCTCGATTTTACTAATAATTAGTTTTACTGATTTTCACTACTTTTTAATGTTATAGCCTTCTTAAACCATTTCTTGAGCAGATATTCGTTTTATCGCTCGATTATTAACAAGTTTAGTCATAACCTATACAAAATTATTGTACTATTAGTTTTTTGTTTTATTTTTAAACATATGGCTTGAGAGACAAACGTGTACTTAATTCTGAAAAATTAAATAAAAATGTTTGTATTGACTTCCCTGTGGGAAAAAGGTTAGATCATGGATATGTCTAAAGGGAATGTTTTCAGTTCATCTAAACAGCTGTTCTTAATTTTGGTCGTTCAAATTGCTAACAACCCCCCCCCAGAGCTAAAACATATCCATTTCAAAAATAAAACAAATATTGTACTTAAGTAAAATATAAAAATTCGAGTTTTTTTGTCATTCAAGAAAAAACTTAATGTTGACACATTAAATTTATTTTGCTCAAACAGATGTGTATTGTTTGTTTTAGATAATGATCTAAAACAAAAGTAAAGTAAAAGTAAAGTGGCTTTTAGTTCTAGCCTTAAGAAACCTGGATAAACTGATTAAAAACAGTTTGGGGACATGAATAGTTTTAGGAAAATATATCCATTAACATTAAATCGTATAAATATACAACAGATTTTAGTCCTCAACATAAGTTCTCCCAAAAAACTAAATTATTGGCCGATAAAAATAATGTAAGTGTTTTTTTCTCTCAAATAGTTTTTAACAACAGAGGTAAGCAATGACACTATTGTGTAAATTATCTGTGTATTTGATGAAAAGAAAATAAAAAATAAACCAATTAAAAATACGTTTAATAAATTGTGAGAAAAACAAAATGAACAGAAATGTTATTGAGAAATCCCGACGATTTAAATTTGATATTTATGCCTATATAGTAGTATACTGATCTAGGAACAATATCTCTAATGGTTGTACAGAGTTCTGAGACACTCTGTATAAAAATAGAACCCGAGAATAAAACCTTCGTCTTTTTAATTGTTCCCATGAATATTTTTAATGTTTTAATTTGGTACGAGTGTTATGAGCAAAAATGTTTAATCTTAAAATAACTTTAGTTTTTAAATATTTTTAGCTGCCTTAGGTGAAGTAATATAATTTGCAGAGATCTGAGATGAAAAAGCTTGCAGCAAATTACGAGATTAGGATAACAAGTTTTCCCAGAACGTGATATTCTGAGGACGTGTTAGTTCAGTTAGCTTATTATTTTTTATTCTAGCTTGTTTCAAAGAGGTCTATAACCAAAAAAAACTAGTGTTTTCGTTAAAAATACGTTTCAATAAATTATCAATAGGCAATAATACATAAATATGAACAAATTCTCCAATTTTAAAATATCCAAAACACAAAAAAAGCTAAAACTAAATATTTTAAAACGATCAAAGATAAGATTACATAATTTAAAAATGATAACACAAATGTCAAATGATAAAACAAAGATAGAGTTGCAACAAATATAAATAAATGTTACAATAATTTTAATAAAAATAACTTACTGTCATCGCATAACTCTTCGCGATTCGTTGTCTCCAACATATTTGAGTAGGCTTCTGATGTTTCTGATTTCTGTTACTCATTTTTGACAGTTATTTTTAGTATTTTTATTAACTTTCTGAAATTATGACCAACCCAGGGTATTTTAAACCAATCATGAGTGAAAAATTAGTGTAAGACGATTGTCAATGATTGTGATCTTATTACTGAGGCTGATATGTTCCACAATTTTGTCTCTAAATCACAAACTGGTCTAATTATGAGGATGGTCTTTGTGAATGAATGTTGTATTAAATAGTGCGGACGTTAATCCCACACCAAGGAATATAGCATGCACCATCCCTTCATGACCTCCAAGTTGTTGGATTGCAGGACACGCCACCATCCCAGTCCCAGGTAGGTAACTGTGAATTACCCAGTTCCAATCCCTGTATGATAACATTCCAAGTGCAGCTCTATGAGTACCAAGAATGCAGCTAAATGTCAACCCGTGTTGTCCCGTGTAAACCCACGCGCTCATAAACAGTGGCGTTGTCGCCCCCTTTCAAAGGGTTGTGTTGTCATGGCAACGACAGTGTCGTCCAACCCCTTGAGGTCACGCCACTCTGTCAGTGTTTACAACAATGTGTTATCTGCGTACACGGTCAATGTCAGTTTTGTGTTTGAGAATTTCAACGGTTTGCTGTCTAGCAGTATTTTTCCTAACTTCATTACTTTTATATCGATTATTTAATTATTGAGTTATGCTGGATTGTACGAGTAGCCTATACGTTTATTAATTTGTACTGTACTGATGTTGAAATTCAGACTAAAATATCTTTTTTGACGTTTTTTTTAATTATTAACAGATTTTTTTGTTTTTTACGATATAAATAGCAAACGTTTTCTTATTGTATTTAGGATTAGTTATCTTTATTTTATTCGTCTCGAAGTTTTTTCTTCAAAAATGGATGCATAAAATAAATAGCACTAAAATGTCAACCTCCATTTAAATGTGACTGTTAATTGATTTTTGTCATCTTGAGTTTAGATAAACTGTGTGTTATTATGTTAGTCTGATTTGTATTGTATGAATTATAGTAAACCATGTAAGAATTGTTTTAAGTTTTAATCATATTTTACGTATATTCCGTAAATCCCGTGTATTGTGTAAAATTTGTTTCTATTTTAATCATATTTATTATTCGTTATATTTTCATTTTTAGTCTAGGCCTAGACAATATTTGTATATTTATAAGCCACGCGTTTACTTGGTAAGAACGTATTTCCACGAAAAGATTCTCAAACGAGGAATCAATCATTTTGTGTAACTTTTTATTTCTTGATATATTTGATTCTATCCGCTTTCAATTTTATGGTTACGGTAGAGGCCTACCAATCCACAAATAGCATTAATCTTTAATTGTTTTTTATTAAACTTCTGATCCGAAGATTAATTTTCAAACAATCTTGGGATGCTTTAGCATTTTTTTTATTTTTAGACCCAGCCACCTTTAAATTTTCTTTCTTAATTGCATAATTCTAATTTGTGTTTATATCTAAAGTGTTCATATTTTGTAATACTTCACTATCGTTGACAGGTTTTGTGTGCAGATATTTCAATACTTATCGTAATTTGTTATCGTAATATTTATCGTAACCCCAAAAAAGATCGATCAATTTTCAAAGATAACTAAAGAATTTAATTTAATATTTTACCAATACTGGCACAAAGATACCAAGGAAAACTCTCTTCTGGTTTTATTCGAACCAGAATTTGTCATTTGTTTTTGTTTACGACCATGTTTTTTCTAGTAACCGTGTAATTAATCTTAAAATACGTCCGGAATTTGTATTAAATTCCTTAATGTTTATGTTAGTCTGATTTGTATTGTATGAATTATAGTAAACCATGTAAGAATTGTTTAAGTTTTAATCATATTTTACGTATATTCCGTAAATCCGTGTATTGTGTAAAATTTGTTTCTATTTTAATCATATTTATTATTCGTTATATTTTCATTTTTAGTCTAGGCCTAGACAATATTTGTATATTTATAAGCCACGCGTTTACTTGGTAAGAACGTATTTCCACGAAAAGATTCTCAAACGAGGAATCAATCATTTTGTGTAACTTTTTATTTCTTGATATATTTGATTCTATCCGCTTTCAATTTTATGGTTACGGTAGAGGCCTACCAATCCACAAATAGCATTAATCTTTAATGTTTTTTTATTAACTTCTGATCCGAAGATTAATTTTCAAACAATCTTGGGATGCTTTAGCATTTTTTTTATTTTTAGACCCAGCCACCTTTAAATTTTCTTTCTTAATTGCATAATTCTAATTTGTGTTTATATCTAAAGTGTTCATATTTTGTAATACTTCACTATCGTTGACAGGTTTTGTGTGCAGATATTTCAATACTTATCGTAATTTGTTATCGTAATATTTATCGTAATCCCAAAAAAGATCGATCAATTTTCAAAGATAACTAAAGAATTTAATTTAATATTTTACCAATACTGGCACAAAGATACCAAGAAAAACTCTCTTCTGGTTTTATTCAAACCAGATTGGATATTGTTTACTATTACTATTCACTATTAAGTTTACTATTCAAATTATTAATCGGCTGCAAAGATAAAAGTTTAGATTAAATAGTTTTTGCTACTTCCATATGTAATTAAAAACTGAATCTATTTACATTCGATTCAGTGACGTCATTTGTTTTTGTTTACGACCATGTTTTTTCTAGTAACCGTGTAATTAATCTTAAAATACGTCCGGAATTTGTATTAAATTCCTTAATGTTTCCTAAAAAGAGCCATACCTTCACCCATGAGAGGAAGATAGGACACTTTTTCTGGTGAAATAGTAATCCCTTTAGGTATTTTAATTGTAAATTTCAATACAAAAAGTAGGAAAATAAATTAATTGAACTATTATAACGTAATGAGTTAAGAACCGTCTGAATGAGATTTTTTACAAATTTAGTTTAAATCGTCATTTTGTTATATCTCCAACACTGGATATGTTTAAGCCAAAAACAACCACGCTTAAGCACAACTTAGCAAAAATAAATTTTTAAAACAAGTGTAAATGTTTGGAAAGATTTTTGTCGTTTCTCCAAAATTTTATTTTTGCTACTTAGGCAGTTCTTGACTTGAGCCATTCAATTGTAATCTGCACCTTTGTGATGAGTTCTGCAGTATTAGAAAGGAAGTTTGAATCAGTTCCGGAAGTGTAAGAGGAAGAAGAACACTGCTTCCGAGATCTCATAACCGCACGAAGCTGTGACCTAGTGGTTGTAGTGCTCGTCTCTGCTTTATTACGACATGTGTTTGTTTGGTGAGAAACTACTTGTATCTGTCTTACTCCACAATTATCTATTTTATACTCGATCGATGCCGCTGTAATTATAAAATAACATTCCGTTGAAACCTAGCTGTAAAATATCCTTAATTTTCGATAGGTTAAGTGGTGCAGTGGTTTTATAAAATTTGAGCCTCAATTTCAAAACGGGAAAAGTGGTGAGATAAGGAGCCACACAGGATTATTTTCTGCTCAGGGTATAAGTTAAAATTATGAACTTTTTTCATTATAGTTCTTTTAAGTGATTTTTTTTACTTTTGAGGAATTTTTCTCCCGATATTTTATAATGAGTATTATTGGAGGTTTCTACTACTGTATTGTTTTATCGATCTAGCTAACCCGGCAAACTCCGTACCGTCCAACAGTATATACGTGTTAACTTTAAGATTGGCCGTGTTCCGAAGTCGAACCGCATTACGGCTTCGTTGTGAAAGTCCAAATCGTGTCAAAGCACGTCACACGTGGTCACAAAGCACGTTGGTCGTGGCTTAGTTAATAACAATACTGATACGATAGGACATATTAATGACATTTCCACAACACAAATAGATCTAAGTGGATTGCTTCACAGTTGTCCAATCCAACCTAAACCCAAACCAAATATAACTGCGATAAGGCAAAGATTTTATAGGAAAGATTATATTTTCTGAATCGTGGCATTGTTTATAACTATACTCGTGTAATCTAACAGTCATTAATTCCAAAACAAACAAAAAAACAAGATAAAGATGAAAACTTAGCTCATAAAAACAAGATGATCACAAACATTTACTGAAAATAACGCACAATGACGTTAGCTCAATGACTGGTGAAAATAAAGCGACACAAAATCAGCTGTTAATAAAATATTCACATTGTTGATATGATCGAAATGCATCACGTCTTTTCCTCATAAGCTTAACATGTAAAAACTTAACAAGCCAACGTGGTTTAGCCCTAGGTGACAAAACTGAATATGCCTATATCCTGCTCGGAGCAGAGGCGAATCCAATAATTTAAAGATAGTTAAAATCGGTCCATTCGTTCTCGAGTTATGAATGTTGTAGCTAACACGACTTTGTGTTTTAATACATAGATTAACAAATTAATTTAACCAATCCAATAACGCTATGAAATTATCTACAAAAGCATAGTAAATAAAGTATACGGTATACTATGTTGTGTAAACTGTAGGCCTATGCTGAAGTGTATATACTGAGTAGGCCTACTGTGTATAATATTTTGTGAATGTATTATAACATTTTGTGTGTACTGTATACTTCTTTATGCACGTTATATGACATAGTGTACATACTGTATACTATTTTCCTTAATTGGCACCAAGGATATGGTTAAGTTTCTTTAGATTTTTCTTGAATTCACTTTATTATGATGCGGAGTGTATAAACTTGTATCATGAACGTGGTATATGGAAAGCACAAGAATATTCAGTGACAAAGACATAAGGACACTCAACAAGAGAGGTTCTTGACGCTGCTTACACAAACTAAAATGGCTGACAGGAACTGTCGTCCTCCACTCCATACATGACACGCTTCACAGACTTCCGGTGGAAACTTAAATGTTTGAACAGTGTGAATAGTAGATGAAGTTATTCCAGAAAATGGGATTGTACGAGGCACACGTTTAAATGACTAGACTCTAACTGTATAAATATTTGAACTAAAATACCCCTGGCACAAAAAATGAAAAAAATAAAAACATAGTTAAATATTTTCTTAACTTTAGTTAAATACGTTTTAATGTTTTATTCCTTCCGAGAACAACGGTGTGTGTTGATAAATGCTATGATACTTAAATTAAATACCAAAATCATTGAATTGAGGTTTACAAGCTATAAATAAAAAATTGCAAGTAGGAAGGTGTGAAATGTATACGTTGTTAGACGAAATTGAACTTTTGAGTTCTTAAATAATAAGTACCTGGTGACCGAGCTTTGCTCGTATAGAATAAGACATTTATTATAAAAATTAATTAGAAAAATTAAAACACAATTATTACTCAATGAAAACATTTATGTGGATGGAACTCGCGGCCTATAGATCATAAGGCCGATACGCTACAACTCGGCTACGACGTTAGTCAATTGAGCGATGTCGTTTAACGTCTTTTAGCCAAAGCCGATCTTTTGTTATCTGTTTAATTATCCATACCGTTATTATTAGCCTGTGATCAACTGATTTTGTTATAAACGGAATGAGGATTGAAAAGCAAAAGAGAAATTTAATTTACATCAATTAATTGGTTTGTTACAGTGGCTTCAAGCAATACAACGAATATGTTTTCTATCAAAACACGGAAGATTTTGGAAATACTTTTTTCTGCTTTTATTTCGCACAGCTATGTTATCCTTAAGTTTTTACAAATTGTTTAGTAACCTGATAATTTTGCATTTATTTAATTCATAAAATAAATATTAATGCATAACCTCTATATTGTTCCCGCAGTCTTCAATCAAGAACTGTCAAACGGTTATAAACAGCTGTTTTGGTTTGTATTGTTTACATTTTATTCTCCATAAGCGTAATGTTAAATTTTTAGATTTTAAACTTAATATTACAAGAAAACACGAATTTTCCTGGACATTAGACCTATCTAGAACTTATTTTCTACTGGAAATTAGTTATTTCCAAAATTTAAAGAAAATCCTCGGTGCCGTTTTCGAGATCCGTGTGCAAATATATATATATATATATATATATATATATATATATATATATATATATATATATACAAACCTTGCTCGTATTATAGTATTGGATATATATATATATATATATATATATATATATATATATATATATATATATATATATATATATATATATATATACAAACCTTGCTCGTATTATAGTATTGGATAAGGTTGTCTTACCATGTGAACCTTTTGTTTCAAGTTGAAGTTGTTTCATGTGAAGTTTGTGCAATGTACGAAAATAATTTATTCAGTGTAATATACTGATGCCTTAAGTTATCTTTATCAAAATCATTCAGGTGTAGATTTTGGTTTATTTATCCATATCATTTTATTTAAACATATTTTTAAATTATTGTTATCATTATAATAATTATTTAGATGGTGAAACAAAAATAAAGAGTATTTCGGTTTTCTATAGTTAATACACGTATATAGTTTTTTTATTGCCGATATGGCGTGTGAGCTTATTTCTTATAAAGGTGTGACTTTTATAACTCTTATAAGAATTATAAGAATGATATAAAAGAATTGATAAGAATTTATAATTCTTATCCTACTTGTGAGACGCTGACTCATCCCCTTAGAGTGTTTTTCAGGTGAATAAGAGTGAACTAAAATAGAGTATTTTTGACAGTACTCGTTTCAATGATTTCCCCAACCAGTCTGCTTCACGAATTATTGATAAAAAAGGCTAAGTTTGTATTACAAACAAACAAACTACCTTAATATATCTCTATATCATAGATATACTATTATAGAGACCGTTTCCAAAAATATAATGTAGGCTGACACTGTACATTAATTTTTTTTAATATAACATAAAATTTGGATGAATATATACTGACTATTTTCGTAGTACTATTAGAAAATAGTACTAGAACTACCAGTACTACTAGTACTGGTAGTTCTAGTGTAGGTCTAAGGCCTATAGTTTCCATGATAATTTTTAAATGTTTCAAATAAAGCATCACTCGATGGGGCCTTCATTTAAAAATGTAAATTCAGCCAACTTCTACCCCAGCCGGTCACCGTTTATTTAAGGTGGGCCCCCCCACCACTATACCACACAGTTGCAAGCCAAATTGGGAGTGATCATATTCGGGATTCGAATCCGCATACTTCCGATTGGCTTCAAACGTTGCACTCTTCAATACAACAAGGTACAAAGCAGTAATATAAGGGCAGACCAAAATCTGTTTTATTGTATTGCAGGTAAACTATGTCTGGTCGACCTCACTTAATCTATTCACCCATTAAGGAAGAAGTATCGGTATTTTTATTTTTGACGAATTAACAGAGTACATAGAGAAAAGTATTCAAATTGCCAATTTGTTTATCCTATTTTAATGGTCTTTAGAAAATCCATGAAAAACACCCCTCACCCTCCGATAGAGCGATGTCATACGCCGAGACCGTGTGAAGGCTGCAATGCGCTCCTTCAGGGATGCCAGAGCACTAAAGGTGTGTGAGAAGGCAGATTCCGACTTCTCAAATAACCCACATAGCTTTTGGCGCCTTGTCAAGAGCTACAATAATCCCCCAACCAACCATTACCCCTTCATATCAACGACACCCTGGTCTCTGATAGCCAAATAAGGCATGTCCAAAGCTTTTTCAGGGATACTCTCTCCTCCATCCATTCCACCCCCTTTGCCCTTGACTGTGATGAAACCCACTTCAACTCCGTCAATAATACCATAACTCAAAATCTTGTCATTTCCACTCCAGCTGACACCATCCCAGACAACCCTCCCGACCACGCTCTACTTGCTCCAATCATAACCCAGAAGGTTAACCAGAAACAATAACACCTCCGAAAATAACAACCCCTACCTGGTCGAGCGGCTGTACGGTTTCAGTAGGCTCCCAGCCCACTGAAACCTCACAACCTGATAACCTTAGGGCGATGTGCCTTATTTTCTAAGATAACGCCACAAATTATTATTAAACGTCCCTCAAATTTCACAGCGACCAGGTCACTTTTACGAGAGTTAACGTGTTTACGAACACATAATATTTAAAGTTTTGTTCAAATTGTGTTTTAGTATCTGTTTTTAGTATCTTATGTCCACTAAGAAGACAATGATTGCCTAATTTCCTGCAGAATATACTCTAAAACCTTTTCGGACAATATTTGCCATTTAAAATAGATATTACAAAGAATTAAAGAAAAAATTATATAACTGCATAAAAAATTGAAGCATATTAAGAGTGATTTTATACTCTTTAAATAGTATGTATTCAATGTAATGTCAAATATATAATGATATACCTCGGTATATAATAAACAATATAATATACTATTGTAGTATAAAATACAGTATAACGTATAATTTGTCATATTTTTAAATGATTTATAGGGTATTTTGGTTTTACAGGCTGGTTAATCTGTATGTCATTTAGTTTTCAGCTGTTTTATTTATCTGCATGAAACCATCAACCCAAGCAATGTCGCCACCTCTATCACGTTCACGTTCAACTGTCAAACCAATTGATTGTTTTGAGTTTATATTTTCCGTTGTTAATTCCTGGTTTTGATTAATCCCTCTTCGTAGTTTACCTACCTCTAGAAATCAGGTAACATAAACCAAATTAATCGAAATATTAATTTACTTTCATCGTTGTTTAGCCTTGTTATAATTCCTAATATCATTTCAGATCCTGGGTTGAACGTTCAGTGGTTTATTGGGGTAGTCCCTTCATTGTTTTAGAGATACTCCTATCATAATATAGGCCAAATCCATACATTTATGATTAGTTTATACTATTAATATACAATATGCCTTTTAATTAATTCTAAGCAATCTTTCAGGTCAATCCAAACATGCTTAGCAAATATTTAACTTTCTTCATACTTTGTTAGATAGATCCCAAAACCCCTTTAAATTACTTTGAGGCCACAATAAATAACCTTGGTAACATGGGTATATTAATATAGATTTAGTTTAGATAGTTATGACAACATTATCTCCATCTTATGGTTTTGCAATGCATTATTGAGTTCAAATAATAGGCTTCTTGCATATCTAAATAGGCACAGTTTGACTAAAGATAGATTTTAACAAAGCAAAATGAAGAATTCAATATTTTTGATCATGTAAAATAAACTGAAGCCAGTAGCCATAAAGACCAGAGTATTGAAATTTTACTATCAACATTTTTAATGCCACAGGCATATGAAATGCACAAAGTAAATTAACCTGAAAAAGTCTTTTCGGAACTGATAGATTTGTTGGACCCTCAGATTTAATGACCACTTTTGTTATTAAAATCTTAGAATTATATATTCATGTTGAGGTTAAGAAATCTGTAATGTAAAATCTGCAGATTTCCTAGAAACTGTCTTTCAGTCACTCAGTCAACAGAAAATAGCCGTGGTAAGCAACACAAGCTATCGCTGTCATCCCATATTGATTCTCAGTATTTTATACACTCAGAAAATGTTATGGTGCTGATACTACTTTTCTGAAGAAATAAAAAAGATTAAAACATAGGCCTACAATAATATTTTTTATTCTCAAAACATAGGCCTATTATCCAGAATTAAGTTATTCATAAAAATAGTACTTATTTAAACTATCTAAACTTAATTTATTGAAAAGTAGTTAATCTACTTGTTCTTCAGAGGTTTTTCTCTTTTCCATGACAGTCTAATTCTTTGAAGGATAACAAGTTTCCTGAAGTGTGCCTTTAGGCATTGTTGCTAGTTAATTTGCGAAGTGACCCACCTTAATTATGAAACTGTCAAAAATTAATGTGGGCTTAAAATTTCAATATGTCAAAACAACATAAACCAACTTTAAATTTTGAAAATGAGTTTAACTGATCTCAGTCGTCATCAGCACAAAGCCAACTTTACTCAAACACTAACTTAGGTATTGAATAGTGTGTTTCTCCTTTGGTTCCACAGGTGCCAAGAAACTATTGTTATTTTCTCTTAGAGTTTTCTAAGAGTAAAAAAATCGCAAGTTAATTAAAAATATGTTAATCCACTCTAATCTAAAGATAAGGATAAAAAAAGTAAAGAACTTAGGCCTACTAGCTTTATTTTGTGTAGTTAGAGCTGAAATGAGTGTTCATCAAAGAGATGAATAGAAATCGGGAATATTTTTTCAACAAGATAATTGAGCCACATTGACATGTTTTATCAACATTTTATATCAAAGCCAAAACGGGTTTCTTCAGAGCGAGATGTGAATAACAGTATTGGCCGTTATGTTAAACAAATGAACTAGGTTTGGGGATGGCTCCAATCCATCCTTAGTGATAAACATGATGCCTAATAATTTTAATTTCAGAGACTGTGATTTCTGAGAGACAAAATATTTAGAGGCACTGTGAGTTCAGGCACAGTGATAAGCTCTTAAATTAGTTGGTATATTAGGTATAAAAAGTGAGATCTTTATTTGAATAAACTTAAAAGAATTATGGAAAGTCCTCAGTCATTTAAAGTCTGTAAGCCATTAAGTAGTAGTTCTCAAACAATATATTCTTTCTAAATTTTTATTCTCTTACAGTTCGTAAACATAAATAGATATCACGATGTATGTGTAAAAATTATTTGTCCCATTAAAAATGTTAGCACTTTGTATCTAGTATGATTTAGTAGTAATTATTTATGTGACAAAATATCCATTTTTTGCTAATCCATATATTGCCGAGTCATGACAACGGTATAAAAGTAGGCTATCAAAGTGTTTAGTAAATCTTCCTTTCTCAGCAAGCTAGAAGGCATATTTTTCCTCTTTTAGTGTCCTCTTCGACTCATTCATTCTTATTTTTCTCTTGAGAAAACAACCCTTGGGTATTCACTGTAGGTATTCAACTTAAGTACACAAACGTTAAACATTCAAGTAGGGTTTTTTTAGTAATAATATTTCTGTAGTACATTATATGAGTTAAACTTGTTAGAATTGTTTTCTTCAGCTATTAGGCTATGTCTTTAACACTCGGGTGTTGAAACCAATACATTCTTTATGTTTCATTGGTAAAATACATGATTATGACATTTAATCAAGTAACAGTCCTTATGTACTTGTCATGGTGAACTGATGTGGATGTAATTTTGTTTAGGCCTATTAATATTATGGTTTTATTTCCTTGTAGATTAAATGAACGGTACAAGTGACTCGTCTAAGATCGAAAGTTCTCCGGAATGTGACAGGATGGACATCAGCGAAACATCAGAAGTGTCTTTAGGCGAGCAACAGAGTTTGGACAACCAGAATATGGAACAGGTCAGTATGGATACCCATGTCACCTTTACTAGAGATGATCATTGATGGTCGATGTTTTCCTTTCAATGTACAATATTTTTGCCATCGATGGTGAGCTAACAATGTTTATCATACATCTATGTTTTTAGAATTCTACTGCACAAAATGTGTTTTCAATATTATATATCTACTCGTATAAAACAGAATTATTCGTTTTATTTTTACCAAGTTTAAAAAACATCCCCTCTTCTAAAAGCAAAAACTAATTTTGTGAGTATGCTACTGGAGTGGAGATTCTTGTAGAACCTAACTGCACTGTGTTCCTGCATTACTCTGTCTTTTCTGATATTTTAGTTGATTTTACATCATGATAACATAATCTAATTTACCGTTTTACATTTTTTATAACCTTTGATTTAAATGGTTTAAATGTGTAACTGTTGTTTACCTATCTTTTTATATGAAAATGTGGAATTTTCACTAGGTAAAGCATTGATGTTTGGATCCGATGACTTTTTTACAAAATTACATATTTTTATAAAAACTTTAATGTTTTCATCGATATTTTTAGAAGTCAATGTTTTCCACACATTGATATTATGGTTTGATGTTGACATCAATAGTCAAGATCAATCTTTTTTGATTGATGCCCATCCCTAACCTTTATTGTATTACCGGTATGTCCTTTTTATCTGTCATAATAAAAACATTATTGTTTTGTTTTTGAAAAAAATTCAGTTTTCATATTATATACTTCAATAAATGGTTTCAGATTAATTAGTCTCACCAACAAAGAAGAAATTCCATTTTACTGTTGATCTTGTCATTACTATGTCTAAAGATAGGATGAATGAAGTTTCAATGGTTCACAAATGAAGAAACTGAGCTTTCTTGTGTAACTTATGCTGTGTGCCAATTTTGTCTATATATTAAATATTTTACTGTATCTTGGTTTCAATTTAATGGTCAAAAAGTTATTTTAGACAGTGTTTTATTAATAAAATTCTAATTTGACTGAAAACATTTACTGAAATATACGAGGGTCGTCCAGAAAGTAAAGAACGTTTTAGCATGGTAAAATAAAAACAAAAGATTTCTCCACCAAATTTTATTTACAATGCCACAGTACCTTACATTACTTTTCTACGTAATCCCCGTTCTTGTCGAGACATTTGTTGTAACGTGGGACCAGTTTTTCTATTCCGACGTTATACTCTTCAGCCGCGAATGATTTGAGCCATTTTACCACTGCTTCCTTAAGTTCATCGTCATTTCCAAACTGCTTTCCACCCAAAAATTCCTTCAACTTTGGAAAGAGATGGAAATCACTGGGTGCCAGGTCTGGGCTGTAGGGAGGATGATTAAAAATTTCCCACTTCAGATGTTGGAGTTCTTGCCTTGTTCTTGCTGAGGCATGAGGCCGTGCATTGTCGTGAATGAAAAACACTTTTCCCGACAGCATTCCGCGCCTCTTGTTTTGGATGGCACGTCGAAGACGTTGAAGGGTGTCACAGTATGCTTCGGAGTTAATCGTTGCATCTCGTGGCATGAATTCAACGTGAATTAACCCCTTTCGGTCCCAAAAAACCGTTGCCATGAGTTTGCGAGTCTGCAATAATGGTTTTTCCTTTTTTGGTCTTGAGGGCAAATTAGCGTGATGCCACTCCATTGACTGACGCTTGTTTTCTGGAGTCTTGTAAGAAACCCATGTTTCATCTCCAGTAACAATACGATCAAGGAATCGGTCCCCATCATTGTCATATTCTGTTAAAAACTCCAGAGCTGCCCCCATTCGTTTTGCCTTATGGTCGTCCGTCAAAATCTTAGGCACCCACTTAGGCTGACTCTATCTCATGTAGGAGTGAACGTGAAATTTGCGGAAAAGGGTCATGTAAAGTTGTTAAAGTGAAACGTCGGTTTTCCAAAATTTTGTCTTCAACTTTTTGCTTCAGTTCATCTGTGACTAAAGATGGCCTCCCACTCCGATCTTCATCATGCACATTGGTCCTTCCTTGGTTAAACATGATGCACCATTTTCGCACAGATGACTCATTCATCGCACCTTCACCATAAACAGCTTTAATTTGCCTATAAATTTCAATAGGCTTAACTTTTTGAGCGTTCAAAAAGCGAATCACACTCCGCACTTCACATTTGGCGGGATTTTCTATTGGCGTCGCCATTTTAAAACGCTACGAAAACGATAAGCGTAACCGTACAGCAACGAGACTCACCTCACACTGAAGCGAAAGGAAGGGACAAGCGGCCGCACACGCAATCGCAGTGGTGGGGGATCTGCGCCGCATGCTATGCGCATTCGTTCTTTACTTTCTGGACGACCCTCGTATAATGTAAAAATTACAGTTTTATTAACCGGACGGGCGCTCCATAGGTTATCCTAGAGTGTAATACGTTTTTTCAACAATTCGCAGCATATGACATAAAAAATTGCAAGTATTATTGGGCTTATAAACCTGTCTTGTATTATATATTTTTAAATTCAGCAAAAAATTATTGACAAGGAAATAATACAGTTAAAACACTTATCATACCTAGGTATGGATAAATTCATCTCAAACCTAAGTAGTTCAGGGGATATCGTTTTCGCTCTGGCCCAGTAAGTCAAAGGTTGCTGGATGGAAACCGGCAGTCGGCGACTCTATCAGATCATGAGCGATCACCTCTAGCTTGCCTATGTGACTAATGCTGCAACACTACTTTGCTGTCTTCAATTCACCGCTCAGACCCTAGGCCTATAGTGATGGGCAGTTGAGGTTAAAAAAAATCAGCTAAAAAACAAACAATTTAGTATCAAGAATTTTTGTTCTATGTCAATCAGTCACAGAGATATAGGCTGGTAAACACAGTGAATTGTCTTCAAGGAGCTCTAATGTTACCCTTATGAGGAAAAAAATTGACATCTTGCCTTGCTTATTATTTGAAATATTATGTTATGCCTCTGGGATCTTGGCGTGACCTGTAATCCAGCTACTTGGAGGTCACGAATTTTCTACAGTTGTGAGCAATGATCAGTGAGTGTAGTGTTTGCTTGTGTGGATTTATGTGCGCACTATTGAATACTCAATGGAATTTCAAATTGTAATCTAATCTAATAATGGTATAGAGCTTCGTATAGTTAAAATCTAATAATGCATGCTGAAAAATTTAATTCTTTAGTTCCTGATGGCAGCTAACGTACTCACTCATTTCCCAATGTTTCTTATGGAGAGTAAGCGAATTGAATTAACTTCCTTATTATTTGTAATATTGTGATACAACCTGTTATTCAGCTTCATCTAGTTAAGATATACTGGTTTATGTCAAAAAATCTGAGATGGTATCAAACCAATTACCATGTTAATCTTATGGAGTACAGTATACATAAATTGATAGAGCCTACCTTCCTTATTTATAAACATTACCATCTCAAGTAATTCTTTTTCTATTCAAGATTGAATAGAAATTCACTGAGTACACTGGGTCCCTGCAGAACTGTAGTGCAGGTGCTGCAATGGGGTTATTTTGGTATTCCCTGTCATCATCATCTTTAGATTGGACTGACCAAAGTTCTAAAGCACGTCAGCCATAATGGGAATTTTGCGTACCCCCAAGTTGATGTGATGGATGCCAGAATCCAGACAGATAAATTGACCTGACGAACCGCTGCATTATTGGTTAAGTACTTCTGTGGCAGGCCTTTTCTATATTATGATTAGATTGCAAGACCTTACCTCATCAAGACCATAACAATCAAATCCATCTACAATAACAGCTATTTTTGGGTTGCGCTCTTTGCCTTTGATTTTTTTAAGCTTTGCCATGACTATATTTACTGATAATCATTGATATATAACTGGTACAATTGTCAGTTTTTTCCCAATCTCTATATATAAAAATGAATGTTTGTATGTATGTATGTTCTTCATGCGTTGCCAAACTACTCATCCGATCACCACGAAATTTTAGGAAGTTGCTGTACATGTGTCTGGATAGGTTTTAGTGAAAAAATATTTTTGAGAACTCCATAGGTTTCCTTTTTATGGCGTTTTAAATTTCTAATGTTAAAATTATGGAGAATAAGTTTGTTTACAAATTTTCTACAATCAAAACATTTGATTTCTAAGTCTACAGCTTTTGGTTTACTTTTCATTAGGAATGTGATTTGCTATTCAATGCCTCAATCGTCAATTTAAAACCATAAAGTAAATAAATGCTGTACAAAATGAACAGTTTTACTTTTTAATTTAGGTTTTTAATGCTGTATGTTAATAAATGCCATAGTTTAAAAATTACACATATACATATAAAGCAAAGTCGTGTAAGCTACATTATTTATAACTCGAGAACGGCTGAACCGATTTTAATGATCTTAGATTTTTTTTTATTTGACTCACCAATGCTCCACTGTTCTGTAAAGGTTGTATATATTAAACTTATGAGGAAAAGACATGATGCATTTAGATCATATGCATTCATCAATAATGTGAATATTTTATTAACAGCTGATTTTCTGTTGCTTTATTTTTACCAGTCAATGTCATTTTCAGTAAATGTTTGTGATTGTTTTTAAAAATGTATAGATTACTGGTTGGTTTGTTTTTCCCAGTGTATTTATTAGTTGTTTTTTGTTTGATTTGTGCAAGTGGGATTAATGAATGTCAGATTACACTAGTATGGTTATAAACAATGCCACGATTAAGAAAATATAATCTTTCATATAAAATCGCAGTTTGGTTTGTTTTTGGTTTAGGTTGAATGATTGGACAACTGTGAATCAATCCTTTTAGATTTATTTGTTTTGTGGGAATGTTATTAATATGTCTTATCATATCAGTATTGTCATTAACTATGCCGCAACCTAGAATATTTAATCTTTCACAATGAAGCCGTAATGCTATTTGACTTCGGAATATGACCAATCATAAATTTAACACATATTTACTGTTGAGTGTTACGAAGTTCGCCGGGTCAGCTAGTGCACTATAGAAGTACAATGTATTTATCTAATTATATTACTTGAATATTGATTTTGTTATGGGTTTATGTGGTTTAATGTACCTCCTCTGAGAAGTGATCCCACCTCTTGATATTTGTCACCATTCATCAGTGTCACACATGCCCAGTTTTGTGTGTTAATGTATTTTTGACTACATTAGAGTTTACCATTTACACGTTGTATACAAGTTTAATTTTAATAAATAAATGTTTTATATCAATAGAATCCTAGGAAAAACTTTATTTCAACTTTTTGTGTGATCTGAAAATTAGCTGAAAACAGCTAGATGTCAACCTTACAAACTATAGGATTATTTTTCAGACTAGGTACACTGAACCATTTATTAAATTAATCAGTGACACGGAAGCTACCCAAATTGAAATTGAAATTAATCTCATTTTAATGTGTTTTAGCTGAAAACTCCAGTACCTGCCAAAAGAGACAGTCTCACCAAACTACAGAATGGTATAACCAGAAACACTCAACCTACAACGACACACCCACTGGACAATGCGTTGGATAAAGATTTGTCCCTTAGTTTAGAAAGTCTCGATTTAGAACTTCCGACTCTTGAAAATTACGTCGATGCACCTATAGATTTTCCGAGCAGTCCGAAAGAACTGAGACAAAACCTTGAAGCATATGGTATTCCATTGCCACAAGAGCTTGATTCAGGAGCCACTGGTCTCAGTGACGATGAGGAAGAAGATCATTCTATTTTCCAAGCCGTTTTGTCTCCAGACTGTCAAGATGTCCGACTGAAACGTGAAAGGCCATCAGGTTTGACCATGAAGAAGAAAAGAATAGCCCTAACAAAGGAAATACTGAACGGTTTAGATGACGATCAAATTTCTAGTGTCATGTCCGATGATGACATCGACCAACTTTTGAGTCCGGCCATGGACTCCCCCGATGAACTGGAGGATTCTATCCTGGAACAGTTAGATAATTCACCTACTAATGATGTCGAGCCGATTCCGGAACTTACTGCAGAGGAGGAGAGGAATGAAAGTCGCAACTGGCAACGTTGCAACGTCGCCGGAGTGGAAAGGAGGATAGATATGAAAGTGATAGAACCGTACAAATGTGTTCTGTCCCACGGAGGATACTTGAACGTAGGATCTCACAATGCCATTATTGTCTTCAGCGCTTGCTTCCTCCCCCACCACGGGAGAGTTGACTACAACTACGTCATGGACAACTTGTTCCTGTACGTTCTGTCCACTCTCGATCAACTCATCACGGAAGATTACGTCTTAGTTTATCTTCATGGAGGCACAGCGAAAGACTGCATGCCGCCTTTCTCGTGGCTGAAAAGGTGTTATCAGATGATAGACAGGCGGCTGCGCAAAAATCTAAAGAAACTCTACCTTGTCCATCCAACGTTTTGGCTGAAAACTATTGTTATGATGGCCAAACCATTTATAAGCTCTAAATTCAGCAAGAAGCTTCATTTTATAAGTAGTTTATCCGAGTTGATGGAGTTGGTACCCCTGGAACAGGCTAGTATTCCCGACAGAGTGAAGAAGTATGACAAGATCAAACAGGCAATGGTCGAGAGTAATTAACGCACAGCAGCTCCTCGGCAACGTGTTACCAATTTACGTGTACCGAAGCTGTTATATAATCCCACTCAGAGGTTCGGAGATGATAATAATATAATATAAGGCAAACATTCCAGATCTGATGTATCATTTGTCTTTCAGAATTTTTCCCGATATATACAATACGGTCATGTGTTTTGTAGTTACAACACATTGCTCACAAACGTCTGCTTCAGAAACTTATGAATTTTGTAATCAAATTCAAACTAGTCAATTTTACTTTCTCCCCCTTATAACTATAACCCCTTATAAGGAGAAGGTATTGTTTTTGTTTCGAATTTGAGGTTTTGATGGATATATTCATTTTAGTGTCCCATGGATAAAAAAAGTGGTTTTTAGATTGATGTGTGCGTGGTGATGTGCAAAAGCCTAGAGACGAGACTATTAATCCGATTTTTATGGAATTCGGTATGTAGGTAACAAATAACAATCCATGGTATATCGGAGCATGTATTCTTTTTTTTTAATTTTAACGGTACTTCACTCCTAAAAACTCCAAAAAACATGTAAAATGAAAATTTCTCAGAAACTATAATATTCTTGTGGGAATATTAAAAATTAAATTTCTTATGTCTCTACGGTTTACCATTAAACTTGGCATGCAGTGTAAGGTTACATCACCCATCAAAATCCACTCAAAAAAATTTGTATTACCTTTGGGGAGGGGTAATGCTCCAACCAAAATTTTCTAACAATTAAATCAACTTATTTTCTCTCGTTACTAGTTCAAGAAATTGGAAGATTATATTTGAAACAAGAATTTTAAATTATATTTAGATAAACTGTAAAGGAGGTTGTAGTTTTTTTTTTAATTAATTAAGGGAGAAAGTATGTTTCAGTCCAGTTATACCGTTTATTATTTTTGTAATCAACATCATACTCGTAATGGATCTGGAACTTAGAGGGTTTTTATGATATCAAAGTCAGGGTACATTTGTCCTCATCTACTTTCTATTGCATACTCTCCACTGCTTGAAATTTCTATTTTGGAGGTTATAGAATCTCAGTAAATAGATAATTGCAATATATTATCCCAGTGATTTTTATTTTTGCTACGTGATTTTACTTTCCACTTCTCTTTCACAAAGAATTTATATTTTTATATTAGTCATCAAATTTATCTTATTTCTTCGCTGAATTTTTTGTAGTTCAACCTCAATAGATATAGTGTGATTTAGCAAGAATACAAATTTTAAAAGTTATATGAATTTCCTGTTACAGTTACATCGAATTTTTGATAACTTTTTTTAAACATTGGATAATAATGTGCATGAGCAGATTTCCATTGTGAAATAATATTTGAACTGGCCAAACGAACACTTGGTAAAAGATCACTTGTGAAAAATTATCAAACAGAAAATTAACTGCTTTTGGTCAGTTTTTATATAATATCACTCGATTACTTCAGATATTTCCAAAGCACCGGTCTTTGGCTCTTTATAAATCACCTTCACTTGTTAAAGACTACTTTTTAGCTTTAACAAAAAAAATCAAGATAAACATTGTAAATATAAATATATATTAATTTAAGAGCTGTGCTGTGAATTTGGTCTCAGGTTATAAAACCATATAAGTTGAGAGTATTTCAGGAGGGTATTTAAAAATTTACAATCATCTTATCGAGTACAAAATGTTTTACCATTTTTACTCTAAATCTGATTTTAGTGTAACCATACTTATTAGTAACTTAATAAAAACTAAGGTAACTTTAAATATACAGAAGGGTTAAGGGTCACGTAAACAAAACCAGTGACATCACTGGTACAGACATGTTTATGTTTATACTCCAGCTGCCAGAAATTTCAATATCTTTCAATTGTTGTTATGATTGTTCCTAACCTAATTTGTAAACTCTTTTTACTATTATTTATATATTTTTGAGCGATACAACGACAGGATATTACAGCCTAACACACAACAACAAGGCATTTTACAACGGCTTAACATGTTAACTATAGAAAAAAAAGAATATAATCATATTTTATTGGTAAACCAAATTTTAAAAGAAACATTCTTCAGTTATTTACGTAAATAAACAAATATGTCACTTGATAGAAATTCATACCTCTCTGTATATTTTTAGTTACCATTGTTAAAACCACTAAGTTATAAACTATAAACTGGGAGCATGTGGTCGAAATGCAATAATTGGTAAAGTTTAAAACCTTAAGATGACTTTAAAATCTAGCATAACTAGGAGTTTAAACATAATAGGTATTTATATTTAAGTAAATTTCAAAGTATTTAACTCTACCCCAAATAACTTTGGTTAATAACATAGGAATAGATGTGAGAGTCAAAAAGTAAAAGTAGTTAAAATTAAAACCTAATTAAAAGAATGAAAACAGGAATTTAGCCTGAATAAACTCAAGTAACACAATAAGAATAGAGAAAATTCAATAGAGGAATTTTTACAGTAAAAAAATATCATGGTTATTTGGTTATGGCCATAATGAGAACTCTTCTTATTTTACTATTTAGAGTTTTACATCTTATAATTATTAAGTTTTGCTCATCTTTTACTTATCTGAAAATGAATACGTTTGGCCATATTTGCTCCTGGTGAAATTAAGAATTTATTATAATTATTATATTTTATTATAGTGTTTATAATTTTGTTCCTACGAGATCTGATAAAAACTGTCAGAATTCATAGTATGTATTTGTTTTGTGTGTTTACTGTGCCAATTTGTTTATTAATATTTATTTATGTGATACCTGTGGCTTGTACTTAAATCATATGTTACTCATTCCGTAACTAAATCTTTAGTACTTTAATTTTAAACAGTTTTGTATTCTAAAATGTTTGTAAAATCTATGTTCAGTAAAACCCCCCATATCTGGCCTCTTTCCTATCGGATTTAACTTTAAACAGCCACTTCTTGGAAGAATAAAAAGGTATTTCCACAGTTTCCAAGTCGGGATTTGAACCCTTGCACATTGCACTGCTACAGATAAGTTCGTGGAATTCCTACCAAAGAGGCTTTTAATTTTCTGTCGCCCAGTGACAAGCAGCTTAGCCAGAAATTTATGATTCAGTATTTATACTTTGCTTGATGTATATGAAATATTAAACATTTACTTGAATGATGTTTATTATAAGTACTCAAATATGAGTTATTTTTAGATTACTATTTATCGAATTATCCAATCTATTTACTGATTTTTCCGGCCAAGGCTCAAGCCAGAAATGGGAATTTGAGGGGTTATGACATAGTTACTGTCCACTATGAAACAAATCACTTGCCTATCTTCTATTTTTACTGAGCATATATTTTTTGAATTAAGTATGGTTTTTTCTTAAACATTTTTGAGATCTCAGTATTATTTTAATGTAGTTTTACATATTTCATTCACCCTAGTCAAACAAATTTATTCCAAAATTATAACAGAGCTCAATGAAAATTATTTTAGTAATAGCATACCTGAGCATATTTTATACCGCACATAAATAATGTAGTTAAGCATGCAGTGAGAACTCTGTTGCATACCTGTATAGTTTTACGTGCCATTGGTTCTACCAATGCCTTGTCACACCAGCGTCTCACTATTTTGTCTTAGGTAGAAATGAGTTACATTGTATGTCAAAGTAGACTATATTTTTATTGGATTTTATTACAGTATTTTCTGTGAGATATTGTATTATAAATAATACATAGAGCAATATTTATTTATGGTTGTTGAACCTAACTAGAGATAATGGATTTATAAACTGATAGACTAATAAAATATAATGGTTTGATTTGTTGTTTCACTTTTTATGCATCCTCTACTAATGGAAGATTCAATTTGGTGAACAAATTATGTAGCAAAAACTTGCTGTAGCAGTCTGAAAGTTTATACAGTATTTTTCCAATTAATTGGTAATTGGCAGAATCGTATAGTTGAAATAGTGTTTTAAATGTTAAAGAACCATATTTGATTGAATGAGGAAGTGTAAGTGATGGTTTACACAATGTAGTACACCTATATAGCTCTGCTACAAGTACAAAAAGTGACAATTGAGATCTACTGTTTAGCCCAGCTATAAATTAAATTTATGGTGGTGCAAGTGAAAGAATTTATAATTTTTTCGTTAATTTGTTGATTGTATCATAAATATGCTTTGACATAATTTTTCAAGTTTTTAGTGAAAACTTTTTGAGTTACAGGGTAATCAATCCGGAAATTAGTAGTTTTGACATGGATATGTCTTAGCTCTGGGGGGGGTGTAAACGATTTTTAAGATGGAAAACATGTAAAAGTTTTCCATAGAAACTAAAGAGCTATTGTATTGAATTTTTAATATAAAATAATAAGAACAGCTGTTAAGATGAACTGAGACCATTCCCTCTAGACATATCCATGATCTAACCTACTTCCCACAGGGAAGTAAGTACAAAATTTTTGGTAATAGAAGTGTGGGAAACAGCTCATTTTTTGAGCTGAAATTTTGGTGTGGCTGAATAACAGCTGACCTTATTCACCTATGTGAAATTTTTGAAATAAGAAAAAGAATTTGTATACTACAGGAAATGATTTTTAATGCCACATTTTTGATCCGATAGTCTTATAAAACATGTCATTTTGGAGGCTAAAAATATGCAAAAACAGAATTGGTATCTAAACGAGTTACTCAGGAAGATTGCTCGAAACAATCGCATGCATAACCAATAAGCAACACTATCGCCGACCTAGCCGATTTTTTCAGTAAACATCTATTTTGGGCTAACACTGGTTATGAAAATCATAATCGGTTTGAGAGTCGCCTCAGTTGATACTTTTTTATACTTTTTAACTGAAATGGCAACCTACCCAGGTAGGTATTTTAAGCCAAGTATGAATGAGGAATGAATGTAGGATGATTGTGGCGCGATCTTGTAGTCTTGTTACTGACTAAGGCCGACATATTCCTTAGACAGGACTGTTAATTAATAGCCCAACAGCCGATGGCAAATAAGGGACCTACAGTTTAACGTGGATTTCGAACCACACCCTCTGAATTACGAATTGGTCTAATTATGAGGATGGTCTTTGTGGATTAACGTAGTATTCAATAGTGCGGACGTTAATCCACACAAGAGAACACCACAACCACCGCCATCTCTCACAACTACCTATCCACAATTCGTGACCTCCAAGTAGCTGGATTACAGGATGTCGCCACCATACCTAGAAGCATCGGTCCACCCATATACAGGAAACACCTAGAGGCAATCTCTAACTATATGTAGACAAAGTCGCTGAGACGAATTACATGACAACCGTGGTTCGTCAGGAACTCTTTAATATGGGGACGTCGGGAGTTCCAACTCTTGACCTATCCATCCAATACTATAATAGAGCAAGGTTTGTATATATATTTGCACACGGATCTCGAAAACGGCACTACGGATTCTCTTTAAAATTTGGAAATAACTAATTTTTGAGTAGTAAATAAGTTCTAGATAGGTCTAATGTCCAGGAAAATTCCGTTTTCTTGTAATATTAAGTTAAAAATCTAAAAAATTTACATTGCGCTTATGGAGAATCAAAATGTAAACAATACAAATCAAAACATCTGTTTATAACCGTTTGACAGTTGTTGATTGAAGATGGTGGTGAACAATATGTGAATAGAGGTTTTTCATAAATATTTATTTTATGTATAAATAAATGCAAAATTATCAGGTTACTAAACAATTTGTAAAAACTTAAGGATAACATAGCTGTACGAAATAAAAGCAGAAAAAAGTATTTCCAAAATCTTCCGTGTTTTGATAGAAAACGTATTCGTTGTATTGCTTGAAGCCACTGTAACAAACCAATTAATTGATGTAAATTAAATTTCTCTTTTGCTTTTCAATCCTCATTCACAAAATCACAACAAAATCAGTTGATCACAGGCTAATAATAACGGTATGGATAATTAAACAGTAAATGATCGGCTTTGGCTAAAAGACGTTAAACGGCATCGCTCAATTGACTAACGTCGTAGCCGAGTTGTAGCGTGTCGGCCTCAAGAACTATATGCCGCGAGTTCCATACCTACCAGGGGCGATATACTTTTTGATCAGTGCTATATTAATTATGGTGTATTAAATCGGTTTTATTTCAACCACATAAATGTTTTCATTGAGTAATAAATGTGTTTGAATTTTTCTAATTAATTTTTATAATACATGTCTTATTCTATACGAGCAAAGCTCGGTCACCAGGTACTCAAATATTAAAAGACGTAGCACCTTAGAATTTTGTACAGTCTCTACATGAGACAGCCTCCTTGTTAATAATAATTTTAGCTGCAGATCTAAAACTAATGAGTGGTAAATAGCTGAATTGGGACGGTGGAGTCGTCCTGGAATCTAACAGCTTGGAGGTCACGAATAATTCGTGAATAGTTATGAGCGATGGTCGGTGGGCGTAGTGTTCTCTTGTGTGGATTAACGGCCGCACTATTGAAAACTACGTTAATCCGCAAAGATCATCCTCATAATTAGACTAATTCGTAACTCAGAGGCCTTGTTCGGATTCGACGTTAAAATATAGGTCCCTTAGGCTAGCCACACATTTAATGCAGCATTTCATCTGAAGCAAGTATTGCGAGGCATAATTTTTCTCTGGCTACTTAGCGCTTCGTGTATTTCAATGTGAGGCGCCCGCAACATTAGCTTGATTAGTGTCCTACATATGACGAGGACACAACAAGTATAATACCAGAGAGGAACGGATTATAACTATCCGTTCATCTATGACAATACGCAGCAATGACCTGGCAAGTCCAAGCAGAGAACAGGGTGAACGTCAGGTTCAAGCAGTCAACAAAGGAGCCCCAAAGATGAGTCGACGATCAACAAGAACCAAGAGACCAGTTCAAAGATTAAATTTGTTAATGGATGTCTTCTGATTTATGTTAATCTCTTATATAAATGTATGCTTTACAGTATCCATAGTAAAAAAATCCCTTCTATATTTTTGTATAAGTTTTACTTGGCCTGTCCAAATTCCCGTCACAGGGGTCCACGGGTGGAAGAATTATATTGTATCATCTAAACTGTTATTGAAACATTATACTATAAGCTAAGCAGATAAGTATGCAAATGACCTTTGATTATCTCAATGTTCTGAATAATTAAACAGATATATATATATATATATATATATATATATATATATATATATATTCGTTATTATCAGTTTGTTTTTACTCTATGGTTAGGGAAAACATATGGCGATGATGGCGTGACCGTCGAGCCCGAGCCGTGGATCGCTGGCTTTCGTCAAGAATTAATTCAAACTTAACTTTTGTAACTTCATTGTTTGTCTGTTGTTCGTATTAAACAGTTTATCAAAGTATATTTAACTCGATATATTAATCAATGGTATATAATTCTATTAGGTTATGTCTAAGTCTATCATAAAACGTTCTATAGAGCTTTTCGGCGATTCCGCCACGGGTAAGTAATATGCTTTTAAATTTAAAGTGTAAACAAATATTTGATTTTCTCTTCATCGTCGGCCCTCTGGTGGTATTTAAGATCTTCTACTAGACGCAGACAAACATTTTAACAACATTAAGTAAATCCGTGTTGGTCATAAACGGCATTAGAAAACGTGAATTATAACGTGTATGTACACGTTCTGAGTACAACCAGTGGTTGGACGCACGACACATTTTAGTAATGTAGCCTAAGCTACATTTAAGAAAAACCATGATCTTAGCATGATAACCAAAATTTATACTGTTCTTGAACTCCTACCTCCTGACAACATTTCCTTCTCCAGACTGGGGAAGGCAGATGATAAGGATAGGCCTGTTAACCCTCCAGCTGCCTATCATTTCACTCTGGAATGCCACCTCATTTTCAGCCATTTTTCAGTTTTTGTTTAAAAAATCATAACAATTTTGGATACTATGCAAAGTTTAACACATTATATATTTTTTTGTTCAGTATATAACAGGGTGTATATTTCCAACACAGTATCCTACTTACCGATATCAACCTTAGACCTTAGACTTACTTTTTACCCTTTCTAATAACCTTTTAACAATGTTTCTGTCCGCGGAAGAACTCAATTTTGACGGAAGAACTCAATTTTGACGTTTCGTATGATTTTAGGCTGCATTAAGACACTCTCAAACCATACTGTCTAGCTAGGGGATCGACGAGAATCAGGGTTCTAGACGGGGAAAAAATCACTCAAATACACTTATTTCACTCTCTAATAACATAATCAGGAATAAAAAAAATACGGAGCACAGTTTTTCTGACGTTTTTTGGCCAAAATAAGGCACCCTTCAAACACCAGTCAACCTGTTGTCTACAACAATCAACGTTCTGAGAAATATTTGGGAATCAGGGATATTTTTGGGAATTTGGGATTTAAAATGTTAATTTTAGGGTAAATGGGAGATTCTCGTGATTTACAATTTTGAACTGGAAAAGCTTGTTTGATTGTAGATCTTAGGTGTAAGGTTAAGTAAATGTCAAAGATTTGTTATTCACTTTAAATTAATTTAACTTAATTTCATCAAACTGAATTAAAAATTAATTAGTTGGGAATGGACTGAAACAAAGAAAATAGCGCAACAGATCATTAACTGAGCTCAACTATCTTTAATTTTTTATTAGTTCATTTCATTGTCAATCAGCTGATTACAAATCCGTTATCCCTTCAGCATAATGTAATTGAAATATACAAAGAGGTACGGCAAGTACAGAAACTACTTCTAACCAGTGACGTATTTGTTTATTCACACAAATAATTGAAGAATGTTTATTTTAATATATCGCAATATATCGTATATTACGATGGAACGAAAAGTGTATTAGTTTCTGACATACAGCGCTCTGCAGAGTTAAGTTAGGTTTTTTGATAGTATAAAATATATTTAACGACATGAAAATATCAATAAAAAACCTAACTTAACTCCGCAGAGCGCTGTGTGTCGGCAATGTATCGTATATTACAATAAAACGGTACGTGTAATAGTCACCGACATACAGCGCTCTGCGGAGTTAAGTCAGGTTTTTTGATAATATAAAATATATTTAACAACATAAAATTACCCAAAAAAACGTACTTAACTGCAAAGAGCACTATGTCGGCAATTTCACCTATATCATCATGTGATATGTATTAACTACAATAAAATCATGTCAAAATATTATAATAATCATATAATAATGATAATTTAATAATAAGAATATAATAATAGTAATCATTATTATATATATATATAAACAAAAAAATATATATGTATATTATATATATATATATATATATATATATATATATTTTTTTTTTTTGTTTCATAATATAATAATATGAATTCCATAATTCCATGGGCATAGTGAAGTGACATTATGATGAGGATTGGTGCTCTGTGGAATAATGTTTCATTATTTTCCTCAGTTCTCTCACCTAGTCAGCTGTTACTAACGTTGTTAAAAACCTTTGTAAAAATAAGCCTTTTAAAACCCAGATTCTAATAAAATATCCCGTTTCTCTCTACCTAAAACCCAGAACCGTAGACAAAAAATCCCTGATCCCCAAAATAATATCCCTGATTCTTAAATATTTCCCATTTCCACGGCCCAGTAGCCAGATGCCTGCCGACCTCAATGTTAACTGGATGTTACAGAGTGTCATATTTTGGTCCAAAAAACTTTAGAAAATGTCGGAAAAACTGTGTTCCATTGTGTTTTTATTCTTAATTATGTTATTAGAGAGTGAAATAAGTTTATTTGAGTGATTTTTTTCCCTGCCCAGAACCCCAATTCACGCCGATTCCCTAGCTAGACGGTATGGTTTGAGAGAGTCATAATGCAGCCTAAAATCGTACAAAACGTCAAAATTGGGTTCTTCCGCGGACAGAAACATTGTTAAAAGATTGTTAGAAAGTGCAAAAAGTAAGTCTGGCATTGATTTGATATAGATTGATATCAAATATCAAGGTTGGAAATATTTACCTAAAACAGGCTACAAGAAAGTAATAAAAATGACTAACTCACATGTGAAACAAAATTATTTATGTAAAAAAAGGTTTACCAAAAAATATTTTTTTCATCATGTTTGTAGGGGCAATATATTGTATGTATGTAGGGGCCTATTATATTATATTGTGTTATTAGTGATGAGCAATAAATTCACTTATTTCACTCATTATTAACTTATCACTCATTATTAACTTAATTTTTAATTTTGTTTTTGAATGAATAATTGTTTTAATCTTAATTTTGCTTGGTTGTTTTTTTCTTTCAGAAAACGATATTAAAAAAAGTGAACTCGTTCAAAAAAAGAAACTTAGAAAATTGGAAGACAAAACTTGTTCAAGCTTTACTAAAGGTTTATCATTAGAAAAGAGAGGAGGTGTTAAAAATATTGACCAAATTCGTAAACAATACAGTAAACAAAGAGACCACACAGAAGACAACCTTCGAAAGTTGATGGCTTTGAGTAAAACTAAAATAAATAAGGAAAAGACAACATCTGTAAGTGATTTTTTAACTTTTATTTTATATAGTTTAGCTCTCTGTGGATCAATCAAAGTCGATCATTCCACTGAAACTTATATTTAGTCCTACAAACTATCTGACTGTTGAATACACTAGAGGTTGAATGCTAGTCACTTATAAATAAAAGTTATTGTGTAAAAACATGTGTTTGTAGAACCACACTGACCACTGTAATATACGTCCTTTTTTAAGTTATAAGTTGTTTTTATTACCAGGCTTGGATAAATATATTACATTTTGTTTACAGATATTCAAAAGAGGAAGCCGTTGCAGAGAAGAACCGAAAATTGTGGAAAAGGTGGAAAGCACTGTGTTTACGGAAGAGGACTTTGCAATGTTTGAACGGGAATACGTTGTGGATTAATGATACGAGTGATGAACTCTGCTACTTTTGGAACTCTGTTGCTTACTTTCTCTTTAGTATTCTTCACGTTCTACACACTTTGGGTAATCGTCACTCCATTCTACCCTTCGCTCGCGGATATGTTTCCCCCCATCAAATACGCACTTATTATCCCAGCCATTTCTGGCACCCTCTTTATTGGCTCTTTGATGATTTTCACCGTTGTGGCATTGAATACTCAGTGATTTTTTCTACTTCAGCTAAGTTCTGCCTTGTGATTTAATCTAGGGTAAGTACAGTTCGTATTTAAGGCCTTAGGGTGGTTAAAAGAAAATGTCTTTAAACATTATCTATCGAGTAATTGTGGTTAAAGTTTAATGCACTACTAAATTTATTTTATTTAGTATTTGTAGGTAGGCTATATTTTATACACAGCATCTTAAAAAATTTAATATAAAACATTTAATATATATTTAACAAAATTTAAATAATATATGTTTAGCAAATTTAATATTTAACGTAAAAATTTTAATGGATCTAGAGAATTTATTATCATCTGTTTTCAATTCCTCAAATTTATTGTTTTAATATTCATATTTTACAAATAGCAAGATCTGACACAAGTGACCCCACAGACCATTTTTTAACCTTATGCCTACTTTAAAAAGTTCAAAGTTACTTTGGTAAAAACAAGTTTGTCATACAATTTATTACAAAGTGAATTTGGATTATTCAAACTTGAATGGGTCAAATTATTTTTTAATTCAAATTTTTTCTCGATCTAGATTTTTATACTTATTATTACCTATGTAATTGTTAGGCCTATATATAATATAGTACCATAGATAATTTAAATAAAATTTTGGGTGGGTTACTTTTTAGTAAAAAATTCTGATTAGAATTAAACTGTGCTCAAATTTAATAAAAAAAACTATTATTTCCTATATAGTCAGAAATGGGCAATAACCCCAAAATCGTTGAACTTATTGATATAGAATATGTAAATAAAATTGTGACATGATTTTTTGAAGCAATAGATGTATTCTGCTGATAAGATTTTTTTTATGTATGAAATATTTTTAGAGGGGTGGGGAAAGGTAATATTTTTCGTGTCAGTTCACTTTTTCTTTCTATTTTTTGTATTTGTATTTCCAGATTTTATTTTAAAGATTACTATTTCATTTTGATTATTAGGCCTATTATTATTTTAAGATTGTGTTTGATTGCAGCTGCTATCTATGATCATAATCTATGTGTGCCGACACACAAGCGTCGGCACACATAGATTATGAATTCATAGATTCTGATTCATAGAATCTGTGTAAAAACACAGATTGTAAAATCAGTTTATATCAGTCAATTGTTGACCTTGAGCTGTTGTGATGACAAAAGAATGATTCGATCAATCACAAATCAATACTTATCACCTAATTGTCTTGATAGTCACATTTCATTGTCTCGTACTTAAAATAAACAGCTGTGTCCATACAGTGACCTTGACCAGTTGTAATGTGGCAGTACAGTAACTCTATTTGTCTGTTAAAACTACAAGAGATAACTGCTCTCTTACATATTCTTTATTTATGTAGTTTTTAATTAAGAACAGTTTTCAATTAACTAGTTTGAGGGCAAGATAAGTTAATTTTTTAAAGATATCTTACTGGCCAATTTTAAACAAAAGTTTTATTACTATTTTAAACCAATTTTAGGTTCCATGGGCTAATACATATTGGTTGACACCTTTTTTTTTAATAGAAACATAATATTATTTACTGGTATTTGTCTAAAATACCCCACGGGGGGGTTTGGTCATATAAGTCATACATAAATTTATATGTATTTTCATCTAGGCGGAGATGAGTTGTGACAAGCAATGGACTGTGGTGGGAGTGTCAGGTGTTACTTGCGGAGGAAAATCAACATTTGCAGCTGCTCTACAGACAACTTTCCCTTCTGCAATCGTCATCAGTCAGGACAACTATTTTCTCCCGCCTGACGATCCACGACACACACACATTCCCAACCTCAACCATATCAACTGGGAAATAGCCTCGGCACTCGATATGGACAAGATGACTAGTGACATACGAGAAATTTTAAACAGGTAACTTGTTTTGTTCTGGTGTGGAAGTGTAGTTGCAGTTTTACTAGACATTATTTGACACAGAATAGCTAATTTTTTTTTACTTATTAAATGTCGGTTGAAAAACCAACCCTTAAGTTATATGTTGGGGTTCTCAAAAATAAACGGAATAGCAGTGCTGTGGCCTGAGCTTTAGTCCGTAGCCTACGCGGCTCCGAACTGGCAAAATGTTGCACTAGATAGGTGAGTGGCAAAACTCATACTACAAAAGCTTAGTCCATGGCAATGCTAATCCTGTTACTTTTGAGTACCCTTTGTACGTTAAAGATCCGATAGCTTTTACGGTAATGTTCATTTTATACAAATTGAACATATCATATTTTAAGAATTCCAACTTTGTGAGTTTTGAAGCTATCTATCATTGTGGATATTTTATCTAACTACATTTATGACAGTTATATATCTTCAGATTCCTTTTTTTTATCTTCAAGATATTTTAAAAATTCTAATCAGTACACCGGTTTATAGGATAGATCACAGTTTGAACACACGAGTCGTTATAATGTTAATTATAAGTTCTGTTATTGACGTTGTATTCAATTGTTTTCGTAGACCCGACCACGATCCACCAATTCTTATAATCGAAGGCTATCTCATCTTCACGGACCGCTACTTGTCAAGCCTATGCGATCTCAAGTATTTCTTCACCTTACCGCCAGACGTGAGTCAGTCCCGGAGAACAAATAGAGTCAATGATCCTCCGGATCCATCATGGGCATCTGCGTGGCACGACGTGCCTGAGTACTTCCCGCAGGTGGTGTGGCCTGAGTACCAGCGCCATCTACAGATCGCAAAGGACATAAACTTTGACCTCATATTTGTGGATGGAACTAGGGATACACAATCTATTGTTGATGAAGTTTCTATTGCTGTTTCACGTCTATTGAAGAAATGATATGTGTTTTTTAATGTGCTTGGTGATTATAAAAATTGACCAATGTGGTTATTTTATAATAAATCTAACTATATATATATATTTTTTTTTAAAACCAATTTTATGGTTTTGAGCTTTTCCATATTTTATCTACATGCTCATTTGCTATTCTCTGCAACAATAACTATGCTGGAAGTGATATGTTAGAATCGGTACAGTTTTCATTCATATTTTCGTATATTACATTCTTTTCATCGTTATTTAGTAATAAACTATGTAACGGCACATCATGTCAGTGTGTGATTAGCTACTAACTGCGGAGGTAGGAAGATGGTCCCATTTGATTTCACTGCAACCGGTAGTTAGTCATTGTTGGGCGATGCAACTGTGTTGATTAAGTTAACTAACTTAATCATGGAGAATGCTGCACAACATACTGCGGAGGTAAGAAAATGCCCCTTCAGGCCGCTTTTCCAAATCTAATTTAACTGTAAAAAAAACTAGTTTAAAACTTGAGCATAATTTAAGTTAAACCATATTTGGAGACTGCGGCCCTTTCTGGGTTAGGCCTAGTAGTTGGTATTCATAATTTTTATGTCTTTTCTGTCAGTGGATAAAGTTTCTTATAAGTTAACCAGGAGCTGATATTAATTTCAGTAATTGTCAAGGTTGTTAGTGCCCATTAGAATAGATTACAAAATTAGAATTCACACAATTCTAGAATAGTCAACTCTCAACAACTGGTGACCGTCGCTTTTGCGAAGGTCAAAAATCGCTACGTATTATCCACTTTTTATAGTAAAATAAATGTTTGTCGACGATATATTGGTATCATTCGATTACGGATGAAACAATCTATCAATATATACCATTCAATAGGCATTATATTTTGTTCAGCTGGAGAAGAGAAAAAGAAAACAATGCTACTTTTGAAATGCGTCGTTCGTCAATGAGCTCTCTGTTTATGTTCGCCGCAGTTTTGTTGTGTTGTATCAGTTTGGTAATGAGTGAAAATTGCTTACTTATTTCTTGGAATAAGTAAATATATGTTTTGACTATCATATTTATGAAGTTTTAGTTTCGTTTTGCTATAAAATAATCTTTATTTTGTTATGTAATTAGAAAATAGTGGGACCTTCCTCAAATTAAAATAAAGTCTATTGTGTTTTTGAATACGTAGGCCTATCATATTTTATCATTGCATTTTATGTTTTTCTATAAATGTTTTGAAATGGATAGAGAATATTTAGATCGATCTAGTGACATTAGATAAATATTGTTTGAGATTAAAAAATTGAGTAAATTTCAGAAAGTGTCACTATGGTAATACCGATTTTGAAAAAATTGCCAATTCTCGGTTATGGTGTTATTATATACATATAGATGTATAAAATTCAATCAAACTGTATATTTAAAAAAACAGATAACATTTATAACAGTTAGAATATTTTGGAAATAAAATTCATACCATATTAACTATTTTGGAGGGATGGTCTCCCCCATTTACTTTTTGAAAAAATGTTTTTTTCACTTATCAATTATAAATATAAAAATAAAATGAAAAATAACATCATAAAATATATTTTATTTTAAAGTAAGGTAAATTGTGAAGAAAATTATGTATTATAATATAGATTTTGACCATATTTACTGATTTTTATGATTTTTTTAAAATACCCTTGCATATCATCAAGTTATGGCCTGCCAATACAGGCAGTTTCAATAGCCAGTTAATGGGTTAATGTTGTTCTGTTTTTATGGGTGGAATTGTAAAGTTTCCATTTATAAGTTTTTAAATTTAAATTTATTTAACCCTAGAACTGGCAAAGTCGTAATTCACAACGCATTTACATATTCAATAAGAAGTGCAGGTGGAGGCATCTGTCGTCAGTTTAGTGAACTTGTTAGACACTAGCGCCTACGTGACCGTGTTGCCCTTGGGGCCAAGCAACCGAACCTGCTCTCGTAGTGCACTAGCCTGTCACCGGGCATGTCTATAACTAAGTAAGTGCTTTCTACTCCTATGCACTGAGTGGCTGAACCGGCTAACGTGCTACGCTGACAAGCGTAACGTTTTAGCCATTCGGAAGTGCTAGGGTTCGAATCCCGACCATGAGCAATCCCAATTTGGCTTACATGTGTGTGGTATAGCGGAGTGGGGGCCCACCTTAAATAAAAGGTGGCTGGCTTGGGTGGAAGTTGACGGCATTTGTAGGCTTAGTTGGGATTGCAGTGGACACCTGTTTTGCTTTAGTTGTTAGTGGTTATAATGGGGTTTCATGCTTTTTTTGTTTAAACTTTGATATTTCAAGAAGATATTAGTAATTATTTTTATGTTACAGTTAAGAGCTTAAAAGCTTGCCACTTCTAGGGTTAAAAGTGGCCTATATATTGTCTGGTTTCTCTTCCTTTATGTCCCTATGTGAATGTTATGCAGATCTGCGTCAGAGGTTGAGGAGCCACTGCTTGTCATCGAAGGCTTCCTCATCTTTACTGATCGCTACATCTCGTCCGTCTGCCACCACAAGCTGTTCTTCTTGTTAACAAGAGAGGAGTGCTGGGCAAGACGCAGTGTAAGGACGTACGACCCCCCCGATGTGCCTGGATATTTTGAACAAGTGATTTGGCCTGAGTACGAACGTCATTTACAAGTTGCCTTGACAATTAATGATAATCTACAATTTGTTTCTGGTACAAGAGATATTCATTCAGTTGTTGAAGACTTTAATGAGCTGTTAGCTAAGATTAAGAAAGTATGTAAATGATCAGCGTGATGAATTAATATAGTTTTTTACATGGTTAATGTTTTGGGAAAGTCAATTCCTCGGAACTTCTAGGCTAAGTTGTAAAATTAGGTTAATGAATAAATTATGTTAAGATTTTTTGCAATCAATGAGGGCTAAAGGAGTTTTTGTATTTGTGATGTATGAAAAGAAACCAGCCACCTCAAAAATCCCACCGTAATAGTGCAACACCTTAAATACAATGATACCCACCAAATAAAATTTCCAGAATCTTTAACACTTTGAGTGCTAAGCCCGGGCCACTAAAACTTCCATAGTCTGTCATTTGACGGGTTTAAAAATAAAAATTTTCTTAGCTGTAATTTTGTACTATTTAAACGCGATTGTGAATGAACAAAGTTCTCAGTAGTGTTATGTAATATATTTTACCTTTAATGCGAACCTAAAACATTTATAGTTAGGTCTGAACGTTATTATGCAATGCAATGTTTTGATGCGTCACGGCCAGCTGTTCGCGGCAGCCGACGACACAATGAAACAGAACAGCCAGTTGTTATGTTTACTTTGTAGGTTAGAGTTATTATTATAGTTTTAAATTAGTAAACATCTTAGTACAGTTTCCATGGATACCTTTGTTGATTCCCTCAACTAATTTTGTTAGCTTTTTTGAAAGTTATAAACAGTAAAAGTGAAAATAAAGGTTTTTTTATTTTTTCTCAAACAGAAGTTTTTATAAAAGTGGAAAGTAAGAAATTTTTTGTAGCATCAATGTATCATATATCAAATTAAAGAGGATATTTTACTCTTCAAAACGGTGGTAACACTAGCTTTTTATTTTTTATAGTTTTTATTCCATGAATTTTCACATGGATATGTCTTATCTCCTGGGGGGGTGTTAGTGATTTCTAAGGTGGAAAGTATGTCACAGGTTTCCATAGAAACTACCAGGGCTATTGTATTGAATTTTTAATATAAAGGAATATTAACAGCTGTTTAGATGTATTGAAAACATTCCCTTTAGACATATCCATGATATAACCTATTTCCTATAAGTAAATACAAACATTTTTAAATATAAGGAAAACCCCAGCATTTTATATAGGTTCTGTAATATCACAGTCAGCACTCAAAGTGTTAACAATCTTATACAACACCAAATACAAATTAATTTCAAAAATTCAAGAAAGCTACAAAAAATACAAATACATCCAGAATTTTGGTAGCATCTTTTTATTTTTTAGCATCCATTTAACAAGAAAGAAGACTATTTAAATTCAATAATATTCTAAATTATTAACAAAATTGAAAATTCAACTAAACCACATTAATGAATATATTGAACATATGAAATTTGAACAACAAATTATTTTAATTATATTTATTGACAAGATTTTAACCCTGTGATGATGCTACACTAAGTTGCAAAATGTACATTGGGAAAATAGGAACTTTAAGATCTATAGACAATTAAAGGTAAATAAATTTTATAATAATAATTTTTAAAAAATGTTTCAGGACCTCGGTGAGTGATTAGGTACATTAAAAACAAGAAAAAAGTTCCAATGGAGGTATGGCCTAAAACGCTTATTTTCTCAGACATCTGCCATTTTGTATTTTTCACAAATTATTTTTTATTTCAAACATTTTCTAATGGATTATTTTCAGATTTAATATGTGTTTTACACTAGTAGACTACTATCATTAAAAAAATAACAAGCATGATCCAAGCTCAAAATTAAAAATGGCGGTGATTTAAAATTTTTAAAGTAAAATACTTTGAAAACGGTAAAAAATACAATAGCCGCCGTTTTGAATTTTGAACTTGGATCATGCTAGTTATTTTTTTAAATAATAGTAATCTACTAGTGTAAAATACATACCAAATCTGAAACTAATCCTTATGAAAATGTTTGAAATAAAAAATATTTTGCGAAAAATACAAAATTGCAGATATCTGAGAAAATAAGCGTTTTATGTCATAGCTCCATTGGAACTTTTTTCTTCCTTTTAATGTACCTAATTACTCAACCAAGTACTGAAACGTTTTTCATGGACACCCTGTATGGTCTAAACCCTGTATAAAGGTCTAAAAAGCTGGAAATCATCAAATGAATGTGTCCCCTGAAAAACGTTCTAAGCGACAAAATTCCCAAAACGGAGATATTTAGTGGAAAAGTCTCTAGATGCCACGAACTACTTCATTGTATATTTTGTAGAGGTGTGCTATTATTCTGGATATTCGGTCCGACTCGAGATATCTGACAAAGTTCGATGTTAGTCGAATACCAGAGGACAATAAATAATATAAACGTGACGTCCGGTCAAAGCTATAGAGTTTCCATTTCAAAGTTCAAAATTAGCATACCATTATGTAGCTAATTCAGTTGAAATGAAAACTAAATGTAACCAATGCTTTATCATCTGACTACAGACGAATAAAGATATGAACATAGGAACGTAACCGATAAAGATATGAACGTAACCGATTCTCACGATGCCGATTGATTGTCAATACCACCAATTGCTGGATATTGGTATTGGTATCAAGAGTCGATTGACCAAAGTCGACACCTACACCAGTCACGGGACAAACAAATACATTATTTCTTGGAAAATTTATTAGTTTTGAGAATGAATCAAATTTAATTAAGAATATCTGAAACCCCATTAACATCACAGCATTGTCTTTGCCTTGGCCGACAAAACAGCTATAGGTTCACTGAGTTATATCTACACTGGTATTCCATTTAAAAAATTATACCCATTTTTCTTTATTTCCTACGATTTAAGTTTGTGCTAAGTTGAAACTAATTTGAATAACATTATTTGTAAGTAGATTCAAGGAAAAATGCAATCAAATTTGAAAAAAATAATTTAAACAAATCATTGTTAGTTAATAGTTTTATTTTTTATATCAACTGACAGCTTTCATTGCTTTCCTTGTGCAGCATAAAAGTGGTTCCATATTTTGTCTGACAATATCTATTCCAAAAAAAACCTTGAGTGGACAATGCAACATTCCAAAGGGTAAATATTACAATGACCAGCTATTATATCAATTGTTTCATCAGTATGGCTAGTCAAGATAGAATAATAATAATAATTTCTTTATTCTGTTTAACAATGTAACATTGCATAGAATGTGTCAATATACAAAAAAGTTAAAAAAAGTTAAAATAATGGTAACAGTTAGGGGACAATAATAACAATGAAAAATAATGAAAAAATGAAAAAACTGTCCCAGCAATGCCAATAATAACTGTATATAGTGGAGCTGCATTCTATAGCCCAGCGATGTCCCAGATCTAGTCCCATCTGTGGTTCATGTACTCGCCCACCGAGTAAAAAGCTTCAGACACCAGAAGGTGCTTCAGCCTTGTTTTGAGCAAGTTTGGATTTGCAGCCTTGTCAAAGTTTCACGGCAAATTGTTTACAAAGTGAACACCTGCCTGTGAAGGCAATCGTTCGTGCACTACCGTCGGTGTCTCCTTATTCGGTAGTTTTCCCTGCCTCTAGTGTTATACGTGTGGATGTCACATCCTCTTGTCAGAGCGCACTTTGTTAGAAAGAACAAAGAAGTTTCCATAATATACAGGCAGGGCAAAGTCAGCAAACCAAACTGCTTTACTTTACTTTAGCTTCTTGCAAACTGCTGAATGTTCTGTCTTTTCCTATGCTTGTTATTACCACGGCCACAGTGATAAAAATCTAGGTTACAGTGATAGAGTGAAACATGAAGCTATTATTGTTGCATAAATATTTCTTTCAATATGGTATTAAAGGCTTGGAGGAAACAATTTTTTACAAAAGTAAATTTGTGATTCACAATCCAACTGGATGTATTTTTGAAACAGCAACAGACAATAGAGGCAGCCAGGTAGCTGGGGAAATGTTACAAAACCTATAACCTTGAGATTTGGATAGGTGGAAGGGGGTGGGGGTTTATATTTGAACCAGGTTATTCTAATTTATTTCTCAGTCAAATATTTTCACTTCTCTGCCTATTATTATCTGGTTAAAACAAGTTTTTTATTACATCGTATGATGTCCTTACTCCAATATGAACTTTTAGCACACTCATTAAAGGGTTAAAATAACTACTGTAAAAATAACTACATTAAAAATTTTCTAATGTTGTACGGTATCTTAAATTAATTTTATAAATGTGAACTTGATAAGAAACTACTCATAAGCATTATTAAACTATTCATAATTAAGCTTTATAAAAAGTATGTTTTGCAACTGTTTGAAATAATTGTAAATGCAATAAATTATTATTAAATTAATTTGATTTATGTTATGATACAACATTTTAACTTTTATAATCTTATATATATTTAATACACTAGGCCTATTTTTGAGATAATTGTTTTGGAGCGGTAGTGCTACCAATCACTATGTCCAAGCTGTCGTTATAAAGGTCTTACCATGTAATTTTGCCATCAATTAAAAAAATTTTGAAAATTCACCGTGGTCATGGAAAATAATGGGGTAAAAGTCGCGATTTCCCCCCATAAACTTAAAATGGAGGTAAACACCGACGATCGAGAAATCAGCTGTTTATTTAAGAAAGCGGTTAAATAAACAACTCAAATCTGACAGTTAAACATGGTTCTTTCTTTTTCCGTTTAATGAAGACATACATACAGCTGGCAATAAAACATCAGTTTTTATTTGCACAAAACCAAAACATAACCAGAAGGTTGTTCTTCGCTAAATTCAGCAATTTTGGATAAACTACCAGGCCAATATACAACTTATTATAGCTTTCAGTCTCCAGCGCACACAGTTCCCGATTATTGTGGCATTTGCTATGACCATAAACAAATCTCAGGGCCTTTCTTTGGGTAAGGTTGGAGTAGTTCTCCCAAAATCGGTGTTTGGTCACGGCCAACTATATGTCGCAGCAAGTAGAGCCCGATATTTTGATGGACTCAAAGTCTATATAAAAGATGGAGAACACCAAGGCCGACTTCGTCGAGACAACCGTATTTATACTCGGAATATTGTTTATAGAGAAATTTTATAAGGATTATTAATAAAATAATTTTTTATCATAGTTAAATTGACTTGATTTTTTTTAAATAGCAACACCTAAGATGACTGCCTACACGCATTGGTGGACAGATTGTCTCATTGACAGCGCACGATTTCGTGCGCCAGGTACGCTAGTTATTTTTATTTCAGTATTTATATTCCAATATTTACTATGTATTTCATAAATTTATTATATATAAAATACGAGCATAATAAAAAATTATTCAAAAGTAATATATCAAATTTTACTTACTTTTAAATATGTATCATTTTAATACGTATTGATTTATTTTTAGATATATTTATTTGATTTATTGAGTTATTGATATTTTTTAATGTATTGAGTTGCTTAATTATAACAATGGTAAAATAGTTTTCTATTTCTAATTGAGAGGATTGAATAGCAAATCATTTATACAGGCTCTACATAATTTAAACAATGCAATTACTACATTTTAATTAAGCTGTTTACACGCCCAAGTTTTGAAGATCATCTAAATGGATGAAAATAAACCCTGACGCTAATATTCTACTGGAAAATATTCAATATTCGGAATAGTAAATATATATTTGATTTAACCCAAAAATCACTATTCCCACATCCCTTATATTTATTTTAGAAGATATTTGAGTTTGCAGACGTTAAAGAATCCTTGGTAAATTCAACTTTCTACGCTTGATAACTGGAAACTAGCTTTTTGTCCCTTAGAACTTTTTCTAGGATACTCATTAAAATTTTTATATTCTTTAAATTTTATGTAAATATCATATAATAATTTATTTTTTCATAAATGATCATCCAATATCTGAAAATAACAAGAGAAACAAATTGTAATTTTATGGGGAGTAAATTACCACAAAAATTCTAAAAAAATAAAAAAAGTGTCTTGAGATACCGTAGATTGTTGCCTACATACCGTGATGATGGTTTCATGAAAATCGGACCAATAGTCTTGTCTCTTGGCTTCTGCACCCCCCCCCCCCCACATACACACATACAGACATTGTGGAAAGGGTTGAGTGATTTCTGTATGAAATGGGAAATTAAATTTAACGTTACACATTTTTTTGTTTGATTCATTTGTGTATTCATGCAAAACAATCAGTTCTATCAACAAAATATTTTGAAATTTTACTATTATGATTTGTTTTTAACCCCTAAAGCGCTACTGAAAATCACAGTCCCTGTTCATTAGTGTAAAAAATCAAAATATTATTTTTCCAATGTTCTTTTTGGATTTAGGTAGCTTGAGTCAAGTATAAGATAAAACAGAAATTTGCTTCATTTTTAATTATTGAAGATTTTTAGGTATTAAAAAAGTAATTTTTTGTCCTGACGAGCTATTTCAGTTAATAATAATTAGTTAATAAATCCTATTCAATAAAACCATTCATACAATATACACTATTTACTGCTGAAACACAATGCAAATAAAAACTTTACAGCAAAATGTCGAAAAACAAGGTTATCAAAAGTGAAAACAGCTGGCTTGTGGGTTTTCTCTTCAAAAGCAGTCCAGGGAGCGCATAAATATGGGCCAAAGTCGCCAAGCAACTAATTTCAGTTACTAAATATTTCAACAAAGCCGCCATATTAGTTTTGTGTGTGCTTAGAGGCTAAAGAAACTTAATCAGGCACTCTATTGGTTGTTTTGCGAAATACAAATGTGGCAAAATGATTGATCGCGAATAAGTCGTTTATCGCGCCATGTGACCCTACTGTGCTGCGAGAAAAGTCGTCAGCCGCCCGGTAAGGGTTAAATTTATATACATAGTATATCTGAAACCTTTATTCAAATTGTCACATTTTAAAGGAACACGAATGTGATCTTCAATCAACACTTGTTACCAAGAAAATTAATTTAGTTTAGAAACAGCTGTTTGAATATTTTGTTTGTATATCAATCTCTAAAGCGCAATGTTAAGTTTTCATTTAAAAAAATTAGGTTTACATAAAACCCAAAGATTGCCTAGATATAAAAACAATCTAGGACTTTGAGACTTTTTTGCCAGTACATAAATAAATCTAGCTCATCCAGCTTATGAGCTGAATTTGTACAATTTGAGGATCCTACAACTCAAAAACAAAATTTTAAATTAAAACAGCAACTCAATAGGAAGTATTATTAACACCTATTACATTAAATTGGGGGTGAGAGGTTACCGTAAGGGCCTCAGGCAGAAGTAAATGCCTCAGGAGCATCGTGGGGTAGACTGCTTCTGCAAGACCGCTGTGAAGCAGCAAATAGCTGCCTGACTGGAGGCCCGGATGGTCGGGTCGCTGGTCATGCTGTGTGCTTACACATAGCCTACTTGGGGTGCCCCTGTTTTAGCAGAAGGCAGCGGATCTAGACTTGGCGGTCGATAAACTGGCTGTGGGACGGGGAGCAGCGTCTCATGTAGAGTGTTGGGGCGGAGGTGAGGTTCACTGGAACGGCCTGACACTCAGATAGCGGAAGGGCGGAGTGATAGGTAATTGCTCAACGGCCACCGCACTGCTGACTGGGACAGGTATGTGTGCAGCTGTTTCAGGACTGAGCTGGGGACGATGAGGGGTGCAACTCCGAAAGGGCCCAGTTTCAGATATTAGCGGGCGGAGCAACATTTGTGGAACGGTCGCTAAACTGCTAACAACTAATTCTAAAGAACATAAATCATGGCTGAACAAAAACATACGGAATTACCCCAGGTGGGTCGGTGCCTTGGCACTAAATCCCACCCCTCTACGGAGGGCTTGCCCGAGGATTCTGGGGAGGGCATACTTCAGCATTTTATTTCAGGAGACTCGCTGAGCTCGCAGAAGGAGGGGTTGACCTTTCCTCTTACCTTTACGCCTCAACCGATGGAGGTGCTGGAGGCGGTGCACGGGGCTGTCCAAGCTTCCTTCACTGATGATGACGCTGTTGCAGGGACATCGAGGGCTGATGTTTCTGATATGGCGGAAAAAGAAAAGAAGCAGGAACAGGAGTCTGTTCTTGATATCGCAGATGATGCCATCTGGACATCCCTCACCACAGAACAGCGGAAAGGGCTGTTGCCTCGCCGGCAGGAGCTGGTCAGGGAAAGAAAGACTAAGGAAGGGACCTGGCTTCCTAAGGAGGAGTATAAAAAGCTGATGAAGAGGAAGCGGCTTGAAACCCCCAGGCCCAAGGGAGGGCATGGTGACAATGAAGGTGCGTTTCCTTTGCACAGAGTGCAGGGTGCTAAGGCTGTGGCTCCTGCTACAAAGAAATCCCGCTGGGATCTCAAACATTCGGCAGGTGGTTCCTTTAGGAACCATGTAATGATGTCGAAAGTTGCCATTGTTCCGACGTCATTTCCGGAGGAGAAATTGTCTGTCGATGACTGTTCTTTGTTGCAGGGGATTCTGTTTGATATGGTGATCAACCAGAAAGAACCTCTGCAGATGCATAAGACATACCCAGAGTCGGGAGCTCTTGTTGTTGTTTGCAGTAGTGAGGCAACAGGTACTTGGGTCAAGAAGACGTTCGACGGGCTCGAGTACAAGGAGGGTGCCAAGGTGGTAGTGGGAGATTACAAGGATCTCCTACGCTCCGTCAAGGTCCTTCTCTGTGCGGAGGGGCGCGCTCTCAACCTCTCTCATAAAAAGATCTTGGAGGTTGTGCAGGTTCAGAATCCTGGTATCCAGACTGGAGACTGGCGAGTTGTCAGCTGCAGGAAGGAGGAAACTCATCAGAAGCTGGTGTTAACAATTGACAAGCATAGTGCTCTTCTATTGAAGGAGAGAGATTGGCAGATCTACCTGGGGATCTCGAAAACCACCATAAGGGTACTTTCGGGGTTGGGATCCTTGGAAGATGATGCCAAACATCCTTCAGACAAATCTGCAACACTGTAAGACTGTGATGGCAGTCCTACAGAAGGCCACAACTCTAGTAGCTGTGGATTTTGCTCTCATTCAAGAGCCGTGGGTTTTGAATGAGAGAATTTCGGGATTGGGTGCTCTTGGGGTGCACCTAATCTCAGGTTTTGCTTTGAATTCGAGAGCATGTGCGTGGGTCAGAAACTGTCTTGATCATATGCCAGCTCTTGAGTTCTGTTCCAGAGACGTCTCGGCATGGACTGTGTTCAGGTCTTCTGGGAAGCTACTTCTAATATGGGTTCAGTCTACATGTCTGGGGATGTGGACGTGGGTCCTCTGACTGGATTGATGAATCATGCTGCGTCAGAGAGGGTGGACCTGGTGGTGGGGTGTCACTCCCATCACCAACTCCATCTGGGGCTGCAGGGGAGACCAATTGGAAAGGTAGGTAACTTCTGAAATTCATTTATTCTAGTAATATAGTAATTTGGGGTTGCAAGGAGCTTGATATTTTGGTGAACCCCTCTAAAGTTGTAGCCTTTTACCAGGAGGAGAAAACTGGCCGGTGTTGGCCCACTGAGACTGCATGGGAGTGTTATTACCCTATAGGATCAGGAGAAGTATCTTGGGAACATTCTGGTTCAGTCACTTCACTGGGAACCTCACTTACAACAGGTTATTGACCTGGGTATGTAGTCTCTGTTTGCCAGCAGACATATGGTCAGTGTAGCATGGGGACTGAAACTTAGACTAATGTATTGGCTCTATGGTTAGGTAGTAAGACCAACCATGACATATACATCTGGTTGGTTGGCTAAAGATGGACTGAGGAGTTGCTGTTTGGCGGCTGGCTTGCCTTTTGATAACTGGTGTGATAAGCAGCACTCTGGGGTCACTCTTGACTTACCAGATCCAAGAATTTTTAATGAAGAAGTTTCTCAAACAAATTTAATAACTTAATGTAAAAAAATGAATACTCCATTGTAATCTGTTTATACATATTTCAGTATTTTCTGTGACAAAACTTATTTAGGCATTAATGTTTCCTAATTCATGTTATGTAATTATTTTCGAGTAAAGTTACTGAGTCAGGGAAATAAAAAAAAAATGGCCAGGGACATTTTCTGCGAAAACCCTGGGTATTAAAAATGTAAAATAAATGTTCAAATAAATTTTTGCCAGTTGAAATATTGTATCTAAAATTTTAGACCACAATACTCATATAAGATTTACTATAGAATATCAGTAAAAATTTACAAAACTGTCATTTGTTTCATGTTGTGTAAAGGAAAAAAATTTCTAGAGTATCATGTATGTTATATTAAAATATTTTTTCTTATCATCAATGTTCCTTCTATGGTTTTAAGGTATTATTCTCAATGTTTGTGCCTGAAACTAAGTGAAAAAAATCCTGACCTAAACTTTAAGTTGAAAATAGCAAGAAAAGTTAATAAACACAAAGTAATTATACTACAATCTTATTAATAGGCTGAAGCAGAGAAATAATACTGTAACAGTCCACTTAATTAGTCACTGGTCCTATCAGATCAGATTCTAATCTCATTCCACCGGCATGCTGGTTACTCTAACGATCTGCGTGTTTGTCTGTGTGGTCACAGTGAATGGAGAGGTGTGGTCGGTGGTGTGTGTGTCTGGCGTGACGTGTGGGGGAAGAGCACAGTGACACGTGCACTACACAGCAGATACCTCGGGTCTGTGCTGCTCAAGCAGGATAGCTACTACTTGCAGGACAACGACCCTAGACACGTACAACTACCGGAGTTGCGGTGGAGGAATCGAGAGTTGATGAGCTCCTTGGATATGGAACGGATGGTCAAGGACATGCTGCAAGTAATTGCCAGGTAAACCTAGGTATGTTAGTAAAGCAAGATTAAGATTCAAATTCAAATTATCTTATTGAATTTGAATTTAATATAAGATTTTCTTCACTTCCGACAGTTAAAGATAACAGAATGTAAGTGAGAAACTTATCCTTAACCTTGAAAAATAAATTTGTGTGATTAATCCTTTTTTTAAATTTTCAGATAATTTCTTTTTTTTCTCCTGAGAACGTGTTCGGATTTGCATGGGATTCAGATTTCTGGGGTTCGGATTTGAGGGGTTCCACTGTAGTTAACGTTTGAGCGATGGTCAAGGACAGTGAGTGTGATATTCCTTGGTGTAGATTCATTCACAAAGAAAACTTTAATTTGACCAGTTCATAATTCAGAGGCAAAACTGTAACTTTAATTTGACCAGTTAATAATTCAGAGGCAAAACTGTTGGTCTAACAGTCCTGCCTAAGGCTACGACCACACTTACGTCTAATAACGCTGAACGCTCTGCATAAAAAAAACCGCTTCTAAAGAAGCAGGAGGGGGGCATATTGATTGTGCTTTTCAGCGACATCTTTTGACGCACGCAAGCAGCATCAAAATAAGCAGATATGGCCAGAGAAGTTCGCAGCGTACAAAGATACTACAAATCTTTTTCAAATACGCTTATACGTAGTTCAATTAATATTTTACTTTAATACATTTTTAATTACTGTATTTTTGAAATTCAATAGTTTATTTTTTATATTTTACTGATCATAGTTAATTTGTATGGATATAATTAACAGTCAGGGTCAATTAAACGTAAGTAATACAAGTTTCAAAATTTATTATTATCGGGCCTATATACTTAATATTAGCCTAGTATTTATTGGCTTGGAACAGATACGGAAAGAATTTTAGTATTTCATTTTCAAAGTTTTTGCCTTATTAAGCACCTTAAGATTCTGGTAATTAAATTTTAATTTAAAAAAATTAATTTTATAAAATTTTAATGCTGTTCAAACCGCAGCGTATGATGTACGTGACATTAAGAGACACAATGGAATGGGCCTGGGACTATTCAATGAGCATCTGATTTCCAGGATGTGCCTTCTCGTGTCTTGCGGGCGTGAAAAGACACGGAGTGTGGCCACTTGCGTTCCCCTACAGCCAGCCAATAGAACCCGCTTCTTTTGACGTTGAACGTCCTGGGTCAATAAACGCAAATGTGGCCATAGCCTGAGGAACATGTGAGCCTTAGTCAGTAATAAGACCACAAGATTGCATTACAATCACCTTAAACTCATTTCTAATTCATACTTGTCTTAAAATTACTTACCTTGGAAGGTCCCCATTTCAGAAAAGCTTTTTGGGGGAAAGGAATAAGAAAAATATCTCGGGAGAGAGAGAGAGCTTCATATAAAACATGTCAGATATAGTTTATGATTATGAAGCATTTTAGATGATAAAACATATTTAACATGTAATCTCAATGTTTAACTTTCAGACAAAATGCTTCAATGCCGCTCTTGTTTCTTGATGGATTCATGTTGTACTATGACAAAACTATCACCAACTACTGTGACATAAAGTTCTTCTTCGTCTTGGAGAAGGACGCTTGCAAGATGAGACGCACCAAACGCAACAGAAGAATCCCTGATCTTGATCGCTACTTTGAAGAATATGTTTGGCCAGCTCATGTTGAATACAAGGACACTGTCTTCAGACAAATACCTGACTTAATCCTTATTGATGGTAGTATAAATAATGTTACCATTGTTGATAACATGTCCTCAAAAATAGATGAAGTATTAAAGTCAAAAAGCAAATCATTTTGAAAAACATGTCTTATTCTTTTAAGATCTATTTTTTATAGTTGCTGAAACTATTGTAATGTGGGTTGTAGTAGAGACTATAACCCTAAGATCAAAGAGACCTAAATCAAAGAGTTGATCTCATGGGGTTTGTTTTAGTATTATAATTTTCTCTTTCCCTTCCAGACAATTTTCTAAATAGCTCATTACAACATCACAAGTTGATGGATTCTTTCTGAAGCCAAATTGACAATTTGAAAGTATTTTATTGGAACCAAGATAACCAATTATCTGTGAGCTTAAAATTTTTTCAACTACCTTAGATATAATTGGTACACGAGACAATGGCCTATAATTAATTTCTAGATTTGTGTCATTCTTTTTATGTATAGGTACTGTTTTTGATATTTAGAGTTTATCTGGTGTCATATATGAATAGAGGAGACGGTTTTAAGTCATCAAGTGCTTCAGGGCATTGTAAAAAAACATTTTAAAAATCTTAGCAGTAAATGGGGTATATCCACCATTCCTGCTTATGGCAAAAGATGTAATCTATGCAAAAAGCCTAATCATTTTTAGCTCAGTGTAAGAGCAATAGTAATAAAAATGTAAATGTTGTGGAGTCAAGAATTTTTCATGGGTTCGATAGATGTGGTGAACCGGAAAACCAATCTTCATAACAAAGACTGGTCGGTTGAACTACAGATTAATAACCAAGTTGTAAATTTAAAAGTTGATACAGGTAAACTTATTAACTCTAAAAGTATATAAATCATCAGGGCAGGATGCAAAAAATTTGATTCCAACCAGCTGTAGGCTTACGTCATATTCAGGTGAACAACTAAAAGTTGTGGGTAGATGTGATATGCCATGTTTGTTTAAGGGTAAAAGATATATTATTGAATTTTTTGTGGTTGATATTAATTCTTCTTGTAATCTGGGTCTTGATTCATGTAAAAACTTGAACATACGAGGGTTGCCTGTAAAGTAAGGTTCTCATAGCGCTGCAGTCGATAATAGTGCTGCGACGGGGGTTTACACGGTTTTGTTGTGTACCTGGGTTCTCCCACTCCAAATCCCCACCGCAACGAAGTGTGTGTGGCGCTTAGTCTTGGCCTGGCAGCTGTACAAGATAGAGAATCCCATTGCTTCGCCCGCCAGGTGTGAGCTGCGCTCAGTGATTCGTTTTTTGACTGCCAAAAACCTTCCACCCGGGGAAATTCATTCCCAGCTGTGCAAAATATATCGAGAAAAGTGTATGAGCGTACAACATGTGCGCAAATGGTGCAGGGAGTTCAAGAATGGGCGTAACGACGTCCATGACGAGGAGCGTGCCGCAAAAATTCAAGCAAACGCAAAGGGCCGGCAAAGTCATGGTAACCGTCTTTTGGGACAGGAAAGGCGTATTGTTGTACGAATTCTTGCCCACCGGTGAAACAAACAACGCTGCCCACTACTGCGAAAAACTGCAAAAACTTCACCGTGCCATTCAAAACAAGAGGAGGGGTATGCTGTCCAAAGAGGTGCGTTTGCAGTAGGATAATGCTCGATCGCACACCGCTAACGTTTACAACAAACTCATCGCTACATTTGGATGGGGTATTGTCAAACACCCACCTTACAGTCTGGACATAGCCCCCAGCGACTACCACCTCATCCCTGATATGAAGAAACACCTGGGTGGAACACATTTTGGTGGCCGAGAAGAGGTGGAAGAAGCGGTTCTCAGCTATCTGTGCGGCTTGGCGGCAGACTTCTTTGACTTGGGCATTCGAAAGCTGGTACACCGCATGCAAAAATGCGTTGACCTCGGTGGCGGCTACTTAAAAAAATAGGGAAAAGTCTGAACTTTCCGAATATGTACAAGTTTATTCAAATAAACATGTTTTTCACTGTGAAAAATCACTGGGAACTTTACTTTACGGACAACCCTCGTAATTGTAAGAGTTGATAATTGTAATATTTCAGATAAGCCTATAAATGTTAATGGTACCGGAGATGATGTTGATATATTAAATGAATATAAAGATTTAACTCAAGGTATTGGGTGTATTAAAGGTCAGTATGATATCAAGTTGAAAAACAAATATGTACCAAAAATCCATGCATGAAGGAAAGTTCCTTTTGCACTTAAATCCTTGCTTAAAAAGAAGTTGTAAGTTTAAAATATCATTGCTAAAGTAGAGAAACCAACTGAATGGGTAAATGCATTAGTCATAGTGCATAAAAATGATAATGATTTAAGAATTTGTCTTGATAATACAGCCCTAAATGGTGCAATTATGCGCCAACACTTTCAGATTCTATCATTTGATGAAATTTTATGTAAACTTTGTAAAAACTTTTAGTAATTTGGATGTTAAGAATGCCTTTTGGCACATAATTGTAAGATAAGAGTAGTGATTTATGTACATTTATAACACCTTTTGGTAGGTACAAATTTCTAAGACTACCCTATGGCCTATGTTCATCAAGTGAAATTTTTAGTCAGAAACTGTCACAGATTTTAGAGAAAATTGAAGATGTTGCAGTATATGAAGATGATATAATAATATGTGGTAAAGATAAGAAATAACATGATAAGAGACTTAGGCTAGTATTAGAAAAATTAAGAAATTAAGAAAAATGTGAAAATGATGCCTCCTAATGCAGTTTGACTGCACCTTTGCTTAGTCTGTTGAAAAAAGATTCTGAGTTTGTTTGGTCATATGAACATGATATGATAGGGACTTTCTAAAAAAATGTAAGAATTTTTATCTAATGCTCCAGTTTTACAATTTTTTGATGAAAACCCCTATAATACTATCAGTAGATTCTGCCAAAGATGGTGTAGGTGCAGTAGCCTTACAAAATGGCTTACCAGTGGCATATGCCTCAAAATCTCAAAGTCCTACACAGCAGTCATATGCTCAAATTAGCTGTGTTGTATGGGTGTGAAAAGTTTCATCAATTTGTTTACGGTACTCATTTTACTGTGGAATCTGACAATTTGCCTCTGTCAAATATTGTGAAAAAAATATAGAGTCTTGCTCTCCACGCATTCAGCGTATGTTAATAAAATTACAAAAATATAATTTTGATTTGATATACAAAAAAGGTAAAGAGTTATACATAGCTGATACGCTTTCCAGGGCTTATGACAAATCTGATATAGAGGATGTTTTTATAGATATTAGTAAAATTGTATCACGTGTGAACTTAGTTATAAGTAATGTAAACATTTTTGAACCTAAATTGTCAAAAATAGTAGAACGTACAAGAAATTATATTGAACTAAATTTGTTAAAAAACTGTGTATTAAATGGTTGGCCATCTCACAGAAATGAATTGCCACTTGAAATTCGAGCATATTGGCATGTTCGAGGGGAAATTTCTTATGTTAAAGTTATTATATTTAGAAATACTGCTATTGTTATTCCTAAAGTCACGAGACAAGAAATGCTAAGCCGATAACATTGTTCACTCAGTGAAATCTAAGTTGATGGCAAAGGATGTTATTTATTGGCTATAACCTAAACAGTCAGATTGAGGACTTGATTTCCAAATGTGAAGCTTGTTCCATGTTTTCTAAAATGTATCAAAAAGAGGAATTGATGCCTCATCAGGTACCATCACTGCCTTGGGAAAAGGTAGGGGTGGATATTTTTCAAATTGGTAACATATTTCATGTTGGTAATTGATTATTATTCAAAATATGTTGAGATGGTGAAGTTGGCATGTCATTCCAAGGGTAGTATTCTCGGATAATGGTACGCATTTCACAAGTGCTGTATTTAAGTATTTCGCAAATAAATGGAAATTTGATCACCAAACTTCATCACCTCAATTTCCACAATCTAATGGTATGGTAGAGCGTGCAATCCAGTCAGTCAAATCATTGTTAAAAAAATGTAAGTATGATGGAAGAGATTCATATTTGGCTCTCTTTGAGTTCCGTAACATTCCATTGTCAGAAAAGCTGCCATCGCCAGCAGAAATTCTGCCTTTTGTTGTAATACACATTAATAATAGGTGGATTAAAACTAGAATTGTAGCCAAGGGTGATAAACTTGTTTTATATTGTCAAGTCTCCATATAACAAACCCGATATAGTTCAAAACAGGGCACATATCAAACCTTTGTATGATAGCGTAGGCTATAATAATTCAACCTATGATGATGAATGTCTTGGTAATGACTATGAGTCTTGCAAAATGTCTAATGAAGGTAGGCCCAGTTCTAAAAAATGTTCTTACAAGTCACCTCAATCGGCAAGTTCACCTGGTAAAGTTCTTACCAGACCAAATGTTTATATGAAAAGACCTAAAACCTATGCCTCAAAGTTATAAAACACTGGTAGAGAAGTAAGACAACCTGTTAAGCTGGATGATTATGTGTAAAAACACTAATACAATGTAAATAAATGTTAGAAATGATGAGTTATTTTTAAACAAAAAGTATTGTTTTATTTGTATTTTTGAAGTAAAGGTTTTACGTTAGTATAATATATTATTTCAGTTGTGTTTTAGGTTAATGTAACCTCAAAATAATAACTAAACATTTGTAATGCATTATTTCATTTGTTATTTTGAAGAAGAGTAAATTAATTCAGTTAATGTATTATAAAACAAAATAAGATTGTATTATTGACTTAGGTTGATGTTATTTGTTATTTTTTGAAAAGAATAAGAGGATGTAGGCTAGTGTCTTATAAAACCAATTAAGAAAAAGATTTATTTAATAAACTAAATTTGTATTTAAAGTTTTTTATGAAGTAAAGTTGTAATTTAATTTCATAGAGTATATTAATTTAAATTGATGATGTTATAAATTTCAATAGGCTGGATCAAATTGTAATTAAGGAAACTGTTTCTTTTTTGTTTTTGTCATGAAGGATGTCATATATGTATATGATAAGTTATTGGTATCATTGACAAGATACTGTAACTCTATGTTATGCCTTGTCGTTCTACACGGGCTTCCCGTTTTTGGTGTCCTTCATTAAAATGGCTATATCAGATACAGAGCGTCGTTATTAAAGCCTTCCCAATATTATGAAATATAAAGCTACACAACATGACATCTGGAAAACACAGTTCATCAATAAAACCATTTATAATGTGACAAAGAACTTTTGAGATATAAAAACCAAGTTTTAAAAGTTTTGGGTTGATGCTAAGAGAGAAAGAGAGAATCCTGGTTGAATTTATATTTTCTTCTGAAACACATTTAAAATCGAATAAACTAATACCGGCAAAAGCTTCACTATATGCCACACCACCATTGAAATGAAACACCATCAAAACACATATTTGTTAGGATTCAACAAGCTGGTACGTCTTTTGAACTGCCATGAATTTCATCTAGGATCTGTTGCATTGAATATTTCTAAAAATACAAAATATTTGTTGTAAGTATCCAACAACTAAGGGTATAAAACACCATAGGTCGGATGAACCAGTTGAAATCAATCGCCAACAATCAATACACACCTTGCCTCTTGTTCCACCAGGATGGCACGTTGTCATTATTTGAACTGATATGAACTTAGTATAGGATTTGCTGCACTCAAAATTACTAAACATAAACATTTAAATTACTGATCCAAAAACAAAAAATTAGTAAATTTTCAAACAGGATGATTTAAATTAAAATAATTTTAAATGTAAGAATTGAGATTACTAAATCTAAAACACCACCGTCACCGCAGACCTGCAAACTCAGTGAATTTCCAAATCAATAACATAATAATATATGACAAGTTTTATCATTACCTGTCAATAAATGTTAGTATTATTTGCCTACTCTCCTTAAGATTAACATGGGAAAGAGTATGCAGGTTTGCTGCTGTGAGGAACACTGAAAGTAGGAGTTTCTAGCATAAACAATTTATATTTTGACCATTTATATCAAGTTTCATCAACATCTGTCCACAAATAAAGGAGTTTATCCAAACTCTATATGATTAACATGGGAAAAGAGTATGCAGGTTTGCTACCATAATAAACTATGATTTTTAAGCATAAATGTATGGATCTCAACCACATGAAGCTAAATATAAAGTTTCATCCAAAAATATTAGATAATAAGTGAAACATTAATTTTTCCATATCCTCCATAAGATTAACATTGGAGCCCCAAAATACAATGTACTGTGTTTAGATTTTTTAATATCTCGGTAACAAATGGAGATGGAGAAAAACTTGAAGGAACTAAATTGTGTAGTTTTTTAAGCTGATTTTAATGGTGAAATATAAAATTATAAATTTTTAAAAATTACATGTGAAAAACACAAAAAAACCCATTTGTGGGGTACAAAACCCCCCCAAACTACCCATTCTGATTGACCGATATGTCTGGTTTACAAACTTGTCTGAGCAAATGTAGGAATACAAGTCTCTACCAAATTTGGTCTAGATCGGACCATTTTTACGAGAGTTATCGTGTTCACACACACATATATATATATTTTTTTTACGACTACTGTTTTTGGTCTCTAGGCACCTAAAGACGAAAAATAACATGGTCCCAGTTTTAACGTGGTGATAAACATAGTAATATAAAGTTCAACATTGACAGCAGTATCAAAAACCTTTTTATTAGCTCTTTCATAGGTTAGTTTGACTTTTAGTCAACAGCTGCCTAACAATATATTTGTTAATAACTCTCGAAATGGTTATTTCGAGAGTATTCTGCTCATGGTTGGACGTGCTTCTAAAGTTGATTGAAGAATATAATAATATAGTATACATAACTATAGGTATGAAACCAAATACTGTAAATGAAAACAATCCCAAAACTATACATAGGAGGTTGAGTCAATTGTACGAAAATAAATCTGAAAAACCAAAAATTTAAAGTGGAAGATGTGAGGATATAAACAAGTGTTTGGTAGGGGGTATACACACACAATTGAACAGGAGCAGAAGTAAAGAATACAAGACCTAGAGGTAATATAATAAGAGGTGGATTTTATAAGGAAGAATTATTTAAGACGAAATATTAGGACATTTATATAGTGGAAAAAGTAATTAAACAGAAAGGAGAAAGGAACAGAAACAGAAAGGTGTTGTATGTTAAGTGGTAAGGATTTCTGAGTAGGTCATGGATTAATGCTAATGACATAGTAAGATAGATAGATAGATATAGTCACTATAGCAAAAATTAATAGTCATAGTCATGCTAGGTGCAGGGGTTGAGGGTGATGTTGATGCTGGTTTGAGTCTTACAGCGGTAATGTCATAAGCAGGAGCGCGGAGCCGCGGGACTCGGCGTGCGCTAACTTTTCCTTTAAGGTCCATGCTTTGTGAAATTTGGTTTTATTTTCATAAAAATTATGTTGTATAATATCAAGCAATAGATTGGACATGAATAAGGATCGGTTTTTTACAAATTGACAGAGCTGTGCAAAAAAACATGGGAAAAACGTGCCGATTCTGGTTTCTCTTTGCCATATTTTATCCCCTGTTATAAAATAGGTACTGTGCCTGTAAAACTGGGAGTAAACTGTGAATGTAGTTTCACACGAGATGTAAAACAACATAATTACTCTGAATGTGAAATCACATAAAATGACAGATGTGATTTTACATTCAGAGTAATTATGTGGTTTCATATCTCCTGTGAAATTACATTCACAGTTTTACAGGGGATGTGAGAATACATAACTACTCTGAATGTGGAATCACATCAATTGATATAAATGCACGATAACTTTAACATGAATAAGTATAAATTTTTTAATTAATAATATGGTGAGTACAGGATTTAGTACTTGTGTTATTTCGTGCATTTTTATTAATTTGGAACCACAATCCTATAGGTTTGGTATGGACAAAAAATCTCCGTCAGCGTCACCCTCCCATAAATATACTACTGTTATTTATTAAATGTGTGTTATTTATTAAATGCACTATGGTATTTTAAATGTGGACTAGAGCCTGTAGCTGTTTTCTTTTAGAATTTAAATTTTAAAACATTATGCTTTTTAAATATGTTTAAAAGGTGCTTTGGTGTTGTTATTAGGCCTGTTTATCCGCTTTAATTGAGTTTATTTTTCTAACTGATTGTGATTAGACATTGACTTGCTATCTAGTTAGAAGGACAAGGCCTATTGTAATTACTATCTAATTATAGAATGACTAATAAATAAGTCTAATGACCTGTTGTTTGATAGTTAATAAAATACCATAATCAATTACAAATTGTAAGTGGGTGTAGATTTGAACCAGCGACCTTTGGATTCAATGTGAGCTCATTACCACTGATTTACCCAGCTCATTAATCAATAAATTTACTTATGCAACAAATGAGAAAGTACAAATACAAAGTACACATGAATAAGTGATGTATTAAAATTTATTCCAAACAGAAATAACAAAACATTTATAAACATAAACATCTGAATGAATATAAGAGAAAAAATTAATTATGCCCATAATATTACAAGAATAACACACTAATAATGGAATTCAAACTTGAACAAGTAATGGAATACGTATTTATGTACGTATTTTAATCAAACCAATCTTAATTATTAATAACTTACATACCGGTAATTCAATGTTATATCTACAAAGGTGCAAGCATCTATCAGTCATATCAAATCTACTAATCTACTTGTTACAAAAATATAACTGATTCCTAAATTAATTATGTCACATTACTTTGAAGATTAAGTTTAATTTTAGAATCCTCTTACTGAGTTGGGTCAGAAAATGATATGGTTTCCTAAAAATTAAATTATTTTGATATGCGTTGAGATAGATATAAGTATACCACATAGATTTCATGGAACTATTAACTAATGTATTTTTTCTAATATAGGTTACATTAGCCCGCAACGAAATAACTATTAAATATTGGAATTTAATTTTTATTTATATACATGTAAAACTTACAATGAATTTCAAATATAATTTACATTTGTGAATTTGAAACCGTTAAAACTACAATGATCTTATTGTGTTTTGATTAAACTGCCGTTTAAGTAAAATTGTATGAATTCTAAACTAACAAATTTTTCAAAAAGAAAAACATGTAAGTATATTTTATTTCAATTAACTAATACAAACTGGTCTGTATTTTTAACTACTACTATTCTTTTTGAAAGAGATAACTCTTTAAAGGTATTAAAACTTAATTTATTTTTTACTAGCCAAAGTACCCGTTCTTCGCACGGGCTAAAAAGGTTGAAAAGTGTAGGCTCTACTGATACATTTAAGGTATTGTTAATTAATTCTTCATTGTTTACAAAATGACACAATAGGAGTGTTTACAACATTTCAAAGTAACATATGTCAAATATTGGGAGAGGATAAGGATTAATGTAATAGAGACAGTCGTCGGAAAAAACTTAAAATCAACTATTCCGCTATTTCAAATAATTGACTATTTTTGATCCAGCAGTTTATCTGAAAAATCAACTTTATTTATTCTTCTTCTTCCTGGACTGTCAAAATATAGTGCAAAAGGATGTTGTCATTAGAAAATGTAAACATTGAAACCTTGGACGGTCACGGCAGCTCTTTCTTCTTCTTCTCCTTCTTCTCGAACTGTCAAATTTTAGTATTCACAGCTGTTGACATCCAAGTAATTTTATGTTTTCATTCTCTAAAAATGTAAACATTGAAACTTAGGACGTTCACAGAGCGTAGCCCGAGAGGATTTTAAGGAAATGAGTATGCCTATGTGTTGCATGAGTTTAAGATCTACCTTTGTGTAAAATTTCAAACCGGTCGGTTCAGTATTTTTCGCATTTACTTGCCACAACAAACACACAAACAAACATACAGAAACCACCTCTTTCTTTATAATATTGTAGAAGATAATAGCAACAAACCCACAAACAAACATGCAGAAACCACCTCTTCTTTATAATATTACAGATTAAAAATACGTATTTCAATTTGATCAAATGTTGTTTCGTGCAATCTTCCTCTGATCAGAGGAAGATCACATTGCGTAACGAATAGCGATACTAGCGCCGACCTAGCGGATTTCAGTAGTCCCAAACGCCTATTTTATAGCAAAAACCCTGCAATTCAAAAGATTCAGTAAACATCTATTTTGGGTTAACACTGGTTATGAAAATCATAATCGGTTTGAGAGTCGCCTCAGTTGATACCTAGAAGCAACAGTTGACCCATATACAGGCAAAAGGAAACGCCTAGAGGCAATCCAGACGAAGTCGCTGAGACTAATCGCACGACAACCAACAACCGTGGTTCGTCAGGAACTCTAATATGGGGACGTTGGGAGTCCCAACTCTTGACCTATTTAACAGAACAAATACCCCCGTCGCAGCAGACCTGCGTACTCAGCGAATTTCCAAATCAATAATATATGACAAGTTTTAAAAAAATCTGTCCATAAACATGAGAATTATTTGCCTCTTCTCCATAAGATTAACATGGCAAAGAGTGTGCAGGTTTGCTGCTGTGAGGAACACTGAAATTAGGAATTTCTACCATAAATAATTTTTATCTTAACATTTATACCAACTTTCATCAACATCTGTCCATAAAAAAATGGTTTGCCTATTCCCTATATGATTATTATGGGAAAAGAGTATGCAGATTTGCTGCCACGATAAACACATAAACTATGATTTTTAAGCATAAATGGATAGATCTCAACCACATGAAGCTAAATATCAAGTTTTATCCAAAAATATTCATTAATATGGGAAATATTAATTTTGCCCTATCCTCCATAAGATTAACATTGGAGCCCCACAATACAACGTACTGTGTTTAGATTTTTTAATATCTCGGTAACCGTTGGAGATAGAGAAAAACTTTAAGGAACTTAATTGTGTAGTTTTTTAAGCTGATTCTAATAGTGAAATATAAAATAAGAAGTTTTTAAAAATTACATGTGAAAAACGCAAAAATCCCTATTTTGGGGTACAAACCCCCCCCCAAACTACCCGTTCCCATTGACCGATATGTCTGGTTTACGAACTCGTCCGAGCACTTGTAGGAATACACGTCTTTACCAAATTTGGTCTTAATCGGACCATTTTTACGAGAGTTATCGTGTTCACAGACACATATCCAATACTATAATACGAGCAAGGTTTGTATATATATATATATATATATATATATATATATATATATATATATATATATATATATATATATATATTTGCACACGGATCTCGAAAACGGCACCGAGGAATTTCTTTAAATTTTGGAAATAACTAATTTCCGAGTAGAAAATAAGTTCTAGATAGGTCTAATGTCCAGGAAAATTCGTGTTTTACTGTAATATTAAGTTTAAAATCTAAAAATTTAACATTACGCTTAAGGAGAATCAAATGTAAACAATGCAAACCAAAACAGCTGTTTATAAACGTTTGACAGTTCTTGATTAAAGACGGCAAAGAACAATATGTGAATAGAGGTTTTTCATAAATATTTATTTTATGTATGTAATAAATGTAAAATTATTAGGTTACTAAACAATTTGTAAAAACTTTAGGGTAACATAACTGTGCGAAATAAAAGCAGGAAAGAGTATTTCCAAAATCTTCCGTGTTTTGATAGAAAATGTATTCGTTGTATTGCTTGAAGCTACTGTAACAAACCAAATAATTGGTGTAAATTAAATTTATCTTTTGCTTTTCAATCCTCATTCCGTTTCTAACAAAATCAGTTGATCACAGGATAATAATAACAAACAGTATGGACATTTAAATTCAGTATAAGATTAGCTAAAACAATTAATTGAGGTTGGCCAAAAACTCTTAAACGACGACGCGAAATCGGCTGACGCCGTAGCTTGAGCGCTTAGATCTCACGTATGCAAGGTCGCGTGATCGATCCCCACCCGAGGGCTATATATTTGTTCAGTATTTATGCCATATTAATTAAGGGGTATTAAAACGGTTTTATTTAAACCACATAAATGTTTTCATTGAGCAGAAAATTTGTTTTAATTTTGCTAACTAACTTGTAAAATACATGTCATATTCTATCCGAGCAAAGCTCGGTCACCAGGTACTATATATATATACATATATACATATATGTATATAAAAATTTTAACGACTATTGTTTTTGGACTCTGGGCACCTAAAGAAGAAAAAATAACATGGTCCCGGGCTTAAGTTTCACCATGAGACCTACGGTAATAGATTCTTCCCTATGGGAAATTCGCTAAAAGTCAATGGACTGTTTCAGAAAGCAGCCGAGTCCACCCTAGAACACATCAGGGAACTCGCTGTACACGGCATGATGTCGCAGAGATCTAGAGACCCAGGCCTATCGCCATCCTGGATGATCCACCGTAGGTGAACATCATGACCTGCCCAGGCAAAGCCTGACACAGCAAAATGCGTTGACTCTTCTTAATTTAAGTTAAATATATTTTGATTAACATCTGATATTTCACTTTCTCCGGCCCTCTGTTCTGATTTGATTGTTTTAGCCACTCCAAGAGATAATCCAGCAGCTACAGCGGCAAACGCTAATGCAGTGGTTCGCACAAATGAAGTACTTTCGCCCGTATGTAAGTTGCTCATACACGTCTGGACGGATGGGGGAAGTTCCTTCATTTTATTTTGGCTCTTGAACTGAGGTAGCGATTTTGTTGTCATCCAGGATTTTTGTATCTATCTTTCACCCATCCCTCGCAACGCGCCGGCAGTTTATTCCAATAAAATTCACTCAATATGTTAAAATATGCGATACATGCGTTAAATATACCGGACCTACGGTCTAATTATAAAAACATTAAATTTTGATTTCGATATAAACTATATATGTCGTAGCTTTCAACAAGAAAACCTTGTAAATATCATGTCTATCTCAACAACAAATTATTGAAAAATTTCAAAAAGGTTTATTAAAATGTTATCAATAAATAGGTTTATATGGCCTATCAAGAGACTATGGTATGCCACAGGCATATGTCCCTGGCCTTATATTCAACCCGTACCATCCGATTTTCCAAGATGTCTAAAGTATTGTACAATCCACATGATTGCCAACTGCAATCACCACATTTGGCCTACTGGCCAAATGCAGCAGACTGAGCCATTGGTTGCTTAATGACAACCTGCTCGTTATCTATTGTTTGTATGTGAGCAATGGTCTGTCAAAAGAAATCTATCATGTGTGCGAGAAAATCAAATGTTAAAAAAAACGTATAGCACCTTCGAATTTTGTACAGTCTCTACATGAGACAACCTCCTTGTTAATAATAATTTTGGCTGAAGATCTAAAACTAATGAGTGGAAAATAGCTGGATTGGGACGGTGGCGTCGTCCTGTAATCCAGCAACTTGGAGGTTACGAATAATTCGTGAATAACTATGAGCGATGGTCGGTGGGCGTAGTGTTCTCTTGTGTGGATTAACGGCCGCAATATTGAAAACTACGTTAATCCGCAAAGATCATCCTCATAACTAGACTAATTCGTAACTCAGAGGCCTTGTTCGGATTCGACGTTAAAATATAGGTCCCTTAGGCCAGCCACACATTTGATGCAGCATTTCATCTGAAACAAGTGTTGCGAGGCAAAATTTTTCTCTGGCTACTAGCGCTTCGTGTATTAAAAATGTGAGGCGCCCCGCAACGTTAGCTTGATGAGTGTCCTACATATGGCGAGGACACAACAAGTACAATACCAGAGAGGAACGGATTATAACTATCCGTTCATCTATGACAATACGCAGCAATGACCTGGCAAGTCCAGCAGAGAACAGGGTGAACGTCAGGTTCAAGCAGTCAACAAAGGCGCCCCGAAGATAAGTCGGCGATCAACAAGAACCGAGAAACCAGTTCAAAGATTAAATTTGTAAATCGATGTCTTCTGATTTTTATTAATCTCTTATATAAATGCATGCTTTACAGTATCCATAGTATAAATTTCCCTTCTATATTTTTTGTATAAGTTTTACTTGGCCTGTCCAAATTCCCGTCACAGAGCCCCACGGGTGGAAGAATTATATTGTATCATCTAAACTGTTTGAAACATTATACTATAAGCTAAGCAGTTAAGTATGACAATGACCTTTGATTATCTCAATGTCCTAAATAATGCAACAGATTATATATATGTTTTCGTTATTATCAGTTTGATTTTACTCTGTGGTTAGGGATAACTTGTGTAATCTTAATCTATGGATGGCGTGACCGTCGAGCTGTTGATCGCTGTCTTTCGTCAAGAATTAATTTAACTTTTGTAATTGTAACTTCATTGTTTGTCTGTTGTTCGTAGTGAACAGTTAATCAAAGTATATTTAACTCGATATATTAATCAATGGTATATATTTCTTTTGGGTTATAGTCTTAAGTCTATCTTAAAACGTTCTATGGAGCTTTTCGGCGATTCCGCCACGGGTAAGTAATAAGCTTTTAATATTTATCTAAAGTGTAAACAAATATTTGATTTTCTCTTCATCGTGGGCCCTGTGGTGGCATTAAAGATATTCTGCTAGACGCAGACAAACATTTTAACAACATTAAGTAAAGCCATGTTGGTCATAAACGTAATTAGGAAACGTGAATTATAATGTGTATGTACACGTTCTGAGTCCAAACAGGCGGTTGGACTCACGACACATTTTAGTAATGTAGCCTAAGCTACATTACTAAAACTACCTAGACTAGACTAGGAGGAAATCTTCCCTGAGATCTCTGTAATTTGATTCATTATAACATCCCAGAAAGCAATCAAAAACGGTGGGTGGATTTAACAAAACCCATGATCTTAGCATGATAACCAAAATTTATACTGCTCTTGAACTCCAACTTCCTGACAACTCAGAACACAGTTTTTCCGACGTTTTCTAATGTTTTTTGGACAAAATAAGGCACCCTTCAAACACCAGTCAACCTGTTGTCTACAACAATCGACATTCTGAGCTGGGAGAAACGAGAAATATATGGGAATCAGGGATATTTTAGGGAATTTGGGATTTAAAATGTTAATTTTAGGGTAAACTGGAGATTCTCGTGATTTACAATTTTGAACTGGAAAAGCTTGTTTGAATGTAGATCTTAGGCGTTAAGCTATATGTCAAAGATTTGTTATTCACTTTAAATTAATTTAACTTAATTTCATCACACTGAATCAAAAATCAATTAGTTGGGAATGTACTCAAACAAAGAAAATGGCGCAACAAATCATTAACTGAGCTCAACTATCTTTTGTATTAGTTCATTTCATTGTCAATCAGCTGATTAAAAATCCGTTATTCCTTCAGCACAATGTAATTGAAATATACAAAGAGGTACGGCAAGTACAGAAACTACTTCTAACCAGTGACGTATTTGTTTATTTACACAAATAATTGAAGAATGTTTATTTTAATATCGCAATGTATCGTGTATTACGATGGAACGAAACGTGCATTAGTTTCCGACATACAGTGCTCTGCGGAGTTAAGTTAGGTTTTTTTATAGTATAAAATATATTTAATGTCATGAAAATATCAATAAAAACCCTAACTTAACTCCGCAGAGCGCTGTATGTCGGCAATATATCGTATATTACGATAAAACGGTACGTGTATTAGTCACTGACAGCACTCTGCGGAGTTAAGTCAGGTTTTTTGATAATATAAAATATATTTAACGACATTAAAGTGTAGAAAAACATAACTCAACTGCGCAGAGCACTATGTCGGCAATTTCACCTATATCATCATGTGATATATGCGTAATAACTACAATAAAAGCATGTCAAAATATTATAATAAACTATATAAATAAAATTAGAGTTTTGTCTGTACATTGCTCAGAATAATTAATTTTTTAATTAATTATTTTTACGTTTCGTGCGTTAGAGAAGCCGAAACCTGTCTTATCTCAATTTTTGTCTGTTTCTCTGTTTGTCTGTGACGCTCAAGGAGGCATTTTACGCTGTCTTCTCCGAAAAAAACGAGAGAACTGATTACAATGAAAATTATTTCATGTATTCTCTACATTCCAGAGTGTTAGAAAGTAATATTCAATTTGTTATGTTGGCACTGGCTGACGCCAGGTGAGATAGAAATGATGAAGAAGATAAGATGGCGTAATAATTCTCATTGTCGGTTTGAGGCGTAAAAAATGTTTGTTGTGTGTTGGGAAATAAAATATAGTAAAAGTAAAACGTGCATTAATTACAGTAAAAATCCACATTTCACTATTTAGTAAAGTAAAATATCAACAGGTTATGGGCCCAGAGATAGTGTAAGTGTGGATAGGATTTCGATCGTAAAATTAAAACGTAGTTTGGCCTGTGTGATACATAAGTAGGTACCTAAAAAAAGACTGTAAAACCATCGTAAAAATGAAGGAGGAGGAAAGTGTTGAAAAACTTAAAAACGTCGAGAATTTCAACGTATGGAAGTTCCAGTTGAAAGTAATATTAAAATCTCAGTCTCTGTGGTCGATAGTTGATGGGAGTGAACCGTATAATGACGAATCCAAGGATAAAACTTTGTGGGTGAAACATGATGCTGTAGCTTAGAAACTGATAATTACCACAATCGAAAAAGGACCACTTATGCATAGGCCTATCATAAACTGTGAAAATTCGAAATCAATGTTTGACAAATTGTGTAAAATATATGAACGGGACAGTGAACAACAAAAATATAACCTATTACAGCAGTTTTTCAATTTTTCTTACGATAAGAATCTGAACATTGCCACCAACATCAGTAACCTTGAAAATCTTTCTCATAGACTAAAAAATATAAAAAAATGAAATCACGGAGGATATGATAATTTCAAAGATTCTATGTGTAATTCCTGAACAATTCAAGTATTTTATTAGCGCCTGGGAGTCAATGCCAGATGACAAGAAGACTCTATCAACCCTGACATCACGACTTATAGCCGAGGAGTGCACAAATGAAACGAACAATACTGGTACCGATAATATAGCCTTCAAAACCGAGATAAAATGTTTCAGGTGTAAAATGACTGGTCACATAGCTCGAAATTGTACTAAGAACAGTTTTCGACCAGGAGTAAGTAATAATAGTAGGCTAGAAATAATGTAAGTGTAAATACCCCCGTCGCAGCAGACCTGCGTACTCAGCAAATTTCCAAATCAACAATAAAATAATAATATTTGACAAGTTTTATAAAAATCTGTCCATAAACATGAGAATTATTTGCCTATTCTCCATAAGATTAACATGGGAAAGAGTGTGCAGGTTTGCTGCTGTGAGGAACACTGAGAGTAGGCATTTATACCATCAAAAATTTTTATTTTTAACATTTATACAAACTTTCATCAACATCTGTTCATAAATAAAGGGGTTTCCCTATTCTCCATATGATTAACATGGGAAAAGAGTATGCAGGTTTGCTGCCATGATAAACACATAAACTATGATTTTTAAGCATAAATGAATGAACCTTCACCACATGAAGCTAAATATCAAGTTTTATCCAAAAGTATTGGTTAATAAGTGAAATATTAATTTTTCCTTATCCTCCATAAGATTAACATTGGAGCCCCAAAATACAACGTACTGTGTTTAGATTTTTTAATATCTCGGTAACCGTTGGAGATAGAGAAAAACTTTAAGCAACTTAATTGTGCAGTTTTTTAAGCTGATTCTAATGGTGAAAGATAAAATTTGAAATTTTAAAAAATTACACGTGAAAAACGCAAAAAACCCCATTTTGGGGTACAAAACCCCCCCAAACTACCCGTTCCCATTGACCGATATGTCTGGTTTACGAACTCGTCCGAGCATTTGTAGGAATACATGTCTCTACCAAATTTGGTCTTGGTCGGACCATTTTTACGAGAGTTATCGTGTTCACAGACACACACATATATATATATATATATAAAAATTTTAACGACTATTGTTTTTGGTCTCTGGGCACCTAAAGAAGAAAAAATAACATGGTTCCGGGCTTAAGTCTCGCCATGAGACCTACGGTAATAGCTTCTTCCCTATGGGAAATTCGCTAAAAGGTGTTTCAACTGCAATGACATAGGTCATTTTGCTGCACAATGTAGAAAGAAGAAAATTTGCTCAATATGTAAAAAGAACAATCACTTTGAAAAAGACTGAAGTTTTTGATGTCATAAAAAATTACTCAGCTGAAGTAGAATCAAACTGGAACTTGAAAATAGGTTGTTACTCTTGTAACAATTTAAAAGAGTGGTGTAAGGGAAAAGGTATTGTGCTGGAATATACTGTTCCATATTCACCTGAATCGAATGGGAAATCTGAAAGAATAAATAGGACATTGATTGAGAAGGTAAGGGCTCTTTTATTCGACTCAGGGATAAACAAAGAAATGTGGGGAGAAGCTGTTAGGGTTGCCGCCTATCTGATTAATAGAAGTCCCACTGAAACTCTTGAATGTACTCCATTTGAAAAATGGAATTCAAGAAAACCTGATCTTTCCAGACTCCAGATTTTTGGGAGTGATGCATATAGTCATGTACCAGGTCATTTAAAAAAGGACAGTATAAATAATTTCTAGATTTAAAAAGACAATCTGAATAAAAATATATTTCTACAATAATTCTAAAAAATTAATAAATGATTGTCTGTGTCAAGTAATTAATAGTGTATGATTTGATGCTCTCACATTTCATAAAAGATAAATATAAAATTGAAAAAAGAATAAATGTAAGAACAAGTATGATTATGAAGTAAAAATAACTTGATAAAAGTAATTCAAAATATCCACTGATAAGCTTCAATGAAGAACAATGGCTAAACAAAAAAATTTTTTTGAAAAAGATAATTAACTCATTTTTAAGATTTGGTGTTAAATAATGAAACTATAAACTGTAAAAATCAAAAGTAAACTGAAAAATAGGTATATTTTTTAGGGTTTTTAGGGGTGAATTAAAAGAAAAATTAAAAAAATGAAAAAAATGAGATTATGTGAATATATACATTAATAATTTCATCTAAATGAAAGAGACTGTTGATTATGAAAAAAAAAAAAAGACGGAAACTGTAATTTTTTGGATTTAAAAAAGGATATTACTCCAAATTGTTTCAAAAAATACTTTCTCATATTGTATAAATTTAAAAAATTGGACAGTAGAACTAAAAAATATATATTCATTGGGTATACTGTAAATGGATATAGGCTGTGGGATTCTGAAGCAAGAAAAATAGTTATTTCTACAAATGTAGTTTTCTCAGAACAAGCTCAATGTAAAATACAATCTGATGTCAGTAATAAGAGTAAAGTGCAAGTAAAAATGATTAATGAAATTCCTAATTGTAACACTGATGATTCTTAGTTGAAATAGTTGATGAGATAAGAGAAAATTGTGAAAATGTAAATCAAGATCAAGTAGGTAATGTGGAAGAAAATGTAGATCAAAACAATGATGTAAGACTTCAAAGAAATAGGAGAATTCCTGTTAGACTTAATGACTATGTATTGCTTACTTATGAGGAAGCTGTAACAGGGAATGATAAGGACTTATGGAAACAAGCAATTGAAGAGAAAAAAATGGCTTTATTGAAGAATAATACTTGGGTGTGTGTTAAGGATAATGATCCTATAAATTCTAAAATAATAAGTAGCAAATGGGTTTTTACTATCAAAGATAGTGGAAAATATAATGCTAGACTTGTTGCTAGAGGGTTCGAACAAGAGAAGGGAATTGATTACAATGAAACATTTAGTCCTGTAGTCAGTAATGCAGCTTTGAGACTTATTTTTGCTATTGCTGCCAATAAATGTTATAAGATGATGCAATTTGACATCAAGACTGCATTTTTGTATGGTTATCTTGATGAAGAAATATTTTTGAAATTAACCCAAGGGATTTGATGAGAATAAAATTGTAAAACTCAAAAAAACTTTGTATGGTTTAAAACAAGCTCCACTGAAGTGGAATCAGTGTTTTTCAAAAAGTTTAGCGGAGAATGGGTTAATCGCTGTTAGTGTTGAACGTTGTATTTTCAAGACTGTAGATTCTAAGATAATTTTAGCGCTTTTTGTTGATGATGGTATTGTGATTGGAGAAAATGAAGTAGAAATGAAAAGATTATTGATTAAGTTGAGTGAACAGTTTGAAATAAAAATCGATTATGAACCTATGAATACTTATGAAATACCTTATGAATACTTCCTAGGGATGACAATTGATGAAAAATCCGATAGAATTGTATTGAAGCAATCAAAGTATGCAAATCAAGTTGTTGACAAGTATAATATGACTGATGCCAAAGTTTCTAGTATTCCTATTTGTCAGGCAAATCAAAATCCAACTAATGATTGTAAAGTCAGTAATTTTCCAATGAGGGAAGCAGTAGGCAGTTACTTTATCTATCAAGTAAAACTAGACCAGACATTGCTTTGGCAACAAACCTTGAAAGTAGACACTTAGAAAATTTTACAAGTAATGATGTTCTGAAATCATATGACTTATGATGTTCGATTATTCCTGTTTTTTAAATATGATCTGAAATGATGTAACGTGTAATGTTTGATAATACTGGGTTTTTATCTTGTTTGCTAAAAATTGATTTGATGATGTAAGTTTAATAACAAATTGAAAATTAAGGAGGGTGTTAGAAAGTAATATTCAATTTGTTATGTTGGCTCTGGCTGAGGCCAGGTGAGATAGAAATGATGAAGAAGATAAGATGGCGTAATAATTCTCATTGTCGGTTTGAGACGTAAAAATGTTTGTTTTAATATAATCAAAAAGTCAGCTGTTACCAACGTTGTTAAAACCTTTGCTAAAATAAGCCTTTTAAAACCCAGATTCTATTAAAATATCCCGTTTCTCTGTACCTTAAACCCAGAACCGTAGACAAAAAATCGCTGATCCCCTAAAATAATATCCCTGATTCTTAAATATTTTCCATTTCCACGGCCCAATAGCCAGATGCCTGCCGACCTCAATGTTGACTGGATGTTACAGAGTTTTGTATTGTATGTGTGCAGCTGTTTCAGGACTGAGCTGGGGACGATGAGGGGTGCAACTCCGAAAGGGCCCAGTTTCAGATATTAGCGGGCGGAGCAACATTTGTGGAACGGTCGCTAAACTTAGCTTACTTCAGCATTTTGTTTCAGGAGACTCGCATAGCTCGCAGAAGGAGGGGTTGACCTTTCCTCTTACCTTTACGCCTCAACCGATGGGGGTGCTGGAGGCGGTGCACGGGGCTGTCCAAGCTTCCTTCACTGATGATGCCGCTGTTGAAGGGACATCGAGGGCTGATGTTTCTGGTATGGCGGAAAAAGAAAAGCAGGAACAGGAGTCTCTTCTTGATATCGCAGATGATGCCATCTGGACATCCCTCACCCCAGAACAGAAGAAAAGGCTGTTACATCGCCGGCAGGAGCTGGTCAGGGAAAGAAAGACTAAAGAAGGGACCTGGCTTCCTAAGGGGGAGTATAAAAAGCTGATGAAGAGGAAGCGGCTTGAAACCCCAGGGCCCAAGGGAGAGCATGGTGACACTGAAGGTGTGTTTCCTTTGCACAGAGTGCAGGGTGCTAAGGCTGTGGCTCCAGCTACAAAGAAATCCCGCTGGGATCTTAAACATTCGGCAGGTGGTTCCTTTAGGAACCATGTAATGATGTCGAAAGTTGCTATTGTTCCGACGTCATTTCCGGAGGAGAAATTGTCTGTCGATGACTGTTCTTTGTTGCAGGGGATTCTGTTTGATATGGTGATCAACCAGAAAGAACCTCTGCAGATGCATAGGACATACCCAGAGTTGGGAGCTCTTGTTGTTGTTTGCGGTAGTGAGGCAACAGGTACTTGGGTCAAGAAGACGTTTGACGGGCTCGAGTACAAGGAGGGTGCCAAGGTGGTAGTGGGAGATTACAAGGATCTCCTACGCTCCGTCAAGGTCCTTCTCTGTGCGGAGGGGCACACTCTTAACCTCTCTCATAAAAAGATCTTGGAGGTTGTGCAGGTTCAGAATCCTGGTATCCTGACTGGAGACTGGCGAGTTGTCAGCTGCAGGAAGGAGGAAACTCATCAGAAGCTGGTGTTAACAATTGACAAGCATAGTGCTCTTCTATTGAAGGAGAGAGATTGGCAGATCTACCTGGGGATCTCGAAAACTACCATGAGGGTCCTTTGGGGGTTGGGATCCTCGGAAGATGATGCCAAACATCCTTCAGACAAATCTGCAACACTGTAAGACTGTGACGACAGTCCTACAGAAGGCCACAACTCTAGTAGCTGTGGATTTTGCTCTCATTCAAGAGCCGTGGGTTTTGAATGTGAGAATTTCGGGATTGGGTGCTCTTAGGGTGCACCTAATCTCAGGTTTTGCTTTAAATTCGAGAGCATGTGCGTGGGTCAGGAACTGTCTTGATCATACGCCAGCTCTTGAGTTCTGTTCCAGAGACGTCACGGCATGGATTGTGTGCGGGTCTTGTGGGAAGCTACTTCTTATAGCTTCAGTCTACATGTCTAGGGATGTGGACGTGGGTCCTCCGGCTGGACTAATGAATCATGAGATGGTAGACCTGGTGGTAGGGTGTCACTCCCATCTCCCAACTCCATCTGGGGCTGCAGGGGAGACCAATTGAAAAGGTAGGTAACTTGTGAAATTCATTTATTCTAGTAATATAGTAAATTGGGGTTGCAAGGAGCTTGATATTTCGGTAAAGCCCTTTAAAGTTGTAGCCCTTTACCAGGAGGAGAAAACTGGCCGGGGTTGGCCCGCTGAGACTGCATGGAAGTGTTATTACCCTATAGGATCAGGAGAAGTATCTTGGGATCATTCTGGATCGGTCACTTCACTGGGAACCTCACTTACAACAGGTTATTGACGGTGGCATGCCATCGAGCAGATTCCCATCCTTGGTAAGATGAAGTGCGTGTCATGGATCAGAAAATGAGGGTGTTCAAGGCAACAGAAAATGGACCTGTGCCAAGCATCGGAAAATTATGAGATATCAAATTATTGTATCTGATAAATTATTAAGCGGAAAGATCTTTAATGCTAGATAATAATTTCAACTGCACTTAAAAGATAGTTGACAAGTTATTTGAGGTAATGTGATGTTAACTTAAATAAGATTATTTTCAAAGTTATTTTATAAATAAATATATAATCAGAAAGAATTGGTTATGTTTAACAAGTTTATAAAGCCGTGATACTGTTTATTATTTTCTGTAGGAAGGCTACCGAAATAACGTTGTACATAAATTTTGTTGTTAGAAATAAATAATTAAAGTAGTTTAATAAATTTAGAGCAAGCCTAAGTGAAAAGTTCATGTAATTGTACACAAAAAATTATTCTTATTTCAAATAGTCTCGAAGGATCAAATCAGCCTGGTAGTTTAAAAAGTTTACTTTACTTTACTTTACTTTTACTTTACTTTTAACTGAAATGGCGACCTACCCAGGTAGGTATTTTAAGCCAAGTATGAATGAGGAATGAATGTAGGATGATTGTGGCGTGATCTTGTAGTCTTGTTACTGACTAAGGCCGACATGTTCCTTAGACAGGACTATTAATTAATAGCCCAACAGCCGATGGCAAATAAGGGAACTACAGTTTAACGTGGAATCCGAACCACACCCTCTGAATTACGAATTGGTCTAATTATGAGGATGTTCTTTTTGGATTAACGTAGTACTCAATAGTACGGACGTTAATCCACACAAGAGAATACCACAACCACCGCCATCTCTCACAACTATCCACAATTCGTGACCTCCAAGTAGCTGGATTGATTACAGGACGTCGCCACCGTCCCAGTGTTAATAAAGTGCTAATAAAACCATTTAAAACAGTCTTAAACGACACAATATAGTTAGGCCTAGTTATCCATGTTAAACTGCCAAGTTAATTAACTTAAAAGCATTATACCCCTGTGGTAGGCTAATAACTTTTATTTCAAACCATTGAATTTACAGCCGGTTTTATAGTATCATGAATAATTTTGATATTGTGCCTAGTTATAAAATACCAGTTTCCTACAACTTGTTGGTGATAATTAAGTCCAAGTAATAATTAAGACTGGTTACTAACGTTCAAGGACGGTTTTGCACGTTGTTTGTTATTGGTGATTAAGTTATCTAATCCACAAGCAAACCCATAGGCCTATTAATGATAGGCCCTGGGCCTACTTGATACATTTCCCGTTGACTTAAAAATTAAACATTTGGAAAGATGATAATAATTTTAAGTCATGATTAAAGGTTTATTTTACTACAACTTCTTTTGTTTGGTATAGATCTAAAAGCTTTTGAGAGAAGACTGACAGAGGTTATCGGTCTTCAGCCTGCAACTGTACGCTGGAGAGGTAAGGATTTAACAAGGCTATCCTTTAAAATAACAAACTTATAGATTTGTTCTGTTTTAACATTAATTCTTTAGTGTTTTATTACTTAACTGATTCTCTTGTAGTCTTATACGACGATTGGAAGATAGCTGTGTTGGATCAGATTATATTGGGGCAACATTTTTGTATATTAGGTTAGGCCTATTTGGTATTTAGTACGTAACTTACCAAAATGCTTAGTTGACCATAATATTCTATTAATAGTAGAGTTGAATATGATATGAATTAATAGTGTTATTGCCTTAATGGTATAGACTCAGGCCAATTTGAGTTAAACACCCTTTAATTCAATTCACTTTCACTATAATGATTCTTGTTACACTGTCAATCGCCGAGTCCGTGCATAACCATGCAGTTGTTCCCCTATAATGTAATATAATTCAAAATTCAATTTTTTTATTTTAACATTATGTATCCTGAAATATTTGTTTTGATTTCAAATTCTTTCTGTTTGCATTATTTTTGGTGTTTGTGTCTGTGTGCATAGGGATTGGAGCGTTTACATGGTTCTCAGATACAGATACGTCTGAACTCTCTCACAAGCAGAATCTATGGAACCACCTGTTCGGGAACGCCACATTGGCTAACTCAGACATTTGCTAACCATATGTTAAAATGCCATATACAGAAAAATTGTTCGTCGGTGACTTTCGCTAACTCGGACGTTGGCTAACCCAAACATCCGCTAACCGGTTAGCGGATGTTGTGGAGCTTCATTTGGCACACTTACATAATATATGCAATAGATTGCAGGACGAGACTTCGTCACAACGTTGTGGCCTGTAGCCAGGGCTTCAGGAGCTCTCTGTGCATTTCTCTGAGAAATTTTTGCCGACTTAGGGGCTTACAATTTGCTCAGAGACAATTTTTCTAAATTTAATACATGTGTATTGTTTTTAAGTGATGTTTACCATGTTATAAAACGTGCATGGCGGTCACCTCCTTGTTTTACGACTGCAGGAAGTGTTACTGTACATTTGGTACAATGCAAATAAATATTTACACTATATACAACATATATTTACAATATAATGTTTAACTAAAACCATAACACACGAAAAAGCGTAGGTATACTATACTCTGCAATAAGACACCACGATCTATACATGTTGCGATTATGCCGCAAACTGTGCGTTGTTACAAAGGCGTAATCGACCTGACAACGGGAACTTAAAAAAACTTTTAAATGAAAATGAAATTAAAAACCTGTTAAACAAAGGATGCAAGCGAACACCAACCAGACGCTTTCAATTGTAGGCCAAGACCGACAGCTATTTCTTTTATTTTTTTAATTTTCTGAATTTTAGTGGAGTGGAAGGTGGTAAGGGGTAGAAATGACACCTTGCGCGTCGTCTCTCAGATGAAGCCTTCGTGTTCTAGGATTAAACTGATTTTAGAATATATCAGTTTCATGTATCACTAAACACCTTCAAAAAGAAATAACCAAGTGCTCAAGAAATTTGTCCTTAGGTGCTTAAATGTTAGTTATAAATATTTTGTTACCTTTGTTTTGATCTTTTAAATTCTTAATGTTGTCTAAAACTTATTTTTAAACAATACTTGATACTTGATAAAAATCTAGGGGAAGGATTGCACTGCGACCTATGAGATCTATTGTGCCCCCCAGACTAGTCTCTAGTTCTTGCCTAGAGAACCCCCTCTAGTCCTAATGCCTTAATAAAGTTTAGTATAACGAGGGGTTCTAACTTTGGAAAATCCTCCACCGCCACCTGGTGTGTTCCCAAGCTTCTGGCTCTCTTCTGACCTATCGCGTCACACTCAGCCAATAGGTGTCTAGGTGTTTCCTCCCCAGATTGGCAGAAGCGGCATTCACCCTCTTGGACAATGCCCATCTTGCTCAGATGACCCCTGAGCCTACAGTGTCCGGTTAGAAATCCCGTCAGTATCCTTAGATCGTTTTTCTTAAGCCTGATCATGGTCTCAGACCTTCTTATATTATGCACTCCAAGCATTTCCTTAGCCTGTCGGCATCCCGGATGAGCGGTCCAGGCTTTCCCTCTGGCTTCCTTCTCTTCCTCCTTTAATTTCTTTTTGAAAAAGGAGTCCTCCAGTGCACAACCTGGCTCCGGTCCAACAAAGGGGGTGGCTGCCCCTACCCTAGCCAGTTTGTCTGCTACTTCATTCCCCTGGACACCTTGGTGCCCAGGTACCCAAAGTAGTGACAACTTGTTGTTCTTCCCCAATTGATCTAGACTGCTCCGACAGTCCCAGACCATCTTGGACCTGAAGGCTGCTGAGCTCAAGGCTCCAATGGCAGCCTGACTATCTGACAGGATCACAATCTCCCTTTTCATGTATCCTCTACTTAGGTTGAAGTGTGCACACCTTTCTATGGCCTTGACCTCTGCTTGGAATATGCTGGGGGAACGCCCCAGTGATTCGTTGTATTTGATCCTGGGACCAAATACCCCTACACCAGTCCCCTCCTCGGTCTTGGAGCCATCAGTGTACCACCTGATGACCTGATTCCCGAGGGAATTAAGGGTTTTCCCGTCCCAGCTAAGTTTATTTCCTAGCTCCACATGGAATTTCCTTTCAAAGTTATACTTCCTTACCATGGAATCCCTTGGTTGTTTCATCAGGTCCTTTAGGCCTGGCGGAAATAGCTCCCCGCGAATTGTGGAGAAAGTGTCAAAGCCAGTCTTCTCCATTCTAAGCAAGGTCTCCCTTGCTGCTCTCTCTACCACAAAGTGTAGGGGTGTGAGATTCAAGATCACCTCCAGGGCAGCAGTAGGACAGGATCTCATAGCTCCTGTAATGATAACGCATGCCAGCCTCTGTACTTTCTCCAGGGCTTTCCTTATAGTTTCAACTTTGGTTCTACCAGCCCAGACAACGCACCCATACGTAATGATAGGCCTCACTAACAGGGTATACATGCTTCTTAGTATATATGGGTTACAACCCCACATCTTCCCCGCATATCTCCTGCATGTCATCAGGTTATTACTAGCCCTGTTTGTCACCTCCTCTATGTGTCTATTCCACATAAGTTTCTTATCTAGTATTAACCCTAGAAATTTCACTTCTGATTTCCATTCAAGCTCCTCCCCCCCAAGCCTGATGGTCTTCAGATGCTCAAGTCTCCTCTTTCTTGTGAAAGGCACAAGTGATGTCTTCTTATGGTTGACTGACAGCCCCACAGACTCACACCAAGCCTCTGTACAGTCAAGCCCCCCCTGAATTAGATCGCAGAGAGTATTTTCGAACCTCCCTCTTGCGATGATGACCACATCATCTGCATATCCGATGCATCGCAAGCCCTTCCTGGTTAGTTTCCCAAGAAGCTCATCGACTACCAGACTCCAAAGGAGGGGTGATAATACCCCCCCTGAGGGCACCCCCTCACCGTGCCCATTTGAATAACTCTATTTCCTACGTGTGTTTCCACCGTTCTTGTTGACAGCATATTCCTAATCCAACGGGTTGTGGTCTTGTCAACCCCTCTACCTTCCAGTACCCCCTCTATTGATAAATGAGAGGTGTTATCAAAGGCCCCTGTTATGTCCAGGAAGGCACATAAAACGGTCTCTTTCCCGTCCAGTGCTTGCCTGATCACTTTTGTCAGCTCATATAGGGCAGTATCTGTTGATCTTCCCGCCCGATATGCGTGCTGTTGCTGATGTAGAGGGTAATCCCTCAGCACTTCTGACCTTATGTGGTTGTCCACCATCTTTTCCATTGTTTTCAACAGAAAAGAGGTTAGACTTATGGGACGGTAGGACTTAGGTTGACTATTGTCCTTTTTCCCTACTTTTGGAATGAAGGTTACCCTTGCCCTTCTCCATTTCGAGGGTATGTACCCCGTAGCTAAACTACATCTCATCACCCCTAAGAGGTAGGGCAGTATCTCCCTCTTCCCCTCTTGGAGTAGTGCTGGGAGAATGCTATCTATTCCCGGCGACTTGAAGGGCTCGAAAGAGTTGATGGCCCATTCTAACCTCCCTGGTGAAATGACTGCTTTAGCCACTTTCCAGTCGTCCTTTTGAGATCTAACTGCTCTTGGTTCTATTGTCACCTCCCCCAACGGTCTGCACCCTGGAAAATGTGTCTCCAGGAGAAGGAGAGTGCGTTGAACCTCATCCTCCGTGTAGCCCCCCGCCGGGGTTTTTAGTGACATTGTCCCATAAGCACAGTCCCTAACCAATGTCTTGTGCAATCTGGCCCCCTCTGGAATAGAGGTAATTTGCCCACAAAACCTCCTGAAGCTGTCCCTTTTTGCTCGCCTTATCTCTTTGTTGTACAGAGTAAGGGCCTTGGAGTACCTTTGCCACCCTCCATCTGTTTTTGCCCTATTGAACAGCCTTCTAGTTTCCACCCTTAGTTCTGATAGTCGGTTATTCCACCAGGGGACATCCCGACTGGCTGGTTCCTTTTTGACCCGACAGCTAGAGACATATGCGTCCATAATGGCTGTGTTCAGATTCTCCACAGCCTCTTCCACTTCAAAGTTACTAGAAACCTGAGAGCTCAATTGGTCCATATTACAGCCTAATATCGACCTATACTTCTCCCAGTCCGTATTTCTGGGGTTTCTTCCATGGGTAGTGCCCGTGATCGTCCCCACCAGACTAAATTCTATAATCCTATGATCAGAAAGAGAGGGCTCATCAGACACCCTCCACCTGTCGATGTTACCCCTCACACTGTTACTAGCCAGTGTAAGGTCTAGCACCTCCCTTCTGTTCTTCGTTACGAAGGTAGGTTTACTCCCTACATTCATAATCTCTAGATTAGACCTTACAATAAATTCCAGAAGATTCTCACCTCTTCTGTTGATGTTGCTGCTGGCCCACACAGTGTGGTGCGCATTTGCGTCACATCCCAAGATCAGCGGCAGTCCCATCCTGTCGCAGTACTCTACCAGGCCCTGGACTTCTGGAGGAGGGCATTCCCTCTCAGCATCAAAATATCCAGAGGCCAGGATCACATCACGGTCGGTGCCCCCTATGCTTAGACAGGTTCTAATTGGCACTAGGTCCCGTGATAGGTACTCTGTAACACACATACACCTCGTATAATTCCTTACCAGAATGCAAGCCCTAGGTTTACCCTCCCTAGTGTCCCAAATTACCTTTGCGTCCTTGCTCTGGAGGCCCATAATCTTCTTTCTGAGGACCCAGGGTTCCTGGATCAGCACCACCATCTGTCCCTCCCGGGAAAATCTTCTCAGGACCAAGGCCGAGGCTCCCTTGGCATGATGAAGGTTTACCTGGGCTATCCTAAAGTTGAGGAGATCCCTTCCCAACTTTTTCTTGAAGGAGGGCATCCTCCTCGCCATCTAGCAGTGCCTGCTCCTCCTCTTCCTCCATACTCTCTACCATCTTGGGGGTTGCTATATTGAGGCTAGAGAGGTCCAGGTCATCGCCCTGTACATCACTCCCCTCAGTTCCCCCTGGCTGGTTGGTCTCCTCCTGGTTGGAGTCTCCCGACTTCTCGCCTGCCTCCTTCTCCGTGGGCTTGCGCGCATGCACAGGGAACTTTTTAAACAATATTTCGGCACTTTGTAATCTCAATGATTGTGTGTAAATAAAGATGATTCTGATACATGTTATTATACATACATACAAGTTTTTTTGTATTATTGCAGTTTGGCTGTGCTTTATGGGCATTCATAAGAGGGTCATCATCCCCTTCATCAAGCTCATACTCAGCGATTTTAACATGTTTTGAGAAGACACAGGAAAACTCATTCTTCGCCCACACCCTACCATGACTTGACGCTTCATTTGAACTGCCGACTTCACAACCATTTGTGTAAATCTGTGTAAATAGGTCTCCTTTATGAAATTAAATAATTTTGTACATAACTTGTTTCATTCATTATTAAGATGGATTCAGTCCATCTTAATAATATGGCCACTCATGAAATATTTACCATACTGAAAGTTCTAATTATCTAAAATTTTTTATAGCATAGGTGGAATACAAAATTCTAGAGACTAAGTAAAATATTTTGATTTAAGAAGATTTAAAACTACAGAAGTTTGAGTTATCCAAGTTTCACTGTATAAAAACCACAAAATTATCATTGACAGAAATAGATCTTAATAACAATCAATTACTAGAAAAGAAATCTGTACCTAAGATGAAATTTGTATTATAAGGATAGTGTTTTTATATTAAATAAAGCAATAAGAACAAAATGGAAAAAGGCTCAGGCAAGTATACTTTTAGCGAATTTCCCATAGGGAAGAAGCTATTACCGTAGGTCTCATGGTAAGACTTAAGCCCGGGACCATGTTATTTTTTCGTCCTTAGGTGCCCAGAGCCCAAAAACACTAGTCATTAAAATTTTAGCGAATTTCCCATAGGGTAGAAGCTATTACCGTAGGTCTCATGGTAAGAGTTAAGCCTGAGACCATGTTATTTTTTCTTCTTTAGGTGCCCAGAGACCAAAAACAATAGTCGTTAAAATTTATATATATATATATAATTATTCAACTGGTTTTTGATAGTATAAATGAAAAATGAAAATGAAAAGTTATGCGAATTTTCGTTTAATAAATATGTAAACGTTTTCAAGCATTTAGAAAATAGAGATGATAGAACAATAACAATAACAAACAGTGACTAAATATTTTAACAGGTGATCGATTGTCTAAATAGAAAATTTTAAATATGGAACATATGATTTGGTACATTTCAAAATAAATAAATATAGAGGTTTATACATGTAATTTTAAAAAATGTTAGTTTCAATTGAGTTGGATTGTTTTTTTATAATTTTTTGTCAACTTATCTTAAATTTAAACCGGATGGAAATTTCCAAAAGCCGTGTTGTGCCAGCTGAACTCCGCTTCTTAGCCACGGCCGCTCCGCGGTGGCGCGCGGGGCCTGTATTCTAACATTAAAAGTGCATTTTCTCAGTTATCCGTGGACGGATATCGTTCTCCAAAGTACCGTTCGATTTGAATTTAAAATTGCAATATTTTTTGTATCTTGTAAAAATTTTATAAAGTGAATGGGTTTTTTGTTATTTTAATTTAAAGATTTTTAACCACTGCCATTTTGAAAATATAATAGCAAATTAAATGATACTTTGAAAATCTTTTTCTCTTTGACCAATAAATATGTGTGCAAAGTTTGGTTTCTGTATCTTAAATAGTTCGTGATATATAACGTTTTTTGTAAAAAATACAAAATGGCGGCTAGTGGCTAAACGAAGCATTTTTCGACAAATGGTTATAGGTGATTTTTTGATTATTTTGATGAGTACTATCACCCCTTTATGTTTATCGACAGATTTTGACCAAACTTGTCATATATTATTATTATTATATTTTTGATTTGGAAATTCGCTGAGTACGCAGGTCTGCTGCGACTGGGGTATTTATATATATATATATGTGTGTGTCTGTTAACACGATAACTCTCGTAAAAATGGTCCGATCAAGACCAAATTTGGTAGAGACGTGTATTCCTACAAATGCTCGGACGAGTTCGTAAACCAGACATATCGGTCAATGGGAACGGGTAGTTTAGGGGGGTTTTGTACCCCAAAATGGGGTTTTTTGCGTTTTTCACATATAATTTTTAAAAATTTCTAATTTTATATTTCACCATTGGAATCAGCTTTAAAATGTACACAATTAAGTTTCTTAAAGTTTTTCTCTATCTCCAACGGTTACTGAGATATTAAAAAATCTAAACACAGTACGTTGTATTGCGGGACTCCAATGTTAATCTTACGGAGGATAGGGAAAAATTAATATTTCCCATATTAATCAATATTTTTGGATAAAACTTGATATTTAGCTTCACGTGGTTGAGATCTATCCATTTATGCTTAAAAATCATAGTTTATGTGTTTATCATGGCAGCAAACCTGCATACTCTTTTCCCATGTTAATCATATAGGGAATAGGCAAACTCCTTTATTTATGGACAGATGTTGATGAAAGTTGGTATAAATGTTAAGATAAAAATTATTCATGGTAGAAATGACTACTCAGTGTTCCTCACAGCAGCTAACCTGCATACTCTTTCCTATGTTTAATCTTATGGAGAATAGGCAAATAATTCTCATGTTTATGGACATATTTTTATAAAACATCACATATTAAATTATTGATTCGGAAATTCGCTGAGTACGCAGGTCTGCTGCGACGGGGGTATTTGTTATATTTTAAGTAGGGGGTAGAGACTGAAAATTGTCTACTTATGTACTTTGTCTTTTATATTCTATTTATTATTATTTATTATTTTAATTTTGTTGGAGGTACAACACCATAGTATTTGTTTTGAAGATTTATTCTTTAATCTAGAAAATAAGAGTCATGTACTAGAGATGTGGGTCGCGTAAATACCCAGTGGGTGGGTAAATGTAAAATGGGTCTTTACCCGAGGCCTATTGATTTGAAACACCCAGGTAGTATTTAAAACTGGGTAAATACCCAAATTGCTATCTGTTACGCATTTAACAAATATATATGAAGTATATAATTTTATGCTAAAATATACAATGAACTTACACAGGTAGTTTATTAATGTTAAACAAACACTGAAAGTAGGCATTTCTACCATAAATAATTTTTATTTTTAACATACCAACTTTCATCAACATCTGTCCATAAATAAAGGAGTTTGCCTATTCCCTATATGATTAACATGTTAAAAGAGTATGCAGGTTTTCTGCCATGATAAACACATAAACTATGATTTTTAAGCATAAACGGGTGGGTATCAACAACATGAAGGTATCAAGAATTTTATTCATCTTTAGACATACAGTGATGCATTCGATTTTGTCATGATCAATAAATTAAAATTACTCGTACAATAAAATAGCAACAATCAAAATACAATTAATCTATCAATTCGATTTAAAACATGGACACAAGTTATCAAAAAAACAAATAGTACAGCAATAAAACATTTAAAACTAATATAGGTACACATATTAAAACATAATCTGCATTTATCCATTAAACATTGTTTGCAACTGGCTATATTCAGTTGATAAGAACTCATCAACCTTATAAAAAACCTGATCTTTTAACCAATTACTCAAGCACTTTTTAAATTTCGGAAGACTGATTGTTTGAACTGAGTGAGGCAATTTGTTAAATAGCCTTCTTTTCATGCAAAAAGTATTTATATTTGTCTTCGACAGTCTAACAGGAAGTAAATCCAACAGGAAGTAAATCCAAGGTATAATTTTTCCGTGTGTTATAATTATGAATTTCAAATCTATTTTTATATTCCAAAACATGTTCCTTTACATCTAATAAGCTAAAAAATATATACAAACATGGAATTGTCATTATTTTCAGTTCTTTGAAGACAGGACGGCATGACTCTCGATTTTTAATTCTTAAGACTTGTTTTTGCCATTTAAAAACTCGGCCGATACTAGCACTGTTACCCCATAAAGTAATTCCATATATAATTTCTGAGTGAAAGAAAGCATAATAGGCATTAATTAACATAACATTACTTATACTAAGTTTAAGTTTCCTTAGCATTCTTAGCAAATAAGTAATTCTAGATAGTTTTTTACAGAGGTTTTGTATATGTACATCCCACTTCAAAGTGCTATCCAGGTGTATCCCTAATAATTTAATAGACTGTTCTTGGAATGATTTACTTAATGTGAAAATAATTGATTCTGTTTTTTTGTTATTAATAAGTAAGTTGTTTGTCTTAAACCAATCCACTGCATTATTCATTGCTACATTCTTATTAAACTGCAGTTTTTCAATATCTTTCCGTGATTGCACCATCGTAGTATCA